>OZ020491.1:11759771-13054494 GCA_963971405.1 Psococerastis gibbosa | reverse complement strand
GTGAATTTTTCCTTTATAAGCTCCATAGTTTTCTTTGATTGGTACCATAGTGGAGAGTGAGTGAGACGACATCAAAACTCACGAGCAGGTATCGGGTTCCAGGTGTAGGTCCTTCAGTTTTTCAATGAAGTGCGTCGAGTCTCTTATGAAGGAATCTCCGGTTCCTACATGTATCTGTAGCAGCTTTGTCAGGTATTTTGCCACGTCGTAGGTAGGAGATCCTATCGCGCTCACAATCTTTACCAACCGAGGATAAGCGGAACCTGGTAAAATCAGAAGCATTACCACTCAGGCTGTATGGTCTCCCAAAGATCCATAAGCAGAATGTGCCACTACGTCCGATTGTGAGCGCGATAGGATCTCCTACCTACGACGTGGCAAAATACCTGACAAAGCTGCTACAGATACATGTAGGAACCGGAGATTCTTTCATAAGAGACTCGACGCACTTCATTGAAAAACTGAAGGACCTACACCTGGAACCCGATACCTGCTCGTGAGTTTTGATGTCGTCTCACTCACTCTCCACTATGGTACCAATCAAAGAAACTATGGAGCTTATAAAGGAAAAATTCACAGATGACGTCACGTCTTTGTTCCACCACGTTCTGACAACTACATACTTTCAATGGAATTCAACCTTCTACGAACAACTGGATGGCGTCGCAATGGGGAGTCCCATTAGCCCGGTGGTTGCAAACTTCTACATGGAATCTTTTGAAAAAAACGGCGTTAGACACAGCAGCCCAAAAACCGAAATGTTGGTTCCGATACGTAGATGACACCTTTGTTGTTTGGAATCATGGTCTGGAGAATCTGACGAAATTCCTGGATCACATCAACTCAATTCACCCGCGAATCCAGTTCACCATGGAAAAAGAAAACAATAACCAGTTGGCCTTCCTTGATGTTTTGGTGACGAAGAATAGAGACGGTTCATTGGGACACACGGTATACCGCAAACCAACACATACGGATAGATACCTGAGCAAGAGTTCCAACCATCATCCGAGCCAGAAGCGTGCGATGCTGAAAACTCTCATCCACCGTGCTAATCGGATTTGTGAGCCCCACTACGATCAGAACTCAAACACCTGGATAGAGCATTACAAGCTAACGGTTATACGCCTCAAGAAATCAAGCGAGCTCTCCATCCTAGACAGAACACTACGGCTGCAGACAGACCCCAACCTATAGGAATGGTGTGTTTGCCCTACATAAAGAAAGTCACGGATCGCATTGGGAAACTTTTCGAACGTCATAACATCAAAACAGTGTTCAAGCCTACGCAACAGCTCCAATGCATGATAAGATCAGCCAAGGATCATTAACATCAGCCGGTGTGTACCGAATTCCTTGCTCTTGTGGAGAAGTATACATAGGTACGACTAAACGCAGCGTAAACACGAGAATAGAAGAACATAAACGAAGCTGCCGCCGTCTACAACCGGAGAAGTCCGCGATTGCAGAGCACGAACTAACACAATCTAGACACACGGTGCACTACAAACAGGCGACTGTCTTGTCACGGGCTACTCATTATTTCCCCAGACTACACAGAGAAGCTATTGAAATATACAAGCACCAACACAATTTCAACAGAAAGGAAGAAGGCTTAAAGGTGAACAAACTCTGGTATCCGGCGCTGAACAAAACAACAACGAAAAGGATGACGTCAGCCAATTGGGACTCCTCGCTCTCAACACAACAACAACGTCCAGGTATAAGGGTCAGTGCGCAGCCCCCTACCCAGTCACTCGCTACGGAGCCACCGAGGTACAACCTTCGAAGTCTACGCAGCGCCAATGAAGATGCCGACCGCAGATGTTGACGTAACGTTTGGAAGTTCATTTTCAATTCGACCACGGCCCATCAGCCCGGATTCTACTGGTTCTTCATTTGACTCCGGCCGTGGAAGCCTTTTGCAGTTACAGGGGAGGTTCTTTTTTATTAGTTTTTAATCTGAACACCCTCCTTGGTCTCATTCTAGATCCGCGCCTGGCTGTCCCCCATTTAACACACTCTTGTGTTCAAAATGAAAGAAATAGTCCAGAATACATGAAGTTTATAAACTGTTACAGTGAACTGCTGATAATGAACTGTAAAAGAACGTTTACGGTTTACTGCAATACCAAGAAACCTATATACATTTTAACATATAAACAAGTCAGGCCTATAGCTTACAAGCACTGCCTTATAAATAACGATACTGGGCGAACCGGGGCCTGTGGCTCTAAGTTCCCTTCATTTAATACTGCAGGTGTAGCGATAGGATTTCACATTAGTAGTTCGCTTATTGCTTTCCTATTATACTTTTTCGTGTACAAGCGAACGTCCCAAAATCGGGTAATATTATAAGTTACTGTAAGGAAAGCTTTGTGATGGTCTAAAAAATTTCGAGTCGAGATTTCAACGGAATTACAAGTTTTGACGTCCAAGGAACCCAAAAAAAGGTTTATGACATTTCTGTCTGTCAGGGCATCGATTTATGGACAAACTACTCGACGGCATTCAATGAAATTCTGCATGTATGTTCACAAAAATCATCTCAGAACCATTTTTTCTATTTTGGGGGTTTTTACCCCCCAAAAAAGGACAATTATTTACCATAGAACGATTGTCTATTTAGGTACTTATACTAATAGATAAATAGGAAAGCATGTACGGGTCCACTCGTACTGGTTCTTTGAATTCTTTCGGTGTTGTATGCGCGGATTTTGTGGTCGACGATCCAGCGAAACATACCAACATCGGCGCACAATGCTTTCATTACCGGGTATGATATGTCAGCCTCCTCCACTTCCTCCTGTTAGTCAACTCCCCATTCCCCCGAGGTGAAGGAGTCTGCCCTTAGGGTGCCTCAAGTTGAACAGACTCACTCCCCCCGCCAGGCTGACAGGGTTGCTGTAAGCAGGCGTTGGAAACAACAACACTTCCTCCGGTTTCTCCTGAGATCGTCCTCAATTAAGTTTCAGTATCCCTTCCTTGATCGTAGTCTTCGTGTACCTTATATTTCCCCTTTCAGCCCCCAGCTGTAATCCATTCTATTTGCATGACCGAACCATCGCAGTCGTTGCCTGATGGTTGTAGGAGCATAACTGACCATGGGTAAACGGAGATGTCTAAATCTCGGTTACTGATTCCTTCCGAAGCAGGAGCCATCATCGGACGCAAGCCTAAGTACAGCAATAATCAGGCGGTAGATATGCAGTCGTCGTAGGTTCAGGCTGTTTCTTCGGCTTGCTTTTTCTCCCGGGAGTTTTGCACTGAAAATAACACGCACGAGTTGTTAAGTAGTTCCTAATCCAATAGATAGCAGCACGGTAAAAGGAAAATATTTCCAACTGCCCTGGGTCCACGAAAACTTAAATGCTGGCCTTGATCCTTGTTCTGCGCATGTGTCAGGACTTAGTCCAATTGGCTCTAACCCTCCAACGAGGAAGGTGTACAACTTACAAGTTCCAGAATTTTAAAATATAGCCTAAAAGTAAAACCGCCAGCACTCATTTTTATCAATAGCTTTTCATGGTCCTTAAACATTATTATAAGCCTAAATGCAACCAGTATGTACTGGATTTTGATTATAGCACACCTTCCTATTTAATAGGTTTTACTTTTAGGCTATATTTTTAAATTCTGGAACTTTGACTTTATCAAAATTAATGGTTAATTGTTAGGTACTAGTTGTTAGTTTACTATGGCAGCTAACATAACTAGTTACTGGGCCAAAGATGCGAAAGACCAAAGATGAAAAATGGTTCGTAGGTTGGCACTGTAGGCCCTATATGCAAAGTGGTAGGCTATGTATTCCATTTCCAACCATAAGACACGATCTATACCGTAATACAATTCAGTAGATTCTCGGTTTCGTAATGGAAAATAGTCAAAACAGTAACTAATTAAATTAGCTGTCATAATTAATAATACCTAACAATTATTATGGTAATTCTGTCCTGACACATGCGCAGAACAAGGATCAAGGCCAGCATTTAAGTTTTCGTCCTGGGTCCAGGGGCGTAAAGTTGAGGGGGGGGGGGCACGGTCCAACTTGCCCCCCCCCCCCCCCCAGCCTCGATCATTGTAAGACGTGGTTCATACTTCATGGTCCCCATTGCAGCTATATGAATATAGGCATTCCTTTTTAGCTTTGTAAAATCTACAGCTATACTTCACTACTATTAAAACCCTACTATTTTGCTCTTATATTTTCAATTTTTCCTTATCCTGCCTGATGACGTCATAAGGTCTACTTAGTTTTGTCCCCGCCATCATTCTAAAACTTTAAGGCTCTGCCTGGGTCCACCCAACCATACAGGGTACCTTGCCTTCATGATAGCCGGTAGGGGTTGTTGACCACAACATCCCTAGTAGAGTAGTGGTCAAATGGGCGAATCACAGACCTGAACCCTCATTGGTTTCATGTGCCACAGCTTTTTTTAACGAGAAATTTGTAGCCCCCAAATTTAGTCAAAATACCTCATCATGTCTCTAAAAATGATATAACACACAACGCACGTCAACAGGAATTATTAGCGCCCAAAGACCCGGACATGTTTGACACCCTGTATGCACATCTACATCCACCTGATTTTGGAAAGTATCGGCAATGAACACTGTCCGGCACCACTTTCAATCAATGCATGGCCGAGCCGTGCATTATTCCTCACCGAGACTTTATAAGCGATTAAGTAAACGACCCTCAGGCTTTGCTGTGAATCCGAGCGAAGAGGCACGACTTTCAAGCAACATGTTTTAAAAGATAAAACAATGCACAAATCGCTTTAAGAGTATCATTTCCCATGCCTTCAGACCAAATCAAATTTGATTTGAGGGCCCGCACTACAGCCAGGAGAGGGTAGAATTTGTAGCCTTGCTATAGGAGCGAATTCCACCTGGACCCGAATGTTCTAAAATAGGTGGTCCGGTTCCTAGATAAGGCTCTCTGGACACACGATGCGTTTTTCCCAAGCGTTCTGGGTGCGTTTTACCAAGGTCAAAACGCACAATTTTCACAATTTTAACGTAATGAAGGTCACGATACACGATGCGTTTTTCCCGACGTTAAATCGTTAGTCCGCCATTTTTGTTTATTGTTATTTTTGCTTAAAAATAGAATGCAAAACTAATTTTTTAACATACCTAGACCAAAAGGAAGAAGAAAAAAGACTAGGCTATATTTGCTGCAATGCTCCTAATTTTACAGTTGAAGCTCGAAGAAGATCAACGACATGATACGCAATCATTGTTAAAATTAACTTTGTATAGTTTTACGAATAAAATTAAATTAAAAATTCACAACCGGTTTCGGCTCACGCCATCGTCAAGTGCGATTGAAAACAGATAAAACAAAAGGTATGCAAGCTAAAACAAAATAAAACTCATTGTCAGGATAACACACAGCATCGCATAAAGTAAACAATTTAAATTGAACAATTAAACATTAACCGATGGAAGCGCCAACAAGGGGGAACTACTTAAAAAGGTTATGTCATTAAGTAACGATTTGTTTTTAACCATAGCTTCCCTAATCTCAATGGTTTCTAAATTATCAAGAAGTTTCCCATTGTTGACTACATGTAAGATCTTAAAATTATCGAAATCACAGGCATGGTTGTGGGTGTTTATATGTTGGGCAAAGGCGGACTGAGTGTCGGGTTTTCCTACAACCCGTCTATGCTCCGCTATTCTTTCTTTAAACCCTCTCCCAGTTTGTCCAATATATAAGCTACCACAATCATTACAGTCTAGTTGATAAACCCCTGATTTCCTCCCTTTCTCCAATTTAGGTTTACAATTAATCAGTTGCTTACCCAACGAGTCCACAGAATAAAATGACACATTCTTATCGACCCTATCTCCATCCAAGAGGCCAACTCCAAACTAATCCTACCCAGATATGGTAACTTAACGTACCCTTCATCTGGTTCAGAAGTCTGGCTCGCTCCATAGACTAAAGAGAGGGTCAACTTATTCCTGTGTTTCCTTAAAATATTCTTAACTAGACTCACAGGATATCCATTATTATTAGCAATTTCCATAATTGTTGAAAGTTCTTTGTTAAAATGTACAACCGTCAACGGTACATGTAAGAGTCTATGGATCATGGAGTGTATGGCCGCATGTTTGTGTTGTGGTGGGTGAAACGCAGTCCGCCTTTGCCCGACATATAAACACCCACAACCATGCCTGTGATTTCGATAATTTTAAGATCTTACATGTAGCCAACAAGGGGAAACTTCTTGATAATTTAGAAACCATTGAGATCAGGGAAGCTATGGTTAAACACAAATCGTTACTTAATGACATAACCTTTTTAAGTAGTTCCCCCTTGTTGGCGCTTCCATTGGTTAATGTTTAATTGTTCAATTTAAATTGTTTACTTTATGCGATGCTGTGTGTTATCCTGACAATGAGTTTTATTTTGTTTTAGCTTGCATACCTTTTGTTTTATCTGTTTTCAATCGCACTTGACGATGGCGTGAGCCGAAACCGGTTGTGAATTTTTAATTTTATTTTATTCGTAAAACTATACAAAGTTAATTTTAACAATGAGTGACAGCAAGTTTTAAATCACGATTTTTACTAAATCGGTACGATTACTCCCATGTTAGACTTATTAACGAGCTACAGTTAATGCCAAGTAATTTTTCATAATTTTGTTAAAATAATTGGAATGTTCGTGTGCCTGAGGCACGGAAATGACTCAAACGCATCAAAAAATGCAGACAAAATATCTTGTTATAGTTCCTCCGCCATTTTGTCTCTTGATAGTAAGCAAATCGTGGAAGCAGACATTTTTAGTAGCAAAATAGACAGGGATTTTGTGTTTGTCATGTTGCCCGCCTAACCGACGAGAAAAGTCAGAAAACGCATGCTCCAAGAAATCGGTTCATTTCGAATTCCAAATAGCGCGTCCAGCGGTGCGTTTTCTCACAGGGTGCCGTGTATATTCACTTTAAAACGCAACGTTTTTCCTAAACGCTTGGGAAAAACGCATCGTGTCCCGAGTCCCTAAGATAGGTCAAAGGAAAGTTGCAAAATGTTTTAGTCGGTTCCTGGGCAATCTCAGTGTCCAGTGCGCTCCTGGTAGCAGTTCGCTCAATGTAGCCCGTAACTCATATACAAGGCGCCCTTAAGAATAATATTGGTTTGTTTTCCTTTTTAAATACATTGGATTGAATAATATGTAACTTACCCGTTCGAAAAGGACCAGCAATTGATAATGAGGAGTATGGGGGGCCAGATCAATAGGGATGATGCGCACAGGCACGAAGGGAAGCCCTGTGAATTTGTAACTGCCACGCTCAAGTGGTGATGCACAAAAGTCGAGGAACAGCCGCACAGGACCCTTGTTGTTATTGCAGATATATACGAAGCGAGACACCGAGGGAGACTGTCGCACCTGATCGACAATGCGGAAAGCTGAAAAAGTAATGAAATCGTATAATCCCGGTTGTTCAATTAATAATATCGTTTTTTGTACAAATAAAACTCCATACTGTGTTAGAAAGAGGTACATAGGGTTGGGGGAAGGGGAGTGGGGCGCAGACCCACCCCCACTTTACATTTTTTTTCACTGCACCCATGTCATAACCGAAATTAGAGGATTAAGAAAAATCTGGACTCGGCGGGATTCGAACCCACGATCTATGCCTATCTATGTCATGACCAAAATGAGATTAGTTGACTTTTACTAACAAACAAAAACAGGTAAGTATGTTTTCGACACTTTAACTGTGCATTCTCGTGAAATTAGGGATTCCCCCCCCCCCCCCCCCCAATGTGACATGAATTATTGAATTTATACTGATGGCATTTGAATCATTTTAAAAGGTTGACGTTTGCATAAAAATAATAGTTGTTGATGACTACCCGCATTGGGGCAAAAATCTGCACCGTGGCCATGAATTCTAATTTTATTTCAACCGATGCTGAAAAAAATGGTGAGCTTTTGTCGAGAGACTTCACCTTAGTAATTAATAAAATAATAACCTGTAATTAAAGTCCGATTGTTGCAAGAACTAATATTTCGATACTACTGAAGATGGTGGGTTTCCTCCACTTTGATGACGAAAACGGTTTGACAATGGCCAATAGCATGTGCTGGTCTTTGCTCCAATCGTGGGACAAAAACCAGCATTTGCAGGTGTTTAGGAGAAGGTCTCGATCATCATTTACCTTTACCGTCGCATACCAACAAGTCAATGAATGTATCCGAATAAGTCGCCTCTGTAGGTAATACCTGTGTTGAGTTTCGACAGGTCTCCAATCGCATGGTGTGTAGACTCGCACTATTACGAGTAAGCTAGCAATTATGTCATAAATCTTATAGTTTTGTCCACTCTTGCTATAAACCAATTTCCAAGTGCTGAACCTAACAAGAAGGAAACAAGCATTTAGCAAAGGATTTATCCGTGCATTATTAAAGAGAGACATGGGTGCTTTCACATAAAATACATACCTATCCATGTTTCTTGAAGATATGTTAATGAACAATTTCTCAGGGTCCATCTCACACGGGGATAGAGGGTAATGACAAGGCCGACAACGCGGCAAATTCTGCTCTGAATCTTTATTCACCTACCTTCCCTTATTTTAACCCGTCAGACTTCAAAAATACAGCACAACCTCTAAACAGAGAGGGTGGAATGCTTCGGGAGGCAACTAGTTGAGAATTATACAACCACGGGTGGGGGAATGGAACCTGTTCGAACACCAGATGAGCAGGGGAGACCAAGTGAGAGCGGTTCGTTTGCGAATAGGACATATCAGGTTGTCTCATCTAAGCGCGTTTACCCTATGGGTAAAAAATTGAACAATTTATTAATTCGTATTTTACATATTTCCATTGCTTATGAAGAGGCTGCTTTCCTCGAAGTGCAAAATTCCTGTACTTCGGGCGCCTGAACGTGTAAAGTAGCAAAATAATTACCAAGATCCGTAAGAGCGCTTCTTTTATTGGTTCCAAGTTTTGGAGGGTCTAAGATGCAGACGATCTCTCTATCACGACCTTCCAGCGACCTAAGCAGATCCCCCAGCTGCTCTTCAGCTCGCCCGTGCAAGAATGAGAAATTTCCAATGTTGTTCATTTGAGCTGTGACGACTCCGTCACCGATATTCTGTTCTTGCATCTCAATAGCATATACCTCATGACATTTCTGAAAATAAAATGTAAAAAAATTTGCCTAGCATGTGAGAAATAAAAAGAAAAAAATCATGGCATTTTTGTCTAAAATAACTGGTCGATTTTAGTTTTATTCCAAACATGCAGCATGCTTTCTTCAAGAGGACATGCTACGTAGAAAATGAGCACACCAAAAGTTGTTTTTATTAACTTTTTATTTTATTTATTTATTAACAAAGCAAGTTATTAAAGATTTGGCTCATGTAAGTTGTAGAAGACTACTTCATGCATCATATAATAGGAAAAATTAAATTTTTGGTACCTTAGTTCTTACATAAATACCAGGGGGGACTAAAATTTCGCGTTATATAGGATTTATGACCATCTGGTCTAATTCCTCATCCAAACCTTCAAATACTCATCTGCGTGATCAAAAACAGTATAAAATATTGATACGTACCTTAGCAAGAGTAAGTCCTACAGATCCGATTCCGGAGCAAATATCAACTATTGTTACATTAGGATTCGGTTGAACAAGGTCGGAAATCGCTTGGTATAAGCTTTGCGACGTACACATATTGCTCATGAAGTGTGTAAAGGGTCCTATGTGGAAGTTAATGCCCATAACCGTCTCGACTAGCCTCGGCACGCCACCCAGAAGCTCTAGATTGTTTGGGATAGCTTCTTGTTGACTAAAAATAATAATAAATAAATCAGCCAATAACGAAAATATTGATGAAATAAAAAAAACATTGCACCACATAGATATACTTTATGACCTGTGAAAACAAATGGGAAATTATTAAAGCCTGCAGCAAAAACCACATTTATTATAAATACACTTTGCTGCAATAGTTTTTTTTTTTTTAATATTAAATGCATTCTAGAACTTGCCATAATTGATTATTATTATCCCAGTAGCAACTGGCGCCTTAAAAATGTTCACCCCTTTGCACTTAACAACCCTAGAGCTTATGTTGTTCGATAAGGACTCACTTTTCATCATAAGGATGATAATACAATGAATGGACATTAGCTACGCGGCCATCGCCATGGAAGAAATAATTGGTGAGGTCGGACTTGACGTATTGCAGCTGTTGTTGCGTTAAACTCCCCGGAACCATTACCACTAAAATCATCACCTGCAAGACAAGCAAATAGAATAATTTGCAAATTACAACTCAAACACTTTATACCTAATCATCACCCTTAGCTTGCTGAGCCCAGGCCTTCTAAAAAATCAAACTTTCTATAGAGTAGTATCTTTACATTGCGTAAATGGTAATCTTGCCTCTGTCCACTGTCGCTTGTAGCCGACGTAGGTTGACATCGAGAACGTATTCCAGTTTGCCAATGGGCAAAAATGCATACGGAAATAATATAAATAGTGTCCGCAAAATCCATGGGGTCGTTGGCATTGGGCAAGGGACCACTATTATGTCCAGAAAAAATAAAATATAATATTTCTCAGTTCTATCATAAAATAAATAAACAGGTGGATGGACGGATAAATTTACCTCCGGCAACTTAATTAATATCCGAACTTGAAGACGGCGTCAAAAGAAGAGCCGCAGAATTTTGTAACTGAACTGTTGAGTCACGTACGCCGTTTTTTAGAAACATAAATAATACATAAAAACTAAAACAGTCAAATATTTCCAATTTGAACATTACCTCTCCAGCCATCGAAACTCGAACCATGATGTGATGCCAAAAACCTGATTTACTTTCCGGTGAGTAAGGTGGTAATGGAGAAAGCCGAACGTAATCTTCAAATAACTGCAAAACGGCAGCGTATTAGCTACGAGTAAACAAACTGAGGTCAAACCATCAACTACATTCTTTGTTTATATGCCAGGTTTACGATAAATAGCCATCATTTGGTTAGCACTAACATGAATATATTTGTAATTAATGGCCTAAGCTAGTTAGACTGGCAAACTAGCAAAATAGAAAACCGTTATGGGTTAAGTTTGTGACGATATGTCATTCAGAGTGTTATTTCAATCAATGGGCCAAATTCTTCAAGCCGTTCCCCAATTCAGTTCGACTGGATCCACAGATTCAGCGACAGTAATCTGGGAACACCAAGCTGTTTTAAATTATAAATGAATCCTTGACGCATTGGCGAAGAAAAGAAAATAGTGATCCAATTTTTAGCATACCTTGACAACTAGTTTTATTTGATGGGGCAGATGAAGCATTTTATCACCAGGTCGCACACTCAATACTCCAGTCTTGGCTCCTTTGAAACCTACCACTCTCAAATTAGTTACCTGCGAACAAACCATTGAAAAATGTTGGACAATGCAGTGACTCACACCCACAACTAAACACCCATGTTCCATGTTGTCACTGAGTTTTTTATTATTTTAAAGAAAACTGCGTGTTTTTGTTATTTTTATTCTACATTAAGCACATTAGTACATATTCCATATACAGTAGTTCAATTGAATATAAAAAACAAAAAATGACAATTTTTAAAGAGAAGAAATCGGAATATGCTGACCACAGAGCTCAAGCCGAACGCGTCGCGAAGTTCATATTTAAAGCTGAAAACATAAGACCCAGTTTAATAGCCCACCAGTCAGCAGCTGATTGGAAAACAATTATCTCATCCAACGTAAATGTCTGAAAATTTGTCTTTACTCAATAATTGAAATAAAATTATCACTGTGCAACAGCGCACATAAAAGGCGTATTTTGTTACACGAATTCGAATTTGGATTACTGGATTTGGTGCATTTTGTTACCAAAGGGGGCGGAGCGTATTAAATGTTCGATTCTTAATTCGGATTAGTAAACAGGATTAGTATTATGTATTCAATCATATTTCAACCGAGCTCGGGAGGTAGATCAGATATTCATTTTTTTTCTGATAAGTTTTTTTTTAGGTTTTTTGGCTTACAAAACTTTGTTTACGCTAGGCTGACATCTTGGATTTGTGATGACTATCGTGTTAATGGTTAATATTATGCTGTTGGTGTGACTTTTTATAGGGTTTATTTTTTAAAATGTAACTGCAAAGGCTTTCGCGGCCAGAGTCATAAAGAATCAGTAGAAAATGGGCTGATGGTCCATAGTCGATATGAAAGTCAACTTTCAAATCAACCACGGCCCAACAGCCCAATTTCTACTGGTTCTTTATTTTTTTTGGTTAGTTGTTTTAAGTTCAAATTTCAAACTTCAAATTTTGGATTGGCGCCTTTAATTTGAATTCATGTCTACTGCTTACAATATAATATTTGAATATCACAATACGCTCATTTTGTTGCATTTTTCTGCTTCTTTGCCTCCTGTTCCCTGATTGGTA
Source organism: Psococerastis gibbosa (assembly GCA_963971405.1). Lineage (NCBI taxonomy): Eukaryota > Metazoa > Arthropoda > Insecta > Psocodea > Psocidae > Psococerastis > Psococerastis gibbosa. Next base: position 13,042,057 of record OZ020491.1, on the reverse strand, counting down.
CAACTTTTAATACGGATTTGTGTTCAAATGTAAAATATTCGTGTAACAAAATACGCCTAAAGTAGCTAGCATATATTATATTATATATGGTATGATATATAACACTGGCATTAAATTAACTTTGGTTGAAGAGGCAACCTCTTTGCTATAACCGAAAATTAGAGGATATAGAAAAACTGGGCTTGGCGGGGCTTGTGGTCCAGCGGCTAAGACGACACCCCGGTTAGGCGTAGATGTTGTTGTTGTTGTTGATAGTAGCATGTAATGCTAATGATTGCCAATAATCCATCGATCAAAGTAAAGTTGATGTAGTGGTACCACAAAAAACCGTGCAATCAACTATACCGTATAATTTTAATCAAAGCACTCCTGAAGGCGTCCAACTTGTCGATCCTCTTGATTTCAGACGGGAGTTTATTAAAAAGACCATATGCGCCTGGGTGTAAATCCTGTCAAGCCCAGTTTTGCTATATCCTCTAATTGGTAAGATAAGATAATTCTTTATTGCACCGATTATCAATACAATAGCGTAAATAATAATTGTAAAGGTTAGGTTAGGTTGAGTACTGAGTAGCTAGTATACTGATATTTAAGTTACCTCATCGACACCAACTCGGAAATCACATTTCGCCCGGTAGCCATTGGGGTTTGAAGTACGCATCATGGGATCTACCCTGCACATCATGCCTTTATTGGCTTCTTGCTGCGCTTGTACGTAAGCACCAAGGTTTGGATTTCTAGTCAGAATTAACTCGCATAATTTTAGAATTTGATTAACGGCAGCGTCACTCTTTTCTTTCACCTAAAAAAACACTTTGAACTTCAGCGCTTTTAGACTACTTCAGTCTTCACTTCACTTTATATTATTTTAGGATTTATACTAAGAAATTGAGACCCCGCGTTTCAAGCTGCCTGCTAACTGATAGTGCAACACCATCTACGGAGGTCGGCTTATTGGAATACAAACGTTACGTTTGCACATATTATTAAGGTAATGATTTGGAATTCCTAGGCATGTCACGAATTACTTCAATAACATTCAAGTCTTTACTAATTACAACTCTTTAACAATGGATTATAAATTTTACAAAATACCTGTTCTTCATATGGCACTTTCCAAAGTGGTATTGTGGTATACAGGGCTTGCTCCTCTAATGACAAGTTCGTTTGCTTTGATTTTCCAGTATAATCTCTCTTTACACCTTGCATTTTATTTAAAACTATTGAAATATAAAATTACTGAAACAAATTTACGAAATTGCAGATTACAGGCGTCTTTCCTTCATTCTTGCAGTTTGCCAACATAACAAAGTGAACTTTCTTGGCGCAGCTGGAACCTTGGCAGGGAAATTTTGTTTCGGATGCTCCACTTTAGCTCTAAAAAGAGTCAAAAGGCGGGTATTCGGTGCCCATTCCACATACGTACAACGTCAACGAAAAATTGAAAAATGACGTCAAAATGACGTAAATTGACGTGGTAGCAGAATTTTTAGTATGTCTTTAATGTCTGCTAAAACGTCATTTTTCAATTTTTCGTTGACGTTGTACGTATATGGAATACCCCCCTTCCACATACGTACAACGTCAATGAAAATTATGAAAGTGAAGGACATTTCAATTTCTCATTGATGGGAATATTCCATATGTTTTTTCGAAAATTGACAATTTTCAATTGAAGCGTGTGCGCCAAATTTTTGAAATTTGTTTGCATTTGTTTCTTTAAATTGCATTTGTTTTCTTCGTCGCCTTATTATTTAATCCTTATTATAATTTTTATACAGAAATGCGTTCTTTTTAAAGAAATCAATTAAAATAGTTGTACTTGTCATATCATATCACATGACGCCATTTTTTAATTTTAGTTTGTTTGTTTGTGATTTTACCAAAGAACTTCTAATATTCTAATATTTTACTCTATGATCAATTCATAATTGATCAATTTTAACAATGGCATAGAGTAAAATTGAAATGTCCTTCAATTTCATAATTTTCATTGACGATGTACGTATGTGGAATGGGCGCCAAAGCTAATAATTAAGCTACAAAGCTACTAGCTAGTGAAAAGCTGGTACTCTTGGAGTCTTGGTGATTGAATTAAAGCTTATAGAACTTTTTATTATTATATTTCATTTAGGTGCATGTTAGTTTGGTTCATATTTGTTTACAAAACTATAACAATTACTTGCCGCTTGTCTTATTTGAATCCGTACCTACCTAATGGGTAATGTATAACACAGAACAACATATTCACATAGTCGCACACTTTTTACGGTAAAACTTATATAGGGCCTAGCCCGAAATTCGGAGCCTTTTCCCATATGCAAGCACAATACGACACTGTGAACTTACATTTCTACTGCCGTTAGTTTGCGCCAGCTTAAAATCATATCATAAAAAAACTAAAAGTAGGTACCGTATACGGGGGCAAATTCGATCACATGGGTAAACTTCGATTAAAGTTCACTGTCCGGGTTTTTAATTTCCCGCGCAACTGGGTTAGGCATTGAATGTTTGCCGTGGCAGCAGATAATTTTTGGAGCACATGGCAGATTTTAGTTTTGTTAAGGTGTTATTGGCGGGTTAAAGTTAGTTGGGTTTTTTAAATTTAATTTTCAATTTTTCATGGTACATGTAACTATGTTTTATTGCCATATCACACATTATGACTAAACTTGAATTTTAGCATGTTCATTGAAATTTTATTTTTTACCACCAAACCAAAAAATATTTCTCAATTTCGCACGTTTGGAGGGAAAATGTGGACGCATGTCAAAAAAGGGAAAAGTCGATCACTATTACCCTTCCATAGCGTATGTCCTAGAAATTATTTTTATTTGCTAATATTACATCTCAGAAAAGTTGCGCTTGGTTTAAACAATCATGCAGTTGTGTTACAGTTAGTTGCAAATAGATTTTTTTTAGATTCCTGAAGAAAACAGTGTTTTATGAATTTTAGGGAAACCTTGGTTCGCTTGTAAATAAATAAATAAATAAGGGATTTTTTGTGCTATTACCAAGCCAACCTAACGGAGTTAGGTCTATAAACCCCTAAAATTGATCGAAATTGGTTTCAGTTGATTAACATTCAAAATAAGATGAGTGATCGAATTTGCCCCACTCACCGGGTGAAGTCGATCACAACAAAATAATATTAAAACCGATTATTTTTCCACAAAAAGTAATGGAAACCATTGGCATACCATTAACGATAGAGTAATCGTTTAATTGTTACGCACAGGTCCCTTGTCAAAAAACTGAAATGGTACTTCGAAAACTTACTGAAACCCTATAATGATGATCGACGCCCCGGTTTACCGGTACTAAAAAACTTGCTCAGCGTAAAAGAATCACCTTAGTTCATCCCTGTTGAATGATTGTAACGAACCAAAAATAAGTACCATACCTATATAATATACTGTATATAGTTATTAAAATGTGAGCGTTGCTGTTTTCAGGACCACCACCGGCCATGACTATCAAGCTCCCCTCCCACCTGCATCGCATCAGGGTCCTTGCTTCAGACATTAAAGGGACAGGACATTTAGAGTAGGCCTAGTGGTACAGACTCCGACTTTCACCCGATTGGTTGTTGGTTCGAGTCATATATATTATAGTATTCTGTGGTTCGAGTCCCACACTTGCTACATTTTCTGGCCATGCTTCGGAGGTCATGTAAAGCAGGCGGTCCCGGGCTTTCCTAGTTGAGTGTAAGAGAGGGGTTATAGCCTTAACCCCGCTAGGTTGGCTTCGTAATAGAACAAAAAAAGTTCATATTTATACATTTATTAATTTTGGCCCCTGGGCATAGCGAAATGAATTCAGGGCATCTACCAGAGTGCCCAGCCCATTATATTATATTATTATATATTATGTTGTTCTGTGGCCCAGCCCTGGTAGAAGACGGGGAAGGCCAAACGGACAACATCTTCCGGGAGACAGCAAGGAGATACTGGTCAGCATGTCACCAAATGCCTGAGGCTAACCTGCCAAGGGTGGGCGTTGACTAGTAAGTAAGTAGTCTTTACAATGTGTTATATAGCTTCTGCTTGTTGGTCAACTTATTAACTTAACAGTAGACATTAGAGGGAACGGAACTCTACGTATACGGTATTGTATTGCCACTGACCTAAGTCGAGCACTATACACTAACATGAAAAACCAGTAGAATCCGGGCTGATGGTCGATATGAAAGTGCACCACGGCCCATCAGCCCGGATTCTACTGGTTCTTCACTCGACTCCGGCCGTGAAAGCCTTTGCAGTTACACTACACAGTAATGCCTGGTACACACGGGCGGTGACATGCTGAGTCAGAAAATGGGAGGTTGGCAAACAACGGAGTCAATTTCAGAAGATTCCTAAGTCTGTAGTAACAAGGGTCAGCCTTTCAGGTATTAGATCGGCATCCACAAGGCACACACCACAAATGATGTTTCAACGCCCAAGCGCCAATAGCAGTTGGCTATTCAGTCGTGACTATCAAAATATTTTCAATCTTCCTTACTGCTGAGTAGGTACATATTCACACATCAGTCAGTGACAAAACTTTAACGAAGCATTAGCTGGTAAGTGCTACAACGTAAAATTTTGAGCTCTGCTTCAAAAATGATAAGTATCAGCAGCCTGATCGAGGCGATTATAATACCGGTATTTATTTAATCCCCTGGTAAACAAGATAATTTTATAATGGAAAGTGCTATTCAAAATTTGTTTGTTTACAGTTATAATCCTAGGGTATTTATTTAACCCCGGTATTATAATCGCCTCGATCAGGCTGCAGGTGTAAATAACTTAGGTAGCATACAAATTTAAGTACCGCAGATGGTATTTATTAATAAACTACGAAGGTAACAAACAAAATCTTCAAGTTACAAAACTAATATTAACAGAGTTCAAACATTGTGACAATTAATTCAGGGTTATTTTTCCTTCAGTGTGCGACTTCAAAGCCTATGTAAAAACGTGCGAGGTTATAGTCTTGTGAAAAACATAATCAAATCACCCCTTGGCCTAATATTTATAGCCTAAGATCTACAACTTTAAACACAGTACGGTACCGTGTGAGTACCTAACAATTTGAACAAAATAAAATAACGGTTAGATTTACAGCTACTAAAGTCCTAAAGTCTAACGAGTATTTTGAAGATATCGTTCCGTTACAAATGAAGTCACAATGGAAGAGGGCTTGGCCAGTTGGTCTACGATAATACTGAATGCAATAGGCTACAAATTAGACTTTCAAAAGCCTATAATATTATGCATCACGAATTGCAAATGTTAATTTATCACAATAGAAGGTCGCGGAGGTACGGTCGATGCTAATTAAAGACAGTTTCAGTCAAAATTGGGACGTGATTTTTCAATGTAAAGCCTAATAATTAGTGCTCTATATTATTATATTTAAGACAGGTATTGTCATCCACCATTTTTTATCCATTATAAGTCTGGTGTATAAACCAAGCATTGGGAGTTTATCCATTTATTATTAGAAATTTATCGTTGTTTATTTATTTTTATTTAAAAAAACGTCCTACCAATTAGGGTAGTGTTTAATAAAAATATAATAAAACGTGTTTTCGTTTTTTTCAATCTTTTGCATTTCTTAAAAATAATTACAATACTTACCATATAGGAAATACAGGATAAAAAATGGCGGATGACAATACCCGGGTATATAATTTAGTGCCTCACTAATAGTAGATAAAAGTAAATATTTACTACTAGTACTTCCCAAGTCCCAATTTAGAATGAAACTATCTTTAGCATGCGTCGCTTGTACGAGAAAGCTGAGCCAAGACAAAATGGAGTTGTTTTGCCAGCTAATCTACATATTATATTTAATTCATTTAAAACAAAACCACAAATTATAAAAAAATAGAGATGTTACCTAGATATGGTATTAATCTCGCTGAGAACCTTCAAGGTCGCTCGAAGACACCGACTTTTGGATTATAACATTTAGGGTGGAAAGACGTTCAAGTGCTGGAGCATAGAAAAATAGCATCACTATAAAGCAGTAGCGTAACGAGGGGGGGGGGGCTCTGCAAAAAAAAATTCCTCATGGTCGTGGGAGACCCCCGGGCCTCCCTTCGGCCTCCCGAACCCATGGGCGCTAGCGCAAGGGACGTTAAGGCCATGTCTCTAATTTATAAACTGCGTACGTCCATGAAAACAGCTTTCCCCCTTTCCTACATTTTTAAAAAAGTGGGGGGGGGGTCACCAAATGAAACACCGCCCCCTTCGAACACCGATCGTTACGCCACTGCCACAAAGCACTCCATTATAGCTGTACATAACAGGTAAGTAGCATGTAATATACTACACACTTATTTGCTCTTAATCAGATTATTTGCTATGGGCAAAATAGGGACACCATTGACAATGCCATTAATAGCGCCTTTGCCCACTTTAACTTTAACATGGCTTGACTTGAGATATTCCACAACTGCCGATTTCTTGGCCTCCATAGCGACCTGCAGAGGTGTCATCCCGTCATGATTGCAGAGCGTCGCGTCAGCCCCCGCTACTATAAGTTGTTTAACAATGCCCACCTGCCCAAACAACGCTGCAGCGTGAAGAGCACTTTCTCCGTTCTGGAAAAAACAAAACAATAATATTTAAAAAACAAAAGCGCTGTGTCACGATAACCTAAGAAGGTTTAGGTCTGAGAACTGGAAGAGGGTCCTCCCTCCTGATCATTGCTCTATTTGGGATGAAGTGGTCAGCAACGTACCCCCGACAACCGCGTTTTTCCACTACCCGCACCCTTAAGGATAAAAAGGACAACGGGAAACCACTGCTTTACGATTCCCTAGTATAGTCATCTTGACTACTATATAACTGCAAAGGCTTTCACGGCCGGAGTCGAATGAGGAACCAGTAGAATCCGGGCTGATGGGCCGTGGTCGAAGTGAAAGTGAACTTCCAAACGTTTCGTCAACATCTGCGGTCGACATCTTCAGTGGAACTGCGTAGACTTCTAAGATTGTATCTCGGAGGCTCAGCAGCGACTGTGAGGCAGTGACAGCAGTGACAGCGACAACAGTCGCTGCTGAGCCTCCGAGATACAATCTTAGAAGTCTACGCAGTTCCACTGAAGATGTCGACCGCAGATGTTGACGAAACGTTTGGAAGTTCACTTTCACTTCGACCACGGCCCATCAGCCCGGATTCTACTGGTTCCTCATCTTGACTATTATTACCATGATGAGCGCCAATCTTCGATAGAAGAGACATTACCAGGTGAAGTCGAGACTTTCCGTTTCATAGTCCCATTCTCTACCAACTAGCCTTTCCCTGACCACGGATTATTAAAGAACCGGTCCGAATTTACTCGAACATACTTTCCAATTTATCAAAATTAGTAGATAGAAAAAATTAGTAATTTGATGGTAAATAATTTTCCTATGGTTAAATTTCCGATGTATCGAGGGGGGGGGGGGGGGGTTGTCCACCTGACGTCACTGGAGGTGAGATAAATTGCAGATAGGTCAGACCAACACATTACCACACAGCAACACAACAATGGCAGGGCGAATTTTCTATAATTTTTTCAAAAAATAATTTTTTGCACAAAACTAAATATTTTTTTTTTGGAAAGCAGTTACTCAATTTAACACCTAAAACATGCCTGAAGGTAGAAATCATCGATAGAAAGGTTTCGCAGAAAAATGATTTTTTAGTCATTTTTCAATAAAATTGAGTTATTTTTATGTTTTTTACCCCCAGAAGCAAACTATCAAGGGGCAAGCGACCCCCCGCATTTTGTCAACATTAATATCGACTACAATATAGCCTATGTGAATTGAAAAGAAATGGTTGGAGCTGTTTTTGAGAAAAAAAAATTTTAGACGTTTTTTTGGAGTTTTTTGAGAATAAAACCCCCCTAAATAAAAAAAAATGATCCCGAGGTATGATTTTTTTAAACCTAGGCCTACATGCTAAATTTCATCAAAATCGACCGAGTAATTTGCCCGGAAATCGATGAACAGACAGACAGACAGACATTTCGTAAAAACCACTTTTTTGGGTTCCTGGGACCTCAAAACGTGTAAATCCGTTGAAATCTATAGGAATCGAAAATTTCGACCATCACAAAGCTTTCCTTATAGGTACTACGTATAAATTGGAAAGCAATTAAAAGAGATAAACAGCTACAACGGCCGCGGCTGGTAAAAGCAAGGCGATTGTCGCATGAATTCAGAATTCAGTACTTGGAGTAAACTTCTTTTACTGCATGTTTCATGCCTATCACTATTTGTCCCAGACGCCCACCATCACCCATCAAAATGAAAAATGCTTGCTTAATATGTAGGATATATAATAAGTAAGTAAATAATATATTACAAAATTTACAAGCACAGATTGCATTGTCTACCCCAGCACTAAGTACTCTAAGAGACTTTTATCGCTGGGGAAATATAATATACGAGTAAAGTAATGCATAGACAATTTTAACAGTAACTTACAGTTCGGCCTAGTTTAAATATTTAGAAAATTCGTTAAAGCTAGGTTGAGCAAATATAGTAATTGTAATAGTAAAATAAAGATCAGCAGCCAGTACACAGTACGAAAACTAAAATAACGTAGTTTTTAATATTTAATCACTTAAACTCCTCATGTACAATTTTATTCGTGTTGCATTGAACATTAGTTTTTCTCAATATTTTATGGTGATCTGTCTGGCATTGAGTAAAAGCAGTTTGCAAGCTAAGAATTTCGGAGCATCTTGAAAAATAACTTTAGTAGCAGGTTGTGTATATATTCATAGTCTATGTCGAGGATTATTTATTTAGTGACAGTTTGGTGGGGGATTTGAGGAGGAATGTCAGTAACTTTTCTTATTTTAAGCAACGTGCTGGTATTAAGGTCTTTTTTCATGTAAATAATGCGCATGCCAGTATAGTTCTTTGTTGGCGCGGGTCAAACTCTCAATTATGTATAGAGCTGAGGCCATTGATCCACCAATAACATCACTCCTCGCAATTCCTTTTTATAACCATTGTTCTGCATTTTTACGGTTCAAGAACTTAACAATTATCGGTGGAGGACGGGACCCACCGTTTTTAGCTTTAAGCCTGTGACATGCTTCTACTAGACTCATGCCTGCAGACAGATTTAACTTACTGGCTACTAAGGCGCCCATTCCATTGACCGGCTAGGGTTATTTCCAACAACGGTGACGTGGTAGCAGACATTCAAGACTTAGGTAGCGTTCCCACCGACCTCGCATTGCAGATTGCAAATGACATTGACGGAAATGTTTGTTTTTCTTTTTTTTAGAAATCTATTAAAATGTTTGTAATTAACATATCCCATGAAGCCATTTTTTAATTTTAGTTTGTTTGTTTGTATTTTTACTGTATGATCATTGATCAATTTTAACTATGGCATAGAGGAAAAAAAACATTTCCGTCAATTCTGCAATGCGAGGTCGGCGGAGACGCCACCTAAGTCTTGAATGTCTGCTACCACGTCACCGTTGTTGGAAATAGCCCTAGCCGGTCAATGGATATTTTGGACGTTCTCACGAGCATTTAGTTCAATGCCATGAATCTCCACGCAATTGCGACGACTGTACTGGTCTAAGTCATTCAAAATATGTTTAGTTTGGTTTAATTCTTGAGAAAATAATAATGATATAAAGCATATTTATATTATAAAGGATTATATTGTAGTATTATATGGTATATACTATAACACTGACATTAAATTAGCTTTGGTTGAAGAGGTAATCTCCTCGTTAAAACTGAAATTAGAGGTAAAGACGACGCCCCGATTAGGCGTAGATCGTGGGTTGAATCCCGCCAAGTCCAGTTTTTTTTATATCCTCTAATTGCGGTTATTATAAAGGATTTTGTACTTACAGGTAACAAATTTAAAGAGGGGTTATACTTAAGTAGCTCCGTGACAACGCATGCATGGCCTTTGTGGGAAGCTTTGAAGAGAGGCGTAGCACCGTCCTAAAACAAGATTTAATTGTTTAAAATAATAATAATAATATAGGCCTATGTATATGCATTGAGATAAAAAAATCAACCACATTACATTGAAGATATCACCTAGCTATAAATACTATATGCATGAATATAAACTAAACTGCATTTGATTTTCAGCACAGTTCAGTAGGTCTAGCACCTACGCCTGTGGTGTGAGCTCAAACATATTGGGGTTAAAACTCATAAGCTATGCCACAGAATACTATAATATAGCCATGCCTTCAAGAAACGTGCTGGTTTACTTCTGGCACCACGTAGAGCGTTCAAGTCACTATTCTTCCCCGTGCACTACCTGTGCAGCAATTTGTCGGCCTTATACGCAATGAACAGCAGCCTGATCATGGCGATCATAATACCGGTATTTATTTAATCCCCTGGTATTAAAAATGTAAACAAGATAATTTTATAATGGAAAGTGCTACTCAAAATTTGTTTGTTTACATTTTTAATGCCAGGGGATTAAATAAATACCGGTATTATAATCGCCATGATCAGGATGCAGGTAGCACTTGTGGAATAGTGACTTTTACGCCCTTGATACCAAGTATCCCAAGTTCCAAGGAAGACGTCTGGCGTCGTATGCTTTGGAAGTACTGACTGTAAATTATGCACCAACTTGGAATAACCAAGAAGAACAGTTGCCAAAGGTTACTATTCTTGACGCTCATTGGCTCCAGTTATTTGGTAATTGGTATATGGTTTGGAGGGATAAACAGAATAAGTGCTTTTGAAATATGAATATACAGACGACGAATGCTGCACATGTCGCTCATGCACGAGAAAAGTGACACATTTCCAAAAAATTGCAAGATTGAGTTATTTATGCAAAAATGTCCAGGAAAATATAGCGAATTTTATGAATGTAGTGTCACATATCTAGTTCAATTTGTTTCCATAAGATTATGTTTTGTCACTGATCCATTGTCAAGTTCGACTACTTCGGGTTTGGCAATACTGACATAATTCGGAATGTGCTTTAGGCGTTGACGTGGTAATTACACTTCTCTTTCAAGTAAGCTATCACATCTCAAAAGCATTAAGTGCCTCGATAGTACTACAAGTAAAAACTAAAACAAGGTCAGAACTAAAATTTGAATTATCTCAAAAGTCAATATTTAGAAATGTGTCACTTTTCTCGTGCATGAGCGGTATCTTGGAGAGATCGTGTCCCTAATACTAAAGTCCCAAGGGCGAATGGATAAAGAAGCTGAGTTGCTTCTGACGGTTAAGAAACTGAAACATACTTCTGCAAGTTATAAATCAAGGGAAGATAGAAGGACTGAGGGCTCCCGGCAGAAGAATATCCTGGTTTAAGAACCTGCGGCAGTGGTTTGGAAAGACTTCCCTTTTTAAAGTAACAGTCTCCAAGGTACAAATTGTCATGATCTTCGCTAGAAGTTGCCTAGGACAGGGTGATAAATGAATCGTGCTTCTTTATTCCTACTACCATACTGAAGTGAGGCCAACATACCAGAGACAGGACTATAAAGCCTTCCCTTAGGACCAACCAGGACGCGTTTCTTCTCCACCCCCAGAAAATGTAGGAAAGTATGGAACTCACTGAACTCGCTCGCCTCACCTATCACGGTACATAATTTTACTTTAGGTATGTTAATTAAATAGCCTATCATTTCAAGTACAAATATTCGGCCTTCCAAGTCATATTTCTAACGTATGTATAGAAGCTGCAGGACGTACGTGTCTTAAAGCGTCCACCCGGGCACCATGATGCAAGAGCTCCCTAACAACAGAGTGGTGTCCTATTTGGGAGGCAATCCACAGAGGTGTAGCACCGTCCGTTCTCCGGGGGTCAGGTTCGGCTCCTTGGGACAGCAGGAATTTCAGGCACTGAAGGTGCCCGTTTTGCGCGGCTATAAAGAGAGGTGTAGCGTGGTCCTGTAAGAAGACAAATGACTGATTACATAAATCCGTTGAAATCTCGGAATCGAACATTTTGACCATTACAAAGCTTTCCATATAGGCCTATACTACGTATAAATAGGAAAGCCGTAAGAGTGGCCGTACGTCTAGGAACAGCGAAAACACCGTGTTTAATCGTGTTTAATGGGCCACGAGATTTACAGTACGTCCAAAAGCCTTGCAAAAAATAACTGGCAACTTTACGATTACGAACACCGGTATAGAATGTCTGTGTTCAATATAGGAAGCATACGCACCTTCATATGACTGTTGACATTGGCTCCTCTCCTGACTAATTCTTCAACAACTTCAAGATGGTCGCACTGACATGCGACGAACAATGGTGTTCCTCCATCCTGGAAATCAAAAATAGCCTATAGTAAGAAATTGCATAAAACTGAAAAAAAACAAATTTGCACAATAACCCTACGTTTACGCTACTTTAAAACTTGCAAGATGTAACCAGAAGAGCAGAAGGTGAGGGCTCAAGTACCAAAACGGAGGTGAACCGGGTTACAATAAATCAAAGCCTGCAGTAAGGGCTACCGAACCCAACCGGTTGCGGCTTAGAAAAAAATGATACTGTTATATCTAGTGTCATACCGTGGCTCCAATTTAAATCATTTGGGGGAAGGCCGAAGAAGGAATTCATGGATCAACTGACGGACGACGCAGGAGCTGAAGAGGAAGGAATTACAATACATTTATCATATTCATAGTTCGTAGTTAAGTGAGTTAAGTTTATGAAACTTTAGGTACTTAATGTGATGCACCAAGCGTAATTAGAATATTATATAAGAAAATCCACCGTAATTTTAGACAAACATAAATTAGGGTTTTTTGTACCTACTCGTATATTGTAGCTATTCAATTTCCTGATATTTGCCCCAGCAGTAACGGGACAACCTAGCACAGTCTTTAAACCAGTTCACGTGATCGAATAAACACGCAGCTCATCAAAATTTGTAACCGCGCTACTTCCCACTGCAGATTGGAAACAATATTTGTTGGAGTGCTGACTTTTTGAAAAAGTTCAAGGTCAAATCGATTGCAAGTATAAATGCAATTGTTCAAAGTCAAGGTTAGGACTTGAGGGATTAGCGTGTATGGTGTGTTAAATTTTGGTACACATGATTGTCAAACGGGAAGTTAAAGGCGCTGCTTCCGGTTGCATATGCTGTATGTAATACAGGTTACAGGATACAGGAGCACTCGGCCACATTTCCACCTATGACATTTACCCCTACTAAACAAAAAATAACAAAAACTTAGAGTTTTAGAAAAACTTGTTATAACAACCCGAATTAGTAAAACCCAAATAATCGGTAAGAAATTAACTTTGTCTAAGAAACCCACTTAATTGTGTATAAAACCCTAAGCGCTTTCGGCAAGAACTGCCATCTACAGAGGGAAACCCACTAGCACAGTTACACCTTACCTGCGATTTGAGACTTGCTCAACTCGAGGAGAAGATGCAAATGTGACTAGGGAGAGGAAACCTTGGTTTATATAGGACTGGGAGGAGGGGGTGGGAGGGGGCGTGGCTGGTTACCCATTCCTAACCTACTAGCTAGATCTATTAGAGGGGATGATTGTGTGAATGTTATGTCGTTTGTTAATTTTTCCCTATTGTGTAAAGCTCTTTTGATTTCAACATTTTCAAAAAAATTTAAAGTGTAACTTTTCTTTACTTTGTGTAGGGCTGCCCAATTGTGAGGATCGAATATGTGATTTTCCGAGTTAAGGTGTTTCGCGAATGTGCTGTTGGTGTTGGTGTCTCCTATACCTGTTTGAAAATGTTGAAATCAAAAGAGCTTTACACAATAGGGAAAAATTAACAAACGACATAACATTCACACAATCATCCCCTCTAATAGATCTAGCTAGTAGGTTAGGAATGGGTAACCAGCCACGCCCCCTCCCACCCCCTCCTCCCAGTCCTATATAAACCAAGGTTTCCTCTCCCTAGTCACATTTGCATCTTCTCCTCGAGTTGAGCAAGTCTCAAATCGCAGATAAGGTGCGAGTGGGTTTCCCTCTGTAGATGGCAGTTCTTGCCGAAAGCGCTAAGGGTTTTATACTAACACAAGTGGGTTTCTTAGACAAAGTTAATTTCTTAACGATTATTTGGGTTTTACTAATTCGGGTTGTTATAACCAGTTTTTCTAAAACTCTAAGTTTTTGTTATTTTTTGTTTATTAAAATGAAATACCACGAAGTCACGAGTAATCTAATTATTTATGTTTACCCCTACGTTTCACCACTGTAGCTAACGGTTAGGCACCATCTATTTTATTTTATTATCTTTGTTCCTCTCACGATGCACATTTTTGAACATCTCTATACTGTAATTGCATTAAAATGGGGAAATAATTACATATAATCCAGTGTTCCACGAATAATGTTTTATAATTTTTTACTCTTAAGATTCCGCGAGCGCCAACAAGTAGACATAGATATGATAACTCACCACGCTGGGAGAATCAATGATGGCGCCATGGTCTAGGAGAGATATGACTATACTAAGGTAGCCACCCTGCGCAGCGAAGAACAGAGCTGTTGTACCAGTCTGAAACAAAATGGCCAAATTAATGGAGACACTAGAGTTCTATATATAGGAGAGATGGGATATTTGAGCCCACCATAAATATTTTTTTGTATCTTGCTATGTCTTTTCAACAGTGGCAGATTAAAGGGGGGGCGGTCGGGGGGTCGCCCCCCCCCCTGAAAGCACCCAAAGCTATCAAATATGAAGAAGCATTTTCTATCACAAAGGGTACACAAATAATTTCACACATTAGTTTTAAAAAAGAAGGAAATGACGCGAAAATGTCAATCACTGTCTACAAGTGTCCATTTGCCACGTTTTTACGTTTTTTTTTGTTGACTAGCTACTAATAACAAAGCTTCAAATTGCCATCCGCCCCTCCTAAAACTTATTGTTTAATCCACCACTGCTTTTCAATGGCTGGTTTTGTTATAGTTTTGATCTCTCCTATAAAGAATTGTACTGTTCACTATATAAATCCAACATGGACGGACCGTTTTTGGAACCCATGCTTAAATTATCCGGTAGAAATTACAAATCACATGTTACTCCAACTTCAGGGTAACTTGCGACACACGTGTTTTATTATTTTTTTTTTCTTCTGGAAAACTAAACATAATATACTAGAAACGTAACAGTAGGATTTGAAAATGTAATGATCGTAGAAGTCATAGATGGGAATATGAAGATGTTGGTCAGAACTACTTCGAAATTGTGTGTACTTAAAAGTGCAAATTGTCGGAAGATGCCCCATTAGACGGTAATTGAAGTAATGAACCGCGCGCAACGGCCAACCACTACTTGCAAAACATTTCCCCTTCTAGTCAAGCGAAATGTCTTGCCTTAGGCGGGGATTCCACCGACCGGCTAGGGCTAAATCCATAAACGGTGACGTGGTAGCAGACATTCAAGACTTAGGCGGGGTTTCCACCGACCTCGCATTGCAGAATGCAAATGACATTGACGGAAATTAGAATTTTTCTTTTTATAGAAATCTATTAAAATGTTTGTACTTAACATATCCCAGGCCGCCATTTTTTAATTTTAGTTTGTTTGTGATTTTACTGTATGATCATTGATCAATTTTAACTATGGAATAGAGGAAAACAAACATTTCCGTCAATGTCATTTGCATTCTGCAAGGCGAGGTCGGTGGAAACCCCGCCTAAGTCTTGAATGTCTGCTACCACGTCACCGTTTTTGTATTTAGCCCTAGCCCGTCGGTGGAATCCCCGCCTTATACAGGGGTTAGCCTGTCTCGACTTATTTTCGGTTCTTGCCTCGCCTCGCGCAAGAATTCTTCCTACTTGTGCGAACCACTAATTTTAATACAGCAATGGTTTCCGTTCTTAAGTTATGTTCGTTCAATTTTTGTCATACTCGACTACACACTATAATTTCAAATACCGTCATTAACGATGCCCATCTAACTTCCTTTGACGGAAATCGGGCAGCAGTGGTAATGGAGATGCAGCACGCGTTCCCGTCGGGTGCGCTTATAATAGCGCGATGTGCGGTTAACAAAGAAAGCCATTGATATGTACTCTGTCATTATTGATCCAGCCAGCCAAAACATCTTTCACTTTTTATCGTCTCTGTGGCTTTGTTATCCAGTTTTGCGGCCATTATAAAAGGAACACAAAAGGTGGAAACCCAAATTATGGTTATAATTTAGGTACATGCTACATCAGTCATATAGCTGATAAACGTTCCTGGGGTAAAAATTTTTTGTTTACATTTTTAACCCTAGGAATAAGTAAATACTAATAGTAACACTATCTACTAACTAATAGTTAATACCGTACTTAATAGTAGGCCTAGGGAGGAAAGTAGCAGAGGAAATGATAAGGCGGTAAGGAATTAACTTAAATATGTGCACATGGCTGCATAATCATGACTTCGCAGGCGTTACAACAAGGCTGAAATTATAGAATAAAGATACGGAAATGTCCAGATGAAAAAGGCAATAAAAGACAAGCTTTTGAAGTAAATTTATCTCACCTGCTGTTTAAATATTATTATTTTTAAAAAACACGAGATAATGTAGGTAGGTACTTAGTTGGTTAATAAGTTCCGTCACAACTAAAACTAGGAAAAAAGTAAATTTATCTGTGGAGTCTCAACTTTTTATGGAATGGCCTATTACAACAATACTATTTAAATAATTGTAATAGTCACGGTTCTTTATTAGCCATTTTCCTGGAGGCTTGCACTTGGCAATCCTAGCACAAATTGTTGTGTTACAATTATTGGCATTCTATAGATCTTGCATGCAGGATAAGAGCTCAGCGTTGCTACTCACCGTCCTCTTGATTTTTGGATCCGCTCCTTGATCCAGCAGCTCGACAATGCTCTCGAGATGTCCATTGGCTGCAGCTAGGATCAGAGGTGTTGTTCCATCCTGCAACAACACAACATCACAATCATAATTTATTTCTGTATTTGGAATTACTGACACGCAGAATATAGCTGTTCTATCAGTGAATTCAAATCCTTTATTGGTTGTAACGCATTTTCAGGAGTTTTATTAATAATATGCCTACGCTAAGTTTGGAGCTACAGCTCTGTACTAGGTAGCAGTTGGATTTTTCACATTCATAGAGCGTTATTGATTAGTATTGTAGGTCACTATAGTAGTAGGAAAAGCTTGTAAGTTAGTGGGAAGTTTCAGGCATGTAGCCTGCGGTTAAGACGACGCCCCGGGTAGGCGTAGATCGTGGGTTAGAATCCCGCCAAGTCCAGTTTTTTCCATGTCCTCCACTTTCGGTTATGTAGCCTAGGCATAGATCTTACAGAATTTACATTTGAAGATCCGCTACCCACAATTCACTCCAAAACCAAATGGGGGCCCATTCACCTATGAAAACTGACTGGACCACGAGGCTGATGTTATTATTGTACAATATAACCATATTTAACTGTTATACGGCAATTTTGCCACAAATAATTTCGGTAACACAGATTTCGGTTTACACGAAGGCGACTGGCCGGACGTCCTCGAAAACCGCTGCAAGGATGAGTTGGAAACTGACCTTCGAGAGTTCGGAGTCCGTATAGATGGTGGAGCATCGTACAAAACCGAGATGACTGGAGGAGTGTTGTCGGGCAGGCCAAAGCCTATCAAGGGCTTACTTACTTACTTACTTACTTACTTAACGTGTCCGAGCCTAGGACACGTTGTTGTCGCTTGACCCGGTGGTGGAAGGATTGGCCAACGGGGTAATTCCCGCCGTTACCAGGGACGCCCGATCGCTCATAAGCGCAATCTTCGGGGAGGCTCCTTCCATGTCCCCAGGGGCTGTAGAGCCATAAAAAGAAAAAAAGATTTCGATTTTGTTTGTTGGGCGCAATATTTTGCAATTTAATTTGTTCAAGTCATTCAATTTTCAAGAGCATCTAGTCCAGGCCCCCCCCCCTATCTAACATTTTTTGCTTTCGAATTTATACGTAGTATAACGAAAGTTTTGTGATGGCCGAAATTTTCGATTCCGAGATTTCAACGGATTTACACGTTTTCAGGTATCAGGAACCAAAAAAAGTGGTTTTTACGAAATGTCTGTCTGTCTGTCTGCCTGTTCATCGATTTCCGGGCCAACTATTTCGTCGATTTTAATGAAATTTAGCATGTAGGTTAACAAAAATCATACCTCAGGACCATTTTATTTTTATTTTGGGTCAATTCAATTTTCAAAAAACTCCAAGAAACGTCTAAAAAAATTATTTCTCAAAAACGGTCAAACGATTTCTTTTAAATTCACATATATTGTAGTCGTTATTAATGTCAATAAAATGCGGGGGGTCGCTTGTCCTTTGATAGTTTGCATCTGGAGGTAAAAAAATAAAAATAACTAAATTTTAATGAAAAATAATTTTTCGGCGAAACCTTTCTATCGATGATTTCTAACTTCAGGCATGTTTTAGGTGTTAAAGTGAGTAACGAAACTGGACAGGTTGCTCTCCCTTAAGACTATTTGGTTTTGCACAAAAAGGTATTTTTTGAAAAAATGATAGAAAATTTATTGCTGTGTAGTAATTAATGTGTAGGTCTGACCTATCTAGAATTTATCTCACTTCTAGTGACGTCAGGTGGACACCCCCCCCCCCCCCCGAGGAAATTTAACCACTGGCAAATTATTTACCATGAAATTACTCATATTCACTATCTACTAATGTTGATAAATTGGAAAGCATGTTCGAGTAAAATCGGACCGGTTCTTTTCTACGCTTTGGTATTTCATTGATAGCCAGTGAAATATGACTACATCAAAATAAACAATTTCCCCTTATAAAAAATTAAAAAGCTATTAACCTATGGATCGCTGAACTCTGATGAAGCTGCGATCTCCGTTACTATAATTTACAGCACCGCTATAAAAGAACTAGTTAGTGCTATGTACAAGGAAAGATCTGAATGGCCAGATCTGCTAAAAAGTGCAAGACGTGAAATCCGGAGGGGACGAAAAAAATGCAGAACGTACTCCAACAAAATGGAGGCGAAGCGGAGGTTACTAGACACTTATAGAACCATGAAGGAGATGCACCCGGACTATAGGCAAAAACATAGACTGGGAGGCTTCCAATGGATAGAGGGCAGCCATGCGGAGCCTTCGCTTTCACCAAAACTAGCCCTATGCAACACAACTATCCACAGGTATATCAACCGAAAATAATAAAGTACATAAATAAATATTTACTTTTTGTTCCATTACTAAGCCAACCTAGCGGAGTTATGGCTATCTCTTACACTCAACTAGGAAGGCCCGGGACCGCCTGCTTCACATACCCTCCAAAGCATGGCCAGAAAACGTAGCAAGTGTGGAACTCGAAAGATCTACCTTTCGGGTGAAAGTCGGAGTCTACCACTACTCTACATGTCTTGTGTTTACATTGAAATTACTTACAGTGGCGGATTTACCAGTAGGCAACTGAGGCAAATGCGTACTGCGTACCGCGTAGATACTTAATTTTTTTTTGTACATCTTATGTAAAAATATTTAAAATAATTATGTGTAACATTTTAGTTAAGGATAAGAAAGTAAGTTATTTTGATTATAAACATTTTAAAATAATTATTAATGTCCGCGACAAGGGCAGTGCCTATATCCGCACAAAAGCCAAATCCGTCCCTGGGAGCAAGTAATTGGAAACAAATTATTTCAACTAAATATCTATATTTCCGGAAGATCTATAAACGGCACCAAGACATTTACTATACTGCCCTTAAAAAGTTCCTGGTCGAAGCTTGCTACTGCACTTCTTATATCCGCATATCCTGACTAATTATCTAACCTATTTATATATTATTACCATCATATCTAGTGTATACTATACTAAGCTCCTAGTTCTTGAGACATCTGGGCTACTATGTTATGAACGAAGCCGAGATTGTATTGAACTTTATGGGTTCAAAAGGAATTGTAGATCTTTTCCTTGACCGCTTGTCTACTTTTAAAATAAAAAATTAAAATAAAAAAAAACTTAGGATGTTGCCAGCAAAATCTGAGCTTTAAAAATAAGTCAGTCTTTACGGATTTATAGTTTAAGTTTTATTTTTCACTGTTCCATTTTGTTTCAGTTATTTTTGTACGTTTGTAGTAATGGAATAGCATAGCAGGAAATAACCGCACTTCCATTGTCATGTTTTCCTTGATATTTTGAGTTTTTTGTATAGATGTAACAGGTGCAAACTGTACCTGTACAAATATAAATATATATAAATATAAAATGCTTGGTAGCAATCTTTCACCAACAGAGATGGTAGATGAATTAGCCACCGAATTGGGCAATTAAATTTTTCTTTTTATATCGAGTCTAAATTAAACCTACCAATTAGCAAGTGGCAGTGGCGCAGCCAGATTTTTTTTGGGGGTATAAAGTTTGCCCACTTACGATAGGTTTTCGAATGGGGTGGTGTTTCATTTGGCGCTCGCCCTCCCCCCCCCCCCCCCCGGGGGATTGTTTTTTAAAAGATAGGCCTGAAATAGTTTGTTGGCAAAAAATGTTGATTTTGCAGACGATAACGAAAACTGGAAAAAGGGGGACCGGGGTCTCCCCGGCGATTTTTTTAAAGATAATTATCTACAATATTAGCTATTTTGCTAAATTTGGGAGGGGGGGGGTCCGGAATAGTGTGAAAAGGGAAAAGTCCCTATAGAGTGTTATTATACTAGAAACAATGAAAGAAAATTGTCTTTGTTTTTCATAATGGGCGAATTTTGGGCCTTTCGGCTCACTCTTATAATTAGCCCATCATCCCAGTACTATAGCTATAGCATACGTATCACAGTCATATGGCAGTCTACGCAGCTCTGTTGGACTATCTGACAAAGCTTGTCTTTGTATCACGGAAATGAGTAGAGAAGAGAAAGGGTCATTGACATTGTGTAGGAGCAGAATTGATCAAGCATGCCCAGAGATGTTTTTCAACCAAATAATTTTTTTAATGACAATAAAATAATAAACAATAAGTAGAAAATTACTTTCTCTACTCGTCCATGACGGATGCAAGTAACCCTTTATGCAATACTTTTGATGAATTAACTATTTAATTTATTCGGGCTCATTCATCTACTATTTATGGTACCAATCCAATCTTCCCGAGTCGGAGCCCTATATAATATTTTATCGATTAACCTCGAGCAGGTCGAGCCAGCAATCTGTCAACCTCTGCGTGAAGATCGCACCTGACCCCATTTCTGTGGGAACTGTCCTGAACACGTTCTCAGAGTAAGGTACCGCCGGAGGAGCTGCCACGTTACGTCACTCCGACTGGGCGTTACCTTTAATAACACAATATTTTTTTACGAGTAGACAAGGTAAGCAACCAAAGCTACAATATCTACTGTATACCCTACCTCCTATGAACTGAATTTGACCTGTTTGTTTTCCATAGGAACTATACACATGCCTCGACATACTTAAATCCTTAGCTCCCTGTTCTACAGGGAAATAAAACTAAAGCCTATTTGGCGGTCATTGATCATGTACGGAAGGTATGTAGTTTATTATAGGCATGCAAATATTTCAATTAAGCTATCTCTGATATGTA
The DNA here is from genome assembly GCA_963971405.1 of Psococerastis gibbosa. Classification (NCBI taxonomy): domain Eukaryota; kingdom Metazoa; phylum Arthropoda; class Insecta; order Psocodea; family Psocidae; genus Psococerastis; species Psococerastis gibbosa. Next base: position 13,020,544 of record OZ020491.1, on the reverse strand, counting down.
CAGTTAGGTGTAAGGGAGGGCCATAAACCCTAATCTCACTGTATCTATATTTAATTTGTTTTCAATAGACATTATTATTATTATTATAAATAAGCTATTGATTGCTATGTACCTAAAACAGAGCTTTTTCGGTATTAAGTAAGTCTTTGCACCTGCCTTTGGCCTTGAACCCTGCCCCATGACAGTGATCCCATGGTTTGGAAGTACACAAGACGTAATACTAAGAACCGGTCCGAGTTTACTCGAACATGCATTCCAATTTATCAATTAGTAGGGAGAGAAAATGATTAATTTCATGGTAAATAATTTTCCAATGTATAAATTTCGGTTATCACGGGGGGGGGGGGGGGGGGGGATCGTCCACCTGACGTCACTGGAGGCATCGTAAATTCTAGATAGGACAGACCAACACATTACCACTAAGCCAGCAATAATGGCAATTTTTTTCTTCTCAAAACCAAATCGTTTTTTCGGAAAGCAAACTGTCCGGTTTCGTTACTCAATTTAACACCTAAAACATGCCCGAAGGTAGAAATCATCGATAGAAAGGTTTCGCAGAAAAATTATTTTTTAGTCATTTTTCTTTCAAATTTAGTTATTTTTATTTTTTCACCCCCAGAAGCAAACTATCAAGGGGCAAGCAACCCCCAGCATTTTATCAACATTTATAACAACTATAATATACTGTATGTGAATTTAAAAGAAATTGTTGTAGCCGTTTTTGAGAAATAATTTTCTTAATCAAACCCCCCCCCCAAATTGAGTTAGCCCAAAATAAAAATAAAATGCCTCGAGGTATGATTTTTGTGAACCTACATGCTAAATTTCATCAAAATCGGCCGAGTAGTTTGCCCGGAAATCGATGTACAGATAGACAGACATTTCGTAAAAACCACGTTTTTGGGTTCCTGGGACCTCAAAACGTGTAAATCCGTTGAAATCTCGGAATCGAAAATTTCGACCATCACAAAGCTTTCCTTATACTACGTATAAATTCGAAAGCAAAAATTGGAAAAATTAATGGAAGCAGGCAACAGCTATGCATGTGCACCTCATGCCGGCAATACGACACATAACATTTAATGTCGGCAGACTTGTTAACATGCCGATATACACAATGCACAAGACTGACAAGAGCATTGTAGAATGTAGACTCACCTAATTATAGCCTATGTTCATCGGAGACAAGATAACTGTCTATGAGATGGTCGTTATATTAAAACACCGTAATCCGGCTCTATTATGCATCCAAGTGCATTATTATTTTATGTCGAATGTTTTAGCCGTACTATGTTGTACTATAGTTACCTACTCGTACTGTACACTGGATGTAATAATGTTAATATACTAGTCCATATTATAAATTATAAAACTAAATTTATATTAACTATTGTTTTTTAGTTAGTTTTCCAACGCCGGCCTTCAGCGTTTCTGCTATAACAAAAAAGTTGGCAAAAATATTTAAAAAAATTCCAGCGAAATTTTGTTACATGAGAATTTCATATCCGGCAGTGAAATGAGTCATATCTAATTAAAGCTGGTTAAGTAACTACTAGTAATATATCGTTCCCTTTCCTTTTTCGATACACCTACCAACTACTAGTACATTTATGTGATACTGCAGCGGGACAATATAGGGCCATGTGTACGTGTTCTCATTGTCTGCAGTAAGCAGTTCCCCTTGGCCAACCACAAAGAATGGTCCATTAGATACAACAAGCCAAAACCCAGGGAAGAGAAAAAATCAACATTGTGCTCAATTTCGAAAGAGTATCAACCTGATTTGCAATGGCGCTTATTCCAACGACGTCAATAGTTCACTATTGACGTGTTTCACGTGGTAGCAGATCATTTTTACACTGCCTTTAATGTCTGCTACCACGTCAAACACGTCAGTAGTGAACTATTTACGTCGGTGGAATAAGCGCCAATAACACATTGTCTTTTCGTACAACCGAGCCCACCAAAACTGGTTTTAGTTAAGGCTGAACTGCGAGTATTGGTTTTTTTGCAATGTTACATTATCATTAAAAAAGTACACAAGAGCTACCTATTGGAAGCTCAGATACATTTCTAGCAAACGCTAGTTTATTAAAAAAGGAGGCTTCACAGTTTCTCAAGATATAATAATAAACATCGGTTAACGTAGGCAGGCCATCTACTGCAGTAGGTACCACTAACTAATCAGACCTACACCTAATGATAGTGGTTACGAGATGTCACGTATTTCAAATTCAATATGACTTGCGTGTTCACCGACAGTTATAGACTACGGTAGATCACGTTTTCAACTACATTTATCGTGTACGATGTTATACCACAATCTTTCAGTAGAAAGCCTGTCATTTACAACAAGCCGAAAATTAATTTCATTAGTCAGTTCATTTCAGTATAGGTAAAATTGATAGCTAACAAGTATTCAATCCAATTTATTTAGTATACGAGTAGCTACACACATCCTTTTTGAAATGTTATAAAACTATGGGACAAATTTAAATACAGTTCTGAACAGACTGGAAAACGTGATTTTTTTTTAAAGTAAACAATTTGAGCAAAATGTTGTGAGAGCTATGGCGTCACAATTAGTTTCGTCAAAGGCGGTTATTCCACCGACGTCAATAGTGATAGTAATGCTGATATTGACGTGGTAGCAGACATTTTTAGACTGTCTTTAATGTCTGCTACCACGTCAATACCACCATTACTACCACTATTGACGTCGGTGGAATAACCGCCAAACTAATGTATTGATTGACAGGTACGAAGGCGGACTGTTAAGTCTCTTAAGTTGGATAGAAGTTGTGCGTGTAGCAAAACCTATGTAAGTCATCTCTACGTTGGTGGCAAATAGGGCCTATTTTAGCTATTTTTATGCATCATGCATCATTTTTATGCATTAATGTATTTTAATTAATGTTCAGGGCGTGACCGCAGATTTAATGGGAAAGCGCTTGGGAAGCGCCAAAAAAATATAAAAAAGACATTAAGTCTTGTAGTCTCTGTAGAGAAACGGGGCAGGAAATGTCAGATTTAACGGCGCCACAGCATGCAAACCTTTAACTGCCCTTTTGAGGCCTTTCAGTTCCGGACTGGTGCAATGGTAGCAGAAAGACAACAAGATAGTCTTCGCTTACAGACGCAGTGTAGGCTAGTAAGTTATTTAACATTCCACATAAAATGCTCTAAGAATTCGGTCCGAAAACTCAAAATTTGCCCTAAGCTTTCAGATTGAACGAATGGCCCTTCATCTGCTACATTTTCTCGGACCAGACAACAAAAGACGTGTACTGGGTACGATGATTAACACTTAGGAAAACCATGATTCTACTCGCCGATCTTAGATGGAAGAGGCATTTAAAAAAGAAAATTCTTTCATGTCATAAATAATTTTTGAATATACAGCAACATAATTACCAAATTATAACCTAAAAATCCAATTAGCCCTTTTGCTACAATGAAAACAAACGTCAGCAACTCGCCCTTTTCGAATCCTCCGTGTGAACCAGGCGTAAATACAATCTACCCGAATGATTCTGCATGTGGAATTGCGTATCATACAGCTTTTGCAAAGAGTGTGGATTAATATTGTAATATAAAAGAGTCAGGAGCATTGATAGCCATATATTCAAGGACCCACGAAAGTTGATGGCTGTCACTGTCACGGCCAGGTACGAGGACATTGACTGCGCTCCAAAAAAACCAAATGATGGCACACATACCCGGGCAAGGTACACAGGTGACAATGCAACGGACCGAATCCATAAACACCAGCGATTTCCGGTCCAATGCTTTCTCGCCACAGAGAAACAAAGCATCGCGAACAATATCGGAATCAGATCGGGCAGCCGACTATACTAATTTGCATCTGAATTTGAAAGAACCAGGTTTTATGTACGTAGACACCTTTATTGCTGGAAGATTCTTACTGGACCGAGTAACCTTGAAAGAGGACAATAACCAGGGAAAGGCAAATGAGAAACTGGGTTAATGATGAAACAATATATACCATCTGTATCACAAGCCAATCCTGGAGTCTTCGCGGCTCTAATAAATATTAACTTAATCAGAATATTATTACTTTCCTATTTAAACGTTAGTGTAAGGAAAGCTATGCGATGGTGGTCGAAATGATTGATTTCAAAATTACAACGGATTTACAAGTTTTCGAGGCCCCAGGAGCCCAATAAAGAACCATACTCGTATCTTTATATTTTAGATTGTAAAGTTTTGTTGAACCCCTCTAAAAAAGTTCAGGTAGATGGTTATTGGCTACCGTGCATGATCATAAGAACCATTAGATTAAGAAATAATATGGAAAAATACGCACATATCTCTAGCCAAAATCCCGCACTCAAAATCTAGAACTGAGAACCAAATATTGAAAATGTATAGTGATGTCCGATTATAATTTCACGGTCACTGAGACCACCGAGAAACCATTGTTAAGATTGGGCTTGTGGCAAATTGTCAGGCCGCATTACCCCACGACTACATAATATGCCCACAGAAATGATGTAGTATACTATTGTATATTTTAGATGGGCTATGATTCCGCAGCGCACTGCTTTCAGGGCGGCTCTAGGATTCCTATTAGGCGGAGGCGCAAACAGACAATCGATCCCTCCCCTCAAGCAGTTGATGTAGTGTGCTGTAAATTAAGAACTGTCATCTCTGAGGGGAAGAGAGATGGGGGTCTCCAACGGGAGGATAAATTATTAAAAATTAAAAATTAAAAAAAAGTACGTTTCTGGACACATCGCATGCACATTTGTATCCCCAGGTACCCCAGGTCCGTACGCCTCTTTCTGGATTGACCACTGACTGCCCCTCCTCCTGTCGACGGTTCTGGCAGAATTACATCCAGAGTTTCAACAAGACGCAGTATGTTTACAAAAGTTATGACTGGTTATATTTGTTTACCTTATCACGGCTGTCAACGTGAACCCGCCCACTGTCCAGCAGCCTCCTGATGAGGAGAACATCGCCGTGGAAAGCTGCTGCGTGTAGCTGCACGTCTGAAGGAGTCTCCTTCTGCAACAGAAACGTACGAATAAAAAAAAAAAAAACGAAAACATGGAAACTAGAAAAAGAGAATGGGACGAGAAGATGAGGAATTCATCATTACTAGGGTGACTAGATTTCTAGAAGAAAAAAAAATTGTCATAAAAAAAGAACCGGTCCGAGTTTACTCGAACATGCTTTCCAATTTATCAACATTAGTAGATAGAGAATATGAGTAATGTCATGGTAAATAATTTTCCAGTGGTTAAATTTCCAATATCTCGGGAGGGGGGGGGGGGGGTTGTCCACCTGACGTCACTGGAGGTGAGGTAAATTCTAGATAGGTGAGACCAATACATAACCACACAGCAATAATGGCAGGGCACGCAATGCATATGAGCGTGAATTTTCTATCATTTTCTCAAAAAAACATTTTTTTGCACAAAACCAAATATTTTTTTGAGAAAGCAACCTGTTCGGTTTCGTTACTCAATTTAACACCTAAAACAAGCCTGAAGGTAGAAATCATTGATAGAAAGGTTTCGGAGAAAAATTATTTTTTAGTCATTTTTCATTAAAATTGAGTTATTTTTATTTTTTTACACCCCAGAAGCAAACTATCAAGGGGCAAGCGACCCCCCGCATTTTATCGACATTATATAATAACGACTACAATATATGTGAATTTAAAAGAAATCGTTGGAGCCGTTTCTGAGGAATAATGTTTTTAGACGTTTTTTGTGTGGAGTTTTTTGAGAATAAACCCCCCCCCCCCCCGAATTGAGTTAGCCCAAAATAAACGGTGGTGGTGTTAGTACCGGCTGCATAAAACATGCTATATAATATTACAATGCATTGGAGCATTTCTCCTTCTGCTGATTGATGCCTCTATGTTAGTTTTTCAGGAGAAATAATTGGACTTTGTGCAAAAAGTGTCCGATTTGCCCTTATAAATAGGAAAAACACGTTTTCGTATAGATTTTACGTATCTTTATGATTACTGCCAAAAATACAGTCTGTTCAGTTGCAACCAAACCAAATCAATGAAGCAGTAGAATCCTGGATGTTAGGCCGTGGTCGATCTGAAAGCGTACATCCAAACGTTTCGTCAGCATTTCCTATTTTAAGGGCAAATCAGACACTTTTTGCACATAGTCAAATTTCTCCTGAAATAACTATCATTGAGGCATAAATGAGCAGTAGAAGAAGTATAAGAAATGCTCCCGTGCATTTTAATACATAGTATGCACTTATGCAGTCGGTACTAACACGCCTTATAAAGAGGCGAAATGGTGTTGTCAACGAGGAGATTTTCATTTTTATTTTTTATATTTTTTAAATGAAAAATTTGACTTTGTATTAGGGTGCCCAATTACTCGTATCTGTACTTGGTTAAGTCATGCTTTCGCCTGTTTCATTGCGTCAATGGTATGCTTGTCTCAGCTTGTCCATTATCGCTTGTTGCCGGTGTAGGTTGACATCGACAACATGTACCAGTTTTCCAATGGCCAAATATTAATACGGAAACAATACAAATAATGTCCGAAATCCATGGGGTCGTTGTCATTAGACGTGCTGGGACCTATGGGCCACAATAAGTTGGCCTGGGTCCATAAAAAGTCCTTAAAAAATAATAGGGTGCCCAATTGTCTCATAACACGATATATATTCGTGAAACTACCCCTACTTACTGCAGGTTAGATGCTACAATAGATATAGACGGAAATATCGATGCTATAGAATTGTTACGGTGAAGGTATCGAAATAGTTGCAAGATGGCAAACGTAGAAAGTGTTGAGAATAAGAAAGTAAAGTATTAATCAATAATTGCTCGGTGATATAATTATTGTTTGAGTGCAAAAACAATTAATCTCTCCCTGTTCAAACACAAGCATAACCACTGCACTTACGTCGTTTTGTACAATCACTGGTATACAACTACTATAGTAGTACGTACTACAATATAATTACACCAATCTATGGCGTAACTGTCTTATAATCCATGTACTTAAGGGAAAATCGAATACCCCACTATATTCTTTCTTTGTACAATGTCAAATTTCTCATAAATTATCGATCATAGAGCCATAATTGATGTGTCGTAAGGTTGAAGAAATGTTTCTCTACATTTTGAAATATTATGCGGCCGTCACTTATACCATTTGCACACAGTTTTGGAAGACATTACTTAAGAGACAATTGTAGGGGGAAACATCAACCGTGGAGCAGTCACAAATATATCAGGACAAACAGAAGACTTTTTGAGCATTTTGATACTTGATATACAATAGAACACCTATTTCTAACACAGATTGCCCCAATGATTGTATTTGATTTGTAAAAAAAACGATTGGTGTGGGAGTACTTATTGACTTCGTTAGCAAGGTGGTAGCGAGTCTATCCACGCCATGCATTTGGAGACGTGTTGTAACTCAACACTGGTACTAACCTACAGAGGCGACTGAAGAGATCAATCGGATACATTCATTAAATTGTTTGTATGATATTAAGGGCCAACCGGAGTCATATTCCATTTTATGTTCAAACTTCAATTTCTTATGAAATATGGAACGCAGAACAATAAAAAAATACAAAGTAGCAAGAATAATTTTTTCTCCTAATTTTGATATATAGTATGTGGCCTTAACTAACCCCAATTCGCCACAGTTGATGAACTCCTGAGTGACCGTTATTTTTTGCGTATCAAGTTCACTAACTATAGCCGATCGGTATTGATGATTGCAACATACTATATATCAAAATTAGGCGAAAAAATTCTTCTTTCGACTCATCATTTTTTCATTGTTCTACGTTCGATATTTCATGACAAATTGAAATTTGCTCAGAAATGGAATATCGGCGACTCCGGCTTGCCCTTAACCTTTTATTATTTAAAAAAAAAAAGTCCCACAGAAGAAGAAGTGAAGGCCACATGTCATGGATCTGTTAATTTAATGGGTATTTTTGACGGCTTGACGATCGATAATTCCTGTAAAAATCAACTTTGCACAAAAAACGCGTATACTCCAATTTGTTGGGTATTACTAAATTTTTTTTAGTCATTTTTCATGAAAATTTAGTTATTTTTATTTTTTTACCCCCAGAAGCAAACTATCAAGAGGCAAGCGACCCACCGCATTTTATCAACATTAATAATAACTACTATGTATGTGAATTTAAAAGAAATCGTTGGAGCCGTTTTTGAGAAATAATTTTTTTAGACGTTTTTTTTTGTGGAGTTTTTTGAGAATAAAACCCCCCCAAAATAAAAATAAAATGGTTCCGAGGTATGATTTTTGTAAACCTACATGCAAAATTTCATCACAATTGACCGAGTAGTTTGCCCGAAAATCGACGCACAGACAGACAGAGCGACAGACAGACATTTCGTAAAAACCACTTTTTTGGGTTCCTGGGACCTCAAAACGTGTAAATCCGTTGAAATCTCGGAATCGAAAATTTCGGCCGTCACAAAGCTTTCCTTATACTACGTATAAATTGGAAAGCAAAAATACAGGTAGCAGGTACATAAACTACTCATATTTATTTAACGAGAACTTATAACTACAGATCGGGCGACACAGCCATACCGCTATGGCTGAAGAGGTAAAAATAGGTTTCCGAATATTGTATTGTATTTTGATATTGAGCCAAGTAACGTGTAGTAAGATCATATTAAGACATGACGTCAATGACTTCAATGTTGGTGCCAGTCAAGTGTTTGCACAAAAAAATGGGAGAGTCATTCATACAACACCCGCTATATTGACAAAGCTTAAGACCCTCATTGGCAGAATTGTCGTCATTCTTGATTGAGACCCTACTTTCAGTTTACTCATGAAATATCGACCGTACAGCCGAGTCATACTGTAGAAGAAATGTTCCTCTAATTTTTTGTTATATTGTGCATTGTAAATGTGGCCGCCGTCACTAGCATAATTGGCAACAGTTTTGAAGCTCCTCCGACAGAAATCAGTGTCCGTTATTTTTTTCCAAACTATATATAACGATCGGTGGTATACTGTACATCAAAATGTGAAAGAAATTTCGTTTACGTTATCATCACATTTACGGCTCGGCTTGCTTGACTTAGGTAGGCGCGTCTAGCCCGAGGGGACTTTTGGCCGCTGCCACTACACCACGCCAACTCGGACGGCTCGACGATTGATATTACATGGGAAATTTGACAAAAGAAAAGATAGTGGTAGTTCCATTGGATTTAATATTGCCACAATTACGACAAGTCAGTGGCATAGCCAGATTTTTTTTTTTTTTTTTGGGGGGGGGGGGAGGGTCCAGTTTTTATTAGCAGACGATAACTTTATTAACAAAACTGGACAACGGGGGACCGGGATCTCTCCGGAGATTTGTCTAAAGATAAATATCTAAAAAAATTGATATTTTGTTAAAATTTGGCGGGGGGGGGGGGGTCCGAAATGAAACTGAGGAATTACTTAATTTGGTGGAAAATGTCCCAACCTGCTTTGTTTACAAAATATTTGAAAATCTCTGGCTTAATGATGAATGAGAGAATCCGCCATCCTCAATAACAACTAATTAGGCCTTAGGGAAAAATAAAAAAATCCCTTTCGGCTATGGCCGATCAGGTGAAGGGAGATTCCGCAGACCCTGCTTTTCCTCTACGCTACCCAGAGGGGTAAAGTTTTAGAATGATGGCGGGGGCAAAAACTAAGTAGACCTTATGACGTCATCAGGCAGGATTGAAGAAAAAATTGATAATATAATAGAAAATTTGTAGAGTTTTACGCATTTTTTAATAGTTGTAAAGTATAGCTGTAGATTTTACAAAGCTAAAAAAAGAATGCTTATATTCATATTGCTGCAAAGGGGACTATGAAGTAAGAACCACGTCATACAATGCTCGAAGCTGGGGGGGGGGGTAAAGCCAAAAGGAGCTGGGGGGGGGGGCAAGTTGGACCGTGCCCCCCCCAACTTTACGCCCCTGACGCTGTGTAATAGAAATTCATTATTTTCCCGATCACAACATCAACACACAAAACACTCTTGTGTTCCAAACTATGACGACTATGAACTTTTACTTGTTAAATTATTTTTAATTTGACTGGACGTCATCTTGAAATCGTTAATTTGTCGTAAAAAGTGTCGATTACCATTATCGTAGATAATAATACGATCTTTCAGTCAGATTTTAATTCATTCCTCTGCGACCAATATTGACTGTGATATGAATTATATAAGTTTTCAATTGGCCGCCATCTTATAACTAAATAGCGGATCTAGCTGGTTAACGAACTCGATCAAGGCATTTGTATGATCAATTTTTGTGCCAAGTTTCATCCAAATCGGATAATATTTACGGAAGTTAGAGTGTTTCCTAAAATCGATATACATATATATATATAACATTTTGAACGGAGGGTGGTTTCAGGCTCAGGGGGTCATGAAATGAAAAGTTGTGAAGAAATTTTTCGAAAGTCGAACATTGGTCGCCATCTCAATATGTAGATGAATCTCCCTAAAACTTGTTCCGAGGTATGATTTTTGTAAACCTACATGCTAATTTTCATCATAATTGACTGAGTAGTTTGCCCAGAAATCGATGAACAGACAGACAGAGCTACAGACAGAGAGACAGACATTTCGTAAAAACCACTTTTTTGGGTTCCTGGAACCTCAAAACGTGTCAATCCGTTAAAATCTCGGAATCGAAAATTTCGACCATCACAAAGCTTTCCTTATACTATGTATAAATTGGAAAGCAATAATGTTAACCTTTCTGCTGAACCCTGAGTGGACGTTTATTAGTGGAACGAGGCATGCGGATGCCCGCTATATCGACGTGTTACGCATTACGAGTAGGCCGACACCATGAGTAGGCGAGTCGCCAAGGTACTCGTAATGTTAATGCACCCAGGTGTTTAGCTGCATTGGGTGGCTTCAACCACCCTTCGGACCATTGACTTCAGGAAGAAAACGTTTTCCGATGTCTTGCGGTAAATAGGGTTAATAGTGGAATCGTGGCAGCAAGCATAATAATGTCCTCCGGATTTCCAATCTCATAAGGATAGTTGTAGAGGTAAAGCCTGGTCAATAGTCAGCTCTGCATTCCCCCCCCCCCCCCCCCATAAACTCTTTGCCCTTTCCGGACCGTGTAATAACTAATTATTTATTTTTATTTGATCACAGGCTAAGTAATTTTATTATTTTAAAATGCTTACTTTTTCAACCCAACTGCAAGCTATAGCCGATAGCCATAGACTTCCCATTTACAAAGCAGCTAAGCCATTTCAAATCAAACTACTAATGCTGTATTTGGAAGAATGGATTTCGAAAGTAATTGAAAAATTAAAAAAAAACTTATAACAAGTTAAAGTTATACGTACCAGATAACTCTATGCTTTGTATATAAGATCCAGCTAAGAGACAATCAGAGACATAATCCGTTTTTTTAACCAAGCCAAATTTTACAGGAATTACAGATCGGCGATCGTAGAGCCGTTGATGACGAATTTATAAAAAAAGAAGTGTTTCTCAATATTTTTATGTAGGCCAACGGCCTTACCATGTTGAATCCATTAGAGCAGAGCATGTTTCACACTGCGGCAAACTTGGTAGTGTGCACAGCGTTGGCAGGGGAACATGGTGGGGAATGATAACGCGCTGAGACTATATACCAGTCCGACTGCGAGCGTGGCGAGTCCTGGTCACCTCCGATTTAATCATGTGACTTTACCATGTTCCCCAAGTGGTTCGGAATCCACTATAATCAGGAGGTCCACCCTGTCAGTAAACTCCCCTTTCCCCGAGGTGAAAGAGTCTGCCCATAGAGTGCCTCAAGTTAACAAACAGACTCACTGCCCCCGCCAGGCTGACAGGGTTGCTTAAAGCCGAAATGCTGAAAGCTGGCGTTAGAAACAACATATTTTTATATAGCATAATAATTATGACGCACCACAAATCAAGTTCCAAATTATTGTGGTCAGCCGATATTCGGTACAAGTACTGACGGTCATACATATAAAATAAAAAACGAACACTTCTCTTTTCTATTAATTAATTAATGATACCACTACTGCCGATATCTCCTGTGTAATTGGATACTGTACACCTATAATGCTTTTCCCTCTCAGATTCAATCAACTCTATCAAAACTAATGAACATTATTTCGCCACAGCAGCACGTTGTACATTAAAGAGGAATAAATTTGTTAGTAAACACATTGACGATGGAAACGCCTACCTATCGTGACTAGGCAGACAATAAACAATCTAAGTCTTAGATCAAACCAGCGTAGTCCCGAGACCTTTTCATTGGCAAAAGATGTTGTTTCGTCATAATTGCTCTATAGCCGCGTGTAGGTAGTACCTGATGCATAATTTATCTGCATCACGCTCAACTATTATCAACTTTCATGGCATATGCCGATGACCTCGTAGTCAAATTGACGCCCGGAGAAATTAAAATAACTCCCGAATCCTAGTCAGACTCCAACAAAAGTATACCTCAACTCATTATAAGTGCAAATCGGACACCCCCACCGTTTTTGTGCAAAGTCGAATTTCTCATGAAATAATAGTCTTCATTTGAGCCATCAACAGAATAGGTCTACAACGATGACACTTACAATGGTATAGTACAATTCACACGCAACCAAAAAGTACACACAAAGGCTTAAAAAAAAAAACTACCCACAATTCACCCCACGGCACAGGCCTACTTATAATGCCCAAGATAGCCGCCCTGAAGTTTTCGATCTAGTGTTCTTGGTATTAGTTCTGAGGTAAACTCTTTCAAGTATATAAGGGCAGTCCAGATGACTGTTAATCAATATCAATCATAGAGCCATAAATGAGAGTTGGAGTAGAAGAAATGCTCCTCTACACATTGATAAAGAACCGGTCTAAGTTTACTCGAACATGCTTTCCAATTTATCAACATTAGTAGATAGAGAGTTTTTTGAGAATAAAACCCCCCCAAATTTGAATTGGCCCAAAATAAAAAAAAATGGTCCCGAGGTATGATTTTTGTGAACCTACGTGCAAAATTTCATCAAAATCGACCGAGTAGTTTGCCCGGAAATCGATGCACAGACAGACAGACAGACAGACATTTCGTAAAAACCACTTTTTTGGGTTCCTGGGACCTGAAAACGTGTAAATCCGTTAAAATCTCGGAATCGAAAATTTCGACCATCACAAAGCTTTCCTTATACTACGTATAAATTGGAAAGCAATAACTAAATAAGTAAGTTTATTATTCTGTTACATTATACGTACAATGAAGTAATCTAGAAGTACAGCAATTAGTATAATAAACAAGGAAATATAAACTAAAATCATCAAAATATCGCCAAAATCAGTTAGTTGTCAGGACATGCACTAGTAGAGTAGTGGTACGGACTCTAGCTTTCTCACACTTGCTACATTTTCTGGCCATGCTTCTGAAGGCATGTAAAGCAGGCGGTCCCGGGCCTTCCTAGTTGAGTGTAAGAGAGGGCTTTATAGCCCTAGCTCCGCTGGGTTGGCTTAGTAATAAAACAAAAAATGTCCTTATTTATTTATTTATTGCTTTCCAATTTATACGTAGTATAAGGAAAGCTTTGTGACGGTCGAAATTTTCGATTCCGAGATTTCAACGGATTTACACGTTTTAAGGTCCCAGGAACCCAAAAAAGTGGTTTTTACGAAATGTCTGTCTGTCTGTCGTCTGTCTGTCTGTCGTTCTGTCTGTCTGTCTGTCTGTGCGTCGATTTCCGGGCAAACTACTCGATCGATTTTGATGGAATTCGGCATGTAGGTTCACAAAAACCATACCTCGGAACAATGTTTTTTTTTGGGGGGCTAACTTAATTTGGGGGTTTTATTCTCAAAAAACTCCAAAAAAAAGTCTAAAAAAATTATTTCTCAAAAACAGCTACAACGATTTCTTTTAAATTCACATATATTGTAGTCGTTATTAATGTTAACGAAATGCGGGGGGTCGCTTGCCCCTTGATAGGTTGCTTCCGGGGGTAAAAAAAAAAAATAACTAAATTTTAATGAAAAATGACTAAAAAATAATTTTTCTGTGAAACCTTTCTATCGATGATTTCTAAGTTTAGGTATGTTTTAGGTGTTAAATTAAGTAACGAAACCGGACAGGTTGCTTTCCCAGAAAAGTATTTGGTTTTGTGCAAAAAATGTTTTTTTGAAAAAATGATAGAAAATTCACGCTCAAGTGCATTGCGTGCCCTGCCAGTATTGCTGTGTGGTAATGTGTTGGTCTGACCTAACTAGAATTTACCTCACCTCCAGTGACGTCAGGTGGACAACCCCCTCTCCACCCCCCACCCCCCCCCCCCCCCCCCCCGATATATCGGAAATATAACCATAGGAAAATTATTTACCATGAAATTACTAATTTTCTCTATCTACTAATTTTGATAAATTGGAAAGCATGTTCGAGTAAACTCGGACCGGTTCTTTTAGTTATGTCATTGTCATAGTGAGACCTCACAGAAGTCCACTCCGAATACGCTAATCCTTAGAAGGTACCAATTAGTGGTATTCGGAGTGTGACACGTTTCCCAAAAATTAAAAAAATATATTGTATATACAGTATATATGTATATATGTATACTATGTTGACAGCATTTAACGCATGGACCAAGTTCCATTTTTTTCTGACGGGGAACATTGGAGAAATCAAGCATTCATGGTCTAAATTTAAACAGCCAAAGGATTTGGTATAAGACTCCCAGTGTCAGAGTCTTTTGACGGGACCATTATGGCATTGTATGTAATTATAGAGCTCATTGACTTTATTTAGGCCAAAAAGGCAATAAATTAGAACTATAACAATAAACATCGCAGTTGGCAGCTAGGTCTCTTGACTTTGACCTTGTCGAGGTGAACCCATGACGCCATTTCTCCAAGTATGGGAATCCAAGCCTCCCACTCCCTATTTTACATTATTATTAAATTATAGCACCCTCCTACTCCCTCTATTATTCTACAGGTCTTTGAAATCCAACACCCAGTCACCCACCATGAAGTTGTATATTGTACATTTGCACATTTCATGAAATGTTTCAGTGTCTATTGGCCACATCATAATGTAGTTTCGGCAGATCAATGATAAGAAACTGTTTTTTGGTATATGGGTAACTAAACGCGCCGTTACTTCATGAAATGGCCAAGATTATTTGGTCATACCGCAAAAATAGTTACATTCATTAGCGGTAGAGGACTGCAAGCGCTTTGTTTATGTGTGAAGACGGCGACAATTTCATGAAATTCCCGAGCATTTCATGAAGTGAGCAAATTAATGATAAGACCACGACATGGACACTGTATTTATTCGATCTGGCCAAATGTAGATAACAAAATCTTGAAATGTAGACGATTTAATGATATGGACAAATTAAGTTATCCACATCTTGAAATGCGACCATTTCTTGAAATTCTCGAGCATTTCATGAAGTAAGCATATCTACGATATGGCCACGACATATTCATGATCAGCCAACGTCCAAAGCGCTGTCATACGACGGAGAAGTCTACATAATGATGTTCTTAAATTACAATAACCTCAGATAGACAACGTATCGGACCAAAATCATCTAGACTGCCCGTCTACACTTGAGAGAGTCCATCTCAGAGTTAGAACTAGGAATATTGGATTAAAAAGTAAAAACCTTGTACAGTGTCAATCCCAACTCAAAGGCACCTCTAGGTGCATGGATAGTTAGTTCAATTAACAATCTTAGCGATCTCGATCCACTTGCACTGAGCCTGCCCATGTTCAAATCAGCCGTTTTAGAAACTGTAGACGGTCCTGCATATGTGACTTGTTTTGTGTTTTATTTTAACTTTTAAAGACATACTATTATTATGTGAAAGTATATGATTGTTTATTATGCAGTAAGGCACTATATACCCGGGTATTGTCATCCGCCATTTTTTACCCTATATTTCCTATATGCTAAGTATTCTAATTATTTTTAAGAAAAGTAAAAGATTGAAAAAAACGAAAACACGTTTTAGTATTTTTTTATGAAACACTTCCCTAATTGGTAGAACGTTTTTTATATAAAAAATAAATAAACAACGATAAATTTCTAATAATAAATAGGTAAACGCCCAATGCTTGGCTTATACACCAGACTTATAATGGATAAAAAATGGCGGATGACAATACCTGTCTAATATAGAGCCCTATTATGCAGTACCGGGATTGGCCTTGTGGGGCCGGAAATGTGGGGGCCCTTTCTCGGGGTGAAAAGTCTTCTTATATCGTACATACCCTTAGACGAATATGCCCCTATCAATTATAAAATGGAGACACAGGATGCAAAATAGAATAGAGTAAGGCGATTAATCAATAATGCCACGGCACGTTCCAATTTCCCGCCATATATGTATGTAAATTTTATAAATTTCTCAAATTCAAGAAACGCACTAATAATATTTATAACAATAAATATTGCTTTCATTTTGTTCTATGATGATCCTAAAACCGTTCCACTAACGTTGCTACAGTAGTTGAAGACAATTAACTAACATTCAGAAAATTTTAATTTTAATTTTGACATTGGAGTCGTGAATTTGTAAAAAGTGCAACAGATCGACAATTTTAGCTAAAAAAATAAGCAATGTCCACTTGTGAACTGAATGCATTAAATTTGGAATGGAACCCCCATAAGTTTTGTGTATACAAACACATGCAAAGTATTTACATGGAGAGGCGGGACTTGGGAAGGCATTACGGGATATTCTAAGGTGCATTTGCAAACTTTTCTGGGCGAACAGTATACTTCGACCAGTTTATTTGCTTAAGTTTTTTGTTTTGGTTTTTTTATCTATTCTAATTTTGTATTTTGCGGCTACTCGTGGGGGCCCCTTCCATAAACCCAACTGGTAAGCGTCTTATGAAATGTGAAATGAATAGCCTAAGCCTAGCCTAATAACCCGTTGTGAACTGGTCAGAGTTCCTGTACCATCCACTACAGGTTTCCTAAAGGACACTAATGAACACTTGTTAGCGTGTGGACGAGAGTAAAAGTTTGCTCTCTTATTATACATTGAATTAAACGCTGCATACAGTAACTCACAAACCCGCTACAATAGCCGCGTCACATCTGCACAGTTAATTAGCTTTAATTGGACCACCAGAGCAGTCCCGCAGAGAGAGGAGAGTTCGAGCCGGTGTGGTGGTCCGCGAAGATTCCGGTCAATAAGAGGATGAAGAAGAACGCTATCAGAAGTAAGGATTTTTCAACATATGTGTCCATGGGAGTGTTCCAGCCCCTGCCGCCAGTGACGGGGTCCTGAACACGACGTGCGATCGGAGACGTGGCATAACTCAACACGAGTACTAACCTACAGAGGCGACTGAAGAAGTCAATCGGATGCATTCTTCAATTGTTAGTAAGCGATTGATCTTATTGTACAACGAGCAATATCAAATGGTCAACTGGGGGGCTTGTCCAATTTTACAGGCTAAATCTAAAACATACGATACACAACAGAGTAATACTGTAGGGCCTCCATTATCATCCAGCATAAATTATTAGACACACATTTTAACATACAGAACTGCATCTCCGTTTCGTTCAAATTGCTATGTTAAGTATATCAAACACGTATATATGCTACAACTTCTGTGGGGATGAAAAATGGCATGCTTATCAAACTCACTGAAGAGAATAATCAAAATACTATATTAGAAGAGACCCCTAAGTTAAAATAGTTTAACATAGTAGGTTCGAGCACGTCTGAAGTTTTTTTTCAAGTCGGTACTGATAATGGGGAGTTTTCTCATGATGTCAATGACTATTTTACTCTTTCATTGTAAGCATCGAGCTGAAGTCACTCGACTGTTGCCGTGTGATAGATAAAATTTATAAGATAACAAGCCTACAATAAGCCAACTGCCAATCTAACAAACTTCGTACAAAACATGCTTTTAAGTGGGTAATTGATAACAGAATGACTCTTTGATAATTTATGGCTATAGGTTTATCAAAATAACAAGTTCTGCAAAATCGTAGTACTAGTAATTAACAAGTCGGATCAAAGTATATGCGGTGACAGTAATGGCTTTAACTTGTAATTACTTCCATCATAACTAAAGTAGTGGCTTATATTTTAGTCTAAAGTATAGACGTGTT
This sequence comes from Psococerastis gibbosa, assembly GCA_963971405.1. Taxonomy (NCBI): domain Eukaryota; kingdom Metazoa; phylum Arthropoda; class Insecta; order Psocodea; family Psocidae; genus Psococerastis; species Psococerastis gibbosa. The sequence continues at coordinate 13,002,410 of OZ020491.1, read as the reverse complement.
GTGTAGGGAAGTATAGAAGTGTAAGTCCAATACGAGTCCCCAACTTCCGCGGGACACAACGCCACTTGGTTTTTGGAAAAAAATACGAATTTCATAGTAAATATTTATTGTAGAGCTAGAAAAAGGATCATAGGCATTACAAGAAATATTTTTCGACTTTTGGATACAAGATATGTTACTGACACTAACATCGATAGGCCACAATAGTCAGAATTGGTATGTAAAAAAATGGCGTCTGGACGCCTTACCAACCGTTTTTTATACAAATCAATCATGACGATTGTGGCCAATTGGTGCTAGTGCCGGCCACATATCATGTATCAAAATGTCGAGACATATTTCTTCTAAATATATATATATTTTTTCTACTTCTACAAAATATATTTAGTGTGAAATTCGACTTTGGAGGGGAAAAAAACTAGTGACATTAGTGTCCCGCGGTACAGGAGTGGACTCTGATTAGACCTGAAGTAGGCCAGAATGATTAAAACTACGAAGAAATAAATAGGTTTTCCAACATGCCTGTCCGAAAAAAATGCATTTTATGCCGAGTCTCGAACCTAGACCTTCCTTTCCATTGCCCAGTTCTCTGCCAAATGCACTATGCACTATGCCAGTGCCCAGTTTTACACTCGAACATAAATGGGTTGAGCATGTAATGTGAGTACGTACACCATGCTCCTTACTTGTTACATAAGGAGAGGTTATGGATAGGGGTGGCCGTTTAATAGCATGTTCGTGATTGAACTGGCCGTAGCATCTCACGAACTTCTTCACGGCTTCGAGTGCTTCCTCTCAAACCGACTCCAAGGAGTGTAGCAAATAAACATTCCAATGCTTATTACGAAAGGCAATTATTATGTGTGATGGGCGAACAGTAAGTTCAGACATTGGCCCAAGAAATAAATTACAACCTCAAGATCATCTACGGTACGGACGAATACGTATGAGAGATATCAGCATTTCAGCTTTAAGCAACCCTGTCCGTCTGGCGAGGGGAGTGAGTCTATTTATTAACTTGAGGCACCCTAAGGGCAGACTCCTCCACGTCACTGACAAGGGGAGTTGACTTACAGGGTGGACCTCTTGATTATAGTGGATTCCGAACCACTTGGGGAACATAGTAAAGTCACACGATTAATTCAGAAGTGACCCGGACTCGAAAAGCACTTAGACGGTCTGGTTGTCTCAACAAGTTATCATGTCCCACCATGTTCCCCTGTCAACGCTGTGCACACTAACATGTTTGCTGCAGTTTGGAGCAGGCTATGGTTCTGGTGGAGTCAACTTGGTATGGCCGTAAGAAAGTTAAAACCAGGAAACATTATTCTATTCGCAATGGGGTAGGGTATACGGAGTACGGATGCGACTACATATCTGTCTATCTGTTTCTTGTGAAGATGCTAAATATATAGTATTAGCTTTAATGGTATAATAGTTTAAGGTAATGGATAAAGTAATATTAAGTTTTCTATAAATCAGGCCTAAAATGTCTATAATACTCTACAAACGCCTGAACCAGGCGAGAAGATAAGTTTGTGTAAATAAATACATTTCTCACTGATCAATACTGGACCTAATTGGCCACTAGGTACGCCAAGAATTAGTGCCTAGATTTTCGGAACCTTAAATTTTAGCATGCCGGAGTATTTGGATCATTCACTTACGACAAATCCGGTTATAAGACGGATTTGCGGCATCTACTCACCCAGCGGTTGGTGACTTGAACTATTTGAACGGTTGCCAAAAAGTACGGTAAAATGTAGTCTTCTCCTATCCTACTAGATGTCCACATTCCTGTCTACCTATTATATTGTACATTGTACATCAACATGTATGATATTCAATAGAATAGATTGTCGATTGAAATTGGAACAGGAGAATCCGGGCAAACGGATCATCATGGAAGGATTTCCATAACTGTTGCCAACCGGTGTTATTGACGGCTACATACTATAGCTAGAATATAGATCAACACACAGAGGACGTGTATTTATTTACTTCCAAGTACCCATAGGTAGAATATAGATCAACACACAGAGGACGTGCATTTATTTACTTCCAAGTACCCAAAGGTTGAATATAGATCAACACACAGAGGACGTGTATTTATTTACTCCCAAGTACCCAAAGGTAGAATATAGATCAACACACAGAGGACGTGTACTTATTTACTTCCAAATACCCAAAGGTAGAATATAGATCAACACACAGAGGACGTGCATTTATTTACTTCCAAGTACCCAAAGGTAGAATATAGATCAACACACAGAGGACGTGTATTTATTTACTTCCAAGTACCCATAGGTAGAATATAGATCAACACACAGAGGACGTGTATTTATTTACTTCCAAGTACCCAAAGGTAGAATATAGACCAACACACAGAGGACGTGTATAACATGAGAGGGAAATTTAAAAAGACATATGATAGTCAATAAGGCGTGTATTCCACTTGTCATATTTTCTTCATTTGTGCATTAAAAAATGATAAGATTTTTGTTTTAAGGAGACTATTATGTAGAAACGTAACTTATCTATTATAAATTAAGTTATAATGTGGTAGAGACTTATTATTGATGCCTGCTACCATATTATAACTTAATTGATAGTAGATAAGTTAAGTATCTACATAATAGTCTCCTTAAAACAAAAATCTCATCATTTTTTAATGCACAAATGAAGAAAATATGACAAGTGGAATACACGCCTTAATGGGGGCATGAAGAAAAGAAGTGTAACTTCATTGTTAATGATAGGCTGCGTTGTTTACAGATTTAAAAAGTAATATGTAAGAAACATAGTTTACATACATCAAACCCTATGGATACCGACACACAGGTGCCGTGTAGGCAAATATATTTATTTTCAGCTTATGAATGAAAAAAAAAAGTCAAACATGTTCTTGTAGCCTAGGAATACAAGTATGACATGCGTGTTAAAGAGTGCCGTTGCACAGAATCCGAGCAATAATTAACCTAAGAGTATGCAGTTAGCCAGGGGGAAGAGCAGGTACCAAGGCAGTATACCAACGCACCGATCCTGAATTTCAAACGGTTATTGATATTCATGAGAATAGGCTTCTGATATTACTTTCAGGCTCACCTGCATATGATATTATAAACCTTGAGTATGCGTGAGAATTCAGCTTCTTCTTACAAGGCTATAAGCTCCATTCCCTTGGCTTACACCTATTTCTCGGATAACCAAACAATCCATACATGGAAAACTGGAAGTTCAGGATACGCCCTTACCACCTTTCGACTTTTGAGTGACTTTTCATACGCAACTCGCCTCTATATATCAACTAGTCTCAATAGGCTAAGAACGGAGGTTACAAGATGCCGTACGAACCTGTGTAGGTTGGGCTTGGCGGAGGACCAGACTTGGAAATGCCGACAACAACAAGACGACGACCACCTTCTGGTTTACCCGAGACTAGAAGAAGCTGTGTCCCAGACAGATCTTTCAGATGCCAATGACAAGACCATCCAGGCCCCAATGTTGAGGATCAATGTGTTCTAGGTCCGGACACTTTACGCTACTCGCTACTGAATGAAGCATAAGTACTCCATATAACAATGATCTATACATCATTCAATCAATCTATATGTGCACGGGTTTTCGTAGTAGGCAAAATACGAGTAGAAGTAGGCTAATACTCAATGGAAAAGACATGGTCCGTTTTATGAAAGCGTAACATCTAAATAAGGACTAAGATAGGCTGGAGCTGTTGTATAAGAAAATTAGAAGACCCAGTGTCAAACGAAATGTGCAAAGCAAGCAGACGGGAAGATGACAGCAGTGACATCCCAGTGGCGGCAACAGGGGGGGGGGGGGCGGTCCCGAGAAAAACCATTGAAGACTAGATAAAATGCACTTGTCACGTAAAACAAATACAAATAGTTCCCATAGCATGGAACCGCGCCCCCCCCCCCCCCAGAAATCTTTTTGAGTCCGCCCTTGGGACATCCACGAAATCGCTGGAATGGTAGGTGATTAGAAATCGACCTCCCGTCCTTCGCGCTTTGGCAATCTGTAGATTGTGGAGCGTCATACTAAACCGAGGTAACTGGAGGAGTGTTTTCGAGTAGGCCTAAGCCACCAAGGGCTGTAGAGCAGGAAGAAGAAGAATTAAATCGTATTTGTACTGTATTGTATGTAGTCTACTGCATAATTTTCTTGCGTTGTAGGCTAAAATATTTTATGACTATGAGTATAAATTCTTATAATAGATGTATGTAATTGATGTTATGCTCGCTTATAAAAGTTAATTATAATGCAATTGCAGCAACACTTCACATTACTTTTCATTTTTATTTAAATAAGTCACAGAACACGACGGGACACTGATCTACCCAGAGAATGAGGTTCTGTAGGGACAGTTTTGGTCACTAGGTTCGCTGACGACAAACCGATATCCATATTATTCAAAATGGCCGCCGTTTGCATGTGAAAACTAAGCTCTTAGCATCTAATTAATTCTTATAATATTTTTTATAATATTTTTACTATGCCTGGACCTTATTCGCTGCATATAGTTTAATATATATATATTCACCATGATTTATCGAAAAATATCACTTTAAAATAATATGTAATTAAAAATCATTTTAAAATAGTATTGAGGCTTATGGAAAAATCAACGCTTTGATATCATTGCAACTGGCGCTGCCATCTACAAAATGACGTCACAAATGAACCTCATTGGAAACACCACCAAAAAGGCTCACTCCCCAGTCCCCCTGCCAGGCTGACAGAGTTGATTAAAGCAGAAATACAAAAAGCAGGCGTTGGGAAACAAACAAAAAATGATTAATAATTAATAGTGCGTCAGATTGAAAATTTGCTCTCCATTAGATTCGGTTTTCAGTTTAAGTCAGTCAGTTTAAGAATATAGGCTGCCATATAATGGGCTGCCAATTTCCTACGGGACGTATACTATTAAGCCGAAGGCTTCAGAATTGGCTAATTCGGCTGTACATTGTGCATGAAAATAAGAAAATGTCATAAATGACATAAAAAAGCCATGAATTGGTGGTCTTCGAAAACGATGGAAGGATGAGTTGGAAACTGACCTTCGCGAGTTCGGAGTCCGTAGATGTACAAAACCGAGATGGCTGGAGGAGTGTTGTCGAGTAGGCCAAAGTCCATCAAGGGCTGTAGAGTCAGAAGCAGAAGAAGAACAGAAATGTTTTATACATTCAAGAGTAAAGTAGACTGCCCCAAGGGTGAAATTACTCAAGTCCGGGAATAAACAACCCAGCATAACTGACATTTTCGCCAACCGTTTCTAATATTTTTTAGAGTGTTTCGAAATTTAAATCTACTCTGCGGTCAAAGCAGTATATTGTCGCTGATGCTGACATAGGATAAGGAAATCGGGTTATGTTTATATCATCTTTAAATTGCCGAGAGGAGAATGACAAAAATGAAAATTCATCCTGTACTTGAAACCTTTTATGTTTAACACAAAAGTCATTGACAACGCCAACTAGTCCAGCCTAGACGACCTAGATGACCCTACCTTCATCGACATGCTGACTAGAAGGGGTTGGAAGCACTTGTTTCACATCACATGGTCGCCCTTTGGGAGAATCGCGTCAATACGCGGAACACTTTTCAAACGACCACAGCCCACACTAACAATAGCTCACGGCGGACTAAAGCTAAAGCTGAACTCGCGAGTCGCGACTCACAGAAATCGAGCACATTGCACAACCTGGTTCACATCCGATCCACAAGATCATTCTCGGTAGATTCACAGGTTTCCAGCTTCAGCGAAGTAATAATTGAATTCATTTGTTACCACGGGAAAATGCTTTCTTTGAATGACAAACTGGTGATATCCCTAACCCGCCAAGTCCAGATTTTTCTAAATCTTCTAAGCATCTTCTAAGTTCGGCTATGGGCTGTAGAGTCACAGCTTATATTAGTCCTTGGGGCATTACCACTTGACTTAGCCTATATATAACTGGTACAACTTGCAACGGTGGCCCCAGATAAACATGGCTAACTAGACATGAAGTTATTTATTCATATTTAATTATAATTGTAAATTACAGTAGCCACTCACCTCTCGCGTCCAGCCATGTAGCCTAGGTGTTATGTTAGTACAATATTCAAAGGCGTAGTATGTATTTTCGTTTCTTCAGCGTCCGTTTTCGCTCTATACACAGAGTTTTTAGCTCGGTACGTTGCACCTGTAAAAAGGTAACATTTTATTTATTTCCCATTTATACGTAGTATAAGGAAGGATTAGTGATGGTCACGTTTTGAGGAACAAAAAAAAGAAGCTTTTTACGAAATGTCTGTCTGTCGGTTCTTTGATTCTAAGTGGATTTTGATGAAAGTTGGCATGTAGATTCACAAAAATGATATCTCGGGACAATGTTTTTATTTTAGGCTTATTCAATTTTGGGAGAACAAAAAAATGACTAAAAAATGGACGGCTGCAATGATTTTTTTTTAAATTCACATAGGTACAATATATTGTAGTCGTTGGTATTGTAAACAAAACCCTTGATAATTTGGTTCCGGGGGAAACAAATGAAAAAAACTCGATATTCATGAAAAATGAAAGAGGTACATTACATCATGAATCAAAATATCAGAAAATTTCCTTATGTTTGGCATTATATTTTTGACAGATTTACTGTTGTTATTTCATGAGATATTTGATTTTTACAATTTTCCTACGACTGTCTCGTAACGAGCTAGGCTACAATTGCGTTGCATAAGAGTTGTTATTTTCGGTACTGTATGGCGTTACCTGCTTGTTTTATTTCTCATACGATGTGTTTTCCTCTAAACATCACTCACAACTAGCGATTTGTTACATCATGTTAAAACAAGCAGAGACCCTACTTTATTGTCTTAACCTCTGATAGACCCAGCTACAACCCCTAAAATTGGCCTTAATAAACGTTCATAATAAAAGAGAAAGTGTTGAAATGCCATTGCATTAGGCAATTAGCCAGATTTCATAGTTAGTGCAACCATAAGTGTCCGAAACAAAAATGGAACGAGACACAGTATGTTACCAATTAATTGTTTGCATGTATTAGAATTATTGAAGTACCATCCCAATAATTCTCGGTTATATTGCTTTACGGGTAAGAGGACTTTAACGTATTTCCATTCCATCATAAGGGCCGCCGAGACTGCGGGCCATGAGTGAGTTTGGGGTCTGCCGCACATTGGAATTAAAATAGGGCAATTACTCAGTGAAGAAATTAGCGGTAGTGTAATTTTTGAGACTGCCAAAAAGAAAACAATAATTTTTAGATCGGTATAGTCCGGGTATCATTCGTCCCCATAAAGCAGCCAACTCATATCAGATATCAGTTTTGCCCATTCTGATGGGTTTTTTGGTAGTTTCCATCGTGATACTATCATTGAGGCCATCGAACAAGCAGTTTACTTATAGGACTAATTCAAGAAATCCTATTATCATTTATGACAGTACTTCTCCCCTTTCCCTTTGAAATCATGGACTTAATAAAAAAATCCATCAGCAGCAAAAAAATCCACAACTAATCTAGTCGCAATCTCCAAATACCTACTTTTAAAACAGCCTCGTACAAACATTCCCACTTATATTTAGGGATTTTAGCTTTTAACGCACTACCAACTGATCTTAAAACATTAATGCCAGATAAGAAGTGCCGTAAAACAATTAAGCAATTTCTGCATAGTAATCCACAGTTTATAAACATAATATATCCGGGAGAATAGCTTAACGAAGAGAATGCCAATTTGCCAAATAATGTATAATGTACCGCATGCCTAGTTTTATTATTGATTTATTATTCTATAATTAATATTAACATCTCATAATACTAACCTAGCAACTAAGAAAGAACCCATCACGGGCCACAAGGCCTATAGGGTTCATTTTCAAATATGTATATTTTGTATTGTATTCTTAATTTTGAATATATTGATTGATTGATTGATTGAATAGAGAAATTGATTTTCTACTAGTCTGAAATACATTTTTCACCATGTCTATGACATTATCAACTGGAAAATATAATACAATTGGTCATGGATTGTATTTCATTGATATTTGAAATTTGAAAAACCATTAATCTACTACTCCCTTCAGCGCAAAATTAGACAGAAATTCGTATAAATAATGCTGTATAGGTATGGTGATAGGCTACCGCGTTATTATGCCTATCTTGTTATAGCCTATACTACATGCAATTGCGACACACATTCAGTCTAAAACTATGTAAAGTCACCCTCGTACAATATCCGGGCCAAGTCAAGTTCTAATTAGTAGCGTGAAAGTTAAGCTGAAGCCAACACCACAATGGTGCTCAACAACGCGTTATTTTCGTTTTTCGTTTGCGCCGCGTTTATATGCCTTATGAAAGAATCAGAACAAGCTATGGTGCGTTTCCCTCCGAAAATGTTACCCGGTGTCCCACATCGTCCGGTTATATCGTCCAACAAGACCGTTCAGACCGAAAACAATCTACCGATGACCAAAAGTTCCCCTATCAAAGTACCTGCGACAAGGAACCTTCCGCGTAAAGGGGTAAACTTTCCGCGACCCGCCATTATACCACCAAAAATACCAAATGTGCCAGCTGATCGAACCTTCAAACGAGGTAAGACGCTTATACCTACTTATAAGCCTGTTAAGCATCCCATAAAGCTCCCTCACGAAAGAAAGACCAGAAGCGTAGCAAATCAGGAGGACATTGCGCAAAATACAATTGCATCAAAGCAATTGCCTTACGATAACCACAATTTTGCTCAAAATTCAGTTGGGCCAGCGAAAAGAAAAAGCAGCACCCCTAATTATCAAACTCTAGTTTTGGATTCCGAAAAAAAGAATGGACAAACCTTTGTTTGGATTTACCCATGGCTGCAGGCCACTCAGAAACGCTTGGCAGCTCTAAGTGCGCCCTTTATGAGGAATTTTTGGGGAAGAAATGATACGCCAGTAGAAGTAGTTAATAACGAAAAATTAACCAGATCCCCAAAGCCACAGAAAAAGGGTAAGAAGAGCAAGAAAAAGACTGTAGAAGTGTCATTAGATGAACTGCTATCAAATATTACGCAAGAAGAAATTAACCAGCTATTACTGGAAGAAACTAAAAATAGAAAAAAGATAGGAGTCAAAAATGCAGGCAAATTAACAATTCCCGAAATAGCGCCAACAATCCAGTCATCAAATAAGGAGAAGGTTAATAACATTAATGAGAAATTAGCCATTGCAGACCTATTGTCTTACATTAATTCTGATGATATTAGTCTACAACTGCTTGAAGAACTAATCAAAATGCAAAAGCCAGAGAAAAATGATAATAAAAAAATGAATCTTCTTGTTGATAACATCCGAACTGAAGATTTAAACACAACAGTCCTTAAAGAGCTTCAAAAGAATATTATCATGAAAAGAAGGGAAGCACAAAGGAATAAAATACAACAGTTCCCAGTGCCAGAATTAATTAACGGTTCAACATATGTGAGAGTAACTCAAGAGAATAATGAAATACCAGTGATACGTGTGAAGGGTAATATGGTTATTTTTACTAACGAGCACACGACAGAAAAATTTCGAGGATATCGTGTGTACCAGAGGCCTTTGATATCTTCAATTGAAAATAATAAATTAAGCGAAGATGAAGTAACAGTCATGCCTGTATATGTACGAGTAAAAAATAATGCGCCACGTGAAGAATCAGAAAATAATCAGGAATTACTGAAAAGTAAGAATAAAAATGATACAGTGCAAACTACTGTCACTGAAACTATTGTAGCTGCAAACGAAACACTACTTTTCGAAAAAACAGACCTTGAGAGCACTGCAGTCGTTCCAGCAAATCAATCGAAAGCGAAAGCGATACTGTCACGTGAAGCAGAAAATGAAAATAAGCTTACTACAGAAAAATTTGACTTGGAAGACAGCGGAAAGTTAGCGGCTGACTGGACAATGGAAAATAAATCAGTACAAAACCTCACAGGGGAAAATAACCTGCTAAAGACAGAAGGTGTAAATGCAGCAGGGAACTCACCTAAGGTGAACAACACATTAGATAGTGTTCCATCAAAAGTAAACCTCAATGTGACAGAAATATCAGACCATGTGCAATTTGAAAATGAAACTATTGCTGGGCACACAGTAATAGTGGGCATTAATTTTACAATCAGTACATCAACTAGTCATAATAATAACGGAAATGTGTCAGAGGAGAAACCTTACTTGGGGAGCCAAGTAACGCCCAGTAATCCAAGCGTTAAAGAAAACCTAGCTACAACTGAGTTAATTTTCAACCAAAACGACAGTGAAAGCCAATTTGAAAATGAAAACAGTACAGTACATCAGGATGGCAGTGAATTTCATCAAGAAGCAAACATAAAAAAATTAGCTGAAAGCATTCCCGAGACAAGAAGAGAAATAGAAATTGTACGTGTTTCAGGCAGCGGATTTCATAAGGAGTTCTCAAAAGCTTCAGAAAACAAGGAAGTTATTCAAAAAGTACTGCTAATAAACAAATCATTTTCACCTTCAACAACAGTGGAAGCTACGGATAGGAATGTAATTGATGGCGTGTTGAACACAACGATCAAGCCCATAGTTAACAAACAAGATTTAAGTTGGGAGGCGCTTAGGGAAGCAAATCAAATACTACAAAATGAGATTATTGAATTAGCTTACATAAAAGAAAATGCAAAATCTGTTCAAGTCATTACGCCGATGAAGTACACAGGGCAACCTCCTAAAGCCTATCGACCTGAAGTCCTTCACCAATTATCAACCTTTGTCAGTCAGCAAGTTGGGGAGGATCAGGAGTTACGACCAGTTTTCAAGAGAGGAAACAATAATTCATTTTCATACTTTAAAAATTCGGAATTCATAGATGAACTTAACGCTACAATGTTAAGTCCCATTTTAAATCAGAATGTCACCAAGCCTAATATAGGGAATGGGACAATCAATGGGTTTTTCAATATGACTTCTAAGACTCCTGAAATCGGAATTGTTTATGCCAATGACACAAAAGCGGAAGAAAGAGTATTTATCGTATATGCAAAATCTGTTTCAGAACCGGAATCAGCCAAGCCGGCTAGAATGGATCAGGAGGCAAGTGAGAGCATTCAAGTTGTAGTTACACAAGCAGCCCCTGAAAACGCCAAATTTGTCAGAGAAAGCATTGAGGAAAGAAGGCAGAAATTTAAAATGTACTTGCATGAAAAAGACAGGCTGGAAGCTGAACAGAAATTGCAAACTGAAAGGAAAAGGGAGCCTATAGTTATCAAAAGAAAGCAGCCGAGTTACCAGAGCGAACATACAAAAACTACAGTTCTAACTGGAAAAGTTAATGACAGTAATGGAGTCAATGCCAAAACTGAAATTAAATTCCTAATAGAAATCCCAGACGAACTGCTAGAAAGCTTACAGGAAACTGAAAACCACACTGAGATAGACGACTCAGCGTCACATGAAAACTACGAGGAAATAGAAAATGAGGAAGTTAATGAAATTCTTAAAAAGAAGCATGCCGAGCAGATGTTTCCACCACAAAAGTTTATCATTCGGCAACCCAATAAAAACAATTTGGAAAGTGCTGAAAAAAAATTTAATATTCAACTAGCTAATGAAGCGAATACATTCGATCCGCCACTATATCCACCCGTGAGTGACCTATTTAATGCTCCTATAAAACAGTTCAATAGTCAACATGAAAAACATAGTGATGACCATCATCACATAATTAGTGAGGGGGTACAGCATGTGCTTTACAACCATCATGCGCAAGAAGCTCTTCAAAAAAATATTCAAAGTGGTGGAGATAGCTCTCAAGTCCATTTTTATCAACATGGAGCTGAGAGATCCAGGATTCCAGGTCAACCAAACGTAAATCAAGACCATTTTCATCATAATCAAGATCATTTTGTTCCAAATCATGGTTTATTGCATAAGAACCAAGACTATATACATCAGCATCATGAGCTTATCCTTCACAACGGTCAGCCTCGCCATTCTCCGTTACCTCAACAAGAACATTGGGATAACCCTCATTTTCAAGGTCAAACAGAAGTCCAGCCCATAGAAGTAAATCATCATATAAACCTTCCCATAGTGCAACATCACCCCATTTCTATTGATGACCATTTACTTCAGCTACCACACCCCCTCGAAGGTGCAGAACATCTCGCCATTGAACAGCACCAGGAGCATTTGCAAAACACAGGACACCCTGCTGACGGATTCCTGCACAGATATGATGGGGTACCCGTTCAGCCCCAATTTGCAGGCGCAGCTGAGGTCAATAATTATTTTCAACAGCCTGCGCCCTTAATTCACGAAGATGTAGTTCCTTTCATTTAGTGGCTATTCGTTAATAGCATTGTGTTGTGAAATAGTGTGGGTGTAAGAACACAATCTGTTAATAACAGAATTATTAGGTAATTAGGTATGTAATAAAAATGAATGTATTTGGTAGAGCAGTGAACAGCCTAAAACATGTCTGTCATCATTGTCATTGCCAAGCGTATTACAAATACTTGGGTTTTTGTAAGTTTGAAGATATCTACGCAATAATTCACTTGACCCAATTATTTTATTAGTGTCAGTAAAATACATTCTTAAAACAAGTCATTTCAAATGCTATTTATTGCTTAAAATTATTACGTTAACTATTTGTAATTTGAAGTTTTATTTATTTATTGAAAGACTGATGTCGCTTAAAGACTCATTGGCTGTAAAATACATTAATTTAAATATAATATCGTGTTTTGCTACTTAACTTCATATTAAGATTTAATTGTCATATTTTGGTTAGCAATACATACAATTTGTATTTTTTAAATATATGTTTTTTTCTTTTTAGTCTGCAATTTAATTTTTGTTTAATATATTATATGTTTTAAAACTACGTCCAAACTACCACAAAGCTGCAATTCAAAGCCGTAATTATTTTTGGGAAGTGTATAATCATGGTGAGCGTCTCAAAAATGACTTCGTGGAACTTATACATATTTCTATGTGAATAAATGAATAAGAAGCAACTGATCCACAATAAAATATTTTTATTTTCATTGCGATCCACTGATCCACAATAAAATATTCACAGCTGCGTCTTATTCAGTTTTTCACTTAGAAATAGGGAACTGTAGAGTATACGCCAAAAAGTAGGGACTTACTGTACATGGAAAAGGGATCATGAGGCCGAGAATCAACGAAATGTCTTCAGAGAAAACTGGAGGGGAAGACCTTGCAAGTATAAAAAAATCAAATTTCACAGAATATATCGATCGTAGAGTGATAAAAATATCAAACCCCATAGAATAGAAACAATATGTTTCTCTGTGTACGTTGAACATTCTGAGATCGTCCACAACACCGATCGGCCACTGTTCTTTAACTTGATTTATAAATTATGACAGACACTGAAGGTATCGGGTCAACGTAGTTATAAAACGGTGGCCAATTTGTGTTAATGGCGGCCACATAATGTAGAGGAACATTACTTCTAGGTGGGGGGGGATTGGCATTTTTTTAATATCATTACGCTTGATACTAACTGTGAAATTGGATATCGTTTAAAAATCGGAGAGTTGTTCATTGATCGCCCCTTAATACATTTCGTTGGGTGGACAGGACAAACCGAAATTAGACGATAATTTAATGAATGTATCCGATTGACCTCTTCAGTCGCCTCTGTAGGTTAGTACCCGTGTTGAGTTACGACGCGTCTCCGATCGCATGGCGTGCAGAGACTCACACAAGTACAAGCACGCTACTATCTTGCCGAAGTCGATTTCGGCTTGAACATTTTTACGTGCAAACTCTAACCAATCACTTCAACCGAGCTATGGTATAACCCAGTGTCATCAATCAATAAAGCAATGTATTTTATAGATGGGACAAGGATACAGGAGGATAAAAATATCGTCAAGTGATATAATCTAATCACTTTAAGTAACTGTCGGTGTCCTATTACCCAATATTTAAATTTAATATCCCAAATATCCATATACATATATTATTCTGATTTTGCCACATGTACCCATGCGCAGACTCAATTTGAAAGCTCTTCATCTCTACAGTCGCTTTTTTCTCTTTTATGTGGTAAGTGGTAATTTTTATCCCAGTGCAGAGAGAATTTGAGGAGCAAAAGCTTCCTAGCCATAGTAGTCAGGATTTTAGTAATTAAGGGGACATATTTCAAAATAATTTGTTGACAAGAAATAGCCGTGTATTTTTGACCAAATTAATTAATTTCACGTTTCACAGCCACCAAGATATGTAGGCCCTATATGGATAATGGACACATGAAATATTCATGAAAAATTCAAGATTTCTCAAAAGGCAGTATTTTTCCCTACTAATGTACAACTGTCATAAAATCTGTTTATCGCACATTATCGGGTAATTCAGGAGTAATAATTTTTCAGGCGAGAAAATGTAATTTCCTTAGAAAGCACGCATTTCTTTTTCTTCACCAGACCACATTCATGAATTTACGGCTGTGGAACGAGGGATTAATTTCTTTCGTAAAAAAGAAATGGCTATTAAGCGCTTAGAGTCATACAAACAATTTAATGAATGTATCCGATTGACTTCTTTAGTCACCTCTGTAGGTTAGTACCCGTGTTGAGAACTTTAGGACAAGCCTCCGATCGCAAGGTGTGTGGAGACTCGCAAGTACAAGCACGCTACCGGCTTGCCATCGGTCTTGGCATAGCTTGTGGAAATCTTCTAATTATAGCATATTATTAACACTTTCGTTGTGTTTATTGGCGAAAAGAGTAACTTATGCGGCCAAGGCCGTAGCCAAGGGGTGGTTCATGGGGGTTCAAACCCCCCCCCCCCCCCCCGAAATGGAATGGCTTGATACTAGATAGAATCGGATTTTGAGAGGAAAAATAAAAACCACTAGCCTATGTAATATCCAATGAAATTTCTGAAATCCACCCCCCCCCCCGAAAAAAAATCCTGGCTACGGCCTTGCTTATGCCAACCGTCGGCTGTTCCTAACTAATTAGTTGGATTGCACCTATGCAGTTAACGATACGAAGCCGTAGTGTACATATCTGCTTCAACAAAAATATAACACATTTGTATTTCTGCAGAATGCCGAAAATGGAGCATTTATTGTGAGTATACCTAAAACTACCCTTAATTATTAAATTTATTTAAAAAATAAATAAAGTTATTTTAGGGGCCTATAATTTAGTCCGACAGAGATTTCAAAATATTTTGTTAAGCTGGCCATTTACGAGGGCTCCAAACGGACTCGCGCCAAGCCAAATGGCCGGTCCTGTTCCATTTGGCGTTAGCGCCATTTAGAGGTGTCATCACGACTACGCTGAACCAGTCGCTCCAAATCTTTCAAATTGTACAGTGTAAAAGTACCTCTTCCATATCGTCACACTGTACAATTTGAAAGATTTGGAGCGACTGGTTCAGCGTAGTCGTGATGACCCCTCTAAATGGCGCTAACACCAAATGGAACAGGACGCGCCATTTGGCTTGGCGCGAGTCCGTTTGGAGCCCTCGTTAATGGCCAGCTTTAGGTTCATCCGAGTCAATTTATAATTTACTCCTCCGAAAATCAGCTTCTTCCACATAAAATAAGACATTTTTTCGAAGAAAAAAAAAACTTTTAAGTACCTACATTAATAAAGTATTAGACATTTTAGTAATATTTATAGTCCAGGGTAGATCCCCTGAAAAATGGTGAAAAAAAACATTAAATTATAGTAGAATGAAACCCATTGCAAATGGAAGATAATAACAGACATTGAAGGAAAAATAAATTATTAATCTGAGTTCGGGAGGCAGGTAGGGGTGGTTTTTAAGGGTGAAATAAGGTAAATCTTAATTTCCGACAAAACTGCAAGTCCTATGCTAAAACGTCAAATAGGAAAAAGGTAGGTAATAAGAAGATGTACAACTTTAGTGATTAGCCTTTTTTCACATAACCTCAAACTTTATGAGAAAAATGCCAAAAACCAGGATTTTGGTTTTTATTTTTGACTTTCACAAAAAAAAGCAAATTTTTACGTGAAAACTGAGTAAAACTTTTTTTATGTTCTAAATGCACTGTAATTTTTTGGATACAAAAATTAATTTTTTCCAACTTATTTTGACTATATATGGAAAAAGCACCCTAATTTTCAATCGAAAAATCTAACGTCAAAATGTCGATTTTTTTTAAAAATTAGGTAAGCTTTTTGTTTGTTAAAATCTCTCTTTTCCGATGGTATAAAAAACAATATAGGCTACCCTGCTGTGCAAAATTTCCTTAAAAAATGCAAAAAACGAAATCGAAAAATGATGACTGTAAAATTTAAAATATAGTCCGGTCAATTTAGTCATCCAAAATTACAATGACTCTCATCTAATATTATATTAAAATATCATTCGATTTTATTTTTTTAGGTTATGTGACGTTAAACATACTATTTAAGATCGAAAATATTACTATTTTAATTTTAGTTAAACTAAATTGACCGGACTAAATATGTTTTAAATATTAAAGACATCATTTTTGATTTGGTTTTTTGCATTTTTTAAGAAAATTTTGCATTCTACTATAATCTAATGTCTTTAAAAAAATTATCTACCCTGGGCTATTAACTGTTATTTTATATTACTATCAAAAAATATTACAAAGTGAATGTGGAAAATATTACTGAAATTACCTACATTTTTTCACTTGACATAATTATTATTACTTTAAAAAATTCGGGTAAATGGGCGTTTTAGCAAGCTTGCATTTTTTTGTAAATTATTCGCCCGACCATTTTCGTATCTTGGCGGCTGTGAATGGCGAAATCAATAAATTAGTACCATATAGTAGCCTACCATCAAAATAACTCGGCCCCTCTTTGTTTACAAAATACTGTGAAATCTCTGCCTTAATGTAATACTGTTAAACGGTTAAGAACAGTGAGTTTTTTTTATTCATAATGAAAGTATGTCATCAATGCAATGGTAGCTTTCACAAATCACCTTTTGGAATTTTGGAAAAAAAATACTGCTACTTGGTTATTCATAGTTAGTTTACTTTTACTATAGCAGGAGATATGGTGTAGTAATTATAGGTTATATTGGAGTCGCGTGAAGAACGTACCTATATAGTCAGTCGCCTCCTCAAACTTTTCCTCACTTTCCTTTCAATACTAAAACTCTTATTACCCTTACAACTAGAAACTATGAATCAACTTTCAGAATTTCCAACAGCAGCGCATTCTGCAATGCCACTGACTCGGGGACGAGGGAAGGGGAGATCACAGCCATGTTGTGGCCTGCCTACAACTTGCTGTTTCCCTTCGTACTGGCTACCGGTCTCACTGGAAATCTCATGAATCTGTTGGTTTTAACTAGGCCTCTCCTGCGGGGTGTCACTTATGTTTACCTTACTGGCCTCGCGATTGCTGATCTTGGGGTGATGGTAAGTAAGTTTATTGACTCAATGCTGCTCTTTACGTAATGTCTCTTGACCTCTTGACCTCAACGGAACAACTTTCGAGTTCACCACTATTACAATCAGTTCATTCTATTAAGAAAAAAAGATAATAGTCTAATAACTTACAGATAGCAGCCGCACCTGCAGTGCTTCGGTTCAATCGCCACGAAAATCTGGCATATTACGCGTCATTCTACCATGCCCACATAGAACTGGTCCTCACACACACGTTCATGGCAGCATCTGTGTTCATAGTGTGTATGATGACATTTGACCGGTACTTCTCAGTGTGCCGCCCTTCTGAATTCAAGAACTTTCACACCCGGCAAAACGCTTTCTTTGCCATATACATCTCATATGTTCTAGGTAAACACACCATTCTACTAGCAATATGACAATCCTTGCGTGAGAAATTCATGTCAAATTCAATCAACAAAAATTGTTTAATTATTACGATTACAGGTTTCCTAATCAGTTGTCCATTAGCTGGGTTGAAGATGACATGTACTACGCCAAACCTCACGACAAACCCTGCAGTAACATATTCGTTCCAAGAGAACAAGATGGTGACTAACAGCACGGCTTGGAAGTTGTACTTATGGTTGTGTGAACCAACTATGAGGGTACTTCCCGGATTGATACTCGCAATTTTCAATTGCCTAATTATCTCGTCATTCAGAAAGCTGGCAAGGCATCAGCGAAAGGTTTGGCTTAAAAATGTTGATTGATTACAATACAATACAAAAATTAGAGTCCCTGACCAGCCAGAGCCGGATCGACCGTGTCAAACAAAAATAGCCACTCAAGAGGGTTTTGTACGAAAAAAGGAGGAGGTACGGTAAATACTTAAATAGTCCAGCTCCTGGCGTCGTACTCATCCAAATTATATAGTGAGGCGTCAATAAGTCCGCTCTTATTGTTTGTTCTGAAACAAGCTGACTTACTAAAAATGGTAGCTTATTGTAAAGCCGGTGTGCAATTATCGGATAAGAATCCCTCGACTTGTTTAGGCGACACCTTTCGCCGATCGCGTATTATAAGAGTGCACTGTAGTCAGAGCTGGCAATTCAGGATTCATCTTTACGGCCATGAGACAATTATTTAAAGACATAGACTACTGGCCATGAACAGTGAGGACTCTAGCAGCCTTGAAAAGGGGTCTGCAGTGAGCAAGATACGAATTTTTTGTGACAATGCGGATAGCTCGTTTTTGTAGTATTACTAGTAGAACTACAGGCTACAGGAAGTAAGGAACCTGATAATGGCGGCTACGGACCGACTACATCAATACATCATACATGTACGTAAGGCAGCCTATAAAGGTAGGCTAATTAAATGGGATGTAGATTTTACTATGCAATTGAAATTGAAGAAAATTTAAGTGTTTACGCTAATTTATACTTACATAAAGAGCATCGTTTCCGGTATACCGAAATTTTGTACTGTGTAAAGTACGCCTTCTGTAGAGTCTTGCGTTCGATCTTTTCAAAGTATTGAAAAATTAGTAGGTAGTAGCGAGACATTGTTTTGCATGCAAAACGGTGACAATAAATTTTCTGTAATAGCGCAATATTCGTACTTTGATTGAAAGCCCAAAAGTCTCTATAAACATGTAACCTTTTATCACATAATTACATTTTTTTTCAAACCCGCACTGCACTGGCCACGCGAGTGATTAATGATAATAGACGCCATTTTGAAAAATCAAATCTCCGACAAATTACATTCAGCGGTAAAATTTGAAATTTGTTTTATTTAAACTGCTTATTACTGTGGTTTTTTTAGTTTCATTGAGAATTACACGCCTACAATACAATGCAAGAATTAAGGTCCCTGACCAGCCGTGTCACAAACAGCTATAGTAAATTGCGAGTAATTCCTTAAATATCCACCCGAGGGGGGTCGAACTCTACTTAAATAGATTGTGTCAAAAAGCCTGCCCTTAATTGATTGTAAATGCCCTGAGGCGCCCATTCCATTGACTGGCTAGGGCTATTTCCAACAACGGTGACGTGGTAGCAGACATTCAAGACTTAGGTAGCGTTTCCACCGACCTCGCATTGCAGATTGCAAATGACATTGACGGAAATGTTTGTTTTTTTTAAAAATAGAAATCTATTAAAATGTTTGAAATTAACATATCCCATGAAGCCATTTTTTAATTTTAGTTTGTGATTTTACTGTATGATCATTGATCAATTTTAACTATGGCATAGAGGAAAATAAACATTTCCGTCAATTCTGCAATGCGAGGTCGGTGGAAACGCCACCTAAGTCTTGAATGTCTGCTACCACGTCACCGTTGTTGGAAATAGCCCTAGCCGGTCAATGGAATGGGCGCCCTAGTTGGAAGTCCAGGAATCGACCTACCTACCTTCGGTTTTCAAGGCTTACTCGAATCATTTTCATCATTATCATTGAAAATCTTTCAGAGGACTCAAGGTACACGACCTTAAGGAAATTACCTACTCACAAAGAATATGTTCAGAAATAAAATTATTAGACCTAGGCCTACAATGTAAAGTATAAACTAAAATTTCTTAATGTTTCAGGTACGGCAAGGTTTACGTTTCCGACGTCGCCTCGACACCACCGAGCGTCAAAACGTGGTCCGCTACCGTCTCTACCTCGAAGAGCAACGCTTGGTACATCTCTTGACCGCTATCGTAGTCACCTTTTTCGTTACTATGACACCAGCTGCCGTTCTGTCACTCATCTATACGGAGCGCTTTGACGACCATCTGGCTTTCCAAGTATTTCGCGCCATTGCCAACATTTTCGAAGTCGCTAATTTCGCTCTCAACTTCTACATTTATTGCCTTTGCAGTAAACAATTCAGACAAGCATTGGTATCGTTGTTTAAGCCGGCAATAGTGGCGCGGGAAGAAGTCTTGCAACTTGATACTACCAAGAATGACACGTCACGTTCAGCTTCTCGTGAAATGGATACAAAATAAAAATTAATGAGTTGAGTTAGATTTTTTCCCTGACCCTGACTATAAATTGTTTATTAAAATAACGTACAGTCGGTCCCTCTCGCACTTTATCGAATTTAACAAGTTGTCCTTCTCAGTATCATAGTGGTTTTTCGTCAATAGTTATAGTTCACGCAAAATGAGAAAAGTATGGACATGAAATGTTTTGATCCTGTGCAACACTAAAAATATTCCTTACACCATTTTGTTTTACCTTGTTGCATTGGATGCAAGGCATAACAAAAATTGTGCAAAGAATATTTTTAGTGTTGCACAGGATCAAAACATTCCATGTCCATACTTTTCTCATTTAGCGTGGACTATAACAACGGGCGGAACATTGAGGCAGCCGTTTCAGGGCACATTTAGGGCTCAGTTAATTTGCGCAGAACAAAATGGATTAGTTAATGATAGATATTAAAAAATTACATCACTTGTGACTGATCGGAAATTAAATTAAATTGATACCGGCATATAGAAAAAAAAAAGAATTCTAATTAAAGCTTGTATCATTTTTAATGCCAGAGTACATTTCGAAATTATAACATTACGTCCCTACAGAAGAACGTGATAAACTCAGTCATTGTCTAGAAGGAAAATAAATATGTAACTGGAATATTATCTTTAAATAAATAATTCTTAACAGCAATATATTTTTTGGAAGCATATTTCTTTTTGATTAACCTCCCAGACAAGGAATAAACCACATTCTTCGAGCCATGTTACACAAAATCCCATTAGGCCTACGTAAATTAAATAGGTATTGTGTCAACATATTGCAACTGCGAAAAAAAATTTGTCGGGTTCAAATTATTTCCATACACGGTCAAAATTCGGCTCGTTTTGATCATACCAATACCGCAAACATGGCAATTTCGATTAATACCCCTCAACTGTATTTTAATCCTTTAGAACCAGTTCTACAGCTACTTTTGTGAAATGCAACTAAAGCTAACTGGCCGGTATTAGTGGAATTTTTGAAGGGTAAACACAATCTTGGCTATCAAGTTAAAAGTGTTATCCAATTTATCCACACATCGTGAGTGGATCTCTGGGTATTGCAGGATCACAAATAAGAAACAATTATGGCAGCGCTGACATTCAACACCGAAGTGTGTTTAGCTAACACGCTGGTTCGTTTAGTTTTCCGTTCCCACAAGCGTTAACTTAACTCGACTTATCTAGGGATAACTGTTTTACACCAACATTGTGAATACCCTTATCATTGCTAATCTTAAGAAAATATATTTAAGGAGAAACACGGACACCATTATCATCTATAATCAGCTCGTCACCCAAATGTGCTTCATTTCAACTTCGGAAAACCGTATCTGCTGACTGACATCTGAGTCCTCGTGACTGTACAAAACCCTACGCAATAATCAATTGAAAAGTTTGGTTGCTACAAAGTTAAGCCTCTATATTTACAAAAGCCAGCTTATGATACAGATTCATTAAAATAGGTACAAAATAAAAATAGACCCATCGAACTTTGGCCTATACACACATTCAATCACAAGCCAAGCCATGATCAGATACTTTTCACGGAAAAGATACAAAGTGGCGAGGTTTCTTCAGGCATATCCATAATCTGAATCCAACTATGATATTGCTAAAATAGGTTCGAGGTCAATAAATTTATAAAAAGGACTTTCCATTACAGGTCCTATTATTTTCTACATTATTCTAAATTAAATCAATTGGGTGCCTATTGTGTTTCGGATATTACTTCCGAACAATTTGAGAAATACTACAAAAAGTGGGAAGAGTGCAATATCCTAGTCTAGAAGCCTATATCACAAATGGCCCATATTCATATAGGCAAATCGTTGCAACCAATACGATTTGAGTCACCTGAAAAAAAAATCAAGCCTCTCCCCCTGGAGCGGAACCGCAAAAAAACTAAATAGAAATGGGTTTGTATCCAAGTATCAAAAGTCTTAAATGCGATTCTAACCAAGATAGATTGGTTCCGGCTCTCATTGGCCTGTAAAATGCAAAAAAATCTTAAGTTTTGAAAATTTTCGAGAGGATCTCTTTTGCTTTTAGGCAACTCATCTATGCCCTAGACGGAATCTTACTATCATATTCCTAGGCGGGGATTCCACCAACGTCAATAGTGATATTAAATGTAGTTTTGTTGTGGTAGCAGACATTTTTAGTATGTCTTTAATGTCTGCTACCACGTCAAAACTACATTTACTATCACTATTGACGTTGGTGGAATCCCCGCCCTAACAGACCAGCCTTTACTCTGGAGAGAAGGGAAGAGAATCAACCTACAAGAAACCAATATCAACATCATGGCTGGCAGCATGGCCAACGCTCGTCCCTGGACCCTTTTCAAGGTCGAGAAAAATTCCTTACTAGTCCTAACATGGTGGCCATATTGACAGCGTCTAGATTGCGTCTGGGATATAAACGGGGTTTGTAATAACAAGCATCGGTCAGTTTACAATCCAACATGCTAGATGGCACTTCAATTGCTTGAATAACTACCGATCAAAGGCATAATTTCGAGTTAAAAAAAAAACAAGTCATGAAATCCAAATGGCATAACGGTACTTTCTTCAAAATTTGCGACAGGATCGTATTGTACGGAAATTTCACAATTATGATGACCTTACAGAAAAACTGCCTGGCGAAACAGCTAACCTCTTCTGTTGATAAAATATGAATTTTCAGACTCTATTTGTTTACCGTATGCCAAGATACTTATGACTTACAAGAGGAAATAACATTGAGGTGCCAGCAGCAAAACAATCATAGATCGCTCACGAGTAATGGTGAACTTTCATATAGAAAAAAAAACAAAAAAAAAAAACAATGCTGCAAAATGTCTCCTCTGATTGGTGTTGCGCAGTTCCCTACATACCTTATGGAGAGGGGTGCAGTTTAGTTCTAGCTAGTAGCAATCCTGTGGTAGAAGATCTAAAACCGAACAAAGCACATCCCCATACATAACTTAAGAACCTTGGAATGTACCTTCCTCAATAAGTTACTACCCGACCACGATGGGATGGCATTTGGAACACTTCGTTCATTTGAAAACTATCATGAGCGGAACACCGAGTTTATTCGATGTCTATAAGTATTCCAAAGTCATCTTATCGTGGTCGGGTAGTAAGTACGATGATGCCTGCGGTAATTGCGCCGCGCAAATCACAGCATGCAATTTTCCATAGGAAACTTCATCATCCGACATTATTACATAGCACCGCTTTTTTATCCTATGTTTGATTTTAACAGTTTATAAACGCTCAGTGAAATCTGACCTAGCTAATGCAACCAATTAGGTTCCATGCATTTCCGGTGTGAAGTGAGCCAAATTAAGCCGCATGAAACCTTACCAACCTTTCATATAAATATTTCACTGATTTTCAACTATTCTCTCTCGCAAGAAGCGCACTTTTTGAACAAAAAATGACTCCAGACCCTCGGCACAGCGATAAAACGGCGACTCCTTGGGGTTGTAGTATCTGCAGTTATCGAACAGTTTTGTCATGTCACCCACAAATTCGCAAAGCGTCTTATATTGCCGGTCATTGATTTTAGCTTCCATAGTTTGCAAATCTGAAATTAAACGAGATTATTTTATTTTTTATTACTTTGACATCTGGGAGCCTCTTATTCTAACCCATTGGAAACATAGGAATAACCATATCTGCCTTACGGTCATTAGGGACAGGATGTTTAAAAACATCGGTTGGGTTGGGCTGCATTACGCTTCCTTTGGGTATTACATTGTAGTATTATATGGTACATATAACACTGACATTAATTTAACTTTGGTTGAAGAGGTAACCTCCTCGTTATAACCGAAATTAGAGGATATGGAATGGGGCTTGTGGTCCAGCGGTTGAGACGACGCCCCGGTTAGGCGTAGATGGTGGGTTCGAATCCCGCCAAGCCCAGTTTTTTCCATATCCTCTAATTTCGGTTCCTTTGGGTACCTAATTATTTAAAAATTATAAAAATGTACTTGAAACACTGTTAATTTTTTTGTTGTTTGGCTGTTTTTGTGTGGGTGTAATTACAATGTAATGATTCTATGTCTGCAAAGAGAGGCAGCTATAAACAGATTAATAGGTAAATATCTTGATCATCGATGTCATGTGACATGGTCACTTATGCAGACGAAATCCAGCGTTAGAATAGATACCCGAGAAGGTTGAACTTACAAAATTCAGACTATATTGGTGTAAATTTGAAAGTTTCCCATAATTTAGTTTCCCATTAGAACTCATTAATTCTCTAAGCCTACATGAAATTCATTCAAAAAATACTTACCCATGGGATCCTTGATGACTTTGTAATAGTCCGGTGCTTCCGTAGGGTCTACAGGCTCCATAAACGGCCACGCACTCTTGTGACCTTGCATCTGCTTGATCAGCTTTCTAAGCGCCTCATAGTCGTGTCCATTCAGGGTCTTCATATTGGCGAAATTGAGATCGGACTCTCCGTGGCAGTTCGGGCAGTTGTATTCGTCGATACTGTCTGCTTCAGCTTGCAGAATTCCCACGCACCGCCCATGGAACCAGTCTTGACATTTATCGCAGCAGATGTAAAACTGTAACAAACCAGCCCTTGTAGAAGAAAGCTATCAATAAATAGAGTTGTAGCAAAAAATCTTGCGGACACAACCACGGGCATCCCTAGATCAAGAGCTGTAACAAGATTAGCAGCCTATCACACTATGCCTCTTCCCCACAGGAACTTGACCAACTTAAGACGTTCGCTACGGTACAAGGCAACGACTCTGTACAACACACTCAGTAAGGACATACACGTGAACTAGTACAAGTATCCCCCCCTTAGACAACACTGACAGTAATACAAGAACAGCATCCTACAAGATAATTATAAGATTATGGACAAAGGATGAACTTCACAAATTGCATTTGCATTTTCCACGAATATTTAAGATAGATAAGATTTAGATTGTCTAATAGTAGCTTGTGGGGCCAGTTTTATATTTTACATAATATATAGGTACATTTTTAATTATTTTTAGGTATAGTTAGGATAGTATAAATTAGTTTGTAAACCGTAGCTAGTAAATGAAGTAATTTAAAGTGTTAGGTATAGAGTGCTACCCTCGCACGCAGCTGGCATGAGGGGGCACTTCAACTTTCTTCTACTTATGTAAAACAAATTAAGGAAAATACACGAATTATTGCTTTTATTATCAGTTGTCAAGAAAGAGAATCTACCAGTTCTCTTGTTTTAAAATAAACTCATGGCATAAGGCGCCCATTCCACCGGCAAATTTGCTTCACTAAAATTCACTTGTGTTTTGAGATTTTTGTTTGTTTTATTTTAAGGAGACTATTATGTAGAAACTTATCTATTATAAATTAAGTTATAATATTATTGATGTCTGCTATCATATTATAATTTAACGTATAGTAGATAAGTTAAATATCTACATAATTGTCTCCTTAAAATAAAAATAACAAAAATTCTCAAAACACAGAAGCAAATTTGCCGGTAGAATGGGCGCCTAAGGCATGATCTTGTAGAGCTAATATTTTATGAAGAACTCCCATAACAAAGAACTGCAGGCTTGTGGCAGGATAAAATGTGTTTTCCATCTCCCCTTCTTTCGAACAGAAAGGCTATAGCAACTATCATTTGCAGTGTGGTCAAATAAAGATCCATGGTGCTAACTGCAGCACTCGATGTCAGCTATCAGCGATTTCAGTTCTTATTTTTACGACCTCCATTTAGCCCCACCATCTATTTAATAGTAATTTAAAGAGGATAGTAATTTAAAGAGGTTATGCTCGACAGTAAATTCAGTAAGTAAACTTACTTGAGACTCATCGTAAGGTTGCCGACAGAGACAGAATAGCTCCATGGTTTCCCGAGCACGCGTGCACTCTTCGCACACGAATTCATTGATACGTTTAGCCATGGCTTCAGTAATGCCAACACAGTCACCGTGAAACCAGTTGTGACAAAGGTCACATCCCACATAGAACCTGCAAAACAAATGCACTTCCATTATTTTAAACGCAAAAATTCAAACAAAAAACCAAAATTACCTGGGGGTGGGGTGATGCCGAAGTCGGTCGGATGGGATTGGTAGCCCTTACCTGCAGCTTTTGTCCCAATTGACCTCCTTTCGGTAACCAGAGATCTCACATTGGGTCCCTCTGGCTAGACCTACCCTTAGCTTAGGTAGCTGCTGTAGTAGCCCCTGCGTTGCGGTGGCAATAACAGGTTACTTACTTCGTATCGTCGTAAGGCGTACGACAGACGCAGAGCATCTTTTCCTTTCGGAATGGATTAGAGGTGGGTGATGGAGGAGAGGCTCTTGTACTCTTCCTCGGTCTGCCAGGCAATCTAGTCGCAGAAGACACCGACGGAACTGCAGCAGATTTCCGCCGCGCACTTCCACTCCGAACTGCATCCGCCGTCAATTCTGCCGTCACCTGAAAATAATAATATTGCCCGGTCACCACAAACCACAAAAAACTGCCTGGCCGAGTTTACAGTTGAGGTATTATTAATATATTATTTATTATACTATAATTATTGCTTTCCTATTAATACGATGCATACGGAAAGCTTTGTGATGGTCGGAATTTTTGATTTCGGGATTTCAGTGGATTTACACGTTTTGAGGTCTCAGGAACCCCAAAACGTGTGTTTTACGAAATAACTGTCAAACTACCTGGTGGATTCTGATGAAATTCGTCATGGGCGTTCAAAAAATGCATACCTCGGGACAATTTTTATTTTTGAATAACTCAATTTTGGGGGGTTTTACCCTCCAAAAAAAAACAGCAATTTTTTTCGATTTTCTTTAAATTCACAGAAATTGTAGTTGTTATAAATGTTGAAAAAAAATGGCTAAAAAATAATAACGTTTCTATTTCTAACCACAGGTATGTTTTAAGTGTTAGGGTAACAAAACCGAAGCTGCATTCCCAAACAAAGTTTTGGGTTTGAAAAAAAAATTATGCTCACCACTGACACAATGGGTTAATTGTAAGAGTGGGCCGAAAGGTGTAACATAACTATGTACAGTAACTAAGTTACAATATCTGCAGAGTGCAGTGCGAATTTCAAATCTATGCCATAACATTGACCGAATATGTCATACATATAAACAGATAACACGGAGGGCATGTAAAGCAGGCGGTCCCGAGTTTTTCTAGTTAAGTTTATAGCCCTCGGATGTCTGATGATGAACCAGTAGAATCCGGACTGACAGGCCGTGGCCGATCTGAAAGCTGCTAAGCCTCCGAGATATAATCTTATAAGTCTGCGTAGTGCCAGTGAAGATGTCGACATCAGGTATTGACGAAACGTTTGGAGATTCACTTTCAAATCGACCACGGCCCATCAGCCTGGACTCTCCTGCTTCATCATCAGAATTATTTATAGCTAGCAAGATATGATTTACTTACTTCACGCTGTATTTCCAGCGACAGATCTCTTTCGAGGAGCGCCCGTTTCTTCAGTATCTCCTTCTTGAGAGCCTCCTTCTGCCTGAAGAGGAGTGAGCTGAGTTTGGCCGCCAGCACCTGCCTCCTCTTCTCTTCCTGCGATTCCTTCCACTTTGCCCTGGCGCGGGAGGGCGCTTTCTCCTCACCAGACTCCACTCGTGGAGGTCTGAAGAACATTACACTACATTATACTTACTTAATTTTCTTAAAAGTAATGTATTTTATACAGTCGACGAAGCTCTGGATGGTCTAAAAAAATGTTAAGATTTATTTTAATCTAGCTATAGTTTAGCTAGATTTTTATTCATTAAATATGCACGTTGCCCTTCCGCACCCATGTTGAATATTCTGATGAGGGGGGTTGACTTTATGAGATTTTAATACTACCTTTCTGTATATTAACTACTGAATGTAAACTAAAATTTAGTCAAATATTGTTATTATATTGTTACAGGATTATTTATTATAAATTAATTCAGTGCATTATTCTAAACCTTCAAATGAACAATGGACATCGCATACCATTAACCCTGGTTAAATGTATTCTCAAATTGTTAGTTTTCTAGTTTGTTAGTGCCGTTCAGTATTCCTTACCGATACTTTCCCAGCGATAGCGGGACCGGGCCTTCATAGGCAACTCGAAGTTTCTGAAGCTCACTCAAATAATCAATTTTCTTTTCTAATTATTCAAATACATTGGCTACGTCAAGAGGGAGGGAGGGACCTGTTTAAAAAGAGCGTAAAAAAATCGGATGTTTTTATTGAATTTTCATTTTTTATTAAATTTACTGAGCAAGTTATACAAATTTAGCATATTCAAGTTCTGTTCATACATAATATTTTGTATTTTTAATTTTAGGCACAGCAGTTTTTTCATGAAATTAATTGAAATTGTAATTATATCTTTCATGAAAGTAACTGGGGACTAATATTTCCCCCAGTAAAGTTCGTGGAAAAACTGTAACACAAACAATTAAGAGTGTACCTATACATCCCGTGGGAAATTGGCAGCCCGAAATTTAATACTTCTCATTTTTTATTTGAATAACTAATCAAGTTATTACAATTTTGCTTCATTTAAGTTGTAAAAGACTACTTTATGCATCACATAATAGGGTATTATTAATTTTTCGTTTTGTAGTTTTTTCATAGTATGTGTTATACGCAAAATTTTAGCCCTCAACCATTTTTATAAAAAAAACTACGGCACCAAAAATTAAAAATTCCCTCTTATATGATGAATGAAGTAGTCTTATACAACTTAAATGAGCCAAATATTTGAAATCTTGCTTTGTTAATTAAATAAAAAATAAGATGCCTGTAAAAACCACCGGTTTTGGGGTACCTATTTCCTACGGGACGTACTCTTAAAAATACCCCACAATATCATGTAAAAAATTGACTTCTACAACTTGAATAGACTACAAAATTTTTAATAATTTGCTTAGTAAATTAAATAAAAAAGTATGAAGTATCCGATTTAGTGGTGCCAATTTTCTACGCTCCATATCCCCATAAAATATCATACATGAATAGTAAATTATGAGCCAAATGCAACATGATCTGATTCGGAAGTGTAGGGAAATATTTACATATTTAAAACGTTCTAGAACGCTTCAACCACAAAAAAGTACAGTTATGAGCGGTTTCTTTAAACCAGCAATCGCCAAACTATGGCCAGTGGGCCATTAAGTGGCCCGCGGCTCTTTTTGATGTGGCCCTCGGCCTACCTGACAAATAATTAAAAATTCTGCGAGTAGCCTGGTGCGAGGAGAAGTCTAATATTGGGGCAATTATTAAAGAAAATATTAAACAGTTCTCATTCAATTAAAATATACCTTGTCAATTTTCATGTTTTTCATTTTTACACCTGCGGCCCAAGGTGAAGTACCTGGCCCTCATGTGGCCTTCGAGGAAAAAAGTTTGGGGACCGCTGCTTTAAACAGTCACATAATAAAAAATAAAAAACGGACTTACGGTCGAAGATCAGCTTTTGGCTCATATCTGAGCACCTTCCTTGGTCTGACAGGCTCCGCGTCCACAGCGCTGGCTTGCGGTGGGTTCGGACGTTTTTTTGCCTGTGTGCGAGGCGTATTCTGTTGATGCACCTGTGTGGGTTGAGGAGTGGGCTGGGGGACAGGCGTCGGCAGAGGTGAGGGCTGATGGGGGGTATCGGTCTTCATCTGACGCTCTTGATACCTCTGGAGTTGAAGAAGTTTCTCCTCAATTTCAGGATTCAAATTTTCCTGCTTCAAAGCGTTT
Source organism: Psococerastis gibbosa (assembly GCA_963971405.1). Classification (NCBI taxonomy): domain Eukaryota; kingdom Metazoa; phylum Arthropoda; class Insecta; order Psocodea; family Psocidae; genus Psococerastis; species Psococerastis gibbosa. The sequence goes on along the minus strand of OZ020491.1, from coordinate 12,972,275 downwards.
CTTATTGCTGGAAAATATAATTTGATTTAAAATTCGAAACTAACTGATACTTTAGCTGTAGATAACTTTCTTCAGAATAGACAGCGAGGGAATAATGACCGCATTCATTGACTTGAGTGTATTATGAGACAATGATTTTAATTTTAATAGAAATTCTTTTCCTCCAGACCACACGATTGTAGGAGCAGCTGCAGCCGAAGCACAGGATCGCAAGGAGAGGAAACCTGGCGTAAAAGCGACGAAAAAGTAAGAAATTATTTTCCTTGTCCATTAACATCAAATCTAGGTATCCTAATATCCAGTTTATGAAATGAAGAAACTATTGTTTTGAAAGTAAAGTTCGAACAATGCGATTGCACTCTGGCAAATGGGTGGGAGACCCGCAGCACGCCAATGGACAACTTTCCAATAAAAATTAAGCTGTCTATTGCAGTAGATTGCCTAGATAATACTCACTTTGTTGAATATAATCAGGGGTGACGACGAAATCTGTTGAGGCTGCTCCATTGTTTTCTTGCTGGGAAAGTAGAGCCGCCACTTCTGATGCTTGTAGGGGATTATCGACGGGATTGGGCACTGCATTAGTTTTCTGTCGCGAAACGTCTTCCAGGGCAGTCTGCAAGCAAACAAAAAATCTTAAAAGGCCACTCGTGTAAATACTTCCAACAGTGGTTCAATACTCGCTCATGAGAGATCGTCATCTGCCATGACAAATTATAAACGAAAGATTTGCCAAGAAGGTTTGTCATTTTATCTTTGACTTGTGTCCTAAGTTCAAGAGTACTATCAGCTTCGCAAATGCCGTCATCCAGACTATATGATATTTCGTCATACGTCTCAGATAAATTCAGATAAATTGCAACCTGAATATTTCAACAGGCAGATCTGACAGCAGAATCGCAGGCGCAGAAGTTCTGCGCACTAGACCTAGGGTCACAACTACGGGAATCGATGACAATCCTGAGTAGGGTTGCATTCTTAATAGCTTGATTTTGACTGTATTTCCCTTGAGGCGACAACCTTTCGCTCGGTCACAAGTTACAACTGAATCGTTGATTGACTGAGCCGCGTAGGGCCATCCTAGCCCGCTTACCTCATAATCTGGGGGAGGAGCCGCACCATCGGCTCCTCTAGCATTGACCACGACCTCCCCTCCCTGTAATGAACATCCAATACGTAAAAATATTAAAAATAACGCTATTGCCTCAATAATATGAGGTCCTGCCAGCGGATTGCTAAATTTTAGATTTAGTGTTTTATTAAGAGGATATGGAGCGTAGAAAATTGGAACCCAAGAAATCTCCAACCTTTATATATAAATACAAAAAGGGTAAAATTTATAGGGTCCTCCTCAAAAACATAGTAGCTTTGTTCCTTTCCTTCGGCGAAAATAGCGAGTTCCACCAAAAAATATCTTGAAAGAATAGAGAAATGGAAAAAAGGAAAACATGATGTCGTCAATAATGTTTACAGTTTGGAACAATAAAACACTTTATGTTAGTATTCGTTAAGGCCCGTTTGGTGGTTGCGTTAAATAAACAAAAGAGAAGCTTGCTGTTTGTTTTATTTACATAGAATGTAGTCTCTTTTTTAAGGCACTATATACCTGGGTAATGCCATCCGCCATGTTGTATCCCTTATTTCCTATATGGTAAGTATTGTAAGAGAAGTAAAAAATTGAAAAAAAACTAATACACGTTTTAGTAATTTTTTATTGTACACTTCCCTACTTGGTAGCACGTTTTTTAAATAAAAATAAATAAACAACGACAAATTTCAAAAAATAAATAGGTAAACACCCAATGCTTGGCTTATACACAAGACTTATAATGGATACAACATGGCGGATGACAATACCTGTCTAATATAGAGCCCTACTCTTTTTAAGATAAGTTTCACAAGGTATATAAGAAGTAAGGCACTATATACCCGGGTCAATCAATCAATCAATCGTGTATTTAAATGTTAGAACCATATATGGCATACATTACGTCATTTTATTATCAATTGTGTCCTAAGTTAAAATATAATATAAGTAGCCGATGAAGATCCTTGTCAAATATTAACACAATTGTAATTATAATTTGTATTGTCATCCGCCATTTTTTATCCTATATTTCCCATATGGTAAGTATTGTAATTATTTTTAAGAAAAGTAGAAGATTGAAAAAAACGAAAACACGTTTTAGTATTTTTTTATTAAACACTTCCATAATTGGTTGAACGTTTTTTTAAAATAAAAATAAATAAAACAACGATAAATTTCTAATAATACATAGGTAAACACCCAATGCTTGGCTTATGCACCAGACTTATAATGGATAGAAAATGGCGGATGACAATACCTGTCCAATATAGAGCCCTAATAAGAAGGAAACACTTGGTTCAATATAAACAAGGAATGGCAAGCTTACTCTATGTTTATTTTACGCCAGACCCGCTCCCACCTGCTTTAATTTTAAAGGCTTTCCTCGCATTTTATTGGCACCAGTATTGAAATTAACAAAAGTGCTCTAGGACTATGAATACAAATAACGAAACCCTGAGCTTATTCGATTACATTACTGTATGTATATTGTACAAGATATATACAGATATCAGAATAGACAGGGTTTCATTGTCTTAGATTGGTGTTCCGACTTTAGTTTATAACGAACCTGAATTGTCTTTCTATTAACAAGTATCTGTCTGACTGCAGTAGGCTTTGCTTGCGGCTTTGCTTGCGACTTAGCTACAGGAGCTTCTACAGTTTGTTGCTGCTGCTCTACTTGGGAATCTTCCAGTTCTGATGGTGGTGGCGGCTGTACTGCTAGATAGAACTTGGTAGGGCCCGTCACCACGGGCTTTCCAGCTAAAAAAAAAATAATTGGAAGACTATTAACAACAGAAATTTCTCATTTAACTTCTTAAGCAATATGGCGAGGAACAAGGATTATTTTCTAGACAAAGCTATTAACGGTGGTATCTAATGCTTTCATAACACTGCCAAATCCTGCACCTTCTCTGCTCCTTTGGTAAACTAATCGATTGAAATAAAGAGTAATGCGCTTTGCTTCCCTTTAATGCTTCCATCTAAATTAAGGAACAATAGAAGACATTACTCACTTTTAACAATCTGCTGTTTGATTTGCTGCTGGACTACATTCATCTGTTGCGGGGAGAACTCAGTATTCTGTAGGCCCTGCAGTATGATTCGCGGGCCCTCTGCCGTTTGCACCACCTGCGCTGTCACACACTTGATAACAGTGCCGGGTGGCTGGCCCAACATGAGCTGTCGCTCCACCTCTGAACTCTCAACCGGGGTGGTAGAGGTGACTGGCTGTGGCATCTGTTCAGCAGGAACGGTGGCTTTCTCCTGCACCAACGACTGCTCCGGAGCCGGCTGGACGGGCTCCTCTGCTACGCCTGTCTGCAAACGAGCCTGTAGTATCGTCTGGTTATTCTGAACTGGACTCCGTTTCTTGAGGACCTGAAACAGGGGAGACTGCTTGGCGTGGTTATGATTGTTGTTAGTGGAAATGAACAAAAGTAATTAAGAGAATAGTTATTAAAAAGAATGCACAAAGAACAATAAAACCAAACTATGGTAGAATGCGAATTGTTTAGTGTCCAAGAAACAGTTTTGGCACAGGAGGTTTAAGGCCTTAAGGGTGCGTCCAGTAAGAAAACTGGCAGATTACAAGTTTGCAATACCATGGCTATGATTAGCTATCCCAACTTGGTCAGGGAAGAGGATCCTCTGCCAGTCCTTAGGCCTGAATCCTCAATGCTTTTTCTACTGTGAAAGTATTTATTTATTTATTAGGAGGAGCGGTTTATTCCCCCAACAGTACACTCAACTAGGGAGACAGGGCCGCCTGTTTTACATGCCCTCGAAAGCATGGTCAGAAAATGTAGCAAGTGTGGGACTCGAACCAACAACCTTTCAGGTGAAAGTCATTATTCTACTTTCCCAGACAATATGGCAGCTAATAATTTCTGCCTTATAATTTCAGCAGAGTACCAACCTGTTGTCTAAGCTGTTGTTGCACAAATTGCCTCTGATCATCGACCTGGGCCGCCTGTTCGACCACCTCTTCCTCGGCAACTGCCGGCGGTTCCACAGGGAATGTTTGCGCTTGCGCAGGTGCTGTCGTGATTTGGGTAGTCATTTGTTTCTGAGGGGACAGCGGCGTGACTGCACCGGGGGTCAGCAGCTGCTGCAGATGATTCGTCCTCTGTTGCTGAGGCTGTGCTTGAGAGACAACCGATGTCGCTCGTATCAGAACAGACTGGCCGTTAATCGTGGCTAATTGTAGTTTACCCTCTGCTATTTGCTGTGCTAGGGCTGGATTATTGACAACAATCGAACCTATAATAAAATTATAATTAGATTTTTTAATAACGACTCCACCTCGAAATACGGAAGGATTTTAGGGAAATTTCATCTACATATTGAGATAGCGACCAATCTTCGACAGCAATAAATAAGGACTTTTTTTGTTCTATTACTAAGCCAACCCAGCGGAGTTAGGGCTATAAAGCCCTCTCTTACACTCAACTAGGAAGGCCCGGGCCGGCCTGCTTTGCATGCCCTCCGAAGCATGGCCAGAAAACGTAGGAAGTGTAGGACTCGAACCAACAACCTTTAGGGTGAAAGTCAAAGCCCGTACCACTACTCTACATGTCTTGACCTTGATATGTCGGTTCCTTCACATTTCGATATGCATAGTGTGTGGACGTCGGTATCCCGGTTGTCGGGTATCGGGTTTCAACCCAATTATTTGCATTGTTGTAATGTCACTTAATACTTACTTCCTTGCTGGGTGACGAGCGTTGGTCTAGGTGCCGGCACAGGAGTAACCGGTTTCGGGATCGCAGTGATAACCGACTGCTTGACATCGCTGTTCCATACGACCTGACCCTTCTCATTGGTCTTGCCGATGATCTGCTGGCCACGCATCACCACTGAATTGGGGGCCAGCGTCTGTCCCGCAAACACCGACGGTGCTGGGGTAGGTGTAAGTGTGGGTGTCGTGGTTACCGCAGCGGGTGAGGCCGTGGAAGTAGTTAACACCACCTAAGCAATGAGATTTTATTTAACAGAATTAAGTTATGGTGAACTTTCTTATAGAAGTCCAACGGGGCTGGACTCAACAAAATGTCTCCATGTGATTGGTGCAGCGTAGTTGCTAATGGCTGCCCATACTAATCTTACGGGAAGAAGTGCACTTTTTATTACTTTACAAAGAAATAAAAGTTTATTTCGTTTTTTCCTTGACTTGTATGTATGACAGTAGATATAAACTGACAGCCTACCATTTGGGTCCTGTGTGCAGATTATCAACTTTAGTTTAATCACTTCACTTTTTTCCCTGACCAGTAACCCCGGACAAGGTGCATATATTAAAAAAAACAATTTGTTATTAAGTATAATTATCATAATAATAATATTAATGATAAACCTTGATGTATTTCTCATATATTTGCTGTATTGTTAATGAAGGGCATCCCATCCCTCCTACACAGAACTCTACCCAAACCTACCAAACAACTAAGTCAGCTGTTGATAGCTATTGTTACACTTTTTTTTCTTTTTCGTAAACTTATCTTGCAGAATCTAATTTGTTGTAGGCATTGCAATGAAATAGCGAAATAACCTGGAAGTTTTACGGTGAAATAAACGAAAAGAAGTCATGAAGTGCACTTCTTCCCATAAGATAAGAATGCACAACTATTACCACCTGTGCCCCACCATTCAGAGCGAGGATTCTGTACGAAAGATGTTTCGTTTCAAAATGATTTTTTTTTTTAAATTTAAGATAATCTTAACCATACCTTGCCACCTTCCTGCTTGAGTATGACATTCTTCTGCAAATTCTGTTTCGTAGCAACCACCCGGACTTGTTGTCCTTGAGCGTTTTTCACAATGAACGTAGTAGGCGTAGTCTGAGGCTGCGGCTCTGGAGGCTTAGGCACAACCAGCTGTTGCTGGGGAGTTCCAACCACATGAATTTTGCCCCCTGCCACCTGCACTAGCTGTTGCCCGGGCACAAGCCCTCGTACTTGCATCTTCCCATCCGCCCCTCGTATAAGCTGGACTACTTGCTGTTGTGGTGCGGCAGGTTGGAGGTTCTGAGTAGCAATTTGTTGTACTTGCGATACCTGCGGTTGTATCTTGATCAGACTCTGCTGGGGACCAGCAGCTTTCTAAAATTATGGAAAACGGAAACGATTAGATAAACCAAAATATTGGTTGACTTTAGAATTATAAGTCACTAATAGCCCGTACCCTTAATGTCTAGTATACCCTCAAGTTAGCTAACTGAATTTTCCGAGTTGCTACTTTGATTTATTTATATCCGATCCGATGCACCGTACGCCACTGGCAATTGTTTCCCATCATATCGCCCAAACCCATACATACCAGAGGACCACCCTACTTAGCACCGAAGGTAAGTTTATTTGCAGACCATTGGGTAACCTCGTTGCCCTATGTGCTCCCGATAGCAGTTTGCCAAGCCACGGAACCAACTACTGTATCCATGACACATCTGGACTTTCACTGGGGTAAAATAAACATGTGTTTAACGCCATCTTGTTTATAGTTCGCCGTTAGTGCAAAATAATACCTAATTTATAGGAAACTTAAAATAACCTAAGCCATAACGGTGCCCACAAGAAAGGTTACACCTGGGAACTTTTGATACGTTCTGGATAGGGTATACGACCGCGGCCTTGTTCCTCATAAATGTTTCCTGAACTAAATATAGTGATTATCTTTGAGGTTGGGTTATGGTTATAGACAAGGTTATGTTACGTTTAGCACAAATCCTACAATTCTAGCGTTTAAGTGATAGTGATAGATGAAAGTTATAAAATATCATGAAATCAAATCATCATAAGGCAGGCGTCCAAGTAAAGACACCGGTCCCTAGTCACAATTTAAAAATTGGCGCCTAACCTGTGACTGGCGACTCGTGCGCCACCTATGAACAACTATCATCTACTTTCAAGTCCACACAAATCTGTCTCTGTAAATCTGCAACCAAACGTTACCAGTACTTTATAATCTTTTACCTAGCCAACGGCCTTACCATGTTGATTCCATTACAGCAGAGCATGTTTCAAACTGCGGCAACTTGGTAGTGTGCACAGCGTTGGTAGGGGAACATGGTGGGACATGATAACTCGCTTAGGCAGTATAAGTCGAGTCCTGGTCACCTCCGATTTAATCGTGTGACTTTACCATGTTCCCCAAGTGGTTCGGAATCCACTATAATCAGGAGGTCCACCCTGTTAGTCAACTCCCCTTTCCCCGAGGTGAAAGAGTCTGCCCTTAGGGTGCCTCAAGTTAACAAACAGACTCACTCCCCCCGCCAGGCTGACAGGGTTGCTTAAAGCAGAAATGCTGAAAGCAGGCGTTAGAAACAACAACAACATAATCTTTTACCTTTATCATATTATTTAATCCTCAACTGCTTCTGCATAGCTAATTTAGATGCAAGAATGTATATCAAGAAAGGTGATCTTCCATACCGAGCTCGGGAAAGGTTGAAAACCACAACAAGTAAGAAAACAACTAAATATCAGTAAGTAAAACAACCCTAAGTATACTAATTAACTATCTAGTCCCTATTACAAATAATGTTTCGACGAACCTGAATAATAGTTCCAGGAGGAGCGCTAATAACTTTGCCATCCTTGGACATGAAAATCTTGCGAGTGCCGACTACAGTCTTATTGGCAGTCGTAGAGGGTGATGTAAGCAGAGTGGTAAGAGGAGTGGCTTTCGACTGCGTGGGCATGAGTTTGATGAGCTGGCCACTCGGCGTTTTCACCACCGTTCCCTCGATTTTCTTTTGATTATGCGCAGCCCGTTGCGCTCGTAGCTGCGCTTCCATCTTTTCCTTGATCTCCTCAGGGGTCCCCTGCAACAACAAGCCCATACAGGATAACATGCGATGAATTCATGTTAAGGGGTCAATAAACAAACAAAATAATCATGTACTTCATATTTTTCATCCCAAAAATAAAATGGCACCAGTTTGGATTTCAATAGTCATGGGCATCACAGCTTCTTGCAGGCATACAAAAATTAATACAACGATGTATTACAACTAAGCATGTTTCATAAATCCTGAATCCGCCATGCTATTGAACAATTGTGGATTTCTGGCATTTGTCACTAAAGCTTAAAATATGAGGATGAAGGAAGTATAGTATTCTTTTATCTCCTATAATAAATAAGCATCCTGTCAAGCCCCTCACAACTTAGTGAGCTGCCAGACAGTAACAATATGAATGAGTATTGGGAGAATATAAGTATATAAGCACATCTGAAAATATAGTTAGTAAAGACTTGGGAGGAGATTTTCCACATTAAAATGGACATGTAGAGTAGTGGTACGGACTCTTACTATCACCCGAGAGGTTGTTGATTCGAGTCCCACACTGGCTATATTCTCTGGCCATGCTTCGGAGGGCATATAAAGCAGGCGGTCCCGGGTCTCCCTAGTTGAGTGTAAGCGAGGGCTTTATAGCCCTAACTCCACTAGGTTGGTGTTAAGGCCAACTTCCAGCAGGAATTGGCCTAACATACAAACTCATATAATATGAACCAAATTAGTGAATGTGGTGGGCCTTAATCCGCCACTGCCTTCTCCACTGACGTAGTGGCTGGGGTTGCACTGGAGTGCGGGACCAATCGGCTCACAGTACTGTAATTGGGGCGTCTGCCCATGTAATTGTAAAATACATGAGACGAGTTTTTGAATCCAACCTGTGTGGTTCCTTCTCTCCAACACCAAGAGCACAACCCTTCCCCGGAGCGGAAACAGTTGGGTTAGTAATAGAACAAAAAAAAGTCGTTATTTATTTATTTAAAATGCTTGGGTACGTTCCTCATTAATTATGTTACCTTGGAAATGATATTTTCAGTCTTGATAATGTTCGCTTCCTGTTTGGGCTCGACTTTGGGTGTCAAGGAGCCCGTTCGAGTTCTCGTCACAGCTACATTGTTAGTCCGCTCGACTCGCTCCGCATATTGTTTAATCTCCCATAACTCCAACTTTTCCTCATCCACCCATTCTTCTGATACCTTCAATGAGAAAATGATGATTAAAATTCAACCCCAAAAGTGCACATTAAATGAACTCTCAATAACTTTACTTTATCTAATGCCGGTCGGTGGTTGCTTAAGCATTCGACGCCGAGGCTCCCAGTAGCAATTTATACGTTTTCATTCGCGTGGGTGAGGGCAGTGCAAGCCCTCAGGTGGTCTGCACCCATGCTTCCGAGGTTGCATAGCGGGCAGGCGTCGTTGTCACCTAGGCAAATTCAAGTGCAGGAAGGCTTGCAAGTCGTCGTGCTGAGACGAAATAGAGCACCCCGGCAACGGATTCAGCTTCAAGTTTTTCCAGCGCTTGAGGTCATCGGGTTACTTTTTGTTATGTTGCACGCTTTGACACAATTCACTTTTAGTTCAAAGCAAGTCTCAGAAAGATCTTACTACGGTACAATTAGGAACAGAAACCAGCAATGTCAATAGCTTAGTTTATATTTGTCAAAAGACAGTACAAACAGGCGTTATCAAAACGTTTAATTATACCTGAGGATCAGTACTTTGAGGGGCTTCTTCACGTTTTCTCTTCCTCAGCCCCGATCGGATGGGATTCACCTCACGCACAGTCTTAGGCACTTCTAAAGGTATCACAACTTTGCGACGTAGGTACTGCGTCCTATCCAGGTTCTCGCCGACATGACGATGCTTCAGAATCTCCATGGAAATGATCTCAGTTTCGGTGGTCACCTGCGTCTTACCATCCGACGAATGTGGCTTCACATGCATGTCATCCCATCTGGAACCAACGTAGGATAGCAAAAATTAGAGGATAATAATGCAAGTCTCACAGAAGTCGTGGGAGAAAACGAAAGCACGAAATGGTACCACACTGTGTTCGAAATAAAGACCTAAACTCAATTAAATAAAAGTCAGCTTGAAAACAGAAAGATACTTTTGAATAAAAGGCAATGAGTAGATTTAAGAATAAAGTGTCCCTATCTAAGTATCTATCATCCCGATAACCTGAAATTTACTACTATGAAATTAGGAACAATTTTTGCTACCTTCCTAAATATTCTCGTATCCATCTTGCAACTGTGTTCACTCACCTCAAACAAGCCCATATTATGCGAAGCTGCAGAGCAACCGCAGGTATGGATTTCAAAGTCATAGTCCTATAATGCCAACACGTCTTAAATAGTGGGCGTTGTGTGGGGTACGGCCAAGCTTGGGGATTGTACTTGGCTTGAGGATGAAAACCGGATACAGCGCTTTTGCCTCCATGTCTGGCCAATTTTTTGAGCTCTCCGCGGGGCAGTATCAGAAGACTATTCCTCCCGTATCGACTCCGGAACTTGGAAGGCCGTGGAAATTTAACTGGTACCTTCTTCTTTTTCTGCCTCTCCGCTTGAGTGATGACTCTGTAAAAATGAGCACGTGTTGTTAAAAGTAGTCACATTAAAATGGAGCAGTGGTGCAGCAGCCCGATCATGGCAATTTGGGATTATTATAATACCGGGGTTTAAAAATAAGTGAAAAATAACCGGGGAATTCAAATTGATAAATCAATATTTTTGGTGAGTTTTCAATTTTCTCTCTCTTAGATGTAGACACATTAATTAAAATTCTTATTATGTTTCTACCTGTACATTAGAATGTGCACTAGTATTTCCTTCAATTATTAAACAATGTTACCATTCTCTTGTACTCTTTAACTAGTACATATTTACTTTCAATTATAAGTTTTATATTGAAGATAATTTCGTGTAATTTTACAATTCACATTTTTTTATGTACGAAGACATTCAACGACTATGCAGTTAGTATGATTTCTTATGGGAAATTTGAATTCGGAGACCTAAGTATACAATACAATAAATTTATATTTCCATAAAAAATTACAGTAATCGTAATATGCCCCCCCCCCCCCCCCCCGAAAGTTTCTTCGGGCACAGCCCGTGTGTAGCTTAAATTTGGAAAAAAGCTTAATCTACGTTTAGTATGGCCACCAGTTTTCCAGCCACTTACTCGTATTAATCATTATGTCAACTCCTGTGTATAGCTTAGATTTCTTTACTATTTTTAGTCCAATACCTTTTCAGATAAACCTTCCCAGCAGTACACGTACTAGAGAATATCCTCTCAAATGTCGAGCCATCACTTAGTGTAACTATATCTTTAACAGCGACTCTCTTCAGTGGCTTTTGTTCGGATAACGCCTTGCCCAAAATACTCGAAGAAGCAGAAGATCTTCTATTTGGGGTAGGAGTCGCAGTTGTTTCTACATCTACATCTTCATTTTCCTCCTGAAATAATAAAGAAGGTCCAAGTTTTTATATTTAACCATTTTCAAGGTGAATCCCCAATCAATTTTGATAACACAAACATGAGAGATGAGAGAGGGTTGCCTATAATAATTTTTGGCTTTCGAAATACTGCCAAGACAGGGACAATTGGCTTACCTTTTTGACGTCATCAGAAATAACGACTTCCTCAGCACACATCATACCGTCCATTGACACCACCTCTTCTTCCATTACTTCTTGTTTTGGAATGTTTCCAAACTGAGACTGCGGATCAGCTTCGGGTTCTAGCTCTTCCTTAGGCTCCTCTTTGATTTCTTTCTTAATTGCTGCTGCAACATATTATTAGCTGACAATTTAATTCTGTAAAGAGGGATTTTTCTCCAATTTTTGCCGACATTAAATGTTATGTGTCGTATTGCCGGCATGAGGTGCACATGCATAGCTGTTGCCTGCTTCCATTAATTTTTCCAATTTTTGCTTTCCAATTTATACGTAGTATAAGCTTGTGATGGTCCAAATTTTCGATTCCGAGATTTCAACGGATTTACACGTTTTGAGGTCCCAGGAACCCAAAAAAGTGTTTTTTACGAAATGTCTGTCTGTCGCTCTGCTTGTCAGTTCATCGATTTTCGGGCAAACTACTCGATCGATTTTAATGAAATTTAGCTTGTAGGTTTACAAAATTCATACCTCGGGACAATTTTTTTTTTTTTTTATTATTTCTCAAAAACGGCTCCAACGATTTCTTTTAAATTCACATGTATATTGTAGTCGTTATTAATGTTAATAAAATGCGGGGGTTCGCTTGCTCCTTGATAGTATGCTTCTGGGGGTAAAAAAATAAAAATAACTAAATTTTAACGCGATGAGCGTGCCGTTGCATAGTTTTGGCTGATGAGGTAGTATATCGTATCGAAATTGGAGCTGCAGAACTTGTGGGGTTGTTGAAGGATACAAAAGCCAACATAAAATTTTTATACATATTTAGGTAGATTACTTTTTTAAATTGATTTTCTACACCTGTAAAGGTTTTCCCTTTTTGCCAATTTAAGTAATGGAATGGCCTATGAACTCAAAACTCAACAATCCACTTACGAGTTTTTTCACTGACATAATTCTTCTCCACACTTAAAATGTACTGATGGAGAGTTTGCCGACTGACTCGAGTGTGTGCCTTTGCCACCACAGCGCCCAGTGAAGCCTTGATTTCGGAGGCGACGCGGCACAATGGTGAGTAGCAGCCCGACGGGCAGTATTTCGAGTAACATGAGGTCTTACTTAGAGCATTCAACTAAAAAACACGGAATTAAATTAGGATCAAGAAGTGTATGGCCCAAGGATGAAAACAGGACATGTAGAGTAGTGGTACAGACTCCGACTTTCACCCGAAAGGTTGTTGGTTCGAGTTGCACACTTGCTACATTTACTGGCCATGCATCGGAGGGCATGTAAAGCAGTCGGTCCCGGGTCTTCCTAGTTGAGTGTAAGAGAGGGCTTTATAGCCCTAACTCCGCTGGGTTGGCTTAGTAATAGAACAAAAAGTCAATATTTATTTATTGAACAAATAATCTCCTCTATCTGCACTAACTGCATACTATTGCCTGTCGGACCATTAGTTAATGATAATGAAGCATTTCGTTTATTGTCCTTTTATGAGGTTTTGTAGGGACAGTTTTGGTCACTAGGTTCGCTGACGACAATAAGATATACATATTATTCAAAATGGCCGCCGTTTGCATGTGAAAACTAAATTCTTAGCATCTAATTAATTCTTTTAATATTTTTACTATGCCTGGACCTTATTGCGCTGCATATAATTTAATATATATATTCTCCATGATTTATAGAAAAATATCACTTTAAAACAATACATAAATAAAATAATTTTAAATATTAATGAGGCTTATGGAAAAATCGCTTTGATATCTGGTGCTGTCACAAACGTCACAAATGAACCTCATTGGCCATTTCGTTTATGGCCTTCAATGGCATAGTGGTAGCTTGTCCGTACTTGTGCGAGTCTCTACCCATCATGCGATCGGTGTATTATCTACAGAGGCGACTGAAGAGGTTATTCGGATACATTCATTGAATTGTTTATATGCGAATAATCTTTTTTTCAAACGCTCACTTACCTCACGTAGTCGTTTTCTAATCGCGATGATTTCATCAGCAAGTTCAGCGACTTGAGGGCCAAATGTTCTCAGGTCGATTTTGTCTTCTTCCCGAGGAGTGACTCCTAATTGAGTAAGCTTCCTTTCCTCTAATATCTAATAAAAAATGGGATGATTCATAAATTCTAATAAATTGAAGCTTACAGTATAACTGTTTTTGCCAAATCTGCGCAAGCGTTGTGGTATTAAGAGCAAATAGGAGTACCCCAAATACGCGTTTTTGTAAAAAAAATTAAGTCGATTTTTACAGGAAATATAGATAGTACAACCGTAAAAAATATGACATTACGAGGGCGGGTTGAAAAGTATTATGGCGTATGCATTTTTCACCCATATAGGGCTGACTCCTCGGTTGTCGGTACACCGTAAACCCAGCATTTGGCAGTCATACGATATAACGGTTATTTATGCTTACATTTGACAATGCGCGTAAATGTTGACTATGCTGAAACTAGCTGAAATTCATTGGGGTCCTGCCACAGGTGGAATGTCGGCTAGGCTAATCCTGCCTGGTCCATGATAAACCGACTAACTATCGATAGGCTAGTTAAGAATATCATGAACCTAGAGCTTACGAGTATAATAATCATTAATGTGACTTATTATTTAACTTACTACCTAAGTTATAAAAGTTATGGTTTATGGGAGTTGGAGGGGACTACTTCACACACGATACTTAATGGAGAAATGGCAGTATCGAAAAGCAAAAATACCCTATGATAGTGTTGCATATTGTGTATGAAGTAGGAGTAGTTGAGGAGTACCATGGGCACCGTATTTACAAATTCATGGTGGTGCCGCGCAGGAAACCTTACCGAGACTTTTCAAGCGATTATTGGAGCCGCCCTTCACATCAATAGTTACCTTCAGATTCATTCTTCTAGTCAAAAACTCATCCAACTTGGATTTGGCGGCAATCTTCGGGTAGTGGAGCCTGGCATTGCCAAGGAGAGCTTCCGACACATCTATAGAGTCAAACTCGGTAATAGGTTTCGAGGCTCTCATGTTTCGAAATCGGGAGTCTTTGTCCGACTCCGGGGCGAGCGGTACAGTATTGTCTGACGTCACGTCTCCTCCCTCACGCACCCTCTGCTCCTCATCGCGCTCACTCCTACGCATGAACGACAGGTACGAGTTTGGATCGATGGCCACCAGTTTGCGGGTGCTCCCTTCAAAAACCTGAAATTTAAGTACAGTACTAAAAATACTTCCATGCTTTTAACATGTTTGCCAAAAGTTGAACTGAGATAGAATGGCAGAAGAATGAAGTTTGTAGTGGCGGAGCGTGGGACAGTTGCGAGTATAATGCTTGCAAATATTTATGTATGTCGTTACAACTGAAATTAGAGGTTAAATAAAAACTGGACTCTGCGAGATTCGAACCCACGATCTACGCCTAACCGGGGCGCCGTCTTAACCGCTCGACCACAAGCCCACACAAGAACAGTTCAAATCCCGCCAAGTCCAGTTTTTATTTATACACTTCCTACATTTTCTGGCCATGCTTCGGAGGGCATGTAAAGCAGGCGGCCCCGGGCCTTTCTAGTTGAGTGTATGAGAGGGCTTAATAGCCCTAACTCCGGTAGGTTGGCTTAGTAATAGAACAAAAAAAGTACTTATTTATTTTAATTTCAGTTATAACGTGGAGGTTGCCTCTTCAACCAAAAGTTAATTTAAAAGTCAGTGTTATTGTATATACTCCATGTAATACTGCAATGTGTATGTCGTTTAAGTTTTTTTTTTTTAAAAAAACACGCATCATTTTATATAGCTATCTTCTTAAAAAGTAAAAATTTGAAAACAAAAAATAAAACATTTGAATTCTAACGTGACGAGATTCTTAATTTTCTTAGACTGCGCTGATATCATGCTCATGCAAGTACAGTAGTTGGCATAGTACCCACCAAAAAAAACTGTGTCCTATTGACTGTCTAGTGTAAGCTCTTTCCAAGCATTGTTCGGTAGATTTAATTTGTTTTATTTATTTATTCCTTTCTTACCTCCATCATGACCTTCGCAGGTCCGGCCCGCAGCCCGATCTTCCGGGCGTCGCTGACCACCAATTTCCTCGTCGCCGACAGCCACTGCCAGCCCCACTGGCCATGTATGCGGTACTCTTCACCCTTCTGCTTCTGCACAGAATGCTTCAGTCCCAACGTGTACTTGATGAAATTAGTCGTCATCCTATACCGCTCCTCCTCGTCCTCCTTTTCCTTCTTCTCGCGCTTCTCAATCTTCTTCCGCTCTTCCCTCTCCGCGGCGGTGACGCGTTGCAGTCGGACATGGCCAAGCTGGTCGTGCCACACGGACGCCAACGCCACGGGTTTGATGCAGCACTGCAGCGTCATCATCACTTGCGCGAACTCCCGCGGATGAGTGCTGTTGTGCACTAGGGTCATCCATGTCTTACGAATGAGCGGCCAGTTTACGTGCATAAACGGGACAGGTATACTGGATTCGAGCTGCAACATCGTACTCCTTACGGATGTGATGAGAATGTTTCGAGAACCTGGACCGAGAAAAAATATATAATTATACATATCGGTGCTAATTTTGCAAACAGCATAAAACGGAATTTTTGTCAGTCGCAACGGAACTTTTTAACTCTCTGGCATAGCTTGCACAGGGCAGCCGACATTTTCCACTGTTTTTAATCTGGGGACAAAACATGCACCGGAGTTAAGCCGCGATAAAAGTTTTATTAATCGGGTTAAACTGATTTGAATAACCCCAGGGTGTATTAGACCGGGTACACACGGACGATCAGAAAGCAAGCGAATCCCCATGGGAACAAATGGGTTAATGCCAATGAACAAAAAAGTCTGGTTTGCTAGCATGTGGGGGGGAATCCTGCACCTGCGTTAACTCAGCGATCGCCAGCGACAAAAACATGATGAAGTAGACTGTGGGGATTGCTACCAACCCATTTGCTCCAATGACAAATTTCTCAACGAGACGCAAGAGTCGCCAGTTTTCGCATCGTCTGTATATATTTTTCTTTTGGGTTGGAGGTACGGCTGCTGGTTTACATTTTCATTTGTGAAATATTTCCGGGCCTTAAAATAAAAAGTTATAATTTTACAATTAGTGTAACGAGTATGTCAGTCTTAGCATTCTAACTTAGTGAGTTTACTATTTCCTAAGAGCGACACGGCAGGTTCTCTTCCGTTCCATGCGATAGGTATACTTACCATAAATATTGCCGTGCCATTTAAACTCAGAAGCCGGCGTAAGAGAGAACTTATGCGACAAATGTCTCGTCTTGTCGCGCTCTTCATTCCTCTGCGGTTTATTTAGCGCATACACATTCTGCGCGTACTGGTTCACGTAGTTTTTGCAATCCTTGTCCTGCCCGAGCTTATATAACAAAGTCCCAGAAGCAATCTGCTGGGAGCGGTATCTGGTCAAGTGCGCGTTGTCTGTATCTACAGCAGCGTTACTGCCTTTTATTGACGTCTTCGTAGGAGTGCCTGGAATGGGCTTCGGATGCGACCCTTCCTCATCTGGTGTTGGAGTCTATGGGACAGAAGACCAATAATTAACGGAACAGAAGGAGGATTTAAGAGGATGTAGAACGAAAATCTCGGTCACCCCTGGATCATTCGGTATTTATTGAAGTGAAACTTCTTTATCGACGTAGGGAGAAAAATCTTGTTACGCGCCATCATGGTTACGCGCCATCCTGATTTCTGTACTCATTTTTGGGCACATGTAGGGCAATCTCAATTTAAATTATACCCATGTTATCGTCTATTCTTCCTCTTTCAGACCATGCTATAATTGTTGTGATAGGGCAAAGGGTTCGACTTGGGGGGGGGGGGGGGGACGTGAGGAGGTGCGCCCAAATGGGCCGACTTTCAACGAAAATAGGCCTTTTTCGGCCGCGCATTTGGAGGTGTTAATATCAATTTGAAAACTTCAAACTACTTTAGTTCTTTTCCATCTTTTTTTACTCTTTCTAGACATGTATTCAGTTTTACTATCCGTCTTTTCCTTTAGTTTCAGGTGAGTGTATAAGCCATCCGTGTTTCGGGGGAAAACAGGTTCAAAGGGTACTCTTCCAATTACATGTATTGAGTAAAAAAAATTCCACAGCCTGCAATTTTCTACCGAAATTAATTTTTAATGTCTCATTAGAAGCAGTATGAATTAAGGTTTCAAACGAGTACAAATACATAGTAAAAAAATTGATGAAGTAGACACTGTGCATCGGGCCCTAGTTCTAGCTGTAAGTAAAGAGCATTATACCGGTATATTATTACCATAGGCGTAGACGTAATTTCACAAGTGACTTCAGTATCATCCAGAGGCATGGGTATTTGTTCTTCGTCCAAGTTGAGGGGTACCTCCTCCGTCTCTATATCAGCCGCAGTGCCCGTGTCGCCACCCACTAACATCCGAGACAGCTCTTCAGCAGCCTCCCGTTCCCGAATCAGCCGCTGCTCGAGCTCCACATAGTCTCGATCTCGTTCGAGGTGCCGCCGTTCTTCTTCTTCCTTCTCACGGATGCGACGCTCTTCATGAAGTTTTACCAAGGCAGCTGAAATAATATGTCAGCAATCAGTTATCATATGACCACTCCAAGGTCTTGCTGCAACCTGGCTCTGCTTTCCGCAATTTTAAAAAACTTTGCTTCTCCTTCCCTAGCGTTGAGCTCTTCATACCACCTTTTTGCCACCTCGTCCACAATAATGACAATTAACACGACAAATGCATGATTTCGAAAAGGCTGTCAGTCAAAGTAAAAATAATGTGAAAGTCGCGCAAAAGTTTAGAGTTGTCTATATAGCGTGTTAAACTGGGGAAAGCGAGGTCAGCGTTTGTGCGAAATGTGTTCTAGTGTACTTTAATGGAGTTATACGTTATCATTGATAAGGGAAGGAGAAACCGCCACCCCACGAAGCGGGTTCGGTGCTTTCATGAAATCTGCCTTTACCTGATCGGCCAGAGCCGAATGGGATTTTTTATTTTTAATTCAGAATCTAAAGAAATCCCAAATCATGCAACATCATAATAGAGTATTGCCTTCTGACTCACCATTCTCCACTTCAAGGTAGGACTTCCTTGTGCCTTTACTGTCGTTAGTGAGGGCCTCAGTAATGCCCATGTGCTCGATGATAGTTTCTTTGATGCAATCTATTGACCGAACCAGGTCTCGTTCCATGAATTTAACGTCGAGTGCGCTAACAAGTTCGTCAAACTGAGTTTTCGTCGTGTAATACCACACTTCATTTTCATACTCCCTGCAAAAATAATTAATATAATTTTATTTATTGACTGAAACAACATTTTCTGATTATTATCGTTGCCTGCGTATTATTAAAGGGCCCTTAAATCTCTTAGGGGAGAGCAACTGAAAACAATCAAGTTACGAACAAATCAACAATCGTTTTGCATTAACAGAAGAAAGAGAGAATCATGTTGATTTATCTAATTTGATACACTTTCAGTTTTTTTTTGTCACCCGTTTTCGCCACAACTGGCCACGACTACTTGCAGGCTCACCTGTTTCACCTAGGCCTGGCTGCTTGCAATGCCCACTCTGCCTCAGAAATGCGGACGCATGGATGCTGCACACCTTCTAACGTGTCAATCGATTCAGATCCCTAACAATGACATTACATCAATATACTGGCAGGCGCGGCACCAGATGGCGGTAACGCCAAGAGTGGGTGTTGGATAAAGAAAAGTAAAGTAAGTAGTAATTACTTATTGAAGTGCCGTCAGATCCCAGCTTATAAACAAACATGTTTGAAGCCATCCACGAGCATTGATGAAACTTGCTTCACATCAAAGATTTAATCAAATTTACGCTCACATTGAGCTAAAGAAACTCAGTCAAGGGAGATGCCACCGGTAACGGTCCTATCTGACATTAATTAACACAATATTATTTTTAAAAAATAACCCCTCTACAATTAGTTGGGCTCTACAGATATTAAGTAAAACGTACACAAAATATATTTGAAACTAGACAATCAAGAAAAAAAAATGGACAAAGCGAGGCTCGAATGCACGATCTAATGCCTTTCCAAACTAAGTCAATTAAAAGTTAACACTTACACAAAAATCCTTCGGCAAAGAAACCAATACTTGCGGCCATGTCGATCGAAGCCCAACGACTCTTGTCGGCTGAGAGCGCCCATTTTCTCAGCCTCCATCACACAATCGTTGACGCCAGAGGTCCATTGAGAGCGGCAGACATTGCATTGCCAGTCCTCCTCTGGTACATCGGCCAGAGGCGGGTCCACACAGGCCAGATGGTACACAGCGGGACAAGATTCGCAGCACAGCAGATCTCCCAGGCGATGGCAAATTCTGCAGTGGTCATCATAATGAATGGGTCCTGTTACAAACGAAAATGGCATACTACAGTATGTTAACAATGGAAGAGTACGAACATATATTAATTCACTATGTCCATCTCTCCTGGACAAGGCATGGTGAGGCCCGCGCTAAAACTCAATTCAGGCCCACCTGACGTCACTGGAGGTGAGGTAAATTCTAGATAGGTCAGACCAACACATTACCACATAGCAATAGTGGCAGGACACGCAATGCATTTGAAAAAAAATAACACCTAAACATGCCTGAATGTAGAAATCATCGATAGAAAGGTTTCGCAGAAAAATTATTTTTTAATCATTTTTCATTAAAATTTAGTTACTTTTTCTTACCCCCAGAAGCAAACTATCAAGGGGCAAGCGACCCCCCGAATTTTGTCAACATTAATAACGACAACAACATATATGAATTTAAAAGAAATCGTTGGAGCCGTTTTTGAGATATAATTTTTTTAGACGTTTTTTTGGAGTTTTTTGAGAATAAAACCCCCCCAAATTGAGTTGGCCCAAACTAAAAAAAATAGTCCCGAGGTATGATTTTTGTCATCCTGCACGCTAAATTTCAACAAAGTCGAGTAGTTTGCCCGGAAATCGATGAACAGACAGACAGACATTTCGTAAAAAACACTTTTTTGGTTAATGGGACCTCAAAACGTGTAAATCCGTTGAAATCTTGGAATCGAAAATTTCGACCATCACAAAACTTTCCTTATACTACGTATAACTTGGAAAGCAAAAATATAATTATTGTTATAGCCTAAAAACCAAAATAATACACACACGAAATATAAAAATAAAAATTAAAAACAAATATATTTTTCAAAACCACGATTGCTAGCTTAGGATAAATACAGAAAATTGTAAATGTGAAGACAAAATTGAAGCAGTCGAAGAGCTTAAATGCCTTGGTCTGAAAATTGAAAGACGAATGACGTGGGAAAATTACATGTTTATGTAAACGGCTAAACTCCGGGAGTGCGGCTTTGGCACGACTAAACATGGAGTACCGTGAAAAACAATTAAATTAGCATACCACGCCTTTGTCGAATAGATAGTAAGCTACGGCATAACAGTATAATTCAGAGTTAGAAACACATAAACATGAAAAAATTAATTAATAAATACAAAATCGTTAGGCGAGCATTCCACTGGCCAATATTCCGTCATTTGTGATTAAAAAATGTTGAGATTTCTGTTACTATTATGGATATACTTAACTTATCTACATAATAGTCTCCTTAAAACAAAAAGTTAAAAAAAAAACCGTTAGGGGAAACAATTATATTGGATCACACAGATCCCAATCATGCATACTATGAAAATTGCAAATTAATCAACTTTTCAAAAACAACAGCTTAATCTTGTGAGCAGAGAGAGTCATGACTTTCGGCGGCTGATCAATCAGATCGGCAAATACTCCCAGTAAATTTTATATAAATGTCAACCTAGGCAATAATAATGCGATCTTATCATTTAAAATTGAGAACTTATCTGAGCATATTTTTTTTTAAAGTAAGAAGAGTAAAAAGTAAAACTACTATTATAATTTTCATTTCTAAAAGTTTATATTTGCCAGTAAGGAAATAGAAATTGTGTATTTCAGCATACAAATGCATGGAAAAATAAATCATCCGTATGAAGACAATAATACAGTATATTTTTAGTAGTACCGAATAGAATTGAAATAAAAAAATTAAAAAAGAATCCCTAATTTCGGCGATAGCGAGGAGGCAACCCAAGTCAATTTAATGACTGTATTATATACCAAATAATACTACAATTAAAAATTGATAACAGAATAGAATTTTGCAAACATGCTATAATGGATAACGGTTAAAACACACTCAAAGGCTCCTCTAGTGAAAGTAGAACAGAGCCTAGAATTATATAATATCAGCACTATTGTTCGGATAATCATGCTGCAATCGACAAATTACAGTCTGCACGTTAGCAAAAATAAACCTCCTGTAATGTGGAGACGAATAATGTGTAATGTAATACTTAATAATATAATAATTACTTTCGGTGGAAATCTATGTCAATACGTCGCATCTTAAGCTTAAAAATTTGTATAAATAAGTAAGGACTTTTTATTGTTTCTATTACTTAGCCAACCTAGCGGAGTTAGGGCTAAAAGCCCTCTCTTACACTCAACAAGGAAAGCCCGGGACCGCCTGCTTTACATGCCCTCCGAAGCATGGCCAGAAAATGCAGCCAGTGTGGGACTCGAACCAACAACCTTTCGGGTGAAAGTCAGAGTCCGTACCACTACGCTACATGTCCTGACACTTGTCTCAAGACAGGAGATAGCTCCTAGGGCTGGTTTATAGGGTCCCGATTCCTATAGTAGTCAAGATGGGTTAATTGCAAGCTGTTCCGTCCACTGGAAAATAAAGACTACTTTTTCCGATGACACCAGTTTTATGGTTGATAGTTGAAGCACAAAAAACTTGATTTCATGGCACGTACATGCATGAAACCAATTTTAGTTCTAAATCCTTCAAATGATCTAGAAGTAGGTCTAGAACAGCTCCCAATACGGGTGGAATGTTCAAACTCGTCCCGGTATCTTAGTCACAAGTATACCTGTAGTCTAGACTGTGAAAACAACATACAGTATTCGAATGCTTTTCAGCTTAACTCTAGCTCCAGTAATTTTGCCAGATGATCTAATTTTTTCGTGTACGACGAATCACGGTATCGAATGTCGTTTAAGAAATGTCATTTCAAATTTGATTGAGAACAGAACTTAAATCAGCTTAAAACTGATTGTGCACAAAGCCAATAGTTAATACATTGTAGTATTATATGGTATATATAACACTGGCATTAAATTAACTTTGGTTGAAGAGATAACCTCCTCGTTATAACCGAAATTAGAGGATATGGAAAAAACTGGACTTGGCGGGATTCGAACCCACGATCTACGCCTAGCCGGGGCGTCGTCTTAACCGCTGGACCACAAGCCCCGACAAGTCCAGTAATGGCCAAATCCTCTACTTATGCTCAAATTGACATGATTCGTGTTGCTAGACAGGTTAGCACAACTGCACAACTATCTAACCGAACAGGTCTGTGAGCATACTTAATTGCATAAGGACAATTCTTTATTCAATACATTGTAGTATTATATGGTATATATAACACTGACATTAAATTAACTTTGGTTGAAGAGGTAACCTCCTAGCGCTAACCTGTCTATCAACACGAATCTTGTCAATCAATTTGAGCATAAGTAGAGGATTTGGCGATTACCGGACTTGTCGGGGCTTGTGGTCCAGCGGTTCAGACGACGCCCCGATAAGGCGTAGATCGTGGGTTCGAATCCCGCCAAGCCCAGTTTTTTCATATCCTCTAATTTCGGTTAAGCCAATAGTTGTTTCATAATATTATGCATTGCCTGCATTGCGACTATCCGAATTCCGTTTGCCATAGAAAAACATTGATAATTGATAAAAGCCACCCTGAGGGTCTGACGCCTGACACATTTTATTGGTTAGTTTTTGGCACTAATGTCGGTTAGTGGTTTCAATTTAAATACCGAATTCAAATCAAATGTTTTTAGGTTTGATAGCCTCGCACACTGTGGACAAATAGTTTCTACTCACTCGTCAATAGACCAAAGAATTTAGTTCGGGCGGGTCATGTATTTTTATTATTGTGATGGTACGGAAATCTCATCTCCGATACTCGCCAAAGTCCGTTATGGACACCATTGCAGTAGACAATCAATCAATTGACAACTTGCATATATAAATAAAATAAAACATTGATTGAGTTGTCAATATTCCCCAAAATAGCTCACACAATTATCTTATGGAGAGAGGAATTTAGATTCACTTTTTTTTTTTTAAACTACGAAATAGCAGTTGACTTTGATACTGATAATTTGAATTATAATGAAGTCATCTATAAAATGAATTGAACTGTTATTGGACTATAGGCCAATAATTTGGGTGTAGTTGATATAAATACAAAAATTATGTTTGGCGGGAAAGAATGCTCCTCCCAAGCCAATCAGTCAACAATCAGAGCGGCGATTAGTCATAAATTAGTCATGGGCACTATATTAGGGATTGACAACCCAATCACCGCAGGTAATTCTATATGCAAGTTGAACCTGCAAATGCTTTTGGTATGTGAAACGTGGCAGCACACAATTGTCCTATGGATTTATTAATAGTTAAGCTGTTAATCAAAGTCAGCGTTAAAGAAAAACACCTTACCTTCTGATATTAGATCTTCACGCACTGGGTTTGTCGTTAGAAATTGGTCGGTAAGAAATTGCAAGACTTTGAGGCGCTTATCAACGGAGACATAAGGATATTCTCCCGTGGCTAGAATGCCGGCGACTTCTTGGTCAAAGGACTTATCGCATTCAACGTAGGACTTCAGCACTTCTGGCCAAGTCATGGGGTCGTTAAAATATAAACAAGCATTTACACTGTCTTTCTGATCAAGTGGGCCAAAATGGGTTTGCTGCGAGTCTTCTTCTCGAAAAATTGCTTTCAATAGCATAATATGAATTTCTATTAACAATACATTTTGTTCTTCCATCATAAGCATCGCGCAGAAATCTTCAATACGAAATGGCGATAATCTGGCTAGATTTCTGAAGTGCCGCAGAACTTCATAGATACTCAGAGTTTGCATGACATATTCCATGGGCACCAATAGATCTTCAGATGATCGGGGCAATTCTAGACGCGGTAATTCTATATCTTGTAGCCATAGCGGGTCAGGACTAGGTGGTCTGACGTAGGAAACTTTGCTCTTTGTCAAATCAGAGCTTCTATAACTCTCTGGATCTGACTCTGACTGCTCGGAGAGGCCACCGATTTCTTCTTCTGGGTCGCTGACACTCTTGGCCACCTCGGCATCACTTTTGTCACTGAAGTCTTCAAAATCGGATCCATAATGGTAATCAGACGGCTTCTGCACATTAACATTGTAATAACTTTGTCGGGTAGGATTTGCTGATTTCCCGCCACGACGAGAAGAACCATTTTTAAACGTGTAACTTCGTTTTTGACGGTTGGGGCGATTGGACCGACCACTTACCTCACTACCATCAGGAGAAGCAACTCTCGAGAAATCTGAGGTACCTGTCTGAGAAATATCTCCTCCCCTGAGAGCCTCTAGATTCTGCAAGTATTTAGGCTTCTTCAACAGTTGATATTGAAATTTACGTGGTCTTTCCAGGCTCGCAGACTTTGGGGGTCTGCCCCGCTTACGGAATGGCCTTGCTGACATGATTTTAGAAGTGTCCTTGATTTTGCATAACGCTGCACTCCACGTGGGCCATTATCATACTATTTTGTATACAAATAATCTTGACAACTACTGAAAAAACAGGCTGATTGTGTTTACGCTTTGCGCCATTCTCTTTTCACTTTAGTCACGTGACCCCACACTATTTTATATTAATAAACGCATAATTTCCTTCGATGACCCTTGTAAAACAGCACTTCCAACATCATTTTCACAACAGAAAAGGAAAGTAAAACGATTAAACGGGTTAGATAATGAATTAAAAATATAACGACGCGAAACCGAAATTTTCTAAAAAAAAATGGCCACTTGTTGTAACGGCAATCCGTATTGGTCCAAATTATTATGGCGATATTTTAGTAACAAGGAATTTCTAATAACTATGCATTCTTAAGCTACCAACTAGTACATTAAATTATTTTAAATACACTTTGAAATTTAAAAATTAATTATTTCACTGGAATAGCAACAAAATAATAAGTTGTGCCTGGAATATTGGCCAATCACAGGGTTCGTAACAAAATATCAAAAGACGCTCGACCGTTAGTTCCCACCAATTCCGCTAGGGTTGGGACAAAAAATCCTCCATTTTGCTCTATCGTCTATGCTTTTATTAAAATTTGGTTAGAATCAATGTTTTTATTGCTATTTTATCATACAAATTGGTAAGTAACTGCTGAATTTGTTTCTTTATTATCTAATAATTATGTTTAAAATATTTTTGGCGCCCATTCTAATTTTATATAACCATGCAATCTTACGAAATTATGAATTTTAGGTGAAGCAAGGTTAGCTACTAGTAATGCACCTTATTTATCCTCAACAAGCAATATTATGTGGTTGTAACGATGCAAATATTTTTTTATTAGTTATACTTACAGAGAGAAACCACAAGTCTTAGAAAGCGAGTATTGAGCAAAAAAGATTTGCTTTGTTTGTTATACAAATACTGTACATGAGTGGCATAGAAGCAAAACGGGCAAAGTCCATTTAAGTTAATATTTCAGGAGGCAAAAAACTATAGTTAACTGCCCTGTGATTACATCTAAACCCATATAATATAATATTTGAACTAGTTTAACGCTGGGCTATGCTTGAATTAGCTTCTGATAATTAATTCAACGGATAGATTTCAATCAGACGAATCTTGGGGTCAATAACTCAATTTCTGAAATTTGTGGACTTTCTCTGTTTTGCTTCTAAGCCACTCACATATACAGCTTATAGGCTGCCTACTGTATCATAGACTACAACACTGTGTATCGGCTAAATTAGAGCGTTTCCACAAAAAATCATAGACCCACCACTTGATGAACATAACGGTTGGAATAATTCATGATAGTTTTATTTTATATATAAAGTATCCTACTTTTTATTACATAAAATTAATTATTAAATACACGACAGGTATTCCACTGCCATTAACTGTAGCTGTAGTGAAATAAGTTCCTAATGGTATATGAAATATATTAGTTTTTGAATGGTCCATTAAAACTGTTAGGGAATCAGCATTATTACCTCTATTTTTTTGGTTTATTAACAGTGATCCAAAATGACAGAAGTGGAACATAACATAATTTGGGCCGAGAGCAGTCAACATGAAAAGGCCCATCTTTCATTTGACCAAGCCTACGCAGACACCGGGCAAAACGAGCAAGTGGAAGAATTTGCGGACATACCCATGATAATTGTTGAAAGCAATCAAGAAACTGCACATACTGATGCGCCCATTGTTATCTATCCTAACGATCCGTCAGTGGTTGGGGCAGAAGAAGTGGTCGAGGAGGAGGTAGACTTTGCCTGGGAAATGCACCATGTCGAAAAGGAAGAGGAGGTAGCCCCTATGAATGAAGAATACTACGATTCTCACTCTCAAAAGCCCCTGGCTAGGGAAGATTTCTCGGATATTCCCCTTAATGACGAGAGTTATGCCACATTTCACCCATTTCCTTGTGACTTTTGCGCAAGACGCTTCAAAAAGAAAGCAAACTTAATCAACCACATGGTTGCACATCAGACCCAACGCCCTCACTGTTGTACAATATGCTCGTCGAGATTTATGCGAAGGTGTGATTTGGTAAACCACCAGAAGATCCATGCTTATATTCCGAACAGGGATAATCGGAAAGATCTAGATACAGATCCAGCTTACATTGCTGCTACGCAGAGGCGAGATACTCGCAGACGAAAAAGTTCTTACTCAGGAAAGAAACGATTGGCACGGGACCTGTCGCCATTAGACGACCCTGATGAGTACAACATTAACCCGACCAATTACGTTGATGAAGATGTTAAACTCCTGTTAGAGATGACCTCTAAGTTGCACGAATCTCGTAAATCAGAGAGTGATGGAGGTGGGTCTTCTAGTAATGTCAAGCAACTAGAGCGGAATGTGTCAGGAAGTAAGAGAATATTGGGGACGGAAAAGAAACCCTATGTTTGCACCAAATGCAACCGTTGTTTTGCTCGGGAAAGCGCAATGATTTCCCACTCGCAGGTACATGCTGAAGACTCATCGCATTACTGCACAAAGTGTGGTAGTCGGTTTTTCACACTTGAACTACTTAAGGACCACTACAGCAGGAAACATGGGATTTTGTACAAGGAAGGCAGTTCAGACGGCAGCGACCAAGAGAGAGGTGGTGATAGGGGATGGTACACGGGTGACGAGCGATTTGGAACGTTTCATTGCAATATCTGCGACAAGAATTTTCATAAGAGTGAGGATTTGAGGCAGCATAAGAAGTGAGTAGTTTTATTTTTGAATTAAAGTACGCGGTTTTTGATATGTAGATGTTGTAATGGATGGGTAGTTGGGTCTGTGGTTCGTCAAAATGCTATCGGGAGCACTTTGGGCAACTGGATACACAAAGACCGTCCAGAACAGTTTGGCTTTGCTTGTATTGAATTGGTGTTTGTGTTGCGGTTTGATGCGACTTTGCTACTGCTGTTGTTAAGCTAAATAAAGCTTGCTAGATTGTCAATGCTGCTGAGTGCAGAAATGGAAGGGTATGCTGAAATCTGGATTATCCTTTTCGCAAATCCAATCCCGTCTATCCAGCTCATCTGGTTCATCCATTGCGATGGGTAGGGGATAGTTATGCTTTTGAATTAAGAGTGTACAGCCCATAGGAAATTGGCAGCCCGAAATTTAATTCTTTTTATATTTTATTTAATTAACTAAGCATGTTTTTAAAGATTTGGTTCATCAAAGTTGTAGAAGACTACTTCATGCATCATATTATGAGATATTTTTAATTTTCGAAATTGTAGTTTTTTCAGAAACATGCAAATAGTTTATAAACAATAACTTTTCATGTACATAATCGATTTTATTTAAAACCTACAATTTCAAAATTTCGTGAGTTCGGCTAGGCTGCCGGAAATTATAAGTGCTTTGTAAATTTCAGTTTGCCATACCAGCCGATTACATTATCAATTTGAAAACTAATGAAATGTACAAATCTTTCTTTGGTTGGTTAAATAATCCTGATACATACGCCAGTGATTCGCTTAGAAATATGTTATGGAAGCAAGTGGGTTGTTGCAAATCGGCAAAACACCTGCGTCAACAGTTTTTCTGTCGCAGGTGCACGGTTTTCCCCTCGGCACACCAGTGGCCTCGACATCTTCTGAAGACTGAAGTGCGTCCAGAAATATAGTTCTTTTTTACATCAACCCGTTTGCTTCCATGAAAAATTTCTTAGCGAATTGCCCACCGAATCGTCCGATAAAGCAGAAGAAGCATGCATTCAATAATTAAACAGCCTGAGCACATATTATATGACAATAGTCCATAGTTTCATTCTGTAAATATCGAATATTGATTGTTTCAGAATTCACATGAAGGAAGAATACACGGGACTTTACACTTGTCACACTTGCCAGTCATTGTTCCTCACCAATGACAAGCTTCTGGAGCATCTAGACATAAGTGATAAGTGTCAAAATAATGTTTGTTTACTGTGTGCTGAACAATTCTCAAACCAAGGAAAGTTGAAGACTCATATTGCAGATTTGCATACCGACCGGCCTCTTTTTACGTGCAGAATGTGTGGAAAACAGTGCCGCGATGTCAAACATCTTAAGAAACACACTATGACGCACAATCCCAAGAGGTTTGTGATTTTGGAAAGTTTGTAAACAGTTTTATGGATAGATTTCAATTAAATTATCGTTAATAAGTACAGTTAGGTGGAAGAGAGGGCTATAGGCTAATAATTCTTAGGTTGAGGGGCCCATCACGGGAAAATCCTAACGGTTCCCCTCTGAACCACTAATACTAAAATTTTATATTTTTTCATGCAAAAAGGACTTACTTTACTATATACATGTATTTATACGAAAAGAATGCTATCTAAGACATCAACATAGGCATTACGTACGCACGAAAATTTCTTTTGAGCCATTCCTAGAAAGCTAGTCCATTTCAAACAGAATTTGCTTAGATAACTGAACATAAAAACTGTTGCTTATTTATTTATTTTTTTACGCATATAGGACCGAACGTTCGGCTTGACCATTTTTGAGAACTTAATTTAATGCATTAGTAGAGTTATTTTATGCCCAATAAAATAATTATCAGGTGACTTGAGAATTTGGCGTCATTTGTCACCCGGCGGAGTAGCCACCATTACTAATTCCCTACCAAGCAGTATGAAATGTGACGCAATTTCAAGGTCACACATGTGTGCCAGCGTTTTGGCTCTTATGATCCACAGCCAGCGAAGATTATAACTTTTAAAATTAATTACAGAAAGGCAACCCCATCATCCAAAAGATTTGGTTGCGGCGAGTGCGACTTTGATTTTCCCGACAAGCGTACCCTCTCTTTCCACCAAAAGGGGACACATGTTGCCCAATCTGGCGGCAATCAGCGTCGGTTTGACTGCAGCGAGTGTGGAAAGTCGTTCAGCTCGAGGAGCAGTCAGCAGATACACAACCGAATACACACGGGGGAACGTCCCTACGGCTGCAGGTACCCATATATTCTTACGAGAAAGACCTCTAGACTAGTATAAAACAGTTTCTTCTCATGCCCGGTGCACAAAGACGACTTGAACACCGCAGTTGCGCTGAGAAATCCGTCATTTGGTTCCCAAAACCGTGCATCAGCGCGGGCTCAGCATTCTGAACTAGACTTTGTTATTGCACCAACCTATTTGCTCCAATGACAGAGTTCTCAGTGCGACTACGGCGTTTAAATGGTCTTTATGAACCGGGCATTAGGGTTCAATACTTGTTTGGTAGGTACTGCTGGAAGGCGTTCGCCGACGGCGGCACATTACGAAAACATGAGCGGATTCACACAGGGGAGAAACCTTATGTGTGCGCCGTGTGCCCGCGCGCATTCAACCAAAGAGTCGTACTCCGCGAGCACATTCGAAGCCACCACTCAGGTTCCGTCAGCAGAGTAGACTTCTCCACGCCCGTCTACGCATGCCCCGTCTGCGATATAATCACCTCCGGCTCCGATGAGCTGGCCCTGCACATCGTCAAACATAGCGACGACAACACTGTCAGGTTAGTTACGCATTTTTACAGCATAATAGGCCCGGTGTACAAAACCAGTTCTACTGCGACTTGCACACTTGTGTCTTTTTTTTTCTTTTACACCGCCTTCTAAATAGTAGGATACTGTGACTCGACATTTCTACAGGTTGCCGCAATAAGCTGGCGTGTCTAGGTGCAGACATTGCACCAACAGTAGCTCAGCAGTGGAAAATCTGCTGTTGTAGACTGTTGTTTTGCGCAAACCCATTTGCTTCAATGACAAATCTCCTCGCTGTACTGTCGCGGTGCAACTGCCATTGTGCACAAGCGGTTGTTATCCATATATCACAGAATAAATATAATATAATGGTGAAAATCTAACTAGAAACAATGAAATACAGTGGATATCATATCCTCTTGCATTGAGAGGACCTTTAACGGCGCCTTATCTTTCCCACGGGGTCGGCGGCACGGATCTTCATCTTCCA
Source organism: Psococerastis gibbosa (assembly GCA_963971405.1). Taxonomy (NCBI): domain Eukaryota; kingdom Metazoa; phylum Arthropoda; class Insecta; order Psocodea; family Psocidae; genus Psococerastis; species Psococerastis gibbosa. The sequence goes on along the minus strand of OZ020491.1, from coordinate 12,941,156 downwards.
GGTGTTCCGGTCTTGGGTATCATCCGGCGAGAGACCGAGGGTCCTGAGGTCTTCCCTCACTTTCGTTTCAAGGGACATCCTTGGTCGTCCAATAGGTCGTAGGAAGTAGTTAGAAATATAAGGATTATATTTAAAGCCACCATGATGAGTGCTCTCAAGTGTATACTGACTATGCTTTATTCTAATTTAGGGCTTTAGAAAACAAGATTTTATATCGGCCTTCGAGATAATAGCTTTCATTTACATGAACTCTAATCCATATTATATAAATTGGCGAAACAAAATGTTACAAGTTGTTGTAATTTCAGAAATAGAGCGCCATCAACCTCAACGCGGCCATTTCGCCGGCGGCGGAAGCCAGAACCTCCTCCTACAAATTCCTACGGAGGAATGTCGGAGTTCGACGAAGCAGATTTCTTCGATAACCACAATAGCGATACGGAATCAGTTGAGTCTGAGGATAAAAGGGATACACCGAGAAAGAAAAACAGTGGTGCCAGACGCACCAACACTTATACAAAGTTTTCGAAAACTATTGATGCTGCAATGAAGAATATAGCGTCTTTAGTGGATCATCAGCCAGTTAGAAAGGCGAAAATGATCAACTCGAAGATGCAAACCGGAAGTAAGGTGACGGCGAAACGGGGAGTAAAGAAGCGCGGGAAACGGGGTCCAGAGTCGAGTAGAGCTGTTGTGACGGTGATTAAACCCAGAGTGAGGACGCTTTCGGGGAGATTGTCCGGAAGGCGAAGTAGTTTGGATGAATTTCAAGAGGAGAGGACAAAGGTAGAAGAAGTACCTGTCGAAGAGGAGGCACCAGTGGCGGAGAAGATCAGATATGGAAGGCCAAGGACTAAGAATGTGAATTATGAGACGTTGCGCGCCCTTAATCATGGCTTGCCCTCGGCTACATTCCCAGATATGTCTGTTATTAAGAAGGACATCAAGCAGGAAACTGTTGCGAAGCCTTTTATCAAGGAGGAAGTGATTGATATTGACCATGTTTGTAATGTCTGTAGTGCTAGGTTTAATAGCAAAGCTGACTTATTATTTCACGTACCCGTTCACATATAAGCTAGTTAAATTTGTATTGAAATTTATTAGTAAGTGTCCCATTTTAGCAAGATGGACTTTTTAATACATTTTTAGTATTGCTCGATAAATTTTTTATTTTTAATTGTCAACTATAGCCTGGTGCCCAAAGGCGCCGAGACCGTCTTCGCGCCGCGCCGCCTATGGGCACGAACGATTCGACACGCGCGAGTTTCCGACTTTTCTTTGATGCAATTTTTATGGGCTGGCGTGTTGAGGGGAAAACTGTAATTTCTTGCGGTTGGCTTCCGAAATCGACAAGAAATCTTCTGCTACGTATATATTAAATTGCATGCTACATCGTATTGATACTTGATACAGTACTTTACTTTACTTTATCCGCGCCTTTTCCAAAAGGCGGGGATTCCACCGACCAGCTAGGGCTAAATACAAAAACGGTGACGTGGTAGCAGACATTCAAGACGTAGGCGGGGTTTCCACCGATCTCGCATTGCAGAATGCAAATGACATTGACGGAAATGTTTGTTTTACTCTATGCCATAGTTAAAATTGATCAATGATCATACAGTAAAATCAGAAACACAAACTAAAATTAAAAAATGGCGTCATGGGATATGTTAAGTACAAACATTTTAATAGATTTCTATAAAAAGTAAAATTCAAATTTCCGTCAATGTCATTTGCATTCTGCAATGTGAGGTCGGTGGAAACCCCGCAGTCTTGAATGTCTGCTACCACGTCACCGTTTTTGTATTTAGCCCTAGCCGTTCGGTGGAATCCCCGCCAAATAAAAAAAAAACTCGTTCGTGTTCGTCTGTACCGGGCCCAAAAAATGAAAATAAAAATACTTATCGCCTCTTGATTGAAACGTTGCGACTGCTTGATGTGGCTGATTGGAGGCTCATCAGTTAACTACCGTACCTAGCCTGCTACGATTTTAAGTAATTTTAATTATATTTTTAATGTAATAAATTATGTAAAAACAAAAAATACGATACTTTACCATTAATAATAATAAGACTACATTTATTTATATTTATTCTTATATACAGTATTATTGTGAATCATAATAATTGTCAGTAATAAGAAAATTCAGCCTACTGATATAATGTTATTATTTGATATTGGCTTACTCCTTAGGGCCCATTTAAAAACGTCGGTTACAGCAGCGGGTCTGGCGTAAAATAAACGTTTAACTTATGAAGAGGTGCACATCGCATCTATTTGTTCAAGAGGATAATTAGGACCTGAACAGTGGTTCATTTTTAAATATGAAGATATTGTGGGAATGTAAAGAAGCAGGCATAAATAGAAGATCAAAGAACCACTTTCAATATTTAGGCCTAGATCTTAAAAAAAGTGCAAAATACTGTTGAAAAATATTGTAATGTACTGTAGGCTTTGTCATCTTACATTATGAGTAATGGTGATAATTATTCACATAAAAAACAATTTACTCAATTTTGAATCTTTGTGTCCTTATTTTGAAGCAACAACGCGAAAAAAAATAATATTTGGCTTTTGTTTACAATATTTGTGAGCGATATGTCCCTCATAAGTTACAATTAGGAATTGACCCGCTCATCATTGGAGGGCCAACTGCTTTTGTTTTATTTCTATATGCAAGTTGTTCTTTTACATAGGCGCCCATTCCATTGACCGGCTAGGGCTATTTCCAAAAACAGTGACGTGGTAGCAGACATTCAAGACTTAGGTTGCGGTTCCACCGATCTCGCATTGCAGAATTGACGGAAAGGTTTATTTTCCTCGATGCCATAGTTAAAATTGATCAATGATCATACAGTAAAATCACAAACAAACTAAAATTAAAAAATGGCGTCATGGGATATGTTAAGTACAAACATTTTAATAGATTTCTATAAAAAGAAAAATTCTAATTTCCGTCAATGTCATTTGCATTCTGCAATGCGAGATCGGTGGAAATGCAACCTAAGTCTTGAATGTCTGCTACCACGTCACTGTTTTTGGAAATAGCCCTAGCCGGTCAATGGAATGGGCGCCATAGTACATAGTCCCATTTTAAGATGAGTTTCGCAAGGGTTATAATAAGGAAACACTGCCCTATGTAAACACGGAATGACAAGCCTATCCTAGGTTTATTTTACGCCAATCCCGCTCCGGCAACCGCTTGCTACAAACGGGTCCTAACATATTGTTATTATTCGATACCGACTTATTTTAAACTATTATTATTATTCCCAGCCAAGCTATAGAGCTGAAGGTTTGAATGCGCAAAGATATGAAAATTTTCAGCTCACCGTCTTAATATGGATTGGGTACCGTAAATTTTATTATTATTATTTAACGCATCATGTTTCCAATTTCTAAAGAGCAGTAATAATTATCAGCCTGTAATTCACTACCATCCGATATTATTACGGCATAACACACTTGCAATTTTTTATCGGATTATAGCGAATTATATTTTAGACTGAAAATTATTCATCCTGGCATGTTATCTTACTTAGTTGTTAATCCCTAGTAGGCTGGTGAACCAGAATTCTTAATTATCGTAGGGCAACGGGCCAACATTTGAACATTATATAATTAAATATTACAGTACAATATCATATATTTGTCCAGTGCTAGTGACTCCATTTGCTTTTTTTCCGTCAAGATCAGTACCGCTAAATTCATTCGCGCCATCTTGTTTTAAGAGGAGGTTTATGATTTTTGGGTGGACCATCGGCCCGGTACACGGGACGATCATCGCAGTCGCGATTTGCCGACGTCGTTTCCATTGTAGGAGTAGGGCTTGGTGAATGGTTGATGTAAACCTGCGGAGTCTACTTCAGAAGATTTCTATGATCTGATGTCCCGTGCGGTCGGCTTCCGAAATTGACAAGAAATCTCCTGCCAGCCCTATGACTACAATGGAAAAGACGTAGACAGCTTTCTACTATACTAGAACCATTATTTTAATAATATCACGTTCACTTTGTACTGTAATATTTCGACATAGTAAATTAAAAATGTGAAACACACAATTTCATCGTCAGACTACTCAGGTTTTCTGTAGCCTGACGATGGTCTAGTGCCGAAACCGGTCGCTGTGATAATAAATGTTAGTAATATTTGACGAAGTTGAGTGTTTTGTGCATTTTTTAAATTTACTACACTAGAACCAGGCAAAAGGTTATCTCGTGTCTAAATGAAAAGAACCGGTCCGAGTTTACTCGAACATGCTTTCCAATTTATCAAAATTAGTAGATAGAGAAAATGAGTAATTTCATGGTAAATAATTTTCCTATGGTTAAATTTCCGATATCTCGGGGGGGGGGGGGGAGTGTCCACCTGACGTCACTGGAGGTGAGGTAAATTCTAGATAGGTCAGACCAACACATTACCACACAGCAATACTGGCAGGGCACGCAATGCATTTGAGCGTGAACTTTCTATAATTTTTTTGTACAAAACGAAATACTTTTCTGGGAAAGCAACCTGTCCGGTTTCGTTACTAAATTTAACACCTAAAACATACCTGAAAGTAGAAATCATCGATAGAAAGGTTTCGCAGAAAAATTATTTTTTTAGTAATTTTTCATGAAAATTTAGTTATTTTTATTTTTTTACCCCCAGAAGCAAACTAACAAGGGGCAAGCGACCCCCCGCATTTTATCAACATGAATAACAACTACAATATATCTGAATTTAAAAGAAATCGTTGGAGCTGTTTTTGGGAAATAATTTTTTTAGACGTTTTTTGAGAATAAAACCCCCCCAAATTGAATAGGCCCCAAATAAAAAGAAATGGTCCCGAAGTATGATTTTTATTTTTGTGAACCTACATGCCGAATTTAATCAAAATCGACCGAGTAGTTTGCCCGGAAATCGACGCACAGAGAGACATTTCGTAAAAACCACTTTTTGGGTTCCTGGGACCTCAAAACGTGTAAATCCATTGAAATCTCGGAATCGAAAATTTCGACCGTAACAAAGCTTTCCTTACGTATAAATTGGAAAGCAATAATGCTTACTGCTGTCATCTTTATTATAACTTAGGCAATAGATAGAATTTTTGGTTCTAGTACAGTAGAAGGCCGACCTGAGTCTTACGTATTACATTGGATTGCTACTGTACGAAATTATGTTCTCCAATAAGCTCCAATGAAATGTTTTAGGACACCCTTAGCTTTACTATAAGGGATTGCTTAGCTCCCAAAAGCCACAGTCCACTCTTAAAGTTCGAGTACCAAATGAAGTCACTATCGCGCCAATAAAGTTTGCGTAGTCATTTAGCAGTCATTAGGTACTTAATATACAGTATATTGTTTTTATTTATTATTCTGTATGTTGATGCAATCATCTACTGCTACTAATTTCTCAAGAACCTATGCTTACCGTAGCCTAGATGCACCTGAATTAACTGGGTTTTCCGGTTAATTCTCTTTAGAATTAGATTGGGCTATCGCTGAGGTCAGCGATGGCAACTTGTGCCTACTAGTAACTTTAGATCTCCAAGTCACTCCTACGGGCTAGTTGTTTGGGCCCCCTGTTAAAAATAGCGATATTTGATGAAGGGAGGAGGGTCCAGGTTCTCAATATACGAACGTTGTAATAACCAGTACCAAATTGTCGAAGTTAAAAACATTTACTTAGAATTCCACGCCAAGTCTTAAAAGAGTTGGCTACTCAGGCAGTCTATCTTCGTTTTCATTTTTAATTACGTTTTTAAGTTGTAATACAAGAACTATTGTTGAGGAGAATTAGCCTTAAATTGTGCGTAAGTAAATCTGCTGAATAGTTTAAATTATCCCACCTCAATAAGAATTATAATTCTAAGTTTATAGGTTAGCAGGTTTATTCTTTCCAATAATAAGCATAAATAAAACAGCGTCATCTTGAAACGGAAAGAATTTTTTGGCTTGAAACATATTTTAATAATCATGGAAAATTAAATATAAAATTATTCATCTTTAAAATAGAACTCAACCACTTTAATAGACTGTATTTTCAATAACTTGTGTGGCAATTTAAAATATAATACAGGTTTAAGGGCGGCCGAAGTCTACGGTCATCATCTTTGAAATAAACCTACACCTGATCAGCCGTGCCTTGCTGTATTTGATTTTTTATTGAAACTATTACAAATGCCATTACGTACTCCTAGTGCTCTAATTGTTTTCATAGTGCTTTGTAATAAACTTTGTAATGCGTTTGAAGTTAATGACTTTTTTAACCTTTACGAATAGATCAGTGGGTGGATGATTATACGCAGAACACCATTGCATTATTAAAGACTCTAATACTGGTGCTCGAAATCTTCTATCACATAGTGACCATACGACGTTTAAAGAGTAGGATATTATCTAGGGTATTTTCAATTTTCCCCGTGAATTTTACATTGCGTGAAATTTTACTCCTCAGTAACTCCAAAACATACCTTATGATACGATCTTATAATGTATGAAAATTTTTTAAAACATGAATAGACAAAATCTTTAATAAATTGCTAAGTAAATTAATAAAAAAAACGCTTTCCCATGCTAAGTTTGTAAGATTCTTTCTTTATGCGTCATGTGTGAAATTAGACTTTATTGTTCATTTCTGTTACTATACTCGTACACTGCTTGTGCACTTCTATCATGCTAGCTTCTCGCTATTTAAACTTGCTTTACTAATCTATTTTAATTTATTATACTTTGGGAGCTATAAATCTCTTCTTAATTATTGTTACAAGATCTGATATTTTCTTATTAAATAAAAATGCTTGTGATGCTTATGCTTGCTTAACTTAGGAAAGTTAGATTCGGAAACTTAGGGAAATGAAATAAACTACTTAGGGCTACTCTAGAAGGTAGCTATTTTCTAACGGAGGACATGTCCTGATAAGACACTGAAGCCCGGAGCCTGATTAGCCTGGGATTGGTGTTACGAAAAATAAAACGGGCTAGCTCAGACGACACCCAAGCTAATCCTACACCCGCTTCAAACTACTCAACACAACTAGAGAACCATGCAGCTCCCGAGGTCAAGCTCCCGATGAATCCGACAGAAACCCAGATCGCGGGGCGCTAGACTCTTGAGCCGCATCCTCCCTCATGCGGAGACTCAACTCAGGGAGCGTTAAGGTCAGAAAGAAACCTGGACAAATTCTGCGACAACAATCTCCCTCTTCTAATGCAACAAATATAAAGTGCAATAATAATTTTAAATTGAAAACAGCGCCAAACAATAGCGGGTGAATTAAGTTAAAACCACGTCTTAGACGGGGCAATAGAAACCAATATGGCCGAAATAATCAACAAGGTCCAACTCCAAAAGCTGGAAGAGCTCTTATTTATTTTAAAATTAACCGAAAAAACCCAGCCGGGAAAACTTTTCGGCTTTTACCAAAAACAACAAAACAAAATAATGTGAGAGTGACAACGAAATTACTACGGTAAGTACAGTGAAAACAATACATTGACAAACTGGTGATCTAAGCACAGAGACGCTGCGTTTTGCGCCAAAACAGAGACCTCTTTAATAAAACGTAATCAAAACACGAACCCGGGGCGCCAACCTACAATTTTGGAATGATTACTGCCAAACAAGGACCGGTAGACGTGCCCCTTTCCCGTAGGCAAAGATCGGGTCACATGCCTCAATTTTACGGTTCCAAAAGTGGCTGCAAACCCCAGCGTCCCTTCTTAGACCACCATATTGTAAATTAGAACAAGAATGAACAGGCTCCCGAAGTTTGACAGCTCCAGGAGTGTCATCAGCTGATTATGACAAGGCAGTCAGCTCAGCAAAATTACGTACGGACTAAATGACTTAGAAAAATTAGGGGTAGCAAAATTGCGCCCAGTTTTTAGGAAAATTGACGCACTGGAAAAATTATATAAAAGAAAAGAAGCTTACGGACCAGAGCTCACGGCAGGGTACTCGGATTCCACTCGTAGGTGCAGGGCGCAGAGAGTGCATACTCCGCAGGGTGTAGTAGGCCCTAGGCAGGCCGTAGGTAGGTCAAATATGCATGGCTCACTCCATCTCGCCTATCCGAACTCCAGGCGGCTACCGGAGCCTAGTTGGTCAGGCTCCGAGCTGTGGCTCCCCAGCGACCGGCTTTAGGCCCAAACAAGCTTTTCCTACCCCATCATGGTGGCTGTTTTCAGGTGCTACGGAGGAAACAATTAATGATTATTTAGTGGTAGCTTGTCTTCCTTTCTTCTGCATATGGCCGAGCAGCTCCAATCTGACCTTCCTGTGACCTTGACGGTCTTTCCGACATCCGACGTGAAGATTAAGCAGTAAATTTTATATTTACTTTTATTTTTTTTTTTCTCGTCTCCACACCGTAATTACCTTAAATTATCTTAAATTCCACTTCCTCCTGATCAGACGTGGTTTGAGCCGGCAAGCATGCGTCATCGCGCATGGACGCATTTATCTAGGCTCCTACTTGTTTCGTGTATAATATTTATGCTCATTTTTTCTTTTTCAGGGGTTTCTACCGGTTCTACGGCGGTACGTAATTTCATAAATTAATAAAAACGGGGCTTACCACAAAAAATCAACCTCGAAGCAACTCATCACCAAGAAAGTCAGAAAATGAGCAAGTTTGAGACTTGCCAGCTCACTTCGTCCTTATCCGGTCATATTAGCCACTTTTAGGCACCTTTTAACTCCCAAGTTGACTTCATGTGGTTAACCTCACCCCCCAAAAAACCCAATATATTATTTTGACTCGCCCCCAATTGTGTTTAATCGTGGTTAATGCTTGAATTATTCCCCTTTCGACTCATTTCCGTTTCGAGTTTCAATGTATTCCCGCCACTCACTCCGCGCTGTTTTTTAAATCATTACAAGTTTTGGTCTTGAATAAAAATATTTTTTGAAGAAACTATGGATAATGGATTGCATACCCTGCCATTGTATAACATTTGTCTGCCTGTTGTAGACTATGCAATCGTCTCATCGATCAATTCAGTTCTTTATGATAGGGAAAGTCGAGGCAACCGAAATTTAACCCTAGGACAGTTATTTATCATGGAACTACTCATATTATCTATCTCGGTACCATTCGTACTTTCGTGGTTGTACTTCCCCTTTAGGCGGGGATTCCACCGACCTGCAAGTGCAAAATACAAATACGGTGACGTGGTAGCAAACATTCAAAACTTAGGCGGGGTTTCCACCGACCTCTCATTGCAGAATGCAAATGACATTGACAGAAATTTAAATTTTTCTTTTTATAGTAATCTATTAAAATGTTTGTACTTAACATATCCCATGACGCCATTTTTTAATTTTAGTTTGTTTGTGATTTTACTGTATGATCATTGATCAATTTTAACTATGGCATCGAGGAAAATAAACCTTTCCGTCAATGTCATTTGCATTCTGCAATGCGAGGTCGGTGGAAACCCCGCCTAAGTCTTGAATGTCTGCTACCACGTCACCGTATTTGTATTTTGCACTTGCAGGTCGGTGGAATCCCCGCCTTAGCAAAATGCCGACATAATTCCACGCGAACTTCAGAAGTAGGGTACTGACATAGCCAACTAATAGTTAATTACAAAACAAATCTTCATTTAAAATATCTGAACAATAAATATAATTCAATCGTAATGTATGAAGAGGGCATTCACATTTTTAAATGTTTTATACACCTAGAATGCTTGAATAAGTATTTTAGCTGATGAAATCTGCATCATGCATAAATCCTGCTTTATTATGGGCCTAGTGTACTGTACACAAAATTAAGGCAAAATGATATTTGTAATTACATTACCGAAATAAAATTAAAACCAGTGAAGTCAGTGTTAATAGCTGATGCCGCTGCTTATTTTTATTTGCATTCAAGCCGTGACAGTTAAGCGTCAAAATCAGTTTTACCTAAAACGGCCAAATTATTAAAAAAAATAAAATTGGTAATTCTAAATTGCAAACAAATAATAAAAATTAAAACCAGTATACCAATTTTAAACTTCTTGCGTTAATTAATTTTATTTATATTTTACGTCCGATGGTTAGGCAAGATCTCCGCCCAACAATAGTAGGATAGAATAGATCGCATCAGACCATATGCTTGGTATAGCCGATAGCGGGCAAGCGTAGATGAAAATGTCAAAGAAATTTTCATCTGCTCATTTACCTCTTGCAAAAATGGCAACAGAAATGATGCGCAGACGTTCTGTGCGCCTGACCGTTGCGTCACAACTGATGTTTGCTGTTGATTGCATGAGTCTCGGTTGGCAAGCTTGGTTTTAAATGTATTAGGCTGATGGCAAGAACATCCTGCTTTCGCTGGGTCACAACTGCGGAGTGCGGAATCGTTGATTGACTGAGCTGTGGATAGCCATTTTGCTAGCCTGGCTCCGCCCCTGTTAAAGTAAGTAACTACCGGCTGCACGCTATAGAACGCAGACTTTTATCGGCGGAATTCTCACTGAGGTGGTTCACAATATCGCGAAACTGTACTCGTAGTTTACACCATTTTTTAATGTCGAAATATATTTTCCAAAGGAAGAATCTATTTTGATATATTTTCAACCAAGTAGGCCTAGGCTGTACTTTTTGCTGATGATTGATTTCAGTTCCGAACACCGCTGAGCACCACTAATCTTTTCTTGCCAGTTGAGGATTCTCCTGAGATCGGTGAATACCGCAGTGACCACCTGCTAAGCATGCAACATATGCCAGTGAGCAGACGGCGTAAGTGTACCACTAGGAAATTCGAATTCTCCTATATTTGGATAAAGAGTTGGAGGTGTGAGTCACTGCACTGTTGCACAATAGGGCCACAGTAGTCCACTAATCTGGAGAATGTGGAGCATCTTGACTGAAGTATGGTGCAGAGTCTTTGTTGAGGAGAGTGTGGCAGACCTGGCAAACCTTACTAGGTCGCTGGTTTGGCCCACTGGGAATGGTAAAAGGCACGCAGTGGCGACAAAAAATTTGCCCACAGTGCCTGCAGTGTATCTAAAAAGTCAAATAAATAGATTTAGTATCAGCTTCACTTAGAATTTAAACTGACGCAGTTCACCATTTCCGTTTGTTCAAAGGACACTATTATGGGTTGGATCTCTCCAGTGTTATCGTAAGAAAATGGCTGAGGCATGTTCTAAACGAAATGCCAAGGTATAGTTAATAAAAAGAGTGTGGCATTTAAATTGAATATATACCACCTACCTTATTTTTTCTTACATTTTAAGTTTTAAATGGCGCAAAAGCTCAAACCTCACACGTCATCAGTTACTCGTAGATTAATAGACAGACTTCGTGAATTAATGTCGCGAACGCATCGCCCTGCAGTCAGTGTCTTAGTTCCAACATACTCTAATCTTTATTCTGATGCCTGGTTACACTACTGCCGCTGTATTTGGGGGTTAGCTCAGTGTCGCCTATACGCTACTATCGCTGAGTACCATGCTGACAATGGGCTTCAACTTTGTGCACCGCATCAACCCATTGGTTGCAATGGATTGTACCATGTCTCCACGATAGTACGGCGCTGCAGTAGCCTTTCTGCATCTAGTCTATGGGTTCAACCTCACCTTTTGCTTCGGGGAGGTGAATTCGTTCTTGCATTGGGAACACTCGGCTACGTCCTCATCGTGCTGCCACCGGACCTGCCGGTCCTCACCACGTATCCGTTCTAACTGGATCTGCAGCGACTGTGACAGTCGCACAAAATCCTTCTGCACGTCTTCGCTGTTGGTAAGTTCATGTTGCAGAGACGCCACACACTTCTTCAGCTCCACAATGGTTTCATTATTCTTTTTCTGCACAGTTAAAGCTCACTATTAGCGGTACGCCATGGAACCCAACCTAACCTGGTTTCTACTATCACGAGAAAGGGCAGAAATGCATTGTATAATATTTACCTAATGCTTGCATGTTGGCATACCTGCTGTTGGACCAGAAATTGAGTACACAGAAACACAGAGTTTCTTCAATTTTATTAATGTATGCTTATAGACCGGGTGCCACCAATCCTTTGGTTCTCTAAAAGGGTGGCAAATTTTCACACTATGTCCGTAATAGTCCATGGGCTGGATATGCCGAAAAGGGATTTCTGGCTGGCGAGAGCGGTAGCATTTGGACAGGGGATTTTTTTTTCGAAAATGTTTTTTGACGAAAATTCACTAAACGAGTGGCACGTTGAGATGCAACCAAAATAACTAGTGGCACTCGAATATAAGTGGAAACTTTATGCCAGAAGATTTTCCCAATGGGAACCCCTTCCCAGAGGGTGGTTAAATCAGTTGTGGGTACCAAAAATTCGCTGAAGAGGTGGCAAATCAAATTTACCTCTATGTGTAAGCTTGTCGCCTGACAATCATAAAAAACAGTATGCCAGACGTTTTTAGCAACAGCAACCCCTTGCCAGAAGGGTCGAAAATTTATCCTAGGGTGCTTTTTGTTAAAAGGGTGGCAGTGGAAAAACCATTATACCGTATAGTACTCATGAATGTAATGATAGAAATCTTAGTCACAGACATTTTAAGTGCAGTGGGGGTTGATGTCACCAGCCAAAGTGAAAAATTAGCTGAAAAGGTGGCAACTTAATTTCTCCGTATACATCTTTAGATACTTCGTATTCATATTAGAAATTTTTGTCCCAGAAGTTTTCTCATACTTTTTCCCCAACAAGAAGGGGTAGTAATTTATCTGGGGTGGGTTTTCACTGTAAGGGTGGCATGGAAAATCCAACATACAATGGTTCATTTGTGCTAATTTATGGCAGGAAACAACCCCACAGAATATTTTAGGGTAGTTAGGGGTGATCCAGAGGGGTGGAAAGTCCAATACAGAGGGGTAAAACTGGCTGAAGAGGTGGCAATCTGAATCGTAGCTTAAATGTCTTAAATTGGTGTCTGTGTTAATATGTTATTGGTCACAGACGTTATATTCGGTGTCTACCCCTCCCCAGAAGGGGTAGAAATCTACCTGGGGTGGGATTTCACTATAAAGGTGGCATGAAAAATTCAACGCGAAATAGCTGCTTCTTGCCCATATATGGCGGGTAACCATATGCCAGAATATTGTAATGTGATTAGGGGTGATCCAGAGGGGTAGTAAACCATAAACTCAGGGATAAAATTCTTTAAAGAGGTGGCACCTTGAAATTTTGCTGTGTGTTTGTATATTTAAATACATGTACGAAAAAATTGGTCCCAGAAATTTTATGCGGTGCCAACCCCTCCCCAGAGGGGGTAGAAATTTATTTGGGGTGGGTTTTCACTGAAAGGGTGGCATGAAAAATCCAACATAAAAAGTTCCTTTGTGCTAATTTATGGCAGGAAACAAACCCACAGAATATTTTAGTGTAGTTAGGGGTGATCCAGAGGGATAGCAAACCAAAAACTGAAAATTACGTGAAGAGGTGGCGCCTTGAAATTTTACTGTATGTTAGTATATTTGAATATATGTATAAAATACTTGGTCCCAGAAATTTTATGCGGTGCCAACCCCTCCCCAGACGGGGTAAAAGGAGGAGAGACAATTTTATTAGCTAAACAGGTATTTGTGCCAGTCTCTAATATTGATCCATTCATATTACCAATACCATTGGCCTACATTTGAAACGCACTTATCCCCAGTGGCGAAATACAAAATATCCCCAGTGCGGGGGGGGGGGGGGGGGGCTACCAACCAACCAACTCTACGTTCAATTCGACGAGAAAGAAATTGTTAACCCCGTAGCGTTAACCCCTGGACAACCGTAAGGAAGGATCTGTGGCCAGTCATCAGAGCCGTTACGATTCTTGTGGAATTTCGGCCGCGGCTTAGCATATTGAGACGTAATTTTGTGCATGGACCCTCAATACACCTTTTTGAGTGTCTCATTCCGAGCGTCTCATTCCAGCACCTATTAAAGTTCCCGATCAACTCCGACGTGATTCTGGTCATTACGGTTGTCCAGGGTACGGGAAGAATTGGTTCAGGTCCATATGGATCGGTGTTAGACGCTTCACGAGCCAGCTCGTCCACCCTTTCGTTCCCTTCGTGCCCGCTATGAGATGCACACGGTTAGAACCTCGTACCTTTTCGCACAGATTTTTACAGTCTTGCACGACTGCTGATGTCACCACAGGGTTGGAAATTGCTCGCAAAGCAGCTTGGCTATCAGAGTACACTATTACATTCCTGTTGGACACTTTCTTTTCCATGCAGCATTCCATTGCCTCAGCGATTGCTTGCACTTCAGCCTGGAAGACTGAGGCAAACCTTCCCAGTGGTCGTACTATCTCTGCCTTCAGTTCTGCACAGTGCGCGCCTAAACCCGATCTCCCGTTTTGCTTAGACCCGTCAGTATACCATACCAGATCAGTATCTGATTCCGTCTCACAACTCCACTGGTCACGATCTTGAAAAATCATTGAAAAATTGAAAAATACAGTGAAAAATTGTGCCTTTCGCCAATCTGTCACATGGCATTGACAGTTCTTGCTTCCTCAGTTTCAAGAGTTCAAGCGCATGTCCAGCAAACGGGAGTCTGGGCTGTAAGGCGTTAACCGTAAACATTCTTTGAACAGCTATCCATGCTTCATTTTCGATTACCAAGTGCAGTGGTGGTTACTCTAACAGCACTTCCAATGCAGCTGTCGGTGTTGACCGTAAGGCTCCCGTTATTGCTATGCATACTGTTCTCTGCAACTTTCTCAGTTGCTCTTGAAAGGTGATGAGTCGTGATCTTTTCCACCATACGTGACAGCCGTACAACAGCGTTGGCCGTATGACTGTGACATAGAACCACCTCAACATTTTAGGGGACATTCCCCAGGATTTCCCGAAGCAACCTCGAGCTAAACCTTAAGCAGCCCTTATAAATCGCCGCAAGGAATTTAGTAACCTCACGAATTTATTTTTGTAGGAGTATGGGGAAGATTTTATTTCTGTCTGGCGATTTAAACGAGGAAAACATTCCCGAAGCATGCGTCACACTTTCTTCCGTTAAACAGGTTGGGTTGACATCAAAAAGTGAAGAAACGTCAGCTTCAAGGAGACGAATGGAAAACGAAACTGCAGGGTCATGTTAGAGATGGAGAACAGACGCAACTCGTTTAATGTCCACAAGAGGATAAAGGAAACAAAAAACATGAAAAGACGGAAATCGGTTAGGCTAAGACTCTTAAACAGGCAGGGAAATGTAATCACTTCTTTGCAAGGCAAGCTGGCGACATGGGTGGAAGATGTTCAAAACCTCTACGACGAAAAGAGACATGAGGAGTATGGAATCGAATCCGCCGCAGTATATAATTATCATGAAGTAGAGCATGTTTCGTATTAATCAGGCTGACAACAAGCCGAAAAAACACAATTCACAGAACGATCTGCTTTGTAAGTCATACGCTATAAATATTCCTGAAAATAATTTAAAAGAGAATATAGCCTATAATTGATGTGAACGTGGTGGCAGAACAGTTCGGCTTTAAACTAAAAACTGGTGGTAGTTTTAAAAGTTACTTAAAAGAAATGCCAAACTGACTGATATTCGTGGACCCAGAATGGTTGTTTTAATGTTGTATAGCAAATTAAAATATATTTAGATTTCAATTCGATATCCCTCGAAGTAGTTCCTTTGTGCGTTGATACAGCGCTGGAGGCGGCTTTTCCACTCTTCAAAGCAGTGCTGGAACTCAGATTATTGGATGGCCTCCAGTTTACTGCGGATTTAATGTTTTCAGTGGTACCGAAATGGCGTCCTTTGAGCTCATTCTTGATCCTGGGGATCAGGAAGAAGTCACAAGGACTCACATCGGGTGAATGGGGAGGTTGAAGAGTTTATACTGGTCAGATATTCATTGATTGACATCACTGTGTGACAAGGCGCATTGTCATGATGCAGCACCCAATTGTTCTTGTTGTTAGGTCGCCTCGCATGACCGTTTTTCGAAGATTAACAGTTGTGTGGTTTAAATTTAATTTATCTGCGATCATTCTGACTGTCAAACGTCGATCGTAACGCACAAGGGCCCGCACTTTGTCAATGTTTTCAATTCAACTTTGCAGTTGAAGGTCTTCGGCTGTGGGGTCCGCCTTCTAACATCTCCCGACCCTCGGAAAATGCCTTGAACCATCGATAAACCTGTGCCCTTGACAAAGAAGTCTCCCGATAAGCCTATTGAATTTTTGCAAAATTTTCACTCGCACTATACCGAAGTTCAAGAAGTTCTATCTACAAAATGTGTTAAGTTCTTGGGAGTTCATCTTGATTTGAAGCTTCTATGGAACAGACAATGAGATTCAGCAATAGTAACGGCATGCTCGGTTCATAGGAGCCTACAGGTTGGTTTTGCAAGTACCTGGGGTCTTTCAACAAAAGTGATGAGGTGGCTTCATGTGGCTGTTGTGGCTGCGTGTGTGATGGAAAAGGGCGTCGCTGAAGACATCCAAGCAGAAGCTGGTGAAAATAAAAAGACTGGCTTGTATATCAATATCTGGGGCAATGCCATCAACTCCTCCATCTGCGCTTGAGGCATTATTGGGCTTGCCACCACTGTATGCGTATCTGGAATACAGAGCATGTCACTGGCTGCATCGATTGAGAATTACCGGGTTGCTTGACCGAAGAGCTCCACACAACGGCCACCCTGAAACGTTTCTTCGGGAGATAGGTACCCAATGATCGCATGGGTGTGCAGATTCCCTTGAAGGACTCCGGCCGATCGGCGCCGAGACCGGGTGGCACGTGGCTAGGACGTCTTACCTCGGTTAGTTTCGCTAAGGGAGGATTCGAGGCAGGCAAACAGCTGCGCTGCTGCAATTGAGTTGTCTGAGTGATCAAGATGGGGAGTGTCCTGCGAGCCCTCACCATGGCATGGGACTTTGCCAAATTTATTACTACTACTACTACTGCGGTCCCTCGACACTCATTTTCGTTCCTCCTCTAAAAGCGCAATAATTTAATCGGCCGTAGACACTTTATGTCTTCTTCTGTCCGCTCTCAGATGTAGTTCTGATGTATTCTTAATCATATTCTTTATGCCTCCCAATTGCTCTTTGACACCGTACCAGCGGCTTTCTAAATTAGCTTTTACAGTTGCATTCTCGGTTTTGCTTACATAATATGTCAACCAAACGACCTCTTCTTTGTTTCCCAATATTCTAAAGTAATAATATAAGTTCGCCTATACACATAAGCCTACGAGCCGAGAGAAAAGTACAAGCTGTGAGCATGAATTGAGGCCCAAATATATTGGCGAAGCGCTTATTGTACTTTCACCGGTTAAGCAAAAATCACCCTGTCCTAGCACTATGGGTTAGGATCGATGGAATATATAACATGTTGCATGTAATATTAAGTAACGACCTTGTTAAGCGTAAAGAATACGTTTTTAGAATAAGTCTATCAGTAAAATAGGCAGAATCATAAAAAATTAAATTACCAATTTGTATCACTGGCACCATTGTCTGAAAATAATATAAATGCAAGTTTCGACTAAATTGCATAAACAAGACATGGAAGCTATGTTAAAAATTGGCACCAATTAAAAAAATGAAGCAATTTAATTCCAAAGATTCGAAATTAGGCTACGGGGTTAACAATTTCTTTCTCGTCGAATTGAACGTAGAGTTGGTTGGTTGGTAGCCCCCCCCCCCCCCCCCCCGCACTGGGGATATTTTGTATTTCGCCACTGGGGATAAGTGCGTTTCAAATGTAGGCCAATGGTATTGGTAATATGAATGGATCAATATTAGAGACTGGCACAAATACCTGTTTAGCTAATAAAATTGTCTCTCCTCCTTTTACCCCGTCTGGGGAGGGGTTGGCACCGCATAAAATTTCTGGGACCAAGTATTTTATACATATATTCAAATATACTAACATACAGTAAAATTTCAAGGCGCCACCTCTTCACGTAATTTTCAGTTTTTGGTTTGCTATCCCTCTGGATCACCCCTAACTACACTAAAATATTCTGTGGGTTTGTTTCCTGCCATAAATTAGCACAAAGGAACTTTTTATGTTGGATTTTTCATGCCACCCTTTCAGTGAAAACCCACCCCAAATAAATTTCTACCCCCTCTGGGGAGGGGTTGGCACCGCATAAAATTTCTGGGACCAATTTTTTCGTACATGTATTTAAATATACAAACACACAGCAAAATTTCAAGGTGCCACCTCTTTAAAGAATTTTATCCCTGAGTTTATGGTTTACTACCCCTCTGGATCACCCCTAATCACATTACAATATTCTGGCATATGGTTACCCGCCATATATGGGCAAGAAGCAGCTATTTCGCGTTGAATTTTTCATGCCACCTTTATAGTGAAATCCCACCCCAGGTAGATTTCTACCCCTTCTGGGGAGGGGTAGACACCGAATATAACGTCTGTGACCAATAACATATTAACACAGACACCAATTTAAGACATTTAAGCTACGATTCAGATTGCCACCTCTTCAGCCAGTTTTACCCCTCTGTATTGGACTTTCCACCCCTCTGGATCACCCCTAACTACCCTAAAATATTCTGTGGGGTTGTTTCCTGCCATAAATTAGCACAAATGAACCATTGTATGTTGGATTTTCCATGCCACCCTTACAGTGAAAACCCACCCCAGATAAATTACTACCCCTTCTTGTTGGGGAAAAAGTATGAGAAAACTTCTGGGACAAAAATTTCTAATATGAATACGAAGTATCTAAAGATGTATACGGAGAAATTAAGTTGCCACCTTTTCAGCTAATTTTTCACTTTGGCTGGTGACATCAACCCCCACTGCACTTAAAATGTCTGTGACTAAGATTTCTATCATTACATTCATGAGTACTATACGGTATAATGGTTTTTCCACTGCCACCCTTTTAACAAAAAGCACCCTAGGATAAATTTTCGACCCTTCTGGCAAGGGGTTGCTGTTGCTAAAAACGTCTGGCATACTGTTTTTTATGATTGTCAGGCGACAAGCTTACACATAGAGGTAAATTTGATTTGCCACCTCTTCAGCGAATTTTTGGTACCCACAACTGATTTAACCACCCTCTGGGAAGGGGTTCCCATTGGGAAAATCTTCTGGCATGAAGTTTCCACTTATATTCGAGTGCCACTAGTTATTTTGGTAGCATCTCAACGTGCCACTCGTTTAGTGAATTTTCGTCAAAAAACATTTTCGAAAAAAAAATCCCCTGTCCAAATGCTACCGCTCTCGCCAGCCAGAAATCCCTTTTCGGCATATCCAGCCCATGGACTATTACGAACATAGTGTGAAAATTTGCCACCCTTTTAGAGAACCAAAGGATTGGTGGCACCCGGTCTATTACGGAAGTATAGGAATCAACGATAATGAAATAGAATAGACGGTGCCAAGCCATAAGCTAAGTATTGCCGACAGCGGTGAAACATTTGGGGAAATTTGGCAACCTCGCGATGGGGGAAGCGTTTCCTCTTTGTAGGGTTCCAACGTAAAAAAAAAAAATTGTGGAAATGAGAGAAAATGAACAATTCAACAGCAGCCTACTATGCCGTTTAGTATTAACGTGGGATTTAAAATGTAAACAAGATAATTTTAGAATGGAAAGTACTATTCAAAACTGGTTTGTTTACATTTTTAACCCCAGAATATGTTAATATTAAACGGCATAGCAGGACCAGTAGATTTAGATGCACGTAACTCGCAATCCAAATAGCTTGCTTTTGACTGTATGAGGCTAATGGTGAGTACCACCAGCTACACGAGGAAACTACCACTGAATCTCTGTGTGACTGAGCTCAGTGTATCCAATTACTGGATCAACAGCAGAACTTAATTTGTCCAGTTTTTTTTTTTTTTTTTTACAAAGTAATCGTCAACATTCAGATAAGGTGGAAATCGTATTTTTATATTCAATATTACTTACATTTTCAGCAGTTAAAGCCTTAAGCTGTTCTTGAAAATTAGCTCTTTCGGTTTTGTGATTCATGGTATCAATATCCAATTCTTTTATTACTTTCTGCGTTCTTCCTAACTCTCTTCTCATTTGATCTAATTCTTTCCTGTGAAAAATACGTACGGTGATATTAATTCCCCTCGATCTGCATCTCCTACACTGCCCACCACACAATGGGAAACCTCATGTTACAAAAAGGGGACGAACCGAGTTACAATAACCCAAACGGCATTGAAGCAGTAAGAGTTGCCAAACCTAACCGGTTTCGACGAGAAAAAGACAAAAGGGGTTGGATAAAAATTAATCCTAAGTATAGCGCTTAAGAGGACATGCTAATTATAAAATTAGCACCCCAATATTTGTTGTAGAAGACTACTTCATGCATCATATACTAATAAGAAATATTAAACTTGTGTTACCTTAGTTCTTTCATAAACGCCAGAGGGGACTAAAATTTCGCGTAATCTGGGATTTTTGGAAAAAATACAAAACCGAATAGTAAAAAATACCGGATTACATGATGCACGAAGTCGTCTCCTACAACTTACAGTAAGTGAGCCAAATTTTTAATAACTTGCAGAGTTAATTAAATAAAAAAATGAAAACTATTTAATTTTGGGGTGCCAATTATCTACGTAGCAAATCCTCTTAAAAACATACCTGAGATGAGTATTTTCCTCATTCAAAGAACTCTCTAGCATTCTCCTCTCTTCCAGATCACGAAGCATCTGCTCTCTCAACAAAGTAACTTCATCCCTCAGCGTCCTCTCTTCCTCTTCTTTGGCTTCTTTGCCCACCTTGGCAGCTATGAGATCTTCATGCAGCTTCAAAAGGAGCTCCTAGTCCAAAATCATAGAATGAGTCAATGGTTGAAGGGTGGAAATACAGAGAAAAATCAACGACAGCTATTAAACTCGCACGGTCAAAAATCTGAGTGGAATTCCATTTGGAAATTTTACCAAGCATAATATCCCCCCCCCCTCCCCCCACTGTACGCCTGAAAGTTTCCATACGCAGAATTGCGTATATCCCAGTATTATCGTAAAGTAAATGATAAGTTGTCGAACGTTTGAAAAATGACAGTGAAACAACGGTATACAGCATTAGTACACCCAACAATCAGACAAAAAGAAAACACAGATCCAATTAAGGGACAATTGGAGGGGAAAAACCTTACAGGCATAGAAAATACAATTTCAAAGGAAATTTCGTAGAGCTATCAATAAGGAATTAGTAGAAAGAATAGCGGCAAAAGATGCGGCAAAAATGGCACCAATTCAAGAGCCACAGTTTTCATTAACACACTGTAAAAATAACAGTCCTACTTCAAGAATGGATACAGACATGGAGGGTTTCCCCCACTGGTAGAGCCCTCTACGCAATACAACCTAAGCCGGCTTCAGCAGTACAATATCGCGGGATAAACAGAAGCGTTGCATCCTTTGCTGCTAGAGCAAGAACAGGCCCCATTACTACCAATGAATGCTTGCACCGTTTCCATCTAATCGAATCTCCAGTATGCCGAGCATGTGGTCTATCTAATGGGACACTGGAGCACATACTCCTGCAGTGCTCGGCCCCATGCACACATCGGGACAAACTACGCGATCTCGTTGGACACAAGAAGGGTGGACATCAAAAGATCCTGTGCACGCCGAGCAAGTGGACAGTAGCATCAAGGGCATTTCTGAGACTTCAGGGAGTCGTCATCACCTGAGCTGGAAGCCCTGTACTAAGAAGTAAGAAAGAAGAGCGATCCTCAACATTTTGATACTTAGTATGTGGCCGATTGGCCAGTTATGGAACTTTATTTGTAAAAAAAAATTACAATAACAATGGGACCAATGTGGGTGCCCGATTGACTCGAAATTGCTCAGAGCAAAATATATGATTTCACTAGAGGAATTACTCAAAAATCGGAGCTTGATTGATTATCGAACCCAGCCTAAAGAAGGTTAGGCGGCCATTCCACTTGCCAATATTCTGTCATTTGTGCGTCAATAATTGATGAGATTTTGGTTTTACTCAATGTCATTGTCCATTTTAACTTCCGCATGTTAAAATTGTTCAATTATCAGAGGGTAAAATTACGTTTTGCAAACAATAACAAACTAAAATTAAGCAATGGCGTCGTCTGGAGATGATAAATAATTGTAATTAATTTTTTGAGAACAAACTAATTATTTCATAATTTAAATCCTAAAATTTCTTGTAGAATATAGCATTTAAAGAAATACGGCGGCAAACTTATAAAAATTGGAAAAAAATTTAAAACAAAAATCGTCTTTTATTGACATTATCAAAAATGAAGAAAAACTGACAAGTGGAATAGCCGCCTTAAAGATGAAAAATACTTACCTGTAGTTCTCCTACGGTATCTGGGAAATTAATAGACTCATTGCGAAGTTGTTCCGAATGTTTCGAATGTTTACCGACGAGATTATCATTTGCCAGCTGTAATGCCTCCATTTTTTGACTAATTTCTCGCCTATTAAACGACAACTCATTAAATTTGCTGCGAACCACACCTTGGTAATTCGTAAACGCCGTGCGCAATTCTCCCACTTCTTTCTGTGAGTCCAGCAATTCGGTTTTTAGTTGCATAACCTACAAAAAAAAAAAATTTATCACGATATCTAGTAGAAATTTCGATCCGTCCCTAAACTGCGAAGGTTTGCAGCAATAAAAACCCCTCTTTCGTCATTATAAGATACCCATACAGTATATCACCCGAAATGGAAATGTGTAAAAAATTCAGCGCGGCCATGGAGCAGCGGCCAACTAACGGATCAAGAAGCATGATGACGTCATTACGCAATAATATCACAATTTACCGTCGTTTCTGTATTCCAATTTCACGTGTCCAAATTTTGGGGGTTTAATTAATGATGCTAGATAACTCAAGTTTCAGGACACTACATTGTAGTATTATATGGTATATATAACGCTAACATTAAATTAACTTTGGTTGAAGAGGTAACCTCCTCGTTATAACCGAAATTAGAGGATATGGAAAAAATTGGGCTTGGCGGGATTCGAACCCACGATCTACGCCTAACCGGGGCGTCGTCTTAACCGCTGGACCACAAGCCCCGACTAGTCCAGTAATCGCTAAGTCCTCTACTTATGCTCAAATTGACGTGATTCGTGTTGCTAGACAGGTTAGCACAACTACACAACTATCTAACCGAACAGGTTACCCTTGGGCGCACGTAGAAGACCTCACGAGATGCGGAAGCTACTTGGAACTCAATAGAACGGCCCAGGACAGAGATGAATGCGAACCAATCGATAGAGTACGACTAAAGAAAAAGTACACCTAGCCTAGGTTTTCCTCTTCAGTTGTCCCTTTACCATCAACAAGAGTTCCAATATTAAATAGCATAAATCGCTGTATAAAAACTTTATGTTATATTAAAAAACCAGCCTAGCGGAGTTAGGGATATAAAGCCATCTCATCTCTTACACGCAACAAGGAAGACCCGGCACCTGCTTTACATGTCCTCCGAAGTATGGCCAGAAAATGTTGCAAGTGTGGGACTCGAACCAACGACGATCCATCGGGTGACAGTTGGAGTCCATACCACTACTTTAAATGACCTAATTTTTTTATTATCAATTTTCCACCCCTTATCAAACCTTACCTGTAATTTCTGTTCCTCTTTCTTTTCATTCCATTTATCTTCCATTTCTTTGCGGAACTGAGTCTCTTTCGCAAGGTCATCCTTAAACTTATTCATGTTGGCCTCGATCGCCTCTTTTTGCCGCTGCAGCGACAGCGCCCTCTCCTGCTGTCCCTGCAGCTGCGTTTCATAGTTGGCACACATATCACAGCCCATGCTCCTGGACGGGCTCAAGCCAGACACTCCCCCAACATCAGCATCTAGACTAGATTTCGCAGACCAGCTTATTAATTTTGGTTCATTACTGCTAGAACTTTCTAATTTTCTAACTTTGTCTTCGGATTCCGCTAGTTTTTCTTTTAATTCTTCGATTTGTTTTTCTAAAGGTATCACTAATGAACGTATATTGTCCGAGTCTTCTTTGGCCTAGAAACAATTTCCCGTTGCATATTACATATTATGTTCTACATAAGTTTATTACATACAATTTTATAAAATTTAAATCTCATACTAAATGCTGGTATTGAACAGTCCAAACTAGTGCACATTTCCATTCTGATAACCACTCTGATTACTTGTACTGTTTACTAAGATAAGTTCAGGGACAATGGTCAATGATAATACCCAACGCTTTTAAAGCATTACAAATTTGAGTGTTTTTTTGCATTGCCATAAAATTATTGTAGAAGAACTTGACGGAGCACTTGACTTACATGTATACAGTAATTACTTATGACTTACTTATGTTTAAATTGAGGACGATCTCAGAAGAGTGGGTCCAGTACCAGAGGAAGTGTTGAATGGACAACTTTCCTACAGAACTTGAATTCTCAATCATAGCGCCCATGATTAACTTATGGAGAATCCTCGCTCCGATTGTTGATTGGTTGGATTGGATAGACCATTCTTTCCCGCCATAAATAATTTTTGAATTTACAGCAACTTTAATTGATAAGCTACACCCACATTATGGCTATTAGTCCAATCAAAGCCTACTTCATTATAATTCAAAATGATCAACAAAGCTCTTTCGTCGTGAAATGAATAAAAATAAAATAACACATGATAAGGTACGCCTCTCTCTGTAAGTTAATCATGGGTGCTATTTTTGGGATACTTTACTTTTTCGTGTCCGAGGTAGAGACTCCCAGTTTCAGGACCTAGTATTCTGCCAACGTGACGTCATAGTCGGTGCACACCCAAAGATCATGGAAGCCTTTGGTCTCTTCTCGGGGGTGAAAGGATTAGACGCTAGATGTTTCCACTTAACGTTGCCCAGGGTACGCCCGATCGGTTTTGTGCCCACATGTATAAAAAGCGATCTTCGGGGATATAATTAATAAAGCAATTTAAGGTAAGGTTTTGAGACCTTTATTCCCTCAGCTTGCCTGCGATCTCATCAATATCATTGCTGTCAATTCCTGTCTCACCGTGCGAGAAAATTAGGTGAGATAAAATTAGTAAAAACCGAATGTGGTGTCATGCTGGTTGGACAAGTTACTGAGCTTTTTGAAGTCAGCATAGGCAGACCCAATGGTCGAATAAGGCTTAAAGAAGAACACTATTAGGACGGTCGCCGTTTAGGACAATAAATAGCATACAGGCGTACTCCGATACCATCTGCGCAGAATTAGTGTTTATAATGGAACTAAATTGTGCAGACATGGAAGATGAAACAGCAGAACATATTACTTTGGAATGTGAGGTTCTGGGCACCTCCAACTCGACTCTAGGTTACTCTGGAATATAACTGAAAACCTCCGTAAAGACCATGTAAAGAAGAGGACCTGTAACGTCGGTAAAAGAAGGGTATACTTGACCAGTGGTAATCTGGAAATTCGGGACCTGATAGGTCGACGCTAGACGATCCCTTCGCTAAAAGGAAGCCACCGAATGAAATGAAAACCGAAGCAGGTGTTTTTTTCCAATACGAAGATCCTATTGAATGCTCAGAGCTCTCCGTAGCCATCTCTCATGTATCGTTCATGAGGGCCTGAACATTAGGTACGAGCTACCCTAAGTTTAGAGAATGTCTGCTTCAATGCGCTCTCTGCACCACTACCTGCACTCTGAAGTCGGAGTGCGCCGACAATAGTATCAAGGTGTATGAATACTGGACCTAGAAACAAAGAGTCTTTACCTCGGACACGGAAAAGTAAAGTAAGGATTTTGAGTACTTTAGGAAAATCAAATACTGACCTTTTTCATACTTTCCTCTAGATTTTCCGCTGATTTTTCCGTATCAGGACCTAGTTTACCAACTACCATCTGTGCTAAGTTCTTGGTAGCAGACACCACTTGGCTGGACAAGAGCCCATCGCGTTCTCGCTCTAATTTCAATTTCGAGAGTTGCTGTTGTAGTGTTTGAGCAAATTTCCGCACATTCCTCACTTCATTCTCCGATTCTTGAATTTTTTCTGCGAAGAAATTATGGAACAAGCTTAACATTATGGACAAAAGAACTGGAACGTACCTGGCAGGAGTTATGGATAGGAAGCAAGCAAGTGTGACTATCAGTAGATTACCATTAAATGTGTTCTGACCCTACTTATGCCGTCAACCCACACGCAATGGGTTATGGTAAGCCCAGTTAATATAAAACTGAATTGTGAACTGGAAGGTCGAGAGCTCAAGCCCAAATAATAGCCAATTTTGTTACGTGTGCAGTTAATAAAACAAAAACACCCCACATTGTGTCAAATATTACTAGGAATATACCAATAACCAGCTTCAGCACTAGGTCGTCGTCAGGTTAAGAAAATACAAACGATCTTAGCCTGACTATCGTCTAGTGCTGGAATTATTTTACAAAACTTGACACCATGGTGTATTAAAAAGTGAAAATAGAAAATACATTTTATAGGTGCACGTTCTTCAAGTGCAAACTTGGCTGATCTTTAAGTTAACTTAAATTAACATGTTATATGCTAGTCTACGTCAAGACCATCCCCAGTTTATAAATGTAACAGTAAACAAACTAAACTATCTGCCATGTTTTAGCTAGGAACTAGAAGAATTTACTCGGAGACAAAATACTCGGTTTACTACCTAGTCTGTAAGAGGCATCCTATGGCGAGTTTATTGTATCCATACTATTGGGATCGTAAAGCGTGCATGCAGCAATTAAATATTACTTCGCTAAGGTATGAAATTGGGAATTCCGTGGAAGAACAGTAATTACAATACATGCAACAATCAATAGCACACATTAGACACATAACTTACCCTCTATTAATGATAATGATGATTTTTATACATTATTTATTGTATATTCTATGTCTACGATGTGATACATAAGCCTGATAACTGATGGACATGGGTACAAACCCCGAAAGCGATACTTTCATGTGCATGCTAATCAATTATTGTAATTAGGCTTCATTGGTTCTTTGCACTTACCAAAATATGTGCAGTACGTTAAGGGTCATTTCAGAATTTCAGCTCTATTCACGTCCCTTAGTGTTATTTTAAATGAAACATATCCATTATGAGGTTGCTCTATCAGTAAATCGTTCTGCGAATACCTCCGGTTGATGCCATAGATTTAAAGTCCTCGAAATATTTTTATATTCTCCGCTCTTTGGTTCCAAACACATATTTTCTCACCTCCGTTAACTGTCCCATCCTACATGTAATTCGGAGCTTTTCCTGAACTGGTGAGCTTCATTGTCTCAAAGAAGTGATTCTATGTTTCAATTATGCAAAAGGTTTGAATGTATCAGAGAGCATAAAAAAGAATAATTATGCAGCACTATATTTTCCGGAAAATATTCTAAATTGTGTGTCCCTGAAAAGTTTCTCAACTCCGTGACTTTTAAATTTTTGAATATCTCGCAAAAAGTTATTAGCTAGTTTGACATGGCAGCAGAAAAATGGAAGGTGGCGGTTGCGTTTGTCTTGTTGGTGACAGCGGATACATCCTCATTTGGAATTTTAAACGAAAATGCGTTGGCAAAGTCAGGTATGTAAGATTGTACTGCTGCAATTCTCCATTCCGTTATTGCATTCGATGACTTAATTTGTGAACTATGAAAATGCTATCAGGTTAAATGGAAAGTAGACCTTTAAGGTTAATAAGAATGAGAAATTGTTTCTCAACAAAATAGTAAAATAGTAAAAAAAAAGGTAAAATAGTAGCCGGTAATTTTGTATAAATTTCTCACTTCCGTGAGTCTCCACTCCGTTCATTGCTGTGTTAACGGTAATGTGGTATGCTCACAGTAGTGAAGTGTACTACGTAATTTAATGCAAATCTGGGTTTAATATTGCCAAGTGTATTCGTGTATTAATTAAGTAATTGGTTTCTTTCATGAGAAATGAGTCCTAACGGCAACAAAGCAAAAAAATAGGTTGTCTTTAAGTCGGTTGCAAAGTCGGTTTATGAACGATAGCGTGACAACGCATAAATTACTAAATCTTACTTAAATAATAATATATGGCTGGATAGAGAAAGAAATGTGGAAAAGCCCTTAAGTAGTTTGAATTTCATGGGCACCCCCTGACGTTTCACACCCCCAAAGCCAAACCCCTTGCTTGATCTCCACAAATATAGCATGGCCTGAAAGAAGAAGAATAGACGAAGACATGGGTATAATTTAAATTAATATAAGCCTTCCAAATCAGCCCAAAAAATTGTTTGAAACCCGCCCATGCAATTCAAATGGGACTGCTGGAAATGAATTTTTTCGCTTCATTTTTTAGAAATCGTCAGGTGAGGAGGATACAAGACCATCTCCATCTTTTAAAGTTGGTGATTATGTCCTGGTGCAAGACTTAGATGAGGTTTATCCGGGTATAATTATTGAACTGATTCACAATAAATTCGACAATAAGCTAAAGTTAAATGTATGCAACAGTTCCGGAATTCATGGAAATGGCCTAAGGTTGAGGACATTCGCACCTACTCTCTCAGTGATATTTTGAAGAAAATCCCCGAACCGAAACTATTCTCAAAACTAGGTTTTTACAAAATATCTGGATGAAGCAGAAGATAAATGCGTCACACCTTAGTTTAGACAGTGATTAAAATATTAACTATTGGCCTTGTTTATTTGCTGCAATTCTACACCAATAAACTCAATGTTTCTTGTGTAAACGGTGTTCATTCCCATTTCAGTGAAGGTAGTCTCCACTCCGTTACCAGCCATTTTGCCATTTTATTAGTAAAAAATAATAAACTGTTTGAATTTTATTTTGAACGTTCCAAATACAGCCTGAACTACTGTATTGTCGAAAAATAGTGCATACTTTCATGATTTTAATGTTAGGAAATTTAAAAATGGGAATAAGCCGAAATTCTGAAATGTACTGTACAGCCCGTAGGAAATTAGCAACCCGAAATTTATTACTTTTTATTTTGTATTTAATTAACTAAGCATGTTATTAAAGATTTGGCTCATCAAATTTGTAGAAGACTACTTCATGCATCATATTATAAGATATTTTTAATTTTCGAAATTGTAGTTTTTTTATAAGTTATTGTTTATAAAATATGAGCCAAATCTTTAATAACATGCTTAGTTAATTAAATAAAAAATAAAAAGGAATAAAATTTCGGGTTGCCAATTTCCTACGGGCTGTACACTCTTAAGTACTGTACTATGTATTAATTTTATGATTCACACTTGCGATCACAATTTAAAATTTCTGCACCGCTATTCCTGAATTAAGTGTACTGGGACAAATTACATCTGCATTACGAAAATGTGATATTGAACATAATAGAAATAACATGTGGGGGTCGGTTAGTCTCTCAGAGCGCAAATGTCTGGCACGTCGGAATAACAAAAACTTACCATTGCACCGTTTAATTTCTTCACAATATTTTTGCTTTTCCTCCTCTATTTCATTATCCTTAACTAGCTGCAACACCGTCAACTCACTCTTGGACTCATCCAGCTCTCTCATCAGTCTTGTACTCTCATCCTCCACTCTCGCCAACTCTTCTTCTTTCTGCAAAAACATTCGCTGCATTTTGGCTCTTTGAGCGTTGAATTGCTCTTCCATTTCCTTTTTATCGTTTTCCACCTGAAGTTTCTCCGTCTCAAGCCCGTGGAGCCTCGTTTGCAGGTCCCCCAAACGCTCTTGCACATCTATAACACATTGACAGCAAGTTGGCATGCTGCTCACAACAATCAAGCTTACTGTACGTACAATCAAGCAATGCAAGCAGTGGCAAAGGGGATATGAAAGTCACATATAATTAACATACGGAACAGTTCGTAGACAAATTGTATTACAACCAAGAGGGCGAAAAAGGAAAATGTTGCGCTGGCCCTGGTTTTCCTTCTGGGTATCTTACCGTCCATGGTATGCCGTAGGGGTAAACACGACTGCTTTTCTAGATAATGTCCAAGGGCGTAGCTTAGTCATAAGATATTAGACCTATTACACTGTTGTAGATTTAGAAGGGGCTTTATACAGACAGACCTTAAGGCAAGTCACAACAACGACAGAAGGTGAGGTTTGCATGCTCCTGCTGGCGTAGAGAACTAAGAAGATTAAAAAACAAGAAAGGTAAATTTATACCGTACCATTATCGACGACTTCTGAATCGCTGAAGTTCAAAGATTTATCGTATTCAATTGATGACATTTTCCGTGTTACGTTCACAATCAACTGTTACGGGTGCAAGTCATATTTAACCAAAAGAAATGTGTACTAATTTAAAGATGATATGAATAAAATAAGCTAATACTTCAAGTCATGACATGATATTTCACAATATTTTTCTTTGGAGACCCGCCATACTGCACAGCACAGTGCACGTTCGTCACTGACTACGGAAATTTAAAAACAATAAGAGAAATTATTCAGGTATATTTTTAAAGTAGCTCCTTAAGGTTTTTAATAAATAAGCGTATGATATGAATTTATAACTGGATTTTTATCAATTAAATTATGAAGTCGTGATTTCAGTACTTCCTCTGTCCCTGTGGGCGTGGGCTATGGCCATTGTCCGTGGTTTACTGGTTTGAGACAATTCCAAGGTCAAAAGTCATAAACAAAACAAATAATAAATTTATTTTAATTTTTCTAAATTAGAATCATGGATAAATATGAAGTAATTAGTGTAATTGGTGAAGGATCATTTGGTAGAGTGTACAAAGCAAGAGTTTCTAACTGCTCTGATTACGTTGCCTTGAAGTTAATTGTAAAGGTAAACCAATATTTGAGTCAGGCCTGCATAATAGGTTTAAAATTTATTTCAACAGACCAAGCATATTGTGTATAAGTATGTACAATACAGACCCTAATAACTCTTGATCAATTTATTTATTGGGGACTTCTAGCCCTACCGTTTAGGCAGTAGACACTTCCTGCTCAACTCCAGATCCAGTTTACTTTATCTCGTTATGGGCCAACCGGAGTCGCTCATATTCCATTTTCTGTTCAAACTTCAATTTCCCATGAAATATGGAACGCAGAACAACGAAAAAATACTGAATGGCAAGAAGAATTTTTTCTCCTAATTTTGCTGCATAGTATGTGGTCTTAACTTACCCTAATTCGCCACAGTTGATGAACTCCTTCAACTTGAACTCCTGAGTGACCGTTATTTTTTGCGTATCAAGTTCACTAACTATAGCCTATCGATATTGATGATTGCAACATACTATATATCAAAATTAGGAGAAAAAATTCTTCTTGCCATTC
Source organism: Psococerastis gibbosa (assembly GCA_963971405.1). Classification (NCBI taxonomy): domain Eukaryota; kingdom Metazoa; phylum Arthropoda; class Insecta; order Psocodea; family Psocidae; genus Psococerastis; species Psococerastis gibbosa. Next base: position 12,909,994 of record OZ020491.1, on the reverse strand, counting down.
AGAATTTTTTCAATGTTCTGCGTTCCATATTTCATGAGAAATTAAAGTTTGCACAGAAATGGAATATCGGCGACTCTGGTTTTCCCTTATTTTCTACAGAGAGTAAGTTGTCACGTTCCGCGTTAATTTTCAGTATGATGCAGTACGTGGTAGTTATTTACCGTCAATCATTTACGTTACTGTATTCAGTGTATTGTTTTATTTTAATTTCAGAAAGGGAGAACAGCAAATGAGATTAGAGGATTAAACCAAGAATGTGAAATTTTACGGAAGCTTAGCCACCCAAATATAATTCCTATGCTAGATTCTTTCGAAACTGACAATGAGGTACGTCTATTCAGGATCAAATACCATTTCAAGCCGCAGAGAAAAATTGAGAAGCATGTTTACTATTTCGGCTTACCGCTCTTTCTACCCACCTAGGTTACTTTACTTTTACAATATAGGTATTTCTGGTATTAAAAAATAGATATCCCGGCCCATCAGATCGGATTCTACTGCTTCTCCAGAAAGGTTTCCGACCGTGAAAGCCTTTGCAGTTACAAAAACGTTATGGTTAATAACAATAATTTGATTTCTTTTCATGCTGAGAATTTTTACCAATTAGGATTGTTATTACCGTACTTTATCGTATGTAAATCCTAATGTAAAGAATATTGGACCATCCACGCCCAGGCTACGTACCTAACAAACAACCTATGCTTGAAATTTATTTTCTTCATTTCAGATTGTGGTGATAACTGAATTTGTTGACCGCGAACTGTACGAAATTCTAGGCAGAGAAGGCTATCTTCAAGAAGAGCAGGTTCAGAAAATTACATGCGATCTGGTGTCAGCTCTATTTTATCTCCATTCGAATCGGGTGCTGCATAGAGATTTAAAACCGCAGAATGTCCTCCTAGATTCTAACGGAGTCGCTAAGCTTTGTGATTTTGGGTTTGCTCGTTGCATGGGTACTAGCACTCATGTTTTGACATCAATAAAGGGAACGCCTCTATATATGGCGCCTGAATTAATCGATGGAAGACCTTATGACCATACAGCTGACCTGTGGTCCTTAGGTTGTATCGTTTATGAATTGCTGGTGGGTTCGCCTCCGTTCAATACCTCGTCGATACTTCAGCTTGTTCATCTAATGCAAAAGGAGTCCATACATTGGCCAGAATTCATAACAGAAGAGTGTAGAACATTTTTACAGGGACTTCTTCAAAAACAACCTGAAAGTCGACTAAATTGGCGGCAAATTTTAAATCATCCGTTTTTAAGAAATGGCGTCTTAACCGTTGAAAGCGGAGTTAGTAATGCTTTTACCGTAGAGATGACTGCCTCGCAGTTTTTGGCGAAAGAAGCGCAAACAATGGAGATTTTGGCTAGAAATGATCATTGGAAGGTTCGTGATCAGAAGCCAAAAGAAGATGGCACTAGTTTCAAAATGCCTTCCGGTAAAACAACGTCGTGCCCTTCTCAGTCGAATCTTACACAATCGTTAGATGCTAAAAATGAGAAAAAACCCCTGCATTCGTCTTTAGTGGGTGTTCCTAAAGTGTATGATACAAAATCTACGACTAGTCTAGCTAATGATGTTGGAAATTTGACATTAGACGATGGTCCTGAAGCTAAAGGTTCAAGTTCTCCTAGCGATGTATTGAAATCTGAGCCAACTCCGAAACCCACTTCTTTCAAAAGAAGTGGCCAAATATTTACACTTCACAGTTGGGACTCGGCAGCTAGTGCAAGGCCTATAGAGAATGAAGAATGGTTGGCATTCCTGCAGAAGAGCATGGAGGAGATAATGAGTGGTCAGCTGGAATGCCTGAGGAATCATAATCTTGTTTCTGTAGTTGTGGCACCCCTGCGCAATTGCAACGCTTCTTGCAAAGTCTTAGAGTACGTGTCAAACATGCTATCCCTACCGTATGTAGTGGACGGGCCTGGCGAAAGAGATTTGGAACAAATTAAACAGGTATTTATTTTTAAAATCGTCATAAAGTACTTTTAAAATTGAGCTTGGGTAAAAATTTTCTGCTAAAATGGCGTCCAGTCGAAGTGAAAATAATGGGATACTTAAGTAAAAGTTCATAGTCGTCATTGTGGCTCGAAATTTTGAACCTAAGAGTGTTTTGTGTGTTGATGTTATGGTCGGGAAAAGAATGAACTGTTTTTTTTTTTGTTTTTTGTTTTTTTCATACGTACACAGCGTAGGTACCAGAGAGGAAAAGCGGATAAACTTGCATGGAATCACACTACACCTGATTGGCCAGATCCGAAAGGGATTTTTTTTTGTAAAGGTTAATTGCATACAAGCAAATGAATTATCCAATGCCAACGGCCTTACCATGTTGATTCCATTAGAACAGAGCATGTTTCAAACTGCGGCAAACTTGGTGGTGTGCACAGCGTTGGCAGGGGAACATGGTGGGACATGATAACGCGCTTATAAGTATAAGTACGTGTCGAGTCCTGGTCACCTCCGATTTAATGGCGTGACTTTACCATGTTCCCCAAGTGGTTCGGAATCCACTATAATCAGGAGGTCCACCCTGTCAATCAACTCCCCTTTCCCCCGAGGTGAAAGAGTCTGCCCTTAGGGTGCCTCAAGTTAACAAACAGACTCACTCCCCCACCAGGCTGACAGGGTTGCTTAAAGCAGAAATGCTGAAAGCAGGCGTTGGAAACAACAACAACATGAATGATCCAATTGACCTTTTCAGTCGCCACTGTAGGTTATTAACAGTGGTGAGTTGCGAGACGTCAGTCAGCTAAAAGCTTATCTTTTCAGGTTTACCTCGAGATAAAAGTCATACCAAACTTGATATACGCTTCCAAAATAGTAGCCCGGCGGAGAGGTTACGACAGCGAAGCATCCATGCCTTCAGTTCTTCCGGGGGAAAGCCAGTCAACGTTGCGACCCGTGGCAGAACTCTCTGCTGACGAATTACAAGCGCTTGAAAGTATTTACCTGCTAGTTTGCCATTTAGTTCACTCAGGGGAGGACTTCCTTCTACAATTTTGCGATGCCGTTGCATTGTTAAACGCCGTTTCTCTGTTGCAACAATTTCTTCTGCTCGGACGTCGTAAAGTGCGCATTGTAACCGATCTCCTGGCTGTGCTGAATCTTATTTTAAGAAACCTGCCCGAAAATTCAGCTGTTGTAGAGCACATTATTCTTGGCTCTTCATGTAAAAGTGTTGTGGATTTGAGTAGACTTCTATCCCACCCTAGTGGAGTGGTAAGATCGAGGTCTTGTGAGCTGGTGCGTCATCTTTGTGGATATAGCCCTGGAGCGTTGCACAAAAATTGGAGTCCTCGTCTAGAGCAAGACTTACACAACTTATTGTCTGATTCCGTGCCTTCAGTCCGGTTGGTGAGTTCACTTTCTTTTTATTATACATATAATGTAACAAAAAAGTTTATAATAGAAGTTAATGAGAACCTACTAAGAACTCAAGAGAACGGCCCAGGACAGAAGAAGATAAAAAGTTTTGCTACAAACCACTCAAAAGATAGAGAAAACGATCTGCATGCATCTTCCTGACCGATAGTTTGGCCAAAGGTTGAAGTTTGAGAATCGACCAAAAAGGAAAATATTCTGCCTGACCTGGGTCCTTCTTCGGTAAATGTGTCTTCATGGCAATCGATGTCATGATTATGCTAGGGAATTTTAATGCATTGGTTCCCCGTTGTCTTCTGCATCCTTATGCCGTTGACTCTTCTATGAGTTCCTCCGCCTTCAGGGCCAGTCTCCTAACCCCAGGACCCAGGCCCCTGCACAGGAAAAACTGTGTTTTTCGTTTTTCCCTGCTCAAACTAGATCTAGATCTGTTCAGTCGCCACTACGCGGTTCCATCATCACCAAGAGGAGGTATAGAATAGGGACTTTCGCTTCAGAGCATAAGGCTCAGCTCAGCTCTTTGAAGACCTTGAACCCAACCCCAATAGGTACCTTACTTTCACCGGTTGGGGAAAAACGCGGTGGCCGGTCATATTTCTGACCGCATCCCAAATAGAGGCATGGCCAGTGAGCGAATCCTCTAACCTTTTTGGGTTGTCGTGGCACTGTTTCTTTTCTGCATGCATGCGAATTTGCACCCGTATTTGGTTAGATCCGTTCGGCAAGCATCAACACCTTATTAAGAACGCAGCAATGTCTTCATAGAGCTTTCCCAGTAACATATTGGTGGAACCGACTGTTAGGTGGGGTTTCCACATACGTCAATGGTCAATGAGAAATATGAAATTGACGTTTTAGCAGACATTAAAGACATACTAAAAATGTCTGCTACCACGTCAATTTTATATTTCTCATTGACCATTGACGTATGTGGAAACCCCGCCTTATTATACTGAATCATGCGATTTTCTGCTTCTCCATGTACCTCAACTGAAAATATCAATTGAAATTCTCTAGACATGTCTTTTGTAATCTAAAAAATAATTTGGTATGTTTTAGGCTGCCGAGGAAACTTACAAGGAAGTAAAAATACTTATCGACGGAAAGACTGGTTGAACGTCAAGAAAAAGAAGGTAAAAAATGTGCATCTAGGTTTACAACAGGCTGCGCACTAGTTTAAATTATTATTTTATAATACAATTTTTATATTTATAAAATCAGTCAATAATCAAACCTATCTATCCGAGGTTTTAGGTGGTTATTTTATTATTATTTTTTAAATTATTTATTAAATGTTTTTTTATTTGATACGTTAGTGTTCACTAATTTCAAGGTTCAACACAGCAGGCTACATAATTTGTAAATCCACAGTTCTATGTAGGAAAGATGCGATATTCGAGCCCGCCAAAAATATTTTATGATTACTTATTATGTTTTGACGAGCCCAAATGAGTCGGTTACAAACAATATACAGGTGAAATTAATGAACTTGACTTACTTGACTTAAGTTGGCGCTGTCAGCCCTGGGGGACTTTTGGCCGCATTCACAATACCACTACAACGGATCCTGTCCTTCGCCAGACCACGCCACTCATCGGCCCGAAGGCCAACTTCCTGCACATCTTCCTTTAGCTGGTCGCCATAGCGTCGTCTCAGACGGCCCAAAGGGTTCTTCTGTTGGAACATGTCACCCATACTGCTTGTGGTGTTCTTTCTGCTGGCATACGGACGACGTGTCCCATCCACTTGACCCTTCTGCTTTGTAGTATTTGTGTGACGTCTGGCGAGCCGAAGAGTTGGTTCTCCGTAACATCTTGTTCCGGAAAACAGCCAGCACTCTTGATTCTTTCTTTGTCTTCACCACCTTATATAAGGACAGGTGAGGAAGATTAGTGTCTTGTAAAGCCTGACCTTTGTTGTCCATGATAGAATCCGAGTCGAGAATAGTGCTCTTGTTTGGTAGAAAGCTACATTGGCTGATTTAATTCTGTTAAGAACGTCTTGACTGATCTAATGAAAGCGTTATAAAAAATATATTTTTACCAGGAAGTGAATGGCCCATCTCTCCTATGTAGAACTCTACGTAAACCTACTTTGTTGCTCTGAGGGAATCTGTCATTTACACTACTTCATTGTCATTGAGACGTCACCGTACCAAAAAATTTGTTTATTCCATCGGCGTTTAGGGCTTCTTTAGTGTACCTGTGACCTGTGTACATAATTATGATACTACATAATTCCCCTTGATATCATACTGGATATGATTTGCCAATTATTCGCACTGGTGCCTTGCTAAATTACATAATCAGAAAGAGAGATACATTTACTATTAAATCTTATTATTTATAAAAAATGACTTAGAATAAATATGCATTATTCACTTCTTACTGTTACACAATACCTTTCTAAAGGCTGCCTTAAATACGGCTTCATAACTTTAGTCCCAGCCGTACACTAATATATGGTCAACCAGCATCTCACGTTGCTCCCATGTGGGCTCCCATTCTTTTCTGGCCGCCCAGAACTGCTGCTTCGCATTTCCTCCCCCGAAATCGTATACCCGCGGCTTGTCATTACTCTTCCAATGAGGAGGGAAGAAGTGTCCGCCCACAGCAACGTTCAGAACTATGTAGAACTGTAGCAAGTACAAAAATACATTACTAACATGTACAAACTAAAAACTGATCCAGCACAGAACCATATTACCCGACAAATTTGTGTAATTTCCATTGGTGTATTTTGTATTTATTACACGATTGCATTGTATGTAAAATACAAGTATTCAGTGATTACTGCGGGAACCTTCTCCAATGCTTAAAAGCCTCAAAGTCCTGACGTAGGTAAAGGCATAATACCTAGGTATATACTGTAATTATGTATAGGCGTCATGACTCATTGAACGCCAACGCCCCCACTTGCATGTGCACTGGAGGCAGCCTTTCTAATATTAATCATGCATTATGTTTTTAAACATTGTTTAGACATGACTGAGTTGACATAGGCATGTACTCACATTATAATCGCATTTGCCAGCGTCAGTGACAGTACCTAACTTTTTGCTATTTGATTTGGTGCAGGGGTAAGGCGGCAATTCCACCGGCGATTTTACTTCATTTGTGATTTGAGATTTTTTGTTTATTTTGTTTTAAGGAGACTATTTAGTAAATACTTAACTTATCTACATAATACTCTCCTTAAAACAAAACAAACAAAAAATCTCAAATCACAAATGAATTAATATCGCCGGTGGAATTGCCGCCTAAGGGGGAAACTCGGGTTCGAATACCGTTTCCGTCCATTTCTCCATATCTTCTTTTTTCCAATTCCCCTTTCTACAAAGTGAAATAGATACTCGATAACTTTATTTGTTGTTATATATATGATAACATACGATATTTTGAAGATGGCCTCTTCAGGCTTCGGGTTCGAATACCATTCCCGTCCAATTTTTCGTATCTGCCTGTCCTATACCTAACAAACTTGTTAATAGATGTTATTCAACCTTGTCCTTGTTCTAAATTAAACTTACCTCTTGGTCGAACGGTGCCATTCTCTCCCCATCCTTCCATACGTTTTCACCGCCCGGATTCTCTTTGAATTTCCCAAGTTCCCAAAATCCTCCGGCTGGTGGCACCACCTTCCCGACAATATCTCCGTCCACGGTGAACGTCATGGAGGTGTTGGTCCAGTCCATGCCATAAGTATGGAACCCGTCAGCGAAGTCTCCTGTATTAGCAGGCCTGTTCAAAAAGAGGGGTTATCGACTTAAGGTAAATAATAATGATTGTAAGAAAAGTTTTCCTTTCTTGTTTCAAAATTGTCGTCTAGGATCGGAGCTTCAACCCATTGGACCAGAACCTATACTCCCTATTTCCTTTGCAACTACTCGAGTGCTCACCTCAGAGTATATTAACAGGAAATTCCATACCCAATGGTTGGAGGAAACTGCATGCCTTCATATGAAGCGCTTCATTAAACATCCAAACACCAAAAGGGCTAAGAGTCTGCTGGAATTGCATAGAACGCGCGTGCGTCGGGTTATATCGCGGCTCACTAGTCACGGGAATTTCAGGCATCACCTCGCCCGGATTGGTATGCAAGTGGACAATATTATAAAAAAAATATATATATATATTTGTGGCGATATTGTGCGATGGAGGCCGAAAGTGGATGACACATTCTCGCTGAGTGCCATGTGATCTGGCGCCCGAGACTTGAACATGTAGGATACACTGTTGCTACTGACGGTTGGGCTCTAGTAGTCCTACCTGCTGCCATAGCGAGATTCGGAGAAGTAATAGAACTCGACTAGTGCGAAATGAAATGGTTTGATACTAGATAGAATCGGATTTTGTGAGGAAAAATAAAAACCACTATGTATTACTAATAATAACCAATGAAATTGCTGAACCCCCCCCCCCCGAAAAAAAATCCTAGCTACGGCCTTGACAGTGCTTCATGTTGGAACTCAGACTTGCAGCATCTTGTCAAAGTGATCTATCAGAAAACTAAAAGCTGCTGCTATGCCGAGTGGTCTCCTGGCAAACAGTTGGTGGTTCGATGGCAGTTAGTAATAGTGCGTGAGGCAGTTGTTGAGTAGCTACGCTACTGCTACGGGGAAAAATTATATTTGAACTATAACAAAACAAAGTTATCAATATTTTTTTTCAAAATTTGACTGCAGTCAATGTGACGCTGGTGCTAGCCATTACAAACCTGGCCATTATATTGAGCTTTTACTTTAAATGCGGTAATCTGAAGGGATTGAAATTTGGTACGCAGTGTACCTTGTCCAGTGTGTCAAGTGGTATAGATCCCGGAAGATGTTCGGGCCAAAGTGCAATGTGGAACCCGTGCGATCGATGCCTTGAGACACGCCTTTTTCGTCTTTGTAGTTCTTATTGGCACGGATTTCCATGATGTCAATCTCTCCAGACTTGGGCCACCCGCCGTAGTGATCAGGGTTCTTCGGCAACATCCAAATTGCTAGAAAAAACCCAATTAGTAATTAATTACTCCTTGGCGCTCCAGCCCGCGAAGGACCTTGACGCGGTCATGCAATCGCCATCGTCGCATCACGTTCATCCCATTTTTCCCCATATGACAGCTCTTCTTTATTACGGCTGCTATCTTAAACTCTACTGTTCTAACCAACCAAAACTACTACCATAACCATAATAGTTAACATCTCCATATTGTAGTTTTCCCAGATTACTTGGGGTCACTCGAACCATGTGTCGGAAATCTTTCTCATACTTTCTGACGGACTGCCCCTGTTTTGGCATAAGGTAAAACGTGGCAGCAGACATAGTTATAGTACCCATGTAACCATCGGATTCAACTGCTGGCAGATTTTTAACAATGCTCCTATCTGCCCTTAACACAAAGAGCGCAGCATGAGCGTAGCTTTAAGAAAGCAGACAGTGCCACCCTCACACCCTCCTGCTTTGTTTTGTAATTTTCATTGTATTGCATTTTTTATATATACATGGAGTAATGTAATGTAATTTAAAAGTTTTACAAAGATACAGTGAGTTACAATTTTACTGTATATCCAGCGTTACCGTTTTAGATGTGGCTCACACTAAGTACCTTATATAGGATTGTATCTACTTAGGTATCAATCAATCAAAGTGTATTTGCCCATCTTGGTTACATCTTATTATAACAATAATAATCAAACATTGAGCAGTCATCTCGCGTCCTAATACAATATATAAAAAATAAATAAATAAATATAGGTAGCCTATAGCTTCACAGTTCCTTCAGATTGTACAATCTTCGTTGTATCAAAAAGTTAATTAGTGCTTTCTTGAAAGCATTAGCCGTAGGCTCCTGTTTTATGGGTTCTGGTAGAGCGTTATATATGCGGATGCCTGTGGCTCGTGGACTGCGCTGTCGGGCTGTCAGCCTGGCTGCTGTGACTGAGAGGTCTCCGGCATGTCTTGTATCGTGGCTGTTTCGTATCGCTGTATCTATCTAGTTTCGTCATGTGCTTACATTTGCTGGGTATTACAAATGTATTATGGTGTGATCATCTGCAATAAAATGTAGCCTATTCTACCGAAGAGTCATATCTCCAAGCATTTAAGGAGTAGATTCTTCGTTTATATCTAAAATATTTCAAAAGTAGCCTAATTAGCTTATTTAAAAAGTCAAGCTGCAACCACATTACATCTTCTTCTTGCTCTTCTGGATTTCCCATGATGAGCTTTGGCCTGCTCAACAACACGCCTCCAGTCATCTCGGTTTTGTACACCCCTCCACCATCTACGGACTCCCAACTCGCGAAGGTCAGTTTCCAGCACATTATACGTACCTGGCCAAATCCAGTCTCCCCGAGGCATTTTCGCCCTGACTTCAATCCTTCCATATTTGAAAGCAAAACTGTTTTTCGTTGTTATTTGGGCTGAGAAGATGGGGTGGATGATTTCTCGGTCACTTCCACGCCTGTAAAGAAAAATCATGCGTATGGTGTAACTTACCTTCAGTTACGCCTAAATAAATTTGGCCTACATGATACAATAAATTTATATTTCCACCAAAAGTTAAGTTACAGTAGCCTAATCGTAATATGCAGCAGGGCTCAGCCCGTGTGAAGCCCGTGTGATGAACCTTGGGTAGCCCGTTTGGCAGCATCAACAAAATGGAGCTCACGCTACATTTTCGAGAGCCCCTCAATTCTGCATGCCGGGTATAATTTTACATTTGCCAGCGCTAGCCAATGCCTGTATGTATTTTCGACAAGGTCAGATTCAATACAACACGCTTCCCTAAGTTGCTAAGTACTTACGCGGTGCATGGCTCTCGAGTACAGTTAGGTGCGGTAAAAGTTCCATTTCCCAGGAACTTCTCTCCGAGTTCATCAGCACTAAATGTGGGTCTGATGTGAAGTAACCCATTTTTGACAAAGCTGAAATGGTCCAAAATCGACAGCGGTTGAAAATAACAATTTGTTGATTTCTAAATTACGAGTCAGTAGGTACTCGGGACGGACGGGGGGTCGATTTCTGAGGTGAAATAAAGCCCGAAGAATTGTAGTTTTAGGGAGCTTCATCTACCTATTGAGATGGCGACCAATGTTCGACTTCCGGAAAATTTCTTAACAACTTTCCATTTCATGGCCCCCTGAGCCTAAAACCACCCTCCGTTCAAAATGTTATATATATATTGTATATACAAGGCCGTGCCCGGGTTTTGATTTCGGGGGGTGGGGGGTCCAAACATTTTTTTACATCATTTATTAATGAATTAATGGATAAATTCTTCAAAACATACAAAGGTTTACATACAAAAATTTATTTCGGGGGGGGGGGGGGGTTGACCACACAAATGTCTTGATCGAGTTCGTTATCTTAACCAGCTAGATCCACTATTTAGTTACAAGATGGCGGTCGATTGAAACCTTATATAATTCATCAGTTAATAATGGTCACAGAGGAATGAATTAAAATCTGACTGAAAGCCCGTATTATGATCTACGATAATGGTAATCAACACTTTTTACGACAAATCAACCATTTTAAGATGGCATCCAGTCAAAGTGAAAATAATTTGATAAGTAAAGTTCATAGTCATCATTGTGGTTCGAAGTTTGGAACACAAGAGTGTTGTATGTGTTGATGTTGTGGTCTGGAAAATAATGAAGTATGTTTTATTACAAACTATACGTACGTATAGCGTAGGTATATATTATAGTATTCTGTGGCGTAGGTAGCGTAGAGGAAAAGCATCAGGGTCTGCGGAATCTCCCTAGACCAGATCGGCCAGAGCCGAAAGGGATTTTTGTTTAGAGGAGGATAATCAAAGTTTTATACTAGCATATAATATATTATGTACTGTAATCAAAGTACCTGTTTTTGCGGTTATTTCTGTAAAACTGAAACTCATCATTTCCACCACCCCATCCAGTGACGACATGGGACCATGTATTCAAATCGAACACATCAAACCGTTCCACCCAAATGAGACGCGGAGGGTGGCATGCTATCCCGCTCACCCCCACAAATGTCCAAATTATTAAAGAACTCAACATAGTCACAGGTGAAAATAAATACGTTAAGAAACAAATGTTTGTATGGGCAGTTGTTAACCAGCTGAGAACGGTCAAGTACGGACTAACCGCAACTGATAGAACATTGGAGGTTTTCCTCGTTGTCGGCTTGTAGAACAACAATATTAATAGCATTCCAACAGTGGCGACTGGTGTCTTCCAATTATATTTAAAAAATTACCACTACTTATCTTAAAAATATGTTGGGTTCCTGTTTGTTTTTTTTTCAGATTTAAAACTCCTATGTAGTCTACTGCACTGTATAGCCTACACCAGCGGTTCCCAACCTTTTTTAGCCACGCCCCACCTTATATTAACATAAATGACAAATAACCCCAATACTTTTTTTTATAATTGATGTAGTTCATTATATTTATTTAGTTTATAGAGGCTATTGTATCAAGAATAAATCAATGAATAATAACCCAATTGCCATCTCTCCGCGCCTCACCGGTTGGGAACCTCATTCACAAGTCGAAATCCAAAAAGGCCAACAACCAAAATCGAAAATCGATCCGTTGTTTCCCCACATTTTCTTACCGATTGCCATGCGATCTGAACGAGTGTTTGTTCTGGCAGGTTCTAGGCAATCCTTACTCGGATATACACTATCAGCAATGAAACCACTGATTACAGCATATTTTATTCTCTACACTGACGGCGCCAAAATGGGTAAGGGCGGGGGTGTCGGAGCTGCTTACTGCCTAAATGGATCAATCCATATGTTCCCAATGCTGCAGCACTGCTCAGTTTACACAGCAGAACTCTTCGCTTTATATCAAGCCGTTCTCCGTATCGTCGCGGACAGGTTGCCTCAAGCAGTCATTTTTTCTGACAGCCTTAGTGCTTTACAAACCATCGAAAATACAAGCACTATGTGTCCGCCGGCGAATGCCATATTATCAACGTTAAAAGACTTGCCATCCAACTCCAAAGTGCATTTTCATTGGATATACAAGGAAACAGCACAGCTGATGCGGCAGCTAAAGAGGCGGCAATCATGACTGCCGCCCCTTGGGCCACAACCATTTTACCAGATGTATTCAATATAATCCAAAGGGAAACCAAAAATGCCTGGCAGGCTGCATGGCGAGACACCATTAACAATAAGTTAAGAAGCATCAAACCTGTTATTGGGGATTGGCAAACCTCATATCGCCTAAATCGATCAGAAGAGACTGCTCTTGCCAGATTGCGCATAGGGCACACCCGCCTTACCCATCGACATTTGATGTCTTGTGACCAGCCCCCTACATGCAGCAGGTGCGGAGTCCCACAATCAGTGGAACACATAATTACCGAATGCCCTATATACGCAGCGGGCAGATTTTCGTTACCGAAACCACACACCCTGCCAAACTTATTAGGGGACAAGCATGGGCCGGTCACGGCAACGTTAAGCTTTCTAAGCAAGACCGGAGTCATGCCCCACCTGTAGACAAAACCATTCTAAAACACCCATGACTTCCGCACACACACACCGACCGGCGCAAATACTCGAGAGTCCCGCGCCTTAAGAAAAAAAAAAAAAAAAATCTCTTGACGTAATGCTTGGCTGATATCACTGTTATCCCATATATATCATTCCGTAAGGTCGCTGGGCGGTTTTTTTTACTGTAATAAGATACTTAACTACACATATGGGGTACATCTAAACTTTCCTTAGAACCCCAGAAATACCCCCAAACATACTCATGTCCTACGGTACCTATTTAAAATGTTGCGGATTTACTAAATCGCTCTTTTGAAAGGCATGCTTCGGGCGCATGGGCTGTAAAATGTTGCAAATGTTCGCCTGGGCCCACTAGTACTGTACACATAATTTAAATTTACAACTGGTTTATATCTCTATATTCATCGTCAGGTAAAACTAAATAAAGACAAACAGCATAATTATAGTGTGACCCGATGAATATAGAGGTTGAATCAGGTTGTACATTTTAATTACCACGTATAAAGTATAACAGCTGATTTATTGAAACATTCATGTCGAAATATGACTAAGTATATATACTGTATATGACTATTACCCACATATCAAGATTCAACATGAGGCATTCTGTTTCACTGTTACTGCCAATTACTTCTAGACTACAAATAAATATCGAATTTTTTGTTCTATTACTAAGCCAACCTAGCAGAGTTAGGGCTATGTAAGCCCTCTCTTACACTCAACTAGGAAAGCCCGGGACCGCCTGCTTTACATGCCCTCCGAAGCACGGCCAGAAAATGTAGCAAGTGTGGGACTCGAACCAACAACCTTTCGGGTGAAAGTTGGAGTCCGCTCCACTACTCTACATGTCCTGACTATGTATGTACATTCACGCAAAAAGAATCGTGTTTCATCTAGAGATGCATTTTTTTATTTTTTATGGAAAGGTTAATCGCATACCGGTAGGCCTACAAGCAACAATTTAATGAACCTCTCCGATTGACCTCTTCAGTCGCCTCACTAAGAAATCTAATAGGTACTTGTGTCGAGTTACGACACGTCTCAGATCGCAAGTACAAGCACGCTACGCTGCCCCTTTTCCACCGAAGCCGATTTAGGCAGTGTTTTCATAAAATTGAAAAAAAAAAACATTTCTTTCTATTCCTGGTCGCACGTTGCAGTGCACTAGCTATATTAAGTCACTTTCGCTTTAAAGAGCCCCAGCATTTTTGTTTTTTGCACTAAGTCAAATTTCTCATAAAATTTCAATTGTAGAGTCATAAATGATGTGTCATAAAGTGTAGAAGAAAAGGAACTCTTCATTTTTATGCATAGTGTATGACTGTGACTAACAGTAATTGGTCACAGTTTTGGAACTCCTTTGACCTGACATCCTCGGTGACTATTTAAAAAATAATAATCAAGTTCCATAACTGTGGGCGACTGTAACATAATAATAATATGCTGTACATCAAAGCGAAGAGAAATATTTTTCTAGTTTATGACACCTCATCACGATTGACATTTCATGAGATATTGACTGCTCTAAAAATGGCTCCATTTGCCCTTAACATACGAATTAACTTTTTACGGAATGAAAGAAAATACGGATGGCTCCATCATAACACCGTTTTTACTGCACTATATAGGGCCTATAGGTATTATGGAGTTCTATATGTAGGCAGGTACTTCCCCTACATCTTACCTACCATCAAATGTTATCTGTTTTTTCCGATGGTGATTGGGCTATGTGTACCGTACCCCACATATAACCTTAGTACAACACTACAATGGAAACCGTAGATCTATTTTTTGCGCATAAATAATCATATCATGTATAATAATATGATGCGGGCCTTTCCCATCCAACACAGATAAATAATTTCAATCTGTCAGGCTAAATTAGGTACCGTACCAAAGGATTATTATTAATTATTCACGCTAGTTGTGGAGCGATAAGCCGCCACTGTTTCCAGATGCCTCATACAAATGCGTATTTTAACTATGAGCTACCATTAAAAACCTACATTGGCCAACCTGGTGACTCAAGTCACGGTCCATGGCCAAACCTGACAACTTGTACATGCACAAATTGACAGATAGAGGCCTATGTAAAGACCGGGAAGTAAAATGAATCATTGATATCATCCTGTAGATTTGACACGTCATTTTCGCTCTAATAATTTTGAATGGGTGCATATAAACCCATGTAGCATTAATTCAGGTGATGTAGGCATACAAACTACCGATACGGTAGGTACATCCGCGGTAAATATTGTCATCAACTATGGGTCACAGAAAGAGATCTCTAACGTGGGAATACATTAACTTGTTATGATACTCTGCATTATCTAAATTTAAAAAAAAAAAAAAAATGCGCTCCACAATACACTCATATGCGTGCTGGAGAGGTTTAAAATTACGTCAATCAATCAATAAGCAATACAACGTTAAAAGTTGCATTGATAAAATTAAAGTTATACAAATATTGCTTTCCTATAATTTATACGTTGGTATAAGGAAAGCTTAGCGATGGTCAAAATTTGCATACCCTACTATTATTTCAGTGTTCTAGACTATGCAATTGTCTCATCGTTCAATTCAGTTCTTTGGGATAGGGAAAGTCGAAGCAACCGAATTTTAAGCCACCGAGATACAATCTTAGAAGTCTACGCAGTTCCACTGAAGATGTCGACCGCAGATGTTAACGAAACGTTTGGAAGTTCGCTTTCATTTCGACCACGGCCCATCAGCCCGGATTCCACTGGTTCTTCATAGCTTACACGGACAGAATGAATTTTATTATGATGGGTTATTGATATTTCTTGACCCTGAACATGTATTTCGAGGTGTTAATAACGATGATGTCAGGTCCTATATAAAATGCGGGAATGCAGTTCAATTAATACTTTGCTAGGCTACATGGGGGGGCCTGGAAATCTGACAGATTATTGGTAATATCTAGTATCATGCACACGGTTTTGAGGCCAGTGACCACAAGCACAGTGCTCAGATTGATCGGTCTGCAAGTTGCTGATAAAAAAAACACTGAGCATCCACGGTCAATGTCAAAGTGTCAATGTTCAACTAGCCCTATTCATTTCCAATCTTGGTCATCATTAATTTATAAGCTTATTTGAACATCGCTTTTTCCAGGTCTGGTCGTACGTCGTAGGTCAGCGACCCCATTGGTGTTCGGACATTGAATTACTTCTATTGTTAACGCATGTTTTACGGCATACCAGCATGCATAATACGTGCCTGATGACGCCCACCTTTGATCTGTTTTAGTAACCCATACTGCAGACTGTGGCTTATTGGAAGTGGGAGACCGGTTCACTTCCTTTTTGTAATGTGAGGTTTCACACCGTGCCCCTCTGTTTACACCTTCCCTTAGTTCAGGTAACTGTGATAACCCGTTTTTGCTTCGCTACGGTCCTGGTATCATTACTCTCCATAGCATAGCCACTCACAAACCTTCTTCCAACACCTATCAGCCCTGCTAATGTTTACACATTCCGTCGGGTTTTTTGGCAGCCTCTATCATGTACACGGTCATTGAGGCCCTCAAAATTAGCAGCAAGATGCACAGGGTTCTGATTGTACACTTTGACAAGTTGCTGCAAGTCACAGATGCCAATAAGACTGTGTTTCACCAGCTATGCCGATGGCATAAAAACGTAAATCCACATCCAAGCAAAAATTGGCTTACATTAAAACAAGCGTAAAGCTTGAGTTATTCTAACCCACCGGCCTATTAATTAAAAAATATAAATTACTTATTATTATTATTATTTTACAGCCAATAGGCTGCTTTTTGTTGACAAACCCACCTAATTACTGTCAGACTAGTTTATAGCGAAACGCTTTCCCAGGCTACAGTTTAAATACCAACCATTAAATGTTTAAACCATATTTCATGCTAATCTGCTGGGTAATAAACTAATGTTATACAAAGGCTATATCGTAATAGCTTGCTCGGCTTTATTTTAATAAAATTGCCAAACAACAATCATACTCAAATTAGAAAAAAAAAATAAACAGTCTAGACTATTAGGCAATAAAGTTACAAACTAGAATAATAACGCTGAAACCATAGCCACTCTTAGGTAGCTTCTGAATTACCTACGGAGAACCAAGTTGTTAGATTAGAAGCTGACTCATGCCTTTATAGAGGTGGCCTAAATATGAATTTAACACACTAAGTTAGCGTACCATGTAGGTTAGCGTTAGGTGAATTACTAAGGTAGCTGGAATAATAACGCTATTTAGTAAATTTCTAACCACAATGTTTCCCTTTAACAATTCATCGCTTTGTGAATTGTGATAAGAGAAATTGTGACGAAATCCTTTGAGTAATCATTAAGGGACAACTTCAAAGAAAGCAGCCACATATATACATATATAGGCTCAGGCTTAATATCGAGCGCAGCTACTTTTAGGGTATGGCTTCGTAAATTAATTTTCATTTATACTGCTAGTCTATCTATTTCGGGTAATGATTAGCGGAATGGTCGCTATTGTGCCGAAATTTAACCACTCCCATTCCATAGCCCAGCTTAGCCCTCAAGTAACATCTGCGGTCGTATTTACATGTCAGAATTCAATCTCCAACATTAGAGGTAATCTCAGGCTCACAATTATCAACTTTCTTCCGAATAGGCGGTCTAAGAACGACACCCTTCTTGGCATGCAGCCTCTCATGAGCCAATAGATGATACCTATGCGTAAACGCTTTCGAGCATATCCCACAAGCGTGAGGTCTCACCCCACTATGTCCACGAGCATGAGCCTTCAATGAAGCCTGTATGGCGAAACCCTTTCCGCAATCCGGACACACAAAAGGTTTATCTCCAGTGTGGAGCCTTTCGTGATCCATAAGGTTCCTTTTCCTAGCAAATCCTTTTCCACAGGTTTGGCAACTAAACGATTTTATACCCGAGTGCGAACGCATATGATAATTATACGAGCCTTTTACGGAAAACGACTTATTACATTCGCTGCAGACATATGGTCGGACCCCCGAGTGCACACGAACATGCTCCACCAACGCTGCCTTCGTTTTATAAGCTTTAGTGCACTGCTCACACTGGAATGGATGCTCATCATTATGCGATTTTATGTGCATGTTCAATTTGCTCATGCTCGGGAATCTTTTGGGACATGATGTGCACTTAAAGGGACATTCACCGGAATGCTTACGTTTATGCATAACTAGCTCACAGTTTTCGTAAAACTTTCTTGGGCACTCATCACATGCGAAGGGTAATTCGCCTCTGTGTTCCATTTCGTGTAAAACCAGACGACGCTTCCATCGAAATCGTTTGCCGCATTTACACTCAAAAGGCTCCACTCCGGTGTGGACTCTGCTGTGAACTGTAAGATGATAGTTCTTGAGAAACGATTTTCCGCACTCAGTACATAAGAACCCGCGTTCTCCAGTATGAATTTTTTCATGATCTAAAAGAATGTGTCTCCATTTGAAAGTCATATCACACATTGTGCAGTTGTACGGGCGTTCCTCTCGATGTGTTTTTCCATGATCCACAAGGCACTGTTTGTATTTGAATGTCTTCTCACAGATTTTACAAACATGGGGTCGGATGTTGCTGTGAAAAATATACAATACATCCATTAGAAAATTGCAATTACATTGTACTATTTAAAAATATGTATTTGGCATTCTCGAGTATTGTAAACTGTAGCCTATGGAGAATATTTTATCAAAGGATGTCAGGTTCAAAATAGGTAACAGTTCCCTGATAAAAGGGACCAGTGAGTGCCACTCCAACTCTGATGTGACCAAAATCATTAAGGGTTAGAAAAACTTCTAGGACGTTTATGTATAAAAGCTGTAATATACCCACACAAAACACTCTTAATTGATTAAGAATAATCGTAATAATTTCTATTGTCTGTGCTTGACTCACAGCTGGCGGCGTGTATATAAACAAACACGTTGTTAGAGTCTGAGACAAGGGACCCGCGAGACGCTACGACGCGTCACGAAAAGGAGTTATGCCACCCTAGGATGCTCCGTAACATTTACTCTCACGTAGTCAATTATTAGCATATATCGTAGTACCATCCGGCCAATAATATTCAAAGTTGAGATTGGGAAGATATATATTTATTATATTTAAGAAAATTTGACTGTCTACACACAGTCTAAGAAGACTTGACTGACTGTTTCTGTCCAATTACAAATTTACAAAAAACGACAAAAGAATTTATGAGAAACTAGTTAGCGCGCCCTTATAATTAATTGTGCATTCAAGCTTAGGTACTTCACTCATAATTAGAGCACATGCTTGTGTTTCTATTCATACAAATTTTGAGTAAGAACATTTAAGAACAAAGTTTTTTATTTCCTTCGAAGTAGGCGCATTTGCTTCGAAACTCTGTCTTTTCAGTACCTGACTCACTTATGAATTTTGTTGCAGTAGTAAACAATGTTATATTTTAGGTACGGTTTACAGATACGGTTCATTTTGTACCATTTTCAGGAGAGAAATGTGCAATGGTTGGCCGAGAGGTTTTTGGAAAATTCAGATGGTCGAGAAGCTGTGAATTGTCAACTCTTCTTCTTTTGAGGTACCCCAGTGATCCAGGCAAGCAAAACGATATTTTCGAAGAACTTGGTGTAAGTCAAACACAGTGCCACACGCTGTTCACTAAGTCGTAAACAAAGCAATTGATAAAGTGGGGAAATGGAAGAAGTTTCCAATGACCGACAGTGGGCTAGTGGAAAGCAAGTATAGACTTCCTGCAGTATATGTGATTGATTGCCCCCACATTGGAATTTTGAAACCTATTCAGTGCAGAGATGAGTATTACCCGAAAAGGCTAACCAACTCTAAATGTGCAAGCGACTTATAAAAACCTTTCTTAAAACGATTTAAAAAAAAAAAAAAAAAAAAAAAAAAAAAAAACAGTATTTTGCTAAACGCCTGTTTTTATTGTTTTTTCCACATGGCGAAAAAATCACCTCTTAAGTAGAACATGGAAGTTTTTTTCAAAAGAGACATGAAAATATTAATTAGGCGCTTATTCCACCAACGTCAATAGTGATAGTAAATGTAGAATTGACGTGGTAGCAGACATTAAAGACAGTCTAAAAATGTCTGCTACCACGTCAATACTACATTTAATATCACTATTGACATTGGTGGAATAAGCGCCTTAAGTAATAATCCAAATCAGCAGCAATATCAGATCAGTTTAAAATTTCCTAAAATTTAGCGGGAAAAACTATTTTTCACTGTATGGTACCTACAACCCCCGCGACAGCAGCAAGCATGGAGCTCATTCAAGACGTTTTCAAATGGTACTCATACTAAACAGAGCAACAGATTGACCAACGAAAGACCGCAAAAAATGAAGTGTACGAGTATGGGTAAACTGGGAAAAGTATTGAAGAGTGCTGAGGAAGTGGAATACTGGAATGCGAAGAGGATGCTGTTGCAACAAATCGGCTTCTTCTTTGAGTCAAGTGAGTCAGGGGGGAAATATGTAGTTGTGTGGTGCTTTCTTTAATTAACAAACCATCTCTTAGAAAAATTGGCAATTTATTGATGATTTAAAAAAACCTTTTTTAACGATACCCTTGCTTGTAATGCGAATGAAATGTTTACTAGTTTAATCGTGGATTACGTATCCTACAGTACGAAGAGTATCAGGGCTTCAAACGGCTAACCGGACACCGGAGGCGGTAATGGCAGCACAATTAATTTTATGCAACCTTTCTCTAACTTTCTACAATTTTTTGGTTCGGGAGTACAAGAAAAAGGCATTATTAGTTACATTAATTATTTATTGAAAGAAAACATTTTTTTAATTCATTTAAAAGGATATGTCGTCTTGCGCCAGTCCAGCAATTTCTAATTTCCTTTCATAATATTTCTCCTGGAGTTTACTCGTGCGATACTGCTGTAGCAGAACGAGACGATGCAGCTCTTTTGTAGTCAATTTCCTCGTTTCCACTGTTTCATATTTATCAGTTGCCCGTTTCCTTCTCGGTGGCAATGTCAGCTCACTTGTCGTAGGACTACTTGATACTTCAGTCAAAGTCTGCTGAGTTACTTTATTAGATGTAGGCCTACTAACGCCAGCTTCTGCATTATGTTCCACAATATCAATGTCCTTGGCTGGAATTTTGGTTTTGGTATAGCATTGGGTATATAGTTTTTTGGTATTTGATATAGTTGGATTGGAGTTGCCCTCTATAGCCTTCAAAAGCTGTCGCTCCCACTCCAGGAGTTTAATTGACTTTTTTCCATTTCTTTTTAGGTTCGTTTTTTTCTTCAGTCTAGCTTTCATATTACTTATCTTTTTCACAAAATACTTCAAGTCGACAGGCTTCCCAAATGTCAGCTGGTACTTTTTTATCATGTTTGAAATGGCTTCTTTCTTTTCTTTCTGTATTTTGGGCAGTTGAGACTTTTGCAACACCACTGGACATTTCACTATTTCAATAGCTATGAATTTTAATTCATTCTTAGTGGTTTCTTCTTCACATTCACTCTCATTGTCGCTGATGCTAGAATACCTATTTCAACAATGGTTACAAATTCTGATAAATCTGTCAAATATTTTTATTTTGAAAATAGCTGACTCATGCTGCGGTAAGGCTCTAGAGAAATACAATTTTCTATAGTACTATGCTACCAGGAATTAAAGACACACAGATCGCTTTGTTGTATCAATACCTGCATAAACATGCATTTACAAAATCGAAGACATTCAGTGTTATGTGTCTACATTTCCTGGTCGCACTGTACAAACTGTAGGCTATAACAGCAATCACGGGGAAAAAATGCAGGCCTAATTACGCCTAATTTTAGTTTAATTAATGTAAGCAATATTTTTAAATTTAAATTAAGATTTTTTAATAAAAAATTAGATCATTTTAAATTTATTTTCTTTTTTGTGAATCACTTTGGAATGTTGACCAGTTTCATTTATTTTTTAGAATAACGTGCGCTTCATAAGCTAATTAATTTTGTATATTTCCTTTAGATGCTGGTTCACTGCTCGTTTATAAGGATGCGCCCCTACTCACTTGTCCGGGAGCAAATGAGTGCTTCCGTATGACTATGAAAGAGATCATATGCCCGTGCCTTTATCTCTTACCTTATACTCTGAAGAACTTTATTATTTATAATTTTTCGGTATACATGTTCGGGCATTGGCAAGCTGGTATGTGCCTTCGATGCCAACCTACACCGGCTACAAGCGATAATAGACAAGCTGAGACGAGCTTACCATTGACGCAATGTAACAGGCGAAACCATGACTTAACCAAATACAGATACAAGTCAATAGCTTCCTTACCAGCAAAGTTATTCGAGTAGCCTATTGGTACATAGTGTAGTGTAAAATGCTTACCTGTGTATTTTTTCGTGATCAACCAGACTTTGTTTCCATTTGAATGATTTGCCACAGTCCGTACACTGCAATTAATAATAATGTACAATAGTTTAGAATTGTATGTTCTACAATATACAGGTAGGGGCGTAAAGTTGGGGGCGGGCGGGGGGGGGGGGGGGGCACGGTCTTAATGTTAGCATTCCTGTTTTAGCGTTGTAAAATCTACAGCTATACTTTACAACTATAAAAATGCGGAAAACCCTACTATTTTGCTCTTATATTTTCAATATTTCCTTAAATCCTGCTTGATGACGTCATAAGGTCAACTTTTTTTGCCCCCACCATCATTCTAAAACTTTACGCCTCTGTATACAGGTATCCTTCAGGCATACATTTCCAAATATGTTACAAACATATAATTTTGGACTTAATTAATTAATTCCTCGTTTAACAGCCGCAAAAATTTGAAAATGGTATTATGAAAATTATTAATAAATACAAGCTTTCTAAAAAATCAGACATTTACCCATCTGATTTACTACTATTCCATAAAATCAGTTTAATGAACTTTATCGTGTTTTCTAGAGCAGTAACAGTTCTGGTGCTTACTTTGAAAGCTTTTAATTTTTTATGAACTTTTCATAAGACCATTCTCATATAAGTTATAAGGAAATCATGAGAAAAATTCGAAATTTCGAACCCCCGATTATTACCTTTTCGAGGCATCGTATCACCTCAACATCACTCCGTTTTGCCGATCTTTACATGATTTCCGGTATATTATCATCACCACCAAAAATAAAAAAATTAAAAGAGATGCTAGGAAATACCTAGTGTAGTCAAGTTATTCGGACAATCAGACGCTACCTTATTGCTTTCCAATTTATACGTAGTATAAGGAAAGCTTTGTGACGGTCGAAATTTTCGATTACGAGATTTCAACGGATTTACACGTTTTAAGGTCCCAGGAACCCAAAAAAGTGGTTTTTACGAAATGTCTGTCTGTCGTTCTGTCTGTGCGTCGATTTCCGGGCAAACTACTCGGTCGATTTTGATGAAATTCGGCATGTAGGTTCACAAAATTCATACCTCGGAACTGTTTTTTTTATTTGGGGCTAACTTAATTTGGGGGGGGTTTTATTTTCAAAAAACTCCAAAAAAACGTCTAAAAAAAATTATTTCTCAAAAACGGCTCCAACGATTTCTTTTAAATTCACATATATTGTAGTCGTTATTAATGTTAACAAAATGCGGGGGGTCGCTTGCCCCTTGATAGGTTGCTTCTGGGGGTAAAAAAATAAAAATAACTAAATTTTAATGAAAAATGACTAAAAAATAATTTTTCTGCGAAACCTTTCTATCGATGATTTTTAACTTCAGGTATGTTTTAGGTGTTAAATTGAGTAACGAAACCGGACAGGTTGCTTTCCCAGAAAAGTATTTGGTTTTGTGCAAAAAAATGTTTTTTTGAAAAAATTCACGCTCAAGTGCATTGCGTGCCCTGCCAGTATTGCTGTGTGGTAATGTGTTGGTCTGACCTAACTAGAATTTACCTCACCTCCAGTGACGTCAGGTGGACCCCCCCCCCCCCCCCCCCGAGATAGCGGAATTTTAACCATAGGAAAATTATTTACCATGAAATTACCCATTTTCTCTATCTACTAATTTTGATAAATTGGAAAGCATGTTCGAGTAAACTCGGACCGGTTCTTTTGATCATGACAACTTTACCTGGAATGGTTTAATGTCACTGTGGGTTTTCATGTGTTGCATCAATCCGCTTTTCCGTTTATAACAATTATCACATAGTCTGCATTTGAATTTGAACTCTAGGTGGTGCTTGCTCCTGTGTTCCAATGCTTCCGCAGCTGTTTCAAATTCAAGTTTACATAATTTACACCGTTTTTGTTGCTTTGGATTCCTAGTCTTGTTTTCTGGGTCATCTTCGCTATCCGCTGCAAAATAGGGAACGTAATTGAATATTGCGGGTTGAATGGGTGTAACAAATGGAACAGCTGATGGGTCAGTAGCAAATCTGCGCAAGTGTGACAACGTGATCATGATTGACGATCTACTTACTTAATGCACGTTTAGCGACTTCGGTGACAAGGTGGTAGCGTGCTTGTACTGGTGCGAGTATCTACACACCTTGCGGTCGGAGACGTGTCGTAACTCGAGACACAAGCACCTATTAGGTGACTTAGTGAGGCGATTGAAAAGGTTAATCGGATATATTCATTAAATTGTTTGTATGCGATTTAACCTTTTTATCAGTGGAAAAAAAAGAAAGGAATTAGTTCGTTTTGATCAACCCCCCCCCCCCCCCCCTCAGATGCATTTCTCATATTTATACTGAGTACCTATGTGATTAAATCAAAACAATAGAAACAATAGACTAGAAAATTAGTTAGATAGTCACATAAAACGTACCAATTTCCATTTTGACATCGACAATTTCCTGTTCGTCGTCATGATTAGGATTATCTCCGGTATTATCACCATCGTCATCATCATCATCTGGAGAGAACAAAATTGCTCGTTTTTACACATATTGTATATTACTATATATGAAGCAGAATCCTGGAAGGATAAGTTGGAAATTGACCTTCGCGAGTTGGGAGTCCGTAGATGGTGGAGAGTTGTACAAAACAGAGATGACTGGAGGAGTGTTGTCGAGCAGGCCAAAGCTCGTCAAAGGCTGTAGAGCCAGAAGAAGAAGAAATGTGAAGCAGAAGTATATGCCTTTGTAATACCATTATAAAAAATTCCAGCATTTTCTGCTTGTTTTTATAACTTAGTTTCTTTTAAAGAACGAAAAAGGGTTACTCTTATCCAACATCTAAAATACGAAGTTTTCCTTCATTTACTAGCCTACTTGGGCTACAAATGCGATTCACATTTTGCCGGGACAATTTGCCATAGCAAACCAGGCTTTACTAAGACTTTCGTTAGGAGTATGACTCGTCAGAATTTCCATTTAGTTACAAAACACGGTGAATTACCAGTCGCCAGACTTATATGGGACTTGTCAGGACATATGTCAGGCCCATAGGAAAAAGGAAAACCTTTAACCTCTGTAAACGCAGGCTAGCAGTGAGCTTATGCTATTTCCGCTCTAACAATAGCTATGCAATAATATGCATAAATACTTGTGTATTTTATTTTGATTGCCCACTTTTACCTCTAAAAATTGAATATCAAAAAACTTACCCAATTCTGCTTTTATATTAGACAAATCAACGTCATAAGCTGGAAAGAAATGGAAACAATTTATTTTAGAATCAATAAGAGTTGTTCACAAATCGTTAGGGGCTACAAAACCTCGATTACTAACATCAAAAATGAAGGAGGCGATTACAAAATTAGAATTTAAACGCACCTTGGTCACGTAGGCCACTGTCGTCGTCTTCTGTCGTGTCATCGTCTTCATAGTACGACTCATCATCATCGTTTAAATCTAAAAAAAGTTAAATTTGCATTTTAAATGGTTCCAATCGGATTCGTATATGACAATAAGTGCGCTTTAAGAGACAATCGGAGGGGAAAAACCTTACTAGTGTACAATGGCAATGAAAGTTCAACTAACTCTTTGTTAAATATGTGCACCTTGTTGCCATGATCAGTGGTCTCAATAACCGTGTGCATCCTAAATCGAAATTGAGTATACCTGTGTATAAATAAACTGATAAACTGATATTGTCAATATTTGACTATGTCTTACCAGAGCCGGTTGGTTCTGTTTTAACTCCGACATCAATCAAATTTTCCAGATTTACTGTATTATCTTCTTTGCCGCATTCAGTCTGCGTACTGCACACTGAAAACAATCCATGAAGTATTTCATTGTACACTATGGTCATCAGTTATTTTTTAAAGTACATTGTCACTGTTAAATATGAAGAATATAAGTACTTTGTAACTCAGGCACAGCATGTGCTACCAAGTTAAGAATGGTCTATTTAAATTTTTTGGTATAAGGCATGGCAGTCAATTTGACAAAATTAGTTATCCGCAAACATGTTTGAATAGTTTTACTTACATAAAACCCAACAAACTGTTCATAATAAATGTATTACAATATATGCACTGCAACGCTATAAAATCTGCCCAACACACTTTACCGTGTTTTTTAGAATAATAAAATGTGAAAGATTGTAATGATATTGTAGTTCTTAGTTGAGGCTGATGTTTAAGTTCTGTTATAAGACTAGTGCCCTAAGAGGAATGGGCACAATACAATGTTAATAATATTTAAAAGTATAGTACTGATACGCGAACGCCGGCATTCTTGACGCTTAATATGGTGGCATTCCTACGGGGTTCAGTACAGCGAGAAAGTGCACATTTTATGGGGACCATAGGAAAATAGAAATAATAGCCTACATACAACATGTCAAAAATTTCAACACATCAATGAGGGCGACGTACCTTTTTCAGTCTTTACAGCTCCATCCTGGTTACTGACGTCGCTCATGGTATCTGGAACATAACATTTTATGGCTCAAACTTCCCTGAATTGTTAATGATTTTTTACATCATTTTCCGTTGGGCCATTCGGCAAGTGGCGCTACAAATGGTAAGCAGGATAAGCAATGCGTTAGGGCCCCCGACTGTGACCCCAGGTCGCCCCTGTTGGCAATTATATTCATAACCGTCAGTAAAATCTAATTGATACTGCTGTCAAAATGCGTGAACCACCAGTATTTCGAGCCTATTTTCTTTAAATTTCCCCCGGGGCAGACCCTTGGATTCCCCCCCCCCTTATTTTAAAAGCTGAGCACTACTATAGGGGGTTGGGGGGGATCTCTCTTGCGTGAAAAATTTGATACGCCACTGCAGTCGGCCCTGTATCGTTGGGAAGGGAGAGCACAGTATAGTCCACGCAAAATGAGAAAAATATCATCCCGTGGTTGGAGACCGTTATCAATATGGCTGCTAGTGTAGCCTGCACAAGAGAAGTGCGCAATTTGGCGGGGAAACCAGTGATAAGTGTAGCCTGCACAAGCTAAGTACAGAGTTTTTGACCGGGTCCAGGCATCCGTTCTGCTATGCTGCAATGTGTAAGACTTCGATATTTTTTTGAGTTGGTACTTACCTCTGATAGTTGGCTTATGGTTAACGGGTGCCTCGTAAGGCATATTATGGCTCCCGCTGCTCCAGTTAATGTATCTTTATGAAAAATATGGACATGGAATGTTTTGATCCTGTGCAACACTGTAAAAATATTCTTTGCACAATTTTTGTTATGTCTTGCATCCAATGCAACAAGGTAACAGGAAATATTTTTATAGTGTTGCACAGGATCAAAACATTCCATGTCCATACTTTTCTCATTTTGCATGGACTATACCACAGTACAGGGATTCTGATTCAAGAATAGTTATTAATTATAAATTGGGGGTTACAATAGGGGAGAAATTATAACTAGTTGAAATGGAACAGTTGCAGCTCCAACTACCATAGTTAAATTATACTATAGATATTATCCATAGTCAAAGTTACTGTATCAACCACTAAAGATTATCTCATTATTTTTGTCTATTGTAAACACTACATTTATTCCGTTATTCGGAATATATAACTTTCAAATTTTACAAATTAAAACAACCGAAACTTTATTTGTGAAAGTAAAAGATTAAAATTCAAAATTAATTCTAAATAATTTTGGCTTTCTTTAAATCACAAATTAAAAATAATGGATATCAATCAAAATGAAGATAATTGCACCAGCTCAAAGGGGCCACCTTGCAAAAAAATGCGCATAGAAAATGGGCCACATGAAGACGGTTCACTATCTGAATCAAATAGCAATGCAGTAAAATGTCCAATCTGCTTGCAGGCTATCACAACACAAATAATTGGAACGCCTAGCAAGTGCAACCATAATTATTGCCTAAAGTGTCTGCACACGTGGGCGAAGCGTGTGAACCAATGCCCACTCGATCGAATTCGGTTTTCAAGAATAATGATCCGCAGCGAAGTTGACGGGAACGTGGAGGGCCATCTGCCTGTTTCCGATGCAGAGCCTAGTTTAGATTTAATTGAAACCATTCATTGCATCATTTGTGGGCAGTATGACAGAGAAAGTGAACTATTATTGTGCGACGGTTGCGACCTCGGATACCATATAAACTGTTTAACGCCACCTTTGCCATTTGTTCCCAATGTTGACCAATGGTTTTGTCATGACTGTAGAGCATACAATCAAAACGCTTTCCTGACAGAACTTTCAGCTCATAGCAGGTTAATAACAATGAGACTAAGGCGAAGCCCACGGATAGCAGAACGCAGGCGAAGAGCAGATGAACAAGCCAGACAAGCACTGGATCGAAGCTTACAAGCTGCAATTCATAGACAATTACAAGAACCACATATTGAAGGATGGCTTCTGCCACAAAGCTTACGAATAAACCGCAATCGGACAGCTGATGAAGGGACATCAGGTCGATATCGTAGTCCAACAGCACCAGAACGAAGTAGTCAAATAAGGGCAATTACTCGGCGTCAAAACTTACGAATTCGAAGTCAAAGACGGGGAACAGAAGAACAACGCGATGGCACACCTCCACGGCGGAGCTTAAGAATGGCAGGACGCAGAGGAAGACCCTATTAAGAAAGTAGACAGCCGCCCAGCAATGGAAAAGCAACCAATAATAATAAATAAATGAAGATAGTGGTCGTTTGTCTATATTTTTATTCTCGATTCCTTAATTATTTAGTTTTTGGCCCATTTTTTAAGTTCTACGTGTATTCTATGCTATATGGTAGCCCTACGTTCGCGTGGTAAATAAATAAACATAATTCTTCTTAGATTATACATCTTCTTGACAATATACAATATATATATATATTTCATTTTAACCTCAATGTACCATGCAATGAAGGTCCTCAATAGTAAATAGCCTAAAATAATTAGTTGTCTTAAGCAGCCTTAAAAACAAAAAAAAATTGTTTAAAAATTACCTACTCTCTAATCTTAGAACCATTTATCAATTAGTGCATGGACTGTCTAGTTTAGAGACTCCATAAACTCACTCACGGAATAATGATAACACCCCTTTTTTGTAATTAGATTCAGTGATATTCTGGATTTTAAGGAAACTGGTTACTTATTAAAGAGTCTCAGTCCCATTTGCTGGGGTCCAGTAAGAGTCTTGGCTAGTCTTACTTGCTCCAAGTGGATGTTGTCCCTATTTTATGTGTGGTGATCGTGTACGTCATAGTTAGATATGAGCGCTTGTTTCAGCGTGTGTCTGACCAGAATGTAGCCAGAGGGAGAATCATCAATGAGCGAAAAATGGGCCTACAAGATACCCTCTGATCCCAAATACCCTCTTGTGGAGGCGAAAAACTCGCCCTATGTCTGAAGAGTTGCCCCAAAAGGTCACTCCATACGTCAAAAGGTACTGAAAAAGGCTAAAATATCCATTTATAAACGTATCAGAGTTTACCAGATATGATAAATTTCAAGTAGATAGTTGAAGTGAAACGACCACATAGCTTATGGACGTGAGTCCGTCAGCAGCCTGATCATGGCGATTTTATTACCGGTATTTATTCAATCCCCTGAGGTGAGGGAAGCGTCAATCTATACATATCAATACATAGCATGCGAAAGTAAGAAATAAGTTCGTCAAATTAATAGCTTTAGGTAGTTAGTTTATGTTATCTAGGCAATTTTAGGAAGTTATTAGCATTTCCGTTCATATAAAAGGTTTCGGAAATAAGCGAAGCCTTGTAGTGTTATATATATACTCGTATATCGGTTTCCAACGAAGTTTAGCTTCTTCTACCGAACGGTTCCCTGGTTTTCATTGTCTAGGCGGTGATACTAACGTTGATATTTTAAAGTAACGTCCGACCGAGCATAAGAGGGCCCACTATACCGTTTAGTATTTATTTATTCGTGGGGTTGAAAATGTAGTAGTAGTATGGTTGGACATAGTCTCAGGCCACGGTGTGGGCCCATAGGATAGTGGACCTCCTGATTATAGTGGATTCCGAACCACTTGGGAAACACAGCGAAGTCACACGATTAGTTCGGAGGTGACCAGGACAAGTCCTACCATGTTTCCCTACCGGCCCTGTGCACACGACCAAGTTATCTGCAGCTTTGACCTGCTCAGGTCTGCTGTATTCAACTTGGTATGGCGGCCGGCAAAAATGTTAACAAAACAATTTTGAATACCACTTTCCATTCTAAAATTATCTTGTTTACATTATTAATCCCAGGTTAAGATAAAAAAATAATCACCATAAAGACCTGCACATCACTGCATTCAGCAATAACAACTATATAAGAAATTGTGGCCCCAGATTATCCTATTTGGAGCATTTTTTCATCTCTCAATTCTATTGGGCACATTCTTCAAAATCATATTACATAATATCACATCGAAATGTTTTAGGGAGCTTACAAGAGTAGTTTTGAGGGCCAGACACGGTCCATGTGGTGCAGGTTTTTTCCCTTTTGTAAAAAACGAGTAGGCTCCAATGGGTCCCTAGTGGCACTTAGTCATATGGTAGGATTTAACGTGCACCAAAATTGAATTTGAATGACAGAATGTCTGGTATTTTCCTTCAGTTACAAGTGGCAATATGAAATTGAATATTTAAAATACAAATTTCATAATATAGGTATCGCATCAATGCAGCAAAGGTAATAGCATAGAAAGGAGAATATTAGGATAACACACTGTAGCTAGGCCGCAGTGCAGCATTGACTCAGAAGCAATGTTGAATAATCTAGTGTTTCTAACCAACTTATTTCCCATGACCTGCGTAAAAATATTTACTACGAGGCCTAGTACAATGGGATGGAACTACAAACATGGGAAGAATCCGTTTTATACCGATTACATGATCCAGTAAATAAGGACTTGTCAAAGATATTTGGGAAGAAAATGCTCTTAGAGTCACAACTTGCCCAGTCAATGAAGAATTTACAAAGAAAGTTATTAACTTAATTATATACACACCTGTATCCGTATTTAGAATTCAATTGCAGAACCAAACAAAGAAATAAGAATGATTAATAATTAATTAAATGAAATAAATTTTACAATGCCTGACTGCCAGGCGGTCATCCATTTTGCTTGTTAGTTGTTTGTTTACAGAGCGATAAGCAAAATGTCACTTTGATTTTCGGGGCCTTTCAAGCAGGGAATTAATCTTTGTATGTTGGCTATTCTAAATAGCAAAATTTTGTACACAACAAATTCGATTTTGTATCTATCTAGCACTAGCTAGGTTTGACGTGTAATCTTCTGATAATTTTTAATTACATTTAACATTTTATAATACAAGCGTGCAAGTTTGACTAAAGGGCTTCAGAAAAAAAAAAACATTTAACTAATTATTATTTGGTCTCAAAGAAGCCTGCATTATGACGGACTCGAAGTATTTTACTACCACCAAAAAAGGCGAAATATTTGAACTAAAGTCAGATCTAAATAGCGATAAAAAAGAAAAGAAAAAGGAAGCTGTGAAGAAAGTTATTGCAAGCATGACAGTTGGTAAGTATACATATTTTGCACCCTTGGCACCTTTTCTCAGTTAAGCTGTTGATTATAGAGCCCACTGTTTAGGCTAATAAATCGGAAGAGACGCGCCCAAATTTGTATGTACTGCGATAAAAAGTTTCCAATTTTGTTTGTTTCCTCCTGGCTCTTGTTGTTGCTTGTTGTCTGTGAATATGAGTATATTCTATGGATAAACGCTAGGGCGTCGGTGCAGGCGATGTGATCCACTGACAGCCACCCCAGTAACTTAGACAATTTAAAAAATTTTTGGGCCAACTAGAGCATTGACAGTTCTCGCCCATAATTATATGCTCAGCTAAAGGTTATCTCCCATAACCTTACCAAATTCAGTAATCCCTGAATCAAAATTTGTGACTAATACCGTATTCATTTATATTTTTAGGTAAGGATGTGTCTGCGTTATTCCCAGACGTTGTAAATTGTATGCAAACTGAGAACTTGGAACTGAAGAAATTAGTTTACCTCTACCTTATGAACTATGCCAAGAGCCAGCCTGACACAGCTATAATGGCAGTCAATACATTCGTCAAAGACTGCGATGATATGAATCCTCTCATTCGCGCACTGGCCGTAAGAACAATGGGCTGCATTCGCGTGGATAAAATTACAGAATATCTCTGCGAACCACTGCGTAAATGCCTCAAAGATGAGGACCCTTACGTACGCAAAACAGCTGCGGTTTGCGTAGCTAAGCTGTACGATATTAATTCACAGCTTGTAGAAGACCAGGGGTTTTTGGATCAGTTGAAAGAGCTGCTCTCTGATTCCAATCCTATGGTAGTTGCCAACGCTGTAGCTGCCTTGTCAGAAATTAACGAATCAACGTCTACCGGACAACCTCTAGTAGAGCTAAATGGAGCGACCATTAGTAAACTTCTTACTGCTTTGAACGAGTGCACTGAGTGGGGGCAAGTGTTCATTTTGGATTGTCTATCCAACTACACTCCAAAAGATAGTCGAGAGGCTCAAAGTATCTGTGAGAGAATAACGCCCCGTTTGGCTCACGCCAATGCCGCTGTCGTGCTATCCGCTATCAAAGTTTTGATGAAGCTCATGGAAATGCTATCAGCTGATACTGATTTTGTGACGACCCTCACTAAGAAATTGGCTCCTCCACTTGTAACACTCCTTTCTTCCGAAGCAGAGGTTCAGTATGTTGCTCTACGGAACATCAATTTAATAGTACAGAAGAGACCCGACATTCTGAAACATGAGATGAAGGTGTTCTTTGTCAAGTATAACGATCCAATATACGTCAAGTTGGAGAAACTGGACATTATGATCCGATTGGCCAGCCAGGCAAACATTGGACAAGTCCTTTCTGAGTTAAAGGAATATGCTACTGAAGTCGACGTTGATTTCGTGAGGAAAGCAGTTAGAGCAATCGGCCGATGTGCTATTAAAGTAGAGCAGAGTGCAGAAAGGTGCGTTTCTACTCTTCTTGATTTGATCCAGACCAAAGTCAACTACGTCGTGCAAGAGGCCATTGTCGTAATTAAGGATATTTTCAGAAAGTATCCTAATAAGTATGAGAGCATTATTTCAACGCTGTGCGAAAATCTGGACACTCTTGATGAGCCTGAAGCTAGAGCTTCAATGATTTGGATTATTGGCGAGTACGCTGAGAGGATTGATAACGCAGATGAACTACTCGAAAGCTTTCTGGAGGGTTTCCATGATGAGAATGCACAGGTACAACTTCAACTGCTGACGGCCATTGTGAAGCTTTTCTTGAAAAGGCCCACAGACACCCAAGAGCTTGTTCAGCAAGTACTCAGCCAGGCTACTCAAGACTCAGATAACCCAGACTTGCGTGACCGTGGTTTCATCTACTGGAGGCTGCTTTCCACAGACCCGGCAGCTGCTAAAGACGTTGTTCTAGCAGAGAAACCCCTTATCTCCGAAGAAACAGATCTGATTGAGCCCACATTGTTGGACGAGTTAATATGCCACATCAGCTCATTGGCAAGTGTGTATCATAAACCACCAAATGCTTTCGTTGAAGGTAAACCTGGGTTAAAGAGAGCTCTCCCAGCCAGAAATGAGGACGGATCAACTGAAGAAGCCAGAACCGAACGTGTACAGCCATCAGTCATTCCATCACAAGATTCTCTTATTGGTGATCTTTTAAGTATGGATTTTGGTGGTCCAGCTGTCCCAGCAGCTGCACCTCAGTCCCCTGCGGTTAATTTCCTTGATGGGTTACTAGGAGATGTACCCCCTCCAATGGGGGCCCAGCAGCCCTTCGCCGCTGCTAGCACTACGGGGCTTCTGGGCGACATATTTGGTGTAGCAGCGACGCCTACAAGCTACACAACACCCAAAATGCAATGGCTCCCTGCTGATAGGGGCAAGGGCTTAGAACTTTGGGGAACATTCAGCCGGAGAGGCGGTCAAATATTTATGGACATCTCCTTGACAAACAAAGCTATGCAGGCGATGGGTGGGTTTGCTGTTCAGCTAAACAAAAACAGTTTTGGTGTTACACCTGTTGATGGGCTACAGGTACCCTCGCCTCTAGCTCCAGGACAAACTCAGGACGCATCTATTCTACTAGCTACTACTGGGGTCGTTCAACGTATGGATCCACTTAATAACCTACAAGTTGCAATAAAAAACAATATTGACGTGTTCTACTATGCTTGCCTAATGCCAGCGCATATATTCTTTGCCGAAGACGGTGAAATGGACAAACGGCTTTTCCTATCCACCTGGAAAGACATCCCAGCTCAAAATGAGGTGCAATTTACTTTATCCAATGTCTTACTCAACGCTGATGGCATCGTGAACAAAATGAAGCAGAACAACGTCTTTACCATTGCAAAAAGAAACGTTGAGGGCCAAGATATGCTCTATCAGTCACTGAAGCTGACGAACCAAGTGTGGGTTCTAGCTGAGCTGAAAGTTCAACCTGACAATCCCAACATTGCTATGTCAGTCAAAAGCAAGGCTGTAGAGGTAGCGCAGATTGTCTTTAATTCCTATGACGCTATCCTTCACGCCTAAATCTTGTAAAGCTGCATAGCTTACTAATGCTCTGATTGATAGTCAAGCTTCCGCTGCATTCCCATTGCTGCGTTCTATAGTGTAGGATCTACTATTGTAGCACTAAAAATATTGATTGTAAATTATTATTATAAACCTTCTCAGTATATTATATTACTCTCAAGAGCCGGGTGTTTTCATTTTTTCTCTTTGCCTCCTTGATTTTTAACTCAGAGGCGAACAGACCGCTGAAGCCATGGTGTCACTAATCCTTCGATACTTTCAATTAATTTATCCCTCAAACGCAGCAGTACTAGCCCAGAAGTGGGGCAAAAATGCATGTGAAATTATTAAAAAAAAAAACTGTTGTTCGTGCATTCATTTTCAAATGTATAACTCAATCTCATCTCAGGTGAGGGGATAATTTTGGCCCGGGGCCCTGTTTGGCTCCTACTGACGAAAATCCTGGGTCGGCACCTAAGCAGTAGTGCCCGTGTCCGTAAGCCTCCATTAATTGGTCGATCTAAAAAGGAGGGGAAATGAAATTTGTATAGGTTGAACTCGACTATTGGAGCCTCACTTTCCATTTCCATTTCCCATCAAAATGAATATCGATCGTAGAGACATCAATGAAAAAAAGAAAATTACTGTCTTTATTTCCCATAAAGGCGAATTTGGGGCCTTTTGGCCCACTATGACAATTAACCTATAACTTGTCATTGTATTATTTATTTTGAGTTAATTTTAAGAATTGGCCGGAAGGCCCAATTTTCGCCCACATGAAAAAAAGACAATTTCCTTTCAAGATGTTATGAGTAAATAGAGCTTAAAGTTGCATTTTCTCCACGTCACCTGGATATATCTCTTGAGAACCTCGGAAATTAGGAGAATATAGAAAGGACCAGGCAGGGCGCTTCCACCAGGATCTGGAGGTGATGGAAGAAAGATGGGACCGCCACATTTTGGCAAATCACTGCTGGTCCTCGATAAACTTATATAAGAAAAGCTTATACACCGTGTTTCTCAGAAGTTTAACATATTTTACACATTTTTCTCTTTGGACTTATATATGCATAAATTAAACACTAAAAACAAAATTAAATTGAAGAATGCGACACCTATTTCCATATTTACGGAGTTTTTAGTGGGCTATAGCCTAATAAGAAAATGCCATTTAAAAATTAAAAAAACAGCCAATCTTCCAAAACCATGAATAGTTTCGTGATATGTAGGTATAACAGAACCACTCTTAAATCTAGGGCAACAAAACCTTTGTTAACCAGTGTGATGAGACTGGGGTTGAGTATGCTTACCATATTTTTCAGACTTCAATCCGCGACAGAATGGAAAAAGGCATTTTATCCAGTGTATTTTTTTAAAATATGGAAAAGCCATTTCATCTAGTGTAAATTTTTCTTGGAAAATGATTTTTGTTTTTATACAGTCTTATGCGTTCAATTGGCTACATGTTTAACGTCTAAACTAAAAACCATAGCCTACCTAGTAACCTACTAAAAAGGTTCTTGGTAACAATGACATAGACCAAAAATAAACTACTGTAGTTTACATTTTATTTTGAATACCATTCGAATTTCTCACACATCAAAAACTTTTTTAAAAAGATTTTGTCATTTTTAATATACTAATAATTAAGGCGGCTATTCCACTGACGTCGTTTTTCAATGTGAATGTGCATGACGTGGTAGCAGACATCACTAATAAGTCTCAGCCATATTTTAAGGAGACTATAATGTAGATACTTCTTAACTTATCTATCTTTATAAAAATCAAACCACTTTCCCGCGTGAGTATGTATGTATGTATGTATGTGGACACTTTTTTGACTCGCCATAACTCGGGACCCACTGGCACCAGAAACTTGCGGATACACTCAAAATTTAGAGAAAAATCGGGACATGGTTTTCGTGTAGGGCCGAACCTTAAAAATTGAACCTGATCAGTTACAGGAGCGATAATCGGTTCGAAAAATCCCATAAGAAAGCATTGGAGGGTTCAACGCAATGTTTTAGCCTGACATTTGGGCCTACCTTAACTTAAATTACATCACTGTCTTCGTCCATTCTTCCTCTTTCAGGCCATGCTATACATGATGTGATTGGGCAAGTGGTTCGACTTTGGGGGGTGGAAACGTGAGGGGGTGCGCCCAAATTTTCCGATTTTCAGCGAAAATAGGCCTTTTTCGACCGCGTTTTTGGGGGTGTTAATATCAATTCGAAAACTTGAAACTTCTTTAGTCCTTTTCCACCTTTCTTAGTCTTTTCAGACATGTATTCAGGTTTACTATACGCCTCTTCGTTTGGGCTCAGGTGAGTTGGTAAGCAGTCCCTGTTTTGACGAAATACCGGTTTAAAGGGTACATTTCCAAATACATCCATAGAGTAAAAAAATTCCACAGCCTGCAATTTTCCATCGAAATTAATTTTTAATCTCTCATTAGAAGCAGTATGAAATAAGCTTTAAAACGAGTATAAATACATAATTTCAAATTCACCCCTTCCCCCCTTAATCACGAGTGGAACACAAAGTTTTTAAAAATGACGCGAAAAAAACTGCATTTCTAGCAATCCCATTTAAATTGCATGGGTGGGTTTAAAGCAATATTTTGGGCAGATGTGGAAGGTCTATGTTAATTTAAATTATATCAGTGTCTTTGTCCGCTCTTCTTCTTTTAGGTCATGCCAAATTTGTCGTGATCAAGCAAGAGGTTCGGCTTTGGGGGGTGGAAACGTGACGGGGTGCGCCCAAATTTTTCGATTTTCAGCGAAAATAGGCTTTTTCGGCCGCGTTTTCGGAGGTCTTGATATCATTTTGAAAACTTTAAACTACTTTAGTTCTCTTCCTCCTGTCTTACTCTTTCCAGAGATATATTCAGTTTAACTATCCGCCTCTTCGTTCGGGCTGAAGTGATTTGGTAAGCCATAGCCATCAGCGTTTTGACGGAATACAGGTCTAAAGTGTACCTTTGAAATTACATGCATAGAGTAACAGGATTCCACAGCCTGACCTCTTCCACCAAAATGATTTGTTAATGTCTCATTAGAAGCAGTATAAATTAACCAATTTTCATAGTTGTTAACTGCTTCGTTTGGGTTTGGGGGCATTCACATAAGTCATGCGAGCCCCGAAGGGGCGAGCTGCGTAATGCCAAATGGAACCACGTTAATGCGAGGCCCCGCAGGGGCGAGCTGCCGCCCGCGGCAGGCGCAAGGGGGGCGGGGCCGCGAAGCGGTCCCAAGCTCCGCTTGTCTATTATAAATTAAGTAATAATATGGTAGACTTATTAATGATGTCTGCTACCACGTCATGCACATTCACATTGAAAAACGACGTCGGTGGAATAGCCGCCTTAGTGCAGGTTAAATTGTATCCGCCGGCACAAAATTATGACTGACCGGGACGTATGGCAAACATAGGTTCAGGTGGCACCTTCTAGCGAAGTAGGCTTCTATTAATTCATAGTGTGGCCAATAAGCACTAGTAGCACCCTAATTCCATCGGGAATGCCACTCAATCCCAATCAATCAATATTCGTGTATTTATTTATTTATTTCCCCCTTACTACAATATACAATAGTATATAATTATATAGCAATGCTGTCCAGTCCGACATAAACTTCTTCCACTATAGGTCGACATTCATGAATATTTTACTGTTTGGCACAATGGTATAAATGCATAACTTGGATTGATAAATTAACACTTAGTGGTAAGTTAATATACTTGTCATGTGAGACTAATTCAGACCTACGCCTTTCCCAGCTTCTTCATTTCTTTCCAGTAGTTGTCAACCTCAAGTCCTTCCCACGTCAAGCGCTTGCTTGGTTCTAGAATTCTGCAACAAAGAAAATATAAATATATTGTACTACCGCTACTCAGAACCATTATTTTGTAACACATTGATCATTATTGCAACAAAATTTATGACCGATTCGACCCAACGGATAAGACTTATATTTATATTTATAAATTCGGAACTGATGGCAAATAATGAACGTAAAGCAAAAAATCGGTTTCTCAAGAGCACTTCAAGGTCGGACCGGAAGGTGTTTACTTTATACGTCTGTTCACCCACAAAGGCTCCGAACGAAATGAAAATATTAATTTTTAAATTTGATAAGGTAAGAAGCTGACCTAATCAAAAGACCTTACTTTTTATCAAGGAGCTCTTGCAAGACTTGCTTCTCCTTCTCGCTAATTCCAGAGGTGAATATCTCCAGATTAGATCTCAGAATTTCTCTGTTTTGAATTCCAATAAGATGGATGTTAACACCGGGCTGTTGCAATGTCCAGTAGACTGCCAATCGTCCAAGCTCCACGTCTCGCTCCTATAACATTATCGGAAATGAATAAGGGTTCGTTAATTTCTAAAACGTCGCATTCAACCGTGTAATCATTCACCTAATTTGTTGATCCATTTCAAACAGAACCGAATATAATGTTAATTTACTTTTGAACTTATTTCAAGATGATCATTTTAGTTAGTATTTTAGTAGCTGTACCAGTTAAATGCTAAGTATGCTAATTAACATTACCTTGCAATAATCAGCTGCCTTGGCAGCCACTTGCTTGAGCTCATCAGAGCACGGGATCCATGGCCAGGGACCTCTATTAATTAGTAGGCCCAGTGCGGGAGATGCGGCATGGATTATACCAAGACCTTTTGCCTGCAACAAAACGTATTAACGAACTACAGTAATTCCCAAAACTAGGAACAGCGACTTTCAGATATACATAAGTTACATAGTGAATACAATACAATACAATACAAAAATTAGAGTCCCTGACCAGCCAGAGCCGGATCGACCGTGTCAAACAAATTTTTCGAATCATATAAAATAATTTGATATGCCCAGCTAGAGGACATAATGATGTAAAATATTTATAGAATATTTCTGCCGCAAACTGATATGCCGGAAAAGATAACACCAAATGTTATCCTCTAATCTAATATTAGACAAGTATTCGTCGCTTTTTAAAGGGGCGCGACTGCCAGTGCCACAATGACAGAAAAAAGTATAAAAATCATTGCATGTGTGGATTATGAATATCAGATAGTCTGCCACCAGCATACCGTATATATTACGTGGACGATTGCATAGGGCTGGTCTCTGAGCCCCACCGAGAATAATATAAGTAGGTACTCTCTACTACATCCTCCTAACCGAGCACTAAATATAGTCGGTAAATTATCCCAAGAACATTACCGCGAAAAGGCAATGACTTGGGTTTTAGGGAATTTTCCTATTTTGCTTATTTCATTTACTCGCTGGTCTGGAAATGAGTCCGATAAAGCAGATGAATAATAAGCATAGCAATTATCTATATGGGAAAAGCTTCACTTATCAAAATTATATAGACTCGTTAATAGACCTTATTCGAAGGGAACAGTTCCAACTACACCGTGCTATACGAACCTTAAATTCAGGAATATAGTCGAGAAGCACATCGTCTAGAAGTGTGAGTCTGGCGTACGATAGAACAGAGTCAATCGTGGTCTTACTGGCGTCAATGACTTCTTTCAATTTACTAACGGGGAATCCGGTAACTCCAATAAATCGAGCTTTCCCATCTTTTACGACTTTTTCGAGGGCTGGAAGGGTTTCCTTGACTATGATTTCCACAGACGGCGCGAATTCGATGTCGTGTACCTTTAAGCCAAAACAGTGGTATTTTATTACAATTGCGCCCTAGCTAGGCTACCCATTGGACACACTCGACTTACCCATTGGACTTTTACTGTATTCCATTTCTTAGCACTGTTATCGGTACTACGGTCCACCGTCGCCATACAATCCTAAATAAAATGTAGGGGAATCCGTGATCAAAATCATTGTTGCTTGTCCTTTCCCCTTCAAGAAATCATAACCATACCTGAATGATGTCAACATAGTCCAGCTTCAACCGTTTCAGACTCTCATCAACACTCTTTAACGTGTTCTCATAAGAAAAATCAAAAGCACGATCGGTATTTAAACTGTAACGCGCCACTTTAGTGGCTATATAGTACGCTGCCCGCGGAATATTCTTTAATGCAACACCAAGGGTTGTTTCTGAACGGCCTTCTCCATAAAAGGGTGCCGTGTCAATGTAGTTTATCCCACTTTTCACGGCTTCCTCGACAGTTGCGGTGGCCTCGGCGATGGCATAATCACTGTAAAAAGAAGAATGACTTAGGTAGTGTGCACGAGTGTCGAGCTCCCAGCGTTATCTACGTATGTGTGGACGATAACTACAGCATGCCAAAGTAGATACCCATTTGTAAAATTTATCATACCTACCCGTAATGGTTTCCAAACGCTCCACCGCCAAAACCCAGATTACTGATTTTGAGCCCAGTTTTTCCGAAGTCGACATACTTCACTTTCTTGACCTTTTCAAGGTCATGGTATCCATCAATGTATGTTGGTGGAAGTGACATATTACTATTAGCGGGATGTTATTAAACGGAACTGAAAGTAATAGCTGGTATAACTAAGTGTAAGGACAATGATTGTAGCTACTCGGATATCAAATGCCGCACCCTCAAATAACCTTCATCCTATCTGTTACATGTTATCAGTGGCAGTCTGGTTGATTTGCGAAAGGCCAATATAGATTAATTACCGAATGCCGGTTTCGGCTAGCCAAGGTTACATGGTGAAGTTCAATGCCCTATCTGCTACCAAAGAATACCAAAACATATATCTGCTACTTTCGACAGAGATAGGCCTAATAGATTTTCCATATTTGCTACCCAATTCGGCTTTGTTTTTCTCAGTAGATAGGCTAATCAATTTATCTTATTCATCATTTAAATGTAGAAATTATAGTATGGCCGCAATGCCTTTAGTCACAGAATACTATAATATATAATGCCTTTAGTCTCTTCTTAAATTATTCTAGTTACCTGTATATGGTCTATGCGGTATCTGACAGCAATGAGCATCAAGGTCAAGGTACCTACCAGGCTACCGTGTGCAAATAAACCAAAAACAGTTCACTTCAGTTCACCACAAATAAAATACAAAATTAAAATAAAATTTAATTCATAACTCATAATCATTTCAAACGTTTATTGAAATACAAATACTTTTAAATGTTATTTTTTATTTGTCAACAATTTTATAACTTTGTATCGTCTGCTTTTGTTGATGTAAGCAAATGCAAAATAAAGTGAAATACGATGGAAGACCAGGATCAAGGAGAGGGTGAAAAATTTCCTCTTCATGAAGCAATATTTGAAGGAAATTTATGGAAATTGTCTCATTACATACGTACCAATGATATATCTAAAAAGGACAAACATGGTAATTACCATAATATTAATTTACGTGTTTATTGACTGTAGTCTTTGATGTTGGTCCCCAGATTCAATTTGACATGAAGTTCCGTCCTGGTTTTGGAGGAAATAGTTGAGGGTAACATGCGTTGGATGGAAATAAAATTTATGGGGTTAAAAGGGCCATTTATTTGCCAACAACTTCCGGTCTATCACTTGGTGTTACCTAAATTAGGTACCATCCCCTATGGGGTACCTACGCGATACGCCAGTGGCTACGAAGTTTAAAAAAATTCAACTCCAGATCAATCATCTTAAACAGTAGAAATAGATCTGTTGCCCTGCTGATATTTATGCATGATAATATACAGTATGTAACTGTAGGCCTGCATACACTTTTAGAACATTTCTAGTTTCACAATGAATCAACATAACTGTT
The DNA here is from genome assembly GCA_963971405.1 of Psococerastis gibbosa. Lineage (NCBI taxonomy): Eukaryota > Metazoa > Arthropoda > Insecta > Psocodea > Psocidae > Psococerastis > Psococerastis gibbosa. Next base: position 12,867,504 of record OZ020491.1, on the reverse strand, counting down.
TTCCTATTGGTGACAAATTATTTAATGACTGTCTTGTTATATAGGTAATACTCCTCTGCACTTGGCGGTTATGTTGGGAAGGAAAGGTAAGTACAACGACACAACGTTCAATTTCAAACAAATATTTCCCTATCATTATCGTAGTTTGAGGGCTAGCTCGCAACTGCTGCGTTTGATGTCTAAAAAACCCTTCCGCCCGAGCTCTTCCTTGGGTCTGCTTCATCCGCAACTAACAGGTTCTTCCTCCTGACGAACCAGCTGTTCCCTCCACCCGTGTGGTTCGACTTATGAAACTCTTTCTGGACGTCAGGCGGTTGCGCCCAGCTGACTGTCTGTGAAGTGTATGCCGGGGGCCGTCCTCTACTTTTGTTATTTCAGCGCCTTCCAGAACGGAGCGTCGGACAGCTGGAAGAGCCATGCCAATTATGGGGTAAAGCTCACAACGGGGGTGGGTTTGTGACAGCCTGAGATGATTCGTGCGGCCTCATTTACAGCGACATCATAATGTTATATTTAGATGAGGTGTTCTACGGTTTCTACGAAGAGCTAAACACGAAAGAGGGGGAGAGAAAAATTTTTAAAATCGCCAAAAATAGAGCAAGACAGCAGCAGGATATGGAGGCGGTAGTTTGCATCAAGGACGAACAAAATAGAGTTCTCACTAACGCGGCAGACATTACAGAAAGGTGGAAGAATTACTTCGATGAAATCATGAACCAAGGAGGAAACCGGGTCAGCCAAGACACAAATAAGAACTCAGGCCCAGTGCAGGAGTTCACGAAAGAAGAGGTAAAGAAAGCCCTGCAGAAGATGGCTAGAGGAAAGGCCGTAGGACCTGATATGATACCCATTGAAGCGATATATGTACTAGGAGATGCTGGCGTACGGTTTATGACTAGACTAGCGAATAAAATAATGACAAGCAGCCAAATCCCTGACGCATGGAGGGAAAGTACCACTGTCCCGATATATAAAAGAAAGGGTGATGCTCAGCACTGTAACAACTACAGGCAGATAAAGCTGATGAGCCACTGCATGAAATGGTACGAACGGCTTATCGAAACTAGGCTGAGAACCCAACTGGAGGGCGATATAACTGAAAATCAGCTCGGGTTTATGAAAGGCCGCGGCACCTCAGACGGTATCTACATAGTAAGAACAATGCTTGAAAAGTATAGAGAATTCCAAACCCCACTGCATTTTACCTTCATCGACCTAGAAAAGGCATACGACAGAATACCAAGAGAACTTATATGGGAATGCCTTCGCAAGCGAGGAGTCGTAGAGGACTACATCCGCACTGTTCAGGACATGTATGAAAATTGCACCACGAAAGTGAGAAGTGCGGCGGGCCTCAGTGACAGCTTTACGGTAAAGTATGGCCTACACCAAGGATCAGCACTTAGTCCCTTCATATTCGTCATAATTATGGACACGCTGACCCGTGACATCCAGGGTGAAGCACCAACCAGCCTCCTATTTGCAGATGACATTGTCATAATAGCACAAAACCGAAATGAGGCTAAAGAAGAGCTAGCGAAATGGGTTGAAGCACTAGAAAGAGAGGGACTGAAAGTGAATCGTGCTAAAACGGAGTACATGGAATGTGTACAACAAGAACCAGGTTCCATTAGTATTGGAAACCAACCCCTAAATAAAGCAGGCAAATTTAAATACTTGGGAAGTGTGATAGAACAAAACGGCGGTTGCAAAGAAGATGTGAGAAATCGAATAAAATCTGGCTGGGCGAAGTTTCGAGACATGTCCGGGATTTTAACAGACCGAAAAATGCCAAAGAAGCTAAAAGGACGCATATACAAGCAAGTGGTGCGTCCCTGCATGGTGTATGGGTCTGAGTGCTGGGCCGTGCGAAAACGCGAAGAAGACATGATGCACGCAGCAGAAATGCGAATGCTCAGAAAATCCTGCGGTGTAACATTGAAAGACCGACGCAGAAACGAGGACATAAGGCAGGAGATGAGAACGTGTTGCGTGCAAGAAAAACTGAGGGAAAAGAGGCTGAACTGGTGGGGACACTTACTACGTAGAGACGAAGACCACCTAGACAGAAGAGTAATGGAACTGGAGATGCCAGGAAGAAGACTACCAGGGAGGCCGAAACAAACACTGGATAGAAAGATCGCCGAAGGCATGAAAAGATTGGGGCTCTCAACTGAAGAAGCACAGGACAGGACCATGTGGAAACGACGCTGCCGTGCCGCCGACCCTCCATGAGGAAAAGGCGTAGTAAAAGTAAAAGTAAAAGTAAGTTATGTGTTTTAGAGTGCGTTCATCTGCTGCTGGCCCATGGTGCCCCGGTTAAAGTTAAGAATCTTGCTGGATGGAGCCCACTTGCGGAGGCAATTAGCTACGGCGATCGGCAGACAAGTAGGTGACACTCCTTTAAAAAGCCTTATAGAAATTTTTAATTTATTTTAATTTTAATTCAATTTATTTTAAATTTATACAAGCAAGTATATTCAGTAAGTTCTACTTTAACGTATGGGAAGCAAAAACAGTGATTAAAACAGCTCGTTTAATATGGGAACTAAAATAAGTTGTTTTCGACTATCTTTGTATTATAACGGAACGTGCAAAGCGTGCTTGATGATTTCCGGGGTAAGTTTTGTTTTGGAAGAGAGGAATTGGGGTCATTCATTGGCTTTGAAATAAAGTTTAAAGAAAGCGTCGAATTGCTTATTGTCTCTTGGATCCGGAGTAGGTTACGTATGTGATATCAACGGCCAAACTATGCGAAAAGCCACAAATGGAGAATACGTTATTTTAATTGTTTGAGGGCATACGGCCGTATAAAGGTCATAACTACACACTACACACACGATTATGGATTATTTATTTACTCATCGAATGTCATTAGTTAGTGGTACTCAGTTAATTATGCTCGTGATTTATTTTTAGTCTGCTCCCTCGTCCGCAAGCTAAAGCAACAAGCTAGAGAGCAATTGGAAGCAAGACGGCCGAGCCTTATAAAAGCTCTCCAACAAATGGATGATTTCTATCTAGAGGTTAAATGGGACTTTCAAAGTTGGGGTATGTACTCTAGATGTAAAGTAACGCGAAACGGTGCCTTTATAATGTAGATGTATGGTTAAATGGTTAGGGATATGAATGATAGGATGCATGTAAGTACGTATGTTAGTATGAATGGGTAATTAAAATAGAATAAGAAATAATTATACTCTCCAACATGTAAATGCAGTTTAGTGTAAGAAACGGCCATTGGTCCTAACTACGCTGTTCAATAAAGACGATTTATTATTATTATTATTATGATTTGAAATTTCCGCAAGTGTAGGGATTGAAGTTGAGCAAACTAATAATAATAATACTATCCTGAAGGACTTTTTATTTATACTAAATATATACTATAATTATAGTGGCCCAAAGGTCCTTATCCTATGCCAATGACCCCATGGATTTCGGACATTATTTGTATTGTTTCCGTATGAGTTCTGGGCCATTGGCAAACTGGTATACGTCCTTGATGTCAACCTACACCGGCTACAATCGATAATGGACAAGCTCGGACAAGTTTACCGTTGGCGCAGTGTGGCAGGTGGAAGCATGCCTTAACCAAGTTCAGATACGAGTCAAGTTGAACATACAGATATTTATGCATGTTAATATGTATTATATACAGTACGTAACTGTATTCCAACCAACACTATTAGAACATTTCCAGTTCCTCAACTATTCATGTTTTCATGAGCCCCCATTATGCGTCACATGGAAAATTATATTTAAACTACTGAATTGTTCCTCTTACTGATTCGTTGCCTAATTTTGTTGAGTACCACAGCTTAATGGCTGCAGATTCTAAAAAGAAAAAATACTCCGCTATTAATCTATGCTTTCAGATCCATATTTATAAATTCTTCTTCATTTTTAAATATTGAGCAATTTGAGCTGAAATTTAGTGCTTACAATGATTTCTTATATACCTTCGTCCACGTCAAATTTCAGTTCGTCATATACCTAACTCTTATTTCAAATGCTCCCTTTAGGTGACATATGAGCATGTCTGAATGAAAATGTCTTAGGCATCAGAAGAATTAACTGAACAATATTTTTTTCACGCGTTAGTTCCGTTGGTGTCGCGCATCTTGCCATCGGATCTGTGTAAAATCCACAAGAAAGGGGGTAGCATCCGTTTAGATACGACTCTTGTTGATTTCAACGACATGCGGTGGGAGCGTGGAGACCTGTCCTTTATCTTCAACAGTCATGACCTCCCAGAACACGCTTTACTCATCATGGACAATGCAGCCAAGGTCTTTCAGTATGTCGACCACTTTGTAAGTTTTAATTTATTGCTTTCCTATTTATACGTAGTCGTGGACATATAAGTCAAGACATGTAGTGTAGTGGTACGGACTCTGACTTTCACCCGAAAGGTTGTTGGTTCGAGTCCCACACTGGCTACATTTTCTGGTCATGCTTCGGAGGGCATATAAAGCAGGCGGTCCTGGGCCTTCCTAATTGAGTGTAAGAGAGGGCTTTATAGCCATAACTCCGCTAGGTTGGCTTAGTAATAGAACAAAAAGTCCTTATTTATTTATTTTTATTTATAAACACATGGACTCGCAACCTAGCCTACCAGTTGGCAGGATTCCCGCATTTGCATAGTTTCCAAAATTCAAATTTTCTTCATTCAATCAATTAATTTTAATATCCCATTATTCCTTATGTAGGCCTATTATATCAAATGATAACTTTAAGCATTAAACTGGTAAATGTTGCTTAAAATTACATTATTTTAAAGCTTTAGAAATTATTTTTAAAAATGAAATCTACAACGGGAAAGGCTATGTTTATTTTAAAAAATTAATACATATTGGTGGAAAATACTTAGGATTTTCGGAAGCGCTTTTCTGATCGTTTCTGACGGATGTGAAACTTTCCTGGTTGCTGATGTTTGTGACCAGAACTAGACTGAATGAACGCTTGGATTGGTGTGTAACATTTCATGTGAAAGACATAATAATGTGTAATAAGACTTCTCAATGGGTTTGAAGATACCTACATCCGCTTCTAGTGAACATTAAATAAATAATATCCTCTTTTCCATGGGATATGTGAGTACAAAAAAGCAACAGAATAATTAATGCATAATCTATCCTGGTCAAGGAGTTGGGGTCGATAAACACGCTTCAGGTGGCTATTCCACCGACGGGGATTTTGAATGTGAATGTGTCATGACGTGGTAGCAGACATCATTAATATAAGTCTCTGTGATGTCTGCTACCACGTCATGACACATTCACATTTAAAATTCACGTCGCTGGAATAGCCTTCTAAGTTGATATCGTACAGTTGTCTTGGTCTGTTATTGGCTCAACCAAGTGTCTGTAAAATAAAATGAATAAATGCACCATAATAATCACTTATAAATTTTCGCGCTTCTGCACTCCCTGAACAAGGGCCAATATAATAATTTTAATAAGAATTTACAAATTAGAAATATGAAAAATGGCAAGTGTAAATCAAGTCATATGGTCTAATGGGGCAAAGTTTAATGAAACGACCGGCATATCAATGAAATAGAAAGTTCCAAATGACAAAGAGTGCAAGCTCTGCTTTGAGAAATAATACTATTTCCAATTTTCTACTGATGATACATGTTGTTTATCTAGGAAACTGAAGCAGAAATAGAGGATGAAGTCGACATATTAATGTCAAGTGACATTTTTGCCGCAAATATGTCAACTAAGTCAATCTCATTTGCAAGAGCTCAATCTGGCTGGTTTTTTAAGGAAGATCGCAAGGTTAGTACTAGTTAGTTAGTTTGGGCCCACGGCATGTCTTATGGGCGCGACAAAATCCCATAAGTAAAGCATAGGACGAAATATCCCAATCTACAGAGAACACTAAAGCATATAACGTATTACGTCCGCAAAACACTATCAATAGAATACAGTAAGGTTCAGGAAGAGGGCGGTAAAAATAGAAGCATGCCACCAACATTAAAACAAAATAAAAACGACCAAATTAACACTTACCGCCTATTGAAACGACCAAAAATATTGGACAGCCTCTGCAAGTTCCAGAATCTAGACATCGGAGTGTCCAAGGGAAACTAGGAAATATGATTATTGTTGACAATTTGTGGCTGCTATGGCATGGATGGTATGGTGCCAAAAATATTTTTTGAATCCTAGGGTCAACTGGTACGTTTTTTCAGTGGCTGGTCATAGGAAACATGCCATCAGGTGGGTTCAGGATTCCAAAAATACTTTTGGCGCGCTCGAATGTCCCATCTTTCCTAAGTAGAACTGCAGTTTGTGCATTACACATGAAATGTTTTTGAATTGTTTAGGAAAAGGTAGGCTCCTTTTCGGCTGATTTCTACGTTGTTAATGGACTGGTACTTGAGGCTAGGAAAAGGCGAGAACATTTGACAGAGGAAGATCTGCAGAAGAATAAGGCAATCATGGAAAACCTGGCTCGTGGTGGCACTGCAGCATTTGAAGACCCCAAAGAGGTGCGTTACCATCAGAGATAATAATAAAATAGAGTATATGGTGCCTAACCTTAAGCTAAGTATGGCCGAGAGCGGTTTCACTTAGGGAGAAATATTAAAGAAAATGGCAAAGTTGATCAAAAGGCAATGTGACCGAGTATGCATGGTTGCAACATAAAAAAAAGAAAATAGTGGCAAATGAATAACAAATGAACATTACAGCAGGCAGGGGTGACTACAGAATACAGGCGCAGTAGAATCTGTGGACTTGGCCTAGGTTCCCTGGCATTCCCTAGCTATGTTAAGATTATTGGGTAAAGTACGATCGCTGCAGACACACTGAAGCAGTTCGCGTATTTTTTTTTATTTTTTATACCGGGTTTTGTTCAACAGGCACCCAGTTATTGTATTTCTTTCTATCTTCAATATGCGTTGAAAGCGTTCGAGATGTTCTAATTTGCAAAAAACAAAAAAGAATTCCAAATAATTTATAAACTAAGGGTATTTTGGGACTAAATTACTTATTAAATCTAATGTTTATGTAATTACTTCGCAGCCTATTAAACGAAGTTCCTTGACTCCACCACCTACTTGCGAAATGACATGGAATGAGTACATATCGAATGAAGCAGGAGCGTACCCTGTTCTGGGCAGGATTTTACTGTATAAACATACGGCTAAGGTTTTAAAAGCTACTGTGGCAATGGTAAGGCATCATTACACATGAACCAAATTATTTATGTTCTAATCAGGCTGGTTTTGTTTAGGACCAGTAATTTTTTCTTATTAGTATCTAAATTTAAAGAAAATAGTGCTTTCTGGAAAAAGCGAGGTAGCCCAGGCTCAAACTAGCAAACGAATTAGGCATGTTCTACAGGTCATTTGGAGGGAAACCCCCAAAGAACCCGGGGTCTAACCCTTTAAGAGCTCTTTAAGAACTATAATATAGTTAGTATAGTATAGTAGTGTATGCCTTAGTTTGTGTCAAAAATGTCAAATTTTTAGTTATATACTCTTTAACTGAGCATAAAATTAAAATCTGCGTAAATAGTTTTCGGAATTGCAACTACAGGTACCATCGTAATAGGTGTGATGTCTTGAGGTCCAGTAGAACCCACTTTCCATTTTTAGGAGTGAAGCCAAACTTCCTCGAGAAATATCGATCGCAGAGCCAAAAATAGAGCGTCGTAAACTAGACGAAATATTCCTCTATTATGTGATGTACATTTTGTAGCTGTCACTAATACCCATCACTGAGGATGTCAGGTCAAAGGAGTTCCAACTGTGGCCAATTGGTGTCAGTCACGGCCACCGCATGTATCAAAATGACGAGGAACATTTCTTCTACATAACATCTCAATTATGACTCTGCTATTGAAATTTCAGAAGAAACTTGACTTTGAGCAGGAATAAATAAAATGCGGGGCAGTATCTGCTCTTAAGAGGACATGCTACGTAGAAAACGAGTGTTTTTGTAGACTTTTTATTTTTTTATTCAATTAACAAAGCAAGTCATTAAAGATTTGGCTCGTGGAAGTTGTAAAAGACTACTATCAGGAAATATTAAATTTTTGGTACCTTAGTTCTTCCATAAATACCAGAACAGACAGGACAGGACTAAAATTTCGCGTATTCTGGGATTATTGGAAGAACTACAAAACCGAAAAGTAAAAATACCCGATTAAATGATGCACGAAGTAGTCTCCTACAACTTGCATGAGCCAAATTTTTAATAACTTGCTGAGTTAATTTAATAAAAAATGAAAAGTATTTAATTTTGGGGTGCCAATTTTCTACGTGGCATATCCTCTTAAGAATACCATCTAAAGTCCTTGAAGTGATACTTATGTTTCTGAGGGACATAACTAATTAATTTAGGGTGGTAACATTTATTATGATTGTTGTTATTCTGTTGTTTTCAGAGCTGTGAGTTTCCGTTGACGGTGGATATGCTTATGAATGTGCTGGAAGTGGTCGCGCCAGTCAAGCATTTCAATAAGCTGCGGGAGTTCATCCAGGTGAAGTTGCCACCGGGGTTCCCTGTTAAGCTCGAAATTCCCGTCCTCCCCACAGTCAGCGCGAAGGTCACCTTCCAGCAATTTCGCTTCCGCAACGACATTCCGCCGGAGTTATTTTTAGTTCCCAGCGATTATACAGAAGATCCCAGCAGGTACCGTATAAGGGGTAGCCACGCTAATTTTCTTACGCACGAAATTCGAAAACTACTAGGCTAATACATAAGTAACAAGACAAGTAGAGACATGAAGAGTAACAAAAAAGTAGTTTTTACGAAATGCCTGTCTATTCGTTGGTTTGTAGGCAAACTGCCCGGTAGATTTATATGAAATTTGACATGTAGGTTCTCAAAAATCATACCTTAGGACCTTTTTTTTATATTTTGAACGGGGGTTTCACCCTAAAAAAAAACGGATATATTTTTTATTTTTTTATTTTTTTTTTAAAGCGACTCCAACTATTTTCTTCAAATTAACATACTGTATATTTATTTATGCTGGTAATTAAATCAAAGTCAATTTTCATGAAAAAGTCCTAAAAAATAATAGTTCCTGCAGCCAGGAACTCCAGAAATTTTGACTTTAAACTAGATGGAATTGAACTTTCCAGATGTGCGACATTTCACTACATACTATAATATCGCAGCCCTCCCCGAAATAATGTCCCATCGACCAATTCAGTGCTTTGGGGTAGGGATCGAGGCAACCGAAATTTGTCCCTAGAAAAATTATTTACTATGGAAATATCATTATTTATCTCGGTATCTGTACTAATTTGATAAATAGGAAAGCATGTTCGAGCAAACTCGGACCGGTTCTTTGCGCTCCTGGGACGCCAAAACGTTTAAATTCACTGAAATGCCGAAATCGAAAATTTCGACCATCACAAAGCTTTCCTTTACTACGTACGATAAAAATAGGAAAGCCAATGTGTACCGGTAGTCTATAAATGGATGGAGTATTTTAGCAATTTTTTGTCTGTTTAGGTTCCCTGACTTCTGATTATCTGAACGTTGGAGTATGTGTTTAACCCAGTCCTCCTGTTGTGGAAGTCCCGCACCTCCTCACATGGGGCTCCTCACAAATCTCACTCTACCTCGAATAGATTGCTGCTGGACCTGCCTGAGCTGGACATGAAACTTCAGGCTTGGAATGTTTTTGTTAATCGGATTTTGGTCGGTGAGCTTTAAGAGTGGAGTTCGGTGCTTAGGAGTCTGTGTCCGCCCAAAGCGAATCAACCTTGAACCCCTCTCATACATCAGGGTAACCACGCATGGGTAACGTGAATGAATTTGTGATCACTGAACTGATCAGCTGCCACGTTATCCTAAATGGAAAGGGGTTGATGGAATTATCAGTTTCGCTCACCAAAAATAAATTTTGTTGCTCCGTGAGTAGGACAAATTCTTAAAATATCCCTTTAGGCCCGGTAAACACGACACGGGTGACTCACTAAGAAACGTTCATGTAGCAAATGGGTAGTTGGACACCACAGTCAACATCAGAATATTTCTCAGACTGGCGTGAAGCCGATCGCACGCAGGTGTACGATTTTCCCTTCGACATGCCAGCTCATATAAATCTTCTGAATTAGACTCTGTGGTTCTGCAACAACCATTCACTAAGCCCATTTCCCACCATGATAAATTTTGCAGTGAGTCACCGCCGTGCGAATCGTCCTTGTGTACATTCCTATAAACAGTCGTTATTTTGTTTCCAGTTTACGACCCAATGTTTTGGGGACTGTCATTTCATATTATGACGAGCAGCCCGATCATGGCGTTTTGGGATTATTTTAATACCGGGGTTTATTCAATTGGAAATTCAAAATGAAAAGCTAATATTGTTTCTCCCTTAGATGTGGACACATTAATTAAAATTCTACCAGTACATTTTAATTTTTATTCGTATTTCCTTCAATTATTAAACAATGCAACCATTCTCTTGTATTCTAATAATTTATTAATTTGAATGTCCCGCGCATATTTTTACACCGTCACGTGACACCTTACTACTGCGGTATTAGAAAATAAAGTATTATAATAATCCCAAATCGCCATGATCGGGCTGCTGACACAGTACGATTATGTGTATTTTTTTACCATTTTCCTTGGTCAATAAAAATGCATAAGACCAATTGGTAGTTTCCTTTACTGCCCTGATCATGGGGTTCAGCATTGATCTAAACATAACTTGTTGGCACATTATCTCTTTTACAAAACTCAAAGCCCTCTGCATTTTTTGGGGAAAAGTGTTGAAAAATTGTTATTGTTCCTAATGTGCGTTATGGAAGCTTAACTGAAGTGTTGCGGGCAACATTATATGAAGATTTAGTCTTAAAAAAAGTTTTAAAAAATGACAATGTCACTAGCTGCACTGGCAAAATGTTTGTAATGTCTTGCAAAATATGATTCCATTAGTCAAAAATTGAATTTTGGCGAAATTAAAAATTAAAAATAGTATTCGTGTATCATGAACAAACTTTTAAAAAACAAATTAAAAATATTTCCCGTGTTGGCATTGTGAGACTTAAATTGTATGGCCAAATCATACCAAACCCTAATATGGATGCTACTGTGAAAATCGCACGTTAAGATAGTGAAACCGAAACCTATCAACGGGTTCGAAAAGGCCTATGTAAACTCCTCACGTCTAGTGATGCTTAACTGTCGCCAAAGGATACTTAGTGATTTTAGTCTGTATGGAATATTTTATACACGATTACACCAACCCCGTCTGTACATCTGTCCGCCTCTATCAAGTTAGGCGTGGTCCCACAAAGCGGGCGGATCTTGAATTACTACTGCCTCCTATATTTATTATTTAAGAGTGCCCGTTGCGGTGTGATACCGTTTTGCCCGTGTTTTTGGACAACACAAGAATATTGCCATGTCTTTTCGTTTTTTTATGTTTTATCTTAATAAGTATAAGTTTTATTACTGTGTAGATGCAATTACAGTACTTCCGCTTCCCACAATTAATTATACCTAATCTAGAGTTATTTCATGATAAAAATATTTTAGTCATAATATGTTACCGTACATGCATGTTACGGCCAATCCTAAAGAAGAAGTACCTTCGAATGGAATTAGCTGTAAACTATTACCGTTGTTTAATTCCGTAGTTCCTTCCTGGCTCAAAAGTCTATTTAAGTTGAAGCACTGAATTTTATGAATTCTGACATGAGCGCTACAATAGCTAAAAAAAAATCTAACTGTTATTTGAATGCTGCTCATACAAACTACCTTTGAAGAGTAGATCTACGTGTATAGCCAAGCCAAATGTGTTGTTAATCCCTTCAATTTGGGGCAGGCTTGCATTACCTCAGTAGGTACGTGGAGGATATTAGTCCCGATTTGAATTCTAAACCCGATGATCAATATACTTGTTTTTTTTTATATTCGTATTTTTCCTCATTGTAAAAAAAGGGCATGCGGCATGACTAGCCGTTGTCAGTGGTTAATTTAATTCACATTAGCAGTAATGTTCTCGCTGGAATCGGATTTGTAAGCTTTGGGTGAATAATTTGACAACCTTCTATTAAGCTTTATTTACAGGTTAATAAAATTGAAGCATTACCTAACTAAACGTTATAGTTGTTTACTCAGGATATTAATTATTGGTCTCGTAGGTGTATATTCGTGCACAACAGCCCGCTGATGTTCATATGTCTAGTGCTAAGAAACGCTAACATCCATTAAGTCATGGTGACAATATCGACTTCGATGGCCAGGTGGTAACGTGCACTTGTGCGAGTCTTAACACGCCATGCGATCGGAGACGTGTCGTAACTCAACACGGGTACTAACCTACAGAGGCGACTGTAGAGGTCAATCGGATACATTCCTTAAATTGTTTGTATGCGATTAATCTTTTAAAAAAAAAAAAATGCATTGAGCCTAATGTCGCATGTAAATCCATTTATAGCCGAGTTTCATGCTTATTTAGGCATACATAGTGGAAGGAATTAGTCCTGTATAAGGGAGATAGGACATTTTTCGAATCTCATTGGGCCTACTATGGCGATTATTATTATCTTAACCTGGGATCAAAATTGTAAACAATAATAATTTTAAAAAGGAGTGTGCTATTCAAAATTGTTTTGTTTACATTTTCACCCCCCAAGAATAAGTTAATACTAAACGGATCGCGCCACCTTCTTCGGCCAATTGAAGCGCTTTGCAGAGACAGGATTCGTCGTTGGGATATGCTCAACGCATACGTTCGAAGAAGACATGGCAACTAAAATTCAAAAAAAAAAAAGCGGAAGTCCCACTCCCCTATATAAAACTCTAGGTAGAACAGTAGCCATGCCATGCCGTCTGTGAAGGTAATGTGCCACAACCCGACCACGATGGGATGACATTTGGAACACTTTGTTGTTTCAGAAACTTGCAAAAGCGGGGCACCGAGTTTATTCGATTTTTATAAGTGTTCTAAATGTCATCCCGTCGTGGCCAGGTAGTAAGGTCACGGGACCGGTAACCAGCCGATAAAATAAGACTTTGCTAATAAAATATAAATAAATATTTAATTGCTGATAGGAAGGGAAGCAACAGCAAATTGTCACGCAGTAGTATTGAACGCAAGAGTCACAAAAGAAAGAAAAAAAATAGATCAATGGCACAATCTCTTAAGTCTATAATGATTTGAATATTTGAAGAGTCAGAAAATGGTCTCAATAATTAGTGTCATTTCCAGTTAAAAGTAATAAGTTACCACTAATGGATATACCCATATAAAATTATTATCAATACTCTTCACTCAATATAATACTCAATCAAAAAATTCATTTTCTTCAAGAAATTAAAAATCATCTATTTTGGAACATATATACAAAACCATTAATCATCTAGGTCTACGGTAAGTTCTTTCATAGCCTCTTCTGAGTGGTCGCTGAATTTGGTCCATCTGTGAGCATTTTATCTGTAAAGCATTTGATTACTAAGGCGGCTATTCCACCGGCGATTTTACTTCATTTTTGCTTTCCAATTTATACGTAGTATAATGAAAGCTTTGTGATGGTCGAAATGTTCGATTCCGAGATTTCAACGGATTTACACGTTTCCAGGTCCCAGGAACCCAAAAAAGTGTTTTTTGTCTGTCTGTCTGTCTGTGCATCGATTTCCGGGCAAACTACTCGGTCAATTTTGATTAAATTTAGCGTGTAGGTTTACAAAAATCATACCTCCGGACCATTTTTTTATTTTGGGCTAACTCAATTTGGAGGGGGGGGGGCGATATTATTCTCAAAATACTAAAAACTTTATGATAGAAAATTCACGCTCAAATGGATTGCATGCCCTGGCATAATTACTGTGTGGTAATGTGTTGGTCTGACCTATCTATAATTTACCTCTCCGCCAGTGACTTTTCTATTATAAATTAAGTTATAATATGGTAGAGACCTATTAATGTTGTCTGCTACCATATTATAACTTAATTTATAATATATAAGTTAAGTATCTACATAATAGTCTCCTTAAAAGAAAACAAACGTCAATGACAAAATCAAGAAGGAAGTAAAATCGCCGGTGGAATATAGCCCGAAAGAATGAATAAATAAACTATAGACTCCAACTGCAGTTTAGTTTCTCTATTCGTACACCTGTGTATTTGACATGGACAAATTTGGCAATAAAACACAGTTTGAAGCTAAGCAGATACATGATTTTGTACTGTGGTGTCAAGTGTGTCAAAGAGGCTTCATAATGCTAAAATGTGGCGCAGTTTTTGAGGTACATCCTAACTTAACACCCATAGTGTATTTTACATCTACATCTAGTACGCCATTTTTATGAAGAATGTAAACTCGCACTTATCAAGCTCATGCAGATACATAAATTATTATATACAAAATAAAGCCAAACATGACATTTTTTATAAAGTCAATATAACTGAAATAATTACAAAAATTTCTTCACCCTCTGCGAAGGACAGTCATCAATATGAGGTTGCGATTTAACTGACAAGTAATCAGACTTCATCAGGGGTAGGTGAGCTGCATGGTATATCTGAAATTTGGAATAATACTCGTTAAGAAGCATGAATAAAGGCATATGTTGCTGGCAAAACATTAATCAGATTTTTAAAAATGTCATGTCTTACGCATAGTGTCTATTATTTCCTATCAAGAGTCGGCGAAGGAGAAAGTGTCAAAGTACAAAAATACAACATTTATTATTAGATTTTAACTTTTAGGCACCGATAGCAAAGCCAACCACGGCGACTGAAACACATTTTTTCACGTCATTGCACTCAAAACTGAAACTCAGCTTCTAGTCTAGGCCACGCAACCTCCTCCAGGGAATACACTCCGAAAGGTGATGAAGTGCCGTTCAAAGTGCCAGCCAAACAAGCTAGTGGTTACATCAAAATACATAAACGTTTGGTGTAAATAAATATAGCTGAAATCTTGTGCGGGTAGGCTACTATTGTTTTTTTATATTATGTTATAAAAGTTATATGTTTACACCCGTACCCCTTACATTCAAGCCTTCTAGGACTTTGGAGGGGGTCCACTAAAAAAGCTACAATATTTTTTGTATTTTTTAAGGGAACTATAATATTTTTGTAATTTTTATGAGACGAAAACAGTCAGTTGACTAACCTTAGCCGCACGGCTGCTTATTGGGCACACGAGGTTGACGCATGGTCATGTGATGACGGGTTCTCCGCCTCCCATATGCCCAACGTGCCAGGTACCACTCGATGTGACTCGTATATGTACTTGGTTAAGTCATGCTTTCGCCTGTCTCATTGCGTCAATGGTAAGCTTGTCTCAGCTTGTCCATTATCTCTTTTAGTCGGTGTAAGTTGACATCGAGGACGTATACCAGTTAATGCTAATGGCCAAAATTCAAACGGAAACCATACAAATGCCCGAAATCCATGGGGGTCATTGGCATTGGACAAGGGACCTATGGGCCACTATGAGTAGGCCTGGGTACATAAAAAGTTCTTCAGGACATTACTACTACTACCACTGGATGTACATCGATCTCATTATTAGACCTCCACTCACCGTTATCACTCGCTTCATCATCGTCATTTTCTTCTTCAATGAGCTTCCTTGCGAGCTGCACGGCCTTGAACTCGTTGTAGTGGTGCTTTCTCCTGTTTTTAAACTCCCGACGTTTCGCCCTCTCCGCATCGCTCAAGTCCATTTCCTCCTCATCGTCATCATCCTCTGAAGCAGACGGGGTTGACCTCCTTCGTGAGGAACACGAAGCCCCCGCTAATCTGAAATCCATAAATAATTAATCAAATTATGAACAAGGGCTACCAACTTCAGACACAAATACAAAAATTAGAGTCCCTGACCAGCCAGAGTCAAATTAGTATCATATTAGTATGCTCTCGTATATTGTATTCCTAGGCTCCAAAACGTATATTACATACATATTTTTGTGCATTCTTGTTTCATCATAGAATAGAATAGAAAATAATTTATTGATCCATTAAGACACAAACAGTCCTTTCGGCAATCGTCAATAATAAACACACACAAAAAAAAACTATTTAGAACATTTTGTCATCAAACATTAGAACATGGCACATACAATATAATTATATGGATACATAATGTGATCATAAGAAAAAGAAATATTGTCAATCAACATCAATTCATGAATTCATTTATAGTATAGTCCTAGTACGATTTTTCAATCAGATTTTTTTTTAGATATTTTAAAAACTCTTTCTTGTTTTTCCCTCTTACATTCCTAGGTAGGGAGTTGAAAAATTTGCAGCCTGCATAAAAAACTGAACTTACTTATAACATAACTTACTTATGTCTTAGTTCGTCGAGATCTATTTGACCACTGGTTCCAGCTCCATCTGACACATCATAGTCAAAGTTAAACGGGGTCTTCGGCTCTTCCACTTTCATATGCCCGTAGTCTTTGTCAGGTGGATGAAACGTCGCAATGATATTCATTTCGTCCCATTTTGTAGCTTTACGCCTAAAAAATAAAATAAATATAAGTTTGCTTTTCAGGTTTTAATTCTAGTTCTTTTTGTTAATGACGCATGTATTTATATGTAAATAACTGCGAATAATGGCCTAATACTATTTAACTATTTAATAAATAAACATTAATAAAAAGAAGCCAGTTCAACTAAAAGCACACTTCGTAGAAATTCAAATAATGGCGGGCATTTTTTCATTCTGCATAAGAGAAGCATAGCATCTAATTAAAGCAGACGATGCTGACCTCAGAAATCAACATTAGTCTGTCTTGTAAATATAAATTAAAAAAAAACAGATGTTTTACAGTTTCTAATTAGTTTAAATAAAGTCAATCACAGTTTTTACCAATTTGGTTAAAATAAGGCGTGATGTGTTCAGAAAAATACTAATAATTTTGCAGGTAACATCCTATTTCTCTCTTAACAAACAATACGTCATGTTATGGTATTCTGTGGCAATACAACAAATGCTCTGGGAAGAAGTCATAGTCCAACTGATTCCTTTTGTCTTCAGCTATAATCGTGTCCTAATGCATAAGATAGATATTAAAATCCATTTAATTTCACTGCAAATTAGCCTTTTCACTCATTGTCCAAGTCCAACCAAAATTAACAATGGCTCCCCCCAATTTTGGCTGCATTTCTGTAGTAGTACTACAAATCATCAGTTGCCTATCGAAGCTACTGATTTAAGGGTACGCATTTTGAATTCCACGCCTTAAAAACCTCTAACAATGGATCACATGGAAGAAACTATACGTATTTAAGCCTAATAACAATTTATTGTTAAATAAGGCATGCAATCTAACGCAAGGTTTGTAGGGGTTCATTTAGATGTTTTTAAAATATTGAATTAGATAATAAAAGTACACATTTGTTTGTAGTTACATTCTTGTAATGTGGTCGACAACGCCGGAGGAAAAAGACACAGAGTCACTATTGAAGGAGACATTACTGCGTCAGCTGTCACACGCAGTAAAAGAGGTTCAGCTATTCTACTCGCAGACCAGTGAGACATGTACGACACAGGAGGGCATTACGTCTCTTATACTCATACTGGAAGCCATTTTCTTGCATGCCATCAAACTCAGCATATTAGACTCGGCCCGGAGAACCATAAGTGCTGCTGACGACCATAGGCCGTCGCCTGCTTTCTTTAATGCAGTGCGCTCAGTAACGCACAAGGTAATAGAACTAAACGGACAACTTTTAAAGCAGACGTCATCCAGAACAATGTACACCCTGTTGCTATGATGAGTGGTCTCGATAACTGTTAACTGTTCAATTTCGGATAACCAAGAACTAGTCAGAACTTCCAAACAATTGTTCATATCTGTTGGAAATGGGCAGGAGTGCATGGGGTGACTATTAACTACGAACCTACCAAGAAATAAAAATTACTCGGTTTGTAATATAATAGCAGATTCCAGGTTTATTTCAAATTGCTCAACCTGTATGGTACTTGCACGGGTATCTCGTTTCAAACATAGAGAGAAATGAATACACATGCGAAAAATAAGCATTATTGGCAAGGACGGATACACCCCCCCCCCCCAAAAAAAAACATTTGGTAAATCTATTGTAAATTAAGTTATTACGCTCTAATTTAGTCGACCCTACATATGTTTTCCTAATTTGACCCTCAGCTACCCCCCCCCCCCCCCAAATGGGCTGGATCCGTCCCTGATTATTTGACTAAACTGGATTACTTTCGTAATTTGGATATTTTACATGTATTTTTTTCATAGTTATTTGCTATATTTGACTCAAGTATTAAACATATTATAATTCCCGATTTTATTGCATGGGCGTACTTAACTGCGCTGCCGAACCATTTTAAAGAATAACTAAGTACAGGGGCGTAGCGCCCCCCCCCCCCCCCAGCCTCGGGCATTGTAAGACGTGCTTCATACTTCATGGTCCCCTTTGCAGCAATAAATATAAGCATTCCTTTTTTAGCTTTGTAAAAGCTACAGCTATACTTTACATCTATTAAAATGCTCTTATATTTTCAATTTTTCCTTATCCTGCCTGATGACGTCATAAGGACTACTTAGTTTTGCCCCCGCCATCATTCTAAAACTTTACGCCTCTGACTAAGTATATAACGTTCGACTTCGAACACAGAACCAAGTTAGAAATTGGACCCATCAGGGAACAGGAGAAAATGAAGTGAATATTGTAACAAAATTAGCGTATTATATACCATGTTGTAGTATTCAGTGTAGTCAGAATGGCGTAGAGGTAACGACTCGGACTATCATCCAGAAGGTGACTGGTTCGAGTCCCACCCGAATGCCAAAATTTTCTAGTGGTACAATTATTTATATTCTGACTACCATGCTTCGGAGGGCATGTAAAGCCGGCGGTCCCGGCAGTCTTCCCTGACTGTCGAGAGGTTAAACAGGAGGCTGTTGATGCAACCTGAAAACTCCTGTACCACGGGTAGTACCACCCCGACACGAATTTACTTTTTTTTAGTATTCAGTTGTGTCAGTAGACATGATTGAAAAATAAAGGTGTTACAAAAATCGAATATCTTCAAATATTTAACAAGGATATTACAAATGTGGCGGCAAGCATTTAACACGCTCCGCCCACTTTGGTAACAAAAGGAACTGGATTGAGTAATACACAAAGATATTTTGTTACAAAATACGCCCAAACATTGCGTAATTTTTTTCGTTTCAGAACACGGAAGCACAGATATTAAATCTACCTCTCGTTAATACACCAGTCGGTAGAAGTAGGGTATGGATACGGCTTGCCCTCAACGACTCCGCCATGCCAAGCTACATGTCTACCATTGCCTTTGATAAGAGGGTGCCGCGCTATTATAGGCCGCAAGCGTTCCTTAGGGACAAAGAAGCCTTAGACACGGCGGCACATCTCATGGAGGGGCTCATGCAAGTGCCTTTTGATGTGCCTCTCAATTCAAGGTGAGTATACAACGTAAAATGCTCGTGAAATATGTCATCCTTCCAAGTATTGATGCCCAAGGATCCTAAGTTGTCCAAGGACTACCTAAAAAGGCATGACAATGTCACTTGTTCCTTGACTCTTTTCGTTATTTGATTACAACAAATGGCAAAAAATGTGCCAGTTAACAAGCACTGGTTAGCTTTGTAACCGTTTTTTTTATTGCTTTCCCATTTCCTTCATTAGAACTGAAATTAGAGGATAGAGAAAAACTGGACTTGGCGGGATTCGAACCCATAATCTACGCCTAACTGGGGCGTCGTCTCAACCGCTCGACCTACATTAGTGTAAGGAAAGCTTTCTGACGGTCAAAATTTTGATTTTGAGATTTCAGTGGATATACACGGTCCCAGGAACCCAAAAATATCAAAAAATCAAAAATATCTGTCTTTCTATCTGTGCATCGGCTTGTGGACAAACAACTCCGTGGATTTTGATGAATCTCAAAAACGGCCCAACGATTTTCTTTAAATCCACATACATCGTATTGTAGTCGTTTTAAATGTTAACAAAACCCGATTCGCCCCTTGATAGTTTGGTAAGGGATAAATAGGAAAGCATCTACGGGTTCGCTGGTACCGGTTCTTTGAATATGTCTTAATTAAATAAATAAATAAAACTTAAAGTAAATTAATTAAAGTTTTAAGTTATTAAATTTAAACGTGGTACAAACGTACTTTAAATTGATGAAGACCTTCAGAGCAGAGGTTAATAATATTATGATGTAAAAAGATTAAAATATATAATAGTTATGGTATTTCATTTGCAGTCTTCTTAACGTATGGAGTGCAGAACCGTTGCACACAAGTGGTGTGTGGTGTCCCGCTATGAGGGAAACCGTTCAAATAGCAGTCGATGTGGCTGGAGGGATTGAGATTGAAGATGATGGAACTATGAGTCTGCGGACAGCCTCTTCGTCCATGCACTCTCTCGTAGTAATGGACTCAGATCAAGCTATCGAGAACTGGCTGGAGTCCATCAGGAAGGGCGAACCAAAGGAAGAAGCTCAGCAAGAGAAGGAAGAGCGCAAGGAAGATGAATTAGGGAAAACAGAAGTTCGTAGCATAATGGTCAGAAGTTTTTCTTCTCTTGTGGAAAGCGTCAGCCCTAGATTATACGATGTTCCAGAAGAGCCAAATACAGTTGAGGTGAGCTTTGGGAACTTATCACTCAATGTGGTTAATGCAATGAGGTTCATTTGTGACGTCATTTTGTAGATGGCAGCACCAGTTGCTAAGATATCAAAGTGTTGATTTTTCGTTAGCCTCAATAATATTTTAAAATTATTTTATTTATGTATTATTTTAAAGTGATATTTTTCTATAAATCATGGAGAATATATATATTAAATTATATGCAGCGAAATAAGGTCCAGGCATAGTAAAAATATTATAAAAAATATTAAAAGAATTAATTAGATGCTAAGACCTTAGTTTTCACATGCAAACGGCGGCCATTTTGAATAATATGGATATCGGTTTTTCGTCAGCGGACCTAGTGACCGCTGGAAGGACGAGTTAGAGAATGACCTTCGCGAGTCGGGAGTCTCCAGATGGTGGAGCGTTGTGCAAAACCGAGAAGAATGGAGGAGTGTTGTCGAGCAGGCCAAAGCCCACCAAGGGCTGTAGAGCCGGAAGAAGAAGAAGAAGAAGACCTAGTGACCAAAACTGTCCCTACAGAACCTCATAGGGTGTACAAGTCAAAAGGCAACATTCTCCTTCCCAAGATTTTCTGACCAATGTCCTCTTGCATTCTGAATGTGTTCTCGTGTTATTTTCCAACGTCACTATTTCTAGACAGAAAACAAATAAACCTCCGAATCACATTGTGCCATGATACATACAATAAAAATAAAATTATGTTACAGCTTTGAACTAATTCCGACTCTCATATTAAATATCTTGTATTGTATTTAATTTTATAAAGTTTATTAATCTAATTTTTTCTAAAAATAGATTTCATTTTTCCGTAAGATTATTATCTCTCTATCAGGATTACCTCCTTTTTTAGGATTTTTGCCTACTAATTCCACAAATTTATTTAGTGCAAAGTTGTTTTATAATTCTATTTTTATTTTTAATGTGCCACTTGTACGCACTTACATGATTCAAAATTTTACCTATACGTGTATTTTATGCTTGCAGAATGAACGCAGCTATGAAGATATAAAAGATACACAAGTCAAAGATGTAGGAAGTGCACAAGTCGAAGAGAAAGAGGAACAAATAGCAAAGCCAGGATTGATACATCGTCACAAAAAGGAATCTGAAGACTTCAATACGTTGGTTCGACATAATTACGCTACTAACGAACCAGATCTGAGTCTACCGGAGTGCGATAAGGTGAAACCACAGCAAAAAGAAGACCTCAAGCGAAACATTCAAGATGTTATATTAACAATTCAACAAGAAATAGGATTGAGATTACAAAAGTTTGAGTGCGCTGACTGTCAATTATCTATAGGCCTCAACTTCGGTACCGCCATTCTGTGTCACGTGACCGGGGAATACTTATGTGAGAATTGTCACCTAGGCGATACGCAGGTCGTGCCTGCAAGGGTACTTTACAACTGGGATTTCACTAAATACCCCTCTGGAAAACGAGCTCTAGAATATCTTTCAAGTCAATACAAAGAGCCGGTATTTGATTTGAAAGAATTGAATCCTTTACTTAGCAACGCAGTACCTGAGCTGAAAGAAATTGAACAAGTACGCCGACAACTAAAATTTCTCAACCAGTATTTGCTGGTTTGTAAAGAATCCGTTGAAATCAATGCGCGCGACTATCTTTACCTCGCAACCGATAAATATTCATTAGCTGACTTAGCAGCGATCCCGGGGGGCTATCTAAAGAGTGAGATCAGCAAATTAGTAGAGCAGGCAAGGGGACATGTGATTGGGTGTTGGATATGTAAGCAGAAGGGGTTCATCTGCGAGTTGTGTCGTGACCCACAGGTTATTTATCCGTTTGACGCGGGGTCCGTGTATAGATGTAATAAGTGCAATGCTGTGTACCATGGACAGTGCTTGAAAAGTGATACTAAATGCCCCAAATGTCAGCGAAAGAAAAAGAGGGATTTTGCTGAGAAAATGTGCTAAAAAAAACGAAATTACTACAGTAGAATTCCTATTATGTAAACCAATTTGAGACAAAAAGTTTAAGTCGATGCGCGACTTTGCTGCCCGAAACGAATATAAACCGCGTACTTTCATCCAGATGTCCAGTAAACCGTGACTTTATGTACAATACTGGCTACTTCTCATTTCATTCATTTAAAAATAATTAAATGTCGAAAATAAGCTAAGTTGTTGGAAAACCCCAATTATTTCATTTTTTAAATGGGATCCAGTTCCAAATGATTAAAATAGTAGAGTTGGAGTACTGTACTTTCCGCTTTTATACTTACATATTTCTCAATGTTCTAAATTCATATAACTAAAAACTGTCAGAGCTATTCTATACTTTAACAAGGGCAAAAGCAATAAATTTAGCTTCATTTACAATTAATTAGCTGTAAACGGTTAGAAATTTCTACGGTAGGCTACACGTTGTCTATAATACTAATATAAAGATATGTTCTTGTCAGGTTATACGTACTTATTACTTGTTACTAATCCTTGTAATCCTGCAAGATGTTTTAAAATCTCAACATTTCATTTTTTTTTTTTTTAACATTCAAGGAACCTAAATAATTGAGTAAAAGTTGAATTTATAAAATTTGGCATATAAGTAACGACTTGTATACAAATTAGCTTATTGGCCTATTATTACATCTTCAACCAGGATTCAAGCGTCATAATGTTTAAGCAATTAATGTGTATATTTAAATGTTATATGGCATAATTATTATCTATATATAAATATAAAGTCCAGCTACACTCTTTTTTAGTAACACAATGTTTTTATTCAATTGAAGAGGCGGTAGATGAATTACGACACATAGACACAACTTTAAACAGTGAATGGCATAATTTATTATAACTTATGGTTTTTATTTGTATGAATGTGTGAATCTGTGATTTTGAATGCTTGTCTGTGTGTGTGAATGTAACGCTGTTTTGCATAAGGTATGACTTCATGTTACTCTTTTGATATACTGTATATTTTTGTACCTTATGTTAAAATAAAGTGAATATTTATTTATTTTATTTTTATTGTGGAACGACAGTACCATCTGCATGACTAATCGACATTTTTTGTATTCCATACTGACAAGCTGAGAAAGGTGGAATACGGTGCTAACAGCTAACCTTAAAGAGAATAAAGTAGTTGTAATCAGCTGATTGCATACTTGCAGAATAGGTTTAATATATTCTGAGCCTAGTGAAAAGAGACGTGTTGGTATGATTATTACGGTCATGAATTTGTTTGCGCCTTTCAATTTTCTTGCACCCTTTGCTATCAGTTGTCTGGTGCTCAACATAGTTTCCACAGGGGGAGGTCCACTAGTATTGCGATCATGCCTAATTCACGCTATTAAGACAGCATTTGGACAAGGACTGTACAGCACTCAACCCATGTGACCAAAGCAAGGCCTTTGATTGCATTCCCTATGATATATTTATTTATTTATTGGTGCTGATTGTAACATGTGACACAGTCGATGACCAATTTGTATTTTTAGAAAATTAGTAACCGTCCGTGTATCGATTTTTTTTTATGCCAGGCGTTCTGATTGCAACTCCCGCGGGCCCATCAAGTACATAAAGAGCAATACAATATAATTATTATAGTCCCAGACCAGCCTAAACCGGATTGACCGTGTTACATTATATTGCAAGTAAATAATAAAATTGAAATAACCAACCGAAATTGTGTTATACTGTTATACATACTAGTCTCCTTAGTAACTTTGTAAAACTTGCTGTCACTCATTGTAAAAGGTCAATGGGGGATCATACTCAGTCCGGCTATGGAGGGGCACGTCAATAAATCTCCTTTAAATATGTTCTAAGCCTGGCTGCAACCAACTGCCTCATTGCGAACAACTTATCATAGCAACGGTGTGCAAATATCGGGTAGGAGTCCCTAGACTTGTTTTTATACGACACCTAGGCACATCGAACCCTCCCACCCAGCGCATATCAAGTTAATCAGTTAAATCAGTTATATTCATGCCATTTTCAAGCTAGCTAGGGCTAGCTTCTGGGTGCCGTCATTAATATATTATAATTAAAAAATTAATTAATACAGTGCTCCTAGTCAGCAGTCCAGACTCCAGGACTCAACTTAACTGCCATGTCTGCCATCAGCCCGGTCCACTCAGATGCCAGCAAAACCTTCTGTTAAGACTTAAGAAGCTCTAACAGCATAATCGTAACCTAAAGGAAGACGGAAAATATTTGGCAACTATTTGTCACTTAGTTTGAATAAATAAGATATAAGCGGGCAGGAAGAACCTGGCCAAAATTCATAACCGGCCCAACCAACACTTTCAACTTGCAAACAGCTCACAATTCGCTCAATTCTAACAATTGCGAACAATAAATCTATAGAAATCAAGTATATTCATAGTTCATACTGAGGTTGTCACAGTGCAAAACAATCATATTGTAGCGCCCAATGTCCAGTCATAATTATGGGAAAGAGAACTTACTTTTGCTCCTTCTCCTGCTTGTCAAAACTTGATGAGGACTTTAAAATACCTTTATTCGGCTTCTTGTTCTCCATTTTACTTATTAACACTTAATTTTAATGGAATTAGCATAAAATAATCCGGAACACCTAAACTAATATAGACTACGGATTGACATTAATCCATCTTCTGCTGTCAAATGTAAACAAGCAAGTAGCAACTAATCTTGGAAAAGTGGTTAATTAAACTAAAAAAGTTGTATTTTGATATTTAATCATATAATTACTATGCAAAAACATTTTAGTTTGGTATTAAAGTCATAAATTATGCTAAAATAATTAAAAACTGTGGATATATTTGTCATTATTCCTCGGTCTATGCCAAACATTGTTTGAAAACAAACATGGCTGAATGCTGTTGTTAAATTTTAAACATGTGCTTGTGCGATATGTTTTAATTTAATTCAATTCAATTTAGTTTTGTGAAAAATTATTAATTTAATGAAATGGAAGTCACCGACCCAAATAATGTAAAAATATACAACTTGAGCGCTGGGAAGTCATTACCTGACTGGCTTAGTGACAGAAAGCGAAGAGCCCTACAGAAGAAGAATGTTGACATTAGACGAAGAATTGAACTTATACAGGAATTCGATATGCCTGGTGTGAGCACTAACGTGAAAATGTCGCCTGACGGACAGTACATTATAGCATGTGGTACGTTCCTTCAATTTTTCTATTTTTGGCAACTACTTTATTGCAGGCTACACTTTGACGTTCACATTGCATTGTTTTATATACATACACTCCCCGCATCCGCTGTTATCCAATAATTCCAATTTAATTATTAAGAATTGGAGTAAATGTATGCAATGTATTATTTTTCAGGAACATATAAGCCGCGTGTAAAATGTTTCGACGTAAATCAGCTATCACTGAAGTTTGAACGTTGCTTCGATTCCGAAGTTGTCGACATACAAATCCTTTCTGAAGATTATAGCAAACTCGTCTTTCTACAATGCGACCGATACGTAGAATTTCACTCTGCACCTGGAAGGTCGGTTATAATTTGATACATTTTATAATGGCTGTCTTACTAAAAGCTAAAAATAAGTGAAAACTAGATATTGTAAATACAAATACAAAAATTAGAGTCCCTGACCAGCCAGAGCCGGATCGACCGTGTCAAACAAAAATAGCCACCCGAGAGGGTTTTGTACAAAAGAAGGAGGAGGTACTTAAATAGTCCAGCTCCTGGGGTCGTACTCATCCAAATTATATAGTGAGGCGTCAATAAGTCTGCTCTTAATGTATGTTCTGAAAGTTCTGTAAAGGTACACTTCCCCTCACCAACAGGCATTCAAAAAGGGTACCTACCTACTCATACCGGTACGTAAAAAAAAATTGTATACAAAAAATATTAAACTGTACTGATCTGCTAATGAAAGTCTATTGGAATGTTACAGGTATCATCGGTTACGCGTTCCCAAGTTTGGCCGATCAATGCAATACCATTATCCGTCTGCGGAGTTGTTAGTTGTTGGTGCAGGGTCTGACATCTACAGGCTCAACCTAGAACGCGGACAGTTCCTTCAGCCTTTCACCACTGATGGAACTGAACTCGGGGCTTGTAGTATAAATACTGATACTGGTTTGATAATGGTACGTGGCAGACTATAATTGTGATGCTCTGGATTGCTCATGGGGATTGTTAATTGCCCTAGGACGACTGGTAAACCGCCCTATACCAGATCCTCTTTCATGTGTACTGGCGGCAATCTGTTCAGTATCAACACTGCACTGCTTGATTTATGTAATGACAATCGGCAGTCAGTGGCCACTATCTCAAGATGGAGAATGTCAGCAGTTTCAGTCAGAGAATATGGCTAATGCAGATAGGACATTTTGATTCCAAACGTTTTGTCAGCAGCTGCGGTCGACATGTTCAAAGTCTACGTAGTGTCACTCTTGATGCCAACCACAATTGTAGATGAAACTTTTGTATGTATATTTTCAGACTGGCCACAGCACATCGGCCTGGCTTCGTCTGTTCCATGATCTGGCCTCGGCCTTTATAAATTATAAGACTGCAATTAAGGGGCCACCGGAGTCCCTCCTCCCCGGGACACCAAGGCCACTCGTTTATTGTAAAGTGTAAATGTATAATGTTTATTGTATGTGTAAAGTCAAATTTAACGGTAAATATTCATTCTTATTTTTTTTGGCTTCGCAAGGAATATTTACTGTGAAATTCGACTTTCTAAAAAAAAAAACTAGTAAAATTGGTACCCCGCTGTGAGCTGTGAGCACACAAAGCTCGATTATAAAGTACAGAAAGAAAAAGTCCAGACAGCTGCTCCAACTACGCGAGTTTCAGAAAAGGTTATTCGGATACATTCATTGAATTTTTTATATCCGAATAATCTTTTATTAAAAAAAAGAATCTATTTTACATCAAGTGAAAGCAAATTATTATTATTATTATTATTGACTGTTACACTATTGTCGTTTTTACAGTTCGTACATACTTAGAATCAGACAATAATTTTTCTTTCATCTCATAGGTTGGTACTAAAGAAGGCCGCGTTGAGGCTTGGGACCCTCGCGGAAAGTCCCGTGTAGGAGTCCTGGACGTCGCAGTGCATGTACCCCCTAGTGACACCCACTTCCCATCTATAACTGCACTCGCATGCCCTAATGGTCTAACATTGGCAGCTGGAACTGCTACGGGGCAGGTCATTCTCTTCGATATTCGTGGAGCGAAACCATCAATTGTAAAAGATCACATGTAAGCATTCATTATTGCTGTGCCAATTTTAACACCACCCACATCACATCGTGTTTTTAGCGCAGAATATAGCAGGGAAATGTTGCTAAGGCGCCCATTCCACCGACCGGCTAGGGCTATTTACAAAAACTGTGACGTGGTAGCAGACATTCAAGGCTTAGGCGGGGTTTCCAGCGACCTCGCATTGCAGAATTGACGGAAATGTTTATTTTCCTCTATGCCATAGTAAAAATTGATCAATGATCATACAGTAAAATCACAAACAAACAAACTAAAATTAAAAAATGGCGTCATGGTATATGTTAAGTACAAACATTTTAATAGATTTATAAAAAGAAAAATTCTAATTTCCGTCAATGTCATTTGCATTCTGCAATGCGAGGTCGGTGGAAACCTCACCTAAGTCTTGAATGTCTGCTACCACGTCACCGTTTTTGTAAATAGCCCTAGCCGGTCGGTGGAATGGGCGCCTCAAGCAAGATATGAGATGCGAACCTACTTTCACTAAAGAGGAAGACGATAGGATGACATTAATCGCAGCCACGTCCTAAATGTTCAAATGATAGGGTACAATGAACAACGAGGGATTAAAGGAGACTGAACAAATTATTATCCGTCAAAGACATGATTCCTCAAAGTTACTTACGATAGGCTACAATCTGTGTCCTGGATTATTTGACTGGTATCATTGTTACGACGAATTGAACTGAAAGAACTGGTCCGAGTTTACTCTCGAACATGCTTTCTAATTTATCAACATTAGTAGATAGAGAATATGAGTAATTTCATGGTAAATGGGGGGGGGGGGGGGGGGTCGTCCACCTGACGTCACTGGAAGTGAGGTAAATTCTAGATAGGTCAGACCAACACATTAATTACCACACAGCAATAATGGCAGGGCACGCAATGCATTTGAGCGCGAATTTTCTATCATTTTTTCAAAAAATAATTTTTTGTGCAAAACCAAATATTTTTTTGGAAAAGCAACCTATCCGGTTTCGTTACTCAATTTAACACCTAAAACATGCCTGATGGTAGAAATCATCGATAGAAAGGTTTCGCAGAAAAATTATTTTTTAGTCATTTTTCATTAAAATTAAGTTATTTTTATTTTTTTACCCCCAGAAGCAAACTATCAAGGGGCAAGTGACCCCCCGCATTTTGTCAACATTAATAGCGACTACAATATATGAGATTCTAAATGAAATCGTTGGAGCCGTTTTTGAGAAATAATTTTTTTTTTTAGTTTTTTGAGAATAATACCCCCCCCCCCCCCCCCAAATTGAGTTACCCCCAAATAAAAAAAATTGTCCCGATGTATGATTTTTGTGAACCTATATGCCAAATTCCACCCAAATCCACCGATTAATTTGCCCGGAAATCGATGAACAGACAGACATTTCGTAAAAAACACTTTTTTGGGTTCCTGGGACCTGGGAACGTGTAAATCCGTTGAAATCTCGGAATCGAAAATTTCGACCATCACAAAGCTTTCCTTATACTACGTATAAATTGGAAAGCAAAAATAATTTAGGCTGGCTTTGAAAAAACCCTATTAAAAAAAATAACTTGCTTTCCAGGTATGGTCTTCCCATCAGAAACATAGCTTACCATTCGCAGATGGACCTATATTTATCCATGGACAGCTCCGTTTTAAAAATGTGGGAACGAAATACTGGCAAGTTATTTACGTCAATAGAAGCTAAAGCAGATCTCAATGATTTGTGTTTAGTAGGTGACTCCGGGTTATTGTTTATGGCCAATGAAGCTCCCAAACTATTAACATATTATATACCAAGTCTTGGCCCCGCACCAAGGTAAGTAATTTGTGTTTCTGCTATTTGCGCTTCTTGTATTCTTTTATGCTGTAGGTGGCTACCCTTTTCACACTACAATTTGTGAAATTGTGTGTGTGCGAAAAGTATGTGCATTACGTATACTTACAATATGGGGATCGCCCATGGGTGACAGCCATATCAATTAGGCTAATTCATTAAGACTCAAAATTAAAAGTAAACTTGATCACTAATGATCAATAATATTCTAGGATGATTTTAACTATAAACACTTGAAATCCAAATCTTAGCCATTAGTGAGTACCTTGGCGTAGTTGCAAATTTCAAACACTCCCCGCTAGTTAATGGTGACAATGGACCTCTTTCGTATAGAAAAGTGCTTGCGGCCAACCTATCAAATGGTGGGAAGGTCACGTGATCTCTCAATGCTACATGATTGTATAGTCGACATTTTGGACTTCTATGCGAAACAGGTCCATTATCTCCTTGATTGGGGGCAGCTCATGCACACGATATTGGCCAGTAAGAAGCTTCTAAGTCTCAGATCCTAGAAAGCTGATTGAGTTGGTAAATACGTGGTATAAATAATTAGAAATGTATCAGGTTAGGTCAGCCACTTTCTCTCCTACCTACCTAAAACATTTTTCCATTGTAATTGTAGGTGGTGCGCATTCTTAGATAGCCTTACTGAAGAGCTAGAAGAAAGCAAGATGGATACAATATACGACGATTACAAGTTCGTGACTAGGCGGGAATTAGACGACCTAGGCTTAGCTCACCTGCTGGGCACACCACTGCTCCGCGCTTACATGCATGGATTCTTTATTGATATTCGACTGTATAAGAAGGCAAAGGCTATCGCTGATCCGTTTGCATTTGAAAAATACAAGAAACGAAAGGTACTCAATAGTACTGTGTTGCAACTGTGGCTGTTCAAATTTTGGATAGTTGTGATATCAACAGAAGCGAGAAAATATTAAATATAATTTTAAGTCTATGAATCCCGCTTTCCTTCAAAATGTGCAAGTAACTAAAATGAATTAGAATCGCTCCGACCATTCTCTACATAATCATTATCCAAACGATTCGCCATTTGCCCAATCGCAAAGCAAAGGTCGGGGCGATCCAAAGCTACTTAATAAAATTAACCGGCTATGTACCCTTATTTATACCCCTTCTACTGAAGTTAGAGTACAATTCGATAAAACTTATGACGTCTTTACTTACGTTTTAGGTCAGAGAGAAGATAGAAGAAGAGAGAGGTCACCGAGTGAAGCTAGCTAAGCTCCCATCAGTCAATAAAGATCTAGCGCTGAAGCTGAAGGATACTAATGAAGGCTTACTGACTGACGACAGATTTAAATCCATGTTTACTAATCCTGATTTCCAAGTTGACACCAATGCAGTGGAATATCGACTCATTAATCCGGTTCTATCGAAGGGAGTAAAGAAGGCTGAAAAGAAGGCTCAAAAGCTGGAAGCTTTGCATCAGTTTACTCCTGTGGAGGAGGAAGAATTTATGAAAGGTAGGTTGCTCTGTGCCGGTGCGTCCAAATTTTGTTTCTTGATTCTCTCATTTCGGTCACATTCAGTTGAAGTTGAAACTGATAAGCTGTTACTACTCACGTACTGCGCACATTAAAATCCAAGGAGAAAAGGAGCCATGAAAGGCAAAAAATATATATTATATAATTCCCTCATTCATATATTTTAGATCAACCCAGTTCCGAAGAGTCCAGCTCCGAGGATGACGAAGATCTTAAGCAAGAATTGAAAGCAACGCACAAGGCTATCAGAAATGAACAGCGAGTCAAAGACAGACGTGACGCAACCATGTTCGAACTGAAGGAGGGCGAAGAGTTTATAGGGCTCAAGCCGGAAGTCGTAAGAAAAAGTCGGCTGCCATTGGGCGTAAGGCTCGCGGCCGCCTCAGAATCTGAACAGAGGACAGACAGGGAGATAAGGTTTGTTTCAGCTATTGATGTACCTAACTGTTTCGTCACGCTAAGCCACAGAATACCATGTGCTGTGTTGTTTCTAATGCCTGCTTTCAGCATTTGTGATTTTAAGCAACCCTGTCAGCCTGGCGGGGGGAGTGAGTCTGTTTGTTAGCTTGAGGCACCCTAAGGGCAGATTCCTTTACCTTGAGGGAAAGGGGAGTTGACTGACAGGGTGGACCTCCTGATTATAGTGGATTCTGAAGCACTTGGGGAACATGGTAAAGTCACACTATTAAGTCGGAGGTGACAAGGACTCGCCACGCACGTAGACTGACTGTTATAGTCTCAGCACTTTATCATGTCCCACCATGTTCCCCTGCCAACGCTGTGCACACTACCAAGTTTGCCGCAGTTTGAAACATGCTCTGCTCTAATGGATTCAACATGGTAAGGCCGTTGGCAGAATACCATAACACATGGTGCTAAGCTGTCTATGAAGTAATTTGGAGTACTCTTATTCACGGGGCAATTCCGGAAATAATGGGCAGTGTGGAACGCTCGTTAGTGGAACAAATGTTTTAGTGGTTTTAATCTGAA
Organism: Psococerastis gibbosa; assembly: GCA_963971405.1. Classification (NCBI taxonomy): domain Eukaryota; kingdom Metazoa; phylum Arthropoda; class Insecta; order Psocodea; family Psocidae; genus Psococerastis; species Psococerastis gibbosa. Next base: position 12,835,363 of record OZ020491.1, on the reverse strand, counting down.
TGAAAGGTGTCTAATGCTTGTCCTGAGGAAGTCACTGACCATGGCAGCCTTGCCTTGACGTTAACTTAACAGGAGAGTATATTTAAAGAGTTAAGCCTGGGCCCACCATCGCCATCGCTTGGAAAGTACCGGTAGAACATTGGTCGGCACCGTATTCTACCTATGTATGGCTGTGCCGAGCGGTATTCCTTAGGCGCCCATTCCACCGGCAAATTTGCTTCACTAAAATTCACTTGTGTTTTGAGATTTTTTTTTAGTTTTAGTTTAAGGAGACTATTATGTAGATACTTAACTTAACGTTAAATTACAATATGGTAGCAGACATCATTAATAATATTATAAATTAATTTATAATAGATAAGTTAAGTATCTACATAATAGTCTCCTTAAAATAAAACAAACAAAAAATCTCAAAACACAAGTGAATTTTAGTGAAGCAAATTTGCCGGTGGGATAGCCGCCTTACCGTGAATTTATTAATAATCAATTATTTAATGATAAAAATAATTCAAGGGCTCATTAGAAGTGTAGGTTATCCTATGGTATGTGGAATCCAATGGCTACTGCACTGCGTTCAAATTGTTCTTTTAACATTTTCCAATGCATTGCAAATGACTTATCATTGGATTAGGTAGATTACATTTGATGGGAGCCGCCTTTACAAACCAAATCGACACTGATGAACTCTCCACGCCCTTTCGTTGTATTATTATGTCTTAAAGTTTTAATTAACAACACTATAGGCATAAACTAACAGAGTTAGCTTTAACTGTTAGTACAGTAACTCAATGCGATGGTAAAACAGATCTAATTTTGTTCCTTTCATACTTCACAGGTTTACTGTGAAAAAACCGAGTAAGATGAAGAGCATGCAACGGGAGAGAAATGCGAAACATCACGAAGAGAGGAAAAAGCTGGTTAGATCAACAGCCGGATTAGTGCAGGATCGGCCAAGATTTTGGAAAGGCAAGCGCGTACAATAATAATAATACATATGCTCTGTAATATATTACTATTATTTTATTACTATCTTATATATTATTAAACCACATACGTCAATCGTCAATGAAAAATTGAAAAATGACGTTTTAGCAGATATTAAAGACATACTAAAAATTCTGCTACCACGTCAATTTACGTCATTTTGACGTCATTTTTCAATTTTTCATTGACGATTGACGTATGTGGAATGGGCGCCTAACGGCCATCGAACATAGAAAGGGGGGGGGGGGCGTAAATTTATGCACTCTATTCAATGATTGGGAACCGTGTACTGCCATCACCTATATAATCATCAGAAACACATGTTTTTTTTTTTATATTTCATAATCTGTATTGCAACATAGCCTACACATACTGAAAAATTTGAATGTTCACAACATCTGAGTAGAAAATCACAGTAAGAGATTTGAGGAGTCTTTCAACAACACTAAGGCCCGGTCCCACTATTGCATCGCTTGAAAAGCATCGGTAAGATATACGGACGGCACCGCCATCTGTTAATTAGCGCTGCCGTGCAGGATTCCGTACCGAGACTTCACATACTGTATACGTATATGTTAGTAAGTTATTAACGTCAACAACACCCAATAGGTCGCTTGGCCCTTGATACTTTGGTTCTGGGGGTGCAAAAAAATAAAAAGGGCAATTTTCATGAGAAATGAATAAAATAATAATTCTTCTGTGGAACCTTTCAATCGATGCTTTCTAACTTCAGACATGTTTTATATGTTAAATTGAGTAACAAACCCGAACCAGTTGCTTCCCCCAACAAAGGGAAACTCGAGGCAACCGAATTTTAAGGCTACGACAATTAGTAACCATGGAACTATTGCAGTACCAATCCTAATTGATAAATAGGAAAGCATGCACGGGTTAAAAATGGTGTATTAAATAGTTCTCTACCAATATTAAATAAAATAAGAACGTCCAGCTTTAAAATCTAAAATGTAATACAATTTTTCTCTCAAATACACACGTAAGTTGTTGCCCTCCCGCACAATCCCTGCACAGTGGGGTACCAACCCATGAAAACAACGGAAGCGGACTGGAATTTGCCATAATATTACCACTGCAGTGTGTCTTGTAACATGGAGTTCTAAACTCAACTAAATGTTGTTAGTGGGTTTTTGTGCAGTCAGGATACCCCCAAACCCCCCCTGTTTGGAGCAATTCAATTTTAATAAGCCTCGGTCTGTAAAATCTAAACATTACTGCAGTGAAAATCCACGCTCTCCAACTATTTCGGTCATATTTTTTCAAACATATGCATACAGTTTTATTGATAAATCAATGGTTTTAAAGCCTAAAGGTTACTGCTGTCCAAGTGCGTTGTACTATACAAAATACAATATGAGATCCTTCCGATCAATCAGATGCGATTGAACACTGGCTTAATGATAAAAAAAAGAAGGGAGAGAAGCTGTGAAAAGAGGAAGGAACAGCCATCCTTGGTAATGTATGTATGTTTTTAAGAGAGGCCGAAAAAATATTTTTTATAACTTTCTATCACCTATCCAATATCATCACTTAACTGTCGATTGTTTTTCGTATTTTAAGCTATGTACTGTATAATAGCCTACATAAAACATAAAAATACACAATTCAACGTGTTCATAGAACGTTTATACCCCCCCCCCCCCCCCCCGAAACGATTAATTTACAAGTTTGGAGTTGCTATGTGATGTGTTGAAGACAACCTTATCTGATGTACCCATTTCTTCTTTTTTTAAAAGGTTGATCGCATACAAACAAATTAATGAATGTATCCGATTGACCATTTCAGTCGCATCTGTACGTATGTACCCATGTTGAGTTATGGCACGTCTCCGATCACCGTCTCCGAAGCCATTACATATTGGCCGTAACAGTGACTGAATACCTGTACAGTAATGAGCTGTGATATTACCTACCGATTTCATTAATATTTTCCATTATAAGGATTGACCTATAGCCTTCATAATACAATGTGTCTTAAATACCTATTCAGTAATATACCCATCACTAGAAGTATTTCGCCAACCTACGCTCTAACGTGTGCAGTCAATTTAACTAGACTTCAACATTACGATGAAATTCATACGTTGACAACGCTGTCCCTCTTATTGCCATCAGTGTGCAGCTTTTCTTGCATCTGCTTCAGCATTTCCTGCATTCTTCTGATCTCTTCCTCCTTCTCCAGCAGTAAGCGGTCCGTTTCTGACAGTCCCTCAAACTGAGCATTCGATTCCCTCTTCAATTTACTGCAGCATCGCATGAACAGAAATCGGTTTTGTATTATAAAGATAAAAATGAAGACAGAAAATTTATTAAGAGGACATGCTACGTAGACGATTAACACACCATAATTTGTTGTTTTTATTGAATTTTTATTTTTTAATTAACTAACAAAGCAAGTTATTAAAGATTTGGCTCATGCAAGTTGTATAAGACTACTTCATGCATCACATTGTAGGAAATATTAAATTGTTTGTACCTTAGTTCTTTCATATTATACTAAAACATATTACATATATACATATATACAAAACATATTATACTAAAATGGAAGTTCACTTTCAATTCGACCACGGCCCATCAGCCCGGTTTCTACTGGTTCTTCATTATACTAAAATTATTATATTATATTATATTAATGTATATGTTAGACTAAAATTTCGCGTAATCTGGGAGAATTGGAAAAATTACAAAACCGAAAAGTAAAAATAGGCTATCCGATTATAGAATTATGATGCACATTGCACGAAGTAGTCTTCTACAACTTAAATGAGCCAAAGTTTTAATAACTTGCTGAGTTAATGAAATAAAAAAATGACAAGTATTTAATTTTGGGGTGCCAATTTTCTATGTAGCATATCCTCTTAAAAGAAAATAAATTTATATACAGTATAGGAAATTTTGAAAAGACGCCCCAACAGTCTGCTTGTTGCAAAATTGCACGCAAGATATCTATTGTACATAAATGGGATGTCATGATGGATAAGAAATGAGCCTTTGCATTTTGAAAAATGTTATGTAGGAATTCCTTCGACCTAACATCATCCGTATCAGTTATTGTTTACGAATCAGGTTCAAAACTGCCGACGATCGTCCACATAATTCACATCAAAATCAAGAGAAATATTTCTTGTACTTTATGACACCTCATTTATAGCTCTCCGATCGATATTTCCCTTTAAATGTAATTTTTTACACCCGTAAGGCTTTCTCTCCGGTCATCTCTTAATGTCGCTTAAATTTGTAAATTCGTCCAATAACGACAACCATGCACTTTTCAGCTTCCCGGCTGATAACCGACATGTATTGTGAGGACATTATGAAAATTCATAAACCATGTTTAAGGCCTGCCTTAGGGGTCATTAAGTCAAGTTATCAAGTAATAAGATATTTTGCGCATCTCAAAATTGCGTTCAATTATTTAAGGAATATCTGGTTCAGCCTGGAAGACAAATCTCCTTATAGCAGTATGCTGAGAACATGTTTGAGCGCCTACAGTATTACTGTCTTACCTCCTTTCTCGAATGGCATCCTTGGATATTTGGGAAATGCATTGCGCTCGGAAGTTTTCGTAATGAACATCCTGAGTGATGTCTTTAAGGTCATGCATGTGAGTGCAAATCAGCATGTTCCTCAACTTCATAAAGTCGCTGTGTTTCGGGTTTTCCACTGCAATCAAACTCTTGCATAAAACCACCTACGCCATGTAGAAATTGCATCAATGATATCTGACCTACATTATTCAGCTTTTGTACGAACGATTCTTGCAGTCGCGATTTGCAGACGTCTTGCCAATTGTAGGGCTTGGTGAATGGTTGGTGCAAACCTACTTAGTCTACTTCCGATGATTTATAAGGTCTGGCGTGCCTAGGGGAAACCCGTGCCCTTTCGTGCGATCGGCTTCACGCCAGCTTCCGAAATCGACAAGAAATCTCCTTGCCTTAGGCGCATATTCCACCGACCGGCTAGGGGCTAAATACAAATACGGTGACGTGGTAGCAGACATTCAAGACTTAGGCGGGGTTTCCACCGACCTCGCATTGCAGAATGCAAATGACATTGAAGGAAATGTCTGTTTTCCTCAATGCCATAGTTAAAAATTGATCAATGATCATACAGTAAAATCACAAACAAACTAAAATTAAAAAATGGCGTCATGGGATACGTTAAGTACAAACATTTTAATAGATTTCTATAAAAAGAAAAATTCTAATTTCCGTCAATGTCATTTGCATTCTGCAATGCCTAAGTCTTGAATGTCTGTCACCGTATTTGTATTTAGCACTAGCACGTCGGTGGAATATGCGCCTTATGGCTACAATGAAAGAGACGTCGGCAAAACGAGATTGCGAGAATCGTCCGAGTGTACCGGGCCTACCGGACCTGCAACCATTCGGAGGAACCATTCCATGCTTTCTAACTTCTGCTATGTTTTAGGTAATTAGAGTAACAAAACAGAACAAGATGCTTTTCAAAGCAAGGCTTTGGTTTTGAAGAATTTTTTTTTTTAAAGATAGGAATAATTTGAGCCCCAATGCATAGCATAGGTACCATGCCATTATTACTGCGTAGTTTTATATTATTGGCCTGCCCACCATTCTATATTATGCAATTGCCCTATCGATCAATCCAGTGCTTTACAATAGGGAAAATTAATTACCATGGAACTATTGTCTACTACGGTATCTATACTAATTGATAAATAGGAGAACATTAATGGCTCACTCGCACCAGTTCTTTACCTTTGGACTGAACTACTATAGGGAAATTATTGCCGAATGAGGTATGTACAGTACCTTCGACAACGCCCCAGGGGTACTGTCTGCCCCTGACAGCTTTCCCGTTGACTTCAATGGTGAGATTGCTGCCTACAATGGCGAAAGGTACTGCCGCCTTCAACTCCCGGTCCTGCTGCTTAAACTCGTCATCTTCATCACTGTCGCACTCGGGAAATTGGTAAATTTGAATCTGAAATGGAGGCAGGCTTTAAATCGTCTTGTCATTCTAGCAACCGAATACTTGTTTTAAATATTCCTAAATTAACTCAAATTAAAAATGTACTTACCGGGTTAAAACAGGGGTCATCCCAGCTGATTGATATTAATTGTGAAAATATGTTAATCGAAGGGAAGAAATTTTTCAGTTGAAAGCTAACACAGTTATCTGAGTTAAGGAAAGGTGCAACCAGGGGGGATAGAATGTGAAATCTCAGGTTATAAAAGGAGGTGGACTGGGTTACAAACAGCCAAATTAGCAGTAAGGGCTACTAAAAACAAGACCGGTTTCGACCTAAGAATAAAAAATAAAATGAATTAACCCGCAACCCTGGATAATTTAAACTTTTGCGTTCATTCTAAGGCTGCTGAAGAGGTTTGGTTTGTTTCAACCACTTTGATACCCATACTGAAAAAACCCCGAAGTTTGATTAATTACAAATATATTTTACTGTAAGCCATTTTTGGCAGCCATGTTGGAATTATATAGGAAAAGTTGAAATTGTGGCTCATCTTACACACCTGGTGATCCTCAATATCTGCAATGACCCGTTCTTTTAGCTTCTTCACTTCAGCCGCAGTGAGAGTGTCCGCCTTAGCTATCACCGGCACAATATTTACTTTCTTATGAAGACGTTTCATAAACTCAAGATCCAATTGACGCAAACTGAAATAAGAGCAAAATAAATAAAACTTCAAAGAACTTATAGTAGTACAGGCTGCGAACGCTCAAAAAAAGGTGTAGAGGGAGTTTTTTTGGAACACAATTTTTGACTTCGTAACTTTATTTAGACTAGTTACCTATAGGTACTTTCAAGCTTTCAAAACTTTGATATCAATCGGACGAGTGGAAGTGGGTGAGTCAAATAGCCGTTACACTATTATATTAGTATATACAGTATAATATTAATTTTATGCTATCATAAGTTTTGAATGCGCAGGAAAACATACCTGTGACCATACGGTGAAACGAAGTATAGGCAGCAATGGACACGATTGTCTTGAATATTTTTTCTATTCAGGCCACTTTCATCCTAAAGGAAAACAATGCGTGAAATCTATTCATAAATTCCATATAGTGTTGCGTAGTATGATAAGTAAGATCAGTAAAATTGAGCCGTGCAATGGATGTTCAGCTCTGAGCCCCCGTGAAATTCGCCATAATAGGGCTGCTGATCGGACATGATGAAGGACTCTTTAACAACATATCAGAAGGCGCCACAAGGCCTTAAGCAAGATATGCGATGTGGAACCTAATTGGAATTCAAGAGCAAGGCCCACAGAAATGAATGGAGGAAAATATTGCTGCTAAGGTGCCCATTCCATTGACCGGCTAGGGCTATTTCCGAAAACGGTGACGTGGTAGCAGACATTCAAGACTTAGGCGGGGTTTCCACCGACCTCGCATTGCAGAATTGACGGAATTGTTTATTTTCCTCTATGCCATAGTTAAAATTGATCAATGATCATACAGTAAAATCACAAACAAACTAAAATTGAAAAATGGCGTCATGGGATGTGTTAAGTACAAACATTTTAATAGATTTCTATAAAAAGAAAAATTCTAATTTCCGTCAATGTCATTTGCATTCTGCAATGCGAGATCGGTGGAAACGCAACCTAAGTCTTGAATGTATGCTACCACGTCACTGTTTTTGGAAATAGCCCTAGCCGGTCAATGGAATGGGCGCCTAAAGAATACGATTACATTCTTGTACAGTACGTGGCTCATTTTTGAATTAGACTACTTGCATAAAACCCTTACCTGAAAATACTGACGCATTTGGTCATCTATGTAAGCGCAGCACGCTCGCCAACTTTCTTCTCCATTGATTGCATCCCCATAGCCAGGGGTGTCCACCACTGTTAGTCTCAACTTAACCCCACGCTCTTCAATGTCCATCGACTTTTTCTCGATCGATGTCGTCTTCTCGATTCTCTCTGCAAAAATTTAATAATAAAAAATGTAGAGGTTTTTACAAGATTTTCCCCAAACACAAAAGTAAAACTACCTTATTATTAATTGTACACTTATATATAAATAAACAATTTTCATTTCATTTCAAGCAGTTTATTATTTCCGAAGTTACTGGTACATGAACTCAAATTTGTTTCAGAACAGAACGATACTTCTGTGATTAAAAAATGATGGTGATTTAGCTTAAACTAGCACACACAATGTAGCATATAGCCTACGACCTTTTTTTTGTATGAAATACCTCTGTTTGGTGTTGTATTAGCCTATATGGATTAATTTGACTTTGATCAAAGGACAACGATTGACTTTGTTTTGGTTATTTATTTCTAAATGCCTACAATTTTTCTACACAACCGATTCGGTCCCATTAGATAATCCCATCTATATGGGGAAAATCAAGAACGAATGGATCGCTAGAAGGAACAATAATGCATTTACCTGAGACATCAGGGACCTTTCTGTCTTTGTACAAGTCACTGAGGAAGAGACTGTTGACAAGGGTAGATTTTCCAAGCCCTGATTCCCCCACCACCATCAAAGTGAAGTCGAAGCCCTTCTTGACCGATTTTCGATGAATTTGCTCGGGCAGAGTGGCGAATCCTATGTAATCCCGGTCTACCTAGAACAATGTCGCGTGGTTACAGTAAATAATTTTTTTATATCCACACTGCTTCTTAACTTTTTTCAAAATCTCCACAAGCCACACCTTCTCTTCCCAAGAAAGTAGTGCCATTTTTTTTAACCCACCGCGATCATATTTGGTGAAACCTATGGATATTTGATTCTTAACAGGTATTAGAGGATATGGAAAAACTGGGCTTGGCGGGATTCGAACCCACGATCTACGTCTAACCGGGGCGTCGTCTTAATCGCTTAGCCCAGTTTTTTTTCATATCCTCTAATTTCGGTTCTAACGAGGAGGTTACTTCTTCAACCAAAGTTAATTTAATGTCAGTGTTATATATACCATATAATGCTACAATGTATTCTTAACAGGTTATCATGGGAAGGTTTTTGATTGGGGGGGGGGGGCGGAAGGGGGCAAAAAGGAGAGACGTTTACTGAAGCACTTACAACGATAAAAGTTAGTGGAACCGATGAAAACTTGATTCCTAACAGATGGTCATGGAATTTATTTTAATAGGGCTTAATTGGCGGCAAAAAGTTGTTATGGAAAAAAATTAAAACGGAGGGGGGGGGCTGTTGCAATGGTAGTAGTGTGGAAGAAGAGGCTCACGAAGTCTACTGTTCATCTTGAACCACTAGTTACATGGGTAGGTACGTATTAAAAATCCGTGGATACTTGCCATTACGGCACCGCCAATTGAATTGAATAGCTATGGAACTGATGCACCGCGACGGAAAAAGTTTGAGAACCGCTGCTCTATTTATAATGCTCGATTTTGGACAACCCAATAAATGAGTGTCTCCCTGGACACGCGAAGTAAGTAATTAATATAATGATTTGATTCCCAAAACTAATGTTAAATTAAAATATTTTTTACTGCTGCGGGCCCACAATGGTGTTTAAAGAATTAATTATTATGGGATTAGAAATGTAAAGAAAACAATTTCTAGTAGCTAGTAGTAGAGAGTTGAGCTGACTTAGGTCTTGGGACCCTTTTAGAAAACAGCATAAGAAGTTGCACTTAGTATTCTAATTTTTATTTTTATTTAACTCCCCAGAATTGCTTATTCTTTAAATACCATAGTACGACTGTAGTTGTTATTTAATATCTGACACAAACCTGTTATTTCGGCAAGAACACAAATTGCTGAATGTAGCGCCATATTAATATTAAGTTCTTGACAAGCTCTTTAAATTCTGAACACCCTACAGTTTTGTGACTGTACTCGACTTTAACAACTAGGCTGCGCTAAGAAGGAAGAAGCGCCCACGGATGTAGCCATACTGTCTGTGTACACGACAAACAATGCATTATTGTGCATCTTATCTGCCATATAGAGCACCTGGCCTATCCCAGCTCTAACGTGACTTAAACATACCTACTAAATGATATCACAAGGCCGTGCCTTGTCATATACATTACAGGCTATTTCCGACGTCGGCATCAGATCAGTATTCTTTATTCTGATCCTCTTTAAGGACATTTTATGGACCCAGGCCTACTGGCCCATAGGTCCCTTGTCCAATTCCAACGACCCCATGGATTTCGGACATTATTTGTATTGTTTCCGTATGAATTTTTAGCCATTGGCAAACTGGTATACGTTTTCGATGCCAACCTACACCGGCTACAAGCGATAATGGACAAGCTGAGACAAGCTTACCATTGACGCACTGAAACAGGCGAAAGCATGACTTAACCAAATACAGATACGAGTCCATCCGATCAGTAAGTTCGAGGGAACCCAAAGGTGACCGCGAGAAACTGCATGATATTGATTTTGTAAGATTGCGAAAAAAAATGAGACGCATCATAGGCGCTTATTCCACCGACGTCAATAATCAAAATATTGCTGATATTGACGTGGTAGCAGACATTTTTACACTGTCTTTAATGTCTGCTACCACGTCAAACACGTCAACAGAGAACTATTGACGTCGGTGGAATAAGCGCCATAGAAAAACGCGCTGTTAAACATCACAAATGAAGCCGCCATATTTTCCATTAACAACTACCAATAGCGTTTGCAACATTGTTTCAACCCTTATATTGCATAGTAGTTCATTTTCATTTCAAACTTTTTGTTCTATTACTAAGATAGCTTAGCGGGGTTAGGGCTATAAAACCCTCTCTTACACTCAACTAGGAAAGCCCGGGACCGCCTGCTTCAAATGACAACACCAAAATCCTTGCAAGTTTAACTGGACGGTATAAGAAGAGAAACAATGGCATTTAGTGGGCGATTATCATTGGTATCACGTAGTCGTGAGAGACAACCGCTAATATGGATTCTTATGCAAATTATTGAACCATCACGGACGACTATAATTCTTCGCTTGCCACAGCAGCTCTTTGCGGTCAGCCGTAATATTCCATTTACAATATGCGCCGAAAAGTGCTGTGCTGGAATCCCCGTCAGTGAAGTCGCTTAATTAGAAAGGCGAGGGCTCGATTCCCTCCCTCACTCATTTCTACAGCCTCCATTTTGAAAGAGAGCTCAAATACGAAGCGGAAGGTAGAGGTTTAAGACTAGACATATATAGAAGGAAACATTTTCGCCTGGCCACCCAACCCTATGGGTACCCCTCGTCAGTAAGGGAAAAAGCGGCTGCCGGACATGTAGCTGACCACAAAATCGCAAATCCGTCAAGAGAGACGATCCTCTGATATCTACCAGACCTCAGGCCTAGACCCTCATTGGGGTGTCGTACCATGGCTATTTTTTTTTTCTTTTTTGTAGTACCAGTCTCTACATATTGTTGACTATTAGTATTATTACAGTTAAGCAGGAGGAAAAAAGGTTGACTTACACTTAGCACTATCAATTGTAATTCAGGTGGATACGGTACTGGATGTGAACGAGCACCCATAAAGGGCGTGACGCTGTATAATATGATACGACTGTGCATTGCCATGACACAGAGGCTCACTCAGTTGATTATTATCTATACAGTCCCCCGACTTATCAAATAATCCAACCTATAACTTTACCAAGGGCCAGAGCCGTAGAGAGGGCGGGCCCGCCTAGAGTTGCAATAAAAAATAACTTTTTGTTCTATTACTCAACCTACCGGAGTTAGAGTCATAGAACCCTCTCTTACACTCACTCAACTAGAAAAGCCCGGGACCGCCTGCTTTATACACCCTATGAAGCTAAGCCAGTGTGGGACTTGAAGCAACAACCTTGCGGGTGACAATCCGTACCACCACTCTACATGCCCTGACTTTTAATTGCAGCGTTTATAAAAATTTACACTCAGGTACACTTTAAAAAATTCCTCCCGCTTCTTCCGTCGCTGAGACAGGGAATACAACTGAAATCCTGTTTGGTCCGTGTCCCCATGAAGTGTTTAGGGGGGGGGGGTCACCCTGTGAACTTAACTTAGATACACCAGGTCTCAAAATTCTAGGGCTTGTGTCAAGGTCATGGGTCGGAGGAAGGGCACATCGATTCTCTTAGAGGCCCTGCCAAGGACGCGTAGGGATCCAATCCATGGCACCCATTCTTTATTTGTATTTATTAATTTCTTGGTACGTACGTAGCGTAGCATATTGTACGCACTTAAACCCTTTTGGTCTATTGTGCCCCGCGCAAAGTATTGCCACTGTACCTACTTATTATTTATTCTTACTATTCCTCAGATTCGTCCCTTTTTTTGCGTTTTTGGATTATTCATAGCCAAAGCCCAACGTTTCTAAATTGAGTTAATAGACTCGTATTGGAATTTAAAGTTAATGTTCATTTCACACGTGCTTTTTTGAAATTATATTAGCTTACCACGTTGTGGCTGCATGTTAAGAACCAACTAAGTGTAATTGACTAGGTAGGGGTAGTGGACATCTACTGGTCTCGCAACAACAAAAATTCTAAAAAAAAAATATAAGCAAAGCCTATCTAGGCTATAACTTACTTCTCCAGGTGCTTCTGGGTCCTGTAGTTTTAAATCCAACGCGGTCGAAAATCCCATTCGATTGGGCGGACATGACAGGCAAAAATTGCTATCGAGAAGTGACGTGGGCCTGACAGCTTTACGGGGAGAGGGTGGCAGGCAAGGAGGGGGTTTCTGCTGTGCAGACATAGAGCCAGACGCTTGCGCCTGTCCAGTCGTTGTGCTAGTATAATTGCGCGTCGTACCAAATTTGGCGCAGTCACCAAGATAATTGCTCATGATGGTACCACCGCCTCCCGACCACAGGGAGGGGTTGAACTTGCTGGTCTCGGAGGAGTAGCCGGGGTACGGAGGAGGGGTGGGGCTTGGAGATCTCGTTCTTAAGCCTAGAGTTGCATAAAGAATTAGCGAACATCAGTGCGACCAGGAATCAAAAGAAATTAAACACTATATTTCTTCAACTCCATGAACTTTATATCCGGAAAAGAGAATCAAGAAAACTCTGAACAGAGCAGGAGTCGAACCCACGGTCTATGTCTTAAGTCTATTTCCGGGGCACCTTGACATGTTTCTGGATTAAAAAGTTCAAATGAGGTTCTACAACCTACATACTGTATGTCAATTTAATGAGAAAAAGTTCGGAGGCTGCTGTATATTCATGTGTTGGTACAGTATATACGCAGAGGTTCATTTTTCAATTTGAGTCAGACAGTATGAGAATACCTCTTCAAAGGCATACCACAGTATCCGATTTTCGGGCATCATTTATCAAGCAGCATAATGAAAGATGAGCATAGGCCTCATGACTTTTTTATAATTAATTTCAGCATACACCGAAGTTAGAACCGTTAATATGCAAGAGAGACATGAAAATAGTGAAAGGTGACGTCAGTAGACTATTGTAAGAGTGCGTTCTTCGAAATACCATATAAGCGTCTGGCAAGTTAACTGACAGTTTCTATGCAAGGAGGGAGTAACCCCCCTAGCATATTACTAGGTACTTGAACATTAATTGGACATCGTACAGACACTATCAGTGATAAGCCAAGTAAGTCTATTATCTAGGAAATTTTAACTTTTATTTAAACTGCTTACAAAATGTCCCAATAAGGTGAATGGGGTTTTATGAATTTCCTCAACACCATCAAAAAATCTATATTTCCCCATTTCTATTTCTACCTGGGAGAATAGTAGTGCGAACTTTAAGGTCCGGAACACTACGACTGGTACGATGCTGGGGGCTACGTAGGTATTCGAGAACATTTTCGGGGGACAAAGGGTCGTCCTCAGGTCGGACAATAGGGGCCGAACCGGCAGCTTTATTCGTTTCCGCGGACATTCTCCAGCGAGTGGTGACCGAAAACTGCCGATTTAAAAGTCAGCTATACAGGAGTATACCAAACCGCAGAGATTTTGACATTTATGTGTGATAGGGAAGAAAAGGTTAAGCGCAGTGACATTTCAGATAAAAAATGTTATAGATGGGGGTGCACCGCAGCAGAGCCCGTCCCATTGGTTTGTTCTTATCGATATTTTGAGGGGAAAGACTATATAAAAAACAAAGGCCTATAACTTGCTTGTGATGCTCACAACACTAACACTGCCTGTAAAGTTAATCTTTATTTGACGGTACCTTACCTGTCATATTGTATGTCTTTATTGGCACTTAGTTGCAGTAAGAGGTCACCATAGTAGTGGCACTGAAAAAATAAAATACGTTTACGTTATTAATTAACTCATATACAGGTACGTACAGCAACGTCACAGCGCAACATGACAAATGCAGTATTTCAAATTTTCCTAAAACTAAGAAAAATTAATGTCCAAGATAGGTATGTGAAAAACATACATTCATCAATGCAGTTAACAACGATAGGTTAAATATATATATATATATATATTGTATAGACAATGTCACATTGCTATTATCCCGAAGAGGGGGGCCGTGCGCAAAAATTTGAAGAAAATAAATAGGAAATAGGCGCGAAGTATTGGGGTTTTCATTTTCACCGCAGTAGGGTTTCAATTTTTCCGTAGAAGACTTATTGATATTACTCCCTCCGGGAAATTTTTTTTTTAAATAGGCGAGAAATAGTTAGTGTTTTTACACAGCGTTAGACCAATAAACCAAGGAAAGCAAAGTCATACATCGGAGAATATCCCATTAGATAAGTCAAAATATTTTTCTGAAACATAATATTCGGCAGAATAACGGAAATTACTATAAAAGTCATCTTGAATAGGCTTAATACAATAGCTACCCACGAGTCATAGCATAGAGATGCTAATAATTTTTATTTGTCAAAAGGGATGGTCCGAATTACCCTGAAAGAGCTACAATTCAACATTCCTCTGCCTCATTTAACGATGCCACGGTAAATTAGGTTAATAATGTAATAACGGTCCGCGGTCCGCTGTCCACTGTAGATTTCTAGTGGGAATTGTTCAATTAGTGCAGCTACAGCGCCATTGTAGCCTCTACAACACATGACTCAAAAGTATGCCAAAAACAAACCGACGAATTCACCTGCACGACCGGCCGGTATCATAATAAACAAATCATTAGCATACTGGAACAAGACAAGACAGGTCATTTGGGCGCTGTGCCAAGTGAATTAACCATCAATATTACCTTGGTTGGTGGAAAAAATCCAAAAAAAGTTATTTCTAGATGTACAATAAAAAAGTTCAAAATGTAAACAAGCACGATAATAAGGGTGTTTCGGTGAATAATTTTGAGTTGGTGCGCCTGTCAATGGGTTTTGACCGGGGCGATCAATACGGCTGGGCGCGCGCGTGCACTCCCGACTTGCCCAGCAAGTACACACGGCAACACGTTTATAATCACTGTTGATGACTGACGAGAGTCGGTGACCCGAAACCATTTTACATGTTTTTCCAGCGCAGGGCCGGATCTAGTACTAACTTTGCAGCCTCTTTAGTCATGAATGAATGGCCATGTACAGCCAACGGGGCGCACTCGAATTTTTTAGTCAAAAAAAGTGTTGTAGGGTACCTATCAGTGGCGGATTTACCAGTAGGCAAATGAGGCAAATGCCTATATCCGCGCGCGCGAATATACTTTAATTTTTTTGGTGTGCATATTAAGTAAAAAAAATTAAAATAATTATGTTTAACATTTTAGTTAAGGATAAGAAAGTAGTTTATTTTGATTATAAAAAAGTGGTATTAGTGAACAGTCCCTCTCCCCCCCCCCCCCTATACATACAATAATTATGTCCGCGACAGAGGCAGTGCCTACATCCACACAAAAGCCAAATCCACCCCTGGTACCAATTGTAGATCTACTAATTCGGCAAGAATACGACTGACGAGATTCGGTGAGCCGAGAACCGTCTTACATGTTTTTCCAGCGCGGGGTCGGATCAGGACCTTACGACAGAACACCAATATACAGTATGTATGGACTTTACTCTGCAGCCATTTGGTTTGAATGGCTACAGTCTGCGGGGAGGATTCGAATTTTTTTAGTCCAAAAAATGATTCCCACGTTGTTAAAAATGTTTAAGAGTGTACAGCCCGTAGGAAAGTGGCAGCCCGAAATTTAATACTTTTTATTTTTTATTTAATTAACTAAGCATGTTATTAAAAATTTGGCAAATCTAAGTTGTAGAAGACTACTTCATGTATCATCTATTAAGGTATTTTTAGTTTTCGAAATTGTAGTTTTTTTTATAAAATCGATAATACGTGAAAAGTTATTGTTTATAAAATATTTGCATGTTTATAAAAAAACTACAATTTCGAAAATTAAAAATATCTTATAATATGATGCATGAAGTAGACTTTTACAACTTTGATGAGCCGAATCTTTGAGAACCGGTCCGAGTTTACTCGTACATGCTTTCCAATTTATCAACATTAGTAGTTAGAGAAAATGAGTAATTTCATGGTAAATAATTTTCCAGTGGTTAAATTTCCGATATCTAAGGGGGCAGGGGGGGGGGGGGGTTGTCCACCTGACGTCACTGGAAGTGAGATAAATTCCAGATAGGTCAGACATTACATTACATTACCTCACAGCAATAATGGCAGGGCACGCAATGCATTTGAGCGCGAATTTTTTATCATTTTTTTTCAAAAAATGATTTTTTGTTCAAAACTAAATATTTTTTTGGGAAAGCAACCTATCCGGTTTCGTTACTCAATTTAACACCTAAAACATGCCTAAAGGTAGAAATCATCGATAGAAAGGTTTCGCAGAAAAATTATTTTTTAGTCATTTTTCATAAAAATTTAGTGATTTTTATTTTTTTACCCCCAGAAGCAAACTATCAAGGGGCAAGCGACCCCCCGCATTTTGTCAACATTAATAACGACTACAATATATGAGAATTTAAAAGAAATCCTAGGAGCCGTTTTGGAGAAATAATTTTTTGAGACGTTTTTTGAGTTTTTTTTAGAATAAAAACCCCCCAAATTGAATTGGCCCAAAATAAAAAAAAAATGGTCCCGAGGTATGATTTTTGTTAACCCACATGCTAAATTTCATCAAAATCGGCCGAGTAGTTTGCCCGGAAATCGATACACAGACAGACAGACAGACAGACAGACAGACAGATAGACAGACAGATAGACATTTCGTTCCTGGGACTTGAAAACGTGTAAATCCGTTGAAATCTCGAAATCGAAAATTTCGACCATCACAAAGCTTTCCTTACACTACGTATAAATTGGAAAACAATAACATGCTTATAGTTAACTAAATAAAAAATAAAAAGTATTAAATTTCGGGCTGCCAATTTCCTACGGGCTGTACACTCTTAAATGTTTAAAAAATTGTTTAAATGTTTAATTTAAAATTGTTTACTTTATGCGATGCTGTGTGTATCTTGACAATGCGTTTTGGCTTGCAAACCGTTTTGTTTTTTCTGTTTTCAATTGCACTTGACGATGGCGTGTATTTTATTTTATTACGTAAAACTGTACTAAGTAATAATTTTTAACAATGAGTGACAGCAAGTTTTACAAAGTTACTAAGGAGACTATTATGTTTATTTCAAAAAAATTATTTTAGATCTATTAATTCGGTAAGAAAAAAGAATATTAATTTAACTGATGAGAATCGATGACCCGAATCGAAACCGTTACTTTGATGTTTTTCCAGCGCAGGGCCGGATCTAGATCTTAGTTTCAGCCTATATGTGGTTTGAATGGCCACAGCCTGCTGTGGGACGGATTCGAATTTTTTAGTACAAAAAATGTATGTAATGTATGTATGCATTATTTGTATTGTAGATCAATTAATTTGACAAGAATAGGACTCATGAGAGTCGGAGACCCGAGATCGTTATTGTCTTTCCAGTGAAGGTCCGGATCTATGATCTATCAATTCGCAGTCCTGTGGTATGATATTATTTTTTTCTAAGAGTCACAAAAATGTGAATTTACACCTTGGGAAAGGTTTATCTTTCTTATAATAAATACTTTAATGGGGGGGGATACTGTGTACTTGAATGAAAAGCTTTTGATGGCGTATTTCCCTAAATGCAATAACGTCTAAGTTTCAATTCATTTTACCAAACTTCGGTACCTAATTGATCATCAGAGACTGTCTACTTCTCATTTCATCTTTGCTTCAGAAAGTCAAAAAACATTAAATATTATTTGCAATCTTGTTTTTCTGAGGGAATACAATAATTTTGCAAGGGTTAAAACATTAGGTTAAAACGAAAAAACTGCACAGTATCCAAAATAGTTACATTTATTGGCCTGTTACATCAAAATAGTGACATTAAGATAGCTATCAAATCGTGTACATATACCATAAATTATTTTGTGAACTCTAGTTTCAAAATACTTTTTTCTTCCCTCCTCCAAAACCAATCATATTAACGAAAAATAAAAACTCATCTGTAAAGTCACATTAAGTTAACAAGTTCTTCTGCTCAGTTTTGGTCACAAACATTCGGCATATTATAGGCTACGGATTATTGGCAGCAACTGAAAGGACTATCGGAATAAATGCCCATTTTGCAATGCACAGAATTTCCGGCAAAGTCTTCAATTACATTGATTTTTAATTAATTCTCTCTCAGCAACCGCAAACTCCACAATTTAATGTTATACATCAAGATACATCAATTTTTACATAAAAACTATTGTGGCCGTTATCTTGTTTTTTCTTCACACATTTAAGAAAATAAATTATTTACGGAAAATGTGATCTAGTTGGTTTCCTTAGAATATTAAATTAAAAAATATAAGAAAATAGACCTATTGAAAAAATAAATGGTGGGTTATGCCAGAGTGCAATACCTACTGTCGAGTTCAGACTATGAATGAACTCTCTGGTGGCAGGGACGCCTTCACCATTGCCCAGGCCCAGGCCTAAGATATGCATTGGCTTAATACATGGTACCTCCAGCAGGAGCACAATGGCTTTAAAATATGACTTATTCTGGGGTTCAAAATTTTAACAAAATAGTATTTTTAGAAAGAAAGAAAGAAAATTGGCTTTAGTTTCCATATGGGCGAATTTTGGGTCTTTCGGCCCACTCTTACAATTATTAACCCATGCAATGCGCTACTCAAAATTGCTTTGTTTACGTTTTCAACAACAAAATAAGTTATTTTTTAACGCCATAGTTCGTCTCCAGCGGGCCTACCATGCCGTTTAGTATTCACTTAATTAATCTTAATTTAATCTTTCCTATAAAAAAGGGTAATCGCATGCAAACGTTTTAATGAATGTATTCGATTGACCTCTTCAGTCGCCTCTGTAGGTTAGTACTTGTGTTGAGTTACGACACGTCTCCCATCGCATAGCATGTAGAGACTCGCGCAAGTACAAGCACGCTACCAACTTGCTATCGAAGTCGAACTTATTTCGGGGTTAAAAATGTAAGCAAGACAATTTGAGAGTAGTGCTTTTCATTCTAAAATTGTCCTGTTTACATTTTTAACCGCAGCTTATTGTTAAACAGCATGGTACGCATTGTTATTACAGTAATACATTTTGCGTCAGTGCATCTGGAAGTCCCGTAAGCTGCGACGATTCCTTGTCCCCTAGACTCACCAGTATACCTAAAACCTAACGTGTTGAGGTCTGAGGATAAACAGAAGAGTTCTATTAACATACCCTAGAAGGATTTCATATGAAGTCCTACATCATACATCTAACAACATGCATGCAACAAAATCAGAGATTCTGCGATAAACTTGTAGTGAGGTACAATTGCTCCTATTTAGGCTGCGTCCGATTAATTGCCCATTACTCCTTCACCTTATATTCCAAACAGGGATATGCGTTATGAAGGCGTCGCAACTTGAAATCTGTCAGGTAGGTAGCATAAGTGACGGTTACTTCGAAGGAACTTTAAGTGCTGCTAATAGAGTTCTAACTTTCTAACTGGGAAAGAGTTCCGGTCGACTTAAAAGATTCTATTGTACATGAAAATAGAGGAAACTTTCAAATTTACACTACTGTAATATCCAAAGATTTGTAGTTTATTAATTTAAAAAAAAAAATTGAAATGTGCGCCATTTTAAAAAATGCCGTCGCGCTTGCACGTGTACGTTTCCTAAATCCCCTTCCTTCAAGCCTCAAGCGGGACGTCATCTTTAAAATGGCGCGTATTTGCGGACTGGTTAAAAAATCATTGTCTTTTTTTGTTTTTATATAAATAAACTACATCTTTGGATATCAGTGTAAATTTGAAGGTTTCCCCCCTTTCTTTAAGTAGAATCCATTTCAAAAATAAATTTTTGTTTGTTTAGAATTCTATTACTATCAATTTCTAATTATAGCATTATAAGGTCATACAATTAACTTGATAATACAACCTCCTCTGAACATTATTACATCTGGAAAAAGAAATTGAAAAAATCTGGACTGAGTGGGACTCAGGGACATCGGGTTACCATCTAAACTATAGTGCAGTCCCACTCTGAACAGATTTTTTGTAATTCCTTTTTTCGGATAAAGTAATCTTAAGTGGAACTAGAGTTCTCTGTAGCAGAGATGGGACATTCAAGAGCACCAAAAATATTTTTTGAATCCTGGGGCCACCTGGTACGTTTCTTTCAATGGCTGGTCATAGGAGTCGTGGTAAGTGACCCCAGAAATTCAAAAAAATATTTCTGTCAGGAAGAGAATGTCGTACCTCTCCTAGTCCTATATAGAACTCTAAGTGGGACGAAGTTACAAACACGTATGCCAACCGATATCATTTCTATCGATCGGAACCAAAGGTGTTATGGGACTGTAAATACTTTTAACTCGGAATTACACAATCAATACCTATACCAAAAATACAATATAAAACACACTGGATCACATTTAGCTGAGTTACGGACCTATTTATAATGTACTAGTTTAACATTAAGACATTTTGATGAAAGACAATGAAGATACAACATAGCGAGACAGACGACATTTAGAATATCTCAAAAATATTTACCCACCTTCTGACTAGGGCACAGCTTAGCAGTGCTATAGCCTACACAACAAAGAAATACACACCAAAGCTTCTGATTTGTTCCGGTTACAATGGGGATGATGATCTCAAAGGAAAGCTAAAGAAAGATTAGATTTCCATCAGATCCGAGCAAGTGTTTGCAAGTTCTGACAGGCTATTGGCAATTAAGCTAGAGTTACTACCCAAAGCAATGAGTTTCCAATAAGCTATGCCTATTGCTTTGATAGAATAAGGATTCTAATATGCTCCCTATACCGTTATTGTTCACTTTATGTACAGAATCTCCGATATTCTTCACTATAACAAATGCCCGATTCGGTAAACTGCCCCAAAACTATCGAGGTCAATCCATGTTTTTTAGTGAGCTATAGCGCCATTTCCATTTTTATTTTCCTCCTTTTACCAAATTTGTGGCAAGTTTCTTGGTCAAAACTACCATGTTTCTTAATTTTTGACTATATTGAATATACTGTAAGTCTGTATATACTAGGTAGATAGATATTACAATATACATAGCATAATTTTTTCAATTTATAAATAAATACACACAATATGTTCAAGGTTAGCTGTATTTAAGGATTATAGGGAAGGCAATTCAGGCTAATTCGACGGTTTACATAGAACTTTGTATGGGAATGGGGTGATTAATACTACTAACCAATAATTAATTATTTAACTACTGTATTGTATTGCGATTGAATTACAAGTACTGTATATCCAAAAGCGAAACCGCACACGGGCTGACTGAAGCCTTGCGGTACATGATTTTATTGTATCAATATAATTAGGGCTCTATATTAGCCAGGTATTGTCATCCGCCATATTGTATCCATTATAAGTCTGGTGTATAAGCCAAGCATTGGGTGTTCACCTATTTATTTTTAGAAATTTATCGTTGTTTATTTATTCTTATTTAAAAAACGTGCTACCAATTACGGAAGTGTTTAATAAAAAATTACTAAAACGTGTATTAGTTTTTTTTTTCGATATTTTTCAATCTTTTACTTTTCTTACAATACTTACCATATAGGAAATATGGGAGACAACATGGCGGATGACAATACCCGGGTATATAGTGCCTTAAATATAATGTATTGTATTGGATCAATATAATAATAATAATAATAAAGCAGTATGGAGTGTTTTAACGGTCGTATCTGTGCACAAAGTTGTAACTCAATCAATGCAATAGAAATAATCCGCTTTCCTAATTTCACTTTCACTTTCCTTTGAGGCTATCTTCCCATTGGTAAACTCTCATAATAATTATTACTCTGACAGCAATCGATATAAAAACTATTATAGAGAAAACATAGCAAAATTGTCTAAAAAACCTACTGGTCTTAACCCATTAGAGAGTTTTTCATCTCGTCGAGACTTAAAGAAAGCGCTCAAATATTGAAAAATTCTAAGTTAGCATGAATA
Organism: Psococerastis gibbosa; assembly: GCA_963971405.1. Lineage (NCBI taxonomy): Eukaryota > Metazoa > Arthropoda > Insecta > Psocodea > Psocidae > Psococerastis > Psococerastis gibbosa. The sequence goes on along the minus strand of OZ020491.1, from coordinate 12,813,010 downwards.
AATAAGCGACCAATTTCCATTTTTTCAAATAGCTCCATTTCGAGCATATCAAGCAGTTGTATTACATATGGAATTTATTTTACTTCATTTTCATTTCATTTTTTTAACCAGCAACCGACTGATGATTAACGAATTACTAAGTGAACATCCACCATCCATTAAAAAATAGCAACAAGTAAACAATATGGCGGACAGAGGTCATTTTGCTTATCGATACATTTTAATAAGGAAAATATCTTTGATATAACCTTTATTAGGTTTGAACAACTTTTCAAGTACCTTTAACATGGTTTTAATACTCTTTTACATAAAAAATAAATAAAAAGAAGGCTTCACTTTTACCAGCTTTCACAATGGAAAAAACTCTGCGCTTCAAGAGTGCCAACATATTAAATGGCTACAGCAAAGCAGTTCAGCGGCTGGCACTGCCATCATATTCCGGATGTTCTTTCAAAAATTTCTTCAATCTCGTTGGATAATCAGTCATGATGCCATCGACACCTTTTTCAAGCGCAGTCCGAAATTCTTCCTCATAATTTAATACCCAAATGTATGTCTGAAAGAAAGGAAATAACATAGTTAAAGATATACTTATTAACTATGCAATGCAGTATTTTTTTCGAACATAATGAAGTGAAACTATTGCTAAAAATAAGAAATACTATTTTATAATAGGCTAACATAAATCAAGCACACACAATGCATAAAAACACGATAAAAACAAAACAAAATATACCCTACCGTGCCACCATGATGTTATCTGAGAATGAAGCATGCACTAATCAAACACAAAAACATTTATAATTTAAATTTAATAATTTGTTTAATTTTAATCATAGTGGGGGACTAGTTCCGAAAATAGACCTTTTTCGAAGAGAAACACAAAATGCCGGTTACACAGTATATGCAGCTATAAGTAAGCAACTGGCATTGCGGACGTATGAACAGGAATTAGGAGCGTTTTTATTATGATTTAAAGATGGTCGAAATACAACTATTTTCATGGACACTGCAGAATTAGACCAAGCTAACAAAGGAGTTGTACGGCAATAAATTTAATAAAGTTTCTAGTCATGCGGCATGTCGAAGGTTTATCAACAAAATGTATAAATCAGGTCGACGATATCACGACTGTAATACAAGTAGTTATTGAAAACTGAACAACGCCAAGACAATCTATGGCGAATAAAAATTAACTTTTTCGATAATTGAAAATCCATTGCATTCCAGAATTTCCTTCCACTATAGCTCTCGTTAGACAATTGCCACTAGAATGTTAAGACTAATGTTGTGGGAGAGTATACTTAAAAATAATTAAGTATTAATTTTCTTACTACGTAGCCTGTCGTCCAGTGTCTTGGTCAGCGTTTTACGTTCATGCTATTTTGCATGCTTTCATAGCCATATCGAGTATGCTCTCTCGGTATGGGGCCACTCAGTGCATGCAACACGAGTGTTCGGCTTGCAAAGGAGAAGCATACGAGTGCTGGCCTCCAGAGGCTACATGGAAGACTGCAGAGAGGACTTCATCTCACTTGACATTTTGACACTGCCCAGTGCCTACATACTAAAATGCCTGTTGTATATGTTCGATGAACGAAGCTCTTATCTAACAAATTCAGCCGTGCATAACTATAACACTAGAAATGCTGGAAATCTTCAGATGCAGTTCACTAGAATAAATAGAGTCAAAGATTGCGGAAATTATTGGGGCATAAAGTTTTTTAATTACCTTTCAGAAGGCACAAAGGCACTGAGCAGGAGCAATTTCAAGGTTCGGGTGAAGAAGGCTCTCGTACGGAGGGTATACTATTCCCTGACCGAGGCATTGGAGGATAGGCTGGGAGAGTTATAATTATAATTGTGTATTGTAATATTTGACAAGGATCTTCATCGGCTACTTATACTATATTATATTATATTTAACTTATGACATAATTTATAAAAAAAATGACGTAATGTCATATATGGTTCTAACATTTAAATACACGATTGATTGATTGATTGATTCAACAGCCCTTGCTCCTCTTCATTCACTCCGACACACAAATGTAACCCCACATCTACAGTAAGCTTATTCCAAACTTTTCACGAGTCAATGCTCCTTGATTTTCATATAGGAATTCAAAGAATTACTCGTTCAACCACAACTGATTGCCGGTAAAATCAACAATGTTTTTGCTTTCGCTAGAGTAAATTTGTATTTTTTTTTTTTTTTTTTTTTTTTTTTTTTTTTTAACAATTGAGTTAGAGATAAATTATTCCAAGCCGGCGAAAACCCACCATCCAGTTAAAATGTATTGTTTATTTTCAATCCAGTGCGGCGGTAAGAGATAACGCTGCCGCAACGTTTCCCATTACCACGGATATTCAATTTTTACTTTCACTCATATTATATGAGTCATCAAGTATTGTGATCGAGACTCCTTCCTGTCCTTGGTTAAGTCGAGCCAACACCTGTTACAATGTGAATGGTAAGCATGTCTGAGCTTGCCCATTGGCACTTGTCTGCATGGGTTAACATCGAGGAGAGAACCAGCTTGACAATGACTAGAAATTCATTCGGAAACAATAACAATCCAGTCCGAAAACTGATGGGGTGATTGGCAGGGCAAGGTTCAATCTTAATAGCTTTATTTTGACTGTATTTAGCTTATGCTGAGAACCTCGAAGTATAATCTCGGTCACAACTTTTTTACTGCTTCACTGCATTACCCACCTGGTTTTAACCAACGACTATGAAATAGAATAGACAGCTCCTAACCAAAAGCTAAGTAAGAATGGTAAGAAGAACAGAATTTTTCTGGAATGGGTACCATGTTATGTGGGAGTATAAGAGGGAATGAGCGAGCTGACTGCTGCGTCACATTTAAGTTTGTGCTGTTATGTAATATGCTGTAACCGAGTGCTATTTACAGGTATTTAAGGTGAACTGACTCAGCATTAAACGCTTGAATAATTTAACATATGAGGAGCTTTGTTACAAACTTGGACAACTCCATTTTTTCACTAAATGGGGTTTTGATCCGACCTTGCAGAAAATTTTAATGGCCACCAGCACATTGTAAAATAAAGTGACTAAAGCAGCCAAATTGCGCACAGAAGCGCTGAGAAGTAAAATCCGCTCACCTCTGAAAAATTCTACAACTTGGAATTGTCCGTGTTTGTAAACAGCTTCCTCATATCTTTTCTTGGATGCTTAAGGCTGAGTGTTCAAAATGTTTTGTAAACAAGAAATTTTGCTGATTTTTTGACGAAAATAATTTATTGCTCATTCCACAGATACAAAGGTAACAAAGCGAACAGATAAAAAACTCATAAAAAATTCAAGTTATCGCAGGAAGTTTATATTTTCTGAACTGAAATATTATTACCTTAAAAAAAAAATGGATAGAGCCTTAAACCTATTTTGTAGCACAGTTGTAAATCTGTAAGGGAAATAGACAGCTTTCACAGAAAGCTCGTATTTTTTAAGATTTTTTTCATCTGCTCCCTTTTATATCTTTGTGGCTGTGGAACGAGCAATTAATTAATTTCGTCCAAAAATTACGATAATTTCTTGTTTACAAAACATTTTGAACAGAATTGCAAAAGTAGTGTCTCCACCAATGAGGGTTTAGACAGCTAGCAAATATAGGCTCCAAGTCACTACTAATCGGTCCAGAACCAGTTTGTGGCATTTCATTCGGGTATGCCACACTGGTTGGTAAATGAACAGAGCGTAGTAAGGCGGCTATTCCACCGACGTGGATTTTCAATGGGAATGTGTCATGACGTGGTAGCAGACATCACAGAGACTTATTATTAATGATATCTGCTACCACGTCATGACACATTCACATTGAAAATCCACGTCGGTGGAATAGCCGCCTTAGGCAGAATGCTGGAGAAAGGTGCCCGAAAAGCCGAGACTAAAAAAGGCGTGGGAATTCGGCCGGGGAAAACCTTACTGGGAGCCTGCTTAAATTACGCTGGTTATAAATAAGGAAAATAGTTGGACTTATAACTGGACACATCTGTATAAAATTTCGAATTATTTTTGGACCCATATTTATTTGTTCGAATAAATATTCGAGTGTGTAATAAGGGTCAATTTTTTAAAAATCAAACTTGGCAGAGTTGGATGCTTTTTAAAGCTGAACAAGCATTTGTAGCGTTTTGAGCGTTTAGAGCAAAAAACAATAAGTTTAATACACAGCTTATTACAACTTAAATTTTCGGATAGGCACTCTGTGGGCTGGTAAGTTTTTAAATACCATAAATACGTTAAATACTGATTTTTTTTGTACTGTAAAGGCAGTAAATTACGAGAAACAATATATTTGCTCTTGAAAAAGGTATCAATGCACAATCCTACACAGCATGCCAGTACACACAATAATAGAACAAACATGTACCAAATGAAATAAGCTACTACATACTAACCGACCATATTATACTCGTCATATTGATAAGAATCATTACATTAGTAGTAAAATTCCACACTAAATGATATCAGCAATGTGAAAGATGAGATGGCCTTATTACTTAGTACAGAGGTTCCCAACCTTTTGGTTCCCGTGTACCACTTGAAGAGTTTCAAAAATCGCAGCGTACCACAATTTTTAATCAACCTTTCTGAGCCATATTAACATTTAATGAACTTAATACGCATAATGTAATAACTGCACCAGTCACTAGTGAGAGCCCTGCTCTTGCCTTTTTTGAAGCAGGGAGTCAATGTCTGGCTCAAATGAAGGCATTTTCACCCTTAAGTCTTATTCAACCGATAGTCTGCTCCGATATTTGTTTTTTGTGTATAGCAGTTCAGAGAATCCGCTTTCATATAAATATGTAGTTACGAATAGCATTTAGAACTTAACTGCTTGCTTAATTTCCTTTATATTTGCAGCGTACCACCTGGGAACCTTCCGCGTGTGGTAGGCGTACCACAGGTTGGGAACCTCTCACTTAGTGCATTACGTAAATAAGCCTCGCCAAGTGTCTACGTACTGTGGCCGAGTAGAATAATAATCGCCATAGACTAGGTGCACATGCAGTTAAACTCTTACCTGAATTCCACGTTTACGTAAATGAGAGAACAAAGCTGGTCTCATTATTATCAGGTCCATAGTCTTGACCAAAAGATTGTGAAGTTTTATGCTGGGTTTGCTTGAACTGGATTTACTTCTGCAAATAAATAACAATAAAATAACTAATTTATTCTTTATTAATTAACTAGATTGCAGATACAAATTAGAAACTATTAGAACGATTAGAAACAACAGAAACAAATTATTTAATAATATCGCAGATGAAGAAGTTATATAATATATACCATTAACAATAAGCTTTTTGCTTATTATTATTCAGTTTAAAAAATAACCATTAGAAATTATTATTTATTAGTGGAGAATAAAAATCCATACAGAAAGGTCGTCAAGTTCAAATGTTTTGATTGCTTGGACGCGATTGGGCTAGTGATCTGATAGATTTTCCTATAAGAAAGTTGTCCATTGTCATGATTTCGCTAAGAATTCGTCAATGGAACTGACCGCGATAAAATGTGACGTAACAGAGATTGTTCGCGACACAAATTCCACTCAAATATCACACTTTTCGAAAGCTTATTGTGGTGTTGTTTTTTAGGGTTAGCATGAAAGCAAGACTTTATAGTCTTATTGTTCGCCTTTTGTTTCTTTTTCAATAAAGTCGTTTTTCAATTTCAGTTAAGGTAGCCTACACGATTTTTTCCTTTGCTTGGGTGAAACAATAAATTGTCGACTACTGACAAATCCTGGGAAATTGTAAAATGAAACTACTGAGAGGACAATACATTTTGACCTTCAGAACGTAGCTATTGGATAAAGTACTGGGACAAAAACAGATCCTTGTGCCTTCCCCCCAAACTTTGCAAAGGTTATCATTTCGACCCATTACATTTACGAGCTTGACATTCATAACGTTTCACAAGTTATTTTGCATCAATGATGTTGACACAAAATGTTCAGTTAGGTAAATTACTCGACACTATTATCTTCAACTCTGACATTCATTGTTAGCTTACAACACTTGGGATCAAAATGTTATTGCCAGGCAGGTGTAGAAATGAACAGCGCACCGAAATGCAAGCTTTTTGAAAGGCAGTGTGAGAAAGTTGATACAGGAGTGTGGTTACTTCCCAATTTAAACGTTAGTATAAGGAAAGCCTTGTGATGGTCGAAATGTTCGATTCCGAGATTTAAACGGATTCATGAGATATTTGACTTTTACACATAGGCGGGGATTCCACCGACCTCGCATTTTATAGTGATCCAGATATTGACGTGGTAGCAGACATTAAAGACAATCTGCTACCACGTCAATATCTGGATCACTTTCAAATGCGAGGTCGGTGGAATCCCCGCTTTATAAGGCTTTCCCCCACCGACTGTCTCTTATGTTCAAGTATTTTTACGATTAAAATCACAATCTGTTTTATTGTAAAAGATTTGATAATGCTGAAGATAATTATTGTTTAATAAATGGCTGGTAACTTATATGTATTGTATATATGCACAGTACCCATACTATTCTAACGCAACAGAACAATGGAGACTCTTTTTGAAAACAGAGCATGAGGTGCCGCAGTACGCATGCATCAGTCATGATGGCATCACTGTCAAATTAAAGATACATGAACATTTTGCGGAACATAGCACTTACATTTTTAAAGGATTATCATGTTTTTATCCCGTGTGTATTTGATTTGTCAGTTTCGTTTCACATAAAAGTAATATTATTATGGGAAATGTAACAGGAATTTAAGTTCTAAGGAAAGTTGAATTTTACATTTTTGTTATTTTAAGTTATTTATTATTATTATATTTATATTAAGTTATTTTGGGTGGAAAATATACGAAACTTGTGTCCATCTTTGGAAATCGAATTTTCATACGTTAGATAAACCTAACCTATAATACTCTAATTTCTTATTTGCCAATGCTAAATAAGGCATAGTAGCAACAACAAATAACCGCCGTGGCACTACAGCACAATAAGGGTCTAGGCCTGAGTACAGGTAGAGGATACTCTCTCATGATCATTGCTCAATTTGGGATGCTGTGGTCAGTAACAAAAAAGCCGTAGTAGCCAAGCAACAAGATATTACAGTACGAAGTTTATCTGTACTTCATAAGTTCAAAAACAATGTCAAGCAAAATAATCAAGATTGGTTAGTCGGGCATATCAGGTACCCGGGAAACTGCAATTTCATTTGTCCTGCGTTTCGGGGGAAATATAAATCAACTTAGCGGATTTCCCAAGTGACGCATCACTTGAATAATTAATCTGACACTCAAAACTACCTAAAGCAAATTTTCATTCCTTGACAAGCAGCGAAATACAAACCAGATTGCTACTGAGGGTTAATCTTGTTCATCTTAATCCCAAAATTTCAGCGTTTTGCTATTGGATGAAAGAAGGGTCAATTTTTAATGTAAGGACGGAATAATTAATATCACCAATGTTCTAATTTTAAATAAAGAAATAAATATTGACTTTTTTTTCTATTACTAAGCCAACCTAGCGGAGTTCAACTAGGAAGACCCGGGACCGCCTGCTTTACATGCCCTCCGAAGCATGGCCAGAAAATGTAGCAAGTGTGGGACTCGAACCAATAACCTTCCGGGTGAAAGTCGGAGTCTGTACCACTAATCTGCATGTCCTTTTGTATTATATTTTGTTTAAAATTGGGGTACGTAGCCTAAAGTATGCACTTATAAATGTTTTATATTGGCTTATTGTGCCCCTACAGAGTATTTCTATTGCACTTATTATAATTACAATTAATCCACAGGGGGGATTCTCTCGAGAGAATTTTCTTTTGTTTTGCTTCTTATGCTCAAATAAGTCCTTATTTTACTTCGTTATGATTCGGGCATTCCTATCATAGTGGAGAAATTCAATAACCGCCTCACACAATTACAAACTCAAGCAAGTGTGACTAGTCCATCCATTAATATCTATGGCGCCCATTCCACCGACCGGCTAGGGCTATTTACAGAAACAGTGACGTGGTAGCAGACATTCAAGACTTAGGCGGGGTTTCCACCGACCTCCCATTGCAGAATTGAAGGAATTGTTTATTTTCCTCTATGCCATAGTTAAAATTGATCAATGATCATACAGTAAAATCACAAACAAACAAACTAAAATTAAAAAATGGCGTCATGGGATATGTTAAGTACAAACATTTCAATAGATTTCTATAAAAAAAAAAATTCTAATTTCCGTCAATGTCATTTGCATTCTGCAATGCGAAGTCGGTGGAAACGCCACCTAAGTCTTGAATGTCTGCTACCACGTCACCGTTTTTGTAAATAGCCCTGGCCGGTCGGTGGAATGGGCGCCTATTACGTACATGGCCATTAAGGCCATCAAACATAGCAGTATGCACAATGTTTTCAGATTGGCAGGACTAGGAGTTGCTGCGAGTCGATACCGATAAGAACCACCGTGTTTCCACAAGCTATGGCCAATGGCATGTTCTAATTTACATCATTTTTTATTTGAATCAGCTGCTAGCTAATTTAGTTTGTACCAACATTTTTGTAGTTCTCTTTGACTTGTTTATTGTATTTTATGTATTCAATATTTACCCGCAGTTAGTGGGTTCAAGAAAAACAAACTGCTAGGTAGGTGCAGCAAACTCGACAATTAATCATGCGCGTACAACAGATTCTATCCGGCTCAATTGACGCGTTCGCTTGACCTGGTTAAGACAAGCTAACGCCTGTTACAATGTCAATGGTAAACATGACTCAGCTTGTCCACTGTCACTTGAAGTCGTTGTGGGTTGCCACCAAGGACGAGAACCAGTTTGTCAACGGCCAAAAATTCTTACGGAAACAATTCCAATAATTCCAAAAAACCGATGGGGCAAGGTACAATGGGCCACCACAAGTAGACCTACCGCCATAAAAACCCTTCCAATAATAATTTAAAGGCTTTCTCATAAAAAACACCAATTGCGGACTATTGCAAAAGTTGTTATAACTTGTAAGGCTAGCACTGCACGATATTTAATTGGGATCGAATAATAATATAGCTACACTTACCTAAGATAAACGGACGGCAAGAATATTTCTAGATGAGTCTCCTTTATAGGGCAGAAGGGAAGGAGACCCGAATAAAGCAGCAAAATCAAATGTATTACTCTTCTCATTGAGAACAATAAGTTCACTCGAGGATTCTACAAGACAAAGTTAAACGAGTGAGAATTTAAATGGACAATTTGTCTGCAGAATGCCCAATGATATTTATTAAGGAAGGAAAAAAAAACCCCAGCTCCGCGAAACGGAGTCTGTGCTTTTAAGAAATCTCCTTACACCTGATTGGGCGAAAGGAGTTTTTAACTGCTTATCGAGAAGTAAACGTAATAGTCGCTAAGTTAAATGTATACTTGGACTTGTAAGGTGGACCCAAATACTGCATCCGCCTTTTTGAACTCACCTCCAGGTAGCATTTGTCTGTGATTTTGTAATCAAAGTTGCCCCAGACTGTTCTTTCGGCCCTCTCATACTTGTTTATAAGTCTTGACACCTCTCTGATCAATATATCTTCATTGACTTTGATATCGATGTTGATTGGCACGTCAGGAAACGTCTTGAACACATCCTCGAGCAAAGTAAACTTGCGCTCCTCCGCTGCACCAGATCCACAAAACATGTGATCTTAAACAAAATGAATTGTTAATAAACAATACATTGCGAAAACACGATAATGTGGTCTTTAGTACAAGGACTTCCCAACAAATGGGCAGATGACAAATAAGTCAAACAATATAACATCGCATTGAACCTGTTTTTGTCGGCCGAGATAAGTAAATTTTTTTTTCCTCCCTACGTGTTAGCATTTTTTTTAAATCGCATTTTTAGCGTTAAACCTCTAAAAAAAATATTTATGATATAACTTACTGCTTAAGAAGTTTGCTGTTTTTTATACTAATGAGACATTAAGTACTGACATAAATCGCCTTATAGCAACTATAAGGTCTTATATAAGGTCATAAGGCGCCCATTCCATTGACCGGCTAGGGCTATTTCCAAAAACAGTGACGTGGTAGCAGACATTCAAGACTTAGGTGGCGTTTCCACCGACCTCGCATTGCAGAATGCAAATGACATTGACGGAAATTAGAATTTTTCTTTTTATAGAAATCTATTAAAATGTTTGTACTTAACATATCCTATGACGCCATTTTTTAATTTTAGTTTGTTTGTTTGTGATTTTACTGTATGATCATTGATCAATTTTAACTATGGCATAGAGGAAAATAAACAATTCCGTCAATTCTGCAATGCGAGGTCGGTGGAAACGCCACCTAAGTCTTGAATGTCTGCTACCACGTCACCGTTTTTGGAAATAGCCCTAGCCGGTCAATGGAATGGGCACCTTACGAAACGCCAGTGCCCAACCAAACCAAGACTCAAGAGGGTCTAGGCTAAACGCTTGGTATGACAACAACTGTTTTGGTTCGCAACCGTACAGGTCAGCTGAACATCAAAAACTTCCCAAAAGGCCTTCTCTGTCTTTAGGCGGGGTTTCCATTGACCTCGCATTGCAGAATGCACATACGTTGACGTGGTAGCAGACATCATTAATAAGTCTTTAATGCCTGCTACCACGTCGACGTCATGTACATTCTGCAATGCGAGGCCAGTGGAAACCCCGCCTTACTAAAACTCACCTGGGTCAAAATCTAATGTAAGGCTGTCTTTCAATAAAGGCAGCTCTGAATAGGCTAACGTAGATATGTCACGGTCCAGTCCTGTACTGCGCAGAAGATTCTTGTCGTGGGAGACCACAACTTGCCGGTCCTTGGTTAGGTGAACGTCCAGCTCGAGCATGTCAGTGCCGAGACTCACGGCCCTCTGGAACGTGGCCATCGTGTTCTCATAGCCCTCTCCTGCACCTGAAAACGGAACAAGCTACCAGTTAGGCGGGTTTTCCACCGACCTCTCATTGCAGAATGCAAATATATTGTAGTATTATATGGTATGTATAACACTGACATTAAATTAACTTTGGTTGAAGAGGTAACCTCCTCGTTATAAGCGAAATTAGAGGATATGGAAAAAACTGGGCTTGGCGGGATTCGAACCCACGATCTACGCCTAACCGGGGCGTCGTCTTAACCGCTGGACCACAAGCCCCGACAAATTGAATAAAGCATTGCCTTTATGCAATTAAGTAAGCTCACAGACCTGTTCGGTTAGATAGTTGTGTAGTTGTGCTAACTTGTCTAGCAACACGAATCATGTCAATTAGAGCATAAGTAGACGATTTGGCATTTACTGGACTTGTCGGGGCTTGTGGTCCGGCGATTAAGACGACGCCCCGGTTAGGCGTAGATCGTGGGTTCGAGTCCCGCCAAGCCCAGTTTTTTCCATATCCTCTAATTTTGGTCAGAATGCAAATAACATTGACGCGGTAGCAGATATCATTAATACGTCTTGAATGTCTGCTACCACGTCAATGTCATTTGCGTTCTGCAATGAGAGGTCGGTGGAAACCCCGCCTTAGGGATGACTCTGAGAAGTAAGGATTTTGTTCGGTACATCTACCGTTTTTTTTAAAGATTATACATACAAAAAATTCAATGAATGTATCCGAATAACCTCCTCAGTCGCCTCTCTGTAGGTAATACCTGTGTTGAGTTACGACAGGTCACCAATCGCATGATGTGTAGAGACTCGCACAAGTACAAACAAGCTACCACTATGGCATCGAATTAAAACAATACTTTCTTTGTTCTTGTTGTGGGGCTTCAGATTTCAACTAAAAAAGTTTTTACGCTGATATCGTGATTGAAATCCATGATTATAAACTATAAAAATCATAGGATTTACTATAGAAATAAATGATACTGTATGTTAGAATAAGTTCTTGAGACTTTTATGAGAGCGGATGAGCCCGTGATGTGAATTAGTAATGTTAGCAACAGACCTGGAGATTTTGGAACTCTGATTGTGTGAGATTACTTCAGGGTTTTTCAGGGCATATTTTTCACATTCATGCCTCAAGTTTTAATAGGCAGGTCTGTGATAGAAGCGAAGTAACACAATTTAGAGCTTTGAAGGCCCGTCAGGACGTGATTCGTATAATTGGGCGACAAGTAGAGGCTCATTATGACGTCAGTCACTCCCATTGACAAAGGGGAATTCAAAGCAATACGAAAACCATTACATTACTCTCATATCACATCAATACCAATAATACCATATAAAATGAGGGTAGAAGATATTCTTACATATTTGCAGAGCAAAATTAATTTTATTATGGGAATATTTTGCAACTGCTTGTATTAATCATTACACAAGGGTTATTTTGCATAACGACCAAAAAACTGAAACCGGGGTTGAGATTTTGTTGTACCACAACTAGGCCTATTTTTTTTAACTTTAGTCAAGCCGGAAATCATGAGGTCACGCTCATCTTAATAAATTATACTAACAATGGTAATTTATGCTGAGCGCATTCGTTTGGTGGGAGCTTTAAAAACATTTACTTGTTAAATGTATTTGTAGTAAATACTTAAAGCACCAATATGCATTTCACGCAAGTCCACGTAATGAATACAACTCTCAAACAGTTCCCTCCTCGTGGGGGTTTCCCCCATTTAATATGTTACAAATACATACTGTATATGCCCCAGTTTCGGAGGGATCCCAAAACTTTTTCGGGCCGGTGCCTATTAATTTTAACTTGGTGGTTTTCAATTGCACACGCTGAAGAGAACAGAATTATTGTATTTGAAATGTGGGTATGCAGACGAATACTGCGCGTATCCTGGAGAGATCGTGTTCCTAATGCCGAGTTGCTACTGACGGTTAAGAAACGGAAACTAACATTCTTTGGTCATTTGATGAGGAACGAAAAGAATCGTTTTCTGCATGGTACAATCTAAGGGAAGAGGGCTCCCGGCAGAACATCCTGGTTGAAAAACCTGAGGCAGTGGTTTGGCAACAGCAATACTTCCCTTTTCAGAGCACCTAGTCTCCTAGGTCCAAATTGCCATGACGATCGCCAATCCTCGATAGAAGAGACATTTAAAGAAGAATTGCATTCTTTAATTTCATATCATAGGTCCCAATTATTATAGTTTGGCTGGCCGCCCCCTAAATAAGGGCCTTATGATGATTCTGTACTAAGTCTTGGGATTTTACCAATCTCATTTCAATATCGGTCAATCAGGGAGTTAAATGATCTGTCCTTTGTATCAATGCACCGGGCATATTTGTCACTGTAACATTGTGATCTTTATAGGGGGAACTACATTAAGAGATCTTGGTTTCAATTAATTTTAGAACGCGACGATTGTCATGCCTTAGGCATTGGGCTGGATTAGGTCCCCACTAGCAAAACTAATCAATTTGATTGATTGAGATTGGATTACTGACAGTTGCTTAGGTAATGGCCATCTGACTGACTTCTTCGCGTAATTTTTGCATGTTGAGGCGTAGTTCATCAAGGTTTATGCCCCGTTTATAACAATTAACATTTATGTCGACTAGGTACTACAGGACATACATATAAATGCCATATTCTGATATTCATAGTAGGTGACAACCTAGTATTTTGCATTATCACAACAAGCTTATTTTTAATTTTTATTTAGGTAGTGGTGGAGGGTAGCATTATAATTAAAAACCAACAGATTCTCTTCTAATTAAAAGCATTTGAGCAGCACTTACCCCCACGGTGGCTTATGTGTTTACAATGAAAAGGAACCTTCTTTGGCCGGTGTAGCAATCCAGGAAATCTAAAAAAGAATACCGAAGTAACGACATACCCACCCACTACAGCAAGCAACGACATTACTTCACTAGTACACAGGAAGGAATTACAAAATTTAATGAAATAAAATTTCAAATGAAAACATTTTGAACTCCGCCATGCGCGTCTGCGATCCTGCGCAGTGCATGCACTCGCGATTCGCGCAGCGCGATCCTGCAACTGTTTGGGCTTTTTTGGGCCTTCGTCCAACAGTTTCGGCGCATTTTTTAAAAGTTTCTACTTAAAATTAATTTTAAATTGAAAGTATTAATTATTCTAAGCTTATTTTAAGAAACATACTGAAATAAACTAAATAACAAATCAAAAATAGGTGGGAGTTATATCGTTTAGCCTCAAGAGGCCGGATTTCCTTGGCTTCGGTTCAATCCCGCCCAGATTTCTGACGCAAATCTACTTACTTTTAAGATGATTATTCATACAGACAATTCTATCGAAGGACCTAGAGGCTAAGAGATGCAATTCAAAATTATGGCGATTTGTAGTTAGGAGCACTAGCCACTATGCTGTTACTCATCATAGGCTACTCTTTTTCTTAGAAGCCAACAAGAGCATCTGGATCAGTCGTTTTGACAATGCTAGAATTATCTAGACGGTTTATTTTTGTTACTTGTATTAAATTATTATTTAAATGTATCCGAATAATCTTCTCTTCAGTGGCCTCTATAGGTAATAAAAAGAAAAAAAGAAATGTTGTCCATCTGCATAACACAAGAAATGCTCACCGTTTGAATCTGCCCGGATGCAGGCTGAGTAGGTCCGTCGCATCATTCCCAAACTCGGTAATGAGATACTACAATGCCCTGCCCATCAGCCTGACTAATATGGATTTTTCAAGGCCTAGGTGACAAGGAAAATTAAATAATGTCCACTGTACAGCTTGGACGAGTTCAGGGACTCTAATTTTTGAATTGTATTGTATTGTATAGACTCGCACAAGAAAGGTAGGCCTACCAACCATCAACAATAAAAATGATTAGGTCTATCAGCAATTGATAGATTAGATTAGACTGTTAATGAAGAAAGAAGGTAGAATTTCCTGGATTTAGGCTATTTATATTAGCCTGTATAAAACTATTTCTTGAGAGAAATGTTGTTCAACTACATAACAACAGAAATGCATAACGTTTGGATCTGCCCAGATGCAGGCAGAGTAGGTCCATCGCATCAGTCTAATACTCGGCAAATAGGTACTACAATGCCCTACCCAGCAGCCTTACTACTAAAGATTTTTCAGGATTCACGGCAGTTGCCACAAGAAGAATGAAGGAATGTCCACTCTGCAGCACGGACGAGTTCAGGGAACTAAATTGGGATACATAATACATGAACACCCCCCCCCCTCGTTTATCGTGTGCTTTCACATCAAACTTGTTTTGTTTTAGATTTGCTTTTGGACGCCGTCAATCCCACCATGGTGGGTCATGGACAAAGATTGATTGATTTAAAATACATGGGAATAAATAAAAAGCGCAATTATTTTATACTAAATATCTAATACTAGGAGTCATATACATTTCTAGGGGGCCTGAGTGCGCTGTTTCTCTTAATACAGTCCACTATCCAAATAATGCCTTCGTCAATGCCTTCTCCATTTAGAGCGGAAACTGGCATGACCATACAATCTCTTCTGCCAATGAGATGTGCACTTTGGTTGAAAACAGGCTTTACTTCACGGACCCCCATACAGTCATGAATATCTTGTTTGTTGGCAAGAACTAGCAGGGGCACACCTCTTAAAAATTCACTTCCTATCATTTTATCTGAAAATAATAAGAATGAGCAATTAGTTTTCCAATATAACGTTGTAACAAAGTCAAGTAATGAGTAATTCATGTAGGCTTGATAAAGCTAGCAAAATATTAGGATTTGAGGAAGAATTGCATTATTTGCAAAATTCTCAGAATAAACCTACCAAACACTATCTTGCTTTCTGGTATTCTATCCCTATCTGACGAATCGACAATAAAAATTATTGCATGTGACTCCGCATAGTATTTGTCCCAAAGACTTTGAAGCTCCTCCTGACCACCGAGATCCCAAAAGTTGAGTTTTATGCCCGCCACAGTAATTTCACCAATATTTAGGCCAACAGTCGTGGTTATTTTATTTAAACTCATTCCACGATAGTTCTTGGTAAATTTTGTTTTGGCCGTCTCCAAGTAAGTCTGAAAGCAGTTAAATTACAATATTAGGTAGACCCGGTCCGGCTCTGGTCAAGGTCATTAGTATTAGTATTTGCATTCGATCTGAGGTATCTACGCAACGTCATTTAGTGCGTACCTACTTTAGTAGTGGACTAGACCGACTAGTAGGAATAGTAACACCTTTATTGATTTGTGCCACAAAAGTTTGTCACTTTCGGTTTACAGATACATATATCCCTAGTTGTCAGTTGCCCTAAATTTATGTCACTCTACCATATATACTTGTGCGGCAAGTTGACGTTATCATGAAATTTAAACTCGATTTTCTGAAGAAAAAAAAACAATACATACGTAGTAATGCTAAAGTCCGGCTATTTTACGTCTGCCTATGGGCTATGCTGTCAAACATTTTCCCCTGGTGGTACCCCCGAACTCCAAATTTGCTCTTAAAACATGCCAGTTTTAGTCAACAATATGTGAATGTAACCATATCCATGAAGGTGCATAGTATAGGATACTAGAGTAAGGTAGAAAAGGAACAAAACGTTCAGCAATCAATGAAAGCCCATATGAAACATATGCGCCTATTGCATAGACATAATGGTAGGCTAGCTTATCAGATTGGTTTCAGGTACCTAATGGATTCCTCCAACACGACATCCGACTAAATTAGGGTAAGTTGATTCAGCTGACGGTTGAGCAACATTTATACAGTAACTCTACGCTTTGTGCTAAGAAATAAGAACGGCTGAAAATGCAATGTAGGTTCTGTGCTGTTTAACTTACAGTATACTGTATAGCCTACGTTTACATTAATACATTATTACTAAATATTTTACAGTACATACCGTTTTACCCGCGTTATCTAAGCCTAAAATTAAAACGCAATACTCGTCTTTTTGTACCAGATATTTGTAAAGACCGTGCAAAAGGGTGTACATTTGAATATTTCAAATTTTTATATTGACTTAGATTTGTTGGTAAATAACAGCAGACGACGGAGGTACTAAAAATGTATTAAAACTATTAGTATTTTCCGGGAAAATTTACGTTGGTATGTTAATTATTATTAGCATTTTATGTAATCGTAATTAAGTTATACAACTAAATAATTATTGAGTTATGCGAAAGTGATAATAAAAAAATTTAAATGATATGGACTGTATGACCTTCCCCCACCCATCGCCTCGGTAGCGCAGTAGGCAGCGCGTAAGTCTCATAATCTTAAGGTCGTGAGTTCGATCCTCACCCGGGGCATTAATTTTTACACTCCCATCTAATTTTATAATATATACGACCCACGATTTATCCGATGCCATTAAAAAGAGTTAGGCTTCGGTAGAATATTACCTGCACAATTCTTAATATTAATGTATATTAATGCAGGACTTATTCCTATTGGGCTCTTTTTAAATAATTTATAGCCTTATAGACACTGCAACTATTTATTTGGAATCAAAATAGTTAGACGCGATGTGCGCTCGGAGCGCGGTGTGTAGATTAAAATAAAAAGATAAACGAACACTACGGCCTTTGGACAAATCTTTCCCGTTCAAAAGGGACCTACTTACTTTCTTATAGGTTGGATACTAAATGAGAAATGACCTATAGTGTACAGACGACTTATGCCATATGCTTATGATGGACTACCTACTGGACCGTGACGTGACGAAAGGTTTTCGAGGGTTTTCATAATAATGTAGAAAAGAGTGGGAAAACCGTTCCCAAGGACTTACGCAGCTTTTCAATTAGAGGGCATGACCTTAGTTTCTTGTGCAGGCCCCCGAGGGCAGAGGGTTCGGGAGGCACAAAGGGGGGCCGGGAGTCCATACTGGGGGATTTTTGAGGGTATCGACGCCGAATCGGACCAATCACGCACCATAAGCAGTCTGTCTATAAACTTCATGTCTTTGGCTGGATAGGTACCTAGGTTATCGTTAAAAAACAAAGCGAATTTACACAAAATAATAATCTGGGTCCACATGTTAAATAAGATTCCATACATATCAAAGTAGGTAACACAACACCCACCTCATAGTAATAAAATAGATTTCATCACAATATTACCATTCAACAACATTAAAAGGCCTATACACTATTACAAAGCTACGCCAAATGTTAAAATTCGAGCTTAGGACAGGCCGAGCTGGAAAGGCAGCAGGCCACCCACTGCTAGGTGCACAGTACCGTAACCAAGCAAATATTTTCTTCACGCTTATATGCGACTGAAAAAGTATAATATTCAATGCTCGTTTCACAGCCGAAATGATTTGAAAGTGGTTAGAGCTAACTTTCTAAAAAGCATGTCCTTTCCTTCAGTGAGATTAAATTTATATTATTAGTAGATATATTTTTAAAAAATTTAAGGTAAATAGTAATATTAATTCATCTTAATTTTTTTATGAGCGATGGACTTGTGTTCAGACAAACCCCTCGGTTTTGAATTTTTATAATTGTATTTAAAAAAAAAAAAAAAAAAAAACTTCCTCAAAAAACCATTTATTTACTCACCTGCTGATCTACTATTTCATAAAATCTGTTAACGGCACTTCTACAGGTTTTCTCGAAGTAATAATATTTCAGGTGGTAGAATGTAACTTTCCTGCGAAAGCTTGTATTGTTATGAATTTTTCATCTAGCCACTTTCACACCTTTGCGGCAGTGGTACGAGGAATTAATTAATGTCATCCATAATACACGGTCGTCGGCCACTCCTTGTTTACAAAATATTTTAAAATCTCTCCCTTAACACTTAATCGTTTTAAAACCAATAATTCGTCTAGAAATATTAAAACTTACTTGTCTTCAGGTTACTGTACAATAAATAATGAAAAATTGCATAATTCTATAGGGATTTTCTAGAGGTCCGCTACTTGCACTCCAGTCAGTCTAATAATATACGGTAGTCGACCGCACATACGCAACTTATACACAAACATTTAGGCACTGCTGTAAATAGGATATCTTTACTTGTACATCAAATCACAGTGGACAATCCCGTATAAAAACTTCGGGTTGAGAAAAATAAAACACTGAAATATTGGGCCAATGACGCACACACAGTAAGTGTCAATGAGGTATACAAGTGCTAGAGATAGGAAGATTTTGATGACAATTTTTTTTAGGTTTCTTGTAAATTAAGGTAAAATTTCAATTAATGTGACTTAAAATGCAATATTTAATGATTTTTTTTTCTAATTTTTAAAGGCCCATTTCCTTCGGGAACATTCGGAGCCTCTGCTAAACGAGAACATCGACGTCATAGGTTTGGGTCTCTGTACTTAGCTTGTATAGACTCACTAGCACTGGCACGTTATTGATAGCGGCAGCCCAGCAATTGGGCCAACATAAAGGTAAACACAAAACTTAGCGTACAAATTTAAAATTTACAAATAAGAAAAAACTACATTTAAAAATATAAATTGATACAATTTTCATATTTATTTAATTTAAAAAAATCTATGTTCGGTCAGCCAGAAAAGATCACTTGTATACCACATTGCTAGTTATTCCTGGCGCCAGTATAAGACCCGGCACATACGGACAATTCTAGCAGTTGCAATTTGCCGACGTCTTTTTTATTCTAGCCGTAGGGCTAGCAGAAGATTTCTTGTCGATTTCGGAAGCTGGCTTGAAGCCAAACACACAAAAGTGCCCATTTCTCCCCTCTGGATCCACCAGATCATAGAAATCTTCTGAAGCTAGGCCCACAAACTCTGACGAATGGAAAATGTGAGGCCGTTCCATTTCTGGGCAATCCCACAACTCACAAGATGCTTCCAATTTTGGATAATGTAGACTAGACTGCACAGTTATTATATTTCTAGTATTTGACTTCCCACGTGGAAACGTCACCACTACGTTATGTTTTCATTACCGTTATTATCTTTTAAGTGCATTCACTAGTCAAAATGTACATAAAAGCCTACTCAAAACAAACTTTTAAATTAAAAAAATAATAATTTAACTGCACTTCAATACACAAACATTGCAATGAAATATATTGAGTCCTCAGTCTCACAATATTGCACTGCTCCCACGACATTGACCAATATTAAACATCTTTTTATCTAAGAATAATATTGTATTAAACCACAGAATGGCCATTATATCATTGTATTGCATGCTGCAAAAAAAAACTATCGACATGAATGAATGACTCATTGCGTCATAATGTTATTTGTAACAGTACAAAAAATAATATTTTTCAGTGTTTTAAAAACGGAGTAAAAATTAAAAACAAGATGCCTGGATACACTGCATAGTAAAGCTGCCAATAAGTGTCTGTTCTTTGACTTTAGTTCCTTTTTCCCTGACTTCTATACAGCCATAGTACCTGTGAACTCCACATGACACATTTACAAATATGCATCATCAATTCCTCTCTCACCCTAACTTTGCTGACTGTTCAGTGACCCCTTTGCTGACTGTTCAGTGACCCCCTTACTGCGCTGACCTATTATTAGTTCAGTTAGCTGTCCTTTCTAGCTTTCCGATCCGCCCTTCTTCTTTTTCTTGTTGACTGCAGCTCTTGCTTCCTCGGCGAGCTTCTGTGGGTCGGCTAGGATGTCAGTCGTTTTGCTTAGATTGCGCAAGGAGTTTAAAACAGCTGAAATATAGCGATAAACAGTAAGTATAATATTTGGCGACGGAGTGTTGATGGAAAACTAACAATGCTGCTCAGCCAAACAAAGCCCTCTAATGATTAACTGTTGTAGCAGTGAACAGCATTCAATGCTACAAAATGTTCCAATATAATCGAAGAACTGAACAACCTGTTCGGCAATGATTTCGACGCGGCAAGACTTAAATTGCACCGCGACATGATTTTCGAAATCATTAAGAGCAAGAACAAAAACCATGCGTCCCCGACCTGCTTGAGTGACTCCAGTTCAATTCAATGAACAGTTCGTGCAACTAAATGATCTGAGTACATGAGGGTATATACTAGGTTACGGTTGCAGTCTCAGTTTCTACAGCAGAACGGTCTTTTTCAACTATCCGTCAATTAAAAACCGGTTCATCTCAAAAACTTAACTCAATGGCCATCTTACATGTCCACAGGTGACTGAAATGATTTTGACATTAAGAAACTTGTAAATCAGCTCATAGAAGGCAGCTCCAATACTCAACATTTTCTCTATTACAGCCTATAGGTGAGTACTGAGTTTTGTATAACTAAAAATGTAGGCATACTTAATAGTTTGTCTAGAATATGAAAAAATTAATAGATTTGGTATCAATCAAGGATGTCGCAGCAAAATTACCTGGACGGAGTTCAACGAGGGAGCAGTGATGTTCGACCCACATGAGTGAAGACCGGTGCAAATCTTCGTAGCTCGCTGTCGACACCGAGTTGTTGAAGCTTGTAAATAATGACTCAAATAACGAGCTGAACTGATTCTTAATTTAAGGATTATATTTATCGCATTGATAGAGCGCATGGTATGGTGAAAAGAATTAATCTCGAAAATTGTGAAATTCTAGTATCGCAATAGAAGAACCGAGATCTCCCGCGCTACAATGAATTTTGACGCATTTGTTGTACTTCTCTTATTATTCTGGTTAGTTCTCTGATTTCGTCGCACTCTGCAAAAGCTTTCGCGAATTTCTTATGGCATATAAGATTACTCACTTATGCGCCTAAGAAATACGTTATATATGTATCTACGTGGGTACTATTAAACAATTGAGACAGAATGCATAAAGAAATTCTGTAAATATTTTAGAAGCGAAGAAACTAGTAAAAGACTGTATTGTCCATTTGTAAGATCGAAATTGGAGCATAGCAGCATTGTTTGGGATCCAAGGAGCATTGACTTGTCTCAAAAATGGAGAAAGTTCAAAATAGCTTTTTAAGATGAAAGCTCATTGCATAAATTTAATCGATTTCTTCACAAATGGTGGCGAATCTAAATCTTTTTCTTCCCAAAAAGCATGTTAAAAGGATACAACCCAGAATCTCCAGTTTTCATTAGTTCTCGTTCGAACCCAATCATCGAAAGTTTCCCTCATTCTTGTAGTTCGGTGTCTTGACACAGGGGCGCCAGTAGCAGGTAGTAATGCCTGGAAGTTGCTTATAGACGCATTAAGGGTATCGATCTGGTATTTAAGGCTCTCCACATCATCTTTCACGTGTATTCGTTCTGCCTGAAGTTGCTTGATGTACTCAGCGCCTTTCTGCAACATGGCTGCCTTACTCAACTGTAAAACACAAAATTAGAATTAGTGGAATCGCTTAATTTCCTGTCCCAGACTACGTTCCTTGTTTATAAAAGGTGAGCCCAAGCGGGGATTTCGGGATTTAATCGAGCGCGTCAGATTAAGGTATAGAAATTTAATTACATGCTAAATAGTGTGTGCTTCACTAATCTGACCATTTGAGTGTGACCAATAGCAACGGGAGGGCTTTAAAGTTGTGCAGCTGCGTGATGCCAATATTTCTTACTGCGTCCCCACCATAGATTTTAATAATAATACCATAATATGAGGAGGTTGTTTACAAACATGGCCAACTCCAAGTTGTAGAATTTTTCAGGAGAGCGGATTTTCTGTTGAAAATTGCATTAAGTTTATAGCTAACCCTAGACTTCTCAGCGCTTCTGTGCGCAATCTGTCTGCTTTTGTCACTTTATTTTACATTCAAATTTTCTGCAAGTTCGGATCAAAACCCCATTTTGTGAAAAAACGGAGTTGGCCACGTTTGTAACCAAGCTCCTCATACATAATATATATTTATTAAAAGCTATGGTCCCCACTTTGATTTCTGTTGCCATGACGCCATGATATTATTTACAGCGTATTTGCAACGTTTTGGCTAATTTTGTTATTTTTAATATATTTTTAACATAAGTTATGTGAATTAAAGGTTATAAATATTTACTATTTCATATTATTAATGTTAATATAATATTATATTTAATGTTTCCTGAGCTTTTCAATTGATTAAGTTCTGTGATTTTAAAAAAAATCTTTTTTCTTTTAATTATTGTCAGACTAGGCAGATCCCTCCAGATAATGGTCAGATTATTAGACAGCACGTCTAGGACATGAAGATGAGCCATATATATCATTATCTGACGCGCCCGAGTATGCCCACGCAACAGTTGTTTTTTACATTTTTGAAAATCTATAGCCACTTCCTCCACTGATGAAGAGGTATACATTATGTATCATTTTTTTTCTTTTATCATCTAAGCTTTGCAACCCATGACGCTCGAGTAAATCCCCATTTAGCATAGCGGGCTCCCCTACTATTACGAATTATTGGGAATTTGCCCCTTAATATCGTTGAAAATGAAAATACCTTGGCGTTGGGACTCTGTTGCAAGTGTGGTATAAGGGAGTGGAGCACTTCGAAGCCATTTCGGATGTTACATCGCCTCTTTTGCTCCGCATTAATATGACACGACCGTCGGTGGTCCTGAAGAAAGGGAAAATAAGTCAATGATTCAGCTAATTATGATAAATGTAAGAATTAAATAAATAAATATATATATATATATATATATATATATTTCTGTTAAATTATACAATACAAGTAATCAACAAGTAATTGACAAGAAAGTACAAAGTAAAATCGTCAAAATATCGTAAAAATCAGGTAGTTCTGTCAATGTGCTAGTGCCTCAGTGACAGTGCACAAAGCTTTCTCTAAGAGATGGTTTCTAAACAATTTAGGGATGTTAGAAGCATTTCTCAACGCTCTAAGTTCAATCGGTGGTTTTCTAAGGTAGGCGAAACCTTGTAGTATAGGATCCAGTCGCTCACAAACACTTAGCTATGTGTGGCACTGGCCTTACAAGGTCTCCCCGTTGTCTCGTGTTGTAGGTGTGGCTGTCCCCGTTTTGTTTAAATGCCCCCCACATCTCAGGCTTTAATTAGTACAAGGAAGCACTAGCGGATCCAGCAATAGGCTAATGGGGCGAAAGCCCCCCCCCCCCCCTTCTCTTACCCAACTTACACTAGACAAAACGCACTTTCAAAAAAGTCTTCACTCTATCATAGACCTCCTGACTATAGGCTTTCCATCCACTAGTTCAGCCCCCCCCCCCTCTAAAAATTTGTAGATCCGCTAGTGCAAGAAAATAATGGAAACCGGATTCAGCCCCAAGTCTCCACCTTGCTGGGGAGGTATGGTGACCACAGCACCAAATCCGTAAGGTAAGGTGGAGACTTGTGTTCGAAATCCGGTTCCTTCCAGTTTTTCATGTCTTCCTTTCACTAATTCTCCTGTCTGTAGAGGATTTCTCCAAGGTTAAACAGGTACTCTGTACGATATTATACAACAATAAATGTAAGAGTAACGGCGTTGTTGGCAAGGTTTTGCCAAGAGTTTAAAGTCATGCATAAGCCTTTACTTTCGTCTTGTTATTTACGAAATAAATAAATATTAGCCTATACTTCAATAATTCAAACTAAAATATTTATTATACAATTGTTCTTTTGCAGAATTGAATAAATTGGAGAGGGCAATACTTTATTAGAATTTTTTGATTTCCCAAAATCTCAAACTACGGATTTCAGTAATAATAATATAATTTTTGAACTTCTTTCAACCCAGTGACTTGTATTATTAAAATTATATTAAATATTGACTTTTTGTTCTATTACTAAGCTAACCTAGCGGAGTTAGGGATGTATGGCGCTCACGTGCTCAAGAACCTCCAACAATTAGAAGGGGGCTGAGCACCCCTTAAATAAATTGCAGACAAATTCCCCACAATCACAAATAGCAACTCATTTTTATGGAAAATGGCATGCTTATCAAACCAACTTAACACACTAATCGAAATACGACATTAGACTAACACCCCTAACCCCTTCAAAAAAAAACCCTAAACTTAAGTAGTTTAACATCCGAGCACTACCAAAAGTTTTGCTAAGTCGGCTTTTACCCGTTCTTCATTGAAAACACATACGTGCGGCTGCGACAAAGCGATTCCTTTTCAAGATATTTTCTTCCCTTGACTGATAAAACAAAACAATTTTGATGCGTGTGGCAATGAGTAAACTTTTCCCTATTCGGGGCCTCCTCCTCCTCTCAAGAACAAGAAAGCGCATTAACGTACGTGTGGCTGCGGAGAAGCTTTTCCTTCCCCTCTCTTGGGTGATAAAGGGCCCGCAAACAGCAGAGGACTCGTGGACGTAGACGGCCCGCACATGCCGGGCGAATTCGCCGACTGCACGCGGATACTCTCGGGCGAGGATACCGACGACTCAGGACTGGTGGGATGAACAGGCCCCGTCAGGTAGCTCTGAAATGAATTTTCCTTATTAAATTCTAATTAATATCTGCAGCAAAGTCAAGCTTCGTTGAAAAAATGGAATATTTGTTTATAAAAGGTTTGGTACCTACACTACCTGCATTACCTTAAGGTTTTGTTTCACCGTAATAAAAGATTATTCGCATACAAACAACTCAATGAATTTCTTAACATTGTGCAACTTGCAACGCCTTCTATGCCAATCCAACTTTAGTGTTACAACCAATGGCCTTATCAAGTTGAATCCACCAGAATAATAATAATAATAATAAATAAAATAAATAAATAAAGACTTTTATTGTTTCTATTACTAAGCCAACCTAGCGGAGTTAGGGCTATAAAGCCCTCTCTTACACTCAACTAGGAAGGCCCAGGACCGCCTGCTTTACATGCCCTCCGAAGCATGGCCAGAAAATGTAGCCAGTGTGGGACTCGAACCAACAACCTTTCGGGTGAAAGTCAGCTACATGTCCTGTTGTCAATAATATGTGTATTGAAAAAATTTTACATTACACAGGTCAGCAGTAGCCACAACAGCTACATAGCTGAAAGAGAATCAACGTACAGTATCACTCAAATTAAAAATAGAAATAGAAATAAAGAAAACACAGCATTACATAATAAATTAATGAATTAATTAAATAGTTTTTCGTTAAATAAATAAATAAAGGATTTCTGAATAAACCCTGTTCAAAGCTGCAGTCAACTCCTCTCCTCCGTGAGGTGAAGGAGTCTGCCCTTAGGGTGCCTCAAGTTAAGAAACAGACTCACTCCCCACGTCAGACTGACAGGGTTGCTTAAAATCAGAAATGCTGATAGCAGTCGTTGAAAACCATCTGATACCGATACTACTTAGGCCTATCTTACCTTATTTACGGTATTACCATATCTATTCGGCATCGAGGTGATAAAATTATGCGTGTGAAGCTGAGTCAGATGAGCTAGATACCAACCAAAAACACAACACAAATGCTCAGGAATATTCGTTTAAAAAACAATTCTAAATAAATATACAATAGAAGTCTAGAATATTGTAGATGTGTCTTTAGTGGGAACGCGACAAAAATCTAAACTACTCAAGCGTTGTCCGATGCCTTTATAATTATTTAGTTTCTTCCCTATACCTGTGGAGGATTAGGTGCAGGCGTGATAAGTAGAGTGCCAGCGGAGTTAAGTGGCAGGGCAGGTACATTTGACATCCGGTTTGTTGGCATCGGAAGTATTGGCACATTACCAGTTCTCGTAGGGGTAACATTGTACACTGTCGGCGAAGCTATAAAATACACAAGACATTTTAAATTAATATAACGTAGCCTATGTAACTATTTCTTCCAAATGCACTTTCAACAGCGAGCCATAGAATGTTTGCAGAAATATTTTAAAGTAGCCTACTACTTATGTAACTATGTACTAATGTTATTACAGATCCCAGAAAATATAAAAAACTAGGATAAGACAAATTTAATTATTTTTTTCAGCCTACCTCAACCAGATAGTAATCAGTCAGTTTCAGAACGTAGAAAAAACATCCGAAATTTAACCCCAGGACAATTATATAGGTACGATGGTTCTTAGAACTATTTTGCCTACTACGGGACCTACACTAATATATAAATCGGAAAGCATGTACGGGTTCACTCGTACCGGTTCTTTTTAGTAATACCTACTTGACAAAGTTATTTTATTTATTTACTAGGCTACTTTCAGTGTAAAAAAAAACTATCAAATATTAAATTCTCCCATACCTGTCGTAAGAAGTTGAGCAAGTAACGCGGACTTCTGTATGTTGAGATTGGGATCTGATGAAGACGAAAGGAGAGGCGGAGGGTGCGTTCTGGACTTTGGAGATGTCAACAGGGAGGAGCCACTGCGAGATCGGTGCCTGCTTTTCAGGCTCATATGCTGGAAACGTCAACAAACCCATTATTAAATATTTAAGTGTCTACATTGACTTGGTGATACTTTGGCTGGTTTATAAAATAATAATAACTTAGTTTTATAGTAACAACAGAAAAATATAAAGAAACTACCCCTATTTCGGTTCATCTGGTGGAAAATAAAAACAATAATTAAACAGAATAAAAACAAGCTCAAACTAATATGGTTCTATGTTTGCACGCGCAGACAGTTCTAGTTCTCTATAGGGGGGGGGGGGGGGCGAATGAGCACAAACTCAGCACAAACTAAAAAAGGTATAGCCTTAAAACTTGCTGCATAGCTCATTTTACAATTTAAAAAAAAATCTTACTATGGTTTAACTTTTCCATTTTCCCCACTAACAGGGTTTCGTGGTCCCTTGTAAAGTTTGGAACGGGTCATAGACGTAAACATGATAACATTATAGCAAAACTAAAGAGAAGAGACACACCTTAGGCACAATGAAAACATCCTCTTTGTCCACTGAAGGCAGACTGGCAGAGCGCTCGGCGCATTTTTGAATAACCGACGTTTCTGGAATACAGCTGGCCAGGTCATAGCCCTGCTGTGTTCGGCCATACGGAGGAGGAGCAGGTGGATGTACTGGCATCTTTGGAAATTGGTATCTGCGATTGCGATTGAAAGCATAAAACAAAGGTTAGATAAGTCTGCCGTAATATTTCTAAAAACAAAACTTTTCATTTGATACTGATTGTTGTAAAACTAACTGAAGGAGAACAGCCAGCCGTGCCAAGACAACACATATAGGGATTAGGGCTTAAGACTGGGAGAGGCTTCTCTTTTGTGAACACTACTCTTTCCACAGTAGGTCCGACAGCCGCGTTTTTTTCCTGCCGGCGAATATAAGGTGCCCATTAGGACATAATGTCGAGTCTCGACCATCAACCTTCCGGTTCATAGTCCCATTCTGTACCAACTGGACTGGGATAGTGAGCAACATAGTATAATCTCACAAAAAAAATCCCAAGCAATGTACAAGAGCGCATACTAAAAACATGCTAAGAGGGCATGGAACGCAGATATTGGTCCAGCAAAAATCAGTCAGATCGTATTTTTTTTTTAATTTGATTTAGCCACTACGCAAGATATATAGTAGATTTGGTTTATAGAACTTGTAAAGGACTAATTCATACACAATATCATGGGATATTTTTTTTACTTTTTAGTGCTGCCATTTCTCCATGAACTTAACAATGCGTAAAATTCGCAAAATCCTTCGTTAACTTAATAAAATAATTACAATACCACCAATTAAAAATATTCTATGATATTGCGTATGGAGTAGTCCTCTATAACTTCCATAGACCAAATATTTATAACTTACGTAGTAAATTAAATATTAAGGCGGTGATTCCACATATGTCAATGGTCAATGAGAAATATTAAATTGAGGTTTTAGCAGACATTAAAGACATACTAAAAATGTCTGCTACCACGTCAAAACCATATTTCTCATTGACCATTGACGTATGTGGAAACCCCGCCTAAATAACAACCGAATAATCCAGGGGTGACCAATTTCTAGGTTCCATGGGTTCTCCAATTTTTATTCATTTTTTCAACTGTCCCGAATACCTTACTTACCCATAGCTCTGCTGTACAGGTGCCACAACCGAAGTAGCGAGATCCACTTGGTACATCCTCTGCGAGGTACTCGCAGCCTGCAGGGCATACCCAGCCGTTGGGCCACTCTCAACGTTCTCACTCTCAAAACAATATCCGTCCATAAGGATGCCATCTTTATCGCCAGTTTTACAATACTCATCTTTCCCCTTCGACAAATAGACCCTGGCAGTTTTAATAGCAGAAGTATCAGTATAGTTGTACTTGTTGGTTGTGCCGCCCATGACCGCATCACCGGCAGTTCGTTGGTAATATCTGGCTGGCTTCATTGGCGCCACTTCGGTGTAGTGCTGGTATTGGACTGTGCTAGTTGAGGGCAGTGATGGGGTAGAGCTGGTGATATGGCCTCGGTTGCTTTGTACTTGCATTTCAATCGGCCTATAGGTCATGTCAGCCACTGCGCAGTCTTCAGGTACGGGTGGCAACTTCGATGAAAAAAATTCTGTAACCAACAGGGGAACATCTACTGAGGCATTAATATGATATCATGTTGTTGTTGTTTCTAACGCCTGCTTTCAGCATTTCTGCTTTAAGCAACCCTGTCAGCCTGGCGGGGGGAGTGAGTCTGTTTGTTAACTTGAGGCACCCAAAGGGCAGACTCTTTCACCTCGGGGAAAGGGGAGTTGACTAACAGGGTGGACCTCCTGATTATAGTGGATTCCGAACCACTTGGGGAACATGGTAAAGTCACACGATTAAATCGGAGGTGACCAGGACTCGACTTATGCTGCCTAAGCGCGTTATCATGTCCCACCAGGTTCCCCTGCCAACGCTGTGCACACTACCAAGTTGCCGCAGTTTGAAACATGCTCTGCTCTAATGGAATCAACATGGTAAGGCCGTTGGCAAATATGATATCATTCGACACTCCACGTACATATTGCATTTAGATGTTATTACTTAAGAACAAAAATAATCTTTTTTTGGAACAGGATCAAATTTCGGAGAAAATATCCATTGTAGAACTATGAATGTGGTCATATCACTTAGAAGACATGTACATCTATATTTTGATGCATAGAATGTGGCCAACTGATTGACCACAGCTTTAGAACACCTACCACCAGAGAACCGTGAATATCCGTTTTTGGCACAAATAGTTAAGTTCCAAAACTGTGACCTATCGGTGTTAGTGGCCACCACACATTAAATTTCAAAATTAAGAGGAATGTTTCATCTAAAGGCTATTGGTAGCTCTACCATTGACATCATCGGTGAAATTTCATTTCATAAATCTGTATGGAATTTCTCTCCGCTAGTCTCGTAAGTCCATCTCAGAGTTTTCTTTTAATATTTCAATCAATGAAACTCTCGTGTACTTGAATGACCTTTATAATTGTAACAACCACGAGAAATTGTGTTTAATCAACAACGGCTAATAGAGTTCTAACTTTTGGAAAAGTGTTCCGGTTTATTGGCTTAAACAATTCCATTGGAAAATAGTGGAAACTTTCAAATTCACACTATAAGATTTATAGTTTATTTATAAAAAAAATTTAAAAAAGACACCGATTTTTGAGTCTGCGATATAATCTGCGTGCATAATTTCCAAAATGGCCGCAAGAAGAGTTGGAAAACTTGGAAATTATGCACGCGATAATGGCGGCTTCAAAAATTGCTGTCATTTTAATTTATATTTAAAAATTAACTAAATTTTTTTTTTTGGATACAAGCGTAAATTGGAAAGTTACCTCTTTCTTTTAAAGAAGAATCTATTTCAAATTTGTTTTTGTTTAGAACTCTATACTATGGCCGAAACAAATAAAACTAAAAATATACCTGGCAAGGGCTCGAGATCCATATATTCGTCCAAATTGGGCTGGAGTTGAACCAGGCTAGGCTGGATAAAGTCCGCCAGACTCGCTCCTCGCGCTGCAAGTGTTAACATAACAAGTTTTCGCGGATCCTGTATCAACATGGCAAAGAAGTGGCTATTTTATAAATAGAAAAGATATTGACAAATAAATATTTTAACTGGATAAAATCAGGCGGGAGGGACTCGCTCGCCATCAGCCTAGTCTATTAATATGCTGCGAGGAAAATGCGATCCATCCCTCTACGGTTACATTTATAGCTTATGGTTTGGCACCATCTATTTTCTAATTTATACCTTTGGATAAAGTACCTTGAACATTTCCACTTTATATCAATGTTTTTTCCGAAACATTCCGAAATATGTCCATTGTTGAAATCTTAAAAAATAGTGATTCGTGGCAATTAATTGCTGATCAGACTGTAAGTCAGATGCAAAATACTGAATACTGTTATTTTTTAGGCTTCATATGTCCTTTTTATCCCCGCTCGGCTACTGGCGCACTGATAGTTAGTATTCGGACTTGCAGACTTTTCTGGGTAGTATTATAGGCATATTATTAAGAGAGTTGAGCTGATAAAGGTTTTGGGACCCTTCGAACAGCATAATTATTGGGTGCACAACAGTGTATCCCAATCATTCATACTATGGTCATTGCCAATTACTCAACAGAACTGTTGAAAGACAACAGCTTAACCTTGTTTGCAAAGACAGTCATGTCCTTTAACAGCAAGTCAATCAGAACGACCTGGTCGATGTAGACAGCCCCAAGACATTCCAACCGCGCCCGCCACAGTGCTCGACAGTGGCAAACCACGTGTTCCATGGTTTCCTCGGCCTCATTGCGGTGCCGGCGGTAGGACCTACATGACCCAGTTTAGTCATTAGGGGTCTAAACAGACCATGACCAGTAACCAGTTCTACGGTCGTTCGAA
Organism: Psococerastis gibbosa; assembly: GCA_963971405.1. NCBI lineage: Eukaryota > Metazoa > Arthropoda > Insecta > Psocodea > Psocidae > Psococerastis > Psococerastis gibbosa. The sequence continues at coordinate 12,781,473 of OZ020491.1, read as the reverse complement.
CCATGTCTCTACTGACATTCAGTGGGTTGTAGATAAGCCGCGATCATGGGGAGCCAAGGTAAGTTGAAACCTATTTTCATTTCTGACTTGATAGCGAAAGCGATTTGGGGCAAGTTCTCTTTTTTTTTAAGATCCCTTAAGAACGGATTTTTCACTAATAATAAGTGAATAAAAACACCGTGGCATGACAACCAATGGAGGATCTAGGCCTAAGGACCTCTCTCTTGACCATGGCTGTACGGGATGTTGCGGTCAGCAACATGCCCAACAGCCGCGTTTTACCCTACCTATGAAAGTCAGGCACCAATTATATTGTAGTTGGGTGTACGAGTTTCTAATCTCAACCTTACGTGTCACAGTTGAGTTCTCTACCAATTGGACTATTCCGTACCATAAATAGGTATATAATAAAAGCTAAATACTCACTAATTTCCCGTATGTCGGGGAAAGCGAAAGGCTCTTTGGAGAGTGTTGTGAAGAGTGTGTCGCTCATAAGGTCCATATAGTCCTCATCCACCATCATAGATGTCAGGCCCAAGCTCTCCGTGCTCTTTCCCGGCCAATCCGGTATCTCCGTGTCTTGCAACTACAAATTGTCAATATTTAAATATATAAAAATCGAAAAATATAGGCCAGTACTATAGGTACGGTGTTACGCTTGCATAAGTTCCTCAATATGGCCGCCTTAGCCCCCTAACAACAATATTAATGTTTCGGAATACTCTGAAATATTACATTGGCCTTTCATGTTTGCTTATTAAATACGAAGAAACAATAGATTGTTTAGCTCTATATACGAGGGATGGGACATTCCTAGAAATTTTTGGCGGGAGCAAGTGTCCCATCTCTCCAATATAGAAGTCTAAGATTACTTACATAACACTCCTTGCCGGCCCAGCCCATGATTTTGTTCCTGTAGAACAATCGCCATTTTTTGTACTCTGCAGTAACAGCCGCTAATTTTCGTTTCCAATATTTCCCTTCAAGTACAACAGCCTAAAACAAAACCAATGTTAGGGGAAATTGGCTAATATACAAAATCCGTAAAGGATACAATTCTGAAGTACCTAGCCATCGGCATAGCTTCTAGAAAAGAAGGAAGCGAGGTAAGAATCGAAGGCAGACCGAGGCTATGGTGTTCCTGACAATCTTAGAGCAAAAAGGCTACAATGGATAGGACATGTGCACCGGATGCCGGACTACAGACCCCCAAAGGCCGTGTGGGAAGTAGTCCCCCTCGGAAGAAGACCAAGAGGAAGACCTAGGCGAAGATGGGCGGACCAGTTCCAGGAGGACCTCCTTCGAGTTGGCGTCGAGGCAGCAGATTGGACAGTGGCTGCTGAGGATCGACAAAGATGGAGGGAAATTGTCAGAGCGGCCAAAAGTCCCCCTGGGCTGATCGCGCCTAATTAGGCCAAGTCAAGTCTGAGAGAGCTCGACATCCGTGATTGGCATCGAATGGCGCTGGACAGGGCACCTCATAGCCTATAGCACCACGGGGTAAGGTAAGTAAAATTACTGAACTTACCTCAGGCTTATTATGTATGCCTTCGTCCAAAGGAGAAGCAAACTGACAAATCAGCGTATTCTTTCTTTTTATAACTGAAAAAAGAAACAAGCCCGTAAATAATTAGTATCGTATAACTAATTAATATAATAATAGCTATTGATTTCAAGCAAATAATTCTGATTAAGGGTAGGTAGCAGAAGTTAGGGAAATACAGAATACATGAACTTATTGCATGTTTAATACATGTACCGCAGTTATATTTAAGAGTTTCAGGGCAGAAAAAATGAGTTTTCGAACAGCTAAAATAAATTGTTAAAAATCTGTAGGGTGACCTAATATTTTTACCCCCACAACCGGTGGACACGGGATGCCTCAGTTCATTTTTATTTATTTATTGCATGCGAACAATTAACTGAATGTATCTAAATAACCCCTATAATCGCCTCTTTGGATAACTTAAAACCTGTGTTACGACAGGTCTCCGATCGCATGGTGTGTAGAGACTCGCACAAGTACAGTACAAGCACCCTAATGAAGGCTATAATTTCGTTTCATACTTGCACGCATAGCACAATGCTCAGAGACAGTGAAGCTTCTTTTCAATTATTGTTTTGCAATTTTGCGGGCTTAAGATGTTTTCCATTCTCATATTTATGAGGAAAAAACAATATGACAAAGACTCATATGTCCTTGTAACAGGATTGCGTCATTTTGACAAAGACTTGGGATTCTTAGTTTATTACTGTCGATATCAGAAGAGGGCTACAATAGCATAGTAGCAGTGCTACATTAACAACACACAGATAAGATAGCGTTCTGTGGGCTCGACGCTTGTGATAAATCAGCATCTTCACAGACAGAACTATACAACACTTACTGACATAAGTTTACAAAGCTTTTTGTAACACTTATGAATTTTTTAATTATTTACTACTATATAAGCCGAATAAAAATGTAATTAGTCTAAGTTTCATTTTCTCAAAGATTGCCATTGTGATACAAACTTTTTCCGAACAAAGTAAGAGATTCAATCCTATCTTCCACCATCGGACTTAAATGTTTTTCATATAGTAAAGAACCGGTCCGAGTTTACTCGAACATGCTTTCCAATTTATCAAGTAGTAGCTAGAGAAAATGAGTAATTTCATGGTAAATAATTTTCCTATAGTTAAATTTCGGGCATCTCGGGGGGGGGGGGGGGGGGGGGGGGCGGAGGGGGTTGCCCACCTGACGTCACTGGAGGTGAGGTAAATTCTAGATAGGTCAGACCAATAAATTACCACACAGCAATAATGGCAGGGCACGCAATGCATTTGACCGTGAATTTTCTATCATTTTTTCAAAAATATTTTTTTTTGCACAAAACCAAATAATTTTTTGGGAAAGTAACCTGTCCGGTTTCGTTACTCAATTTAACGCCTAAAACATGCCTGAAGGTCGAAATCATCAATGGAAAGGTTTCACAGAAAAATTATTTTTTAGACATTTTTCATTAAAATTTAGTTTTTTTTTATTTTTTTTACCCCCAGAAGCAAACTATCAAGGGGCAAGCGACCCCCCGCATTTTGTCAAAATTAATAACGACTACAATATATGTGAATTTAAAAGAAATCGTTGGAGCCGTTTTCGAGAAATAATTTTTTAGACGTTTTTTATGAGTTTTTTTTAAATAAAACCCCCCCAAATTCAGTTAGCCCAAAATAAAAATAAAATGGTCCCGAGGTATGATTTTTGTAAACCTACATGCCGAATTTCATCAAAATCGACAGAGTAGTTTGCCCGGAAATCGACGAACAGACAGACAGAGCGACAGACAGAGCGACAGACAGACAGATATTTCGTAAAAACCACTTTTTTAGGTTCCTGGGACCTCAAAACGTGTAAATCCGTTGAAATCTCGGAATCGAAAATTTCGACCATCACAAAGCTTTCCTTATACTACGTATAAATTGGAAAGCAATAATGATATAATATTATGTAAATAGATTATTATTATATCCGTTCTGTCTTGCAACATACGGCTCGGAAACCTAGAATCTTACTGTCAACGACGCAAACAAACTGCGAGTATTGGAAAGAAAGACAATAAGGAGGATCTGTGGACCCCTATGCGAAGACGGAGATTGGCGAAAAGGAACGCCGAAAGAGACGCAATACTCAACGGAGAAGAATAAAAGCGCAACGCATAAGATGGATGGGCCACGTTGTAAGAATGTCGGATGACTGCATGCCAAAAATATGTATAAAGCAAGCATGACAGGAAGGCGACTGGTCGGACGGCCTCGAAAACGCTGGAAGGATGATTTGGAAACGGACCTTTGCGAGTTGGGAGTCCATAGATGACAGGAGGAGTGTTGTCGAACAGGCCAAAGCTCATCAAGGGCTGTAGAGCCAGAAGAAAAAAATTATAGCGTATTCTTCAATCAACCATTTAGGTTGAATAATAACAGCGACTTTTATTACGCCTGCTACATTTTGCCAATGACAAGCCTTTTTCAGCTTGTCCATTGTTGTTGCTTGCAGCCAGTGTAGGTTAACACAGAGGATAAGTACCAAAATGCCAAAATGCATAAAAATGCATGCAGAAACAGTACCAATAATGTCAGAAAACATCAATGAGGAAGTAGGCAGGGCATGGTTCAAAGAGCCACTAAAGTAGATCTGTGTCTATATACGAGTACAATAATAATAAATGCACATTATTTATACAGTGGTCCTGTAGTGAAGTGGTACAGACTCCGACTTTTACCCGAAAGGTTGTTGGTTCGAGTCCTACATTTTCTGGCCATGTTTCGGAGGGCATGTAAAGCAGCCGGTCCCGGGTCATCCTAGTTTAGTGTAGGAGAGGGCTTTACAGCCCTAACTCCGCTAGGTTGGCTTAGTAATAGAATGTTCAAAAAAACGTCAAGTTTTATTTATTTATTTATTTACGGGTTACCGATGCAATACATCGCCATATGGCAAGATGAAAGTTACCTTTATATCATTACATCATATTCCAACGAATTTTTCAAATACACAGGCTTCGTGCCATTGAAGGTGATATAATTATAGTCTGTAGTGTTTTTATGGTCGACGGAGAGTAAGGAAAATATGCACAATCAATGGAATGTGCGAGAAAGGTGCAAATGAAACAAACTTCAATAGGCAGTTTACAGGGTTACAAGTTTGGGGGGGACACGGTCCAACTTGCCCCCCCCCCCCGCTTCTTTTGGTGGGCTTTGCCCCCCCCCCCCGCCTAGAGCGTAAAACCCTACTATTTTGCTCTTATATTTTCATATTTTTCCTTATCCTGCCTGATGACGTCATAAGGCCTACTTAGTTTTGCCTCCGCCATCATTCTAAAGCTTTACGCCACTGGCAGGTTATCTACTAGAGAGAGTGAAAGAGAAAAGGCATCAAATTATGTAGGGAATCAGAGAAAAAAAACATCACGTGATTAATGGACGGCCCCATACTCGTTGTAGATGAACCCTTCAAAGTCAAATGGGAGTACCCCACTACGCATTTTGTGTACAAAGTTGATTTTCCCAGGAGATACCGATCCTAGAGCCGCTAAAAATATCCATTAGATTAACAGAAATGCTCCTCTACATTTCGACACACAATATGTGGCCTTCACCAACACCAATTGGCTGCATTTCTTGAACTCCTTTCTCGGAGTCAATCGTTTTTTGTACAAATCAAATTCAACTATTGTGGCCAGAATGAGGCACACATCATATTAAAAATGATCAGAAAAATTTCTTCTGCTTGTCTTGATATTTGTGACAACTATTGATATTTCATGAGATATTTGACTATTTGACATTGACTTCTCAATTATTTTTATAGATCTAGGTCACACGGTCAGTTGAAACACACTTGTCGTTATCCATTTTCTGAGTAAATTTCTGCACATATAGTAAATAAGTGAAATAAAGAACAGCTCCATAGCTCTTGCGAACATCCTGAACCAATAAATTGTGATTAAAAATCAAAACACTACCACTGTCTTGTTTTCTAGCGACTTACGTAGGATTCTGTATCTTCAATACCAATACAATAGTACAATATAAGGAAAAACTGTGTGTGGGAGCTCGGATCTAGAGCAGGTAAGGTCACTAGCACTGTGACAAATGACCAAAGTCCACTTGCTACTAAGCTACTAAGACCACGCCTATGTACAATGCAAATCGAACATCTATAGCTGCTTGGCTACCATTTCCGGGTCAGCTATAGAACGAATAAAGAAACTGTCGGCATAGCTTGTGGAAACCAATGATACTAAAATAGAATAGATGGTGCTTAACCATAAGCTAGGTATTGCTGATGGCAAAGGAAGCGTTTACAGGTTGTATATTGCGATTTATCATACTACCGTACACAATTGTCAGGAACGCGAGCGGATATACTCTAGAAGGACATTAACAGAAATTTTGACGGTTAAGTTTTTATGGTAGGCAGTTTTTGCTAGTTATTATTTTTTTCATACTTATTGGATTTTTGGCCATTTTGCAATACAGCATGCAGGCATCCACATGCCTTTATGGTAGGCAGTTTTTGCTAGTTATTATTTTTTTCATACTTATTGGATTTTTGGCCATATTACAATACAGCATGCCTATGCATATACATGCCTCAATTCGATTATCACCTCACTCTGTAGCAATGTTGCTGGGTAGAGGTCACTCTGACTTTTTTTATGGACCCAGTCCTACATAATATAGTGGCCGATAGGTCCCTTGTCCAATGCCAACGACCCTATGGATTTCGAACATTATTTGTATTGTTTCCGTATGAATTTTTGGCCAGTGGCAAACTGGTAATGGTATACGTTCTCAATGTCAACCTAAACCGGCTACAAGCGATAATGGACAAGCTTAGACAAGTTTACCATTAACGCCATGAAACAGCCGAAAGTATGGTAACCAAGTGTTAATACAAATACAAATTTATTTTACATTTATTATTTTACATTTATTATTTACATTTATTACATTTTACATTTACATTTACATCTACCCACACTAAGTGCAACCCAAAGGGCGGACTTGTTACGTGGGTAAACAAAGTACAGATACGAGTCTTATATACTGCTGGATAACTTGTCCCTGACTTCATTGCAGAAGCTTACACGATTTTAGGCTTCATACATCCATTCAAAATTTCACCCTTAACTTTTTTTTTAAAAATCGAGAAGGTCATAGAAGGTAAATCTGTATGGTAAATTTTTAATTTAAGCCACATCTGTTATAAAAAACGTGATTCTCAGTATGAGATAATTTACGATTTAAACCAAGGTAAATAAGTGATATAAAATGTATTACTTAAAGATCTCTTAACATTTTGAAAGACAATGGGAGAGTGAGCACGATTTTATTCATTATGTGCAAGATGAATATTTATATTTTACACCCAAATTAAGGAAGTACACATAAAGTGAGCAATAATTTTAAAAAAGTGATTGTGAAGAAAAACTTACATTGCATGTGCCAGCATCTCCATATTACGTTGTTCAATCTAATTTTGTCCTTCCACCTTAATCGTATCCCCTTGAATCTGTTCCATTTCGGCGAAGTCAGCTTTTGCCTAAACAAAAATTAAACTTCAAATAATTATCTTCTTGGGCTAAATGTAATTGCACAGAAAGTATACATTGTATAGCACGATATGTGGCGACACTTACACCGATTGACCACCTTTTATGAACTCCTTCCTCCCGACAGCTTCACTGTCGTTATTTTCTTACAAAGCAAGTTCAATAATTGTGGCCAAACGGTGTTAGAAACATGCAAATATCATGTTTGTATGTCAATATGCAGAGAAATATTTCTCCTAAGGGATGTATTATCTTTGACAGCTCTACGATCGATATTTATAGTAGAAAATATTTTATTTAAAATGGAACCAATAAGCGTTCATCATATTTCACGTGATACTTGATTTTTTTACACCTGTAAGGCTTTTCCCCCTACTCTCTTAAGGGCTCTTAAGAGTGTACGTCCCGTAGGAAACTGGCAGCCCGAAATTTAATACTTTATATTTTTTATTTAATTAACTAAGCAAGTTATTAAAGATTTGGCTCATTTAAGCTGTAGAAGACTACTTCATGCATAATATAATAAGGTATTTTTAATTTTCGAAATTGTAGTTTAGGGGAAAAACGCGACTGCGAAACATGTTGATGACCACAAAATCCCAAATAGAGCAGTGGCCAAGGGAAAGGACTAGTCCTCAGGTGCTCAGCAGCGATCATGGCGATTTGGGATTATTATAATACCGGGGTTTATTTATTAATGCCGCAGTAGCAAGGTGTCGCGTGATGGTGCTAAAATATGGGCGGGAAATTCAAATTAATACATTATTAGAATACAAGAGAATGGTTGGACTGTTTAATATTTAATTGATGGAATACTAATACTCATTCCAATTGCACGGATAGAATTTTGAAATGCAATAAGAATTTTAATTAATGTGTCTAAATCTAAGGGAGCAAAATTGAAAACTCACCAAAAATATTAATTTATCAATTTGAATTTCCCGCGCATTTTGCACTCATTTGTTTAAGACAATTGAATAAACCCCGGTATTATAATAATCCCTAATCGCCAGTTCTCATTAGGTTCCTGAGCAGTACTACTTGTTTCGTACGCTCCTCTAGACTGGGCATATGTTATGTCAGGACATGTAGAGTAGTGTAGTAGTCACAGACTCTGACTTTCACCCGAAAGGTTGTTCGTTTGAGTCCCACACTTGCTACATTTTCTGGCCATGCTTTGGAGGGCATGTAAAGCAGGCGGTCCCGGGTCTTTCTAGCTGAGTGTACGAGAGGGCTTTATCGCCCTAACTCCGCTAGGTTGGCTTAGTAATAGAACTAAAAGTTAACATTTATTTATTTATTTATTCTCTTTCTGCCGTCTCTTACAATTAAAATGAAACGATTGAAGGGTAGTGGAAATAAATATACATGTATTCTAGTTAATTTGAAGCAGACATTTCTATCACTACTAAAGATCTTAAATGTTTCCAGAATTATTTCCAAAGTTCAGATGAGGGGGTGAGCATTAGCATGGCTTCCATTAACAGGGTTTCAACATTTACTCCAAAGGGTAAACTTAGATATGAACTGCAATTGTACAATATGAGTTTTGTGATTGCTCGACTGATTTCGGCGCCTACTAGATGTTGGTAAACAAGGGACGAACTCCACAAATTACAGTAATTAGGTATAGGTATTAGGTATAGGTATTAGGTATAGGTATAGGATAAAGTAGGTTTAGGTATTGAGTGCTACCCTCGCACGCTGCTGGCATGAGGGGCACTACAACTATATTTTCATTTGTAAAAAAGTTTTAGAAAAAATACACGGATTATTATCATTATTATTTTATTTTTAATTAAAGTTATAAAGAGTTGGTCCACTCAATTGGTAGAGGTCTATTTTATGCATAGTACCGTACTACAAGGCCGTAGGCAAGGGGGGGGGCTTATTGGGCTGCAGCCCCCCCCCCCGAAATTTGTGAAAAAAAAATTCTTTCCTCCGAGGGAAACCCCCGGGCCCCCCTGTAGCAACATAAATATGCATTCCTTTGTAAGCTTTGCTGCTGTAAACCCCACTGGTTAGCACATATAGGTGGATTTTTTCCCCCGGGGGAGACCCCCGAACCCCCCTCTTTGGGTTAAATGCAATATGATTTATATGAGTAAGCATTCCTTTGTAAGCTTTGTAACATCAATCCATTACTGCTGTTACAATGCGTAAAACCACACTATTTTGCACTTATATTTTCAAATTTTCCTCCGAGGGTGGCCCCCGGGCCCCCCTGTTTGTAGCAATGTGAATATGCATTCCTTTGTAAGCTTTGCAGCTGTAAAACCCCACTGTTTAGCACTTATAGGTGGATTTTTTCCCCCGGGGGAGACCCCCGGACCCCCTCTTTGGGTTAGAATGCAATATCATTTCTATGCAATTTAAACCGTCGTTATGATAACATTACGATTTAGTCCGCAAATCCGCAAAATATTATACGCCAATGTTCGCACCAAAGCTAATTCCGCCTATAAATTGACGTTTGGTGTGGCTATGCTATCATATATGTACCCAGTAACACCATTACTTCAAAAGAATACACTAGATACAATTGAATTCTCAAGAATTTTTTTTTACACTGGATAGGATCACAGTTGCCGCAGCCACCCCCGAAAAAAAATCCTGGCTACGGGCTTGCCGTACTATGACAATTTTTTTTACATTTCGGTGCAGGGGGTTTTCTGTGAAACTGATAGTCGTCAGAAATTTACCAAATTATCGAATTCATGGATAAATTATAACAACAAAAATGAAAAACATCTTATGCATGCAATAGTCTACCATTCAAATGGACCAAGTCTTTGCAACTTTAAATATTCACTTAAATAAAAAAAATAGTGTCCTATGTCCGTGGTCTGGGACTTTGCCAATATCAACTACTACTACTAAATAAAAAATATAAACCATTCTACTTTGGGGTGATCAGGGGATGGCTAATGTGTACAGCTTCCTCAAAAGGATATCGTACACACGAGGAGTGAATTTTATTTTGGGCCCATTAAGTACATTTTGATAATGCTTGAAGATACTAAAATATAATAAAATGTTGCAGTAGAAAAGTGGATATGTTTTTATAACAGTCAGCCAATTATTTATTAGCCTATAACCATATTAGTTGCATTTCACCTTTTAAGCACAATTACTTCCCTCAATTTGTGTCTCAAATTTTCCAATTTTATACATTCTCTTGTCCTAATGTCTATTTTGTTTTATTCCATCTTGGTATAGCGTCTTCGGGGCTTCGTCGATTTGTGGGCAAACTACTCAGTGGATTTGGATGAAATTGGTATGTACGACGTTCGTAGGCACACAAAAATCATGCCTCGGAACCATTATTTTTTAAAACTCAATTTTGGGGGGTTTCGCCTCCGAAAACCTAAAAAAATGTATTTCTCAAAAGCGGCTCCAACGATTTTTTTTTAAATTCACATACGTTGTAGTCATATCTTACGCGGTGCATACACTAAAATTGATAAATAGGAAAGCATGCACGGGTTCACTCATACCGGTTTTTATGGTTGTCGGGGCTCTTTTTTAATCAAAATCATGATCCGGCGATAACACCGCTGATTGGCCCACATTTTATTATTTCTTTCCAATTTATACGTAGTAGAAGGAAAACTTTGTGATGGTCGAAATATTCGATTCTGAGATTTCAACGGATTTACACGTTTTGAGGTCCCAGGAACCCAAAAAAGTGGTTTTTACGAAATGTCTGTTTGTCGCTCTGTCTGTGCGTCAATTTCCGGGCAAACTACTCGGTCGATTTAGATGAAATTAGGCATGTAGGTTCACAAAAATCATACCTCGAGGCAATTTTTTTTATTTTGGGCTAACTCAAATTGGGGGGTTTTTATTCTCAAAAACCTCCAAAAAAAATGTCTAAAAATATTATTTCTCAAAAACGGCTCCAACGATTTCTTTTAAATTCCCATATATTGTAGTCGTCATTAATATACACAAAATGCGTTGGGTCGCGTGCCCCTTGATAGTTTGCTTCTGGGGATAAAAAAATAAAAATAAAAAAAAATTTCATGAAAAATGACTAAAAAATAGAAATTATGGAAAATACCTTGCAACTACTGTTACAATATATTGATCTGTTCGTTCCAGAATAAGCAATTGAGTTTTAACGGGTTTTTAATATATTGAGGAGGTCCCATCCCCCCCCCCCCTGTTCCCCACCTGTTCGGTTAGATAGTTGTGTAGTTGTGCTAACCTGCCTAGCAACACGAATCATGTATCATAAGTAGAGGATTTGGCGATTACTGGACTTGTCGGGGCTTGTGGTCCAGCGGTTAAGACGACGCCCCGGTTAGGCGTAGATCGTGGGTTCGAATCCAGCCAAGCCCAGTTTTTTCCATATCCTTAAATTTCGGTTATAACGAGGAGGTTACCTCTTCAACCAAAGTTAATTTAATGTCAGTGTTATATATACCATATAATACTACAATGTATTTGTCATTGACGTTTGTTTTCTTTTAAGGAGACTAATAGTATTATGCAGATACTTAACTTATCCATTATAAATTAAGTTATAACATGGTAGAGACTTATTAATGATGTCTGCTACCATGCGGCTGTTTCACTATTTCAAATTTGATTTGAGATTTTTTGTTTGATTTGTTTTAAGGAGACTATTATGTAGATACATAACTTATCTATTATAAATTAAGTTATAATATGGTAGCAGACTCTTTTTAATCACATTTGACGTCTGCTACCATATAATAACTTAATTTATAGTATATAAGTTAAGTATCTACGTAATAGTCTCCTTAAAACAAAACAAACCAAAAATCTCAAATCAAATTTAAAGTAAAATCGACCAGTGGAATAGCCGCCTTAGGAAGCACTGTTTGAGGCGTACAGTCTAAAACTCACATCACCTACTTAACCAACATTCCACACAAAAAATCATTACCACAAGAGATTACCAAATCCCTACAGTGTATTTTTATAATTTCAATAAGGGATCGCTATCTGGGGGTACATTTTAATCCCAAGATGTGTGAAAAGACTTCGGCGGCCTCCAGCGAAGGCCATAGTACTGCTACTGATAGCAAGTGTTACCTAACAGTATGGGTGAAAGTTCATATTATCATTGAAGATAATAACAAAGACCTCAACTTGAAGACGCCAAAGAATAACTGTTGTACAAATGCAACTTCAATATTGTGTAAGTTAGGCTTATAGATCAGCCAGCCACCGTATCATTAGCATTGTTACCAAGACATGCGATTAAGTAGATGAAGCGACATTTAAAACAGATAAGTTCCCTACCTCTATCGCAAACCATCCCGTAAAATCTGTAGTTACAGATATCACATTTTCTGACATTGAATTAATTGTATTGCACAACAGTAAGAAATATGTATTCGAAAGAGTTCCGCAACTTTATGGGCCAATGGCGACTTCCATAATCCATTTTTGCGCAAAGTTAAATTTCACACGAAATATCTGTAGAGGGATAAATAAGGTGCAAAATTATATTCCTCGACGGTTTGATGTAAATTAACACGTACCGCCCAGTTACGGAACTTGATTTATTAAAAATAACGGTTATTGAGGAGTTCCAGCACAGCGGCTAATTCGTGTTAGTCACGGTCATATACCGTGAATCAAAATGAAGAGGAACATTTCTTCTACTTCATAACATCTCAGCTATGATTGTAAAATCATGATAAATTTGACTTTGAGCACAAAAAGAGTGAAAGGCTGGGGTTCATTTCACTCTTTAAACTTTAAAATAATAAAAATAAGCTTATATGACAATATATTCTCTTATGCCATCATTATGTTACGAGACAACGTTAGGAAAAAGTCGTATGTATACCTTATGGCTTATGTAGCTATAGTAAATAGCTCACTGCCTATCTTTTATTCGTTAAGGTATGTATTTGCACGTGCTAGCTAATAAAAAGAAACATAATTTATTTCTCGGTGCCACAATAAAAACAAAATTGAAATTGCGTTCTGCCAATAAGTTTAATGATTCAAACAATGGAAAGCCAGACTGGAACTTATGCTAGTCCTCATTAGAAATTGGGTGTATTTCTGGGTGCATATTCTGACTATAACACAAAGGGACTAGATAGAAAAAATGTAGAAGTCAAAGCAAGAGCAACAGAAGTTTTGTAACTATCTAAACAATTTTTATTTACCTGTATGCCAAGGACATGCACTGAAACAACTTGTTGAGTGATGTTTCGATTGCCAGCTGCCCGGGGGGCATAACCCGGTATATTTTGTTGCCACTAAAGACTTGCAGGTCACAGTTCGGTGGTGTTTCATCCCCTCCAGCCTCTTTTGATTCAGGCACGGGAACAGCAACTTCATATTCATCATCTTGGGCCTCAGCTTCAAAGTGAGAAACCATGAAATGTCCAGAATGGATTATTTCTTTTTCCGATTTGACAGTGGTCTTGAAAGCAATGGGTGAACGGGGTAAGGGCTGACACTGCATTTTGAACAAGAGTTAACATTTAATATAATGACTTACAAGCACGTACTACTACAACTTTCGCCATTTTATCAAAATCACAACGAGTTTCAAAACATACAAAACGACAACATGACGCTTCCCGCCATTTTGCTGCCAACTATAACTTTTCAAATATTAATTCACTTAACTTTGACTTTGACTTTATCCTATGGCGCCCATTCCACATACGTACAACGTCAATGAAAAATATGAAATTGAAGGACATTTCAATTTCTCATTGATGGGGGCCATTCCATATGTTTTTCAAAAATTGGCAATTTTCAATTGAAGCGTATGCGCTAAATTTTTGAAATTTGTTTCTTGAAATTGTATTTGTTTTCTTCGTCGCCTTATTATTTAATCCTTATTATAATTTGTATACAGAAATGCATTCTTTTTAGAGAAATAGTTGTACTTGTCATATCACATGACGCCATTTTTTAATTTTATATTGTTTGTGATTTTACTCTATTATCAATTGGTCATTGATCAATTTTAACAATGGCATAGAGTAAAATTGAAATGCCCTTCAATTTCATAATTTTCATTGACGTTGTACGTATGCGGAATGGGCACCTATTCAATGCAGGCATTTTTCCGCATATTAGGCTTACGTTTATTTTAAAGTCCAAATTGTAAGCTAGTAAAATATTGTATTCTCAGTTACCTGTAAGCTAGTGTAACAAGCCTAGGCTTTCGGTCCGGTACACACGGACGATTTAGTCGCCAGTGAAATGTGTTATGGATGCAAAACATGGCCTAACCTCCTTCTACGGCTCTACTGCCAACCCATCAAACAAATCAATACCTATCAAATCTGGCATTGCATTTTTTAATCAGTCTGCGACTGCCTGCTAAACGCCTTATGGCATACATACTTAATAAAGAAGCTGCCGAGTTTATGTAAAACCCGTTGGGTTAAGCGTCATGATCCTGTTCTGACTTATATAAAAGGACAAGTATCCAGACAGTAGACAGTATCCACAGGAATCGCTCTCACCCACTCTAGCAACACCAAACAATGGTAGGCTATAATCATTCAAATTACCTACTGTATCGATTCCACAACCTATACAAAGTTACGACTAACTGCCTTCCTTCCCTCAGACAATTTTCTTTCATCTAATTAAACACACAATAATTTTTTTTATTATGTACCTACCACAGAAGGCTCAATTGGCAATTTTAAAAATACTATTTTGACGTGACAACGTCTAATAAATCAATGAGCGCTGGCTGGAATACTAGGTGCATGTACGAAAAGTGTGACGTCATGGGTAACGTTCATCCGTAACGCGGCTTTAAAGCAGATGTAGAAGGTCTCTACCTTAATTTAAATTATATATATATATACATATCATTTCCAGCAATCCCATTTGAATTTCATGGGCGGGTTTAAAGCAATTTTTTGGGCAGATGTAGAAGGCCTATCTTAAGTTAAATTATACCCATGTCTTCGTATATTCTTCCTCTTTCAGGCCATGCTATATTTGTGGTGATCAAGCAAGGGGCTTGGCTTTGGGGGGTGTAAAACGTCAGGGGGTGCGCACGATTTTAAACATAAATAGGCCACTTTCGGCCGCGTTATTATCTAGCCTATTTAAAAAATTCAAACTACTTAAGGGCTTTTCCACATTTCTTTCTCTTTACAGCCATAAGTTAAACTATTTCAGTTAATTAGTTGATCAAGTTAAGGTTAATTTAGGCGTTGTCACGTTAAACTATCGTCTGTAAACCGACTTACAGACAACCAATTTTTTTTAGCTTCAGATTGGATGAGAATATAGGCTAAATTAGTGAGAATGATAGACTGAAGTGTTGGAAAAAATCAAAATACGGTATAACTTAGCTGACTGCAGGCGTACTATATGGCGTTTAGGCACAACGGCCTTACCAAGTTGAATCCACGACAGCAGAGGCAGAGCGTGTTTCAAACTGCGGCAAACTTGGTAGTGTGTTCAGCGTTGGCAGGGGAACATAGTGGGACATGATAACGCGCTGAGACTATACCAGTCTACGTGCGTGGCGAGTCCTGGTCACCTCGGAATTAGTCGTGTGAATTAAGTTCCCCAAGTGGTTCGGAATCCACTATAATCAGGAGGTCCACCCTGTCAGTCAACTCCCCTTCGCCCCGATGTGAAGGAGTCTGCCCTTAGGGTGCCTCAAGTTAATAAACAGACTCACTCCCCCCGGCAGGCTGACAGGGTTGCTTAAAGCAGAAATGCTGAAAGCAGGCGTTAGAAACAAATGGCGCTTAAAAAATAACTTAGTCAGGGGTTAAAAAACTAAACATACCGTAGCAATTTTGAGAAGCACTTTATAAAATTATTTTGTTTAAAATTTTAACCCCAGAATAAGTTACTCTTTAAACGCCGATAGAGGAGACCTACAGTATACCCGGTGCCGAAAAATGACAGGGAGAGTTCTAAAATGGCCATGAAAAAGACAAAAAACAGTCAGTCGTGGTTGAACTGGCAGCAATAATACAATGTGTGTGCTCTAAAGTCTAAACCCCACGTAAACAAACTTACACATCATTCATTTGTTGGCAGGCCTACAATTGTGACCATAGGGTCAAGTCGGCCATAAACTGTTTTATGATTGGTCTAATAATAAAATCCACCTGCAGCTCATTCTTCGTTTTCCATTGCTATTCCACCATTCATTGTGTCGAGGATCAGAAGGGGTTTATCCAATTGGGACATGATTTTAAGATACAATTGGAGGGGAAAACCCTTGCAAGTGTGCAAAATGGAATATTCAATTGAATATCTCATGAAATATTGATCGCTGAGCTGCCAAAAATATCTCATCTTTTTATAGCAGAAATGCTCCTCTACAATTTACTATATGATATGTGCCCGTTTATAGCACCGTGTGGCCACATACAATGGAATTAAGGGGGCGCACTTGAAGTAAATGAACAAAAGGTGATCATCTTCCATATTGTGTACACATTTAAATATAGTCTAGGGTTTTCAGTTTTCATTGGCTGTTGTGTTTGCTTAAATGTACAGCGATAAGAAGGAAATTAATGGCAGAAGTGAAGCCGGGCTAATAGTCGGTCTGAAAGTAAGGAAGGACGCTTTCGGCATTAGCGCAACCTTTGTAATTATAAGAAGAAAATTGCCTTTCTCTCCATTAGACAGTAAATTTTTAAAAAATTCTGCCTTGTCCCTATTGGGTATTAGGCCGTAACACTTTTGAAAAATAGCTCTTAAGATACAACCATCGAAACAGTTACAGGTTGGAAAATGAAATAGTGTGAAGGAATTTATTTTATTCAGGGTGGATTAGAAATTTCGTGAGAAGATGCAAAAATGGATCCGATGAACTCATCGCACCACAATGGGAAAATATGGGACACAATAACCTTTTCGTCCCCATAAATAGGAATGAACGGGAATGGGGGTCAATCCCCTTAGGTGCCAAGGGAGTTTTTATCTGGTATATTTTTGCCTGCAACAATAATAACACCGTGACAAATTGATACCACCTAAAACATCAGCAGCACAACCATGTCTTAAGAAATTAAATTACAACGGTTTATGGCCCCAATGGCAAAGCTAATCAATAACATACATTGCTCAAATTTCTTTTCATAAGCAACGATAATAAACAACGGCGCGAGCCAATTTTACAATTCTAACTGGAAGCTGTTTAGACTTGGGATCTTTATGCGAATCACTCAATAGCTAATACTTTCAACCTCTTATAAACAGATGGAGTCAGCAATTTGGAGTAGGGGCACTCAGTTCATCAGTCAGCAACCAGTACGAGTGTATAGCGGACGACTATGCGGTATTCAAAAATGTTGTTTTTCGGAATTTATCGTGCCAGGTAATCAGAGCTAGGATTTTGCCCAAAAACTGTGAAATTTATGTTTGTCAGGAACAATTCCAGAATAATATACTATAGGTAATTAATTTGCCGAAGAGACACCAGTTATTACAGTAAAAAAGAAAACCGCATTTGCCACTAAATTTTAGTTGTTGTGTTAATGCTAGATTTAAGTGGTTGGTATTGCATTGTCTGACCTTTTGTGAGTGTCAATGTTTCCAGAATAAATAGTTGTTTTATTGTGGGTACTTGTGAAATTTGGAGCGGCTCGTTCGCTGGGAATCTATTGTATTTTCAGTGGATGATTTTTAGAATCTTTTTTTGAGCTATTTCCAATTTATTTAAATTATTTTGGTATGTTCCTTCCCACGTAACAATACCATTGCTCATTAGGGATCGTACTAAGGCCATGTAAACCATTTTAAGATCTCCGTATCTATGATATTCCTCAGAAGGAGTTTATAAATGGTTTGGCGAATTTTTGTTGTAGTTATGATGTTTTCATTTTAATTGACCGTCAATAGTAATCCCTAAATATTTGTGTGACTGAACTCTTATTTTATATCGTTGATGAGTGTTTGGGTGATCGGGGCACAGAAGTTCAATATAGTTTTTGTGGTCTTTTGTGTAAGGTAATCATTCACGAACCAGGTTTAAATCATTCAGCATTTTGGTATAGCTCTTCTCCAGTAGGTATTCCCTTTACAAAAAAGTCGAATATAGTCAGCAAATGTTCCTATGTCCCCTGGTACTTTGAAATATAATAGATCATTTGATAAGTATGTTAAAATATATATGGGCCAAAAATGTAATACGAATCAAATTAACTAATATGAGTAGTTTTACAACATAATTTGCTAGATTGCTTGACAGTGAGTGGTAAGCGGTTTGGTTGGTTGAATGTCACGTCGCCTCGGCAAGAAGTTGGTTGCCGTAACCGATCTGGTCTTGCCCCCCCCCCCCCCCCAATTATATATATATATGCATGAATTAGTCCTCTAAAACTTCCGTAGACCAAATCTTCATAACTTCCGCAGTAAGTTAAGGAACCGGCCTGATTTTACTCGAACATGCTTTCCTATTTATCAAATTATTATAAGTACCGATATGTAATTAATGAGACTACCATAGTAAATAATTTTCCTTTTTCGAAAAACAGTTCAGGGGTGACCAATACCCATATTCTGCAATTAATAATTTTCCGTACTTTTCCAGATGGATGCATCAAGGACCATAAAGCTATGATTCCAATAGAATGTCGCAATTACTCAGTAAACAACGAAGTTCAAGATGAGACGGCGGGATCCTTCGCCAACACCACCGCAGCTGATGCGCTGCCACCCCCTCAACTAAGCGACTTCCAAATAATCAAGGTGGTCGTACTAGTGGGGGTGACCGTCGTCATAATGGTCTCTGTGTGCAAAATGGTCTTCCAGCTGGTCGTACGCCAAGCTGTTGCTGTACGCCACGACTCTTAGTTTTGGCGCCGCCAAAAGATAATTCAGAAACTTACGTTTTGCGGCACCAGTATTGTATAGGTATATTAGTAATCTGCCAAATTTGTGCTATTGTATTTTGTTGCTTTCCAATTTATGCGTAGTACTATATAAGGAAAGCTTTGCGATGGTCAAAATTTTAGACTCCGAGATTTCAACGGATTTACACATTTTGAGGTCCCAGGAACCCAAAAAAGTGGTTTTTACGAAATGTCTGTCTGTCGCTCTGTCTGTGAGTAGATTTCCGGGCAAACTACTCAGTCGATTTTGATGAAATTTTGCATGTAGGTTCACAAATATCATACCTCGGGACCATTTTATTTTTATTTTGGGGTAACTCTTTGGGGTTTATTCTCAAAAAACTTCAAAAAAATGTCTAAAAAAAATTATTTCTGAAAGACGGCTCCAACGATTTATTTTAAATTCACATAATATATTATTAATGTTGACAAAATGCGGGGGGTCGCTTGCCCCTTGATAGTTTGCTTCTGGGGGTAAAAGAATAAAAATAACTCAATTTTCATGAAAAATTACTAAAAAATAATTTTTCTGCAGAACCTTTCTATCGAAGATTTCTACCTTCAGGTCCTATGTTTTAGGTGTTAAAAAGATTAACAAAACCGAACAGGTTGCTATCCCAAAAAAGTATTAGGTTTTGCGCAAAAAAATATTTTTTGAAGAAATCATCTAAAATTCACACTCCAATGCATTGCGTGCTGTGCCATTATTATTATAAAATTATTTACTATGAAATAACTCATTATCTCTTTCTACCGATTGATAAATTGGAAAGTATGTTCGAGTAAACTCGGACCGGTTCTTTTGATTTGTTACCGACAAGTTAAATGAAGCAAAACATTCATCTATGGCAGAGATTTCCCAATATTTTGAAAAAACAACGCCCGGAAAATTAATTAATTCATCATGCCACAGCCGCAAAGATACAAGTCTTTTGCAGTAAATTTTCATTTTTGCACTTAAAAAATATTTGGTATCGAAAACACGGTCAAGTGCATTAAACCGGTTGTATAAATCATAATATATTTATTTAATCAGTCGGTTAAATAGTCTACTTTCATTAGAAAGCTAGTATTTTTTATAGATTATTCATATGACCATTTTTAATTTCTGAAGGCAGGTTGAAACTGGGCACTGCACCGGCGCCACTGTGCACTGGTATATTGTGGTGCCATTAGTCGCAATTTAAATATTGGCGCCAAACAAACGATTCAATAGCAACTCGCCACTGCTCGCCCCTTTTTGTTTCAAAAATACTGCCATTCTCTTTATCTCTGAACCCGACAACTCTGTCATCCGTTTCCACATAATATCGTTTCGAATCATATTTATCCTTCAAGTTTAACTTAATTATTTATTTACTACTACAACTACTAGTAAACTGCCGCTACTATTTGCCAAAGTCTCTAAAAGGGAATCAAATGCCAGGAACCAAGCTCAGGAAAGGCTGCAACGTAATCTAAACGCACTATCTGTAAGTTAACTCATCATACATATTACATTATTAATTAACTTGCCATCCAGTATTCATTACGGATACTTCCCGGCGTTGGTGGGCCTAACTACAGTAGCATTAGCAATGGCAGCCTCAAATTTGCAGTAGTTAGCCCAGCAATTTGTTAACTGAACATACAGTATGTAAGTGACATTACCAATCTTACAATAAAAAAAGCGTGATAGGAAAATATCGACTAGGAAAATCCACGTGTACGATGCTCCTATTATATTTGGCGCAGAATACGAAAGCATCATGAATATTTTCTTAAATTGTATTACGTAAAGATGTTACAATAAACATACCTTAATATCGATATGAAAGCAAAGTTATTCACGCTACCCTATAATGATTAACTTTCCTATACTTTTAATTATATTTTAAGCGTCATAAAGGGGAACACTGTGTTCGCCCACTTTAAAGCAATACATATCCGAATAAGAAAATTAAAGGTATGCCAATGACATTGTTTTGTTCCTAAAGCCGAAACCAACCATTTACCAACTATAAAGGCAATGACAATTAAAATGAATTATTTTCGTATCAAGTGTTAAGGCAGACTTCAAAATATTTTGTCATTTCTACGAAATTAATTAATTCATCAATGAACAGCCGCAAAAAACAAAAAATGGCCGCACGAAAAAATCAAACTTTCCCAATAAGCAAAAATTTTCTCATCTGATATCACGCTAACAGAAGCGATGAAGTGCAAAATACCGAATTTGCATAGAAATAGTAAAACAGTCGGGTAAATTGCCTGCATGTTGAGAAAGCTTGTCTTTTTTATGAATTTTTCATTTTATATCGTTGGTGCTGTAAAACAGTGGTTCCCAAACTGTGCACCGCACCGCGACAAGTCGCTAGGGGCACCGCGGTGCCATGGGACCAATTTAATTCCATTTCAGATTTTAGGCTAGGGAAAACATAAATAAACGAAAATTTAAAAATGTAAGAGTATTTTTTTTTCTCCCGCCAGATGTTATTTTTTATTGTTAATTTGGCACCCTTGTCGAGTAAATAACTAAGCTGAATGCTGAAGCCAAATATCGATAACCTGAAAACCAGAGGCGGACGCAGCGACCGGCACTGCGGGCCTCTAAAATCCAAGTGTTACTGCACTCAAAATACGTAAAATCCCACTATTTCAGCCTTATTTTTCATAATTTTTCACCCGGGGGAGACCCCCGGGCCCTCCTTATTCACAATTATATTAATTCCATGTAAAATATAAGCCTTATATCTTCCGACCCCTCTGGCTCCTGCGCAAAAAGAACATTAATTTTAAAGCTGCGTACATCTATGAGAACGGCTTTCCCCCTTTTATACACTTTTGTGAAAATGAGTGGAAGGGCGACAAATTATACACCGCCCCCTTCGAAAACCTATTGTTACGTTACTGACAACTGCCCCCCCCTTTTTTAGGTCTAGGACCGCCTCTGCTGAAAACAGGCTCTAAAATCCGATAGACATTTGTTAAAATAAAATGGTTTTGTCATTTAAGCCCAAGTTCATGATATCGAGGTGTTACAACTATTGAACTATTTAGGACAGGCACGAAAAGGTAGGGTCTGTAGGATTTGCTCTTATGTAGACCTACATGTACAATACTGAATAATTATGTTTTCAGGCCATGCAGGGCACCGCTTACTAAATCCCTGTAAAAAAAGGGCACCGCCTCCAAAAAAGTTTTAGAACCACTGCTGTAAAACAAAGGAATGAATTAAATAATATGTGAAAAAGACACGTTCATATTCACAAAATATATAGAAATCTCACTCTTAATGGGGTTGGAATTGAAATGTTTTTATTAAGCTTCAAGGAAAAATAAAGTAATTTGGTTTCCCACTAGATTACATTTATTGATATTTTCAAAAAAGACCACATTCATTACCTCAAAATGTAAATTTAAAATTTTATTTAACGAGCAAATGAAGCCCCGCATTTTCTGCTTTTTTGCAGAAAGACAAATTTCCCATAACATTTGAATCGTAGTCATAAATGAGGTGTTATAAATTATTCATTTTGAAATGCAGTACGTGGTCATAGCTAACACCAGTTCTGGAACTCCTTCAACCTGACATCCTCGGTAACGGTTTGGTTTTACAAATCTAGTGCAATAACTAGTGGCCGATAGCTGTTAGTGACGGTAAATGTACATCGAAGAGTAGAGAATTTAAAAAATATAACATACCTAGATGTTACAAAATGAAATTAGATCCGGGTATCATAAAAAATATTACATAATGACATTCATTTTACCTACTTCAGTAATTGGTTGATCAAGAGAATTATTTAACAGTATTATATAAGAGTAAGAATTACTTGTAAGCAGACAGGCAGGTTGGATCAGTCGTGAATGTTGAGGCGGAAAATGTCGTGGGCGCAGTAAAAGGACGAACCGAGAGGCTTCAGAACAAACACTTGCGAATACCCGTGTGGTGGGTCCTCATCCGTCTGCAAACGATCATACAATTGTAAGCATCATTTTAAGTTTTATTAAATTAAGGCAGAGATTTCAAAATATTTTGTGAACAAATGTGGCCCGGGAAATTATGCTAAATAATTAATTCCTAGAGTTACAGAAGCAAGATCAGAAAATGTTAAAAAATTTTCGCACCTGAAATATTAAGGGAATATTAAGGGAATTCACAATGTTGAAGTTATCGAGTTAAAAGTGTTATCCAAGTTACCACACATCGTGAGTGTTACAGGTTCGCAAACATAAATACGAAAAATATGGCGTTGTCGGCGACATTCCATTCAATTGTCGATCGCAGTGCCACATTGCCAGTTTAAGTCGCTTTAACCAACCTTTAAGTGCGTTTAAATGGTCTAGAATAACACGATATAGTGCACTGAACAGATTTTAGAGAATAGTCATAAATCAGTGAGGGAAATAGTCTGAAAGTTTGTAATTTTTACCAATTGTGCTTAAGATTATTTTAGCACCTTTGCGGTTGTCGAGCCAGGAATTAATTAACTTAATCAAATATAGTTAACAAAACAATTTGAAATCTCTGCCTAAAGTTACGTTTCTACTTCTACCTTCCTGACAAAACATAATATTATTTCATAGTGCTTATGAAAAAGACTCGGCTGAGAAAATTTACTTTAATTTCTCTTACTTAGTTTCGAAACGCATAGGCAATGTTTCCACATTTATATTAATGACTCATTACTTAACATGTCCGAGCCTAGGGCAAGATGATCCAAAATGACTCATTAAAATACTAGTTAGCGGATTTTTTCGATCAGGGCCGTGTTAAGGAAGTTGGGGATACATGTCATTCAGCCAGCCCAGACTGCTGGGCCTATTAATTTCAAAAGCTCAATGTTAAGCAATGTGACAGTTAAGCAAGAACTGACAACCCACGAATCGGTCAAATAAATCTTTCTGCTAATAAACCTACAATTACACAGAGAAAAGTATGTAGGTACTGATAATAATCAAATTTTAACATTAAATAGAATTGTCTTCAATACATTAATTGTGTTTCAAGGAATTACCTGCAGTCTTCCTAGGACATTTATAAGAACTCCACCATCAAACATAGGTTGTGAGTCTACGGCCGTTACTCCTCTCGTTATCTTCTGAAACGTCAAACTCTGCAACCCAAGAAATAAATAAAAAATTAATTAATACGTCACCGTAGAATAATATCTTAATCGGTAATGGGGAAATTGGACGCCTTCTATCCCACCTTGGTGGGTCATGGACAAAGATTGATTGATTGGAGAATAGTAGTATTGGAAATCAGGTATGCAAGGCCAGGGATCAAAGACTAACGTAGCAATGGCTGAAAATATTGAATGTAAAATTAAAAAAAGTATGCTTACATTTAATTTTTCCATTATTTTGACACTTCCTTGAAGCTGAACACCTTCAAACGACATGAAAGATGTTTCCACCTAAAAATAAAAATATAATTAGTATAGAGCCTGGGCTCAGGAAATTTGGGACGAAAAAAAGTTGAAGCATAAAATCCCGTAAGTTAAAGCATACGGCGTCTTTGACAAATCCTCAAGGAGTCATTTGAAGCCCAAGCCGACAAAACCCAGTTTAATACATTATAATGAGGTCAGAATGGTACCAATGGAGCCAAAAATTAATAAAAATGCACTCTTCCTAAATTTCCATAAATGTTACCTGCTGTCAAAGACCACTTTTAAATAATGCCAAAATAACAGTTACTGATAATTAAACACACAAAATAAATGTGTTTTTTTGCGCGCGCAGGTCCCTATCGGGAATTTGTACCAAGTATGTGGGTGACAAAAATGTTGGTGCTTCCAGAGATAAAGCAGATTATTCTACAGATGTAATCAATACAACTTTGCCACCAGACGTGTCTGTCGAGAGGGCCTAAAATATTATACTAGTAAGTTAAGCTCTAACTGTCGTAACAGGAGCAAACCAATAATATGCTTAAAAAGGACGGATACAGGCTTAATTTTTCTTTTTTTAAATAATAGTAGACGCGACTAGGCGTGGTAGGGTGGTAGAGTGTACTTACCTTGTTCGGTGGCGGCGAAGAAGTTAGAATGAAGATCCGGGCCCGGAGACGCTGTATTTGTAGCACACCGAACAAGACGCGAGAAGTTAGGACATTTAATTTAGGATATGTAAGTATTAAATTAACTAATTATTGAGAACTTGATAAAAAGCATCCGAACCGTATGATTATGAGTGCAGAACTGAGTGCCGGTACTGGCAGAATGTTCGCTTGTTGAAACATGTGAAGTTTTAACTATCCTCCCCCGGCGATGGGGATGAGGGGCAGGTGACCTGTCGGAAAAGAACAGGAAGGAAAGCAGGTTGGGGCGACGATTCGCAGGGGCGATTGCGAGAGAAGATTGGGAGGCCCCAAAGGTAAACATACAAAGGAGAGAGAGTTAGTAGATTGCAGGCCTAGAAGAACGGGGTTGAAGAGTAGAGATGAGTAAAGTATATATAGTTGAGATTATTGAGACGTGGGAACCAGAATGAGATTCCTTACGGCGCGGCGAAGGGTAGTATTGTTGGAATAGACGTCTACTACACGGGTTATACTGTCGGTGCCAGGGTAGGTTTTAACAATTTTTCCTAATGGCCAGGTACCTGGGTGGGTGTTCATGTCTTTTATCCATACAAGGTCGCCGTTATTGACGGTGTCAGTGGAGCGGGGCCACTTTTGCTTCTGTTGCAGGGTGTGAAGCATGTCCATGCTCCATTTTTTCCAAAATATTTGGAGGATAGACCGGATGCGGTTCCAGCGCTGACCAACTGATAGGGTAGTTTCCGGGTTGTTCGCAATAGGTTCTGGGGGTAGTACAAGAGGTCCCCCTACGAGGAAGCTGCCAGGGCATAAGATTGCGCCGAGTTCAGTTAGCTGGGCTGGTAGGTAGGGACGCGAGTTTACTAGCGCTTCCACTCGCGCAAATAATGTGACATATTCTTCGAAGTACATTGGCTGATTTTGAGCGACCAATGGTGTCAAAAAGAATTTTATCTGTTTGATAAGAGGTTCCCAACTTCCCATCCATGGGCTATAAGCAGGGATAAATGAGAATTTTAACTGCCGTGTTAAAGCAGACGATAAGATTGTGTCTTTTTCAGCTTCCAGGAATTTTGCGAATTCGGATATAGTTTTACTTCCGGCGCGGAAGTTTCCGCCATTGTCAGCGCGAATTTCTAGTGGGACTGACCGTCTGCTGCAGAAACGATCCAGGGCTGCTAGAAAATCCGTGGCAGATAGAGACGATACTGGTTCAATGTGGATGGCCCGGGTCGATTCGCACAGAAATGTGACACCCCATATTTTCTGAGTGCCTGAATTTCTTCTTGCTGAGAGTTTAACATGGTAGGGTCCGAATGCGTTGACTCCTACGATGTTGCGGAATGGGAAGCAGACCTGAGTACGGAAGCTTGGCAAGTTTCCCTGTTGTGGAGCTAGAGGTTTTGAGTGCCATTTGGCGCAGGTTACACATTTGTGTATAATTGATCTCATTAAGGATCTGCCAGAAGTTATCCAGTAGGTTTGGCGAGCTAGTGATAAACTGAGTGATAGTCCGCCATGTCCAGATAGCAGGTGGTAATGTCGGCATATTAAGGTTGCAAGGTTACATTTTGAGTTGATTAATATTGGGTGTTTTGTAGAATACGGTAGGTCGGAGTTATGAAGACGCCCCCCCCCCCCACACGTAGTACGCCATTGCCGTCTAAGAATGGTGATAAATGCAGCGGAGGTTTGGTTATAGATAACTACGAATATTTGCAAAGCAGAATGGATGACTGATTTACTTCATCGTGACTGAGAATGAGCGATGACGGACGCGGCAATTTTGGTTTGCGCAAATGATCGACGAAACGTAGAAAATATGCAGTGGTTCGTATTAGGCGATTAAAGTTCGAACTTTTATTCAGAAGTTCCAGAATCACACATTCCGTATCGAGTTTTTTAGATGTGATAAATACAGTCTGTTTGACCTCCCTAGTATTTGTCAGTGTTACGAATTCGAGTTTGGCATCGGGTAGCAGGGAATCGCACACACTGATCATAGGCGGTTGATCAGGGGGGAAATTGGTAGCGAGGAACGCAGGTCCACGAAACCAAAGGCGGCTATTGACGAGTTGCGAGGGTGTCAGACCACGACTGGCGGGGTCGGCCGCATTGTCTTCTGACTTGCAGTGTAGGAATGTTACATTGTAATCTTTCGTAAAGCTGATTATGTTAGACACTCGATTACCTGCATACACCTTTAACTTATATGTAGGCTTGTTAAGGTATGCTAGGGCTATTGTCGAATCTGAGTATAAGTAGGTACCATCAATCTTGTAGGGTAGATTTCCTGTGAATAACCACTTGATTCGCTTAGCCGCTAGTTGGATTGCTGCTAGTTCCAGCTGGGGAGTGGTTCGCTTTGTATGAATTGGAGCAAGTTTACTTTTGGCTATTAGTAAATGGCTAGTATTGGTACCTTGTTCAAAAGTTGAAATAAGGTATGCGGCACAAGCGTACCCTTTATCACTTGCATCGGAAAACAGAGCTAAGTAGTTTTTTCCGGTGGGGTTGGCTATAAAGCGGGGTATTGCAATGGTGCAAATAGCAGGCATTTCATTGATGAAGTTCATCCATTCGGCAGATAGGGATGTAGGTACAGGAGTATCCCAATCCTTCTGGCTGAAATCACCACACCACAGAAGCTGATTAAATCTTTTAATCCAAAATATGACTGGATGAATTAGACCGAGGCTGTCATATGTTCTGGCTAGATAGCTGGTGCAGTTTCTTCGGGTTACAGGTCCGGAGAATGTAGTAAGCTGAAAGCAGAAAACATCAGACTTTGGTTTCCAGTAGAGTCCAAGGACAGGGATGCTGGATTCTGGTGTTTCTGATAGACTGATGCTGGAGGCTAAGTTGCAATCTTGTAGGCCAGTGAGTACTTCTGGGTGAGAAGAGGCAAATTTGCTGAGGGCGAATTTTCCTTTAGCAAGCAGGGTTGTGAGTTCGATACGTAGTTTTGTGCATTAAGCAATGGATGACGCACCAGTCCATATATCGTCGATATAGGTGTCTGTAGATATTACTTGACAGGCGCGAGGTAATTGAGATTCATTTTCGATACAGAGCTGTTTAAGGTATCGTAGAGCAATGTAAGGGCTGCACTTAAGCCCATAACATAAGTGGTTAATCTTGAGTTCGGTTATGGTGCCTTGTGGAGATACGGAATTAGTTGAATCTACACGAGATAGTATGTGCATTTTCTCAGAGTCATCGTTAGATATTTTTATCGATCTGTAAAAAGTGTCGATATCAGCTGTGAAGCATACTCGATTCCAGCGGGCTGATAGTATAATGTAGTTAATTGGTCTTTGCAGTGGTGGTCCACACATAAGTTGGTCATTAAACGTTGCGGTATGACCTGGGGCGGTTAATGTAGGGTCAAAGACTAACTTTGGTTTGTTATTTGAGCGTTTGAAGACCACGTGACTGTTGAATAGTTACTGATTGGTGATAAGTGATGGGCAGATTTGCTGTTTATTAATATAGTCTTGTAAGGCTGCTTGGTAAATGGGGTATTGCTGATTTTTTGATAGCCGGTTTTCCATTCCACGGAAGCTGGCAATCGCACGATGTTTATTGCAACCAATAGGTACTGGATTCTGCTTGAAGGGGAGACTGACGATGAATCTTCCGTCAACATCTCGAGAATGGGTAGCCGTAAAGTGTTTTTCAATTTCTAAATTCTCCGATGTAGGGATGGCAGGTTCCGATTCGGGGTCTGGAATTGATTCCCGTTTGAAAAGTTCTTCAATTTTTGTGGTTAGATTATCAGAGGCAGTAGCGAAATAAGAACAGGGCAAGATGCAGGTATCAATTGCATGGGGTACACGACCCATAATAATGTATCCGAATTCTGTATGGATAGCCTTCGGGATCTTAGGATCGGGCGATACTGCGGTATTGAGCTGATTTGATCCAGAAGACAATATGTCCATTGTGGACGCAGTGCTGACTAGGATGTGAATTTCCTTGGAAACGAATGGTTTTGGATCGGCGAGTTGCAGTTGATTAATTTGCCGGACAAATTCTGGGTGAAGCGATATAGGAGATGTGTTTTCGGTGATCTTTTCTAGCACGTTAGCTGATATGTGTAGTTTATGGTTTTGGTTGTAACGTGATTCTAAGGTGCATGCAACAGTTCCAATTGTAGATAATTGACTGTTAGCGAGGCCTGAAATGTTGACAGTATTTTGTTTGTTAATTTGGAGACCAAGCCTCTTTGCAGTCTTGAGGCTTATTAGGTCTTGGTTGCTACCTGTGTCTAGCATTACATTAACTTCGTGGATAAAACCACAGTTATCAACCACAGAGCAGAGAACAGTGCCGAACAATGTTGTGTACTTGGGCGTGAATGAATTTGCATTACTAGATAGGCAGGTTGTGACTTGACCATTTGCTGAAGAGCTGGTGGGAGCAGGAGTAGCTGAGTACGTAGGTACGGATTTGCTGGGGCACAAAAGTGAGTGATGAGTCTTGGCGTTGCAGTAAATGCACTGCTTGGTGCTAGTGCAGCTAGGTAATAAGTGCAGGTTGCACATGCAGGCTAGACATCGATTTTGATGTGATACCCAAGAAGTACGGTCTTGGACGGACTTAGCCAAGAAACTGGAGCAACGAGTGATTCTATGAGCATCGCTGTTGCAGAAAATGCAGAATGCATTTTTGGATGTATTATTATAGGATGCTGAAACCGGTTTCGGTTTCAATGCAGTTCTGACTGAAGTTGGTTTGTTGCTGAATTGGACTTGCAACGTTTTGGAATAAAGCTGGGAGGATTTCGATGTAGACTTCAAGTTGTCTGGAGTTTTCTCCGCGTCCAGCAGGAATAGGGAGTGCTGAGTTTTCGAAACGAAGGCCATTAGATCCTTAAATTGAGGTACGGTATTTTGGTCGACCTGATTTTCAAACAATCGACGGGTATAGGTGTCTAGATTACGTAGTGAAATATGTAATAGGAGTACGTCGGCTAAGTCAATGTTCGGTAGACTTTTTAGAGCCTGAATATTATCATTATGGATTTCCAGGTATTCTTTGAGGGAGGCTGGAGTTGCTCTTTTGGCAGGCGTGAAGTTAAACAATGAAGTTAGGTGAGATGAGACCAAAGTGCGTTGGCATTCATACCTTTCTTTCAAGGCTGCTATAGCATTGACGTAACCAGCGTCAGATAGCGGGTAGTGGCACACAAGCGCTAGTGCCTCAGTTCTGAGCAGAGATTGTAGATAATAAAATCTGTCGGCATTAGACAACCATGTATTTTCGCCATACACTGCCTGAAACAGTCGGATAAATGCAGGGAAATCTCGAATATCATTTGAAAATGGCGGAATATGAATATCTGGAAGACGAACGCCTTTTCGAGATGGCTGAGTAGGTACAGTTGCAGAGACTGAAGCAGTAGTTGCAGAGCGACTGTATTCTAAGGCTTCATGATATTTAACCCTTACTGTTTCGATGATGTCATCGAGGGCGGACGTCTGTTTAGAAAGATCCAGCTTTGCCTTGGGTTCGAGAAGAATATTATTCTTGTAGGTTGCTTGCACTAACACCCTGGACTCGCGTTGCAACTCGCTCGCAATGTCCAGTTGCTCTTTGTGCAAGGATAACTTGGATTTGGCGTATGAGTCCACTAAGTTCCTAATTTTGGTTACTCTTGCGAACAAATCCTCAAATTCTTGCCGTAGAACAGTATTGTGATCGGCGGGAGATAGAGCATATTCATTATCAGACATTTTCGGAAAGAAAGATAGAAAAAAATGAGAGCTGAACTGAGCAGAGTTTTATGCGTAAATTGGACCGTTAAGAATGGCAATTTAGGTACGCAGGTTCATAGAACGGATTGAAGGACCATATAGACGCGACTAGGCGTGGTAGGGTGGTAGAGTGTACTTACCTTGTTCGGTGGCGGCGAAGAAGTTAGAATGAAGATCCGGACCCGGAGACGCTGTATTTGTAGCACACCGAACAAGACGCGAGAAGTTAGGACATTTAATTTAGGATATGTAAGTATTAAATTAACTAATTATTGAGAACTTGATAATAAGCATCCGAACCGTATGATTATGAGTGCAGAACTGAGTGCCGGTACTGGCAGAATGTTCGCTTGTTGAAACATTTAAAGTTTTAACTAAATAGACTGCAATATATACCCCAAACTACATTGAAGAAGAACAACAGAAAGAAACTCACTGATTAGTTAAGTTTAAACTCTTACAAACTATGAAGGTCTGGGAGGTAGCCAACAGTATGTGAAATGAATACCTTAAAAACCAAATAAAACAATCCTCAATTTGTCAATGAGCAACCAATTGCTTGAACACGTACGGAAAAATTCAACACCAATAAGAATAACCAGTCTTATAGCAAGTCTATAGTTAATTCCCAAAAACATTACAAAGAATTATAACCTAATCTGGTTAGCATAGCAAAGAATACATACATTATACATGTTCGCCAGTTGTGGGCGAGTCGCAGGGTCATCAAAAATTGCGTAGTATTGTTGAACAAATCCTTTACCAATTGCATCATAAGCAGGATTTAAGGCCACTGCCATTTTAATAAATTTCTAGTTAATTATAATTTTTACTTTCCACAGCCGGTTTTAAAAACAAATCAAGGAAATGGCCGAAATGGCGGCCGCACTCTACTACCCAGTACAAACTATCAACTTTAATCAATTTATTCATTATTTTCTTTAAAAACTGGGGGAATGAAAATATTTTTTTTAAGTAACAGTTTTTTAAAATTTAATTACATAATTTAATCTTATGTCACCAATTTATTATATTACACCTTAATATTATCACTCACCTTCTTGACTACTAACTGGCCACGGGCGTTTGGGCGCAATATTTGCCAAGTTTTGTAATGTCCTTATTTTTATCCAGTTTCGCTATTATTGCCACTATATTACTATGTTTACATTGAATTTATTTTTTTAAATATAAATTCAAATAATTACATTTTCCATGTTGGGGCAAGGCACTTTGAAAATCATTGACGTACAGTAAGGATGAAACATCGCCCAGAATACCTACAGTACATACAGTAGGTACGTTTTAAGCCACTATGCCTGACAATGACAATGATTTTACTATAAAATATATATACTGGTACTGTACACATACTCTGAGTTTCACGTTATTTGCTTGCAACTTCTTTTCCAATCTTAATTATAGTATTGAATGATTTGGGCCTTCAGACCCAGAAATTCTCACCGTTTGGATGCCCTGATGTAGGCTGAGTATTCCGTATTCGAAGAAACGAAGTGTTTCATTGCTGTATATTGAATAATTAATGACAAGACATTACCTATAACTTTAGGCTTGCTAGTAGGCCTACCCAATTGTTCTGATGCGTGATGTTCTGATTTCTATAATAAGGACCTACCACATAAATGTAATTCTTTAGCTACGGTACATCACAAATTTACAGTACCTTCCACCAGTGGCGGAGCGTGGGATAATTATGCGAGTGTAATGCTTGCAAATATTTATTTAAGATAAAAATTAAAAAAAAACACGCATCATTTTATATAGCATGTTCTATCTTTTTAAAAAGTAAAAATTTGAAAACAAAAAAGAAAACATTTGAATTCTAACGTGACGAGATTCTTCATTTTCTTAGACTGCGTTGATAACATCATGCTCATACATCCTATGTATTTGCTCGCGGGTTCCTATAGATTTCAACGAAGCTCTTAATACATTCTAAGGATGTGTTGAGTGTAATGCGGCATTGCACGCTCCACCACTATACCTTCCACCAATAGGTAGCCTAAACTCTCAGAACTTATACCTATATTTAATGAAAAGAATATTCTGGCTTATAGCCAGGTACACAAAATGGTGCAGTAATGAAGCCGAAAACGATGAAACCCAGTTTGGTTCCAGCGTGGTATCTAACAAGATTAAATGATCTCCTTTCTCAATCATCGTAATATAAGATTGATAAACTAGTTAAACAAGAGATATGAGTGTAAACTTAGCAGACGAGACGCGATGGCCAATCCGCGGAGTATTTGGAAATTTTCAATTTTAACGTTCGTAATTTTGCATTGCGTGAGTATCAATTGAATTAGCTGTAGTCTACAATATTTCCCTATATCTTATACTCTCCATTCGGCGGCATAAGCGGGGCAGCATACAGTGCATATATTGTACTATTGTTCAAAATGCAGTGCTGATGGAATCCTATCATTGCTTGACGCCTCTGTGAAGAGTTCGATTGTGGATGGGGAACCCCTAGTAAATTTTCTTGCCTCTTCCCGTGGACTGTAATTTACAAACAATTTGCCATATTAGTATTTGTGATACCTATGGACTGTTTCTTAATAAAGTAGCTCCTGCGCCGTATATATAAGTTATAGATACCAGCACAATATCACTCATTAAAATAGCTGATCCATCTCCTATTCTTCAAAACTGCACTCCAATACTATTGGACAACTTTATAATAATAATCGTTTGGTTCTTTAATTACGTATACATTCGAAAATTGAGTCTAGAAAAAACCCGGGCACTACGGGACTTGAACCCACGGTCAATGCCTTTCCAGCAGAGGCATAAACTTTTAGAATGATGGCGGGGCAAAACTAAGTATACCATATGACGTCATCAGGCAGGATAACGAAAAATTTAAGATATAAGTGCGAAATAGTAGGGTTAAACGCATAGGCTATTAATAGTAGTAAAGTATAGCTGTATAGATTTTACAAAGCTAACAAAGGAGTGCTTACATTCATATTGCTGCAAAGGGGCCCGGGGAGACATGAACCACGTCTGACATTACTCGAGGTTGGGGGGGGGGCAGTTGGACCGTGCCCCCCCCCCTCCCCAACTTTACGCCCTTGCTTAAAGACTGTCTTTAATGTCTGCTACCACGTCAATGTCACGGTAGCTATCAAAAACGAGATCGGTGGAATTTCGCCTTAGTGGGAGCACGATGGCCCGGAGAGGCATAAATCAAGTCCTATAGTGTTCGGTTTTATTTTATTCCTTATTCTCGGATATACTTAGGCTTATGTCCTGAGGAGTCTGCATGCCTCTAGCTTCAATGTAAGTCAATTAAATGTTAATAATACCGTAATGGCTTTTTCTATTACTAAGTCAACCTAGCGGAGTTAGTGCTATAAAGTCATCTCTCACACTGAACTAGGAAGGCCCGGGACCGCCTGCTTTACATGACCAGAAAATGTAGCAAGTGTTTTCGTGTTAAATATTGATTCTTGAAGCTGATCTCAGTTTCAATTGCATTTAACCGCAGGTACCTTGATAATATACTTTTTAACTGTTCATTTTATCACAGATAACCGGCTTAACTGAAGGTGTTCTCATCTGCTACGTTCTTCTCCGTCGGTTTAGCATAAGGTACTTCTTAGAGTCCCACCGACTTTCAATCCTGGTCTCGTTTGTTGCGCCTAGCGTCGTATTTCTCACGGCAGTTGTGGGTTGGCGCTCCGTCAGTAAGATTCAGCCTCGACTTATAAAAACTGTGAGTATTGGCCTATAATTATGGCAGAAAAAAAATACAGTAGATGAATAATTCAATGTGACATCTCTACTTAGAAATGTCTACTTGTCTCAGTCGACCAACAACAGCATGGCTTAAACTGAGGAACGGGCACATCATAATAGCCTAGTCTCTTTATTAACTTTGTAAAACTTAATACTGTCACTCATAGTCAACAAATTAACTTTGTAAAGTTGATTTGTTCACAATGAGTGAGGAATGAGCGGAAGGTAGAAACAGGATATCAACACACTGTACATGTAACCTGTATACTGTACAACACATGCTTTATTTAGGTCAAAAACAAGACAAAAAAAATATCAATACATATTATGATCAAAGAACACCGTCACTATGTTTTTTTTTTTGCACAAAGGAGATTTTCTCAGGATATAACGATCATAGAGTCGTCAATAACATACAATAAAATTAAATAAATAAATAACTAAGCTTATAATGTGTTGCCAACAGACAAAGTCCAAAAACGTTATCACTTACTTATAACACATAAAATAATAGATATCGATAGCACTTGTACATTAAGCAAAGTCGTATGTTATAGATATAGTTATACCTAGTACCGCATATAAAATAAATATAAATAAATAATAAAATTAGCGGAAATGCTCTTCTGCATTTCGATATGTGACGAGTAACCTTCACTAACACCAATTGTCCACTGTTCTTGAACTCCTTCCTCGGGCCTACCACACTTCTCGTTTTTGTACAAATTAAATAATTGTGACCAACCTGGGTTTGCTGCAAGAGGGTTCATGTGATATATCAAAATGCTTAGATAAATGTATGTATTCTGTTTTCATGATAGCCTATTTTAGAGAGCTCTTCATGAGATATATTTGTAATTTACGTATTTATATTTAATACAATAATATACTATAAGACCACATTGACATTGCTAGTGTCATATATAAGAATAGATACGGTACGTATGTTGTTGGCGTGGGCGTAGCTAGGATTATATCCGGGCGGGGGAAGTGCAAAAGTTCGATTAAATCGATTGGTTTTCGCGGGTTTATTTGATTTTTTTAAAATATACGCATTGAAATCTGATTCATTATATGTACGGTAGGTATATATCTATAGTTTAAATTCCCCGCACTTTTTTATGAATTCATCAAAGAAAACCCAATTCTGTCTAGTGTTAACTCGTCAAATCTTTAGGGGGGACGGGCCCACATTGCAACTCTCTGACTGCGTCCATGGTTGCAGGTACGAATACATTATTATAACCTTATAACCCGATGACGACGATTCGGGGGTGGTCGCACCTGCTCAATTTCTCAAGTTTCCATTGGCTCATGCGTCGACACTTTTGACCATTCAATTCAATGATTTGCTTTCTGAGGGAGATGACCAATGATCTGTCCTTGAAATAGTTGACAGACTGGAAGTTCTATCAACAATAGTTCGATTAATACATTCTTCCTGTTGCAGTTTTCTGTACTGTTAAGTTTAGCTGTACTTTTGGAGATAGCTGTATCAATCTGGTGCTTCAGTGCACAGCAAGAATTCCCCAGATTGCTTAGCCTGTCCTTAAATGACCAATTTCAGCAGCAATTTGTCGCCGATACTACAGCTTGGTGGGACATCTTACAAACTCAGGTAATTAGCCTATACAAGACAGTTATAGGCAGACTGACGATCGACTCGTACCCACATATTGTTAAGCCACGCTTACGCCTGTTGCATTGTATCAATGGTAGACATGTCTCAGTTTGTCCATTATCCGTTGTAGCCGGCGTGGGTTGACATCGGGGACGTTTACCAGCTCATCAAAGGCCAAAAATGCATAACGGAAACAATTTCAATAGTGTCCGAAAAACCATGGGGTCGTTGGTATTGGCAAGGACCATTGGGCCACTATAAGCAGGCCCAGGTCCATTCCAACAAAATATTAAAATCAACATTATATTTGTTGTTGAAGAACAGGACATAAAAACATAAGTAGGACATTATTTTTAGGCAGCCTGAATTAGGTTCCATCTGAAAATTAATAAACCACAACGACCCATATTTTGTACCCTTAGGTACCGTGGAAAATAATACAGTACAATAGAGGCATTGTTGTAAGTCATAATTAACATCATCACAGGAAATACGAATTTCAGCACTTATTCACTACTGTATGGAATTGCTATACTTATTCGGCAATTAGAGGAAATTGTTTTGTTTCGTAATGAACAAAGTGACACCAAAAGAAAGAATATTCGTATATAGGTAAAAAGAAATTGGTCATAGAAAGAGTTATAAACAGGAGAGAATATTCGCTCCCACCAAAGATATTATTTTAGAAGGTAGTTCTGGTGCCATAGTTGCCACGTCTTCGACCAATCAGGGCACGCCCTTTGTTGTTGTTAGAATGTACGGTATCCAATGCGTGCTCTGGTCGAAGAAGACGTGGTAGGTGGTACCAGATATTTAAAACATTTCCTTCTCTTTTTTAAGAGACAGCTGTTCTGACAAGGGAAGCCGTACTCTTGCCAAAACACATCCTCAGGGTTTCTCAACGAACAATTATTGTTTTGTTTTCAATTTTCAGTTTAATTGTTGTGGAATTAATGGTCCGGCAGACTATGTTTCGTTACACAAAAAAGTACCAGCGTCTTGCTTCACGGGCAATGTGAGCTCGACACTGGGTTGCTTCAGTGCTTTGAAAGATGCTGCATCTCAAGACTTCGGGGTGGTCGCATTAGCGTTTATAATAATCGCCTGCTTACAGGTTAGTTGATACAGTACCCACAGAAATATAGAATATATAGTAGAAATTGCTTCGGTAGGTACCTAACAGATAAAACGCGTACATTGAAAAGCCAATGTTACCAAGGTAACGCACATTAGTTCCAATATTAACATAACATGAACATTGTAGGTCCTTTTTATTCAATAGGTATCGACCCAAAAGATAATAATAATGATTATTATTATTATTTAAAGGCTGGGATTTTGTTTTTGTGCTTGATCTTATCGACAGTAAACACAATTTTACCCTTTGAAAGTTTGCACGCAGAATGTTTTCTGGAAGTTGGTGGGAACAAACTTATTCCCTTGCTTATTTTGAATTTTCCACTCCTCTTATACCCAGGTATTTAGTGTATGAGCACTGTTCTTTGTTATTTCAGATACCAGGCGTATTTCTCTCTTGGTGCTTCTCCAATAGAATCAACAGCTCCCAAATCTGAACATGAATTAGAAACTACGTATAGCCTATATACTGTACCTACGGTATATTTAAATACAATATTAAGAGACAGTCGAAGGAGGAGAAGACGAGCAGAGGAGTTATTCTTGTGAGGGATACAACATTTTTTAAAACTCTACAAAGGATATTTTCTGTGAAATTCGACTTATATAGTAACAAAAACGCATATAGTGGGGATGTATCTGACTTAATATGATGATTTTGTAGCCTTATGGGACGAAAAGCTCACAGAATACTAGAACATGCTTCACTCTCCTACAGTCCTACGCTTTAGAAAAAAGCTGTCCTATGCTTTGCTTATGGGCCGTTTCGCGCCAATTTCCCTAGCCCAGTCTTAAGGATCTATAGATCCCAGAACAACATAATATAGATAGATAGATCTAGACAGCCTAGATAGAATTTATAAATTATAAAATATAATAAAATAATTTAATTAATACCTACACTAGTAATACTTAATAACCTTTTACAATATTCTAATATAGTAGGCCTACCTAGGTCTTCAATGACTTAATAACTTAGTTATATTTAAATAAGCAAGAAAAAGAAGGCTAGTTAAAAAAACTCGGTAGGTTAGTTCTTTTTCTAATAGAAAAATAGGCTTGTGATTTATTACATACTGCGGGCCAACTATGCCAATTATTTTTAATCTGGAACTCAAATTAAAAATGTAGCAATATAATTTTGGAATGGAATGGGCACAGAACACCAAAACATATAGCCTACTTGGGAATGGGTATTCAAAATTGTTTTATTTACATTTTAACCCCCAAGAATAAATTAATACTAAATGACATAGTAGTAGGCCCGCTGGCATTTAAACAAACGGAACCCATTGTGCATCCCAATACTTCCATAAGCATGCATTAATATAGTAGAATCGAGCAAACTAGTTGGGTTTGTTTATTTCAATGTCTGGTCTAACAGCACTGTTTGTACATTGGCATCTTTGGAAGTTAAAAAGTTAAAAGAAAATTGGCATAAATTACCGTAGGTCTACCTATAAGTCTCGTATGGTAGGAAGACAGCACTCTAATTTGTTAAGCTACACAGTATAACTAGAAAGTAGATAGTAGTAGTAGTAGTGTTCGTCGGGTTAATAACGACTTAGGCCTCATATTTGGGCCCATAGAGCGATCCCGACTTGACTGTCCTACGCCAGCCCATAGGGCAGTGGACCTCCTGATTATAGTGGATTCCGAACAACTTGGGAAACACAGTGAAGTCACACGATTAGTTCGGAGGTGACCAGGACAAGTCCTACCACGTTTCCCTACCGGCACTGTGCACACGACCAAGTTATCTGCAGCTTTGAACCTGCTCTGGTCCGCTGGATTCAACTTGGTATGGCGGCCGCCTTAGAAAGTAGATACTGTACCTACTAACCACAATATGGAAATGACAGAAATTGTGAATTAAATAAATTATACGGTACCTATATATGTATGTAGCAGCAATTTAGAATTTTCCCATATAATCTAATTTAAATTTGACCTACATAAGTCAAAAATACCTTATAATTATGATACAACAAATATAGGCCTATACATATTATACAGGCTCAAAGGCTTACCAGGGGGGGGGGGGGGGGGGTGGCAGCAGCTGGGGCAGGTGCTGCCGTCTGGCTCAAAAAAGAAAATACCAACGAAAACACTTATAACTGGCTGTGCTCTTTATAGGAAACATGTTATAGAAAATGAGAGAATTATGGAATAAGTATTGCATAAATTATCATTAAACCCAAGTAAAAGAACCGGTCCGAGTTTACTCGAACATGCTTTCCAATTTATCAAAATTAGGTGATAGAGAAAATGAGTAATTTCATGATAAATAATTTTCCTATGGTTAAATTTCCGACATCTCGGGGGGGGGGGGGGGGGTTGTCCACCTGACGTCACTGGAGGTGAGGTAAATTCTAGACAGGTCAGACCAACACATTACCACACAGTAATACTGGCAGGGCACGCAATGCATTTGAGCTTGAATTTTCTATCATTAAAAAAAAAAACATTTTTTTGTACAAAACCAAATGCTTTTCTGGAAAGCCGGTTTCAATACTCAATTACCCCCAGAAGCAAATTATCAAGGGGCAAGCGACCCCCCGCATTTTATCAACATTAATAACGACTACAATATATGTGAATTTAAAAGAAATTGTTGGAGCCGTTTTTGGAAAATAATTTTTTTAGGCGTTTTTTGGAGTTTTATAGTATAATACCCCCCCCCCCCCCAAATTGAGTTAGCCCCAAATAAAAAAAAAAAGTCCCGAGGCATGATTTTTGTGAACCTACATGCCAAATTTCATTAAAATCGACCGAGTAGTTTGCCCGGAAATCGACGCACAGACAGACAGACAGACGGACAGAACGACAGACAAACAGACAGACAGACAAACAGACAGACAGGCATTTCGTAAAAACCACTTTTTTTGATTCTTGGGACCTCAAAACGTGTAAATCCGTTGAAATCTCGGAATCGAAAATTTCGACCGTCACAAAGCTTTCCTTATAGACTACTACGTATAAATTGGAAAGCAAGAAATTCTTAATACCTACATTTAAGTTATGATGTTCACAAGTCAACAATATCTTCTCGAATATAAGTTCTTCTCCCTGTAGAGCAATTCATGTTTTGATATATCACCTAACTTTGTAAGGTCTATTGACTAATTCCTTAAGTACAACCTACGGCGTATTCCAAAAATTATGACAATGAGTCACATTATTTCTCACATTGTTTTCCTGAAGTGTATAGCCTATATGCTTCAACTTAAAAGACAGCTTTATGCAACACCTACAATATAGTGGATCATTGGCCACATGCGAAGAACATTGTTGTGATTTATCAATCATGGCTAATTTTAGCAACTTAAATGGTGCGAAAAAATTATCAAGGATTTAGATGTATCCTATAGTGTAACCATCGGATGCATGCTACGTCAAGATTTGATGCTATATCTGATTATTTGCGTGAGCGCTGATAACCATCAAGTTAGTCATATCTGTTATCAGTATAAAGGTGCCTTAAAGCGAGACCACTGACTGCTACATATTGAGTTGACATCATTTTATGGTGTTAGAAACAAATTATACATTGCATAAGGTGAGTACTGTACGTGTATACTGCATGAATATAGGATAGCTGTAATTGTATAATTCTCACCTTATTTTCACCACATTCACAGACGAGAAGGTATGCTATTATATTATAGTATGTAAGCACTGTAACAGTAACAAAGATGTTGTCTCTAGTGCAAATATAGCAAGCATGGAAATGTCAGAAAAAAGAGATCAGACTTTCACTAGAAATCTGCTTAGGTAGCATGGTGGAAACTGTGTCTTGCAAGTCTCTACACATCAAGGAATTGTTGACGTGTCAAAATTCAACACAAGTACTGTAAAGTACCTTTGTGAGGCGGCTGAAGAAGTTATCTGGACACATTCATTAACTTGTTTGTATGCAATTTTATTAATCTTTCTATTTAAAAAAAACTTACTGTAGAAGTGTCTTTGCAATGTTGAGGCACGTTCAATATTTATATTGTTCTGATGTGGTATTTGTGAACTAAAAACAGACCCCGATTAACCGAAATTATAGAGAATAGAATACTGCAATACCTATATAATGTGTAGACCCCATAAGTTCTTGAGTTTAAATGAGGTTCCCTGGCCGCTCTATCGCATTTGTATAACAAAAATAAAGAATTATTATTATTATTATTAAGACACTCTTTTATGCGCAACCCAAAATGTCCAGGAAATAGTTATAGGGTGAGATAAAAAATGATATCAGCTTACTGATAAAAGCATTATCTCTGTTTACACCGGCTTATTGCAACCCGCATAAGTAGGCTATACGCAACCATCTAGCAGCAAGAAAGCTACTCAATATAGCATACGAACTTTGGGATAATATCCCCCATGTTCCGTTAATGCCTCTGCACGGTGTTGTAACGAAAATGAGGTCCTGTTACGTACACCAAACTACACATATGCCCTCCTTCAAGTGGCCAACAAGAGCAGGCGTCATAATTATCGATGAGATGGCAATAAAATAATTTGATTGAATATTGGTGGAGGCTGAAGAAGAGCTAGCGAAATGGGTTGAAGCACTAGAAAGAAAGGGACTGAAAGTGAATCGTGCTAAAACGGAGTACATGGAATGTGTACAACAAGAACCAGGTTCCATTAGTATTGGAAACCAACCCCTAAATAAAGCAGACAAATTTAAATACTTGGGAAGTGTGATAGAACAAAACGGCGGTTGCAAAGAAGATGTAAGAAATCGAATAAAATCTGGCTGGGCGAAGTTTCGAGACATGTCCGGGATTTTAACAGACCGAAAAATGCCAAAGAAGCTAAAAGGACGCATATACAAGCAAGTGGTGCGTCCCTGCATGGTGTATGGGTCTGAGTGCTGGGCCGTGCGAAAACGCGAAGAAGACATGATGCACGCAGCAGAAGTGCAAATGCTCAGAAAATCCTGCGGTGTAACATTGAAAGACCGACGCAGAAACGAGGACATAAGGCAGGAGATGAGAACGTGTTGCGTGCAAGAAAAACTGAGGGAAAAGAGGCTGAACTGGTGGGGACACTTACTACGTAGAGACGAAGACCACCTAGACAGAAGAGTAATGGAACTGGAGATGCCAGGAAGAAGACTACCAGGGAGGCCGAAACTAACACTGGATAGAAAGATCGCCGAAGACATGAAAAGATTGGGGCTCTCAACTGAAGAAGCACAGGACAGGACCATGTCGCCGACCCTCCATGAGGAAAAGGCGTAGTAAAAGTAAAAGTATTGGTCAAAAAAGGATGCCCTTTTGCTTAGAAATCTTGAGAACATTTTCCTCAGCCACACATATCATATATGCATATATGCAGTTGTCTTGGAACTTGGAAGGTACCCCTTATTTTATCTCCAAAGTTTTTATGTTTCAGATTCAGGAACATGGGGTGTTTTGACAGTCTCATCAAAATAATTTTAATAATTTTTAATACAATATGTGTGGTAAGTACCTTTGTATTGCATTGAAGACTATTTTGAACCAATCATATACTATAGGCAGATTTCTATTATTTCCCCAAATTATCCAATATATTAATATATACAGTCGAAAGGTAACTTTAAGACCAGTGCAACGAAAGACAAGCTTATAAGTTAAATTGCTATCATACAGTTTCCAAGTTGCAATACGCAAGTTCCATATACACGATGACACAAACTCTGAACCTGTCAGTTAGCTTAGGGGACGGTCATTTCGAGCAGTAATTAAGGTATCCGGCCACAACGACAGGATCTGAAGAGAAAATACATTTTCAGTCCAAAATTTATATAGCATCTTTTATTATAATTATTTTTATGTAGGCAATACTCGAACAATAAATAGGAGCTTTGACTTTCTGGGCTTCCGTGCTCATGTCAATCCCACTTTTACCTCAGAGTGTTC
Organism: Psococerastis gibbosa; assembly: GCA_963971405.1. Taxonomy (NCBI): domain Eukaryota; kingdom Metazoa; phylum Arthropoda; class Insecta; order Psocodea; family Psocidae; genus Psococerastis; species Psococerastis gibbosa. The sequence continues at coordinate 12,738,338 of OZ020491.1, read as the reverse complement.
GGAAGAGAGGGGTTATTTGAAGTATGCAAAACCGAGGAGGTACGGTATCCCTTTTGTCATTTCCAAGTAAGTGTTGCAGCTTCTAATTACAGAACGATCTGATGTTTTCCAGATATGTGGTATAGCAATTATTGCCGTGGGTGGCGTTCTCCTAGCAAATGGAGGAGATTTCGGTGAAGTTCTAGACAAAATAGATACTGGTCTGCAAGCCCCTCAGATTACACTCATTGTTCTGGGTTCCATCATTTTTGTCATTGCCTTCTTGGGATGTTGCGGCGCCATCAAGGAAAACAAATGCATGCTCATAACGGTAAATACTACTTTCCTTCCAGAGCGATTCCGACAAATCATTGTAAATCATCAGGACAATATGTCTGAAATAGAGTATTCATGTTACTAGCACCCACAGTTACCTTTTTAGGCCCTTCTCGATACTCTATTTCTGATGTAATGCGTACTAAGGAGGTTGCCTTTTCAACCTTAAGTCAATTTTGTGTTAAAATTGATGTTCAGAAAAATGTTCCTTCAATGGGAAATGGATGTCGGGGAACATGTTTATGGAAAGTCGTGGCCAAATGGAACGCCCAGGACAATAAAATGACAATAAACGGTTGGAGTAACCTTTAAGGCACCCATTCCACCGACCGGCTAGGGCTAAATACAAAAACGGTGACGTGGTAGCAGACATTCAAGACTTAGTCGGGGTTTCTACGGACCTCGCATTGCAGAATGCAAATGACATTGACGGAAATGTTTGTTTTCCTCTATGCCATAGTCAAAATTGATCAATGATCATACAGTAAAATCACAAACAAACTAACTAAAATTAAAAAATGGCGTCATGGGATATGTTAATTACAAACATTTTAATAGATTTCTATAAAAAGAAAAACAAACATTTCCGTCAATGTCATTTGCATTCGGCAATGCGAGGTCGTTGGAAACCCCGACTAAGTTTGAATGTCTTTGTTTTTGTATTTAGCCCTAGCCGGTCGGTGGAATGGGCGCCTTAAATTAGAGTCCCTGCGACAATCCCCTTTACGTGTAGCCTAGATGTTGTCCCAGTCTTTAGAGTAGGGTGTAGCTGCCAAAGTTTTCAGTTGTGCGATAATTTAGAAACTTTTCAACTATTGACTCCGTCATAGATAACATGATCGATGGCTTTCTATTTTACACGTGTGTAGTCGTATGTGTGGCGCCGTGACTGGTTAAACACAACCAGCAGCAAATATGAGGTTCAAGGCATTTAGCAAGCCTGAAATCATGAAGAAGTATAGTTTTAGCGCACTTCATATCCAAACTGTTTGATCCTGGCTATTATACTTTGGTTACAACGTCAATGATTTCATTTTCAGTATGCCGTCTTCTTAATTCTAATCTTCATCGTGCAGCTAGCCATTGGAATTTACTCAGCAGTTAATTTCAATCCCGATTCAGTTAAGGACGTTGTTCAGAAATTGTTTGACAATAAGGATCAAGACAGCCAAACCCTCTTCCATGACATGGAAACAGCAGTATGTACATTAATTTTGTTGTCACTACTATTTCTTTTACAAAATGGGGAGTTCGAGAGAAGGGAGAATTTAAAAAAAAAAGTATCTACGTACATCTTCCGATCATTGAATTGGCGCGAGTGACCATAGAAAAATACACCATATTGTACTTTTGACGAGCAAAATGTGTATTTTAATCCCGCCATTTCTTTTAGCTACAATGCTGTGGAGTGAATAACTATTTGGATTATCCATCAATAACAGGGTTGCCCCCATCCTGTCGCGGCGACGGTTTTATTTACCTGACGGGATGTGCTGAGGCTCTTAAAGACTGGCTGACGAAGGCAGGCGACGTATTGGCTGGTGTTGCCATCGGTTTAGGAGTTATTGAGGTAAGTGGTTCATAAACTACCCTAATATAGATTTCTAATAGTAAGCTAAGGTGCACAGTAAATGTAGACTTTGAAGAGGAAATTCGTCCCTGCGAATCACCTAAATAAAATCCTATAAATATGACTTATTTTGTTTTTATTAAGAGGAACATTGCATTTACATTGGCACCCCTAAATCTTTGTTTTTATTAACAAATTGATTTTTTAACTGAACAAAGTAAGTTACGATATTAAATATTTGGCCCATCAATGTATATAAGGCTACTTTCTTTATTATTTATTTATGAGGCTACTTTCTGCGTAGTATCATACCGTATTTTTTATTTTTGGTACCGTAGTTGTTTTATAATAAAATATTGAGGACTAAAAATTGACTTAAAATAGGCTACAATTCATAGAAATCGAGCTGTTAGTTACTTGGCGGATATAAATGGAGGGGTTAGATCGCTAGGTAAATGGAGACGAACCCTATCCGGCTTGCAACTTGCCAAGTAAGCTAGTGGACCAGATTATTGTACCTGTAGATATCAATTTTATATATGCAGGGGTTGACCACCGGTGGTCCACAGAAATATATCAGGTGGTCCACGGGCCAAGGAAAAAATAATAAAATAAAACAGCTGAGTTATTGGAAATTTGAAATAAAATAGAGTAAGTCTTGGCACTGAACTACAAAATCCGCCCAATACCAGTTCTAAACATTTAATCAAATAGTAGCACGTAATTTTAGGCACAAGCTACTTAATCGTGGCCCTAGAAGTTAATGATTTTCCTAGCACAGCCAGTCCACGGAAAAACATAAAATAATCTAGTGGTCCACGGACAAGAAAGTTTGGGAACCCCTCTACTATAGTATTGTACTACCTGTATATTACCCTTCTACTAGTATAAAGAAATTGTGTTGAAAAGAACTTTTCTTTTCTGTCCCAATTCACATAACTTGTAAAATTCCCCTTTCTACCTATAGAACATTAGGCTTACCTCGCAATTGGAATATATAGTAGTTAGGCCTACCTACAACTAAGATTAATTAAAAATTTTATGAATTGCGTACAATTCTGCGTAGCCTTTTCAAGGGTGATAATCAGAAACAGAATTTGTTACTCTTTTTAAACCGTACTCCTCAGCATTAACGTAAATACCTTATTATAAATATCGTCTTAGGTACATCCTACGGATCGACACTATAGGATTTAAATTTTGTTTTTACATTTCGTGAACACTGAAATGATGGGCACGTTTTTTTCAGGTATTGTGCGCTGGGTTCGCCATCTATCAAGCTAAAAAAACAGATCAACTTTATTAAGAATTATACCTATGTAGCAGTATTTTTTTAAGGTGTTTGTTATTCATTATTTAATATCCTTATAAATTTTGAAGCTAGAGAGATACCTAATATTGTTTATCACAGTTTATTTTCTCACAATTCCTTATTTAATTGTAGGCCCCGTCCCTGCAGCCCGATCATGGCGATTCGGGATTATTATAATACTGGGGTTTATTTTTTTAATATCGCAGTAGTAAGTTGTCACGTGACGGTAATAAAATATGAACGGGAAATTCAAATTAATAAATTATTAGAATACAAGAGAACGGTTGAATTGTTGAATAATTGAAGGAAACACCAATAAACATTAAAATGTACATGTAGAATTATCAAATATAATAAGAATTTTAATTAATGTATCTACATCTAAGGGAGAAAAAAATGAAAACTCACTAAAATATTAATTTATCACCGAATTTAGAGGATATAGAAAAACTGGGCTTGGTGGGATTCGAACCCACTATCTACGCCTAACCGGGGCGTCGTCTTAACCGCTGGACCACAAGCCCGCACAAGAACAGTTTACGTATATATCCTCTACTTTATTAATTTAAATTTCCCGCGCATTTTGCACTCATTTGTTTAAAACAATTGAATAAACCCCGGTGTTATAATAATCCCAAATCGCCATGATCGAGCTGCAGCAGTATGAATAGCTTAGGTCTCATTCAGTACATGTACACCTTAATGATAAAATGTCACCTTACGCCTTATCAATTCCTGATAATTATAAACTTCAATTCTTTACAGGTTCTCTGTGCTATATTTGCTATCATCCAAGCAAGATCAAATAAAAATCTCTTCTAAAAGAAGTCTACTCTTCTATAAACATTTGCAATGCCAAAATTGGTAAATTCCTGCAAATTATGCAAAGAATGCGTCGACCTCTAAGTCTCACTACATTACCGTAACTTTCACCTATTTTAATCTCAATAATTCGTTTGTGCCTATGATTAATTTTGTAAACCCCTATAGTCATTTTGATTTTTGAACTGTGCTTTTATACTGGTATAGATTGAAAGTTAGGCGGTACAATTGGTATCCCGTGTATTTATTCATTAAAACGAAATGTTAAAAAAAATTTCTAGCGTATTTTTGCTTAACATTTTTGATACAATCACCAAACTCCGCATTATCATGTTTTTTGCCAGCGATCTGGCGTAAACGGGGAACCATGGTATAGGTTGCCGTATCTCGTATAAATACGGGTATGTAACAAAAATAAAATTAACCATTAAATTATCTTAAACTTTTATTGCATTTTAAATTGTTGTCCTCCAAATGACTAGGACATCGACAGAGGAAAATCATCATTCGACTTAGTCTATGCTGCGCTTTTTTAAATTAAAAAATACACGTTGGAACGAATATACTGTAAAGCCCTATACAAACCTATAAGTCGCCTTTCTTTGATTTCTGGCTCTGGTAGGGCTATTAAAAACAGTTGTGGGCTATACTTATACTGCGGCTACATAAGTATTTTTATAATAGTAATTAGCCTACGATCAGACTGCACTGTAGAAATAGAATTTATTTATTCATATAAAATTTATTCTGAAGCAGACACTCGGGGCAGTCCAAAACACATAATATGAGAGGCTTTAAAAATAAATTAAATACTTTAAATAGACCGATCAGAGCCAGTACACATGTTATATACGGTACAACTTTTTGGTAAATCTTAAATTGCACTTCGGCCAAACTACTACGATGAAATTTACACGATACACTACTATCTGCAGGCCTACATACTCAGAAGGTTCTACAATAACATACAATTATCTGACTTTTCAATTTTATACAAAGTAATTAATACATTAAAGAACCAACGCTTCATCGTAAGCATCGCTGCTTCCATTGCAAGAGAGTGGGGCAGTGATGGATGCTGGGGGTTTATAAACAAAAATAATTTGTAAAATAAAAGGAGAGGAGTACAAAGTCAGTTAACACTTCTATTATTATACAGTGACCTTTGCCCTATGCATTCCAGAAATAAACGACAATAATAACAAAACATGGCTTTTACCGTCCTTTTAGACTTTAGACCCCATAAATTTTAGGTAGGTAGGCGCATTACGCACGATAGTAATTCCCTTCGAGAATAGTCCGTCAGCATTTGCAAGCATAAGTGAAAACTCAGCGAAACGACTACCCATTTCATAAGTAAGCCTCATTCAAGAAATAACTCAACCGAACTGAAACAGTCAGTAGGTAGCTATTGTCAGGATATAATATCGTGACGGACTCTAACCTGCACCCGAAAGGTTGTTGGTTCGAATCTCACACTTACCACATTTTCTGGCCATGCTACAGAGGGTATTGTAAAACATTTATTTATTTAATATTGTTGATCAAATAAAATAATAAAAGTGAACTGGATTTAGTAGTCTAATAAGTACCTACCGTACAGCATATATAGCATTTCCTATAAAATTGTTCTGGGTTAGGTGAGAATTTGCTATTTGTATGACGGCTTGTTGTCACAAAATATTAGAAGAGCCAAGTACCTAATAACTAGAAATTAATTGTTGCATTAGGCAAATATCAGCACAGCTACCTTATTGATTGAATTGTATTGTTCTTTCCATGATCAATATAATTTATTCTGATTCTGTTTAAAACCCAAAATTTAATGGGGACGTTTAAATAGCCAGTAACAAAATAATGTAAACACGTTAATTTTGTAGTTTGTTCCAATATCATTGTCATAGTTAGGCTATGATCATCTATTGCAGTTTTTAGTGGGATTAACATGGGTGTGTCAAAGTACAAATAAACAGACCAATGATTAAGGCCCGGTACACCAAGCCCGACGATTCAGACGCCGGCGGCACGCCGGGAAATTCGTTTTTGGAATAAATTGGTTGGTACAAAACCACGGAGTCTACCTCAGAAGATTTCTCAAGCAGGTGCAAGCTTTTCGGAAAATCGTGCGCTAGCGTGAGATCTTCTGAAGCAAACTGAGTGGTTTATTTGCACTAACAATTCACGAGCCCATCATTTGCTCAACGTACGGTTATTCAGCGAGTCGCCGGCGTGCGAATCGTCTTTATGCACCGAACCTAATTATAAAATTTAGAGCAGTCAATTACCTCGAACACTGTGGAAAATCATTTGCCTTATTCTTGAGTGAGTTAGACGTGGCCTTCAGTGCTGACGCCAGAGGAGAAGCTGTCAGCACACGAGTCACTGAAACTGACCAGACCTCCTGTCCTGGCGTCGCTGTCGTCACTGGGTATGCTGTCGGGAGTCATTTGGAGATCTACGTCAGCGGGAGGGGAGGGGAGGTCAGGCAAGTAAGACGGCCGAGGAATTAGGGAGGAACCTGCAAGGAAAACGCCCAGATTTAGGTTTACTGCGCATATCTGCCTCTATTTACAGTAGGTAGTATAGTAGTAGTGTAGGTAATAGTTTTTCTATTGTCAGATATATACATATATATGTAATTAGATCGATTTTAGGTATTAGTAGTAGTAGTAGTGTAGTATGGTTGGACACAGTCCCAGGCCACGGCGTGGGCCCATAGGACAGTGGACCTCCTGATTATAGTGGATTCCGAACCACTTGGGAAACACAGTGAAGTCACACGATTAGTTCGGAGGTGACCAGGACAAGTCCTACCATGTTTCCCTACCGGCACTGTGCACACTACCAAGTTATCTGCATCTTTGAACCTGTTCTGGTCCACTGGATTCAACTTGGTAGGGCGGCCGGCCATTTTAGGTATTAAAAAAATAAAATAGTGTTTTCGAAATTGTATAAATTATATCAAACTATTGACGTCACACTCTAATTCATGGTGATGAGAAAAGGTATTCACGGTGAGCGGTAGGCGATACCACCCTCTTTAAATAGTCAACAAAAACATGACTATAAAATTAAGCACCATTATCGGGATACCGTACCTATATCACCTATGCACCTCTTGGACACTAATGTTCAAAACGCAAAATAGAGATAATACAGTAATTACGTACGACAAGAAATTTTAAGACTATGGCATTGCTTCTTTTTGCCAGAAAATTTTTGGCCCGTGCTTGTTGTCTGGAAACTGCCCAAAATTTGACTAACATTATATGTAAATAACCCACTCAGACTACTATAGACCTAGAAGCTAATAATTGCGACTCTCTGTTCCCATATTTACAAATGAAATATGTCAATCTAGGAAAAAAATAATATACAGCTTACCTGCCACCAAAAGGATTTTCCCAAAGTTACACCAAGTATTGTAAAATGGTCAGAGAATTTTGAAAGAAAAAATAAACTACCACTACCAGAACGGGAAAAGTTGTTCAACGTTGGATGGCCGTTGTGTTGTAAGCGTATGGGTAAGACCTATCTGCAAGACCCCTTTACTTAGTAACTTAGGGCATACTAAAATTCTATATAGGAGAGATGGGACATTCACTTCCCGTCAAAAATATATTTTTATCTACTGGGGCTACTCAGCACGGCTCCTGTGACTGACCAGCCATTGAAAAGACGTAGCAGATGACCCCAGGATTCAAAAATTATTTGAAGGGGGCTAGGATCTTCCATCTCTCCTATATAGGATATACTACTACAGACAGCACAGAATGTCATAGCCAGAGTGAAAAAGGCAGGTTGGCCAACAGACACTAATAGAGCCAAAGAGCGCAATAAAAATATATAAATACCCCCTCATTAAGGTAGGGAGGGTATCTTGTCTAAAGTGGAAAGACTTAAAGAAAGATAAGCAGTCGGCTCATCTAAAAACCTAACCATCGGGAAAATGTTTAAAAAAACAAGACGGTACCTAAAGTATCACAAGAAGAGCAACCGCTGACCGAAGACGTGGAAAACTCTTCAAGAAAATCAAAATTAGACACGGCCTCTTTCTCCAGCTGGCCATAGCGGACGAAGAAGTCGTCCCTCCCGATAATGGAGGGACGCGGAGTAGAGTGCGGACAACGGAGTGCGCCCAGGGGCTCATGCAATGCCGACGCTGCAACCAAACAAAGGAGTGTTTAGTGCAACGAATGGCCACAGAGGTAGCAAGAAGTGCAGTGAAAGCATGTGCGGTCAAGCGAAATCATCAGGCCTATCAGGGAATCGGAGAGGAAAGAAAAAAATGAAAGAAAGCGCGGACATGGAATAAATTCGTGATATATCTACGGCCGCAAACATAATTACAATGGGCAGTGAGTGTCCTTTTTTTATAAGGTTCTGTAGGGATAGTTTTGGTCACTAGGATCGCTGACGACAATAAGATATCCATGTTATTATTCGTAATGGCCGCCGTTTGTATGTGAATGCTAAATTCTTCGCATCTAATTAATTCTTTTAATATTTTTTATAATATTTTTACTATGGCTGGACCTTATTGCGCTGCATATAATTTAATATTTATATTCTTCATGATTTATAGAAAAATATCACTTTAAAATAATACATAAATAAAATAATTTTAAAATATTATTGAGGCTTATGGAAAAATCAACGCTTTGTTATCTTAGCAACTGATGCTGCCATCTACAAAATGACTACAGAAATGAACCTCATTACACCAAAATGACCCAATGAAATGAAGGGGAACTCTCAAAAACCTGAAAACCTTGTTGTAGCCTAAATATCCATCTGTCGCAGGTTAATTGCTGTTTGTGTGGCCTACGAAAGCCACAGCAGTCATGTCATAAAGAGAAATAAGGACACAAAATCCAGTACAGCCACACCTCTGTCATATGGTAAATCGCTAGGAGGTATTACTGCGGGAGGAAGCACTTTTGATGATAAACACAACAATGACAGCACGGTATCATAATGAAGCAATCCTAATGTGAAGTGATCATGACAGGAGTACTCCCATGCCTGTGGTAATAGTAAAAATACAAATTGAACTAAAAATTAAATAATCATTAAATTGAAGTTTGGTTTCTTTAATTACTATTTTATTATTTCGTCTTTTCTCACTCTACTACAGATTTGTGAGTTCCCTATGGTAGTCATTTTCTTTTTCTGAAACACTTATGAGAAAGGTAAATCATGGCAATCGTCAGACCTATTTATTTAGTTAGCATCAGCGAGTTAGCATTACAGCGTGGTAGGTGCCCTATCAGCAGGCGTAGCACAAGCATAAATTACCCCAGGGTACAGTGCTAAATAACCATAAATTAAAACACCGAGGTGAAGAGGTTATGTTTAATATTGTTCTGCTCGTGTCAACATAGCTGATCCTGTAAACAAAAACTATTTTTTCGGGACAATTAACCACTCTTTATAAACTACGTATTTAAACACAAAACTCTCCATCCATGGGGTAAGTTGGTAAGATACACTTCTATGCTCGGGCTAGGCCTGCTCATCTATTCATTTAAGAGCTAGCTTACCTTTCTTTTGCCGCCTAAAACGGTGAATTCGATGCAAGTGCGTGTAATCAACAGGTTCATCTCCTCCGCTATCACTTCCTATTTCACTGCTGTCACTAGAAGCCAGCATAACGTCAAGAAGATTAGCACGAGCCTGAAAAAAGTTAGTCGTCACTCATCAGTACATTAAGCCTTGCATTAACTGTAGTAGGCTACATCCATAGAAACGTCATGGCACGACAACCAATTGAGGACTGGCCACTGCTCCATTTGGGATAGCCACGTTTTTACCCTTTAGAGTTGGGTCAACCCAGGACCGACGGAAAATGTTTCTTTTTTTTTTAGGTCGAGTTTCGAACCTCGACTCCGGTGCCATGGCACTTCTATGGGACATTGAAATGACAGGCAGGAGGTTGTAGGTAATAATCTGAGTGTAATACCTGACTTAGGGCGACTCCCACAGTCCCACCCATTCGTGAACAGTAATTGCTGCCATATTTTGCTCCTATATCAAGACATAGACAACCTATCGGACATGATTGGTGATAGGCTGGGATTGCCGACTTAAAAAATATGTACGCAGCTGAACCATACTTGTATATACCTGGGGATATTATTTTCAAACATTCACACAAAACACCCAAATCATAAAATAGCTTTACTAGCAGCTCACCTTAGGATCTGTGAAGTCGATATCCTTCTCAACATGCACCCAGCCCGTGGGTCGTCCACACGCCATATCCAGAGGTTGTTCTGGAGTAGTCTGCGTAGGTTCCTCTCCCTTCCTAATCATTCGATTCAACTCCTCAATCACATCTTTGGAAGAAGCTCTTTCATGGAAGCTCAAGGAGGTCGGCCCATGCACCAGCATTACTTCGGGAGGTGAAGGTCTTTGATCATCTGAGTCCCTTCGCGAGAGAGGCAGCGGGATGTTAGTAGTGCTGGGCTTGCGTTCGGTCTTTGGTCTCTTTGGAGTACTTGATTCTATTTTGCGTGTTGCTATCACAGGGATTTTAGTTTCTCGGGTTGACGAAGGGAACCGTCGTTTTGTGTCTGAAGGTGGTTTTCCGATGGAGACGGGAATTCCTAATAATTAGAAATATACGTTTTCTAAGTACAGTGACAGTAGCTCAATATTTATTATTTTTACCCCAGTGAATACAAGTAACATAATTTCACAATTCTTTGAAACAAACACATCAAGTTATTATTGAATAGGCAGCATAATTACTATATCTTGAGGGTTGGTGAAAAGTGATATGATATAAAACATTTAAACCTACCTGAAGGGGAGTCTGTCTTTGCTTTGTGAGGTGAAGTTGCAGGTGCTTGGACAACAACGGTATCAGGAGTAGATAACGAAGAGGTCAGAGATTCAACCATGTCTCTAGTAGAAACCACCTCCCTGGGGCATTCCTCCACTTCCTCTTCTTCAGCTACTGCCATAAGCTCATTTCGATCGCCCTCCAAACACTTTGTAAAGTTTTCAGTTCTCTGTAACCCCACTTCTTCCGCCTCTAAATCCTCCTCGCGACAGTCTCCCCCACTTTCCTCAGTCAGTTTCCCTGAGACTGGTGACAATATCACGTCTTGTGTGCAGTCTTTTTCGTAGCAGTCTTCTTCACCCTCCTGAGTCACATTACAATCCAAATCTTCCTCTTCAGCTCTACTATATACATATTGCTGTTGCTCTGCAATGAAGTCTAGAACATTTTGCAACGCAAGCTCACGATCACAAGGAGTATCCCTGAAGGAGTTACTTCTCCTTGATGAGGTAGACTCTAGGCTTTTTGTACTTTCGAATTTGACGAGACGGTAGAAGTCCCGGGTGAAGTCTGTCCCGATGTTATTCGAGGGTTCGCCACCAGGGTCACTACATGACGATGCAGCGCTCGACCAGCTGTCGTCCTGCTCTCGAATACTAGGAAGACCTGGTTGGAAGTCATCACAAGAGAGGCTCCAGTTTTCTAACTCACTTCGGTCCAGTTCGAGCTCCATCTGCATAAAATGGTATACGGTATACTTGTCATATTCGAATCAGGCCCACGATGGCGATTATTTTTAATCTATCTTAACCTGGGATTAAAAATGTAAACAAGACATCCTTAGAATGGAAAGTGCTGTTCAAATTGTTTTTTTTTTACATTTTTAACCCCTGGAATAAGTTAATACTAAACGGCGTGGAGCCAAGAGGGGGTGTTGGACAAAGAATAGTAAGCATACTACTGGAGCTGGCCATTAGGTTCCTAGTTGACGGCTCCATTGCCATATTTAGGTGCCGCAAATCGGACGCTTATTCGCAGGATGATAGTTACTACGAGCTCTCTAAAGGGCGACTGCCGACTCCGTCAAACTGTTAAACCTGACGGATTGTCTACTAACCCATCCAAAAACTTCGGAAATCATGGCATTATTTCCATACCTGTCTATTATCGCCAAGCCTCAGCCACTGCTGATCCCACCAGCCACTTCCGCAGCTTCCCAGACTTTCCCCGCCACTTTCATCTCCTGCAAGACTCGTGGTGGCCTTACTCCTCTTCAGGGCTAACACAGACGGCGACAGGGCGAGCCTGAGACATAGATGCGAATCAGAAAAACTGCGCATGACGTGCTGGAAGGGAATAGCGTCCGGCCCAGGAGGAAAACTGTGTCTAGGATTGATGGACAGAGGTAGGAAGAGAATGTCCGGGTCGCAAGGGTCGTCGATTGGGACAAGTGCCGACATGACTTCTCCTGTCTCGTCGCTTGCTTCTTTGAGGTCTTCCAGGCCCACTCTAGACACCTCACTGGAAAAATTACTCTCATTAGGCTTGGACAAAAAGCGTATGTACAGTATATCCACGCTACTAGGCAAGGGGTCTCTCCTGCAAATAGCATCGATAGTTGCCGAAAGAATCTAACTACCTACTGTATGTATAGTTAATCGAGTCATAATGCGACTCAGCTGTTAATTATTATGGAAATAGCTACGTATAAATTGTACAATACGTAGGCTATGCTACCAGAATCGTATTTCTATCTTAAGTTACTATAAAATAAATATAGACTATTTCAAACTTGCCTAGTTTCTCCCAAAGCCTGGACGTCACTGGACATAGTTGAATATCCTTCATCCCTGTTTCCACTTTCTGGACTTTCGTTGCCTTCATCTTCAGCAGGCTTCTTCGCAGGAAGCAGGCTTACTGAAAGAAAATATTCAAAGTAGTACTACAGAACAAAACCAGCCTTCATGAGGTTGGTATCGAATATTTTATAACAGCGTAGATAAGAGTAGTAGCTTACAATAATTGTCTTACTGGCGAAAGAATCTAGACGCAGAAGAAATCCGCTGGTCCCCGACATGTCAAAATTGTCAATAGCTGATAATCTGCGTTTTCGACGACGTCAATGACTAGGCTACCCCGGTCCCGGTGACGTCATTTTCGTGAAGAAGAAAGAAACAGCACGGCTAGGAATACAAGTATGTTGCGCACAAACCACTACGCACGTCAAAACGAGCAGAACATACAGGGATAGGTAGGGCAAGAAAGTTTTTCAGCATCGGAAACTATATTTCGCTGGTAATAATTGCTAATGAATCCTTTTAAAAACATACTCACTCAAAGTTGGTTTGCTCTGTCTATGAATGCACCGTCGTCCGGGATAAACTGGAGCTGGCGTCGTGAGACTTTGGAGATTCAGTGACCTTGGCCTCTGCAGTGGGACAAGCAGGAGGGACTCTGGTGAGGAGAGACGAAGGTACCGCTTGTCTTCGGACGAGGGGGTGGCGAAGGGCGAGTCGGGTCGGCCATTCAGCGAAGACGGGGAGAAGACGCCTACCCAGCCGTCCGTCTCGTTGACGCCACCACTCAACCGGTGGACGAGGATGCTTGCCAGAGCTTGGTTTTGATTCTCCAAGTCCTGGAGATTAAAGTTATGGTTTAGGGGCGAACCAAACACTAAACCGTACATCGTGGATAACACACTGATTCTTGTCCAAACTCTCGATATCAAAGCACAAAGACGATAGCAATCTGAACAGTGTGCAACCTGTTGCTGCCATCATCGGTCTGAAGAACCATGCACAATAGATCAATATTGTCTAAAATCAGTCAGAGGGCGCAAAAAGGCGGGGTGGTTGTTTAAAGGCTACGAAATGCAGCCGAACGGGACGATAACGAAGAATCTTAGTTCAGGTGCCACCACGACTACTTAAGCTAAGAAAAGGTGTGGCCAGAGGGACATATTGTGAAACCTCAAGCTGTAATAAAAGCCGAAGAAAGTCATTTTACAAGGTTGCAGCAAAAATCAAACCTAACCCAATGATGTTAACGTGTATATTTCTTTTTTTCTTAGCATAATGAATATTGTATGTTAATTATAGTACCTTAGCTAGAATAATGTCAGTAGTTTTGTATATTATAATAATTTATCTCATTGTAAAGACTGTAAAAGGCCCCTGGGCTGTTGTCGTTTAATATTATTAAATAAATAAATAACCTTAATCCTCCGCTGCAGGTTCCCAATCTCCTCCCGCAGACCCTTCTGCGACAGCAGCGCCCTGACGACCTGGTTGGCGATGTCGTCCAGGCACCGCTCGTATTGTCTCCGCTGCAGGTCAGCATCGTGGGCCAAATCAGAGTTCTCCAACTCTAGCGACTGCAGCCGTTCCAGCAGTGCCGCCTGAACTTCACCCGATCCAACAGCTTGCAGCAGTCGCAGCTGTTGCTTCAGAGACTCGTTTTCCTGCCCCAGTTTGGTAACTGTGTTTTGATACTTTTGTACACGTGTCTGAAATTAAATAATATAGGGAATATAATGCAAAGTGTTTTCCACTATGCAGTAGCACTCAAATTACTCAAATATGTTGGGATCCTATTCGGATAAGTGGATCTTTTTCTAGGAATCACGTTAGAATTTTGACAAAAATGGGCTTAGTTTGAAATGTTTTTAATTAAACCGTAAGTTGTTAGCTTAAACTTTTTGTCTGAAAGCGATTCGGTTAATATAGACTACATATGAACTACAAATCTTTGGATACTAGAGTAAATATGGAAGTTTTCTCTATTTTCATGTAGAATCGTTTAAGGCAGTGGCTCTCAACAGGAACGTTACTGCGACCCAAAATTCTGATGCTCCTCGTGGGTTCGCGACCCACCACCGTTGTATGTTCTTTTAATAATTATGATTTTTTATTCTAGGTACTTTGACATGTATGACATGGTGTATTCGCGACCCTAGGGAATGATCTCGCGACCCTACACTGGGGAACCCACTGGCTTTAATAAACTGGCCAATAAACTGAAACACTTTTCCAAAAGTTAGAACTCTATTGAACAATAGCTACTTCAAAATAAGAAATGCTAATGGCTAAGGCTCTTATGTCAATAATATTTTGAAGCCGAGCAAAGTTACTGTAGGCTACTTATAATAAACCTGTAAATTTTCTACTGAATAGGCTAATTTGCCTCAGTAGAACATATGAGTATCAAAACATATTGTAGATACCATGCACATTATATTGCAGTGTTATACGGTATATATAACACGGACATTAAATTAACTTTGGTTGAAGAAGTAACCTCCACGTAATAACCGAGATTAGAGGATATAGAAAAACTGGGTTGGCCGGATTCGAACCCATCCAGCGTTTAAGACGACGCCCCGGTTAGGCGTAGATCGTGGGTTCGAAACCCGCCAAGCCCAGTTTTTCTATATCCTCTAATTTCGGTAGATACCTTAAACTATAAGGAGAACCGAGCACCACGCGGTGAATGATAGTAAAGAAGTCTTAGTTATTTGGTTAAGTTACTAAGTAGCAACTGCAAAAATGCAAATTCGTCGCCATTTGCAGACGGCTCCAAAAATCCATGATAAGGGGATTTCCCGAAGAATTAGCCATTTTATATCCCACCGCGTTATCCCCCGCCTCTCCTTATATTTACCAAAATTTGCATATTTCCTATTCCATCTTTTTGCTGAGTTTTGCGACTTTTGAACGGAAGTTTCTCGAAGCGTCCAATTTACAACAGAAGTTCTATTGGTTCTGATTAAAAATTTAAGTGTCAGCTCAGCACTTTATAAATCCAAGTAAATTTGAACGAAATTATGCATGTGTGCGGTATTCAATTCATAGCGCGGCGAGGAATTACGTTATGTGTAAGTCAACTAATCAATAATTCCAGAGGGCAACATAGGCTGTCTAAAGTCCACTACAAGGGAACATCCGAATAATAATAATAATAATAATATATAATAATAATAAATTATAATGGTTTTTTTTTTTACAACAACAACAACATTTACAATATTAAAAATGGAAGGGGGAATATTCTTACAGTTGGGTGCATCATCATAATTAACTGAGCATGTCTATGCATAGTTACAATATTTGTTAGACTTCCAATCCCTGATTTCAGCATTTTTGCTCTAAGCAACCCTGTCAGTCTGGCGGGGGAGTGAGTCTGTTTTTTTTTAACTAGAGGCACCCTAAGGGCAGACTCCTTCACTTCGGGGAGAAGGGGAGTTGACTGACAGGGTGGACCTCCAAATAATAGTGGATTCCGAACCACTTGGGGAACATTGAAAGGTCACCCGACTAATTCGGAGGTTACCAGGACTTGACACACACTAAACCTGCTAACGCTGTACACACTACCAAGTCTGCTGCAGTTTGTTCTGGTGAATTCAACTTGTTATGACAGTTGGCTGTACAGTAACAGACACCAGCAAACAGTTGACTCAAAAACTAGGCCCGTATTAGTTTTGCTGCTATCACTCTGTCCTAACATCTTGTTTTAAATAAACATGCATTTGCATGTTCTCCTCGGGTTGAGCAAGTCTCAAATCGTTGATAAGGTTTAACTGTAATATAGGTTACTGGGTTCCCTCTGTAGATGACAGGTTCTTGTCAACGTGTATTTTAATATTTGTGGTTTTCGTCGACAAAGTAAATCTATTAACGCTTTTTGGGGTTACTTACTCTATAGATATAACAAGTTTTAATCAAACACTAATTTAAATTAAGTAGCCTACCATGCAGTCACGAGTAATCCAATTTTTTCAATGTAGCTTATGAAATTATTTTCTCTGGTTTTGATGGTCATTATTACATATTTCCTTCTTTCGCTCTTTCTCTCACACCGGCGCTCGGTGCTTGCCCCTAAAAAAAGAGAGCCGGCAGGTCCATAGGTACTGTAACCTAATCCGTATAGGTCTATTAATGGTTAGCTGGTAGAGTAGCCCTTCGGGGCTTAAACTCGTCTAATATAAAGACGTTTTTCATTTCATTTCATAGTAATCTTAACTAAATTGCACCCTTTAGATTTGAAATTCTTACACTGCTCATGGGCCTTTTAAGCAAACCCACTAGTGGTGTCACGCCTATCAGGAAATCAAAAACCAACAGCATAATAGAGAAGTTATGGCAGCAATTTTTTTATAACCCACAGAGAAATTAATACATTTGTAAAGTTACGCGAACTGTATAGGCTTAGTAAATAAAGTAGCCTACATCCAAAGGAATATTTGAATGAAGGGGAAATTCCAAAGTTTTTTGCAGTAATGAAAACTGGAAAATTAACAGTGATGGTTGACCAGCTGTGTTTAAACAGTGGCCGCACCAAAGCGGAAAATCCACAAGGGTAATTAACACGATGAAAGAAAAATTAGCATTAGACCGAGAGGACGAAACACAGAGGGGGAGACGCAAAAAATAAGAACCCTCTTGAAGGCTTGCGAGAAATGGAATATAAACAGACTGGATCTGCGGCAACAGAGGATACTGGTGGAGGCCGGGGATTGAGTTTTTAGTTTAGTGTTTGCACATAAAAACAAGATAAAACTCGACCAACTAATACTTTCATTACACAGCAACAGGAAAATATTTTTGGGAAGCCAATCTCTGATGAATGATAAAAATGAATGGACTTTTCCTATGAAGTCCAGCGGGCCTACTATGGTGGCTATTCCACTTCTCAATATTCCGTCATTTGTGCATCAATAATTGATGAGATTTTTGTTTTTATATTGAGTACAAAAAATCTCATCAATTATTGAAGCACAATTGACGGATTATTGACAAGTGGAATAGCCGCCTATGGCGATTATTATTAATTATAACCTGGGATTAAAAATGTACACAAGATATTTAATAATGGAAAGAGCTAATCAAAATTGTTTTCTTTACAAGAATAAGGTAATACTAATCGAGGCAGACAGGACGAAAATTACTATATGTAAATCGTGAGTTGGTCAAAAATAATATAGCATAGTAAGAAATGCGTTGGAACCTCTAGTGAGTTTCAATTTTTCAGTAATTTCCTAAGATCGACGCATTTTTCGAATGTCTTCCTGGCTTCCAGTTTTAAAAAAAACTAGGCTTTTCATCTTTCCAAATTTTAAAAAATCGTTGAAGAAATAAGGGAGTACACAGCGTTATCCAATTAGAGCGGATAATCGAAGGAGTTTTTTAAACAAGAAGTCACCCCGTAAAGCTCCCCTTTGTTTGCCTTTGAAAGGGAAGAACAACCCCTGATACTATACAATACTATGGTAGACAGTACTTGAATCCTAAAGGATCCTACATCCGATATTACCAAATAGAAGTATATAATACCTATATAATTGTCGTTATTAAGGGTATTCACTGCATTTCGATTTCCCTAAGGGAAAGTAGGAATAGGACTCCAGTTTTTCTACGGTAGAAAATTAATGCCATTAGGAAATGTATTTCAAAACATTCCCCCACTTTCCCCAAATACATTGGTTGGGTAAGCTGAGCTTGGGAAATCGAAAACGCCAAACGGCCATATTTGTTGTTGTTTTGCATTTGAATTTTGGTTTTTATTTTTTATTTAATTTTAAAAAATGAGCTCTGCACCAGAAATTAATAAAAAGACAACAACAAAAAACATATGGCAAGAGGTGCACTACAGCAGATATTCATAAGTTAAGCGAAGGCAAAGAAACTTTGGAAGTAGGTTAGGTTAGGTCGGGTAAAGTCGGAAACTTAGAGATATACGTTGCCATGGCAATTATTTTTGTGCGTATAAAAACTGGAGTTCTATTCCCACTTTCCCTTAGGGAAATCGAAATGCACTGAATACCCCTACTATTTGAAATTTCAAAATCACAAGGCAAGTGAAGCAAGTCAACAACCTTCGTTACCAATGACACAATTGGCATTTTATGGACGCAGGCCTACTTGTAGTGTGGCCCAATGGACCTTGCCCTCCTAACGACCCCATCGGACATTATTGGTATTGTTTCCAAATGTGTTTCTAGCCATTGGCAAACTAACTGGTTCACTCCTCAACGTCAACCCACCCCGACTACAAGTCCCAATGGGCAAGCTCAGATATGCTTACCATTCACATTGTAACAAGTGTTAGCTCGACTTAACCAAGTATGGGAACGAGTCCCCTCAAGCCATACAGCAGGTCAAAACAAAACTGAACAATCCATTTAACAAGTTTGATATAATAATTTTCAAACTTAGATCATGATATAGGGGCAATAACATCCCTATAGAGAGGGAGAGAAGGCAAAGATTCCAGACGGAAAACACGCAACCCCCCCCCCCTCCCACCTCCATGACGCACCTGTCGACTGACAAACCCGTGTAAATCATAACACACAGTGCCACCAACTTGACAGGGAAAACGCCCAGTTTCGTGAACTATTTTCGTTTTATCATCTCATGTATGACAGAGGATGGCTATAACTTCTCATTCCTAACCAAATTATGGTGAATAGACATGGGCTCGACTCTCGGGGTCAAAAGGATTGCTGCCACAGGCATACATTTTGAAACAGTTATAAAATTACGTGTCTCTTTATGTTATAAAAGTGGAGATTCGTACCCTATCAGTATAATGTTTCGGAGGGCATGTAAAGCAGGCGGTTGAGTGTAAGAGAGCCCTAAATCCGCTAGGTTGGGTTAGTAATAGAACAAGAAGTAATTATTTATTTATTCCACGTAAATTTAGATTGTAATATTGTGACAGTAGTCTACCAAAGAAATCACCATGGCAGCTATTACACTGTTAAATAATACGTTGACGATACAAAAATCTATGAAACACAAGTTGGAAAACAATAAGACGTTTCTCCAAGTGAATTAAACAGTGCAATAAGGCCAAGAAATCGAAATGAATCTATCATTTCCTGACTTGACATTTTTTTAGTTGGACCAAAGATATAGGTAAGATGCCACAAAGAAGAAGAACTGCCCTACATTTTGATACACGCAATGTCGCAATAGTATGTAGGCGGCATTAACACCGTAACACCAGCACAGTTTTTGAATGCATGAAAAATAAGCAAGGTTAGGTCCACGCTTTCGAAAACTGTAGTCAAACGGTGTTGGTGCTACCGGCTATAAATTATGTATCAAAATGAAGAGGAGCATTTCTCCCACTTCTACTACTCATTTATGGCTGTTTTTCTTTTATTTTTTATTTAGTGCAAAAAAAGTCCAGTGGGGTGTTTTATTTTCCTTTAACATTTAATTATACTTTCTTGAAAAGCGACCAACTTCATGAACTTGATGCCCAAAAGTGAAGTAATAAGAAAATGCAGAGAGGCATGACAATAGGTAAGAGTTGGGGGGCCCAAACAACGCAAGTCTGAGTAATGATGTGGAAAGCAGCCCCACCTGGGGAGATTTATGCCCACTCCCCCCTCCAGTGCCCCCCTGACTTCCCTCAATCCCATAAATATACATGAGCCCGCGCCCAAACATGTCATATGCTTTAATGTCCGAATCCTGAAACCGATGGGGGTGGGGGACCTGCTTTACTTGCATATATCGTAGGATGCACCAGAGAGCAAAAATCAACATAATAATAATGATTCTTCCATTATTCATCTGTTTACTTCGGCATATTACAGCCAATCTGATATCATACAATGGTAGTGTAGTTATTTTGAATTTGGCGGGAAACCGTGAGTGAGAGAGTGGACCGTGCGGAGCGCTGGGGGGCGTTGTTGTGTGGGACGGTTGCGGCGTTGGGAAGTTGGTACGTTGCTGAGACCGCTGGGTTTCTTGAGAATAAAGTATCTCTTTTGATAATTAGAATCGGTTCGTTTTATTACCTACAGGTAGCAATGAAATTTAGAATTAAGTTATGGCTGACGCTAATTTACGGGAATTTTGCGCAAAGGGACAACTTTCCTACCTGTAGCCTAGTAGGGGGGGGGGATTTCCCAATTACAGCACCCATGATTAACTTAAGGAGAATCCTCGCTGTGATTGTTGATTGGTTGG
This sequence comes from Psococerastis gibbosa, assembly GCA_963971405.1. NCBI lineage: Eukaryota > Metazoa > Arthropoda > Insecta > Psocodea > Psocidae > Psococerastis > Psococerastis gibbosa. Next base: position 12,717,549 of record OZ020491.1, on the reverse strand, counting down.
CTTGGGTAATGCAATATTTCCCGCCATAAAAATATGCTTTTAGTATCCTGTATCCATACAATGGAATTACAATTAGGCTTTAAGATTAATTTGACAAGAAACATTACTTTTCTTTTCGTCCACGCACCTGCACATTAATTTCATTTTGAATTTTGCAAATTTAATTGACTTAGGTTAAAGAGGCAATCTCCTCAGGGCACCAAATCTGTAAAATGGAGAATTAAGAATAACTGGACACTGTGGGACTCCACGCTCTATGCCTGGGGGGTCGTGTTGCCAATTGGATGTACAACTCATTTTGCAGACAAATATTTTCCCAATCTGAACCTGCAACAATCTAGTATGTAAAATTTGTGACATGATTATCATGGTATGAAAAACAGTGAGTGGGGGACCGTGCTGTACATCTGAATGTTAGGCAGCAAATTTTGTTTATGAAAGGAAGTTTGTAGTTCGAAGTGCAATGATTTTAACCAAAACTACACCGAATCTAAAGACAAGAAATTCAACGTTTTGCGAATCACAACTCCATATACGGCAAAAATACGGCACAGGGAAAAAGTCAGAACGCACGATAATAACAAAATCCTTAATCTGGACCAGACACTGTCGTTACTACCTAGCCTACATACAGAAAAGTCAAAGCCTCAAAATAATTCTATGAAAAAAGTATAAGATCTGACGTGATAAACAGGACATACGGTTATAACTATGGGAGAGCATAGATAGAAAAAATGCTTTGTCAGCTAGCGTTAAGAGAGGTTTGGAAGGTTTTACAGCATTTTAAGCAATATTCTTACGTTCATCCCCACCGTTAAAATCTATTCTTGGGCTGTAAAGGGGGCGAGGAACCAAGGGTTTCTTATGAGAATTCGGTTCATAAAAATTCTAGGGATCGCTTTCTTTTGCCATATTTACATAAACGAATTTTGTTTGTAGTATTGATAGCTTAGTGCAGTATTAAATTTTTCATTGCCGTCAATAGCCAGCACTATCCTACAGGGTAAATGTTGGCCAAATGCTGATAGGTTAATAAAACAAAGGCGGGGGTTTCTCTTGCGTTCGCCGGTTATTGGTGGAACTAATTTCGGTGGATAGCTGGAAAAACTATGTGGGATAGAGTTCGAAACGATCGTATCCGTGAAGAGCTCAGACAGGAGCCCATGGAAAAGCGCATGGTAACAAGTACGAGTGAACTGAATTGAAAATTTTGAACCCCACACATAGCTTTCCTTATACTAACGTAGTATAACTAGGAAATCAATAAACAACTAGGCTAGTATAGCCAAGTCACAAGAATGGGGAAAGAGAGGCTGACTAGGAGGTTGTCTGAAGCAAACATCAAGGACGTATTCGAATGTCCCAGGAGCCATAGCAGACTGGAATAGTAGGCAGCCGACCGAGATCTCTATACAGAAAATGGATTCGAGGGGGCCCCTCCACGCCGCACAGGCGGCATTAGGAGAGTACATGGCGATGGTGACGATGATGAAAGAGAAGCAGAAGAAGTCACATACAGTACGACAGAACGGCTGACCTTTGATTAGGCGCGGTTTCCACCGACCTCTATGTGCAAAATACAAATACGGTGACGTGGTAGCAGATATCATTAATAAAGGTGGAGTTTCCATCGACCTCTCATTGCAGAATGCAAATGACATTGACGGAAATTTCAGTTTAGCCTTAGTAGGATTTGTCTATTTGTCTACCTCCCAAATGACAGACTAACTATCAAATAATTGGAGGGAAATTAAAAGAAACACTCGGCGAGGCTGAAGGCCGAGCTGCGAATCGTAAACTGAAGGGAACGCAATTGCTTTTAGGTAATATAACTGAAGCCTCAAATAAGATTATAAAACCTACCCTGAAACTACACCATTCTCATTTTCTCACAAAAGGGATTGTCTTATGTAGCTGAAGTTTCATCAATCAAAATTTTACAATCACTCATCACCCCTTCTAATTCTCTCACTACTCCCCCCCCCCTCTGCCTTTCCTGAGCAACTACCCAACAATTTTTCTAAATAACAGCATTGCTTTGATGTGGGGGGGGGGGGGTGCTAATGCTTATGGGCTTTTGATGTAGGCTTAGGCAAAGCTTTGATGCTGTCATTTCTCATAATTTTCTGTCTATTTCTTGGGTTACGGTTGGCTTTGTGAGGTGCCTTTTTGATTCATGACTGTACAAATTCCTTATTTCCTTATGCATAAGTCACTACAAGAGAACTTGTATTATAAATATTATTATGAATAGCAGTGGGAACATACCTCGTAAGCAGCGGTAAGAGAACACTTTTCTTGGTTTAGTAATTCACATCTAGTTTTGAACTGCAACATACTCCGAACTGTCTCTTCCATTCTGAAAATAAGAAAAAGAAAATTGTTAAGAGAAGTTATGGCAGTTAAAATACACAGAAGATATAAGGTGCTCTTACACTACAAGACAACTACGTTAGCAATACGCTTGACCTGGCAGGATCTACTGCGACGACCTATCCGCAGAGATCTGCTGGGAGCACTGTACGAGTCACCAACTTATTAGATGCAGAACAGAGTACGACTACCTCCAGGTCCAACTAAACAGAATTGGACCAACCGAATGCATCTACACCATCACCAAGCCCTTGCACACGTTGATAAAACGGAAAACAACCCCGAGAATAGACTAACAGGCTCGGCGGTGAATTACTGAAATGCCATGAGCCTAGGAGCGAAGAATAGTCAAGTACACTACAAAAGATGAGTAACTTACTTAAAGGAAGATATGCATTATTGCTTTCCAATTTATACGTAGTATAAGAAAAGCTTTGTGATGGTCGAAATTTCCGATTCCGAGATTTCAACGGAATTACACGTTTTTAGGTCCCAGGAACCCAAAAAAGTGGTTTTTACGAAATGTCTGTCTGTCGCTCTGTATGTATGTCTGTCTGTGCATCGATTTCCGGGGGCAAACTACTCGGTCGATTTTGATGAAATTCTGCATGTAGGTTTACAAAAATCACGCCTCGGAACATTTTTTTTTATTTGGGGCTAACTTAATTTGGGGGGGGGGGGGGTTTATTCTCAAAAAACTCCAAAAAAACGTCTAAAAAAATTATTTCTCAAAAACGGCTCCAACGATTTCTTTTAAGTTCACATATACTGTAGTCGTTATTAATGTTGACAAAATGCGGGGGGTCGCTTGCCCCTTGATAGGTTGCTTCCGGGGGTAAAAAATAAAAATAACTAATTTTTAATGAAAAATGGCTAAAAAATAATCTTTCTGCGAAACCTTTCTATCGATGATTTCTACCTTCAGGCATGTTTTAGGTGTTAAATTGAGTAACGAAACCGGACAGGATGATTTCCCAAAAACTATTTGGTTTGTGCAAAAAAGAAATGTTTTTGAAAAAATGAAAATTCACGCTCACATGCATTGCATGCCCTACCATTATTGCTGTGTGGTAATGTAATGCAATGTCTGACCTATATCTAGAATTTACTTAACCTCCAGTGACGTCAGGTGGACAACCCCCCCCCCCCCAGATGTCCGAAATTACTATAGGAATATCATTTACCATGAAAGTACTCATTTTCTCTATCTACTAATTCATAAATTGGAAAGCATGTTCGAGTAAACTAGGACCGGTTCTTTAAATCAAAACACATTTTAAAACTGTATCTAGCATTTTGTCTCTGTGGACTGTATGGAATTTAAGAATTGTGTTTGATCCTTAAGACACCAAAAGCTCGGTAATAGTAGGTCAGCACTAAATATAAGGAAATACGACCAACAACCAACAGTAAATTCCATAGGATAAATAAGCCGAAGCCGAGGCTAAGCCTAGATTAAGGCGAGGTAGACTACTCTGAAGCCGAGTTAAAGAGCTGATCAGCAATGTGGAAAGACAATGGGAATTCTACTCCATCCAGACTAAAGCTTATTTCTCTGTTTATTCTTTGGCTGCCCGGCCCGTGTGGATTAAGTCAGTTATTTGCGGTTTTACGAATTAAGAGGAATTGTAATTATATGTATACACGCATAATTATGATTAAGCAGTGTATTATGCAAGTAGGTAAATAGAAATTGATTGTACTTATGCGAGAAGAGGACATGCTACGTAGAAAATGAGCACCCCAAAATTGGTTGTTTTTATTGACTTTTTATTTTATTATTTTATTTACAAAGCAAGTCATTAAAGATTTGGCTCATGGAAGTTGTAGAAGACTACTTCATGCATCATATAATAGGAAATATTAAATTTTTGGTACCTTTCAGTTCTTTCATAAATACCAGACAGGACCAAAATTTCGCGTATTCTGGGAATTTTGGAAGAACTACAAAACCGAAAAGTAAACATACTCGATTATATGATGCACGAAGTATTCGTCTACAACTTAGATGAGCCAAATTTTTAATAACTGGATGAGTTAATTAAATAAAAAATGAAAAGTATTTAATTTTGGGGTACCGTACCAATTTTCTACGTATCCTCTTAAGGATAAGTCAGATCGATAGCATTACTATTGATATTTCCTGTGAAGTTTGATTCTTTTTACACCCGTGAGGTTTTCCCCTCCTGTTAGTCCTTAATGTCTGACCCGAAAACTGGATCAAGGAGCGAATAGAAGTGGGACCAGCAGCGGTCACGTGCCACAGAAACAGCTGCTGTGGATTTACCGGATAGAGAGCCTGATTTCCGGAATTACCTTTTCCTAAATGGAATCCAAACTAACTGTCAACTCCCATCTGTTCCCTTTATTATTTCTTTCATCCTCTCAACTCTCCAACTACTGCTCCAATTCAGAAACTTACTTTTCCTTTTCTTTTCTCATACGAAATGAAAATCAGATTTCGGAGAAGAGTCAGTACTAGTTAACCTTGCTTGCGGCCCGGTCATGGCGATTTTAATACCGAGGGTAATATAATAACATGTCACGTGATGGAGTTAACTAATTCAATTGTTTAAAATAAATAAACTGTAAATTTCAGAATTTTTTAAATTGTAATGTTGGCAATACTGAAGAACTGAACTGACGCGACGTTGACGTAGCAAATATATATATATATATATATATATATATATATATATATATAATAGCAAAATGTAAACATATCGCCCTAGAAATAAACATTAAAATGAACAAGCTTTCATTTTGAAATATATAATCTATATTATAAATACATAAGAATTATAAATAATTTGTCTAAATCTAAGGCAGATATTGCCGAAGTTCATTCAATTGTTTAAATAGACACAATTTGAATTTTCGCGCTTAGCACTCTTGCGACGATTACCAACATCAAAAATAAAAAATTCTGAAATTTACAGTTAATTTATTTTACACAATTGAATTAATACCATCACGTGACATGGTATTAAATTACCCCCGTATTAAAATCGCCATGATCTGCACGGCGAAGGAATTCTTTGTATTTTGTGTGACTATGATTTCGATGTTGTACTGCCCGACCACAATACGAAGAGACTCGGTGAGACTTTTTAATTCAGAAAAGGCATGTTCGTCATATTCAGGATAAGAATAATTCGTTAGTAGTATAAATCCACACTTAATAACAGCAACTTACAAAATGAAAATCAGAACAGTCAATGCCAGTAAGCCCTGCTGCCTGCACGGCGAAGGAACTCTTTGTATTTTCTGTTGATCTGTGGTCTCTGTGTCCGCGTACATCCGAGCATCTCTACAAACCCTTACTTGGTTCTAATGGAAATTGTTCGGGGATGATACCACTAAAAAATCTAGGCCTAAGAAATAATAAAGAGGACTGTGCGTAAACTGAGCAATATAATAGTAATAAACAAGCACAAACGAAAAATCCATGAAAATCATGCATGACTTTTTCAGGAACAAATCCAAAGCTATCCGACTGTCACCATCAGAAAGTTCAAAATTGCCAATGATTTGCCTGTTTCAAAATTTGTTATTTACCGTAGGCCACTACGCTTTCAACTCAGCTTCAGTTTAATTAAACAGCTCTTTTTTGTAATTACATCCCTTGCTACACCCCTTTGATAGCACCCAATAACTTTGCATTTTAAACCGGAACTCAGGTGGCTATTAATTAAATCCACAGTATTTAGCCCCTAGGTTGTACCAGTGTTAAGGAAGGGTAATCTTGAGAGTTGTCTAGCTACTGTTATATCTGTCCCGCGGGTGTCAGCGACCCTCCCCAACGTGCAGGGGTTGTTTACGTATCACCTGCAGCCCTCCCCTATTTCCTGGGGCAGCTGCTCCTCCTGATAACTGCCAGTTTTATGGAGAGGGTATGAAAATGAGGGGTCCTATGCCGTGCGTTTCAGAGGGGGGGGGGGGACTCTAACTTTAAGGTGTTCTATTCATTTTATGACGATTGCTTTGTTTCGAAAGGGATTTTCCTTTGTTTCTTCGTGTTACTAATGGGAAAACAACGATGAAATTTAGTTGAACAATAGGATGCTAAGACCCTTCTTAGATATGGCGTGCCTGAGAGATCTTAGCATTTCCTTTGAGATTTGACGTGCTGTATGAAAATTGATGGAAATACTAACTCTGAAGCATGCTGAAGCCTCAGGTCCTGATATCGTATAGGCAACTTCTTAAGTGTAATGATGGAATCAATACGATGGTATATGAAATTGTTGGAGCCATTTTTGGGAAAACATTTTTGGGGGGTTTTGGGGGTATGAAACCCCCAAAACTATATCGTACTAGTAGTTATCAAAGAAATGAAGAAATTAGCCCTGGACAATATTTTTATGAACCTACATGCCGAACTTCATCAAATTCTATCGAGTAGTTTTATTTGACCAAATTGAGTTACAGACTGATAGACGTTTCGTAAAAAACACTTTTTTGTGCTTCTGGGACCTCAAAACGTGTAAATCCGTAGGAATCTAGAAATCGATCTTTTCGACCATCACAAAGTTTTTCCTTATAGGCTACTAACGCATAAAAATAGGAGTCCTACAAAGCTCTTGCTCATGCTAATCTCTCACACAGTACTGGTGGGCCATGGTCAGTCCCTATACTCCTCGAAGTATACACCCTGAAAATATAGCAAATTCGGGACTCGAGCCAACAGCCTTTCGCGAGCGAGTCAAAGACATGAATATATCATATTTAGCTGCCACAGATATTAGCAGCCTCGCGGGACTGAGTGGAAAATGAGAATAGGAGAAACAGAAGATAACAGGGTCAAAAATTAGAGCGTCGGCATAATTGTAAATGTCGTTATGTGAGAGGCAGCACGTACCGTCTACTCGTTCCTGCGGTGATTAGAGGTTTCGCCAAGTTTTCGCCAGCAGCAGATATGGAACCATGTATAATGACCGTAACTGCGGGTTCAACGTTACCGCCATTAAGTCAATATTAAGAGTAAATCGGACACCCCCCACTAAACGTTTTTTTGTTTACATAGTCGAGCTTTACAGGAAATAACTATTGTAATAGAGCCATCATCAGAACGAAGCAATTTAAGTATCTGGGCAGCAAAATAGCTGCAGAAAATAGCTTAGCAGTTGAAATCATAGAAATAAAAATAACTGGAATGGCAGGAGCCATAATATCTATTACGGGGCACACATTAAGCATAAACGAACTATATCAGAGATAAAATATCAACGTAAAAAATATAATAAAAATTTATAATATTTATAAAAATATATAAATAAATAATAAAGTCTTAAAGATTGCTGAATAGCAGAATGGATACCCAGGCCCGGTTAAAACTCTGTACGTAGCTTGTGCATTTTTGACAGCTCTGCGATCGATATTCCTGAGATATTTGTTTTATTTTGAATACTTTTAAGGTTTGGTCCATCCGATTGTATCTTAAGTGGTGCGGACTTCGTTGTTTCGAACTGATTGGACCCTTGCGAGAGGTTACTCCTAAGTGCACTTGCGAATGCTTAGTAGATAACATTACTACAAGTGAAAATTTTTCGTTTAGTATACCATTAGAAACAAAATAGTGCAGGTAGAGAAACATTTCGAACACACTTTACACTGAAGAGGCTTCTCTCTGCGAAAGTCTATTTAATTATTACTGCCCGTGAAACTTTTTCGATAGATGTAAGAAGTCGTCTCACATGTCGAACACAATTGACACTGTTGAGACTTATCCTCTGATTGTGCAGTCTAAGAAGATGGCTTGACGTCACTGATCACTGCCCAATTCAAAAACAGCCCATAAATGTTCCTTCTTATTTTATTTTCTAAGAAATCATTTTTCATTTAATTTTATTACCCACGATTTTAATTTTACTCTTATTTTTACTTTTCCTTTCTGTTCGTTATAATGAATTTTGTACAATGTAGGCTAATTTGCGTAGACTGTATTGTACAATTGAAGAAATTAAACAAATAAATATTAAATATCCTTCGACGGGTTGTTCTGTTAATATAATCCCAATATTAAGCGATTCAGCAGGCTGATCATGGCGATTATAATACCGGGGTTTATTTAATACCCTTTCGATCATAGCCCATTATTATGGAGAGCAGTAACAGATTCGATTTTCTTTGGAGTTTGACCCAAGAAAGTGTATAAAATTGAATTTCACACGAATCGTCATATCTATCGTTCGTAGAGCTATCATTAGGTGATAATCACCAGCACCAATTGGCCAAATTTGGTTTGTTATAAAAAAAAACTGATGGTATATTAAGCGATTCAGCAGGCTGACCATGGCGATTATAATACCGGAGTTTAGTTAATACCCTGGGATTAAAACTATAAACAAACAAATTTTGAATAGCACTTTCAATTATAAAATTAACTTGTTTACATTTTTAATACAAGGGATTATTTAAACCCCGGTATATAATCGCCATGATTAGCCTGCAGGACAAGCAGACTAAAATACAATGCTCACCGTGAGCGAAAATGTTGACAAGAACAGAAGAAATTCCAGCATTTTCCCTCGTCCAACCCCTAAGCACTGGGGTTATGATTCAATTGTACCCCCTCCACTCCCTCAAGTCAAGACTCGAAAAGACTACCCACTTTGATTGACAGCTGACAGAATTCATTCGAAATCAGCCTTTCGATCATAGCCCATTATTATGGAGAGCAGTAGCAGATTCGATTTTCTTTGGAGCTTGACCCAAGAAAGTGTATAAAATTGAATTTCACATGAATCGTCATATCTATCGTTCGTAGAGCTATCATTAGGTGATAATCACCAGCACCAATTGGCCAAATTTGGTTTGTTATAAAAAAAAAACTGATGGTATGGTGTGTAATTACATATAAATAATTAAGGACTTTTTGTTCTATTGCGAAGCCAACCTAGCGGAGTTAGGGCTATAAAACTAGGACCGCCTGTTTTACATGCCCTCCGAAGCATGGCCAGAAAATGTAGGAAGTGAAGTACTCGAACCAACAACCTTACGGGTGAAAGTCAGAGTCCGTACCACTACTCTACATGTCTTGACCTATGACATATGGTGAGTGTGTGTCCATTGCGACCTTAAAAGTCTAAGCATCAGCTTTAAAATACAGGGGGGGGGGGGAAGAGGATTATTTTTATTGAATTTGCAAGAGGAAAAAAAAATGGCCGAGCTCAAGACGTTAGCCTCCGACCGGGTCGAGTGTAAGAAATGGGTGCAGGACGATCCCCTCACGCTGCGTGCGCACGCAGCACTAAGGAGGAAGAGGAAAATGAAGAAGAGTTTGCTAACTAATACATTTAAATAAATAACAGCTTATTCAATTTTACATTAAATACTAAAAAACACGACCGTTTTATGTCATCGTCAAGGGTTTATTATTCTATGCAATTATTTTTTTTAAAGTATGTATTACAAAGTTAAAAAGGAGACGATTTTATTTATTTTGCTAACTAATACCATAATACAATTTTAAATCGATTGGATATTTAATCAAATTAAAAGTTATAAGCTTCACCCCTCATAACTCAAACATTGAAACACATTTTAAAATAAGCTTTCTTCACCAATTTTAAGAAATTGAGAATAACTTTATTATACTTTGGGCCGGGGGAATGGCCACCCCCATTTCCGGAATCGGTCGCCACTGGCAAAAAGTTTTGACGTTGTTAAATGAGATGCTTGAAGGGGTACATTTTCGAATAATTCCGGAAAAATTAGATTTGAAAAGACGGAAAATTTTAAGCCTGAAGTGCTTACATTTAATCAGATTATTCATCATTTGACGATATAATCGCTTCAAGACAAAAACATTTTGTTTTATCGGCATTCGGAGTTATCTTTGGAATACGAAAAAGGGTTTTCGCTTTCTCAGTGTATGCCTAGTGACCGGTGAACTCTTTCACAAATTCAGTGAAATGAGAAGCCATGCAAAACGCGCAATTTTTTGATTTGCTACATTTTAGCTTTAGCTGATACAAGGAGCAGTTGGCATTATTTTTTATTTCAACAAAGATCAAATACAACATACTGTACGTTTATAATATTAGCAAATACTACAATGTTCATATGACAATGTTCTTTCTAATGAAGATAGTACAGTACAATACACGAAAATACTCCAAAATTAAAATGCTTAACCAAAGTATTCGACTAAGCTCCGAATTAGGTAGGCTATTACTAATATACGTACCATATGACGTAAGAAACAAGTAAAAATAGTTTGATGGAGAAAATTAAGCTTTAAAAGAGTAGCGTTTAAGGGGTTGGCTCCCCATACAGGTTACCTCGCAGGATCGGCTGGGGGCTCAGTCAGCAACACAGGGGGACCTTAATGAGACTTTCTCAGTGATTGATGGGCTTAGTTACATCAGGAAAAACTATACCGAGTTTACAGGATACACGCTCAGATTAAGGCTTCCCTAGTAGCCCCATAATGTGTGGTAGCAGGGCACAGCGGAACATAGATCTGATAGCGTACTTCCAAACGTTTCGTCAACACCTGCAGTCGACATCATCCGTGGAACTGCGGAGATTTCTAAGATTGCATCTCGGAGGCAGCAACTGCCCTTGCCTAAACAGTTGGTGCTGAGCCTCAAAGATACAATCTTAGAAGTCTACGCAGTTCCACTGAAGATGTCGACCGCAAATGTTGACGAAACGTTTCTACTGCTTCGTCACGTAACTCCGGCCGCGAAAGTCTTTGTAATTATATAGTTGAAGATTATTATTCGTAGTCTGAGTCACAGATCAGCAACGGTAGCCACGATTTCCCCTGCCGATGAAGGTAAGGTACCAATTAGGGTTTGGTTGGACTATGTCCTTTCTTTTTATTTCGAGTATCGAACTTCGACCTTCCGCTCCATAGTCCAGTTCTCTACCAACCAGACTATACCATTTGACAGGTTTCGTAGGGCAATTTCTTTCTTTCTATTATTCTACATATTTCTACATGGTGAAGCCCTTCAACAACAGTCGCACATAATTGCCAAATCCCACCAGACCAGCAAGTGTATGCTTCCTGAGAGGTTTAGGCACTCTCTAGCATGTACACGGTTATTGAAACCTTTGCATATAGCAGAAATAGAGTGCACAGCGTTAAAATTACTCATGACTGAAGGTTGCTGGAAGTCCATGTTTCCAAAAAGAGGCAGTGTGTTGCACAACAAGCAACGTCAATAATTGACGTTGCAATTATTGCTTCGTAGAGCATGTCAAGCAGACAGTCCCAGGCCATCCTAGATGAGTGTACGAGAGATGGTAGAAAAAATACTACCCAATTCTGGATTACACTAGAACCAAGTCAGCAATGATGTGCGCGTTGAATTTAATATTTCCAATAAAGGCTCAGCGTTTCTTTTTATCAGGCAGGAGGCAGATATTCAAGTAATTCAATATTCCACCTAACAACGCAAACAATGTAAGCAACCGGCTGAGAAAAAAATTTCATTAAGATTTACTGAAATATGGCAGAGCATAGAATTGAGGGAGGAGAAGGAGTGATGCCTGTTCAGTTTTATTAATAACGCTCGCATCTTTTGGCAGGAGTTTGGGGGTAAATTTCCAGAGACAGGAGGGGGGAGGGTTGATTTACCCCCACTCTCCATTCTTCCATTCCACTGCAGCTGCATACTCTGAGTGATTTGCGTCAAAAATGCTGTCGTTTATCGAAGCGAAACATTTTTTGATTTTCTGATTCTATAAGCTTCCCCATATTCTTACAACTCCTTCTCATATGTAAGTCTGTTTTTGCGTAAGGAGCCTTATGTTGGAATTTATAAGAAACAATCATGTCCATGGATACTCTACGAGGGGTATAGTAGCAGTTTGCCAACTGCTCACGTCAACTTAAATGTGACACAGAGGATGTTTCCCTATATCGCTATATATATACTAATATATACAACAAGCTACCGGAAGACGGTCCTTCGAGGAAGTGAAATTCATAGCTGGCACTAAGCACTGGCATTTGCCAATGAGGTTCTGTAGGGACAGTTTTGGTCAGTAGGTTCGCTGACGACAAACCGATATCCATATTATTCAAAATGGCCGCCGTTTGCATGTGAAAACTAAGCTCTTAGCATCTAATTAATTCTTTTAATATTTTTACTATGCCTGGACCTTATTTTGCTGCATATAATTTAATATATATATATATATTCTCCATGATTTACAGAAAAAATATCACTTAAAAATAATACGTAATTAAAAATAATTTTAAAATAGTATTGAGGCTTATGGAAAAATCAACGCTTTGATATCATTGCAACTGGTGCTGCCATCTACAAAACGACGTCACAAATGAACCTCATTCTTTAAAGAAGTTCTTGATGGAAGCCTGCTACTGCTCCCTCACAGAGTTACTAAATACTACTGACTAACTAGCAAATTTTCACTATGTGACTTGTTATTTCTATTGTATAAATTTATACTACTAGTATATATAGTGAAGGTAGCACCACTAGTCGTAAGTATAGTTCTTAGGTTATACTTGTAGTTGTTAGTAGATAACGAAACCGAAATTCGCACAACTTGTCACTAATATTATGGTGAGTTTTACTTTTCTACCTCTCCTAGGCAAACAGTGACTGGCTCTAATTATACTACTAAACTGTACGGTACCTATCAGAAGCGCTAATAGGTTGGAAATGTAGTATTTCTATTTACATTAAAATAGGTATTTATATGGAAATACGAGAAACTTAATCTGAAGCAAAATCACAGAAATGCCAAGCACTGTTGTGTTGTGCCTGTTTATACGTTTCCCAAAAATAGAATTGCCCCTCAAACATGGAATGCACTAGAAGGCAAATACAATGTCGACAGAACATGAATCTCAAATCGGAAGTCGTAAAAGTAAGATACCTTTTAGGCGCAAAATCCACCGACCTCGTTTGTGATAGTGATATTGACGTGGTAGCAGACATTTTTAGACTGTCTTTAATGTCTGCTACCACGTCAATATCACTATCACAAACGAGGTCGGTGGAATTTGCGCCTTAGGTTTCAGTGGAAAATATTTCCTGTTATGCCAGGTCTCAAAATTGAGCCATTATACTGTATGTAAGTTTGCACGTATAGTTCCCCATGAAATGGAGTGTCAGGCGCTTATTCCACCTACGTCAATAGTCAATACCACATTCACTATTGACTATTGACGTAGGTGGAATAAACGCCTAGCAACTTTTTAATAGCCTCATTTAATGACTCACTCTCCAAGACTAAACTAACGATAAAAAATTTAAGTTATAACCTTGTTGATTCGCATTGATGACGGCGATTTTCTCCAGTCAAAACTAAAAGAACGGGGCTTGTTACACGTGTAAAAAATCGCTGTTGGCTGCTGCAATGTCTTTACGTGGGCTGATCGAAAAAACTAGAGGGCACTAGGTGTCAAAAGTCACCAAACACTTATTTAATGTTAATTTTGACATTTACAGCCGTTCTGTACCAGCACTCGAAATTGGTGAAGTCATGCTTACGCACGTTACATTGCGTCAATGGGCCAAATAAAAGCCCCACTTTTTTCCTTGACCAGTAACCCCGGACAAGGTGTATATATTGAAAAAAACAATTTGTTATTAATTAACATTATCACGCTCAAGCTTCCGCTTACCGAGGGATCTTAGTGCAGTGGCACTGCAAGATATAAATTCAAATAATCTCAAATAATATTAATAATAATACAGGACCACTCCCACAAAATGTTGGGAAACCTTTTGGAAAATTTAACTGGCAGGCAAAGAAGTCTTCCGCCATGTTTTGGAATAGGATTAAACATGGTGGTTGACTGAAGCATGCCATGGATTCCACTTTACATAGATTCACCGAAGCGTGAAGCGTGTGGCACTAAGGTATTTTTTTTTTCGTTCAGGTGTGGGGAAGGTAAACATGCGCCACAATTAATCTATTCTACCTACATCATTGCGACTTACCTATTGAATTCTCTTTGCAGTCCGGCCAAACTCGTCCTGTACCTTTCCGACTCAACAGCAACCTCCCTGTACCTGGCTTCAGACTCCGATCTAAGACGTCTTTCTCTCTCCACATCTCGATGACTTGTCTCCCTCTACAAAGATAGAAACACACAGGTTTTAGTCAACTGATAACATTAGCTTTACCGGGTACTACTGTACACTCATGCAGAGCTCTGAAAATACATAAATTACATATATACATCATGGACGGATACAGGGGGGTAGCTGCCCCCCCCCAAAAAAAAATTTGGTAAATCTATTGTAATTTAATTTATTAAGCTCTCATTTAATCGATACTACATATGTTTTTCCTATTTTGCCCCACAACTTCCCCCTTCCCTCCCAAATGGGCTCGATTCGTCGCTGATATATATATACTGTATATACATATGTAAAGAAAATATATTGTCATATATCTTTATTTGAATTTTACCGCCTAAACTGTATTGCCACTTGTTTTTTTATAGTCTGTGGTATTTTTGTTTGATCTAGATTCTGAATGATTAAATATGGAGATTTGTGTTTATGTATGTTCAGAATATTAAAAATTGTATTATAAGAGTAATTACTAAAAGGAAAGGAATTGTGAAGTGGGAAACAATAAACTTAATATGTTGTTTCTTTGTTTGCAGGTATGTGTTTAGATAATAGGTTGTTTATTAGTGTTAATTGTTTATAACTATTGTGTTAACAATAAAACTCTTTGTTTGCAGAGCAACACATATTGATGTCTTTTATTTCACAAGTTCAAGACTATATAAGCTTATACATATATGGGTAGTTTGCAGGATAACCTGAGTTTAACCGCAGTATTATGGGGGAGCAAATCGAGTAATCGTACAAAAAACTTCAGGCAGGGGCTGGAGCATCGATCTATTTTGGAAAATGAAGCTGGTGGTGAAACGTGAGGGAGGGCCCAGCCCCTTACCCCCAGGGAAAACTCTGTATTTCTGCTTGCGGCAGGTCAGAGTCCCCACTAAACCCTAATATTCTTTCGAGCTTCGCATTAACCATGAGGCAAGTTTTATGGTCCGAAGAGAACTTTAGTTGAAAAATTCGAATCTTTGCTGTTATGGATCTACCGTTATGAGATCTAGCTCAGTAATGTAAGGGCTATTGAAGGCTCAAAGAAGCAGTCGAAACAGTTTAAATGGGCAAGAATTCTGACTTATGATTTTACGGGTGACTTTCACCAACTAACTGCCGAAGTCCGAACGAAGTTCAAGAGCCATAATAATACTGCAGCTCAAACATACAAAATTTGCATAATTCTCATCCGAAATTTTATTTCAACGACAAAACTAGCAAGTTCGGCATTTTTACATACTGTACTACCGCCATATTATACTAGGATAGAGATCTATGTAATATGGTGCAGAATGAGCCAGGGAATTGCAGCTATAAAGACAGTGCCCCAGGTTATTCGTGTCTGTGCTTCCCCTCAATATGCGTCCCCTCACTTCTGCGGCGTAATTGGCATTATTGTACAGTAATCAGAAGAAAATCGCCTTAATAGTCTTCTGCATAAATAAATAAATTAATGAACAATACAATAACAATGTTCTCAGGTTAAGTAAGAGGTAAGCTAAAATCTTCCTATAAACAAAGGTACCAATGTATCCAATGGTTAGGCGTATCAATCGAAAAGTTTCCATACACATGATAGTTAACTAAGCCTTGCCAAAGGGTTTCAGAAGTAGATGGCACAGCAAGAAAAAATGTGACACAGACAAAAAAGGACTGATACGTCAAAACGAAATGTTTAGATCACTAAATGCTCAAAAGGATAATTAATATATACGAAATCCTGCCCACGAGAGGGAAGTTACTTCAGTAGCTAAAAATTGAACTCAATTTAAAAATATCAGCAATTAAATATTCCCATATGGTGTGTTCTCAATTTCGAGTCGTATTTGCATAATATTCAGTATATTAGAATGAGTGATTTCAGAACTTCCCCCAGACTAAGTAATAAGAAACTGACAACAGATCCCAAGCGACCAAGCCCAAGTTGTGGAGTTAAGGGTTGGATTGAAAAATCGACGAAAGGACGGGTTGTGAGAAAGAAATGTGCCTTTCTTTCTTTGCCCTTCCCCCCCACCCCCACTGAGTACCCCAGTGAGTCATTTGCAATGAGTCAGAAGTGCGTTCAAGTCCAAGTTGTCAAGCTTCAACACACTGACAGGGTTTTTGTCATTTTCGGGAAAGGAAGGTGAAAACGTTAGGGGAAATTTCCTTTAGAGGGGGGAAGGGGGAAGCGTTGGCGTCCTGTAGACGCCCAGGAACCCCCTTCATTCCTGTCGGCGTAAAGTTTAAGCCTCATTAAATAGCTATTTGTTTACGCCACAAAGGCACCATGATTGCCGAAGGTAAAATTGTCCAATGCCCCAGTCCCCGCTTCTTCTTTTCAAGGTTTATGGTCGGAATTAATTTTTTATTTTTTATATTTATTTTATGGCTTAGGGGTATATTTCCAACTCCATCTGGAAAAGACGGGTGCAAGGCTGCTATCGGGAGCGCACTGGACAACGAGGTTGCCCAACGTCCTACCACTTTAGTCCGATACCATCCAGGAATCGGACCACCTCCGTGTTTTATTGCTTTCCAATTTATATATTTATATTTATATATATTTAGTATAAGGAAAGCTTTGTGATGGTCGAAATTTTCGATTCCAAGATTTCAACGGATTTACACGTTTTGAGGTCCCAGGAACCCAAAAAATTGGTTTTTACAAAATGTCTGTCTGTCTGTCGGTTCATCGATTTCCGGGCAAACTACTCGGTGGATTTGAGTGGTATTTGGCATGTAGGTTCACAAAAATCATACCTTGGATCAATTTTGTTTATTTGGGGCCAACTTCATTTGGGGGGTTTTATTCTCAAAAAAACTCGAAAAAAAACGTCTAAAAAAATTATTTCTCAAAAACGGCTCCAACGATTTCTTTTAAATTCACATATATTGTAGTCGTTATTAATGTTAACGAAATGCGGGGGGTCGCTTGCCCCTTGATAGGTTGCTTCTGGGGGTAAAAAAATAAAAATAACTAAATTTTAATGAGAAATGACTAAAAAATAATTTTTCTGCGAAACCTTTCCATTGATGGTTTCTACCTTCAGGCATGTTTTAGGTGTTAAATTGAGTAACGAAACCGGACAGGTTGCTTTCCCAGAAAGTACCCAAATAATATCTTTTTGAAAAAAATGGTAGAAAATTCACGCTCAAATGCATTGCGTGCCCTGCCAGTATTGCTGTGTGGTAATGTGTTGGTCTGACCTATCTAGAATTTACCTCACCTCCAGTGACGTCAGGTGGACAACCCCCCCCCCCCCTCGAGGTATCGGAAATTTAATCATAGGAAAATTATTTACCATGAAATTACTCATTTTCTCTATCTAATAATTTTGATAAATTGGAAAGCATGTTCGAGTAAACTCGGACCGGTTCTTTTATATATTTTCATATTTTTTATTCCAATTCGTGAGATTCTGATGGATCCATACGTAATGGGTATAGGTGAGGCTAGTCAGGTACTGTATTATATTAAAGTGGGTGTAGGTATAGGGCAGCTCCTTTTTCAATCCATCATTCATATTCACACTGTCAAAAACACAGACGTATTTGAGAAAATATAGTATTATTAATATTTTAAAGGCTTTTAGCGGACGTAGGCCTACTTATAGTGCATCATGCCCAATGTCAACGACCCCACAGATTTTCTGACATTATTACTGGTATTGCTGAATTTTTGGCCATTGGAAAACTAGGGACAGGTCCTCGTAGTCAACATGCACCGGCTACACGCGATAATGGACAAGGTCAGACAAGCTTAACACTGATACAATCAGCCGAATTCATAAAATGAAGTGTTTACTTCAAGAGGAAAAGGTAAGAGCATGTGTTTTTGCTTTCCAATTTATACGTAGTATAAGGAAAGCTTTGTGATGGTCGAAATTTTCGATTCCCAAAAAAGTGGTTTTTACAAAATGTCTGTCTGTCGGTCGGTCTGTCTGTTCGTCGATTTCCGGGCAAACTACTCAGTGGATTTGAGTGAAATTCGGCATGTAGGTTCACAAAAATCATACCTCGGGACCTTTTTTTTTTTTTTTTTGGGCTAACTCAATTTGGGGGGGTTTTATTTTCAAAAAACTCCAAAAAAACGTCTAAAAAAATTATTTCTCAAAAACGGCTTCAACTATTTCTTTTAAATTCTCGTAGATTGTAGTCGTTATTAATGTTGACAAAATGCGGGGGGTCGCTTGCCCCTTGATAGTTTGCTTCTGGGGGTAAAAAAATAAAAATAACTAAATTTTAATGAAAAAATGACTAAGAAATGCGAAACCTTTCTATCGATGATTTCTACCTTCAAGCATGTTTTAGGTGTTAAATTGAGTAACGAAACCGGATAGGTTGCTTTCCCAAAAAAATATTTGATTTTGCCCAAAAAATTATTTTTTGAAAAAAATGATAGAAAATTCGCGCTCAAATGCATTGCATGCCCTGCCATTATTGCTGTGTGGTAATTAATGTGTTTGTTTGACCTATCGAGAATTTACCTCACTTCCAGTGACGTCAGGTGGACAACCGCCCCCCCCCCCCCCCCGTGATATCGGAAATTTAACCATAGGAAAAATATTTGCCATAAAATTACTAATTTTCTCTATCTAATAATTTAGATAAATTGGAAAGCATGTTCGAGTGAACTCGGACCGGTTCTTTTTTTTTGCTTTGCAATTTATAGTATAAGGAAAGCTTTGAGATGGTCACAATTTTCGGTTCCGAGATATCAACGCATTTACACATTTTGAGGTCCCAGGAACCCAGAAAGTGTTTTTACGAAATGTCTGTCGCTCTATTCATCAATTTCCAAGAAAACTACTTAGTCGATTTTGATGAAATTTGGCATGTAGGTTCAGAAAAATCATACCTCGAGTTTTATTTTTATTTTGGGCTAACTCAATTTTGGGCGTTTTATTCTAAAAAACTCCAAAAAAACGTCTAAAAAAATCATTTCTTAAAAACGGCTCCAACGATTTCTTTTAAATTCACATTATAGTAGTTGTTATTAATGTAAACAAAATGCGGTGAGTCGCTGGTCCCTTGATAGTTTGCTTCTAGGGGTAAAAAAACAAAAATAAATCAATTTTCATGAAAAATAACTAAAAAATATTTTTTCTGTGGAACCTTTCTATCGATGACTTCTACCTTCAGGTATGTTTTAGGTGTTAAGTAGAGCAACAAAACCGAACAGGTTGCTTTCCAAAAAAAGTTCTTGGTTTTGTGTAAAAAATTATATTTTGAAGAAATAATAGAAAATTTACGCTCCAATACATGGCGTGCCGTACACTAGATAGAATGGAGTTTTAAGGATTTTATATATTAAGAGGTTACCTCACCTCCGGTGAAATCAGATGTCCCCCCCCCCCCGGGATCCGAAATTTAGCCATAGGGAAATTACTTCCTATGAAGTAACTCATTATCTCTATCTACTAATTGATAAATTGGAAAGCATGTTCGAGTAAACTCGGACCGGTTCTTTATTTTATATTGATAACCAATTTTTACTCATTAGCATTTACTTCCAGACAATGAGTAATAGCTCACGCTACATAGGTGACATTCGTGGCGCAAGAAAAAATTTGAAATTATGAGTAGAGCCCGCCGACCTTCTACTCATGAAGAAGCAAACTCTCTTGCTCAAATGAATTCGAAACACAAGCTCCCATCATGTGAAGTATGCTTCTGCTTATTTTTTATTAATGCGGCTGCTTCTAGCAGGCATAAGCGTGACTTATCTAAGTTCGGGAACGAGGTAATTAAAGAAAATTCTCTCCTATTTTTATTCCTTTTAGATAAATTAGTCAGTGCGAACACTACAAAATTTGAAAATTATTGAAAAACATAAAAGGCCGTGAATTTCATGTAATAAATTTTAGGGACGGTATCTGGCGTTATCTCATTTTAGAGAGGTTTAATCTGAAACAACACGAGACCCCCTTTAAAATTGCAAGCCCTCATTTCATTTGTTATTCGAGGGGCTAGTCCCCTCTGTGTGTTTTAGGGATTAGCGAGGGCTGCACCCACCTTGTCTGGGGAGAGCTTCCAGCAAATCACTGGTATTAAGTCACTTGTGTATGCTTGTGGTAGGAATACAGAATAGATTGGAATACCCTTTGCGAAAAAACTAACAATCAATCGCAGCCCCAAACATCCAGGGAAAAATAGCGCCCGGACCCAATATGGCGGAGCCTCAATAGACTAAGAACGGGGGTTAGAAAATGCCGCGCGAAACTGTGTAGGTGGGGACTAGCGGAAGACTTGCGAATGAGGACAACTACAAGACGTAGGCCACCTTCTGGTTTGCCCGAGACTAGGAGAAGCTGTGTCCCAGACAGATCTTTTAGACGCCAATGGCAAGGCCATCCAGGCCGCAACGTTTCCTAGGCCCGGACACTTTGAGTAAGTAAGTAAGCCCCATACGGAATAGGAAGTCGGGAGCAATCAATAACTTTTAACTCATCAATGCAATATACTGTAAGTTCTGTCCGAAGAATAGAAAAAGCTTCAAATAAATCTTCCAGCAATAAATCGTTAAATTAATAAAAATAGTTGGGGGTCACAAAGAAGTCACAAAAACTTAAGTCCCGTAAATAACCGTTGTAATAAAATAGAACTTAAAGCGTCGATAAATCTCGGTGGAATTCGAGATAAATTTATAGGAAACTCGGTAAGAGACACTCCATACAATTGTATTTTGTATGTATTTATTGTAAGTCATTCTTCTCTAAATGGGTTAGCGCTGAGTGCAGTAATCGTTTCCCTATCTCGTAAATTCAACTGAAGAACACCTCTCTCGAGATCCCCTTACCATTCTGCCAGGTCCACAAAATAAAGAGTGGCAGAACTTCAGCAAAATTAGAACACTCACTGTCACTGCGACTTAACAAATAAATTACCGTTCTGAAGACCATAGCTGTCACATTTTCAGGCACTAACGGGTTGGGGGTTTGCAATTTCAAATGCATAATGGTAAAGTAAGGTTGAAGCTATTAGGAAGGTTGGAAGTAGTCACAACACCAAAATTGGCAGTAGTAATATTAATTAAAGTAAAACAGCAACTACATAATCAAAAAAATAAGTACGCATAATTACATTTACCATCACAGCGCAGCGGTAGGACAAACCCAGCCCCATACTCTACTAATATTTTTCCCTTTCAAATTATTTATTTAATTTAGTTAATTAATTATAATAATATATAAACATAATATAAATAACTAAAATTATTATAGATTGACACATTTAACCTTCATTATCTTCATTATATCTATGGCGGCTGTACCACCTGTCAATAATCCGACATTGGTGCATCAATAATTGATGATATTGTTTTTACACTATATAAAAACAAAAATCTTATCAATTATTGATGCAGAAATGACGGAAGGTTGACAAATGGAATAGCCAATAGGCATGATTTTTAAGACTAAACACTTGAAATTCGAAATTAGCACCAACCATTTTCTTCAAATTTTGTCGACACAAAATTGGCGCGGTTGCCAACCTTGTCAATAGGTTAATTGAATAGAAACTGAATACAGAAAAATTTATTTTCTGGGTTTTCAAAATATCCCTTGGTGTTCCATCGTCTCTTAAATGTTAATTTTTTGTCTCGTACTGAGAAGTTACACCATGGAAATACTTAGCCATAATTCGCTTTCTGGGCTGACGACTTCCTCTTTTCCAGTAAGACTCCAATGCAGTAAAAATGACATCACCGGTCAACTAATAATCATTAGAATAAGCACGATCACGAACACTCCATCAACCAAAGAGCTGCCCCACCCCCTGACTATTTCACTATTTGAACCTTCCAACCCCAGGAGGAACAATAAATTGAGCATGGAAGACACTCTCTCACTCATAAACGAATGAAATTAAGCCACGGACTTTAAGAATTAGCAAATTGACACTTAAAATATTTTTAAGAAACAACAAAGACATAGAGGCATGCCCAGTTTAATTTCTACTTAATGAGAATGAATCAATATTTTGTCCTGTTGTAAAAGCTACAGGGCTCTTCTACTATTCAACAGCATCCAGCGGTCTCAATACTAGTGTGGCTTTCTATCTCGTCAGGAATCTAATGAACAGTCGTTAACGGGAAAGGGTTGTCTGCTATCTAAATTATGTCTATTCTGAAACCTAAGAGGGGCAAACCTCTAGTTGAATTTACCTATTCAGCGACTTGTTAATATGCAAATTCGGGACCAGCCTTCAGCCAAAAGCAATATTAGTGAAAGCTCTAGGCACAAAACTACATCCACTAAATGGCGTTGGAAAGTATGGCTTGCCAGACCCACACTCTTCAAACTGAACAATAATTGTAATAAGAGTAGCTTACATTTTTTTGCTTGTGCGATTTTTATTTTATTTACCTGGCTAAATTATTTAGTGGGATCATTCGTTCCTGTCTCGTATCTATTCAAAGACGGATACAGAGGTGGCAGCTACCCCCCCCCCCTAAATTTAGAAAGTCTGTTATAAATAAATTAATTACGTTATAATTGAATCGATACTAAATGTGTTTTTTTTCTATTTTGACCCACCATTACTCCTCAAAAAAAAAAACTGAATCCGTCCCTGTACCTATTCACTCAGTGCGCCGGTGTTGTATTGGCAAACCTGCCTGTTGTATTGTTCATTTATTATTCAGTGGCCAATATTTTCTTTTTTATGTTAGAATCCTACAACGTGTATATACACATATCATTTACCATTGCCCCCTACGTTTCACCGCTGTCGGCCTTAAGTTAGGTATATGGCTTAGTGGCGAAACCGGTCGTATATTTTAGTAAAACTTGACAAAGTTATTTTATTTTATTTACTATGACAAAGTATTACAAAGTGAATGTGGAAAATATAACTGAAATAAGCCATCTATTATCGTTGGTTTTTAATCCTTCTGACAAACTATTGGCCTGGCACTCCCAGCTCGCATGCACACGGTCACTGAGACCACACATCATAGCAATTCAGGGTGCACAAAATTCAGACTTTTTGCCTGCCATGACGCTGCATGCCATTGTTTCAACACTAAGTAATGTGTTTCCACACGCCATACCAATGTCTATCGCACAATATATTCTAAACCAGTGCTTTTCATTGAACCCCATACATTTTATAAATACCCTTCCCCTTCTTACTCAATACTCATTAACGCCTGGCAGTTGAATTCGTGTACTATATACCACAGGGATGATTACAGTTTAAGGCTAGGCGCAAATTTCCAATTGGTTGGTTAATGAAATTTAAAATTAATGGAAAGCAAACGAGATGCAATGGCGGGGAGATGCGCTTGGGAATTGCATATAATGCAATAGGCGTCGAGTGGGGGAAGGGGGGCTGTTGGATATAATGCAATCATTTCTTATGCATGTCACAATCCCCACCACTTATATCTATTTTAAATTCGCCACACACATCCATCAGTTAAATTTAAATGAAGATTTTAGAGCCATCACTAGATTGAACTGCATTGTAGAAGGGTAGACTGACTTATAATTGACAACACAAATCGAAATGATTTCAATTTTTTTTTTTTTTTGTTCCCATGTCCTTTTCTTATTTTTTTATCCAGCTTGCATAGTGTTGCTCGCTTCGTTTACGTCTCACATTGGTACTTTAAACTTAGCCTAAGTCACCCAGAGGTGCTGCCTGCAGATAATATTTTATTTCTAGCGCCAGCCACCAAGACTTGGAGAACTCAAATCTCAATAGAATATCAGCATAGAAAGTAGAAACGGTCAAACGCAAGTTTTTCTAATGCAGCGTAGTAACGAAGTTTCAATACAACCCTGCAACATACTTGTAACACTGTTAAAGGCTTTAAAATTACAAAATAAAATTAGCTACCGTTAAAAATCATCTCAGGCCCGATCCGACGATGATAGTATTCCTCTAGGTACTATTAACTACAATAAGGAAGTGGATAACATGATGGTCATAGGAAAGAACAATGGATACTCCATGGCCTATGTGAGGAGTATCATAATGAAATACAAAAGGAAAAAACTATCAAATATGGGGATGTGAGTAAAGAAATAAAACAATACACAAAACTACCATATGTGGGAGATATTAGTCTACGAACCAGCAGAGTGATAGAACGAAGCACAGGGAAAATAGTTTCCTTCTCGACCATGCCTAACTTAGGCAGGATGATATTTAATTGTAAAGACAAAGTCGAAAATCTGAGGAGGTCAGGGGTTTACCAACTGAACTGCAAGGATTGCGACATTACATATATAGGCCAAACGGGCCGTAATGTTAAAGAAAGAATAGCTGAGCATAGGCGAGCGGTTGGCAAGCAGGACTGCGACTCTGCTTTCGCAGAGCACCTACGTACCTCTGGCCATACCTCAGATTTCTCGACTGTTAAGTTATTATATGATTGTGACAAAGGCAAACTGTTAGATAGGCTGGAGTGCATAGAAACAAGAAATGCATTATGTAACAATTGTAACTTGGTCAATGACATAACAATTATGCACACTTCCCCTCTCTTAGATCTGGCGTCTGGAGTGCCCCGCCTATTCCCCCTCCACGCTAATTAATACTGATTTAGGTAATAGGTACTTGTTGGAGCCAGTCTGAAGATGGTGTTACACCGAAACAGCTGTCATTAAAAATTTAAGTTGTGGAATTAAGTGCAATTTTGTTTTTTATGATACTTATCATTTAAGTGACCCTTATATTGTTATTATTTTTATTATTATTATTTAATCGGCTCACATAGTCAGCTGATTTAATAATAACAACAAAAATAATAACAAGATAAGCGTCACTTAAATGGTAAGTGTATCCTCGTCGGCGCGGGCCTCAGTTATCTATATATAAAAAGATGAATCCATATTTCCCTTGGTCACGCCATCACGCGTGAACGGTTGGACCGATTTCACTATATTTTTTGTTTTGTTTTTGTTATTGTCAGCAAAAGGCTCTTATGACAGAAAAAATTCTGGAAATTGAAGTTGTGTGTCATGCGAGCCCCGAAGGGCCAAGCTGCGTAATGCCCAATGCGAGGCCCCGAAGGGGCGAGCTGCCGCCCGCCGCAGTCGCAAGGGGGCGGGGACTTCCCAAACCCCGCTTGTACAAGTATAAATTGAATCTGTGAAAAATGTCATATTTACGTTAGGTACTTTTTAAAGTCTTTGGAGTTAGAGAGCTGAATACATTTGAAATAAAACATAATAGACCTGCTGGTTGCAGACTCAGCTTTTGTAATTTGCACCCCATTGCTACATCTCTCTTGAAAACTTACTATAGCTGGGGGTAAAATAAGAAAATCTGCAATACGCGTTTAAAGATTTGCTTTTAAGAGTGAAGTGTGGATTTACTGTATACTCTGATTTAAATATTGAGAATAATTTTTTATACCAACTAAAATGAAATAATGGCTAATACAGTTAATCCTAACATACAGTATTACGGCCAGATTCACATGAATTAATCGGGCAGAAACGCTTTTTTGCATTTTTTTCTTATTTCAACCAGCACAGGAAGTTCTTTAATACTACAGACCAATTCTATAAGGTCATGAAAACTGCCCGCTGGAGTAAAAAAAGGGATAAGATCAGAAATTGAGTGATTTGAAGAGATATTACAGGATATAGAAAAACTGGACTTGGCGGGATTCGAACCTACGCCTAACATAATTTAGGTTACAACGAGGAGGTTACCTCTTCCACCAAAGTTCAATGCCAGTGTTATATATTGTATATCATATAATACTTCAATATTATTTGAAGAGAGTTCGGACGGAGTTGAGAAACCCGATGACCAAGGAATAGATCCAGAACCAAGATGAAGACGGTCTCAGTAGAGTGTGACTGAAGACGGAGTAAGCGCTGAATTATCCCAAGGAAGGAGTGGAGGAGACTCATATATCACACCCAGGACTGGAGCTGATTACAGATAATGGTCAATCCAGTGATTCATTATCGTGATGTCAAGTTTGTAACATTTTATGTGGAAATTAAGATGTTGTAGTGTTAAGATACAATATTGCTATTACAATACAATATACGGTAAGTACAATACTCACATAACTTAACTTCGTAAGGTTCGCACCCATTCCACATTGAGCAGCCTATCTTCATCATTTGCGCCTGTTCAACGTTCACTTAACCACTTAATGAACACTAAGGTTACACTTCAGTCACATACAGTACGAGGAACTTATCACGGCTAAACCAATCTATGTTCACTTAAATTGAAGCCACACTTAACTGGGCTCTACACATATCTTTCGGCAACTTGAATGTAAAGTGTAATTACAACACTGTAATGTTGATGCATCCCAAAGATTGGCGTCAACTAGAGTCCTTAGATGGGACATTAGGGACATTAGCTCACGACAAAGTAATTTTATTTTTAGTTTCAGATGGTATAGTCCACGCAAAATGAGAAAAGCATGGACATGGAATGTTTTGATCCTGTGCAACACTATAAAAATATTCATTGCACAATTTTTGTTATGCCTTGCATCCAATGCAACAAGGTAACACAAAATGGTGCAAGGAATATTTTTATAGTGTTGCACAGGATCAAAACATTCAATGTCCATACTTTTCTCATTTTGCGTGGACTATACCTGTCACGTCTTCATCAACCAGTCATGGAAGAAGTGCCAACAGAAATTCAAAAAAATATTTTGGCGGGAGCAAATCTTCAAGCTCTCACACATTTAGAACCCAAGCGACACCAATGCTTCGTCTATTAATCAATAATCGCAAGATAAGTAGGCAGCTGATACTATTTACCCTAGCCGAAAAGGCGGGACAACATGAATTGTCTTCCGAAATTCCATTGCTATAATCATCTTGCATTATCACTAAAGCCCGATCCCACCACCAGATAGTGGGACGTACCACCATTTACTAATGCATGGCCGTGACAGTATTCCTATAACCGCGACTTTTCAAACGATGATGGGAACCGCCCATAATGATAAAATAAACAATATATGTCGGTTCACTGCTACCCGACTACGATAGAATAACAGTTGGAACACTTATCAAAATCGATTAAACTCGGTGTTCTGCTTATGCAAGTTTTCGAATAAACAAAGTGTTCCAAACGTAATCATATAGTTTCTTTATATTTCATACGGCCAAGCATGATGATACAGCAGTATACAAGAATATGGAACGGATTAAAACGCCAAACGGGTAACAACTCCCCTAATCTCCTAGGAGGGTACGATGGCGAAAAAACGACGAAGAACAAAATAATCTATTAAATCCAATATAAAATTTAGATTATTTCCATCAAACAGTTTCAGAATTCTAGAAGATGCTGTGAACAAGACACGGAAAGAAACTTAATTCCCGATTGACAAACAAAATTCAGTAAAAAAACACCCCAACACAGCAGTCAGTCAAATTTGTTGGTGGCAGTAACAGCAAAGCGACATATCCGATCACTATAGACAAGAGATCCAGTTTATTTCGTGTCTTTGGGTGACACAAGAACAATTCATCATAGTTTTAGACAGAAATAGAACGAGCAGCAGCAATTTGCCGCAGGGTAACAAGCAGCGCGTCACTTTGATTTGTTTTCTGCTGGATAAGAAGCTTTTTTCCACTTTTTTGTTTTGTTTTTAGGCAATAATCTGACAGAGTGAGCTGTCTTTCTTGTCAATGGACGACGTTGAGGACTCAACTCTATGGCATGGATGAAGAGATCTCAGCACATATGGCACAGAATTGGCTGGCAGTGAAAGATAAAATTAATTTTGCCTACCTCAGAGCTACCTCAGAGACTATCCTTTTTTTTTTTAAAATACACGGATTTTGTATCTGAACATGAAATTTTTGAAAGGCAAAGGCACTCACAAAAGTTTTTAATTATAATATATATTTACAACCATAGGGTCATCAAAAAATGTTGTGCCTTGAAAATTTCAGTAGAGAATTTCATAATTTCTCTTTCGATAGCTATTTGAAGGCATTAGATTTTGCGGGTGGTATGTTTTAGGTGTTAAATAGAGTAGCAAAACCGAAAACGTTGCATTCCCAAACAAAGTTTTGGTTTTGAATAAAAAATTATGGATAGGGAAAGTCCAAAATTTAACCCTAGGACAATAGTTTACCATGAAACTTATATTGTATTATCTATCTCTGTATATACCTATAATAATTCAAAAATAGGAAAGCATGTACGAGTTGACTCGTACCGGTTCTTATTAAGGTTGTAAGCCCTTGAATGGTGCTCTCTCGCATTTAAGTTGTAGTAATATCCCCTTCGTGTGAGACACATTAGGGGTGTTCCGGTCTACGGAGGAAGTGGAGAAGAAGACGAAGAAGAGAAGAAGACGAAGAAGAGAAGAAGACGGCAACATTCCCATACTATTATTAAGGTTGGAACCTGTATGATCATTGAATGGTGCTGCTATCTATCGCATTTCAGTTGTAGATATATATCACCTTCGTGTGAGACACATTAGGGGGGTGTTCCAGTCTACGGGGGAAGTGACGAAGAAGACGAAGTAGAAGAAGAAGACGGAAATAATCCCATACTATTATTAAGGTTGTAACCTTTATCAGTGAATGGAGCTGCTATCTATCGCATTTCAGTTGTAGATATACAGTATATCACCTTCGTGTGAGACACATTAGGGGGGTGTTCCAGTCTACGGGGGAAGTGACGAAGAAGACGAAGTAGAAGAAGAGAAGAAGACGGCAATACTCCCATACTATATTATTAAGGTTGTAACTTTTACCATTGTATGGTGCTGCTAACTATCGCATTTCAGTTGTAGATATACTGTATATCAGCTTCGTGTGAGACACATTAGGGGTGTTCCGGTCTATGGGAGCAGTGACGAAGAAGACGAAGTAGTAGAAGAAGAAGACAGCTGTATTCCCATATTATTAAGGTTGTAACCTGTATCACTGAATGGTGTCGCTATCTATCGCATTCCCGCTGTAGTTATCATCCCCATCCAGGAAAGGGGGGACTTTGAATGCAACAGCCATCACCTTCGTGTGAGACACATTAGGGGTGTTCCGGTCGGCGGGAGAAGTGCATAGGCAAACTTGATGATTCATAGGCCCAATACTATACGGGCAGATGGGGAAAGTGGACTGTGGGCGCGGGGAAGGGTTGGGTTGGAGGGGGGGGGGGGCACGTGGTTTGATCACCACTCCGCCGCTAACTTGACAGGCTTCCAGTCTACTTCTCAATCGGAAACGTCAATTATCTTAGAGTACGGTCATTAGCTGATTTTCGCCTCAGGTTAGTCTGCTAGATGGGGCTTTAATAAACCATTATAAAAAGTCCATATTCTTAAGAGAATAATATGGATACTAGGCTCAAATCTAAGCTCACTAGAAAACACATTACTTCCATAGCTAAATAACATATATATATACTCTTTAAGCTATAATTTCTAGATTGAGCCGAGAAATTGCATACGCAAGCTAACAATTACGTAAGAACTAGCCCCGAGACCTCATTCACAGATGGGGCATGTGGGAGAGACATGCCAAATTGCAATAGAGGCCGTAGTTTATCTCATGAGTGTGTAGGTTAAATATTGATTGATTGAATGAACGCCACTTAAAACAATAGAAAAAATTTAACTACAAACGAACGCTTTAAATTTCTCCAAAACATATCTTCCTGTGTTCTTATAATAGAAAAATATACCGGAATCTGCCAAATTCTACATTAGCATATACTGTAATATGACTTGGAGGTTATTATCGCCCCGAAATAAGCAAAACAGCTAATAAAAGGTTCCTTTGCTATGGATTGATGCCACAGTTCGAAAGGACCCTATGGCTCAGAAACGGGGTTACATTATTTCATCCCTCTCAATCATTCATAAGGAGAAAGACAAGAAATAATTAAACTAAGTCCAGCTCTCGCGCACTTCGATTCAGGCTCCTAGCGCAGGGCGTCCGAAGAATGCTTCTATTCACATGTGAAACTGGACTGAAAAACCTTTAACGGGACGATTATTGGTGCACTATGGACTCAACAATTTGCGGTCGTCAATCTTCTTCTTCTTCGGCCGGTACTCCCCTGCGCCGAAGGAATATATTTATAAATTAAC
This sequence comes from Psococerastis gibbosa, assembly GCA_963971405.1. Taxonomy (NCBI): domain Eukaryota; kingdom Metazoa; phylum Arthropoda; class Insecta; order Psocodea; family Psocidae; genus Psococerastis; species Psococerastis gibbosa. Next base: position 12,687,078 of record OZ020491.1, on the reverse strand, counting down.
AATTATACCCTTATAATACAAATAACCTGTGGGCCCCCAAGTTAATCAACTTGTCGGGGGCTCGCACAGTAAACGCTGTAGATGATGCAACATGTTTTCTATTTCACGTCTGTGTTAGCAAAAAAAACTTAGTTTTAATTTCAAATCAGTTTAATTCATACCATTTAAAATTGTAAGTTAACGTAAAGAGTAATTATAGTAAAGTAAAATAATTAATGTAAAAAGTAAAGTAATAATAATAATAAGGGAATAATAAGGGCACGTTGCTCACCACAACAGCCCAAATAGAGCAGTGGTCATGAGAAAGTACCTCTGCCTGTGCCTAAACCTTTATTGGGCTGTCATACCACGGCATTTTTTCATAACAAGGGCATGAAGCTATCAATCTTATGTTAGAAATGTTATCAAATGCCAAATAGGCTAAGTATACATATATATATATATGGCCAAAGAATGAGTTAAATGCTGTAGCATCTCCGACAAAACTTTGATAAGAAAAACAAGTTAGCCTCCTATACTTTAAAATTAGAAACCTTCAGGGTGTTAGATAAATAATTCAAAATAATGACAATATGTATAAAATTCCAGGGTCTCCATTCATCGGCAAGCGAATTCCAGCAGTACCTTTCAATTTGCACGTTACAATTGCGCTAAGGTACCATATGACACAATAAAAACGCATTAAAATGTCCTAAAATACTGTGAAACTATTAAAAAACCAACACAAAGTTATAGAGTAAAAAGTCTAATACTACGCAAAATCACAAACACCGGGCAGCGATAGATATAAAAGTATAAAAGGACGCGGTAGTGCGGCAGAGCGCGAGCGTTCCTCCTGCAGGAGGGTGGCGGCCAAACTGTCAGCACTGAGCACTGTCAGCAGGAGAATAGGGGTTGCGTACGCACCACCCCTTCCCACCCACTTCGAAAGTGAGTGTGCTTTGTTGTGCTTTATAAGGCGATGAGTATGGGTTTGATTTAAGAGGGCGTGTTCCACATTGGTTAGATAAAAACACATCTTGATCCAGCGGGCCATCTATTGCCATTATTATTATTATTTTTAATCTTAACCTGGTATATAAACAAGATGATTTTAGAATGGAAAGTGCTATTCATCCCCAAAAATAAAATGTAAATATATTCACAATAACACAATCAATTTAGATACCTTTAAACCACGTTCGTGGGATCGAATCCCGCCAAGTCCAGTTTTTATCTCTAATTTCAGTTATTACGTGGCGGTTGCCTCTTCAACCAAAGTTAATTTAAAAAGTCAATGTTATATTCTCTATATAATACTACAATATAACAGTCAGAGCTAGCTAAAGAATTGCTCGTTAGATAGGCATTGTCCAAGGTGTAGGGCGGCTATTGAGTAGCTTGTCTATGTAGAGGAACGGAAGATAATAATAACATATAAACGAGGTGAGTTTCTTAACGACAAGCAAAGGTTACTACCACTCAGATTAGTATAGGGTTTGGTTGTTAGTTCTTTCCACACTTTCGTCTATATACAGAGGACAGTCGATGGGCCACAATAAGTAGGCCTGGGTCCATAAATAGTCCTTCAAAAAAATTACAAATTTCGTCTATACAGCCCTACAGCGGCTTGGACACTTCATTCCGTAGTTCTGACTTTTGGCTCTCAGAAAGGTATTGGTGGTGTCTTATCAAACCACTAATATTGCTGGAGCCAGGCGCGGATCTACGGGGGGGGGGGGGGGGGCTATAGCCCCCCATTTGGTCCTCAAAATGCATTAACCCCACTATTTCAGTCCTATTTATCACAAATTGTCTCCCGGGGGAGACCCCCGGGCCCCCCTTGTCCTCGATTGTATTAATGACCTATAATATAGAACCCTTATTGCTCTAAAAATGGGTAAAACCCCAATAGGCTATTTCAGCCCTATTTTTCAAAAAAAATTCGTAAATTTGATTTTAGCCCCCTCCTTGGTCTCATTCTAGATCCGCGCCTGGCTGGAGCCATTTAAACTAATCAGCGTTAACAATGCACCAAGCATCGAATTCAAAAACAAAAAAGAACTTTCATACACAACTTATGGTCAAAAGGGAAAAGCGAAAAATTGCGTAGATTGCGTTGAGAGACAAATGACCTCAAATTAGCAGCATCATAAAATTCGAAACATTCCCAAAATGAGCCACAACGAGAATACAAAACCAGCGAAATATTCAAAAAGCCAAGGCTCCACACTGCCGGCCTGGTTTTGGGAACCCCGCACCCCCCCCCCCCCCCCCCGTCAGCCCCTCCCCAATTCCGCAGCCTCTTTCCCAAATGCGTCAGCCCTCAAAACCCCTTTTATTATCCTCTCCCTGAATAAAATTTAATGTAAATAAATGACAATAGGCTGTGACAGATATATTAAGCCCTTTCGTAAATTAAAACCGGCCTGTTAATAACGTTTTTAAGGGCCAACTCGTCAGTTTAGACGCACTTGACTCGAAACTGGTGAAATATATTGGTGTCAACGTTCCACTTTGATGACGATCGTAAAGCGCGGCACTATGCTGCAAAGACGTATAAATCATTTGTTAGTAATTACTATTAAGCTTAGTTCTGAACTAATGAAAAAGCATAATGTGCCTAATGGCTTTGATACACATAGGAAGGTTACGAATTTTAGATGAATCATATGGAAAGGAGCAATAATATTTGGCCAATGGCAAATCAAATATTTAATAACAGCCCTACAGCATAACGAAATAGAATTAATAATTTTCATTACACATTTCGAAACCTTTTACAGCGTTTGACCCGGCTACCACTATCGAAAGTAGAACCCAATAGAAGCCGCTATGTTTTTTCCTACTCCAATAGTTGAAGGCTTCCAATTCCTTTTCAGTAGCTTTGTCAACGATGGTCACCCTTAGAGTTTTTTTTTTACATTCAAGTTGTAAATTTTTAGAATTTAAGAATGTCAACATTCATGTCCTCGTGTCATACAATATTATTAGATTAGTACTACTGTGATGCTTAAGGCGGGGTTTCCACATACGTCAATGGTCAATGAGAAATATGAAATTGAAGGTTTAGCAGACATTAAAGACATACTAAAAATTCTGCCACCACATCAAAACCATATTTCTCATTGACAATTGACGTATATGGAAACCCCGCCTAAAGCCTGTGGTCCCAGGAATCAGGAGAAGTGGAAGCCCAAAGATGGAAAATCCAGGCAATTATGGACCAACTCACACTCACAAACCTGGATAGATGGCTGTGGAGGCACCAATGTCGTACCTCAACCCCCCGCGTAGGGGATAAAGGCGCGAAAAAAGTAGAAGTTAAAAGCAAGTGATGCCGAAAGCCTGTCAAGGCGTAGCCAGGATTTTTTTCGGGGGGGGGGGGGGGGTTAAATTTCATTGGGCAGTGGTTTTTATTTTTCCTCTCAAAATCCGATTCTATCTAGTAGGCCTATGAAGCCATTTCATTTCGGGGGGTTCGAACCCCCTCTTGGCTACGGCCTTGAAGCCTATAATAGCAGGCTTCAAAATTAAAAAAACTTACCGAAGCCATATTTTGATTAAAACTGACGAAACACCTTGCTAGAGGATGTGTGCTGCTGCATGCCATCGCAGCAATACCGAGAGCAGTGATCATACTGAATAACTAAGAAACACAAAGATAAACTAGCAAAGGCTTAGCAACAGGAGACCCGTGGGTAAGTTGGGAATAGTATAGGTTAGATAACTTTGTTTTTTCAGTATGTGTATTGAATTTCAATCGTGAACGTCATGGTAAACACGGTCTGTTACAAACTATTGACAATCTGAGGAATCTGGCTTAATGTAACAAAACTGTATTTTATTGATGTGTTGAAGCAGTAGAATCCGGGATGATAGATTGATAGGTCATTCTGAAAGCATACTTCCAAACGTTTCGTCAACATCTGCGTCAACATCTGTTTCATTGGTGCTGAGCCTCCGAGATACAATCTTAGAAGTCTATGCAGTTCAACTGAAGATGTCGACTGCAGAAGTTGGCGAAACGTTTGGAAGTACGCATTCAGGACAACCCTGGCCCATCATCCCGGTTTCTACTGCTTAATCACGTAACTCCGGACTCCGGCAGTGGAAGCCTCATTGATAATAATTGATTTTATTGCTAGGGAACCTTTTGTATTAATTTATATCGCAGCTTTATACCTGTACAATAGGTCAAGGCCGTAGCCAGGATTTTTTCGGGGGGGGGGGGGGATTTAGAAATTTCATTGGGTATTACATAGTGGTTTTTATTTTTCCTCTCAAAATCCGATTCTATCTAGTATGAAGCCATTTCATTTCGGGGGGGGGGGGGGGGGGGGGGTGGTTTGAACACCCATGAACGGCCACGCAATAGGCTACTTTACAACAGTTTAAAACCGATTTTAATTATCTTTTATACACCATTAAAAAAATGTTTCCTAAAACAAACGTTATTTAGTACGAGGTACAAGTAAGAGTATTAGGAGCGAGAGAAAGTATTTTCCCCCATCAATTTATGATTGATGGTTAAAAGGGGTTCACATGACTGTAGTATGTGACGTCACTTGTGTTGCCGCGGAGTACCCGCGAGTATTAGAATTACTAGTAATAGTATTTTAGTAGTACCCGTAAGTCATTTTCATGTAACCCATGCCTGCCGGCGTTTTGGCTATTGTAATCCACAGCAAAACAACAGCATTTATTTATTGATTTTTTAAATACTTACAATTTTTTCATATTGTATTTTATATTTATATTTTATTGTTACATTTGTCAAGTACCTTATCTAATATATATATATATAACAATATATTAATACTATATATTTACAAATATACGAGTAGCTTATGAGCCAGCTCGAATCATTTAACTCCCGCATTATGTTCGGCATAAATGGCGCCTAGGGTAAGTAGCTACACGGCCGTGCCCAGGGTCCATGGGGTCCGGACCCCCCCCCCCTCTGAAATAAATTTGTGTATGTAAACCTGTATGGTTTGAAGAATTTATCCATTAATTCATTAACAAATGACGTAAAAAAAAAATTGGACCCCCCCCCCCCCCGAAATCAAAACCTGGGCACGGCCTTAAGTAGCTACATTACCATTTATAAGCTACTTCATTAGGGGCCGGCAGGAAGTAGTGTTCGACGGGTTAATAACGACTTAGGCCTCATATTTGGGCCCATAGAGCGACCCCGACTTGACTGTCCTACGCCAGCCCATAGGACAGTGGACCTCCTGATTATAGTGGATTCCGAACCACTTGGGAAACACAGTGAAGTCACACGATTAGTTCGGAGGTGACCAGGACAAGTCCTACCATGTTTCCCTACCGCCACTGTGCACACGACCAAGTTATCTGCATCTTTGAACCTGCTCTGGCCCGCTGGATTCAACTTGGTATGGCGGCCGGCTGGAAAGAATATTATTGGTATTTTAATGTTTTCGCATGAATATTAGCCATAGGGAAACTGGTACAGGTCCTCAATGTCAACATACACCGGCTGAGACAAGCTTATCATTTAATTATATAATTATAATAAATAAATAATAATAATAAATTATATTATTCAACATGCTGCTGAGCTTATGGTGGCGTGATAGTGTGTCACAGCGCAGTGCTCCTGCATAGTAATTAAGAAATTTGACCTAAGTTTTAAGCGAAATATGTTTAGCTGTGTGCTGGAAATAAAAAAAAATTAAACAATTCCTGATAAGAATACCTAACCAAACGAATATAATAACTTAGAAGTGCAGTGGCACTAAAAAATAACAGTATCAGTAACCGTGTCAACAAAGGCCTTGACTAGGACAATTAATCCGACCAGACATCATAAAACGTCAGACTTGGGTAAGAATAAAACGTGCAACCCACACAATGCAAGATAGCAGAAAAGGTTACAGTTGGCGGGGGAGGGGGCGTGCGCACTAGGGATTTAAAATGGATAAGATAAGAATACATATAGAGCAAGTTTTGCATGAATTCCTGGATAACATTGTAGTGTAGACATGGGACAATGTAAATTACTATGCTATATAAGCTTCAAAAGAATAAAGTTTACAATGCAAGCCCATCTTTCTGCCACAAACGTCATTTGAAGTTATTTTAGTTTACTTAAAAGAACATGTAAAAACAGTGTTAACGTGAACTGGCAGTTTCGCCCTATGTTTACATACGGCTATTATTTTCTGGTCCATAAAGATAATGTGTACCGTACAATAGGAATAATAATAATAGTGTATTTATGGAAAAAATTGTTAAAATTTAGACATATGCTACACAATACAGCAGCAGCCATTAAGGCTGCATAGCTGATCACAATTCAAAGCAAAATACAAGTGCAATACGCTTCGGTAACGCTAAGAATAGACAAGTTAAAAACCAAGATACGTGGAAAAATTAATGAATTCTTCCCAAATTTCAGCTTTGCTATCTTGTATCTGGTCCCCTCGATCCTTCATCGTAGAAAAACCGCCCAATTATCTATGTTACACCGAAACTATTGTTCTGACTTAAAAAAGTACGAACACATTTTTTTAACTCAATATTTTGAGTAAAACTGGAGCTAATAACCTGAATCATAAAACCGGAAAATTGAAAAAATAAATGAAAGTGTCCATAGCGTGTATCACAGGCTGAAATCTCCAATATATTCGATACGGAACAGGCGTACCGAGAAAATGCCAATAAAGTCCGTCCATCGAGGATGCGTCTACGATATCAAAGGGAACCCCCCTCCCCCCTCGAGGGTATATTCGACCCCTAGCCCCTCTGCCCCCTTAATGAGCGTCCAGTCATATATACGGCCAGTGATAGCGGCACCCCATAGTAGAGCTACCTCACTGCAAAAGCATTAAAAACTCTCCAGTTATCGAAGTTGTCCCTTCATTTGCTAGTAAAACAAGGGTTACTTGTATTGGGGAACATTTTAATGCAAAAGATATTTTTTCCACGGAGTAACATCTAATTCAGTGTCCCTCCACCTATGCTTTTGCCGTAAAAATAGAAATTTCTCCATATTGTCAATGCCCGAGGATAATGGGGTAGTACAACGTGTATGGGCCGATAAAAAGGCAGAGTTTTAACCCTTATAGTAATTAATGGGCCTTTTATACCCCTCACGTAGTACACAGCGCGCCCCTTGCCAGATAAACACGAAATACGGCGCTATTGTTCAATGAAAAAAAAATGAATGCGCCACTAATGAACTAAATAATATGGTAGAATCGAAAATTAAATGAAAACACTGTGTGAAATTTACATTCGTTGCGTAACAACAATATAAGACTGTGTATCGTGTATGTATCAAAGAGATTAAGCATTAAAAATCAGTGCACACTTTAGAAACTTAATACATTTTTCGTAAAGAAATTTATTTAGAAGTTACGAGAATTCATAGTATTTTCAATTGTCATAGATGAAAACAAAACTATCTTAACAATGCATTGGTTCTACAGTGTAAACAAAAGTTTTTGTTATTTTTTGTTTATTAAAATGAAATACCACGAAGTCACGAGTAATCTAATTATTTATTCTACAGTATGTTCATGCTGCACGTTGCTAAAGAAATGCCCCGTGGACAATTATTATATGCACAATTAAATTATTATTATATTATTATTATTATCTTCGGCTTGAGGGGGCACCGGTTGTTATTTCACGTTCTTATGTTCATTTTTGTTGAGAAATACACGGTTTTTCTATTCTATTCTATTATCATTTGAATTTCGCGCCCAAATCCGTTGTATGTGCCGTAGTGGTGTGTGCGCGCGCAGTAGAGAACATCAACTACAGTACCGCAGAAATCACGAGCAGTATGTCCAATTTTCTAACTTAAATAATCATCATAATTCATTCCCACCCCGCAATCTCTTTTAATAATCAGGGATCCAGATTAATCCTTTATATCCAAAAAACTGGACCCGACGATAAACCCACGATGTATGCCATAGCGAAGAATCATGTTTACCACTATCCCCCCCCCCAGCAAACCCTAAAATAAGATCATAGATTCGTCCAAGGCCGTGCCCAGGCTTTGATTTCGGGGAGGGGGGGGGTACAAATTGTTTTTTATGTCATTTATTTAATTTATGAATTCATCAAACAATACAGGTTTAAAATTTAAAAAAATATTTGTAGGGGGGATCCGGACCCCTTGGACCACCCCCTGGCCACGGCCATGGATTCGTCTATAGTTCAAAAGGCACCTAGGCTATACCTCAAAATTCCCACAGGAAAACAAAAATAAGCTCTTATCTCTACGTGGTGAAGCCATTCATCACTCCAATCAAATTTGGGGGACATATTCGCATTGGTAAGGGGACTTCTCGTTAACGTAATTGTGTGGGGTCCGTATGTGACCGTAGTCAGCACTCGGGGGGTCTCGGCTCGGTCTCTCAGGGACCAATAATGACGTCTTTTCTTTTATGCCTGCTCTCAAATCTTATTGCTGAATATGATATTTTTTTGGAGGGGAGACTTCAATTTCAATTCTTTCCTTTCTCGAATTTTAACGGGTCCTGTTAGCAGCCTTTGAGCTTTATTATGCTGTATTTTGAATTTATGGGCTATCGGAATTTTGAATTCTTTTGTACCATAGAGGTTCGCTAGCATTTTTGTACGTAATTCTGAAAAAATGTCGTCGATTTATATGGAGGATTTGGAGTACAATCGTAAGTCGTGTTCGCACGCCGCTTCGCAAGGCCACGTCACGCTGGTAAGAGAGGCTGACAAGGAGGCTGTCAGAAGCAAAACCACAAGCAAAAAGGCCTATTAGACGTCCTAGGATCATAAATTTAATAATTGTTCTATAAATTTATAACGCATAGTTTAGTTTACAATTATTTCTTATACTATTTTTAACTGTAAGTACTAGGAAATTAATCTGATTTTTTTATATATTTCGCTGCAAATTGCTCAGCAACACAAGTCACCGTAGGAGAACTTAGTACTGAGCTTGACGGGTAGACTTTGATTGAAATTTGTTGAAAAATATTACGATTACGATAATGGTCAAAATGCCTACTTAGCACAGCAGTTATTTGACAATTTTGAAGTTGCAGCAACAGTGAGTGTGACAACTCGGAAACTGTAAGTTAGCCTAGTGAACGGCTCACCGGCCTTTAGCTTAAAGCTTAAAGATGAAGAATTATTAAAATGTTAAATACCGCGTCGGAAAAGAAGCCAACGGCAGACATGTAATTAACTGGAGAAGTTAATCCTGCTGTAATGAAAAAAGAAGCATTGAAATGTTAACATACAAGGTGACTTCCAATTAACGGTTCTGAAATTTGAGAGAACAAATGGGCAACATTCATTTGTTAGAAAACGTGGGTAACCGGAAAACGGAAATGAGGAGTAACCCTTCCCCAGCAGCGATCCAAAAATATTCTAGCTTGCTTAATGGAATTCTACTAAAATAAGCTCATTTCATTTTCAATATACTAACGCTTTTTTAGGAGATCCTACCTATCTGAAAGGGTTGCAGCTATAACGGGCTGCTGACGGTTAAGAAACGGAAACTAACATACTTCGGTCATGTAATGAGAAACGAAAAGTATCGCTTTCTGAATGTAATCATCTAAGGGAAGATAGAAGGACAGAAGGCCCCCGGCAGAAGATGACCATCCTGGTGGAAAAACTTGAGGCAGTGGTTTGGCAAGAGCACAGCTTCCCTTTTCAGAGCAGCAGTCTCCACCTTCTGAATTCTCATGATGATCGCCAAACTTCGATAGAAGAGGCATTAAATGAAGACTAACATAAAGGGCTGCGAATGAGTTTGAAGGACATCCCGAAGGACAAAGGATCAACGGCACATGACCTATCTGATCCCCAGTTGCAAAAATCATTGCCTAAACGACCATTCTGGGTGCCGATTTGGAATGCAATTCTCTGAGGACAGCGACCAGCATCCTACGCCTTTGGCCTCTAACAATCCCAGTTTAAAAATTTAATTACAAGGTGATATTAGGTCGTACTTGAGGAATCGTTTATTTGATTATATAATACCGTGCATTATAAATTTAGCTACTGTACTATGTCAAAGTTACATCTGTATATGAACGCACCTGAGAAATATACAATTCCAAGGGGGGTAATCTCTCAAACGCACTCTAGACGACCAGCTAGGCATAAATTTCAGCAGAAAAACTTTTGAGTAAACATCATCGTTAAAAATGGAGGTTTTCGAGCAGTTTTGAAAATTCAAAGAACATTGAGGCGCATTGTCTCGGAAAATGATCCCCTCTTTCTTTGTCTCACGGATATAAGATCCTACTTTCAGAAAAAGAGATATCCGTCCCTGCCCCCACCCATTTATACCCCCTGTCTTAGCTTTTTCAGCAATGTTCATTAATTTCTCGTCGACTGCTTCTGTACAATCATTTTCCTTTTTTGCTTTCCTCTATTTCCGATTAGTTCAGACGGAATTTACAATTAAGTTGCAGGATTCAGACTGCTATGCGAAGCAGAACGTTTTAAACAGCAAACAAAGAAGGTAAATTGAAAAGTCCAATGCTATCATATTGTGACAGTGCGGTAAGCTATCCATATCCTTAATTTATTGACATGACATGCAAAGTAGTGGTACGAACTCTGACATTCAACTGAAAGGTTGTTGGTTCGATTCCCGCACATATTTTTTGGCCATGCTTCGAAGGGCATGTCAAGTACAGCCCCAACGCCGCTAGGTCGGCTTAGTAATAAAACAAAAAGTAAGTTTTTATTTATTATTTATAAATGGGAGTTTGACAAAAGCTGCATTAGCAAATTGTATAGCTCTAAGTTTTCCTTATTTAACCGTTAAAATTAAAAAAAAAATCAATATGTGGGATAGCTGAAAAATCCTATAAAAGAATGTTTGCATCCTAATAATCGTATTAGCCTTGCTATCTACTAGTAATACCTGGTATAGCCCTCATTGTATTTATTATATGCAGTAGGTCCATTTACAGTTATTAAAGTCTGCTTCCTTTCATAAAAATATTAAGAGGATACTGGCCGTATACATTGGCCACCCCTGGGTCACAACAAAATATTTTTTATTTAGCTATTTTATTTATTTTATAGAAATTTGGTATATTCAATTGGTAGAGAACTATTTCATACACCCTATTATAAGGTGTTTTTTTTCATTTTTAATGCTATAATTTGTCCATGAATTGGATAATTCGGTAAAATTCTGCCTATTATCAGTTTCACGGAAAAACTCCTGCACAAAAAAAAAGTCCTTCGTAGAGCGATGCATGAAATGGTCCTCTACACCAATTGAATATACCTAATTTCTATAAAATAAACAAAAAAGTTAAATAAAAAATAAAAACCAACCTCTTTTGTTGTGATCAAGGGGTGGCCAATGTGTACGGCCAGCTTCCTCTTAAGGAAGATGATAATACTGAATATTTTTATGGTTACCGTAATTCAAGTTAAAATAAAAGCAATACTTGCCGCTGTTTCTTCCTGTAAAACCAAACTATATACTCAGCATATACATATACAAAATTTCGAAGATTAGTAAGAGTTATCGTATATTATACTGTAGCACAAATTGATAATTACGGCTAGGATTATGAACTACTATGCGTCAAGCACACAGATAATATTGAATCTTGAAAAATAATGAAATGTGAAAGCGACTTTCAGACTCCGAAAAAGCGATCAAAACAGCCCCATATCATCACTCTACATTATCCCACCCCTCAGCACTTCATAATATTGCTCCCCCCTCCCCGGTGGAGACCAAAGAGTCATAAATGGACAGTAGGTAGATGGAAAAAGACGCGTGCAATGAATGGATAGGAAAACATCTCGAGAAATAACCAAAGTTTTCACTACAAAACGCAAGAAAACGCCGACCAAAAAGTTCCCTTCTCTTCGTTTCAAACCGTTTATGATTTGTTTCCCCGAGTTTTCCTTCCTTTTTTCAAATATCGGATTCGATTTTGATTTCTATAGAAGGTGAGTCTTTTTGGATTATCTGCCGCCTTTCCGACTCCTTTTTCGTCTAGTCGGGTTCTAGGGATTTCCAAAGTTTTTAGCAGTCTTACCCTCTTATCTGCTCCCCTTCTTCATTTAGTTCATCCTAAAATTTGAAGCCTTTCATTCAGTATTCATTGTTTCCCTTGTTTTCATGATTTGATCTCCCGCCTTTTTGTTTGCATAGCCTTGCCCAAAGGCTTTTATATTTGCTTTCATCTTTGATTAAATTTTCATTTTCATGCTCGCGTTGGCGAATTTTCTTTAAGAGATTTAATTCAGTCTTCGAAAAACTAATTAAAGTAGTATTCAATTCACCATTCAAAAATGTCTATAGATAAACCTATGAGTCGTAACAAAAATCGCTTTCATTAGGCAGCATAAATTTCCAGTTCTCAAGGAAGTTTTCTATCCATTGCGGAAAGTAACATCACTAGAAATCGCCGCAAAATTGCCCAGATAAGTGGTAAAAATTTCACTTATTGTAAAATACATGTGAACAATGAGGTATATTGTATTGCAGCCTCAATTCAACCCATACACATACAGTATATATATATTTTTTCCTCTTTTATATAAAACTTTCTAATTTAAGTTAGGCTCGGATATATGTATATATGCAATACCTGCTGATACTTTTCCTTATACAAGTATTGTCAAGTTCGCATTGTATTGTAAGTTCACTGTATTGTAATACAGTACCAAAGAATATCAGTCTCGTAACAGTGAATCAGAGCAAAAGAAAAAAAAATACGTTCATATGATATAGAAGTCAACTCAACATTTCCTAATAAAAAATATCTTGTGCAAACAAGGTATATGGAGAAGCTCTTCCTCCTCCCCATCCCTTGGTCCTCGGCTCTAAAAAAGGGAGGATTTCCAGGAATGCGGAGAGCGAAGTTGAAGGGCGCTTAAAAATTGTAATAATCTCTTTTAGGTCCAGCTATTTCCAATTTTGTTTGCTTCCTTTAAGCCCGCACTGAGTGGCTCACTTTCCCAAATTTCGTTTTTTATGGATTTCTAACAAGTTTTTTTTTTTAAAAAGCCTTTTTGGAAGAAATATAGTTGTAACTACAGCTTTCTACGGTTGATAAATTAGTTTACGATGTTTTCCTTTTTCACTGCTGGAAGGCCCATTCCCATCCTCCAGGTTTTCCGCTGGAAAAACGCGAGAATTTCGTTTTTTTCGTTGTTGAGCCATTTCCACTGCAATATTTCATTCCATTTCCAGATATTTTCTTTATGCTTGCTTCTTGGTGATATTTTGGTTTTGTGTGAAGCTATTCAATGGAATTCATAAAAGGAAGTAAGACCTTTTACTTCACAAATTTGGAGCAAATACTTCAGAAGAAGGAGAATAGAACTATTGTTAAGACAGGTGGTCGAGATGTAGGGATAAAATTATGACCGGGTGTTAACATAAGCCACAGAACTGGCTGTCGCGGCAAGCCATTAAAAAAAGAGCAAAAGGTTTTGAGACGCCACTAAAAGCTCGCTTCCCTTCCAAACTTGTATATTCCTACGCCATAGAGTGTTTGTAAGCACACTTCCGCAAGATAACCCCCCAATAATTTGGAATGACTTTCAAGTTTTAAAGAGAGACGTCCTCAGGATCATAACCCCCCCCCCTTCCCCGCACCCCTCTGGATTACAGCCAGGGAAATGCAGGAACACGTACTGCAAGGGGCCCAGCATCATTTTCATTTATAACCTCCCCGCTTCCTCCCCCCTCGGTAAAGGTAACCTAGGGGATGATGCTCCCGCACCATTGTACAAATGCTAAATTCCAGTCATACCCAAGCAAATTGAAACTATCAACCCCCAGTTATGCTTATTGAGCTTGCTCGACAAAGCAGGTTTATTACATTGCACGAATTGGGGAAGAAACATTCATGGGCTGGTAAGACCGCTGGAAGCAAACGAGTTGTAAAATTCGATGGATGCCATTGAGGTAAAAATTAAAATATTCAACAAAATCACCATTAAATGGAATGTTACACTCCGAATGGAGAACTTTCGTATAGCAAAATGCTTGCGCTCAACCAATCGAAACATTCGGTTTGGTCGTCATTTCTCTAAGGACTCCTCCCTATACGTAAGATGTCTTATTATAAAAATGACCTAATTTTAAACTCTAAAGAAAACTTTTATGAATACGAAAAAAATTAATTAATTTTAATTAGTTATGTTATTGTATGCTCACATAGCAGGAGAGCCTAGAGCTTGACGAAGGGATAAGGGGTGGTTAAGCCATCTTTGATTAGTTAAATTACCATAATTAGTCAAGGAACTTTCGAACTTTACATATTGTTTCCTCCTACGCTTCCCTTCATTTTGGTAATCCATGAGATTGATACCCCCCCTTGAGGCTACACACCTTAATCTGCCGGGCAAACAAGATTCGAAACAATACATTCAACTTCTGTTTCAATGACGGTATTCTGGTGGACCCGAAGACGTCCCGCCTATAAACTTTCAACTTGCCCATTTCTTCGTTTAAAAGAAGACACTTTTATGTCCACAGAATCATATTATATTGCTTACCTGGAACAAAAATGATTGAAAAGTCAGTTTCACAGTTTTTTTTCACTTTTATAAGACTCATTCCTGCTGCTGCTGATGTCGCACTGAAACTGAGGAAAAGAAGACTCAGATGGTGGGGCCACGTCCAGAGGAGAGAGGAAACATCCCTCCTAAAGCGTATACAGAACATGACACTCCCTGGACCCCATGACCGAAAATGACACTCCCCAGAAAAATCGAAGAGGATATAAGGGCTCTCGCCCTGAACAAGGAAGACGCTCTAAACAGAGTTGTTTGGAAACGCCGCTGCCGTGCCGCCGACCCTCCCTGAGGACAAAGACGATGTAAAAGTAAGTAAAAGTAAAGTATTCCATAACCGCACAACCTACAGGTTTACTAGGCCTATGGTTATTTGAATAAGTTATCACCTGAGTTTGAAATCTTTGACATTATGGTGCCACAGAAGAATATTAAAAATATCACTTAGAGATCACATCTCTCTCGAAGAGTAACTCCAAATGAACGGGTCGATTTATACGACCTGGCAAATTTTTCAACGCCTTTGGGAGCAAGAATGATCGTGTTCAGCCAAAGAAGACGCACGTAGAAGCCCTAAACAAAAAATTGGCGTTCGGAACCTATGCATAGAGCTCAAAACCACACGGATTGAGAACTAAGATTGAAAGATTTTCCAGAAACTTAAGAAGAAGTTTACGATGAAAGTGAAGAGTTTGAACTAAAACACGCCAAGCATTGGAAGTAAGGAAAACATACCTTCTCACAATGCATGTACAGCTTTAAAAGTAAAGATTGTACGAGTACCAACGAAAACCAAGAAAACTTACAAAATGCATATGAATACGACTGTCAAAACTTAAGTGATATGACGGAGGAGATAGCATGATATGTTACAACTTACAAAAGACGAACAGGGGTGTTTAAGAGACAGAAAGACACGATAGCTATACGCGTCGCGACAAGATGGCTGCCGCGCGATAAAATAAGCATCAATCATACGGAAATTAAATGTCCTGGAAAGCGCCAATCTGTTTCTACCTTGAAGCGTCTCCAAAGTGGTGAACTGGGGGAATTCGTAGAGGACTCCTGTATTGAATTCTAAGTATAGGACAACTCCATCTTCAGAAGGAATCCATCATACGTACTTTTTTTTTCTTCTGTGTGTGTTTGGTTTTTATAGCAAGCACAAAAGAAAATAACATATAACATGTGGAAATTTAAACTTTAAAGAAATATCAAAAACAAAGGATTCCAGTATGTCAGATCCAATCGGAAGCAGACTACTGCTACTAATGCGATACTATAGTGATTGTATAAAAATACTGATTTTTGGTAAAGACGAGACTGGAAAGTGGCATGCGTCTGGTCCAGGCGGAGAAATTGCAGTCTCGCTTCTCTCATTTTTAACACATACAATATTAAGTCGTATTCACCCACTAAAAAATTTTTGCCAGGCATATCAGAGCGATGATACACGCAATGAAAGCTTTTTATACGTATAAGGTTTATAGGTGTTTAGCGCTGAGACAAACGGAGAGAAACCCTTTAACAATAGGTGCACAAACTTCAATTTTACATTAAAAACCAATTGTACAGCAATAACTTTTTTTTTGCAGTATTTTTGCGTCGACCTAATAGCTCTATTGCAACCGCTTTTTCACCTTATTCCCCGTCTAAAATACCCGATCTCTTTAAAAAGTTACGGGTTAGCTTTACGGGGTCTCGACGTATGTTCTCTAACTCCGACCCAGGTATGGTCCTTAGGCGATGTCGGGCTAGAGCTTCACATTCTAGTGTAACATGATCTGCTGTCTCGTCCTCCATATCACACCACCTGCATAGACGTATTTGTAGACTTTGATTCTGTGCAGGTGATGTCTCAAGTTGCAGTGAACAGTCAGTAGTCCAACTATTTTCCTTATCTCTAACCTACTAAGCAACAGTAGGTTTTGAATGAGTTTCCTGGCTGGTAGGATTCCGAGATTTTAAATCCTCGTTGTTCTGACTGTGCCAGTTTTTAATTTTATTTCTTTGTATCCATCTGCCAATAGCGGTCTGCGTATGACCGTACAATATACCGCTTTTTGGCTCTGGCCCAATAAATAATGTATCCGAGCCCTTATTCGTTAACTTATCCGCATGCTCGTTTCCTTCTACTCCAGTATGGCCAGGTACCCATTCGATAATGACCTTATTGTCCTTACTCAGCCTCTGGAGTATTTTTTCCACTCCCAAACCATTTTTGATGTAGTCCGGTAGGATTACAAAGCATAGAATAAATATTTACTGTTACAAAGCCTTTATAGAGGCTTGGCTGTCAGAATAAATGTGTATGGTCTTGCCTATGCATCCCATATTCAAGTTTTCTCTTATGCACTCATATATAGCACATATTTCTGTCTGGAAAACTACAAAATTTTCCTAGGGTAATGCTAATGGATTAATCATAGTTTACACCATATATCCCCAAGCCTGTACCTTTATCAGTCTTACTTCCATCAGTATACCGTACTAGTGTATTTGGGCCGGCACTCAGATCACTTTGCTTCCATCCTTCTCTTAATGAGATTCTGGATTCAAAGCTACGTTCAAAGTCAAACCTAGGTTTCATTTGGTCAGAAGGCATCATTGTGCATTCATCCATCGTGATAGAGCTAACGTACGTAGGAATGGCCTCGTTTGGAGTTCCTCCACAGCAATAACATAAGAAATAGTAAATAGATGAAACGTTCCCCTACATTTATAAATAAATAATTTAAAAAGTTTACTTTGTTTTTTCCTGAATCCATTTTGACTGCATAGACATTATAATAGTACCGCCACTATCAACGATTGGCCATAGATATGGGAAATGATTTGTGCCCATAATAGTAGACACGGTGGAAGGAGTTCCTACATCAAAATGGAAATTTTTTGTATTTACTTAGTCCTCAATGAAAACTCTAAAATCGATATATCCTGTAAATTTTGACTTTATAAAACAATATTTGGGAGTAGACACGGTGGAAGGAGTTCCTACATCAAAATGGAAATTTTTTATATTTACTTAGTCCTCAATGAAAACTCTAAAATCGATATATCCTGTAAATTTTGACTTTATAAAACAATATTTGGGAGTAGACACGGTGGTAGGAGTTCCTACATCAAAATGGAAATTTTTTATATTTACTTAGTCCTCAATGAAAACTCTAAAATCGATATATCCTGTAAATTTTGACCTTATAAAACAATATTTGGGAGTTTCGGTTTACTTATCAGTTCAGTTCGTGACACGGAGATTATAAGTACATCTAGTCCTTTCATGTGCTATGAGCTGAAAAGTTTCCCGCACAAGGAGGTGGCTTATTCACGGGCTCCCAAATAAGTATAAAGGTAGGAATACAATTAGGGGGTGCTCAAGAGCGAAAAGGTGAAACGTGGTTGGGCTCCCGAAAAGGAAGCTAATTTGAAAGGAAAGTTTGCTTCGAAGAAGTTTTCAAAGAAGTCGTAAAATATCCCATGTCCCTAGGATACCACTACAATGTCACGCTTTATTCAAGTTATAGATATTTTTTGAGTAGATACGACCATCCTCGTGATAAGTAAATAAATAAATAAATAATAACATGTATTTTTCTACAAGTATTCACATTACAATAATTTTTTAATTATAATTATTCAAACATTATTACAATTACATAATTATTAATATTATATTTGTAAATATAAAAATATATAATAAATATAAAAAATATATTGTAAATTCTACGAACAATGTCCTGGAAGCGGGGAAATAGTGGCAGGCAGGAAGACATATACGTAAATCATTTTCCGATAGATTTACAAACAAGCGATCTTCAACAGTTTCATCAATCCAAGAAAAAATCTGAAGCACAACGACCTATCACGAGCAGGTCTGAGGACATAGGTGAAATATCTAATTTTTTTACCACTGCTCTGTTTGGGATAATTTTTCCTCAAACTGTGAAGACAATATACCCACCACTGTTGAGTGGACCCAGGCCCGATGAAAAAATGACCCGCTTTATGTCGTGCATGAAACATTATTATTTAGATTAAACCAAGTTCGCATTTAGACTCGTATCTGTACTTGGTTAAGTCATCCTTTCGCCTGTTTCAGTGTGTCAATGGTGAGCTTGTCTCAGCTTGTCCATTATCGCTTGTAGCCGGTGTAGGTAGACATCGAGAGCGTATACCAGTTTACTAATGACCGAAAAAACTGCATATATACAATGCGCAAATAATATCCGAAATCCATGGGGTCGTTGGCATTGAACAAGGGACCTATGGACCATTAAAGTGGGCCAGGGTCCATAAAAAGTCCTTCAAAAATTAAAATTACATTACAAGATGACTGTTTATCGCGTAACACTTGCACAGTATGCCTCAGCCAAATTACCGTGATTTTTCAGCTGTTGCGTATATTGCTCAAATCAGCTTAAATAAATAATAAATAAATAAATAATAAATAAATAAATATTTCTGTTAAATTATACAATCAAGTAATCAACAAGTAATTGACAAGAAAGTATAATAAAGTCAAAAGCTTAGTTTCAAATAAATATTCAGTTTAAAAAAAGTTACGTTTATTATTCCCGATCACCCAAGGAT
The DNA here is from genome assembly GCA_963971405.1 of Psococerastis gibbosa. NCBI lineage: Eukaryota > Metazoa > Arthropoda > Insecta > Psocodea > Psocidae > Psococerastis > Psococerastis gibbosa. Next base: position 12,667,971 of record OZ020491.1, on the reverse strand, counting down.
AGTACAATGTCTGGAAAATAAATTATCCTAGGTGTTTCTCATGCGGGGGCCATAATGAAATTCCAATTTCTCAATTTGTAATTAGACTTTGGCTTGCGTTCGGTTAAATCATAGCTAGCCTTGTTTATGTCACAAGCACTATCGCATATTTTAAACTTGGGTACTATCCCCCGTACAGTGAGGTCAACCCGATGCGCACGATGTACGAAGGCCGTTCATGCAACTAATTCGGTTGAGTTTGTAGCGTTTGTTTGTTTTCCCTAATTCTTGGTGTTTATCCACATTTTAGGACTTGATTGGCCTCTGCTCCCCAATTTGCTCATCTTTAGCTCTAAAATCGACGGTTAACGTTTGGAGTAATTCATGTTACGAGTATATTTTATATTTTATTCAAAGCACGTCCAAAGCATTGGAAGGGTCCAGAATAGATTCTTAAGGTATGCACGGCATCAAAATTTTAACATTTCTCTTCAAAGTCTCTCAAAAATGCGGAAATTCCTTGACTCGCTTTTACTCTTCAAAGTTGTCAGACATCATATAGACTGTCCAGTAATTCTTGCAAACTTCCAGCTCCACGTACCAACTTCTCAAAATCTTCGTCGAAACAGCCTATTCCATGTTCCGCTATCCGCTACAAATTATAGGTGTAATTCCACACTCCGTCGACTGCCTAGCCTCTACAACACGTTATCACAGTTGGACCTAACAATTGACATAAATCGAAATAGCTTATCATCATATCGTGAAGGAGCTTGCGTTAGTTAACATTATCCTGGATCCATTCACCCAGTAATTGTCAATTTTAAACAGAAAAGTCAGATGACGACATTTTACTTAATAAGCCGCGAATTTCTACCCACATACTCTGTACATCGCTAGAAAGCATACCCAGTGTGAAAATGCAAACCAATAGCAAACATTAACTCGTAACATTTGGCTGTGGTAATTCTATACGGTCCAACACCCTCATCACAACCCGAAAGATTCAATTAGTATAACCCTTTTAAGAAGACCCAACAGTGCAGGCGTCTTCATCTGCAAATGAGGTTGGGTCCGACGGTGGTGGTCAAATGTAAACAAACACTAAGGGGGGCGGCAGATGTCCGTGCCGGCTCCCCCACTTACGTAAATCATTGGGGGACTCCCCCAGGCCCTTACAGCCCTTTAGCGATAGGGCGCCGCTCATGCCACAGAGTATCCCTGACACTGTATTTTTTGGGGGGGAATGTTAAAAAAAATATTGAAAATATCTGACTGTTGGACCTGGCTCTATTACGCTTTCATTCCAGTTCGTCCTTTACTCCCAAATAACGTCTGATAAAACATCAAGTGGGCTACAGCACCCAACCGTAACCACCACCTTTAGAAAATAAATGTAATGAATATTGGGCGGCACAGTCATGTTCCAATATCTGGCCAGGGCTGTCCAGTCCTTATGGATGGAGACCTTTCAATGATATTTGGTGATTACAGATGTCACCTTTCACGTCTTCTTGGAAACCATTCCGAGCACGTTTTTCAGCCTCAATGGGATTTGGTCATATTTGGAAGTACCCAGGGCGTACTCTGATTGGTTGAAGGAATTTAAAAAAAATCTCCTTGGCCGGAGCGAATATCTTATCTCTTCTGTACAGTATGTAGATCAACGCTTGACAGCGCTAACAACTTCGTTGGATGCCCTAATTATTAACAATTTAGTAAATAACATCGCGCTGCAGTTGAACTTTCGAGTGCATTAAACCTTTACCACGCGCTCACGACTTTACCCATAACTACGATACCTTGGCCTCTACACCTCTGCGCGCAGAAATAGCCCTAAATGTCCCGTAAGTGCAACACCCTCTGTCAGATAGCTATCTATCATCACCCATGATTGCTAGCTGGCTATCTGTCACTTACCTAACCTCATCATTTTCAACCTTGTCCTTTCTTATAACAAGCCTATAAACAGTTGCAACTCCGTCCCTCATTATTTCATTCTTTGTGTGAATAAGGCCTGCTAAAGACAGTTACTGAACGCGTACGAAGAGACGTTAAAAAACAACTTGTAACTCGCTACACATGTAAAAAAAACTAGAAAGAGTAAGGAAGGTGGAAAAGAACCAAAGTTTTTGAAGTTTTCAAATTGACATTAACACCTCCCAAAACGCGGCTGAAAAAGGCTTATTTTCGATTAAAATCGAACCCTTTGCCGTATCACAACAAATATAGCATGGCCTGAAAGAGGGAGAACAGACGAAGACATGGGTATAAAAAAAATTAAGATAGGCCTTCTACATCTGCCAAAAAATGAGCGTCATCCATGAGGATGGCGCGTAACGCGTAACCGAAAAATATTAAATATACGATTTTTTTCTCCCAACGTTGATAAAGAAGTTTCACTTCAAAAAATCCTTTCCGGCTCTGACTGTTCAATAGTAGGGAGATTTCATGCAAGCGCAGACCTAGCTTCACGGGGTGGTGGTTCCTTCTTCCCTTGTAAATGATATCATAGTGGCAGAACACATAACACACACTATAATCCTTTTTTCACTAAAAAAGCACTGATCTTGCAAATGCAATATGAATCCGAATCATTTAAAAAGAGTCAAAAATAACAATACACATAAATAAACTGTTCTACCTATACGTTTAACTGGTTAAAATGACCGACGCGTACCCCAACACTTCAAAAATAGTCTGTCAATTTCCCACCAAATTCAGCCCATTACACAAGGTTTTAGTAAAAGATCTTAGGCAATATGGCTGGGTCCTTAAGCCCGGTACACACGGACGAGTCTGCAGTCGCGAGTTGCCGACGTTTTTTCCTTTGAAGGAAATGGACTAGCAGAAGATTTCTTGTCGTTTTCTGAAGATAGTGTGCCGTATGCACACCCATCCGCTACAATAGCCTGAAGCCGACGCGAAGCCCAACGCAAGAAAGTGCACTATTTTCCTCTAGACACACTAGCTCATCGAAATCTTCTGAAGTAGGCTTTTTGGGTTTGCTCCAACCATTCACCCAGCCCTACGGCTACAATGAAAAAAAAACGTCAACAACTCGCGAATGCAGACTCGTCCGTACCGGGCCTTACAATTCAGCATCAGCTTTTCCAATTTTCCCTGCAACGTGAACAGACCATATAGCTAACAGCCAGCATATATTAAAAATAACAGACTTAAAAAGCATCAAATAACACAAAGACGCCCCTTCTCGCACATACCATCTAATAACCAAATGTTTTCCATATTTCAGGCTGAACAAAAGAGATATTAGTATGGAAAGACTTTAAAATGGGACAGGCAAGTTTTTTCCCCCGCGGCAGGGAAACAATCTCCCCGCTCGTAAAATGTGACTGGATCAAAACCCGGGAAAAATTAAATGATACTTTATATGAAAATATGTCAGGACTTGGCATCTCGGATTATTTGAATAATATCCATCCCTTGTCAGCGTTTTTTTTTGGACTAAGCTGAACTTGAATGTTTTTTGCATCTTCCTGCCCACGATTTCAGGGCTTTCTAGCGAGATAGCTTGGAAGAGTGCCAATTTCAAGAACAACTTTGTCTGTGAGACTTTAATTTCTGTAGACAAGAGCTGCTCTTTATGGTAATCTTCCACGTCATGGCCACTCCTCTGCGGAGCTATAACTCAGAACACCCTGCAGTTTACCAAGACAATAGTAAAAACCAGCTTAATTGATTTTTCGGCAAAATAGTAGTCAGGAGCTTTTATGTGGAAGGAAACCAGGTTCCGTGCACCCTACATACGAGAGACTAGTTGATTCTTGTAAAATCAAGATACATTTTTACAAATATTAGAAACAAGATGCCTACGAGTACCTACCTAGTAATTTTTTGAAGGACTTTTTATGGACCCAGGCCTACTAATAGTGGCCCATAGGTCCCTTGTCCAATGTCAACGACTCCGTGGATTTCGGACATTATTTGTATTGTTTTTGGCCATTGGCAAACTGGTATGCGTCCTCGTTTTCAACCTACACCGGCTACAGCGATAATGAAGAAACTGATACAAGCTCATAATTGACGCAATGAAACAAGCGAAAGCATGCCTTAACCAAGTACAAACACAAATTCCAGATTTCTGACAAACTAGCAGTAGCTTCTTGATTTTACTTTAAGGCGCCCACTCCACCGACCTAACAGTGACGTGGTAGCAGACATTCAAGACTTAGGCGGGGTTTCTACCGACCTCACATTGCAGAATTGACGGAAATGTTTATTTTCCTCTATGCCATAGTTAAAATTGATCAATGATCATACAGTAAAATCACAAACAAACTAAAATTAAAAAATGGCGTCTTGGGATATGTTAAGTACAAACATTTTAATAGATTTCTATAAAAATAAAAATTCTAATTTCCGTCAATGTCATTTGCATTCTGCAATTCGAATTAAAAAATTATTTCCAAAAAACGGCTATAAAGATTTCTTTCAAATTCACATAAGTTATATTGTAGTTGTGCCAACGGCCTTACCATGTTGATTCCATTAGAGCAGAGCATGTTTCAAACTGCGGCAACTTGGTAGTGTGCACAGCGTTGGCAGGGGAACCTGGTGGGACATGATAACGCGCTTAGGCAGTACAAGTCGAGTCCTGGTCACCTCCGATCTAATCGTGTGACTTTACCATGTTCCCCAAGTGGTTCGGAATCCACTATAATCAGGAGGTCCACCCTGTTAGTCAACTCCCCTTTCCCAGAGGTGATAGAGTCTGCCCTATGGGTGCCTCAAGTTAACAAACAGACTCACTCCCCCCGCCAGGCTGACAGGGTTGCTTAAAAGCAGAAATGCTGAAAGCAGGCGTTAGAAACAACAACAACAACAACATATTGTAGTTGCTATTAATGTTGATAAAATGCGGGGGGTCGCTTGCCCCTTGATAGTTTGCTTCTGGGGGTAAAAAAATAAAAATATCTAAATTTGAATGAAAAATGACTAAAAAATAATTTTTCTGCGAAACCTTTCTATCGATGATTTCTACCTTCAGGTATGTTTTAGGTGTTAAATTGAGTAACGAAACCGGACAAGTTGCTTTCCCAGAAAAGTATTTGGTTTTGTAAAATAAAATGGTTTTTTTGAAAAAATGATAGAAAATTCATGCACGTTCAAATGCATTGCGTGCCCTGCAAGTATTGCTGTGTGGTAATGTGTTGGTCTGACCTATCTAGAATTTACATGGACAATGGACACCCCCCCCCCCCGAGATATCAGAAATTTAACCATAGGAAAATTATTTACCATGAAATTACTCATTTTCTCTCGGACCGGTTCTTCCAATATCAAATTATTCAAATTCCCGGACTTCTAGGAATTACCCTTTCTTTGCCAATACTTTCGCTTCATGAAAAATAATGCACTGAAGGCGCTAACCTTCAGATGATAAAGATCAGGAACCTTTCTACTGGTGTACGCAATGTCCTTCGCAACGCACGGACCTCTCCGTGCTATCCTCAAGAGTCAACACTAAAACATGTGTCCCCTGTGAAAGCAAGGTCCCCATGATACCGCTCCCAGGCAAAAATCCGTGATCTTCTCATAAATATTACGGTTTATCAATAATCTCAGCTTCAAAACCTTTATTAAATTAAAATTCTCAGCCTCGACTATCAACAACAAGAAGGAACTAGATAGAGGGTGTCCCTACATTGCCTCAGGTCCCTCATATCACCAACTTGGAGGTAGCCATATAGTCATCGGTAGACCAGAATTACATTTGAGTTCACTATAGGTACAAAGGCGGCTTGGATCGACCTTTCGAAAAATCATTGCTTCCGATCTTGCAAGAAAATACTTGACATTTCTCCCTTCTTCCCGAAGAACTAAGGTGGAGGGGAGGGTCTCTCCTCGGTTGAGTAATGCTGCGATCGCTTAATATCGTCAAAAGTACACTGTTTTAACTTATTAACTCCAGAACAGGGAAAAATGTATCGTGTCATACACCAAATAAAGAAACACAATCTCGCGTTCTTATTAGTTTTACCAGCCAGATTTCAATTTTCTTTAATTTTTAAAGAAGAAAGCATTGTTTAAAATTGATGGTAACAGTAATTAAGTACCTTTAGGTAGTGGTGTTCATGCCCAAGTTTGGTGCAATTATCTCAAATAGTTATGGAGAAAATAGTGAAGAACTCCGTGTTCTTATAATTTTTTCCATGACTGTATATTCCACTCAAAATACCTATTTATAAAACTAAAAAAACATCGGGGGAAATAGATCAGCTACAAAACAAAAAAGGCGGCCACTCTATTTCGCTTTGGCGCCTAAATACCATGTCCTAATATCAATTGCTCGTTGCTTTTTGAATATCTCTCGTAGCATGAAATATGTGACCATAACGGATGAATTTGCGTGATCTGAAATCAATGCAGTGCAGTTTCCAAATCGAATCGTTGAATACCATGTTATTCTATAAACTCGTGGCAATATATCGACTTGCCCAACATCTCGGCTACTTGTTAGGCATTGCAGACCAACTATGTCACAGGGATGTTGCATATCTTTCGCTAATGTTCTACTCGGTGGGTCCTATTATGGTACCTCTTTGTCATGGATTGTCGTGATCACAATAATATTGTATCCTCCATGACTGTGACATTTTATTGTTTCTCAATAGTTGGCTACAGACTAGTGCTTGGCGGTTTTCTTTTTTTCCCTTCAATATATCAATTTCTTTGTACTTATCCAATACCTCACTGGTCCATATCACATTCCCATGGACTTGAACCCATTCTCTTGGACTTGACCCTGCTCATGCTCCAATAATAGTGCTTGTTGCGACGATACTATAAATAAATATTGACTTTTGTTCCATTCCTAAGCCAACCTAGCGGAGTTAGGGCTATAAAGCCTCCTCTTACACTCAACTGAGAAGGTCTGGGACCGCCTGCTTTACATGCCCTCCGAAGCATGGCCAGAAAATGTAGGAAGTGTGGAACTCGAACCAACCACCGTTACGGTGAAAGTCGGAGTCTGTACCACTACATGTCCTGACATTGTAGGTTGAAGCTACCTAAACTACGATACTTTAAATAAATATATATTGACTTTTTGTACTATTGCTAAGCCAACCTAGCGTTTTTAGGGCTATAAAGCCCACTCTTACACTCAACTTGGGAGGCCCGAGACTGCCAGCTTTACATGCCCTCCGAAGCATGGCCAGAAAATGTAGCAAGTGTGGGACTAGAACCAACAACCTTTCAGGTGAAATTCGGAGTCTGTGCCACTACTCTACATGTCCTGACTGCTCTACTGCTCTTCTCTATCTCAAAGCAATGGATATTTATGATGGACCCCTTTCCTATAGAAATAAAAAAAAATGTAGAAAAATCCTTCCTCTGATTAACGCAAGGAAAGACATTGCCACAATTTTTATTTTATTTCATTGTCATTGCCTTATGTACCTCTATCTAACACAGATTGGCCACAATTATTGAAGTTGACTTCTAAAAAAAAAAAAAAAACAATTGGTGTGGTAATACCAAGGAAGGAGTTCAAGAACTTGGTCAATTGGATGTCTTATATCGAAATGTAAAGGAGCATTTCTAATTTAAGGTATATTTCTGACGACTCTACGATTTCCTGTGAAAATCGACTTTGTAAAAAAACGCAGAGTGGGGGTACTCCGCGTTGCTCTTAACTTTCACACTACAATTCAATATAATGTATTGTGCTAACTGTCGTCCAATATTTGAAGAAAAGGGAAAATAGTAAGCAGAAGATAATGGGATAATAAACGCGTGGAGCCGACCTAAAAGAATAAACAATCATCCTCTTGAAAGCTTTCTGGTCTGTGGAAGAGGAGCACGTTGTAAGAGGCGGAGATGGATTGTTACTAGGCCTATAGAAAACAAACCATCTCGCCTTTTAAAGATGGCGGCCCCGAGTCAATGGCGCCGAAGACCATCAACTTATTGAATGACTGCTGATTAAATGATGGCCCTCTCACTTTTATTTTGTTGTACGTTTTTCGTTTATTCTCCCCGAAAGATATATATTTGCGTGAAAGTATTTCTCTATCCACATAGAGAATAAGTACTGGAAGCCATGTTATAATTTTCAATTACTGAAACACATCTTTGTTGGACTAAACCATTATCATTATTATTATGAGGCATCGAATCGGCTTCGTTGGCAAGGTGGTAGCGCGCTTGTATTTGTGCGAGTCTCTAAACACTTTGTGATCGGAGAAGTGTCGTAACTCAACACGGGTAGGCCTACTAAACTATAGAGGGGACTAAAGAGGTCAATGGGATATATTCATAAAATTGTTCGTATGAGATTAACCTAAAAAAAACTATCTTTCGTCGAATTTAAGCATTATAAACGGTCTTCTAGAAACAAAGAACTAAGTAGGACAACATAAAGCATAAAGTCAACGAAAATTATCATTATAATTAGGAATTGCATTACAGTAAGCACTGCGTGGTAACATTTGATTCAATATCAAGATCAAAAGAGAGATGAGCAAGCCTTAAAATAAAGAAATCAAATCTGGATCATATTTCAAAGTCTTGGGGAAATCCAGTCGATAAATTCAATGCTTCATAAAGTGGGCATATTCAATCACACAAAAAAATATCCCCTGTGAGTAAAGCTCTTACTCCCCCCAAAAAGAACCACCCACTAAAACCTAAGGAAATAGAAATATTGAGCTAGGGATAAAAGGTGATCCTACATGTTATTTAAAGTGATCCTCGCGTTGTAGGATAAAAAGGTAAATGGACACTTTTGTTTTCCCCCGTATAGATATTTATACCTTTCATACAAAATATGAAATAAATACAAATAAACTATTGTGTATACTCATGCACTATCTTCAGTTAATGTGGAAAATCTCAACTAAAATTTTTCTTCTTCTTCTTCGGCCGGTACTCCCCTGCGCCGAAGGAATATATTTATAAATTAACAATTATACCCTTATAATACAAATAACCTGTGGGCCCCCAAGTTAATCAACTTGTCGGGGGCTCGCACAGTAAACGCTGTAGATGATGCAACATGTTTTCTATTTCACGTCTGTGTTAGCAAAAAAAACGTAGTTTTAATTTCAAATCAGTTTAATTCATACCATTTAAAATTGTAAGTTAACGTAAAGAGTAATTATAGTAAAGTAAAATAATTAAAGTAAAAAGTAAAGTAAGTTTTAAAGCGAAGTATTTTAATTCAAATATAAATAATAATAATAATAAATAAATAAATAAAATAAATATACAAACCAATAAGTTACAATGCGAATTTTTTTCACACATTATATGATTATTATAATATAATCGCTGAGAACAATGCAACACATCGGCTATACTGTTAACAGAAGGTTGTTAACTACCACAGAAGATATACATCTTTGGGGGCTACAAGATCCCATGCGAAATCTGCCATATTGTACCTATATTATGATAGGTGCTGCCAATGCTGTGAGTGCAGGTATCTATTGTACATTCCTTAGTGGCAGGCGCCAGGTATATTTTTCGGCCTTCCGCTATATGGGAGTGTTAGGGCTAAGGCATAACAAAAAAACGTTTGAGAATAATAAATATCGGCTAAATCGCTGAGTAAAATTTAGAGAGAGAACGAAGTTTGAATCGCAATATTAAATCACATTAATATTTTTAATGGGTGCCCGTAGCATTCAATAATGACTTCCGATATTTCTCTCTGATCACAAAAATTGATAAAATTAGAGATACCGTTTGTGAGCGAGATTTTTAATTTTTGGAAAATATCATGCTTTTTAATGTTGGCGCAATTTTTCAATTTGCCGACATCCCACAATAAATCGTATGTTGGAAGTCTGCAAAGTTTTTAATTAGCATGGCTTTTGTGGGTATAGACAACAGTTCTAATTTATTTTTTTATAAAAGAAAACAAGGTCATGTGAATCTTCCTGAAATTTGATGTTCTTTCTGAGAAAAATTCTTACCAATTTATGCGACTGAATGAAAAATTGAAAATTGAAAAAAAAAATACTATTTTAAAATGATTTTTAATTACGTATTATTTTAAAGTGATATTTTTCTATACATCATGGAGAATATATATATTAAATTATATGCAGCGAAATAAGGTCCAGGCATAGTAAAAATATTATAAAAAATATTAAAAGAATTAATTAGATGCTAAGAGCTTAGCTTTCACATGCAAACGGCGGCCATTTTGAATAATATGGATATCGGTTTGTCATCAGCGAACCTAGTGACCAAAACTGTCCCTACAGAACCTCATAGGGCCCAATGACCATTGACAAACAGATTATAAGAAAACAGAATGTAATTATGTAGTTCCTCGTTGCAATGATATTTATTCAATTTTCTCAACGGGATCCCTACATCCTAATTTTATATATAATATTAAACAACAAACTAAAGCAAATAAAAAGCTTGTCGAAATATTTGGCGGGAAATTGGAACGTGCCGTGGCATTAATGATTAATCCCTTTACACTATTCTATTCTGCATCCTGAGTCTGTTTTATAAATGATATTGGAACATTCGTGCAACGGTATACGACTTTTCTGCCCGAGAAAGAGCCCCCAAAAGGCCTAACCCGGCACTGATGCAATTTACAATACAAAACAACAGCTTAGCTACAGTTAAAATTAAACACTATGGATACAACCCCCCTTTCAACATGAGCGAAATCACCAGCACCACATAAGCCCTTAATAATGCCAAAACTTTCCGACATTTATTTGCTGACGCGGGGACGTATAAAGCAGAAATATCAGAGATGAGCCCCAGGCAGCTCGTGAGCGATTTAAGTTAGTTGCAAAGGCTTTGCGAAGTTCAAGAATCGAGGGAACTTGGGTATAAGTACGCGGAAAGTAACTAAGTTGGTGAATGGAAAGCTCCAAGCTGCGAGTTGGCAATTACTGATTCATTTTACGATTGGTTGCTTACGCTAAGACCTTTCCTTCGAAAGGTTTTTTGTGAAGCTCAATCAATCGACAGCTTTAAGGTTCAAGAAAGTTACCGGTGACACAGACTAACAATTCCGGGTAAAGGTGTTCAAGCGTGGTCTCAAATTAAAGCTTAGTTATTAAAGAATCAGCTGTTGCCAAGTACATTAGCCATCTTCCTTTACGGTTTCTATAAAGAGTAGATTGCAAGGAGCAATATGGATAATAATATCGCTTAAGGTGTGGCGAAGTTTAAAACAAAATGGGGACACCTACACCTACAACACGAGGCAAAAGGGAGACACATAGCCAAGTGTGAGCCTGCCTTAGGGACTCGGGACACGATGCGTTTTTCCCAAGCGTTTAGCAAAAAACGTTGCGTTTTAACGTGCATATACACGGCACCCTGTGAGAAAACGCACCGGCAAAACGCTGGACCCGCTATTTTGGAATTCGAAATGAACCGATTTCTTGGAGCATTCGTTTTCTCGTCGGTTAGGTGGGCAACATGACAAACACAAAATCCATGCTATTTTGCAACTAAAAATGTCTGCTGCTTCCACGATTTGTTTACTATCGAAAGAGACTAAATGGCGGAACAACTACAACAAGATATTTAATATTTTGTCTGATTTTTTTTTATGCATTTGAGTCATTTCCGTGCCTCAAGCACAAGAAACATTCCAATTAGTTTAATAAAATTAAAAAAATTACTTGGCATTAACTGTAGCTCCTTAATAAGTCTAACATGGGAGTAATCGTACCGATTTAGTAAAAATCGTGATTTAACTTATTGCCTATCATGTCGTTGCTTTTCTTCGAGCTTTATCTGTAGAATTAGGAGCATTGCAGCAAATATAGTCTTTTTTCTTCTTCCTATTGGTCTAGGCATGTCAAAAAATCAGTTTGGCATTGTATTTTTAAGCAAAAATAACAATAAAAAAATTGCGGACTAACGATTTAACTTCGGGATAAACGCATCGTGTATTGTACCATTCCCTGCGTTAAAACTGTGCGTTTTGACCTTGGTAAAACGCACCTAGAACGCTTGGGAAAGACGCATCGTGTCCAGAGAGCCTAAGAAAACTCCCAAGTGAACGGCGAGCGGCGAGAAATGCTACTAACTTCCCTAAATTGCTTAGAGACCATATCTTAGAGAAAGCTTTCTACACTGACAATGAGGCACTAGCACAATGACAATGACAGAACTACCGAATTTTGATATTTTGACGATTTTACTTTATACTTCCTTGTTGATTACCAGTTGTATGACGGAAAATACAGTAAATATGCGCACTTCCTATCTTTTCATAAAGGTATCAGTAAAACTTCCTTACCTTCGAAAGCTGCCTCTGCAACCTAGTAACGGCTATTCGTTCCCTCTGCCCACACTTTTGTTCTGCGTCCAATAACCTTTCCAATTCTCGAATTCTGGCTTCTAGAACCTCCTGCAAAAAAAAAAAAAAATCTTGTGAAACTTCACTTCAATGGGGACATAAGTCAGTATGTGGTAAACTAAAATGGATAGTAGGTACTCACAGACTAACTGCCAATTAATAATAAATTCAGGTAGCCAATGAACCACATGATTGGGTGATAATTTTAAAATATGTATATGGGTGATGATTTTTTGAGCTTTAGATAGCAAAGATAGCCAACAGAAGTAAGAAGTAAATTGACCAACTTCTTCCCTCTCGAGCCACCACGAAGCCACAACAAGTTGGAAATTTTAGTAAACATAGAAGTGATTTAATATCAAGACGTTCTTCAATGCCCGAGAAAATAACAAAAATCCTAACACTTCTTCCCTTTCCGTTTCCCGCAGTTAAAATACTAATGAATAAATTAAATGATAGCAAGATAAAACGCCATAACTCGATTACTATAAAACCCGGAAGTGGCACTTTTATTTACGCAAATGAGAACTCACTGAGTATAAGAAGGGTCCAAGAGATTCTCCCACATTAAGGGGGAGTCCCATGGTAAACAGCAGCAACAGTAAGAAACTTTGCTCGCTTCATAATTTCGCAGCAATTTAAAAACAGGAAAATCGCGAGTATTTGTGTTGTTTGCTAAAAATAACGAAAAAATTATCAAATTAGCAAAACTTTCTCGCATCTGGTTTTAACGTTGTTTTATTGGGTAAAAAATTGAAAATTTTAGTCCCTCGTCATTCCTTATGTATGGTGCAGCGGTAAAAGTTAAATTGGGATTTCACCAACATGTCTCCCGAGTGAAATCCGTAACCCCCCCCCCAACCCCCCTCCTTGTTTTTGCTACCTTCCTGCCTACAGTCTCCTTCCTGTACCCCCTCCCAGCCCCAATTGTTGGTCTCGGAGTTGTGGTTTAGAAGTTAACCCTACTCTTTGGGTAGTTCTGCTGGTGACGACGTGAGAGAAGGGTAGTTGGGTAGTTTTAGGACACGGTGTTCAATAGTAAGTAGGAAGGGGTTTTCACGATGTCGCTAAAAGCATTGAAAACTGTGGAAATTATCATTTTGGGCGGAATTAAGAGCATTTTGAGATAGAAACTGAAACAAAGCCTATTGGTTTGAAGGTTTTTTAATGGGCTTTAATTAAAAAATGAGTGTCAACGACCTCATTGATTAGCATATGGAATAAATAAATAACTTATTCCGTTATATTACCAAGCAGCTCTGCACTCGTAAATTACGAATTCCCAATTTTGAATTTGTAAACTCCTTCCTCGGGACTATCAACCCCACCAATCGTTTTACATAAAAACTTTTTTAAAGCTGTGTTAGAAAGAGAAATATATCATCCAACAAAATGCTTAGAAACATTTCTTTTATTTGTCTTGTTATACTCGTATTTATGACATATCTATAATTATTATTGATAATTCATAAGTTTGACTTTTACACCTAAAAGTCTTTTCCCCCTCCAATTGGCTCTTAATTGATGTCATCAAGGCGAATTAATAGGTTAGCTGCAGCCCGATCATGGCGATATGGGATTATTATAACACTGGGGTTTATTTTTTAATATCGCAGTAGAAAGGTGTCACGTGACGGTGTTAAAATATGCGCGGGAAATTCAAATTAATAAATTATTAGAATACAATAATAAGAGCATGGTTGCATTGTTTAACAATTGAAGGAAGTATTTACATTAAAATGTACAGGTAGATTTTTTAAAATATAATAGGAATTTTAATTAATGTATCTAAATCATCCAAGGGGAAAAAAATTAAAAACTCACCAAAAATCAATTTGAATTTCCCGCGCATTTTGCACTCATTTGTTAAAAACAATTGAATAAACCCCGGTATTGTAATAATCCCAAATGGCCATGATTGGGCTGCTGGTAGAGTATCCCTTCGGAGCTAAAGCTCACCTAGTATAAAGACGTTTTTCATTAATTCATTCATTAAATTAATGATGGAAAAAGATGGAAGGACGAGTTAGAGAATGACCTTCGCGAGTTGGGAGTCTCCAGATGGTGGAGCGTTGTGCAAAACCGAGAAGAATGGAGGAGTGTTGTCGAGCAGGCCAAAGCCCACCAAGGGCTGTAGAGCCGGAAGAAAAGAAGAAGATGGAAAAAGCTCAATTTGCGAAAAAGAAATAAGGTACCTTACATTAGTTTCCACTTGTGGGCAATTCATGAGCCTGCAGCATCGATGGTATAAGTGGGAAATGCATAGACAATGAATCAAATAGACAGGCTGCGTCACCACGATAAGGGATGAATGTAAACATAAATGTCACTGTCAGCAGTATACAAGTGTTCCATAAACATCCTCGCCACTCAGCTATCTGACTTTGACACCCCTAAATACGTAGCAGTCAACTGAGAGTCTCAGTTGATATTCCTGCATCAGCACCAAACACGTTCGTTTAGCAGGCATGCAATTGTGAAAGATACGCGCGAGGCTACGAATAATTAAAACTAGCAAACGTACTGTCAATAAAAAAAGCTATACATAAAAGGATCTATCTGCAACACCTACAAAAATATAAATAAGCAAGACAGACCCGCACATCAACACAGCACTAGGTACAGAAAAACAAACCCACTATCTATACAAACGGTCTCGATAAGCTACTCTCAAAAGCAAACATCCTATATAGGCAAAAAGTACTACAACAATCTTCCCATAAACATAAAAAACCTAACAAACTACCACGCTTTTAGGAAAAAGGTAAAAAATTGGCTTACTGATTTAGAAATTGCATAATAATAAACAAAAAGTAACAAGTACACATTAATACACCACAAACAACACATGAACACAACACACACACACACACACACTACTACACTCACAAAATATACACTGTAACGAATGCCATCGCGGGATTGTTAGAATAATTATTTTAGAAAATATAATATATATCCACCCTAGAACGGGCCTAGCCCATAGGGAAATGTTTTTTCAATTATATAACTGTATACCGTACTGTATTTGGGATATATTAAAATTTGATTTGATTTGATTTGAATGAAGAGTAAATGCATCAGAACTGATATTGACTTTTTACAAGTAGAAGGCTGAATAGGCAGAGGGCATTGGAGAAAATGGGATTGTGAATGGTCGGTGCAAAAAAAAAAGAACCGGTCCGAGTTTACTCGAACATGCTTTCCAATTTATCAAAATTAGTAGATAGAGAAAATGAGTAATTACATGGTAAATAATTTTCCTCTAGCTAAAATTCCGACATCTCGGGGGGGGGGGGGGGTCCACCTGACGTCACTGGAGGTGAGGTAAATTCTAGATAAGTCAGAACAACACATTACCCACAGCAATAATGGCAGAACACGCAATGCATTTCAGCGTGAATTTTCTATCATTTTTACAAAAAAAAAAATTTTTTGTGCAAAACCAAATAGTTTTTTGGGAAAGCAACCTGTCCGGTTTCGTTACTCAATTTATCACCTAAAACATGCCTGAAGTTAGAAATCATGGATAGAAAGGTTTCGCAGAAAAATTATTTTTAGTCATTTTTTATTAAAATTTAGTTATTTTTATTCTTTTACCCCCAGAAGCAAACTATCAAGGAGGGGCAAGCGACCCTCCGCATTTTGTCAACATTAATAACGACTACAATATATGTGAATTTAAAAGTAATCGTTAGAGCCGTTTTTGAGAAATAATTTTTTTTTAATTTTAAATTAATTTTTAGACGTTTTATTGGAGTTTTTTGAAAATGAAACCCTCCCAAATTGAGTTAGCCCAAAATAAAAAAAATGTTCCCGAGGTATGATTTTTGTGAACCTTAATGCTGCATGTCATCAAAATTGACCGAGTAGTTTGCCCGGAAATCGACGTACAGACAGAGCGACAGACAGACATTTCGTAAAAACCACGTTTTTGGGTTCCTGGGTCCTCAAAACGTGTAAATCCATTGAAATACCGAAATCGGAATAGGAAAGCTAAAACAGTCTATTTCTGATCGCAATTCAGAACGCCGAGGCAGTTCTAGCGCAGGGTTTTCCCAAAAACCACGCACCAGCGTGAGCTCAACGTCGGATCAGCGAGAATAATATGGTTTTCCTCCAATGACGAATTCCCAGCGCGCCTGCTGCGTTAAAATCGTCTTAGTGCACTGGGTCAAAGATCTTGATTATATAAAAAAAATTGTCCAGAAGGGATAGATAAAAATGCTTTCTGTTTTTTTTTGGCTTAGGATGTCACAACTAACCTTGCTTGCCTAAAGTAACATTTCCCAAATTACACCCAGTTGTGGAAATCAAATATAGGAACGCCACAGTTGACTATAGGGGGAGCATCTTTGGAATTTTACCACTTTTGATCAATCTTGTCCAGGAAGTTCCTGGCAGGAACCATTTATTATTTAACTACAATTGCGTTCACAACAATGCAATTTTTGGTGTTACAAAATTTTGTTAATCTTTACAGCCAAGAATACAAAGAAATCCCTCTAGAATGCAGTCTGCAATGTTCTTATAATAGGAAGAGAAAAATGATTCAGCCCACGATTGTTAACTTGCTTTCGGGAAGCACGTCACAAACCAATTAAATTAACTATGCCGCTGACGTAAATTTTATAATAACCAAGCAGAAGACGTTATATCGAAAGCCTTTGACAGCAGTGCTGACAACACAAAGGCTGTATAATTTAATAATACCAACGCAACAATCACCTCGTTCTTACTCTATATTGGGTTCGACACAAAGAACTAAAATTACTGTGTGCATACAGCGCTTTGTACTGAGTAAATTGAACAACGCGGCTGGACTGACACTCCGCATTGTAAAGAATGTGATGCAGAGCTGTTAAATATTTTGCGAGCGTGAAAATACATAGTATAGTACTATACAATGATGCCTACAAAAGACCGATATATACCTTTAATTGATGATAATCAAACTGGTTCCACGTATTAAATTAGCTGCTTCAAATAAGTCCGCTATATGTATGATGTCGCGCCCATGAACGATAAACAGGGGTATGCTCACTTATGTGGAAAAAATAATTATTCCATAGTCCTAGTAATGTACGCTTAAAGGGGTTAATGTGAAATTCGACTTTGTACAAAAAAGAGTGGTGTCCCGCGGGAGGGTAGGAGGTGGCTCCAATTGGGCCTTAATTGTTTTGTCACATAATTTTGACTATTTTTTTGCCTAATTTGGTGCCCCTAGAAGACCTGGCGAACCTCCTCTCACGCCCCCGTACCCTTACACCACTACCTGCCTCTCGTTGGGACCGTGCATTACTAGTGAATTATACAATTCCCATAGCTCTACTGTAAATGCTCCAATTCAATACCGAATACAGTCCACTCCATTTTCCCATGAACGTATACCCCTTTACATAACTGGCCTAATTTCACACATACAGTGCGTGTAGTGAAGGTACCTAACGTTCCAGCAAAGCGCGAAATTCGCACATAAACAAACACCTGTCCTGTTTCACACACACCCACGCATGCACTTGCTATGCAACATCTCCAATGCAATATTGTGTGAATTGCTGGAAAGTTGGTTGACATGCAAGCATGTTGTTAAACGCGTAATAGAAGCATTAGACCCGTGACCACTGATCTGCATAGAACTTTGTCATGGATGCAAATGGGCTGGTGAAAAACTGTAGAATCTAAATAAATAATAATAAATAAAAGGTGGCTTTTTTGTCCTATTAGTTAAAAGCCATCCAAGCGGAGTTAGGGCTATAAAGCTTACACTGAATTAGGAAGGCCCAGGTCCGCCATCTTTACCTGCCCTCCACAGCATGGCCAGAAAATGTAGCAAGTGTGGGACTAAAACCAACAACCTTCTTGGTGAAAGTCGGAGTCTGTACCACTACTCTACATGTCCTGAACTTACTGAATTTACTTAAGCAAATTTTTGTCGCAGGCTTGTCGCAGATGCACAGTTTTCCCCTAGACACACCAGCGACCTAGAAATCTTCTGAAGTGCGTTCAGAAATATATCAATTGCAACAACCAATCACACCAGCCCGTTTGCTACCATGTCAAATTTCTCCGCGGATATCACTGGGGTTCGAATCGTCTGTGTGTATATCCAAAACCAAAAGATATACTATAGTCCAGCAGGTTGCATATTCTAATATGCATATAGGTATTATTATTATTTATTAGGTGCCATAACAATGACGAAGATAGCAGTAAATTCTAATTATAGAATTCAGTGAATCTTAGGAAAATAGGACAATGGTTGCCCCCAAACAAGCAGGTCATTCAAATAAAATCATGGATCCAACGAATCAAAACATTGGGTTTTGACGTCATTTATCTATGGATTCCTATGCGAAAGAGGTCTACGAGATCGTATAGATAGCAGCACTGCTTATAAACGGGACTTTTTCAGCAAATATAGACGCAATTTCACATGTGCTAGAGGTAATTTTATGAAAGACATACTGTACAGTTGCACGACTTCTACTCGAGTAGCTGCCTGGAACTGCCAACCTTAAAAAACCACATCAAAAAGAGCTCTTTACCATGAATTTACCTTTGAAGCGTTGCAAAGTCGCATGACGTGGTAAAGTGGTGTGGTGTACCGAAATGGTTAATTCAATATTCCCTCTCTGTGGCAGCAGGGGCGAATAAGGGGAGGGGGTGAAGTGGGAAAGCACAAGCAGTTGCGTTGATTTAGTAGACCAACGGAAATTGGCACCCCAGCCTGTGATAAATATCCGAGTATACAAGCCCGGAAATTATGGGGGACAGTTTGCGACACTGTTTAAAAATTTCATTGGTCGTATGTTGCCATTTTGTCAGACAACATTTAAAAATTTTCAGCTGCTGGTGAAGACGGCATACAGCCGCTACTTACGTACGTCGTATCTTAGATACAGAAAAACCCTTCAAAATGCATTACCAGCGTAATTAAGAAATATAGTAATAAATTAAGAAATCCGTAATATGCAGTAGCCTATTCAAAATGTATTTCTCGTTTGGGCGCGTCTGCGGTTCGTTCGATAGTGTTATATTAATCAAAAATGATAAATCATGAGAGCGGATTAATTTATCATAATAAAAATAATCAAAATTGACGTAAATGTCATTGGCTCTGTGAAAATATAAATAAAAGTAATGTTCTCTTGTACATTGGAGATACATATCGTTTTCCTTTAAAATAAGAGAAAAAGGTATATGTACGCGAAAACTAGGTGCAATCAATCAAGTCAGACCCAAACGAAAACAAATCGTTTCTCAATTATTGGTTACAGAAAATCGGAGGATAACAAATGATCTGAGGGCGGCATCGATGAAGGTTCAAGGTTTCAAACATCAGACAAATCAAAAGGTAAAATAAATAACCATGAGCTGAAAATTGCAACACAGACGACAATCGGGTAGAGGTAACTCTTTAATGCAGAGCACCAGGTTCGATAGTTAAATCTTCGTCGGGGAATCCTAAAAGGAAGAGACGCGACAAAAAGTTACAGAGAATTATTAATTATTACTATTAAAAAAATTACATACAATTTTATGATTATTTCATATTATTTTACTAATTTAATCCATTTACATGGTTATGTAGGGTTGTTCTGACAAAGGTAAATGGTAATGGTAAACACAAAGACGGAGCGTCATAGTGTACAATTCAAAGCTACTTATAACTAATAATAAAATAGGAATAATTGATCTCACATTTGTATTTATTTACATTTAAAAAGGTTTAGTTTGAAATGGGTAAGCCAGAAAAAATCACTTGTATACCTCTTTGGAGACAGCTGTCACTGTCGAACAACAGCCCAGAAAGTAATATACAAGTGACTGCAATGAATTTCATGAGAACAGCTCGTCAGATGATAAGAAGGGATAGACGCAGTGATGAGGAGATAGTTGTGGAACAACAAATGGGGAGAAGATTAAAAGAACTGCGAATGATAACAGCAAAGAATATACAGTAGAATGAAAACATAGCATAAATATTATAAAGTTCATCTAATGACAGTTACCTACTTCCAAGGCCGTAGCCTGAATTATTTTTCGGGAGGGGTCCATCTGACCATCGGAGGTGAGATAACCTCTATATACTTAAACTCCATTCTATCTAGTGTATACTGCAAATATTTCGGGAGGGGTATAGATCCCCTGGACCCTCCTCTGGCTACGGCCTTGCCTACTTCGATCCACGGTAAATACTATTTGCAATGCCCTTCATTAAAACTCTGATCTTTTTTGGACAGAAAAAAATCAATGCAGTAGAAAATTCAAAACTACAAACTACATCAACAATGATTGGCATGACACTAAGAAGAATGCGCACTGCTTTATTGCGGTTTCCTGGCTTATCTCTCAGATTTGGGGTCTCTAGGGAGCAGCGACTATCAGGATGCAAAAACGTGACAGACTCTACCTAGTTCGTACACCACGATTTGCTCCGATCGCCAAGCCACTTAATAAGTGACTTATGTTCCTTTATGTGTGATGACAGCATTTACGGTAATATTACATACACGGTGCATACAGTTTATCAATCTGAGCTCTTTCTTGTGAGCTGAATAGCCTACAATTGGGTTAAACAGAGACAGTACGCAAGTAAAAAAAATAAGCAATTATTATTTATCGTATATAATTCATACATAAGTACTTATTTCTTACTTGAAAGCAAACCATCTTCTTCTTCCGGCTCTACAGCCCTTGGTGGGCTTTGGCCTGCTCGACAACACTCCTCCATTCTTCTCGGTTTTGCACAACGCTCCACCATCTGGAGACTCCCAACTCGCGAAGGTCATTCTCTAACTCGTCCTTCCAGCGGTTCTGGTTCCAGAGCAAACCATATATCCTCCAATATCAGTTTTTTGAACAGACTCAAATGTCACTGCAAATATTCTTTGTAGAGCTGCGAGATTTATGTAAACTTAATTATTCTATTAACATGAATTGGAGCCCGTCCTGTTGAAGATCCTTATATTCTTATTGGACAATCTTTAACATTTTTCTTATTTTCTCATTAACCCAATTTATAATAACTAACAAATTTTTTAAATAATAATTAATTGATTAGCCCAAAAACGACAATAAAAAAAATGTGTGTGTGTCAGCTCCGACGCACGACTGCAGTTTACTCCTGAAGTACGATTGTCTAATCAGGCACAAAACATTCACCTTTAGCAAAATCAAAAGGAGTTCGATTGGTTTCTTAGGTCAGGGTAGGTTAGGTGCATAAAAATGTCACATCCATTAGGCGCTAATTCCACTTACGTCAATAGTCAATAGTAAATATGGTATTGACGGAAATTTCAATTTTTCATTGATACACTACATTTCACATGTTTTTTCAACTATTGAACACTTTTCTTCTATTGACACGTATGCGCCAAATTTTTGAAATTTTTTTTGTATTTGTTTTCTTCGTACACTTATTATTTTTAATAAAACCTAATAATAGTAGGAGATCCGAAGTAAGATCGACTTTCACCGATCTGTTTAATGGATGAAAATTGTTTTATAAACAATAAAATATAAAATGTCTGTACTTAACATATCCCATGACGCCATTTTAGTTTGTTATTGTTTGCAACACGTGATTTTACTCTATGATGATTCTTCTTCTTCTTCTTCTTCCGGCTCTACAGCCCTTGGTGGGCTTTGGCCTGCTCGACAACACTCCTCCATTCTTCTCGGTTTTGCACAACGCTCCACCATCTGGAGACTCCCAACTCGCGAAGGTCATTCTCTAACTCGTCCTTCCAGCGGTTTCTAGGCCGTCCTGGCAGTCGTCTTCCCGTCATGCTTGCTTTGTACATTTTTCGTGGCATGCGTTCTTCAGACATCCTTACAACGTGTCCCAGCCACCTTAATCGTTGTGCTTTAATGAACCTTACTATGTCTTCTCCGTTGAGAGCGGCGTCGATTTCAGCGTTGTGTCTTATACGCCATTCTCCGTACTCGTAATCTATGATGATTGATCAATTTTAACAATGGCATAGAGTAAAATTGAATACCACATTTATTATTGACTATTGACGTATGTGGAATAAGCGCCTTTGAAGAAACAATTCTCTGTATTTTCATGTATGGTTTGAATCCAGTCCAGTTTTATTATATAGCTCCTCTAATTTCCGGTATTTTTATATATGATGGATGGCTGCCACTAAGACTAATTGGCCGCAGTTTATGTATTCCTGGGCACCCTCACTGTTTTTATTTGAAAATTAGTCTCATAATTGCCGCCGTTCTGTGCTAGAGACGGTCACACATATCATGTATACAAAAATGTAGATGTGATATTTTTGATTACTTTACGATCAGCACTTCATTAATTTTTACACCTGTAAGGCTTTTCTCCTCCAGTTGTTTCTTAAGCAGCCTCAATGCAAGCTGTTCAGCTCAATATTTTGAACAATAACGTACAGTATAATTATGATAAAGGTAACAGCACGATACTTGTATAATTTACTAGCATCTGCTTTAAAATTATTCTAACTTTAATTTTTTTAAATAAATTATTACAGTAGTAGCCTAGCTTATGCAATTTTAATTCATAAAAATAACATCAGAACAAGAAAACAACAGCAAAAACTAAACTTTTTTTTTATGCCATAGCATTAGACAAACTTTAGAACAAACTAAACTACTACTAATCCTGCACCACGCTCAAATTCCTAAACCAAAAGCTGGCAGTTCTAACTTCAAACAGTCATTTGCTTCATTTATAAACTCAAACAAAAACGCAATTCATGCCCCAATATAAAAGCAATAAATGTATTGATTAGCTAACTAATAATTACTAATCAGCAGCAAAATATTTTTAGAAAATCTCTCACAAAACGAATGAAACACAAATGCCCGAAAAGTAATTTTGAATATTTGCAGCGATGAATGTGTGATGAGAATAAAAACTGATTAGTGTTTCCGACCGCGAACTAATTACAATACAAACATTCCATATAAGCTTGTAATGTCATATAAATCATGTTGGATATAACGAGTTTGGAAAATGTTTGGAAATATAATTTTTCCATGCTATTTCATGGATATCCGAGCAGAGTTACAGCTGTGGTAATTACCCTTCCACTGCATTATCACTTTCATTTCCAAATCCATTATGTGGATATAGTCTTAAAACATGATGAGCCACACACACACACGCTCCGGCTTGAGGGGGCATAGGTTTTAAATTTGTACATTGCATTGCATTTTTGATAGAAACACGAATTATCTATCAGTGGGCCGATTATGGCGATTGGTATTAACTTACTGCTGGGGTTAAACCTGTAAAAAAACAAATTTTGAATAGTCCTTTCGATTCTAAAATTATCTTGTTTACATTTTTAATACCAGGGTATTATATTAGCCCCGGTATTATAATCGCCATGATCGAGCCGCTGATGGAATCTGGGTTTATTATTAAGGTCAGTTCCCACCATCTCATCGCTTGAAAAGTACCGTCTCGGTAAGTATATATACCACTTACGACAGAGATAGCTAAATTGAGAATGCACAACTCCCCGTATTATATTATTTTTACATTAAACGGGTGCCTGTACAGTATACATATAAGTACATGTACAACAATAATGTGGACAAATCGACTTTTTGGGTTCCTGGGACCTCAAAACGTGAAAATCCACTGAAATCCAGAAAAAAACACATAAGGAAAATATTGATCAATACACGTGGATTGTTAATTATTTCACGGCCTATTACTTTGCCTAATCGAATGTGAAACACACTGGTGGAACTATCTACAATGTTAATGCTAAGATTATCCCATAAACCTAAGATGTATTATCCAGGCGACTTCCTAGAGTATACAGCTTAACCCGTCTATGTGATGAATAGATTCCATAATCTCTTGTATAAATTAATCAAAGTATTATCTTTGTCTTGAACTATTAGCTCTACGAGGTTTCCATGTTTAGTGTAGTAAAACTCACATGTTTGTCCTGAAATAATAAATTATAATTCAGAGCGGTCTGCTTCTAAGGGTAGCAAACGAAGTTAAAGTGTGAGGAAATATAAAAAAAAAACGTCAGCATCACTTGAGCAGAGATGCAATTTTTTCTTTTTTTTTAATTTTTTTCAAAAGCCTCTCCCAATTATTTTTACGAATGACATAGAAGTCTCGCATTCGTATGTTGTAATTTTATGTTCATTAAAATTTAGACTCGGGCCTCAGTGTTCTCGTTTGAAGCACTCTTGATGTATCAAGGAATTTTGACAAAGAGTGCAAATTTTTATTTCGGTAAATTATTAATTTGGGGACAAAGGTAGTACTTTTCCAACTGCTGATCACAAGCTTAAAAAAGTCATAAATAGTATAAACATACCCTAAGTAACTTTTAGGAAACACTCTAACTTCCGTATATATTATCAGATTTTGAATAAACTTGGCACAAAAATTGATCATACAAATTTCTTGAGTTCGTTAACCAGCTAGATCCACTGTTTAGTTACAAGATGGCGGCCGATTGAAACCTCAAATAATTCATATCTCCGTTAATATTGGTCGCAGAGGAATGAATTAAAATCTGACTGAAAGCCCGTATTATTATCTACGATAATGGTGATGAACACTTTTTACGACAAATCAACCATTTCAAGACGGCGTCCAGTCAAAGTGAAAATAATTTGATAAGTAAAGTTCATGGTCGGCATTGTGGTTCGAAATTTGGAACACAAGAGTGTTTTGTGTGTTGATGTTGTGGTCGGGAAAATAATGAATTATTTTTTATTTGTTATTACATACATAGCATAGGTAGCGTAGAGGAAAAGCAGGGTCTGCGGGATCTCCCTACTCCGGGCCTGAGTAATCTGAGTAATTGGCCACCTACAGTTCGTTTTATGGTGTTGACTTCGAACTCCCCCCTAATCAATCATAGGTACCTGCTAAAGTGAATTCCGTCAGTGTTACAATGCTACACTATTAGGCTGATAAACATTAAATAGGCCAAAATCTCTAGAAGTAATTGCATAATTATAACAATTATAATAACTATGACAAATCATTGCACTTGGAACTTGTAATAGTGACTGGAGGCACGCGCGTTACTTGACGGAAACGCGGCTATCCATTAAGACAAGTGCCTGGTCCCGTTGAGGTCTAGTTCAACCGCGGCTGGTAATAGACAGGCACGCCTCTTTTCTACTTCAGTCGCCAGAGGCGCACTTTGAAAAAAAGAACCACGGGCTGGAAAATTCTAACTCTGAAGACCCACAGAGTATTTATTGACTATGTCCCCATTAATTGCTCAACTTTCACGTTCAACTTGCGTTTCAACATTCCGGTACTGTAACTAATGATCAAAAAGAATGTTACGAAGTCGGTATCCCTTCTTACGTTGAAACGCAAATAGAACGTTGAAGCCTATTTTCGGAATGTCTACAATCCTTAAAATGAGGCTCCAGCTATGTTCTTCAATCTTCCAATAACCAATGAGCAACAAGAATGTAACGAGGTTAGTTTCCCTTCTTACCACTCATTGGTTAACCGCTCTTTGAACAGCAAGTAAAACAAGAAAGTTGAACAATAGGCTACTTGAAATTTTTTTGAAAATCTATAATAATGCATAAGTAGATTTATTTCATGCCACTGAATTTTTTGTATTTATAAACACGTTATTTAGTAGGCGGAAAATTATTTCTCCCCATCAATTTAAGTTTGATGGTGAAAAAGGGGGCGACAAGCCTTTGGAATGTGACATCACTTTCAAATCACCCATGTCTACCGGCGTATTGGCTCTTGTAATCCACAGCTAAAAACACCTACATTTATTTATTTATTTTTTAACATTTACAATTTATATTTATGCAACAAACGTATTGTAACTAAGTATACAATACAGTACCAGAATCCAGAATAAAAATACAATAATGTATTTTCAAAATTAATTCTTTACGTTTACAATAAAATATACTGTTGTCCACAACACGTGTAAATTTTCAGAGCGTAGCAGATTGCACGTACTTGGGTACGCTACAATTACACGCATAGTAACAACCAATAGACGGTAGGTAAGAAAATTTGAAAAAAGAAAATTAGAAGCCAAGCTAGGTTATAAAATATGGTATATATTATATGTTGCAGCAATCTGAGAAAGAAAGGCTAATCAAACTGACCCAAACAATGAATGACTGACAAGCGCACTATTTGCATATCAGTCAATGTCCGAATCTATGATGCCGACCAATCAAAATCGACCTTCAATTTGTCGAAAATGGTCATGTCTGACTGGGAAAATTCACGATCCCTATTATTAAGATAGACGATTGTTACAATTCTTTGGGGGTCACATAAAATGTAGCACAGAACGTTGCAAATAGCTATCGTGCTCATGATAATAGATAAACGAGAAAAGAATAATAGAAGTACTTCTTGCACGTAATTATATACGTAGCTTATTCTACTCTATTATCGTAAAGTGTGCTCTTCTTAACAAGCCAGTATCAACTTGCATTCTTATAAAATACCATTTTTGATACAAAAATTCTTAAGAGCTAGCACCAGTCACACCCACAACTTCCCTTAAAGACAAAATGTTTTGAATATCGTCAGCTTTGAGTTATGAAGGTTTAATTAAGGAATTAAGGCTCACTGTAGGTACTGTCCACATACTGAAAGTAGTAGTAGAATGGTTGGACACAGTCCCAGGCCACGGTGTGGGCCCATAGGACAGTGGACCTCCTGATTATAGTGGATTCCGAACCACTTGGGAAACACAGTGATGTCACATGATTAGTTCGGAGGTGACCAGGACAAGTCCTACCATGTTTCCCTACCGGCACTGTGCACACGACCAAGTTATCTGCATCTTTGAACCTGCTCTGGTCCGCTGGATTCAACATGGTATGGCGGCCGGCCCTACTGAAAGTATGTAACGTATGAGTTCTCTACGTTGCGAGGCACTTCGTCTTCAAAAGCCTAAAATGCCAGTTATGTCCTTAACATCTCTTAAAGATAAAATGTTTTGAAAAATCGCCAGCTTTGAGTTTTGAAGGTTTCATTAAGAAATTAAATTTCACAGTAGCTACTGTACGTATACCAAAATTATGTAAATTGTAATGAAAGGGTTCTAGTTGAGTGTAAGAGAGGGCTTTATAGCCCTAACTCCGCTAGGTTGGCTTAGAACAACAAGTCAATATTAATATATATATATATATATTTATTTATATTTATATACGCTGCGAGGCGTCGTTGAAAACCTAATATCTCCCTCTAAAATTTTTCTATGCCTATACAAGTGGCCGCTAATGAATCATAACGTTCGTTTAAGTACAGTTATTGTTTCAATTACTAAGCCAACCTAGCGGAGTTAGGGCTATAAGGCCCTCTCTTACACTCAACTAGGAAGGTCCGGGACCGCCTGCTCTACATGCCCTCCGAAGCATGGCCAGAAAATGTAGCCAGTGTGGGACTCGAACCAACAACCTTTCGGGTGAAAGTCAGAGTCCGTACCACTACGCTACAAGTTAAGGGCAAATCGGACACTCCTAGCGAATATCCTTTAAAGCTTCATCATTTATTTGGTCCAATATTACGCTACGAATATTGCTGAGCCAATGAACAAGATGGAGTGGCAACTGGGAAATAAAATAATGCTCCAATAAAACAAGGGACCTTGAGGGACTTTCCTTCAAGGTGACTCAAGCGAACGTCTGTCATCATTTTAACAAAATTAAATCGCTCCTCCGCTACCATAAAACAGGCCCCCATTGTTACCATGACGCCCGTTACTAATTTCACTAATAATACGGCAGCTGAGAAAAGCGTATGTAATACGAAGACAGCCGTGAACTCATAGAAAAATTTTCTTATTTTCTACTTCTTCGGCCTATGACGATATTATGGTGGGTTTCCGACAGTTTTACATTATTGCTTTCCAATTCATACGTAGTATAAGGAAAGCTTTCTGACGGTCGAAATTTTCGATTCCGAGATTTCAATGGATTTACACGTTTTAAGGTACCAGGAACCCAAAAAGTAGATTTTACGAAATGTCTGTCTGTCTGTTCGTTCATTTCCGGGCAAACTACTCAGTCGATTTTGATGAAATTCGGCATGTAGGTTCACAAAAATCATACCTCGGGACCATTTTTTTTTTATTTGGGGCTAACTGAATTTGGGGGGTTTTATTCTCAAAAAACTCGAAAAAACGTCTAAAAAAATTATTTCCCGAAAACGGCTCCAACGATTTCTTTTAAATTCGCATATATTGTAGTTGTTATTAATTAACTACTTACACAACTTAACGGATAACTCTCTACCACTAAATAATCGGTAAACATTCCCAATTTCCTAGCGCAAATTCCCAACAGGGCCCCGCGCTTTAATAAAAAAAAATGCGGGGGTCGCTTGCCCCTTGATAGTTTGCTTTGGGGGTTAAAAAAATAAAAATATGTTAATTTTAATGAAAAATGTCCAAAAAATAATTTTTCTGCGAAACCGTTCTATCGATGATTTCTACCATCAGGTATGTTTTAGGTGATAAATTGAGTAACGAAACCGGATAGGTTGCTTTCCCAAAAAATATTTGGCTTTGCACAAAAAATTATTTTTTGAAAAAATGTTAGAAAATTCGCGCTCAAATGCATTGTGGGCCCTGAAATTATTGCTGTGTGGTAATTAATGTGTTGGTCTGACCTTTCCAGAATTTATCTCACTTCCAGTGACGTCAGGTGGACAACCCCCCCCCCCCCCCCCGAAATAACGGAAATTTAACCACTGGAAAATTATTTACCATGAAATTACTCATATTATCTATCTACTAATGTGCGTCAAATGGCCTACCAGCCAAGGACGGGCGTTGGCTAAAGAAGAAGAAGATGTACTAATGTTGATAAATTGGAAAGCGTGTTCGAGTAAACTAGGACCGGTTCTTTGTTTTTGTTACTTTAATAATCTCGAGCAATTGGTGCCAAGAGGGTCGAACAGCATTAAAAAAATTCGAAAATTGTATTACGAATCATCCCTGGTGTTGTATAAACCTAACTTAACACCAATTAAGATAAATTTTCAACTTCTTCAGCTTATGACTGTATTATTGTGCGTTTCTGCCAGTTTTAGCAAATTTGATTCTGTTATTTTAATAATCTCAAGCAATTGGTGCCAAGAGGGTCGAACAGCACTAAAAAATACGAAAGTTATATACCTATTACGAACCATCCCTGGTGTTGTAGTATAAACCTTACTTAACACCAATTAAGATACATTTTCTACTTCTTCAGCCATTTACGATAGGTACTCTGCAGAGTTTCCGGCCGTTTTTGTTTATTTAAATTGTTATTTTTATTAGCCGAAGCGATCGGTGCCAAGAAGGTCGAGCAGCACGAGAACAAAGAGATAAGTTATGTCTCGAATCAACCCTTGCGTTCGTGCTAAGTAAGCCTAACTTACCATTAATTAAGATACATTTAAAGCTAAGGGTTAAAGATAAATTTTCAACACAACTGATTGCTGTTGCACAACATAGGCGCAGTGGCGTCGACTTGAATGGTGCTCTGGAGTCCCCCCCCCCCCTTCGAACTTTCAAGAGAAGGCGGCAAAGCACCCCTTGATTACTTGTACAATATAGGCTAAATACACGAATTATTATTATTATTTGTATTACAAGGGTATAATTATATTTATAAATATATTCCTTCGGCGCAGGGGAGTACTGCCGAAGAAGATAGAAGAAGCTTAGTATTGTACATGTAGCCTACTCCCAACCGCAAGTATCACACATGTCTTATGGATGACAGTAATCTACATGGCTGCTTCTGACTCTATAATTTATCGCTTTGGTACCTCTTTAAATGACAGGCCTTCCTATTAAGTAGAGAAGAAGCAACATATTTGACCTCAACCCCGCTGATCAGCTAGTGCGCGGCCTTCACAATACGTAGCTTATGCAACAAAACCAAAAGATATCCCGCACGCACTGCAAAAAAAGTATGAATGAATGAATGAATAAAACGAGAAATATAAAACAATACACAATAATTGTAAGCCCGCCCTAGGCAGACCTATAAAATTTTCCCAGCCATAAAACTAAAATAAAAAATAAAAATAGACATTACACATTATATGGTATACATCAACACTGACATTAATTTTTTTTTTCGGTTAAAATTAGACATACTACTAAAATTAAGCTCAATTTACATGTTAATAACATACAGTATCTCACATAAACATGAATTAAATTGAGGTATCTACACTCTACTACAGTGTCTACAGTAATTGCTTTGATGACAAAATACATTTTCAGTACCGTACTGCTCTTACATTAAAATGTAACATGAAAGCTGTCGTATCCACCTAAAAAACACACTGTGCAGAGCTCGAACGACTTTTTGCTCTCATTCTTAGTTTCAAAATACAAACAAAGATGCTGAATATCTGATTTGACCAGACACATTCACATCAATGATGAAATCAATACTGCAACATCACGCAAGACTTGTTTCTTTATCTTTGAAAAATGAAATAAAACATATCACGCTTCAACAATTTGATATTATTGGTTCCAAATTGAGAACAGTATTTCCAAAAATATGAAGTGCCCATTGTGCAATATACACACTGGAGAAAGTTCGGGAATGCTGCCAAAAAATGTTGGAACAGGCACAGGGCTGTGGAAAGGATGGGCTTGGCAATTTTCGGCTAAATATCACAAGTTTAGAGAGAACCATTAGTTATAATGACTGCCGCTTTTTGTAGCGTTTGTTTTTTGGGTGTGCCCCATTAAGTGACGGAAACTATTGCAATGGACGACAATAATAAATGCCTTCAGCTAAAAACAATTCACTTTTTTGAATTTGATATGTTTTTGTTCAACCAGCCACATTTTTATTAAAAAAAAAAACAATTAGCAGTATCTATATAATGCGATATTTTAAGGAATTGTTAAATGCCTTTTTATACAACCAAATTAAACATCAGGGAATTTACCGCACCAAAGGAATCAGGAAAGGGTCAAAATATTTAATCGTTACTTTTATAAGTAGTGGTTAGTACTTCGCTGACGTACAGAGTGTAGTTCCAACCCCCGCCTTGCTATTTGAATGAACACAAAAATTACCTCCTTCAGACCATTCATACTCCGAATTACCTATAATTGTCAATTTCTAATATGGCAGATTAGTGTATTGCATTTAAGCTTCATTCATAAAGTATTTCTTTTGTTAGAAAATGGCAACATGATCAAATTTAAATCTTCAAGAAAGTTCTTCCCCTTAAGGTAAAATGAATCTTCTTATTGTAACTAATACTACTAATTCATTATCACCAATCTGATGCCTTGATCAGTGGTCTCAAGGACCGTGTACATGAAGATAGAGATTGCTAAAATTCTATTAGAACGTTTAAATATAAGCTGGACTCATGGAAGTTGGACAGAGTGAGAGGCTATTCTTGTGCGGGTACAGCTAGAGGGATAGCTATTAGGAGCATATATAATAAAAAAAATTGTTACAAAAGCTACCTTAGCTGTAACCAGAAGGGACGAATCCCCTCGAGATCCTGGCCTAGCAGAGCTCCTTAAGGTGATAGGTCTGGAGGAATTGATGGAAAAGTACAGGGACACCCCAGAAATAAAGAGATCGGCGAGAAATTCTACTAACTTCGCTAAATTACTTAGAGACCATCTCTTAGAGAAAGCTTTCTAAACTGTCACTAAGGCACTAGCACAATGGCAATGACAGAACTACCTGATTTTGACGATTTTACTTTATGCCTTCTTGTCGAATACTTGCTGATTGCTTGATTGTATAATTTAAATACAATGCATATTTATTTGTTTATTTTCTTTTTAAAAAAATAAAAACTTCTGACATGTTCATTTACGAAAACGATGATATAGAATTAGAGTCAGAGATTGGCTAAACGCCCACAATTTTGAAGACATTAACAAGCCGCAAAACATTGTGATTAACGATACCTGCCTTAAAACATTGTAAGGCCAACCTGGCCAACTGTGTGACAAAACGCCTATTTAGAGAAGGGAACCTTAAGTGATACATTGAGGTCATTTGACGGACTCAAATTACATATTAATTACCCAATAAAATGCATTAGCCTGCAGATACGTCAGTTTTACAATAAATCCCCTCAGGCGTATGTAGTGTTTAAAATGTTTTAATGTTCTACTACCATGTTAATTGACTATTACCACTAAAACCGCGGTACCTAACACTAAACAATTAGTTCCACTACTTAAATATGAGTATTTTCAAATGGGTCATCTCAATGTTTCTCGAATCTGAGTTTTTGATTGGATTGGATTCCTTGTTGAAAGAAAGACCTATCGATAGACACAACACTTTGGCGTCAAAAAATTTTTCTCCCATGTTGAATGCTCCTCTAAAGTAGACTTGTGTTTTAAGAAATTCTGTCTCCATCCATTCCTTAGATCAAAACGTGCTAGCTCCACCTCAGCCAATCAGCGCCCACCATTGTCATCACGTGCTAACAATAACAAACATGGCTCCCACACATTAATTGCGAGTTAAGGGGATAAGGAATTGAGAGAGAATAAGTTTTCTAGCCCTCCTAAAAAGTAAGGTCAAAAAGAGATCGACCCATTTGAAAATAGGCAACTCATATGCAGTAGGCACCTAAGCCCGTTAGATCTGCCCCTATTTCATCATGGATAGGAATGACATTCGCTTGAGTCCAAGATCTGCTACTACATCGTAAGGTCCCATCCATTAGGGGACGTCTCGGACAATTGCCAACTTCCCATTTATAGGGAAACAGGGCCTATGAGCACTAGGTCGGCAGTCCCTGAACCGACTGAGGACTGGCGCCCCTTTTGGAAAAACAACGGCAGTGAGATGGAGCTTCCTGCAGGACGGACAGAGCGTTACACACGAAGATGACTACAATACGCACAGCTGCTGACCTATTTAACGACAAAACCTATCTATTGAAAGTTATGAATAAGCGTGTCTTAGACACCCTAAGCGGCTTCGGTGGCAAGGTGGTAGCGTGCTTGTACTTGTCTCTACACACCTTGCAGTCGGAGACGTGTCGTAACTAGACTCAAGTACCTATTAGGTGATTTAGTGAGGCGATTGAAGAGGTTAATCGGATACATTCATTAAATTGTTTGTACGCTATTTAACCTTTTATAAGATTTTAAAAAAAAAGTAAGAAGGAAAGTTGAGATAGGGGATAGTGCCAACTGCCAAAGAAGATAAAAATTCATCTTCCTCGGCTAAGCGCCATTCGCTGTAAATGTCTAATACATGGAATTCTACCGAGAGATAAGACCAACGTCCATAAAAATGACCCATACAAAATAATAATAATAATATCACCCATGAAACCTATAAAATAGTTTTTATTGCTTGATGGCTCCCATTGACATAACAGGCTGCCTGTATCAAATTCTACCGGACATAACCCAATAGCCTTAATTCCAAGTGCTCTGCGAAGATGACCCCAACGGATTGGCCAACCCAAACACAAAGAGTCGGTAACCGTGACTGTTCTATCTGATCCAGCATCCACGTGCTTCCAAAGTCACGAGATAGCGAGAAGAAAGCCTGACGAGTGCGTGAGCCAGAAGGCTATCTCTCCCAGAAAGCCCAAAACTTGGGCTGGACATACACGACCAGTGTAAAAGGGCAAATTATTAGGCATTAGGCAGTGCCGTAACTATCCACATCCTCTCTCAAAATGGAATATCTACAAATTTTGGGAAAATAACTATACTACGATAAGAGTACCGTCAAATTTCTGTTATATGATTGAAGTTCAGAAGGTTCGAGAATAGACAGAATAGGAATTGGGTCCCCCAATGGTAATGGGTATCTTACCTTCAGCGGTACGAAAAAACGCCAC
The DNA here is from genome assembly GCA_963971405.1 of Psococerastis gibbosa. Lineage (NCBI taxonomy): Eukaryota > Metazoa > Arthropoda > Insecta > Psocodea > Psocidae > Psococerastis > Psococerastis gibbosa. Next base: position 12,633,844 of record OZ020491.1, on the reverse strand, counting down.
TGTTGCACCTGTTGCTGACCACAGCACTTAAATTAGTGGAGTGATGTTTCAAGTATGAGGGTCACTGCCACAATAAAATTCATACCTATCCTGCAGACAGTATACATATACCTTAGGCTTAGAGGAAGCTGACCGTAGATATTGGCCACCCCTAGATCACATCAAAATCTGTTAGTTCATATTTTTTATTTAATTTAGGACACAAGTTACATATGATTTAATCTATCAAAGTTGTAGGGACCATTTCATTCATATGATTTTTTTTAATTTTGTCGCAGGGAATTTTCCGTTGAGCAGATTGGGGCAGAAATTTATCGAATTATAAAATTCATGAAAAAATTACAACACAAAAATTAAAAAAAAAAAATGTGAATGAGATAGTCTTACATAACTTGGATAATTTAAATAATAATACATAAAGACATATTGAGGCATGTTCCTAAGGGGGGAAATTTTTGAGGCCACTTCCTCTTAAGCGAAACCTTTAGACTTACCAAAAATTAAAAAAATATATATATTTCTTAGACAAATCACACAATTTCATTAGGAACCCCAGAACCCAACCAATACTTCCCGCTCCTTAGCAAAACAAAACCATTCACAAAAGAAGCGAAACTAGCTCCCCAGAAGTGCTATTAACGGCTACCATACATACAGCATGTAAAAAAGGTAAACAAACAATGGTTTTCAATGTCACTGCATCGGGTTGCAATGAATACGAGGGCGGATTGAAAAGTCCGTAGAAAATCCGAGGGATGGCGCCACTCGTCAAGGCCAAATATCACCTCATTTAGCGAACTGTCTGATCGGAACTCAGTCAAAGTTTGAGCGTTATTCGATCATAATTGACATCACAGTGATTTTTTAAGTTCGGGGAGTTGCAGGTAATTGTGAGCAATGGATGAAAAAGAATTTCGAGTCGTTATTAAGCATTATTTTTTAAAGAAGAAGAATGTGCAAGAAACGAAAAAAAGCCTTGATAAACATTATGGGGAGTCTGCTCCGTCAATTAAAACTGTTTATAAGTGGTTCTCAAATTTTCGTACTGGGCATATGGGCACAGAAGACGCCGAACGCTCTGGGCGGCCTTCTGACGTCACTACGGCAGAAACTGTAAAAAAAATCAGTGATTTAGTGCTAGGAGAGCGTCGAATGAAACTGCGAGAGGTAGCTGACATTGTGGGGATCTCGAGCGAAAGGGTTCACAATATATTACATAATCACCTTAAAATGAGAAAATTGTCAGCAAGATGGGTGCCGCGACTGCTGACAGCTGAACAAAAACACCGTCGCGCCGAGCTTTGTGCAGAGAATTTAAAGCTGTTTCAACGAGCCCCCAAAGAATTTCTTCGTCGTTTTATAACGGTAGATGAAACTTGGGTTCATTTTTACACCCCAGAAACGAAGCAGCAGTCTAAGCAGTGGGTAGCCAGTGGAGAACGTGCCCCGAAGAAGGCAAAGACCGTCCAGTCAGCAGGCAAGGTCATGGCCACCATTTTTTGGGACGCAAGAGGTGTCATTTTCGTAGATTATTTAGAAAAAGGAAAAACGATTACCGGCACCTACTACGCATCCCTTCTTGACCGCCTTAAAGCAGAAATTCAAACTGTGCGCCCCCATTTAGCAAAAAAGAAAATTCTTTTTCATCATGACAATGCGCCGGCTCATACCGCAGTGTTGGTGACCTCTAAAATTCAGGAATTAAAGTTCGAACTATTGCGCCACCCTCCTTATTCCCCTGACCTGGCACCGTCCGATTATTTTCTGTTTCCCAATATGAAGAAATGGCTTGGAGGGAAAAGATTTGGCTCAAATGAGGAAGTAATGCGCGAAACAACCGAATATTTTGCAGGGCTCACGGAAGATTATTTTCTGGGTGGAATAAAAAAACTTGAGGGAAGATGGACCACCTGCATTGAGCGACAAGGGGACTATGTTGAAAAGTAGTAGTAAGCATTGTTAATACATTGTACCAGTTTAGAGTTTCTACGGACTTTTCAATCCACCCTCGTAGAGTGTTGACTTACATAATCCCCTCTCTCTCCATGCTGGCCTTCACCGCGCGCCCCTCCATAGACCATGTGCGCACTGCCTTCCGTAGATTAGGAAATAAGCACAGGTTATAAGTAGACGGTAGACCAAAGGGAGGGTATTAGTGTTGTGGTCACCCAAGTGCAAAAGGATACACTGCATCATGTCTCTCCTCGTAAGTGCTTAATTTTTACTCTCTCTTACATTTCAAGGTCGATAGGGGGTTCACGATGTAGCGTCTTTTCCATAGGCGGCTATTCCACTTGTCAATATTCCGTAATTTGTGCATCAATAATTGATGAGATTTTTGTTTTTATATAGAGTAAAAAAAAAATATCACATCAGGTTTTTTTAAATCTATATATTTATATAGCTATTTATAGTTTTGACGGTGCCGAGCACATGCAGTAACTCTTATTGTAACACTGTACTGTATGTGGTTAAAATGGCCTATTATAATTTCATTTCAATTATTGAAGCACAAAATGACGGATTATTGACAAGTGGAATAGCCGCCTTATTAATACCGTAATTGGCAGTCAAACCAAAATTTTTGTCATGTAGAGTAGTGGCACGGACTCTGACATTCATTCGTTGGGTTGTTAATTCGAGTCCCACACGTACTGTATTTTCTGGCCAGTAATAGAACAGAAGTCATTATTTATTCAAAAAGGTCTCCTAACTGATGTAAAAGCGTTAAAAGTTATCAGAAAATCAGTGACTTCCATGCTGCCGCGCCAGGCAGTGCGGCTGTTTTTTTTTTCTTCCATTGCTTATTTTTAATTTAAGTGCTGATTATTCAATGAGCGTTGTCTTGCAGTCACACTGCATTACAATATTTTTCCTGCTGTAATAATTTTAAATTCCCAAAAATGATTTTCAGAAATGTTTGATAAGGAGCTTGGGGTAGTTTATTGAATAGGATCACGCCTCCATAGGACCTAAAAAGGACAGGGCAAAAGCCATCAATTTGTAATTATTCCAAAAACTTCGTAAATCCATACATAAAGTTGCAATGAAAATCAAAAGTGACGCTATTCAAACAATTATTTTTGGATTTCAAGGACAGAATGCTTTTACTCCCGAGGTAGACACTAGTCAGTAGTAGTAAATGCAGACAAGAGTTAAAAAATTAAATGAAGCTGACAAAAACGTATTTAACTAAAATGACAAATCATAATGCAAAGGAGTCATTTTTATTTATTATATTTTTAAAGACAGATCGCCCATTCCGCATAAGCATGGCCTCCCCACATTTAATATTGAAGTAAAAACTTTTATTATAGAAACAATATGAAGAAAACCTCTAAAAAATCCAACATGTTTAAAGAATCTTTACGAAAGTGCTATAACTTACCCTTACTTCCGGAAAAATACAATAAAATATCAGAGTCGAGAAAAAGCGAAGGAGGTAAAATCGGGTACAAAATCCCAACTAGAGTCAGAAAGGACGGGGTTTCCCATAAACTTTATCCTGGATAACCATCGCAATCCTGTGGGATATCGAGAAATGGGGTGTGCTATAAAAAAAACCTTCAAAAGTCTTTTTGCTACTCATTCACTATTGGACTGTTACCAAATCTTAATCTGATCTCATTATATTAGTGGTTTGTTGGATAACCCGATAGAAATTAGGGGTTGCAAGTTGCCAGATTTGAAATTCCGTCCGAAGGGGGCTGAGTTTAAACTACTTGGTCGCAGCATTTGTAACAATCAACATCAAATTAATATACAGAAGAACTCCAGCCAGGATAGGAAAAGTCCAGTTGATAGACAATCGACTTCGATGGCCAGGTGGTAACGTGCTTGAACTTGTGCGAGTCTTTACACGCCATGCGATCGGAGACGTGTCGTAACTCAACACGGGTACTAACATGCAGAGGCGACTGAAGGGGTCAATCGGATGCATTCATTAAATTGTTTGTAATTAAACGGAGGGTAGAGGTTTGAAACTCAACATAAATGGAAGTAATTTTCCGCCCAAAACTAATGGCTTCACTGTTAATAAATAAATATATGTTAATGTTAATAAAAAGCATAATTTGACCGAGATGTTCAGTAAACCTACAGTCTGCACTACTAATACATTCCTACTTTCGAGTATTATTGAAAAAAATTACATCCAATCATGCGAACATTTGATTATCAGAATGGAGTCCAATCACAATTGATTCAAATAATTCAGTTCAATTGTATTAAGAGGATATGCTACGTAAAAAATAGGCACCCCAAAATTGAATACTATTTATTTTTTATTTAATTCATAAAGCAGGTTATTAAAGATTTGGCTCATGTAAGTTATAGAAGACTACTTCGTGCATCATATAATTTTTATTTTCGGTTTTGTAGTTTTTTCCAAAAATTATATTTTACGCGAAATTTTAGTCCCCACTGGTTTTCAATAAAGAACTAAGGTACCAAAAATTTAATATTTCCTATTATATGATGCATGAAGTAGTCGTCTACAACTTACATGAGCCAAATCTTTAGCAACTTGCTTTGTTAAAAAAGTCAATAAAAACAACAACATTTGGAGTGCTAATTTTCTACGTAGCGTGTCCTCTTAACGACAGTCTACCGACAGTGAAAACATGCAGTGATAATACTACAGTGCAAAATTATGGCAGAAATAACTTACCATATGAACTAGGAAAGTTTGGAGCTTACTTAAATATCTTACCTGAAAATTAAAGAAAATTTTTATTTGCACTATTAATAAAGGACGGGTAAAATTTGTCGGTGCACTACACTTTCCTAAATAGTTCTTGCAAAAATAATTTGTTTCATGGGATCATACTTTGTTTTTAAAATCCCAGAATACAAAGTTGCCCCCCTGGGACCTTTAGTACACATCAGAAAACTTAATTCATTGGACGGAATACAAAGGCTGAGCTACAGATACAAGTAAATACAATAGTGTCATACAGTATGTCAATATTCCACTCATAAGTCGCTATGTCCCTTATCCGGTGTGTGTGCAATGTGAAAAAAACTGATGAATGAATAGGATAGGATATGAAGTAATCCACCTGTATTTATTATCATCTATAAAGCGGATGATGGGAACAATAATTCAACAGCCTCTCTACTCCAAGTGTAGGCCACACAACTAGACTCACATACTACTAGTAGTAACTGAACAAACATTTTTTTTTAATTACGACACAGCATTAGGCCATCAGCTTTATTGCAGCCCAATACAACACTGAGCAATATGATACGTTAGGTATTACATTATTACTACATCATTCCAGTAGATACTTTTTAAAAAAAAAGGTAGAACTTTTAGGTTCTAGAAGAACAATATTTAAAGTTTTTCCATTATTTTTTGATAGAAATGAGAACTTATTTAAAAAAAACAAGTTATAAAAAATGCTATCCAACAGCAACAGGACGCATACTCGTACATGGCATAGTCACGCCTACGCCTGTTACAATGTGTCAATGGTAAGCTTGTCTCAGCTTGTTCATTATAGCTTGTAGCCTTGAAGCTTGCCAACGGCCAAAAATTCAATAAAAAAATTATGTCAGAAAATCCATGGGGTCGTTGGCAGGGCAAGGTAGAATGGGCCACTTAAGTAAGTAGATCAGCGTCCATAAAAAGCCGTTCAAATAATAATAATAATAATAATAACAGAATAACAGAATGAACGAGCAACTGAGAATTTGACAGAGATATTTATCTGCTGATACAATTTCAAAGCATTGAAAATTCCTCAAATAAGCCAACAAAAAAAATTGTCTATATTACAGCACAGTTCATTATTATTTTTATCTTAGGTAGGTAGAGTTACAACTCTACCACTCGCGATCTTCGAGACTTTATAAACAAGCCTTTACTTTTGCTGCTTCACTACTTCTGCACTAAACAGGCAAAAGCGTATAAAAACAATGATCTCGCTACACATTCATTGTTCTTATAATTGTGGGAAAATTCAGGCAGTTCATTACGACAATAGATCCAGCTAGTACAAAACACCGTAAAGTATGGGCTCAATTACATAATTACCATATGAACAATGTATAATGGTAGGTTTTATGTGCAAATTACCACTGGCTTAATTGAGCCTTTCTTATTAAGTACCTACCTACTGCTAAGTACAACAACATATACCTATATTCATATACTGTACAACAGTCCATGTTAATAAATAAGGTATAGAGCTGTAAGCCTCTCCAGCCATTCTTTAATTTCTATAAGAAAATTAAACTAATTGTGTTTAATATTAATAGGATTTTTTGCAGCTGGGTACTCATATGTATTTTCTTACAGACAACATGGTAAAATTTCTGTTAGTATTTATAGTTTTTACGGAAACAATATTCATGAGTGTATGATTTTATTTCTTCATTGAGTTCCATTAATTTTTTTAAATTTTAAATAGAGATATTATTGTTTTATGGTTATAGTTAACCAAAGTAGTTTAATTAAAATATAAATTTGTGGTGTTTAAGATGTAGATAACCTTTGGTATAAAGAAAATATTGGTATTTAAGAAAATAAAATATCTTTACAATGAAAATGTAATATTTTAGATAAACTACATAAAAGAATTAAAAACGGAGTTGAACCGTTTCGGCTTTAAGTTAGCAGGTTAAAAAATGTTCAAAAGTGTGCGAAAATCCATGGGGTAGTTGGCATTGGGCCAGTAAATCCATTCTATCTGAATATTAATTTAGGCTAAGTGTAACATGAAGAGTAAAATAGAAGAAAGGCTTTTTTGGAGAAGGATCTCTTACGTGTTGATATATACATGTAGCCGGCACTGACATATATTTAAACGCAGTTTCTGAAGGCGTGAAAAAATACATAATTAAGTCCACGCCTTCAAAAAACTGTAGCCGGCTAAAAACTACGATATGTATCAAAATATAGAGGATCATTTCACCTACTTCTACTCTAAGCTATGGCTCTATGATCGATATTTAATAGAAATTCAACTTTGCACAAAAACCCGTCCGTTTCGCTCCTAAATGAGTCTCAATGAGGCTAAATAATTAATAATTTAAGCTAAGGCATATATAAAGAATTATTTTTTGTTTTTTCAGAGCCTAGTACTTGTCTCAATGTTGGCATGCACCGCCATGGCCGGGCTCATCCCCGAGCACGAAACACTGGCACTTCCTGCTCACATTGCACTCCCCCCTCCTATCTCAACAGTAAGTATAAAATATTATATATTTAATTATTAATATTAATTATAATAAAATAATAATATATTATAATATATATAATATGGTAATAAAAATAATATAATATTAGTTTTAGCAGCCTTTGTCCTTTGTCCCAATCAAGCTTTAGATTGGGGATGAGGTATGGTGTCATTATGTCTATTGTATTTTGAAAATATATGCTCCTTGTCCAGGGGACACTGGGCAAGGAAAAAGAAAGGAAACAAAAAATATATGAGTGGTGGTACAGACTCCGACTTTCATCCGAAAAGTTGTTGGTTCGAGCCCCCACACGTGCTACATTTTCTGGACGTGCTTCGGAGGGCATGTAAAGCAGGCAGTCCGGGGCCTACCTAGTAAGAGAGGGCTTCTTCAGCCGGCCGCCATACCAAGTTGAATCCAGCGGACCAGAGCAGGTTCAAAGATGCAGATAACTTGGTCGTGTGCACAGTGCCGGTAGTGAAACATGGTAGGACTTGTCCTGGTCACCTCCGAACTAATCATGTGACTTCACTGTGTTTCCCAAGTAGTTCGGAATCCACTATAATCAGGAGGTCCACTGCCCTATGGGCCCACACCGTGGCCTGGGACTGTGTCCAACCATTCTACTACTAAGAGAGGGCATCCTAGCCCTAACTCCGCTAGGTTGGCTTAGTAATAGAACAAAAAAGTCAATATTTATATTATCCAATGGTGTAATTTCCATTACAGCCCCCAAAAAATGATAAAAGGACTGTCTGAAATAAAAATGAACACCCTGGATTATTGTAAAGTAGGTACGATAACTGATGCCAAGTACGAAGTACGTAAACAACAAGCCTGAAGAATAGTAGCCATTGGCAACCACTCTTCCAACTCATTGGTTACCGCAATTTGGTACTCGATATTTAGCCCAATTTACGCTTCGCGTCCTGTAGGTTAGTAACATAGTAACATAAGTCCCTGACTCGTATCTGTACTTGGTTAAGTCATGCTTTCGCCTGTTTCATTGCGTCAATGGCTTGTGTCAGCTTGTTCATGATCGCTTTTAGCCGGTGCAGGTACCAGTTTGCCAATGGCCAAAAATTCATATGGAAACAATACAAATCATGTCCGAAATCCATGGTGTCCTTGGCATTGGACAAGGGACCTATGGACCACTATAAGTAGGCCTAGGTCCATAAAAAGTCCTTCAAGGCATTATTACTAACATAAGACCCTTATCATTGTCACATCAAGGTTCATATATTTTTATTGAATTAGGGAAACTTTAGGACAATACTAACAACAATAGTCTTAAGAATCTTGATTATTGTAATACTAACCATTCCTTGCCTTACCTGGGTTAGCCCATAGGAGACTTCCTAGTCTTATGGTTCACCCAGGTCAAAAGAACCGGTCCGAGTTTACTCGAACATGCTTTCCAATTTATCAAAATTAGTAGATAGAGAAAATGAGTAATTTCATGGTAAATAATTTTCCTATGGTTAAATTTCCGATATCTCGGGGGGGGGGGGGGGGGGGGGGTTGTCCACCTGACGTCACTGGAGGTGAGGTAAATTCTAGACAGGTCAGACCAACACACTACCACACAGCAATACTGGCAGGGCACGCAATGCATTTGAGCGTGAATTTTCTATCATTTTTTTTCAAAAAAATCAAATCCGTTGAAATCTTTGTTGAAATTCGTTGAAATTAAAAATTTCGACCGTCACAAAGCTTTCCTTATACTACGTATAAATTGGAAAGCAATAAAGCCGTTATTTATTTATAATCGTTTTAAGTTCATCACTTCCAATTCCTGCGACTTCATGATTATGCAACCGTGTGCACTTCTGGACCTCATCCCAAGAAATATTCGTCTTTTATTGCTTTCTCATTAATAATATAATATTGGTATAAATACGTTAGATAAGGAAAGCTTGTGGTTCAAATTTTAAATTTCGATATTTCAACAGATTTATGCCGTTTAAGTTCTCAGACCCCAAAAAAGTGTTATTTACGAAAATCTCTGCCTGTCAGATTTGCTGTCAAACAGCTTGGCGAAGTTAGTTGAAATTCGACATGTAGGCTCAGGAAAATATTTTACAGTAAAAATAATAAAACCAGTGGGTTTCTTCGACAAAATTAATTTTTTAACCATTATTTGGGTTTTACTAATTTTTGTTATAACAAGTTTTCCTAAAACATAAAGTTTTTGTTTGTTGATTAAAATGAAATACCACGAAGTCACGAGTAATTTAATTTTTTCTAACGAACGGTTCCATAGAGCAGAATTTCAACGCAAATATTACAACGAGTAGGCATGTGGTGCACTAATTTAAGTAATTTTTCTATTTTCAGTTCAGTTTCGTATCGCTAAACCCCCATAACCCCACATCTTACTCCGGGTTCACCAACCACGGCCGAGGACACCTGAGTCCCGGATACTCTGTGCAATTCCGACAGGACGGGTTCGGATTACCCCAGACACACCACCATTTCTAAATTAAATCAATGGAAACGACTCTAGACATAACAAATAACAGAATACCGAGCATCTCTGGTCATAATATCAAACGTACAGCGCTCTACATGGATACAATATTATCTCAGACGATTGGTACTTCTTGCTCGTCTTCGCCTCGCATCGGCTCCGTTCACTGATATACCTTCAAGTATGCTGACCCGTTGTTTTCTGAGCTGCGATATCACAACAGTGGAGTTACCCGCCCGGAATTCACCATTTTCATACTTGAATCTTAGTTTTGGTTTAGGTAGGTAACGAACGGACGATGGATAAAGATTTTCTACAAAAGGTTTTGACGGCGACTCTGTGACTCAAAGGTCCGGTCCCACCACGCTTAGAAATGTTTTTGCGACAAATACTGCAGGCACAGCTATGCATTAGACCACGGGGGTGTCCTTATTATAATGGAGGACGGCACACCAATGTTCCAAAGCATGGCGGTGCCTCCAGCACTCCTCAAAAATCTTTCTAAGCGTTGCGGGACTGCACGAGCACTTGAAACTATTATGTGCCAATTACTAGTAGCATTGTAAGAAGAAAAAAATAGAGTTACTATTAACAAGGTCTCATATTTACCCTACGTACCCAACTACTCATATGTGAATGTGATAGTTTCTTTTTAAATTAATGTATTTTTACTATTCACAAATCAGAAATTTGACGAAGTATTTGAACTGTATACTTATCCTATCTTTCAATGTTTTACCAAATTATTCCTTGATTGATATTTGATCGTAAACTAATGCACGGGCCTTGATAAGTCTATGATTGCGTGGGAGAAGTAGCTACTGTAAAAGGGCGAAATAATGTACAAATTATATATTTTTTGTAATAAACGACTTTTCATTCTACTACATCTAAGTGCGCTTTCACCCGACAGCCCGGATTCAACTGACTCATCAATTGAACTTTCTTTGTTACTTACTTTTTTTTATCCGAGCATTATCCCCTATGGACATTGGGACTTTGACAGCCCTCTAACTAGGGTGGCTTGATGTGAAAGAAAAAAAAAACGCCATGGCACTCTAACCCATGTCTTCTTTCGGCCATCGTCCTATTTGGGATGTTGTGTTCAGGAATAAGCCCAGTACTCACGTTTCTCCCTGTCTTTTCCCCGCCCAAAGCTCACCCTGGAGAGGAAAATTGTAAGCGACCTGCAAGACACCGGGCTCACAAGGGAGGTCGCGCAAGACAGAAACCTCTGGAAACGCCGCAGCTCTGCCGCCGACCCTCCATGAGGAAATGGCGCGGAAAAAGTAAAAGTTAGTAGATGAAGGTAAAATATACATTAGGGTTGGGTGGACCCAGGCCAGGCGGAGCACTTTTTAATTTGTGTTAGCCTCGAACCTCGACCTTCCGTTTCACAGTCTAGTACTTTACTAACTGGACTGTTCCTGACCTTCGTTGATGCGCTGAATCTCACCAAATAATGATTGCACGACTATCCGTAGAGCAGTAGACTAGTAATTGCATCCATATCTAAGGGTAACGCAGAGCGTTATTGCCTTTATTGCAGTTTGCAGAGATATTTATTATTAATTTAGCCGGGCGTAATCGCGCAGTATATGGGCGATTATTGCACTTTACTGCCTACAGCTCGTACACCATTACAGGTCTTTAGTACTAACGATGCGTTTAATATTGTTGTTACATCTTCTTTATGGCTATTTCAACCCCCCAGTCTCGTGTGTTGATTTCCCGACCCACGCATTTCGAAACTTTACCATGACTTCGGAGTCTGACTTGGTAACCCCTATTCATGAACGGGAAAATACAGCGATATGCAGAAATGGTAAAATATATGACTTAGCAACCATAGAGCTCTACACAGGACAGGTGTTTTGGCTAAATCTTTTCAATGGCTGATTGGCTGGTCATAGGAAACGTGGCGGATGACACCAGAAATAAATAACAATATCTTTTTGGTGGCAAACGAATGTCCCACCTCTCCCAGACCTGTTCTTTTGCCAATATTTATGTTTGAATCTGCACTGCATCTGCTAATATCTTAAAGTTCTTAGGGTTCAAAGCCTCCACCCCACCCCCCGTATTTTGACAATTAGGGGCACGGACCACATGGGGCCCTAAGACCCCCTCCCCGGTCATTTACGCCAATGACTCTATGTCTATACAATATATTAAACACTTGTTCATAAACATGATAATGCAATGCAAGGAATGGTAAATTAATAATCAACAAAAAATTAACCGATAATTATTTATTAAAGTGCAGCCGACAACAACAATTAGCTAAGCCTCAATACATCACTCACCTCAATAATAGCTGTCTGTGGGAACCGGATTACTACCGTTATCGGGCATTTAATGAACTCATCTGAGAAATCCAAACTGCAGCCAATACGAAGTGGGCTACAAGAGTCGGCAACTCTATTAGCACGAGATTTATTGTTAAGGTGGTAGCACTGTAATTAGCGAAGCGGCTCCTTTGTCGCGACCATATGGTAGACGAGTCCTCACCTTATCGGCGGCCATCTTGGTTTGTCCGCTACCGGCACCGAACTTTATTTATAGGCCCACTTCTCGCTTTTTTTCAGCATTTGCCTGCTTTGCTGAGAACACCAGGGGGCTCATGATTTTGTTGAGATAGTACAAGGGCGTGGATTTGAGAATGTTCCCATATATTCCATTACACGATTGGTCCTTCATACCATGAATAGGGTTGCCAGGTGTCCGGTTTTCACCAGACAGTCTGGTTTTTCGTACCTCTGTCCGGTGAAAAAATTAATGTTTGCCCGGACAATGTTTTGTCCGGTTTTTTTAATTTTAATTTTAAAAATCTCATACTGGCTACTACAAGTTCCTCAAAATTCACTAAATTCAAGACTAGATAAAATTACCTTTTTTGTAGAAACTAAATATAATGGCCCATTGACTCCCTGTCCGATTTTTATGTTTTGCAAATCTGGCAACTCTAGCCATGAACTATATCTATCTTTATAAAAATGAAAAACGTAAACATGTGCTTATGTATGTAGACACTTTTTTGACTCGCCATAACTCGGGACCCACTGGCACCAGAAACTTGCGGCTACACTCAAAATTTAGAGAAAAATCGGGACATGGTTTTCGTGTAGGGCCGAACCTTAAAAATTGAACCTGATCAGGTACAGGAGCGATAATCGGTTCGAAAAATCCCATAAGAAAGCATTGGAGGGTTCAACGCAATGTTTTAGCCTGACATTTGGGCCTACCTTAACTTAAATTACATCACTGTCTTCGTCCATTCTTCCTCTTTCAGGCCATGCTATACATGATGTGATTGGGCAAGTGGTTCGACTTTGGGGGTGGAAACGTGAGGGGGTGCGCCCAAATTTTTCGATTTTCAGCGAAAATAGGCCTTTTTCGACCGCGTTTTTGGGGGTGTTAATATCAATTCGAAAACTTGAAACTTCTTTAGTCCTTTTCCACCTTTCTTAGTCTTTTCAGACATGTATTCAGGTTTACTATACGCCTCTTCGTTTGGGCTCAGGTGAGTTGGTAAGCAGTCCCTGTTATGACGAAATACCGGTTTAAAGGGTACATTTCCAAATACATCCATAGAGTAAAAAAATTCCACAGCCAGCTGTTTTCAACCGAAATTAATTTTTAATGTCTCATTAGAAGCAATATAAATTAAGCTTTAAAACGAGTATAAATACATAATTTTAAAATCAACCCTTCACCCCTTAAACACGAGTGGAACACAAAATTGTTAAAAAATCAGGCGAAAAGATTAATTTCCAGCAATCCCATTTCAATTGCATGGGCGGGTTTAAAGCAATATTTTGGGCAGATGTAGAAGGCCTATGTTAATTTAAATTATATCAGTGTCTTTGTCCGCTCTTCTTCTTTTAGGTCATGCCAAATTTGTCGTGATCAAGCAAGTGCAAGAGGTTCGGCTTTGGGGGGTGGAAACGTGACGGAGTGCGCCCAAATTTTTCGATTTTCAGCGAAAATAGGCTTTTTCGGCCGCGTTTTCGGAGGTCTTGATATCATTTTGAAAACTTTAAACTACTTTAGTTCTCTTCCACCTGTCTTACTCTTTCCAGAGATACATTCAGTTTAACTATCCGCCTCTTCGTTCGGGCTCAAGTGATTTGGTAAGCCATAGCCATCAGCGTTTTGACGGAAAACAGGTCTAAAGTGTACCTTTGAAATTACATGCATAGAGTAACAGGATTCCACAGCCTGACCTCTTCCACCAAAATGATTTGTTAATGTCTCATTAGAAGCAGTATAAATTAACCAATTTTCATAGTTGTTAACTGCTTCGTTTGGGTTTGGGGGCATTCACATAAGTCATGCGAGCCCCGAAGGGGCGAGCTGCGTAATGCCAAATGGAACCACGTTAATGCGAGGCCCCGCAGGGGCGAGCTGCCGCCCGCGGCAGGCGCAAGGGGGGCGGGGCCGCGAAGCGGTCCCAAGCTCCGCTTGTTGCTTATAATTTCACTTTTTGTCTTTATACGTATGCGGTAAATGCATACTTCTGCATTGTTGCCAATGTTTATTAGATGAAGGATTTTTTTCAAGTTTTTAGTGTCCTGTGGGCCCCCACCGTGGCCTGGAACTTTGCCAAATTTACTACTATACACTATAAGACAAAATATGAAAGCACATTCATTAGCTTTGTGAATCTGCACACCAGGAGGCAGTCAAGAAGATTTTAGGAATCTTTTGAATGACGTGCTGTAAACCTGTTCATCCTACTCTTACATCGCATTACTACAGGGCCTATTTTAGATTTAGTTTTTATTTGTTCATTTTAATTACGCATGTAAAATATTTTATGTTAAAATTGTAAAATGGGCATGACCCGTAAATACTGTATATAATAATAATAATAATACAGGCTAGGCAAAGGTACAATAACAGTGGATTTAGTAGGTTTCTAACTAAATACTAATGGCATTCATCACAACAGAATTATCAAGGGTACAAACTTCAGAAATTCAGCCAAAGATTTCCAACACAATACCAATGAAAAAAAAAAAAAATGCTATACCTTAAGACACACCGCAAGCTAAGTTCATTTTTTCCCTACTTACGAATGCACTTAAATTACTGGATTCAGTCAGTCATGTCGAATTTCACATAAACCTACTGATTCCGAATAACTCAACTTACGTAACATTTTCTAAATCGAAAATGACAGAGAGCAAAAACCAAGATGAGGGAGGAATCAGAAAACGCGTCATCAATCATGCAAAATCCCGCGGTTTTCCCCTTTTAATCCCCCAACCTAATCCCTAATCTCAGCTCTGACCAGGGAAAGGCGGGCCCAGAGATTGATGAGTATTCTATTATTTAGCTGACCGATTTGAAAGACGCCATGCAGTTTGTCTAAAAGTCCCGTCCAGCAGGCTTTAAGAAGGGGAAAAACGGGAATTTAACGCTTTTTTTTATACTGGAAGTAAGGGGAGACGGTAAAAGAATTCAGCGAGGAGGAAATCCTTTGGAATGACTCTTTGTGACGAATCTTATGAGCTTAATTCGGATTTTTTTGAGGGAAATGGGGAGGGGGGGGGGTGAGATTCTTATTGTACCGAACCTGTAGGAATTGCAATTGAATGCTGTAGGGATTGAGTGCTTTCAAGTCTGCAGTAGACTCTATTTTATACAGTACATGCCTGTTGGGTCAAGGCACGTTTCCGTCCTTAGAGAGGATTTCAAGGTAGAAGCCCCCTTCCTCCACCATATTCGATACAGCCTATTATGCAATACAAGCGTATTATTAATAAAATACGACACATACGGCATGCACTACACAGCTCATAGATTAGACCTGTGTTCACGCCCCGTAAAGGGTGAACAAATTTTGACACTGTGGAAAGGTAAAGTGCAGCAGCGGGCCAACTATGCCAAATAGTATTGTATTAACCTATTCCTGATGGGGTTAAACATGTAAGCAATACAATTTTGAATAAGCACTTTCCATTCTAAAATTATCTTGTTTACATTTTAAATCCCAAGTTAAGATTAAAAATAATTACCACAGTAGGTCCGCAGTGGGCCTGTGTGGCGATTAGTATTACCTTATTTTTGACAAGGCCGTAGCCAAGGGGTTCAACCCCCCCCCCCCTCCGCCCGAAATAAAATGGCTTGATACTAGATAGAATCGGATTTTAAGAGGAATAATGAAAACCACTATGTAACACGCAATGAAATTTCTAACCCCCCCCCCCCCCCGAAAATGATTCTTGGAGTTTTAAATGCAAACAAAACAATTTTTAATGTCGCTTGCCATAGTAGGCCCGCTGATGCACTATTTAGCATAGTAAATAAAATTATAATGCCATTTGTTTCATTACTAAACGGAATTAGGCCTGCTTACATGCCCTCCTGATCATGGAAAGAATACAAGAATCCTCTCGTCTACACCACATTCCAATTGATAATTGAGGAGGCTGTTTACAAACATAGACAATTCCAAGTTGAAGAATTTTTCAGGAGAGCGGATTTTCTGTTGAAAATTGTGATTTAGTTTATGACTAACGCTAGACTTCTCAGCGCTTCTGTGCGCAATCTGGCTGCTTTCGTCACTTTATTTTACAACGTGCAGGTGGACATTAAAATTTTCTGCAAGGTCGGAGCAAAACCCCTTTTTTTGAAAAAATGGAGTTGTCCACGTTTGTAACCAAGCTCCTCAATTTATTATTGGTTCCCATCTATGGTAGGCCCACAGCAGAGCCTCTAAGGAGGGAATAGATATGTAATCCAGGAAGACTGTGACGAAGGATCCTAATTAGGGTGAATATTACCCTTTGCTTTTAGGGTGGAAACCCCCACACACACCGCAAGATGAGGGTAAAGTTAGGCCGAGGGGAGGGAGGGAGTTGAATATTGTTTGCCCAGCAGTGAAGGTACAATATAGTATATTGTTTTCAGGAGTAGACAAAGCTCTGCGGCTTTCCCGGAACGAATAGCTAACATCGGAGGGTACTTTGTACCAAAAGAGCTTTGTGAATATTTGCGTGTCCCCATGCGTTTTGCTGGTTGCTTTTGAATTTCACTATCAGTTTAGAGATGGAACAAATGCTTTCATCGCGTCATCCATTTATTCATGGGATAGAATAGCCATGGTTCTGGAAAATCAACAAGTTCGATCACATCACGTATTTATTTAAACATTGCTAAATGCTTCCATCGCTTCTGTGGCTTACAGTTTTGGTACCAACGTAAAATAATAATTTATCCGGGAATAACTGTATATTATACTGCGCCAATATTGACTCCTGCGTCAATTCCTTCAGAATTGCGATTATGCAACAATGCACAAATTGTATCTGGGCCAACGGCCTTACCATGTTGATTCCATTAGAGCAGAGCATGTTTCAAACTGCGGCAACTTGGTAGTGTGCACAGCTTTGGCAGGTGAACCTGGTGTGACATGATAACTCGCTTAGGCAGTATAAGTCGAGTCCTGGTCACCTCCGATTTAATCGTGTGACTTTACCATGTTCCCCAAGTGGTTCGGAATCCACTATAATCAGGAGGTCCACCCTGTTAGTCAACTCCCCTTTCCCCGAGGCGAAAGAGTCTGCCCTTAGGGTGCCTCAAGCTAACAAACAGACTCACTCCCCCCGCCAGACTGACAGGGTTGCTTAAAGCAGAAATGCTGAAAGCAGGCGTTAGAAACAACAACAACAACAACAACAACAACAACAAATAGTATCTGTGAACCCCTCCTGTGCAATACAAGTACTAGCACTCAATAATACACAGTACTCAGATTCTTTGCATATTAAGCGACACCATACTCTCTGCAGCTATAGCTACTCTTTCCAGGTTTTTCGTTAAAAAAAAAAAAAGAATCCAATCATGGCCCAATTGCAAGAGATGTAATTCCGGGGGTCACGCTCTCACATAACAAGTCTACGGACCGTAAAATGGACAGCACAAAGGGCAAATCGTAAAGATGGCGCTTTAGTAGGCATGCTACCCGTTATCAGCCCCTTCCGTTCGATTTAACAATTTTACGCAGGGCGCCACCATCTTGGTAATTTATATTTTTTTGAAAATTTAACAAAAGTTAGTGAATTGGAAGGGATCTTGGGAGAATTATAATTTTTTAAACAACGAATACATCAATCTGGCTATTACCCAGGTTTTGCTGATATAGTATATTTGGTAAGCCGACTCATAACAAACACCAAGATCACTGATAGTCGTTATAGCTGATAAGTCCTTAAATTTTCGCCTTCACACGAAAATAAATAAATAATGACTTTATTTTTAGCTGAGACCACCCTAGCGGAGTTGGGACCATCTCTTACACTCAACTAGCCGAACTAGGGGTCAGCAACAAACATAGTAAAATTTACAGTACCATTTAAAATCGAATTACTATTTCCTTAACACTAAATAAGCAAAGCACTCACTCACTCACACACGGTTCGAATAAATCCTAGCCTATATTATATTCGAAATTAGATGCTCCTTAAGTCGAATCCTGAAGACTGTTAGTGACGGCGATTTTTGAATCTCACGGGGGATTGAGTTTCACAGTAAAATATTGAGGATACCAAAAAGGATGAATGGATTATATGCGCCTTTTGTTGGGTAATAGCTAAAAGATAACAAAAAAATATGAGAATAGGGACTAGGTAGGGAAACAGATTATGTATGTGACATTCCTCTAATCGTAAGAGTATAATTTGATTAAGGAGAATAAAAATCGCTTAAATTAGACCCATTCCTTTCAACTCAAATTGCTGCCACAAAAAAGGAAATAATCGCGTTCAATTTTCGCAGGGGGAGAGGGGCGGAAAATCTAATAGACACGTCACATGTTTTCACTAAGCAATTACTTGTCGACCATTAGATTTTCGAAATTAGAAGTAACAGGAGGTGAGGGGAAGGCATCAACTTGAGACGAAATACCCCTGCCCCCTAATGTAACATTTGCGTTGATACCGTGCGCGCTCCCCTAATGACGAATAATAAACTATAATGGGTTTGAATTTACAACTTTTCATCTCCCTGATTTACGGCAGGGGCGTTTTTCAACCCCCCTAATTCCATCCCCTTCAGAGCTTTCTAAAGTTCGCAGTCAAAGAACTAGCTTTCCCTCGTTTTACGTTCCCGTGAAAAATTAATAGCCCCAGTGCGGATGTCAAAACGACAAGGATCTTAGAGAGATTTGGTCCTTCCTAACCAAAATTGATTAGCATAGAAAACTTACGTTTCACCAGATAGCGCACACCCCTTTCTTGGAAAACTAATGAAGTGTTTATGCAAGAAGGGTGCTATGGGTCGGTCAGAAATCTTACAGATAGTCATTTCCAATCGTTTGCCAATGACTTGGGACAGGGTCAATTAAGACATCAGGCAAATTTATCCGTCGTATTTGAACTGTCCCAAAATAGTATAGGAGTAAGCCCGGTAATAATTCGAAACATGTCTTCGATGGCATCAGTAACTCAAAAGCAGGTACGGGTTAACACTTGCCATCTGTCACGATTCTAACCGAACCGGAACGAATTAAGGCGAACACGAGGGCATACTGGGTCAAGACGCATTGCTCCTTTGTTCGAATGAACATACCTGTAGTTACAAATAAAAAGGCTGGAAACTATGCAAGTAGGATATAAGTATGCGTTGCTTTTTTAGTTGCCTAAAATGATAAATTATATAACCATGATGTCTCATGAGAAATAACAACCACAGAATACTATAATAACAACCGTCCAGCGATTAGTATAACCTTATTCCCGGGGTTAAAAATGTAAACAAAACAATTTTGAATAGCACTTTCCATTATAAAATTATCATGTTTACATTTATAATCCCAGGTTTAAATTAAAAATAACCGCTATAGTAGGCCCGCTGGTGATTTTTATTTATTTACATTCGAACACGCGCGGAAACAGAACCTTTTTCTTGAACCGATTCTCCAGTCGCCTTATAAAATAAACAAAACAGCAACCAATCTATACTAAATAATCTAAATCGTTGGATCATGCCAATGTCCATTCATTTAGAGCTATACAATTTAAATTCAATGATGAACGATCACTATTATTTCCAGCCAAAATTCAAATGTGACAGCTCCACATTTCCCCCCATTATCATGAAACCGCCTCGCCGATAGATTAACCAACATGCATATCATTATTTCATTAAAACCGCCATGTGAAACCAACTGCCATGAGACAGACGACCATACAATCGAATGCCCTCAAGCTCAAGCGATTATCGCAATGATATATCGCCTAGGCTCGGATGTGTTGAAACGCGTACATGTGGAAATGATTTGAATATAAAGGTGATTGTGACTAAATTGGTATTAGCTACCTGGTACCTACAGTGATTAGGCTTTCTCTGTATAATGGCCGGCCCCCCCAGTGAGAAGATCTTTGTGATTATCTTGTCCAGTCGGCCTTTGTTGCTTCAATACCGGTAATTTAATTTCCTTTTTCGGATAATTCTTCCCATTCATTCATTTTAAGAGGTAGCCTTCTCATTTGGCTTATAATATATTTTACAGTCATATTTGGAATCTTTCAACGAGTAACGGGTTAACTAAGTGCACCAAGAATAGACGAACTAGACGTAAGTCGTGTTATGACGAAGATTATTGACATTCCGTCTGCTTTTAGCTTAGAAATAAATACAAAAAAAATTAACAACAAGCGCTACTAGGACCATGAAACCCTATTGCAGAGGTTCTCAACTTGTGATACGCTGCAAATCTAAAGAAAATTAACAAATATCGGAGCAGACTACCGGTTGAAGAAAAAAAAATTAGAGCCAGACATTGACTTCCCCAGTTAGTACATCATGTGTATTAAGTTTATTAAATGTCAATATGACTCAGAAAGGTTGATTAAAAATTGAGACACGCGGCGATTTTTGAAACTCTTCAGGAACCATCAAAAGGTTGGGAACCAATGCTCTATAGTCTTTTGGATGGACTCATGGACACGGTCACTGAGACCACCGATCATGGCAACATCTTCCGATAATTCTCCTGCCACGTCCCTCCCTGCATCCACGAGTTCCACAATGAAGCAATGTGTTTTCACAAGCTTAATAGGCAAATTAAAATCTATAATAAATCGAAACGACTGTAAAAATGTTAAAATTGAAAGCAATAGATGCACACTACAGTACCGTGCAATTAAAAAAGTTATCAAGTCTCAATCGCAAACCTTCCAGGCCCTGCTATAACAGCAATAAATTTTGTAAGAACTAGACTTCAATAACTGCTGAATCAGCTAATATCAGCATTCGAAGCAGCCCTCAAACACTGTAAAATACAGCACAACCTTTAGAGAATTTGACGTCCGCTCCACATTTCTCCCCTTACCCCATTTTTTCATCAGCTTTTCGCCAATCATCCCCTTCTTCTTTGCAGGCTGATTTACACGAGGGTGGAGATTATACGACGGTGAATTGTGTGTGTCGTCTGCACAAGACATTTTTAATTTCCACCGCCCGTATATTTATGGAGGTTTGTTTTGGACATGTGTCTTAGGTGCTTTGTTATTAAGGGACTTTCTTGCTCTCTCTCAGCTATTTTAGAGTGCATTGCATAATTGCGCGGGAGAAACTTAAAGCAGAGGAAAATGGTTTCATTGCACTGTATGAAAACAAAGTGACTGTTGATGGACTGGTTACGAACATATGTATTTAAGTGGGGCTCACTCACCCATGTTACAATATGTCGATAGTGGTCATGTAGAAATATCATATAGCTAGTCACATTGCGTCCGTGTTAAGCTTGTCAATTATCACTTGTAGCCGGTGTAGGTTGACATCGAGGAAGTATACCAGTTTGCCAATGGCCAAAAATTCATACGGAAATAATATAAATAGTGCCCGCAACCATGGGGTCGTTTGCATTGCGGACAAGGGACCACTGGGCGCTTATAAGTACGCCTAGGTCCATAAAGGTCCTTTAGGACATTATTGATATATTATTACTATGAGCTAAAAGGGGGCATGAAAGGAGTGGTAGGAAGACATAACCAAATCTTACTATGAGATTGATATGTACCAATGATGGGGCTCCTAATTAGAACAGTACAGTACAGTTTTACTGATTATTTACAAAGCACGAGTACACATGCCTAACAAATCAATTGTTATTACAACAAAGAACCTAAAAAGGAGTGCACTATGAAATTCCTTTGAGCTACAATGCAGAAGAATGCTGCTGTTTATTTTGAGCTGTGTCAACAAAGGCTACCTAAGCGTTATTTCAATAGGAAAATATTTTAAACGTGTTTGACATGTGTTTGGGGAGGTTAACGTATGTGTTTATTTGTTTGTCAAACATATATATCATATCAGGCTCAAAAGGTAGCCCATTAGTGCCTTATTTAGGCATTTTCAAAAGTATACGAAACTACTTTTCATCATCATCGGCTTACCTTAATATATTTGGAATGCATAAAATTATGGGCGAATGTATGCATCATGTTTTGTATTGTATCGGTATACATTTAATGTAACGGTAGAGCTTACGAGTTACGACACCTAAAAATTGTGGCTTTTTAATATTACTTTTGCGCTATATTTTGAGTTTGCTGCGCGTCTGAAGTGGTATTTATTAATAATAATGAATAATGAACACAAGGGCACTCTCGTTAAAATAGCCATTCGTCTAGAATCCATTAGCAAGGCTAATTCGTGGTCAATACAAATAATAACGTATTCACGTATTCCGTGAAATGTGAGTTTCATGGCTATACTATAGCACATTAGACTACAGCCATGAGACTGTAGTCCTGTGCGGATGGTTTTAAATTCTATACTGTCGTAATTTTTGTAGTAATTCTAATTGTTCGTCTTAATGTGTTAGGAAACTCTTGAATGACATACAGTATAACAATTATCCCCAAACCTCTTACTGGCTTCTTAATCTATAGTTGTGTTAAGAGGAACAAATTTGGAGCAACTTCTGTAGCTAGGGTACAAAACAACTCAACTGAAGAAAATCTCGATATGTAAATGCCTAGATATACACGACGAATTGGGCACATATCTACACCGACAGCAATATTTCAGTCAACTTCAAAACAATGTGCTACGAATCCAGGGACCCCCAATTAATATACTGCTGGACAAAGAGGGAATCCATATTGTAATATAGCCATACGTGATTAATTTCAAAACCTTTACCCCTTTTGTCCCTTAGGGTACAGCATATGCCTTTGGCTAACAATTTTTCGGCTAATGAAACTGGAAGGGACAACCGGGTTCGCATGCATGATAAATGGTTTTCGAAAAGTGGATTTTAGCGGGGGACAATCTTGTCCCTAGTTTATTCGCTATGGATTTACGCGAAATTCGTTTAAGCTGAGATTGCATTTAATTTCGAGATTGTTTTCATCTGGTTAGTGTCCAGCTCCAGCCATCGTCAGGTAGCCCACAGAAAAACAAATAATTTTGATTGGTAGTTTCAAACTACATTCCGATGTTAGGAAATATATCTTATAGATATGCTGACACTTTGGTTTTAATTTCTTATACAAATTCTCCATAATAGGTGTGGTCTCCCTGAGAAACCACAGAAGTGAAGCAATACGGCACACGATGAAAACCGCTGTAATTTAGGAAAGGCTGAGGAAAAGAAGGCTGAACTGGTGGGGCTATATCTATAGAAGGGATGAAACGCAACCCATTGAGAGTATCCAGAAAATAGAGGTGCCTGAACATTAGAAAGAGTGAACCAGATGTAACGATTCACTCACTGAACAGGGAAGATACCCAGGACAGGGTTTTCTGGAAACCCCACTGCTGCAGGGCTGCCGACCCTACGTCAGAACAAGACACAGTAATAGTAATTGGGGACTCCTTATGAGTAAATGCCATTTGGTCAAGGCGTAGGTTGAATAATTGCAATAATTGAAAAAATATATATTGGGAATAGGCGAAATGGTCAAGTCACAATGTTTAAAAAATATTCCATAGTAGTAAAATCTAAGCACTGACTTTGCAGGCATGATGATTTCCGGACTGAATGGCGATTTCCGTTTGTTTCAATTTATAACCAACAATCCTTTCTTATACTCGTAGTTCCGGTCTCAGCAATGCCTCTCGTTCATAAATTAGCTATGAGCAGCAACAGTAGTTACTCTAATTACACTTAGTATGAACACACATAGCCGAAACCTATTGGTTACATTGAATACCCCGAATACGCTGCATGAGCTAACCAAAAATTATCCCTCAGCAACACTAATTACAACAGCGCATGCAGTACAGAATGTAATTATTTCAGGTGAAACAGCAATAACCCAGGTAACTCAGCGAGTAATTTATGGTGTGGAAAGTCCCCCAATTCTCCAGGGAGGTCCCCACAGGAAGGAATACTAATGACCCCTAAAATGTTCATAGGGGGCACAACCCGCACTGGCATGCCAGTCAAATATCAGCTGTCGGAAGCCAACTTGAGGGATGAAGAACCAGTAGAATCCGGGCTGATGGGCCGTGGTCGAATTGAAAGTGAACTTCCAAACGTTTTGTCAACATCTGCGGTCGACATCTTCAGTGGCGCTGCGTAGTCGCTACGGAGCCACCGAGGTACAACCTTCGAAGTCTATACGCAGCGCCACTGAAGATGTCGACCGCAGATGTTGACGAAACGTTTGGAAGTCCACTTTCAATTCGACCACGGCCCATCAGCCCGGATTCTACTGGTGATGAAGACATTTGACTCCGGCCGTGAAAGCCTTTGCAGTTACAACTTGAGGGAGGTAGTCATTTTCGAGGGATCCGAGGAATAGTGCCAAATTATTTGCTTAAATACTTGCAGCATGGCGGGGAATACATGAAATCCCCCCCACTATAGGTCGATTTGGGTAAGTCGAGCTAACGTCTGTACTAATGTTAATAGTAACCACGTCTCTACTTGTCCACTGTCACTTAAAAGTCTGTGTGGGTTGACATCGAGGACGTGAACCGGTTGACCAACGCGGACGGTCAAAATTCCATATGGAGACAGTACCAATATTCTCAAAAATATCGTTGGGGTAGTTGGCAGGGCGAGGTTCAATGAGCCACTACAAGTAGATCTACGCACGTCCATAAAAAGCCCTACAAATAATGATGGGTCCTGCCGCCAATGGCCAAGGGGCGATCTGGTCTTGCCCCCCCCCCAAACTATTTTACATATATACGCCACTGGTTTCAATAACCAAGGAGCGATAAGAATGGATGACTTCGCGATATTCCTGTCGCTCGTGGGCAACCCGAAAGTTGAACAAATGTGGATGGTGAATTATGCACGATTAGCACAGTGGTAACTTCAGCAACGAAACATAATAATGATAATGTCGTTATTGAAAAAAAAATAAGTAGTAGATACAGCGAGATTATGACCTATGGCCCTCAAATACACCTAACTGTACATATCAACGTTAGTATAATTGAAAAATAATTTTGTAAACTAGGTACATTCATACAGAATATGAGTCATACCTTTCATTCAAGATAACAGACACACGAATTCACATTCGCAACCATCTACGCTCAAACACACATTAAAGCCGTAAATATTAAAAAGAACCGGTCCGAGTTTACTCGAACATGCTTTCCAATTTATGAATTAGTAGGGAGGGAAAATGATTAATTTCAAGGTAAATAATTTTCCTATGGTTAAATTTCGGATATCACGGGGGGGGGGGGGGGGGGGTCTTTCACCTGACGTCACTGGAGGTGACGTAAATTCTAGATAGGACAGACCAACATATTACCACACAGCAATAATGGCAGGCACGTAATGCATTTCAGCATGAATTTGCTTTCATTTTTTCAAAAAAAAAAAATTTTGCACAAAATCAAATAGTTTTTTGGGAAAGCAAACTGTCCGGTTTCGTTACTCAACTTAACACCTAAAACATGCCTGAAGGTAGAAACCATCGATAGAAAGGTTTCGCAAAAAAATATTTTTTAGTCATTTTTCATTAAAATTTAGTTATTTTTATTTTTTTACCCCCAGAAGCAACATATTAAGGGGCAAGCGACCCCCCGCATTTCGTTAAAATTAATAACGACTACAATATATGTGAATTTGAAAGAAATCGTTGGAGCCGTTTTTGAGAAATAATTTTTTTTGACGTTTTTTGGAGTTTTTTGAGAATAAAACCCCCCCAAATTAAGTTAGCCCCAAATAAAAAAAATTGTCCCGAGGTATGATTTTTTTAAACCTACATGCAAAATTTCATCAAAATCGACCGAGAAGTTTGCCCGGAAATCGACGCACAGACAGACAGACAGACAGAGCGACAGACAGTCAATTCGTAAAAACCTGGGACCTCAAAACGTGTAAATCCGTTGAAAACTCGGAATCGAAAATTCCGACCATCACAAAGCTTTCCTTATACTACGTATAAATTGGAACGCAAAAAACTAAGGGAACATCTCCACTTTGAATTACCCAACCGAAAAAATATCTATTGACTGGCATAACCATGGAGAGCCCCTAGGCAACATTTTCAAATTACGTGTCGACAACAACGTAGCAATATTTCAATCCCAATAAGTTAATAACTACAAAACAAAAGGTTGATGTCTGCAATAAATAAGACGAACCGTGGTGATGTCGGAGTCAAGGGGCACAGGCCACAAAAAATGGCCCCTACTTGACCTTTCGCGATGAAATTGTCAAAGTCATCACGTTGGTTATTGATCGTTTGTTCATTTTTGATCTGTAAAATTGAATAACTGTCAATTACAGTTGATAGTGTTGAGTAAGGAATGCAAAGTTGCAATGCGTTAAATCATTACTGTGAGAGTTTGCATCTTGAAAATTCTCTGATGACACATTGGTAGATAGGAATTGACTTATTATAGACGCATGGTTTTCACTTCTACTGGCTTATCTTGACTCGTGGCATGGTTATGGAAAACAAATTAACAGCAATAAAATAGATGCAATTACGGGCACAAATTCGGAGTATATCTCTTTTTTTTACATTCTTTTGTTTCACAAAGCAACCAAACAGGACGACAACAACGCCGACAATCTTGACATTTGGGGCCAATTTTTGATCCTGCGCACAGCGTCAGCAATGTACCTATTGTTTCTTCCACGTGCTTATATAACCTATAAATTGAAATACGTCTAAGCTATTAACAATTCTGCACCCATTTTGGGTCTATTAGGTAAGTATAGGATAGAACTAATGGGGAAAACATGATGAGGTAGAGTTCGAACCGACCGCTAAAAAACTAAAATTTCGGTAGGGTGGAAATTAAGACGGGGGTGTCACCAATGTTTTTAAAAAATTGTATGCTCTTAGTGACCATAAAACCAGGTGTCCAGTTTAGAAATAAATAAATAAGGACTTTTTATTGTTTCTATTACTAAGCCAACCTAGCGGAGTTAGGGCTATAAAGCCCTCTCTTACACTCAACTAGGAAGGTCCGGGACCGCCTGCTTTACATGCCCTCCAAAGCATGGCCAGAAAATGTAGCCAGTGTGGGACTCGAACCAACAACCTTTCGGGTGAAAGCCAGAGTCCGTACCACTACGCTGCATGTCCTGACAAATTAGAGGAAAATTATTAATGGTCACTTTATGCAAACTCAAGATAAAGCCACTCAAATATTGATAAATATTCTAGACTAGATTACGAATGACCTAGAAGAGATCAATGCACCTGTAACTGTTTGTAGTCTGTATGCACCTAGTCACGACCCGCTGGAGCTAGTATACATAAAATAGCCTGTTATTAGCCTCCAGTAATAGCTTCTAATAGATCCGTTCCGGTTACCGCCCACATGGAACATGAAACTGCAGGTACGGCACACCACTACCTTCAGGTTGTCACAGATCTCTTGTGTGGTCCTCACAGCACGACCATCCCAAGGAGGCATTTAATTAAATAATTAATTTAATAGAGGTAATAATTAAATAGGCTGCAGTGGTTAGAGCACACGAAAAAACGTCATTACTTGCATAAAGCAAGCATGAATTTTGAATTCTCAATAAAATATCGTAAGAAAATTAACTTTTTATGGAAATATAAATTTATTGTGTAAAAAAAATCTGACACACGAGGAATCTGGGATTGCTAAAGCCTGCAGCGTCTTCTTAAATGTATTTGATTGTCAACAGAGATTGATTAATGTTCATTGTTGCAGATGCTAAGTTGGGCTCTTTTGGGCTCAACATGACAAAACCGTTAAATGTCGTCTACTTTGGAGCGGGTCAGTTTTTATACCGTGTTTTAAATAGTTCCCCGATTAGGTTTTTCTTTTCCATTGGAGCTAGGGCTACAGGATCATTCTTCTTTTTCTTTTTTAAATACCCCTTCTATCGAAGAAAGGCGATCATAATGGCAATTTCCCCTTAAGAGAGTTCTCCTCCAGTAATAGAGCATTAGAATTTAAGTTTTAAGTATTTAGAAAATTAATTGTAATCATTCATGATGAACAACAGAAACAGCAAGTCAAGCAGTACGCAGATCCCATTCATAAAAAATAAAAAACATTCAGCAGCCGTAGTATACTATAGCACCACTAGAAAAGAGTAACTTAAAAAGGGAATTTATAAACCATTTCAATACAGTATTAAAACTAATCCGCTTCAAAGCGGACGACATGTTAGGTTGGGCCCAAAAGAGCATATTAAAAAGGTCCACCTATGTGTAGCATATGCAAAAACGAACTCTGTTTATAAACAATAATATGTGATTTTAATTAAGCTGTTAAGTCAATTTAAGTTCAATGCGGTTTAATTTGTAACGTAAAATTTACACGTATTCGTGGATAAGTTATTTATTTCAATAATAATTAACGCAGAGGTGTCAACTGCGGTAGCCGGGAAGGTATATGCCACCCTCGGCTCGTCTGTAATGCGGTGGCTGAGACGAGGGCATGTGCAACCACCCATGTAGGATGAGGGTTTACGAAGCATGCAAAGCAGATGTCATCGTATTTTTTATCCCGGTCTACTGAGCATCCTGTGGAAAGGGTCAATCCCCTCGGCTTACTTTCACTGCGGCTTCGAAAAAAAAACCCAAAGGAAATGCATGTTAACCTAGAAGCCATCACGCGAGTCAAAATGCAATAATTGGAGTAGCCTCAACAAGGTTATGCTACGTTGGCTCTGTAGTCACTTCACAGAATGTACAGCCAGGTACGTATCGATACTCCACAGTACTGGTGATGCTAAAATGGGCATTTCAAAGGTATCGAGCCGGGTGGATAACTCGGTGGACGCAACAGAGGGTCCAAATCTCTGTCCGCCCCTGCCATGCTACCCCAAGCCTGGAGGGCTCCTGCACTATGCAGTTCAGACTTCAGTTCGACTTTAGAAAGGGTGAGAGAAAGACTTTTATTTATTTTATTTTTATGTTACCCATTTGTATGAGTGTAGTCTGTAAATATATTTAATTCAGTGTTCCTCAAAGAATATCGCACATAGTCTTACACTTGCCCTACCTACGACACTGCGATTGCTAATAAGTACGAACCGGAGGAGCGACACGGGAACCTGAGAACCCGCAATATTGCATGTTATCATACAACAATTAGAGGTGCTCTGTACCTCTGTACTGAACTTTGTAGAAAGCCTCAGCAGGCAGGAGCCAGAACGGTGCATCCAAGACGGAAAACCCGCCTTAAGCTGAATACGCAAGGCACATTGGAGTGCCTCCACATCTGAGTCAGTACAGAATGACTGCCCCTATCACCGCCCCAGAATTTGCTTCAGCAAAACATGCAAGCTGGGTTCATTTTTTGCCCGTAAGCCTCCGGACTAGTACTGTACCCAACACTGACGTTTAGGCACTCAGGGCAGTAAACTTTCTTTTACTTGTCATAGCTTGTGTCTCTCTTCAAGTTGCAGCCAGCTGGCTGGTTGGCAGCAACCTGTGGCATCGGTGCCTTCACTCCCCTCGATCCTGGCACGCTCTCTTCAGCTCCACGTACGTATTGGGCTCTACATCCTCCATCACTTGCTGCAGATATTATTTCCTCTGGCGCCCAGGCCGGTTCACGCCTTCTATGGTTCCTCCTATGATGCAGCTTACGAAGTTCTCGTGCCGTAGCAAATGTCAGATCCAGCGAGCTCTTCCTATACATATAAATGCAACCAGAGTTTTACTTTCGCTTATTTTGGTTAGAACCTCTTCATTGGTAACATGGGCTTGCCAAGGTGTTCGTATCATGCGACGATAACACCAAATCTCAAATGCTTCGAGTTTATTTTTTAGCTTTTGGCTATTATTACTTTTGGTATGGGATTTTAACACAGCAGACGCCAGCAAAAGTTCAACAATATTGATTCGCATGGGGAGAAAAAAAATCAGCGATGAGAAAGGACATGACTATTGCTTTACGTCAAATGAAATTGCCGACTTTGCCAATATAATTGCAAATCTATGTGCACAAGGGGACTGTTGGCTGACACACTTCACTCCACAGTAAAAGGCATGGGGTGGTGAGAGCACATGCGGGGAGTATTGGAACAGTATCAAAGCCTCGAGGGGCTGAGGGGTTAGCATCTAGGGGTTCAAGTCTGAAAGCCTCTCAGATTGAGAGTGCAATGGCCTAATTGCGTCAGAAACTGCATTAGAAATGGTTGTCTAACATCAATAAATGTACAAATATATTGTTGGGGTAAATATTTTGCCGGCATCAGCAGAATTTCTTCTTTGAAAAGAAAGATTATTGTTTTTATTTTCCATGTGGGCGATTTTCTACCCATTTGCGATTGACGATGACTTTATAAATATTATTATATTGTACTTTTAGGAGAAATTTTTGTTTTTTGTTTAATATACTGGTGGATTAAGGGAAATAAGCAAATAAATAAAAATATTATTATTAAAAAGCTATTATTAACAAATTCGGGGATTGACAGAATATTGCATGCAAACCTAAGATCTGCCTTGTTCGTCTCCCCGAACATAATATTAGAACTAAAAGGGCGTCGAATCCAATGGCTGGGTCATATGCACCGTATGCAAGCGGAGAGGACGCCGAAGCTGGTTTTCGAAGACACCTTCAACCACCCCAGGCGGCCCAGTAGGCCAAGGCTCAGATGGAGAGACCAAGTGCTCGAAGATGTGCACGCCACCGGCACCCGAGACTGGAAGCAAGCGGAAGATCGTCCGAGATGACGTGGTGTAGTGGCAGCGGTCAAAAATCCCCCCGGTCTGGATGCGCCTACCTAAGTCAAGTTAAGTCAACCTAAGATCTTTAACAAAACCCCTCAACAATTAAAAAAAAAGAAAGGAAAAACACAATTGGATTGGCAAAAAAAAGTTATAAATGGGTGGTTAATAGAGAACAATTAATTAAGCTAAGGCGAAAGTTTAAGAAAAATTGCAATAGTTATTTATTTGATGACGCCACTGACAAATGGAAGCCTTGGGGTGGAAGTGATATTGTATTTTTTGGAATACTTTGTTATGTTTTTAAATACTCCCCTAACTGGTGGATTAGCCAAAGAAATGTAGTGGCCCATTAAACCTTGCCCTGCTAATGAACCTATCAGGAGATCGTTATTGGTATCGCTTCCATATGCATTTTTGGCCATTGGCACTGCTTAGTGTCCGCGATGTCATCTTACAAAGACTGCAAGTGAGAATGGAAGAGCTGAGACATGCCTACCATTAACAATTCAATTGGTGTTTAGCCAATAACGCGAACCAGCCTTAATTTTACTTCAGTTTTTCAGTGATTTTGAGTTTGTACACCTACAGTATAAGATTTTTCCCCTTCAGTCGTATCTTATCCGGCACCTGCTTACCTGTCACCAATCTGCTGGAAGCAAAATTATGAATCAGCAGCGCTGTATATTGTACAACAGATAACACAATTAGGGGCTTGCACCTGGTAGCCCAGCAGGAATTTAGGGGCGCACTGAGGGGCGGCTGACAGGGCTATCCATTTCTTCTCCAGGACAAAGGCCCAATAAATATTTCTTTCTGTCGCAATCCAACAGTGGAACTCACTGGGAAAGATTGATCACTGGAGAGCCATGTCTGTAAATTTATAGCTTTATCCAATTGTTCCAGTCAATCATTTGAATTTCTGACTTTTTCATTTATTGCAATTTCCTTTCCAAACTGCTACTTTATGTTCAGTAATAATATATTGATGGTATAAGGAGATATTGCTCGCTGGTGACTTGTCTTTCATTTCAATTTAATATTTATACACTCCGTAAGAGAGAGTAGAGTGTGATATCTACAGTATACACTATACATATAGGTAGTATAGCGTGTTATCACACAACGACTTTTCTTTCATTTTAATTTAATATTTTTGTTTTTAACACTTCATAGCCCTTGTATAGAGTGTGATATCTATAAGGTAATATAGCGTGTTATCATACAACAGCAATTTATAGTGTAGTATATAAAGTATATTTCCATATAGAGATGCTAAGTATCAGTTTAATTTTATAGAAAGCTTCTACAGCAGGCAAGGGGGTTAGAGAAAGGACGATACACTGGAGTGGAGTGTTTTATTGTACGGCTGTGAAACCTGGACTATAGCAGATAAGGAACTAAAGAAACTCGAAGCTTTCGAAATGTGGTGTTACAGAAGGATGCCACGGATCAGCTGGAGGGACCATGTGACAAATGAAAGAGTGCTAGACGCTATCGGGGAAGAAAGACAGTTAGTAGCCCAGATACGAATCAGGAGAGCGAAATGGATGGGGCATTTGCTAAGGCACGAAAATCTGGTACACACTATTATCGAGGGCACAGTAGAGGGAAATAACCGAAGAGGACGGCGGAAGAAGGAATTCATGGATCAAGTAAAAGAAGACGCAGGAGCAATATCATATCAAGAACTGAAGAGGAAGATCGAGGACCGAGTAAACTGGAGGACGATATGCAGGGAGTTGCTGCCAACCAATGGCTAAGATTGTAACCTTAAGAAGAAGAAGAAGAAGAAGAAGATACACCTTAGCGGAGTGATATGCTGAGCAATGCACCAAATCCGCGATGGACGAACAACAGGATATGGTTCAGTGGTCAGCATACAACCCAGGCATGGGGAACACTCAGGTTCGACTACTGTTTCCGTCTATTTTTTTATGCCTTCCGTTGTCTAATATCCATAAGGCACCACTGCCTTCCTCCCACTGTCAATTATTTAAGAACCTAATCAAATGGACACTGAAAGATGCGTTCCTCTACATTTTGATCAATAGCAAGCGGCGATTACTATAACTTATTGGCCACAGTTATAGGTCTCTTCCCTGCTATTTTTTTAAAAACAAAGTTCTGTAATTGTGGCAAGTCGACCTAACTTATAGTTCTAAAATCGATATTTCCCACGGTGAAATTCAATTTTTTGCACCTATAAGGTTTCACTCATCTGAAGTATCCACGCCTATTTCGGTGACTGTGAGCAGGCATACAAATTTCATTGGTGCAAACTGCTAAATAGCAAATCATTTGCTTTCATGTAATCGGTATGTAGCCTAGTCCGAATTCGCAGTTTTCTCTTGTGCTTGAAAACTAAACAAAGGTCCATTTTCTGGGTGTGCTAAATCATAAATCAACCGATTTTCCAATGCCAATAACCATTTTATTTCGGCAAAAAGCACCGAGTTCTAAAAAAAATTGGACAGGGTCCAAAATAAATAGGCAGTAGAGGATTACACTGCGGTATTACGATGGAACCCAGCAAGGCCGTAGCCAAGGGGGGTTCATGGGGGGTTCAACCCCCCCCCCCCGAAATGAAAAGGCTTGATACTAGATATAATTGGATTTTGAGAGGAAAAATAAAAACAGCACTATGTAATATCCAATGGCATTTCTAACCCCCCCCCCCCCGAAAAAAAATCCTGGCTACGGCCTTGGAACCCAGTGAAAAAAATCACCCAACTGCTAGCAAATATTAAAACAAGGTGAAACAACTGTAGCTTTATTTATGGGTTTTACCGGCACAATAAATACAGAAATACTCGAAAGAGTCCCGCCTATAATAATAATTTAAAATATAATAAAAATCATCACAAAATTAAAAAAATACCCCAATGCCATACAGCTCTACAATAAATATGTAAACATTAAATCCCTATGCTTAACTTATAAACGTATAAACGTATTTTGTATAGGTATTCATTAGCAATACGCAACATGTGTATTCCTCCTATTCCCTCGGAAAACATCATCCCACACAACACTGCGGTACAGATTCTATTGTATTCACGCAGCTCCAACTTCGAAATCAGCTTTCGAAAATGATGAAAACCCATGAGAAGCGGAAAATCCGGTGATTTAGAATCGCTCTATTGTTAGCTTAAGGGTGGAGCGGTTTTCCGAATTAGTTTCAGCTCTGTCTAGCGGAAGAGTTGGTTACTAATTGTAGGAAAACTCATGTCATGAACATCAAGTAACGGATCACTGGTATTTTCCCTCAGAAGGGAGGTAAATCAGGGAGATTAAACTGAAATTTCAAAACCGTTACCTTTCACCCAGAATGTGTACATCGTTGTGCAATCGTTGTACATCACAGTGCGATTAGCTAGTTTTTTGGTTTCCTGAAAAATTAACGGCAATGGACTTCGCTTCTAGACCACTCATATAAGAGAACCTCCTATGTGGGTGTACTTGCGAAATTGAAAGGAGTCTTTCTAAGCAAGATACAAAAAGATTGTTAAACATATACGAACAGGAAAATAACGAAAGAACCTAGATTATTAAAAAATCCATTGAATTACAAGTATTTGCTATTCCTTTAAATGCTTCCTCAATTTCTTTCTAAATACTGCATAATTAAATTACAGGTCTCCAATAATTATGGGATAGCTGCAATAGTACTAAGGGGGGATGGAATGTGTACACACTAGATAAAAATGAGACCGCTCCCCCATCCCCAATAAAATGAAAAATTGGAAAGCAATAAATAAAAGCACGGGACGAGTGACCTCTATGGTAATTCTGGGATCACAACATATCCACCGGCGATTAAAAACGACTTGACTGAGACAACCAAACGTGAATATTCAATAATGGACGTTATGAGAACAATCCAGCAAGTTCAAGGCTACCTATGTGCTTTTGAAAGCGACTGGAAATGCGTGCGGTTGTTATACTTAAGTAAACAACTGCGCCTGGAATGCAGCCATGGTAACATACCTACTATAAACATATCAGCCTAAATAAATTCCGGCGTCACAAAGACTCGACTTATCCCCCTAACAATTCTCCCTAATAATTCATACCGCAATTAGAATATTTGAGCACATTTATAGACATTGCGACGGCTTTTTTAAAGCCTTAAGTTGAGTGACACTTTAAACCAGGGACACGTTCTAGTAAATTTTTAATAGATGATAAAGATAACAGACTCACTACAGTCGTACGATATGCTTCTAAACACCAGAAAAAGAAGGAATCTAAGTTTTTATTATAAATATTCATTGCAGAGCTAGAAAAAAGATTTTAGCCACTAGAAGAAATATTTATCTACATTTTGATACATGATAATATGTTACCGTCACTATTAACAGCGATTGTCCCCAATTGCCGAAATTGTTGTGCACAAAAACTGGTTGGCATGACGTCTGGCTTTTTATCTTTTCCAAAGTGGGCCCAGAAATTAAAAAATATGTATCTTTTTGTGGGACGCGAAAGTCCCATCTACTATACGGAACTCTAGATTTATCCTCCTAAATGCAATGACGTCGGAGCAACAGGGAGGTCCAGTTCTCCAAGACAAAGGTCAGCATTTACATAAAGACATATTGAGTCCAGGTCGTTTGCGGTCTGACATTGAGGCTTTTGTCAAATAATTTAGGTATTTTTTCATTAGTTTTGTAACGTACCGCACAAGCTAATAACCAAACGCATGGATTTATGCTGCTAGATTTTCTTCCCCTACACATCCTTTTTCTCTTCCTGCTCCTAGGCAAAGCTGGTGGCCTGTGGACTGATAGAGATCAGAGGATCCGGTTTCTAGACCGACGCTAGTGTACCCAGACCCCATACGCTCTACAAAGAGGACTACGCCGTGCCGATTTTTCACATGTCCCTTTGAAACGGTTTTGAGTAAGGCAAGTTCAAGGGCGCAAAAGGTCAAAGTGCTGCCATCTTACCTTAGCAATATCACCCTTCTCGTTTCCGGAGCTACTGGCTATGGAGTCACTGGTGGCGCTCCAATCGGAGGGAGTCTGAAACCCCCGGGAAGAACGGCCGAGGGTTGCTGACAGGATACTGCTGCCCTCGCTCGGCGATTTCACAAACTCTATCCGTCCGCCCTCCACGCAGATATTCGGGGATGGCGGTAATGGATCATCAGGTGACCGCCGCGAAGAATTTCGACGTCGTAGGCTCTCATCGTAGGATACGATTTGGGATTTTTCTTCGGGCATAGATCTTATTTGCCTGCGAATAAAAAAAAGGATCGTTAACGCTTGGTACGGTTTAGAGTAACATGAGAAAAGGTGTCGAAAATTCTGGTGGGAACGGTGAATATGCTAGCAGACGCTACTGATAAAA
Source organism: Psococerastis gibbosa (assembly GCA_963971405.1). Taxonomy (NCBI): domain Eukaryota; kingdom Metazoa; phylum Arthropoda; class Insecta; order Psocodea; family Psocidae; genus Psococerastis; species Psococerastis gibbosa. The sequence goes on along the minus strand of OZ020491.1, from coordinate 12,597,730 downwards.
AGGGTACTTAACCGCCGTATTTGCATTACGCAAGTCATAAATTTTATTTGACACATCCAACCGGAAAAGCTGCAAGTTTTCTATGCTTTAGGTACCATACGAAGGAAGGGAAGACCAATGAAGAGATACAAGAAACAGATTGAGGACGATCTGGGAAGAGTGGTACTGTTAACATAGGAAGTGCTGAATAATCAGAAGTGGAGAGACAGGAGGACGTGGAAGAGCCTCACATATCACACCCGGGCAACTGCAGGCGATTATTATTGGTGATGAAGATGGTACCATTCCAGCCACGTGTAACTAATTTTGATTTGCAACTTCGTAGCTTAGGGGAGAAGAAGAAGACGAGGACGACCCAGGTTAACAGTAGCAGCGAAAGTCCATCCAGACCTCGGAATTGTAGAAGCAACTGCAGCCGAAGCACAGAATCGCAAGGAGTGGAAGAGAACCTGCCGTATCGCTGACCCCACCTAGGAGTAAAAGCGAGGAAAAAGTAAGTACCGGTAGTCCTTGGGATTGACAATCTTCGAAATTTTCGGACTTTTGTCAGTATAGTTGAGCGACATTCCCCCGGAACACATAAGCATTAAAACCTACAATGCCATTGTATAAATCAGTTTTACCCAAATACATAGAGCTGCACCTCAGTAGGAGTGTAGATTTCGAATGAATGGGTTAGCGCCCTTAAGTAAGATAAATGAGGCTCGTTAACGAAGTGCCACCTCCCCAACCCTCCCAGCGGGTGTTCCCCAAAGTACAACCCTCGGCCCACTACTCTGTCAGGTGTATGTTAACGCGACTTCACTTATCTGTGAAAGTGGCATTAATTTAGCAAACTTAGCAGCTAGGGGTAATTTTGTGGCGGCAGTTCGCCCACCCCCTAGTTCATTATTCAAAGGCCCTTCATTTGTGACTGACTGGCGAAGGCTTTCGTTTGATCTAAATAATCAGATTCAAAGAGACGGGGTTGTTACCCGACATGGAATTTTCTGTGTGAATTATTTGATGTGATTGTGGCTTTTCTATTTCTTTTTTCAGGGAATTGACGTAAATATAGCTGAGACATGAAGTAATTTCAGCCTTCAGGCTTTGGTTGTGAAAGGCTTCAGTACTTTGCATATGGTGCCACCAAAGTGTTTTGCTTTAAGTTGAACTGCTATGTATAAACCCCTGACTCCCACTACCTCTGTATAGTTGACGGGTGAATTTTATCAAGTTTATCCAATTTTATTGAGTTTTCTTTGGTGAAATGTTTTTCTTTAAACCTACTTCACACTTTTTTAAGTTTCAATTCATGAGCAAGTGTTATTTAAGAGCTATTGCTTTGTTTACTCATAAAAATATCGTGGTTGTAAGCCATTTTAAAACGTACAACGAACCAATTGCGTAAACATTCGATCAAAAAAAAAAAAAACAGCCTGTCAGACAAGACGAAAGTGTTAAATAAACTTTTACTTGAACACGAAGATGATTGGTCTATCGGTCTCCGCCAGACCGACAGGTACAGTAGGCCCACAAAAAATCGGTCAGGTGCCATTCAAATCGTTTCACACGATCTTTCGAAAGACCACCTCCATAGATCACAGACAGGTGCAGTCAGGTTGAGTCATACTCCAGTTCCAGATGACTCCTCTCAAATCAAATCGAAACCGATGGAAGTGAAAGTTGTAATTTTCTTTACGGAACCAACAAACGCGAGATGCCATTTAATGTTCATGAGAAAATTAAATATTTTTTTAACATTCTCTTTGGTTGAATTTTAGGGGCTATATTTCGCTTTGACAATGTAAAAGATCTAATAGCTGGTATAACTGAGGGTTCTGAGTTTGTTTATGACGTGGATGGATGAGTCATTGGCGGGTCGTTAGGAATTGATTGATGAAGTGACCTGCAGGACGCAGGTCGCTCCTGAACCAGTGTGACCGATTACACAGATCGCGTTAAATGAATCAACGGGGGCTGTTCATTAAGTTTTGAAAAAATTGACCATTAATATTGAGCAATTTGAGAGACCACTGCTAAATGAAAGAGTTTGCTGGAATTAATCGGATAACTAGTCATTAATATTGGGATATGGGATAAGGCAAACTGTCAGAATCTGCGGTTGGACCTTTGATTGAGAATGGTGAAATGTGTTCCCAATCGTTCTATATGGTAGATATCTGGAGAACAGAATCACTGCATTTTAAATGTGGGTATATCTTGGAGAAATTATGCCCCTAATGTTGTGAGTTCCTGAGGCCAAAGAAGCAGATTTGCTCCTGACAGTTAAGAAACGGTCATATGATGAGGAATGAAAAGTATCGCCTTCAGCATGTAATAATTCAAGAGAAGATAGAAGGACTGAGGGCTCCCGACAGAAGAAGAGCATCCTGGATGAATAACCCGAGCCAGTGGTTTGGCAGGAGCACGACTTCCCAGAGCAGCAGTTTCCAAGGCCATTGTCATGGTGATCGTCAATCTGCGATAGAAGTAAGAAGAGGCAATAGAAGAGGGCAAATTGTAGCAGCAGATGCATATGCTATGTACAATGATTTACCTGTAACGAATGGTAGGAGCAAGCCTATAAGGAATACTTAAGACACCATTATATAATAAGAAATAAGAAGATGTCACTGGCAAACATTATGCATTGTATATATAGTAGTGATTGCAGCATGCCGTATGCAGATGCAGTCAACTCAACAACTGTAACAAGTTTATGCCACATCACGAGGAGATTGATTGATTGATAAATTATCAATGACTCTCACAGCCTCACTGTGTTAATTGAGCTAACTAGAAGAAAACGATAGCGGGAACCACTAGTCACGGACGATTCAACGAATAGCTGTCGTTCAATCGTGGGATTGACGAGAGCTACCGAAGTCAGGAGAAGTTTGAAGATCACTTGGAAATCAATGTTGCCAACATACAACAGCGACTTCGGTGGCAAGGTGGTAGCGTGCTTGTACTTGTGTACTTGTACGAGTCTCTACACACCTTGCGGTCGGAGACGTGTAGTAACTCGACACAAGTACCAATTAGGTTACTTGTGATGCGATTGAAGAGGTTAATCGGATATATTCATTAAATTGTACCTTTTTATTAAAGAAGTGCAATGGAGCCACCTTACTCAGCTATAGGCTTTTCCACTGTTAAAAATACGAACGAGATGAGCGCATGCCTCACTCTTCTCCGATACCCGAAGGCAAGCGGGACCAGAGACACCTAACGGACAATTCCAACACTATGTTGCCTCCCAACAAATATAGTGGCGCTTCTTTTCGTCACACAAAAAGGTTGCGGATAAGAATTTCAAAGCACTCATAAGATCAATAACCTATTAATTGCTATCCAATTTATACGTAGTATAAGGAAAGCTTTGTGACGGTCCAAATTTTCGATTCCGAGATTTCAACGGATTTACAGGTTTTAAGGTCCCAGGAACCAAAAAAAGTGGTTTTTACGAAATGTCTGTCTCTCAGTCTGTGCATCGATTTCCGGGCTAACTGCTTAGTCAATTTTGATGAAATTCGGCATGTAGGTTCACAAAAATCATACCTCGGGACCATTTTTTTTTGCTAACTCAATTTGAGGGGGGGGGGGTTTATTCTCAAAAAACTCCAAAAAAACGTCTAAAAAAATTATTTCTCAAAAACGGCTCCAACGATTTCTTTTAAATTCTCATATATTGACGTCGTTATTAATGTTAACAAAATGCAGGGGGTCGCTTGCCCCTTGATAGTTTGCTTCTGGGGGTAAAAAAATAAAAATAACTAAATTTTAATGAAAAATGACTAAAAAATAATTTTTCTGCGAAACCTTTCTATCGATGATTTCTACCTTCAGGCATGTTTTAGGTGTTAAATTGAGTAACGAAGCCGGACCGGTTGCTTTCCCAAAAAATATTTGGTTTTGCACAAAAAAATTATTTTTTGAATAAATGATAGAAAATTCGCGCTCAAATGCATTGCGTGCCCTGCCATATTTACCATGAAATTACTCATATTCTCTATATACTAATGTTGATAAATTGGAAAGCATGTTCGAGTAAACTCGGACCGGTTCTTGTTACCTTTGAACAGGTGCAACCCTTCCTACGTCCAGCGTCAGCGGCATTATGGTTTCAGGTTTTCCATTTCTGTTGTTGTTGGCATTTTCTTTGTCCGCGGAGGCCCTGTAACAAGGAAAATTGTTAATATGGCGGGGATTCCACCGACCGGCTAGGGCTAAATACAAAAACGGTGACGTGGTAGCAGACATTCAAGACTTAGGCGGGGTTTCCACCGACCTCGCATTGCAGAATGCAAATGACATTGACGGAAATGTTTGTTTTCCTCTATTCCATAGTTAAAATTGATCAATGATCATACAGTAAAATCACCTGGCCAATGACCAATGGCCTGGGACTCTGCCAAAAAAATCTACTACTACAGTAAAATCACAAACAAACAAACTAAAATTAAAAAATGGGATATGCTAAGTACAAACATTTTAATAGATTTCTATAAAAAGAAAAATTCTAATTTCCGTCAATGCCATTTGCATTCTGCAATGCGAGGTCGGTGGAAATCGCGCTTAAGTCTTGAATGTCTGCTACCACGTCACCGTTTTTGTATTTAGCCCTAGCCGGTGGAATCCCCGCATAAACAGTAAATAAAAGATTTGCATAATATACTATAACTCACCAGCCACTCTTGGCGATGCTTAGGAACAGTGGGAAAGATAGATTTATAGTGTAATATTTATTTAGCATTAGAGAGTACACAGGTGAAAAACAAAAAAAAAACAAAAAAACTGAGAAAGCTGTTTTTCCTCTAAGACTCTAAGGAAAAACAGGATTTTTAAAATCTTTCATAATCCCAAGTATTTAACATCATTGATTGACAAAATATCAGCCTCAAATTGCACCAAAAGGCTTAAAAAAAGACCCCCATATTTCACACAATCCTCCACTTTTAATAATAAAATTTACCGACATCCACTATGATAACCTAGCACGCTCAACTCAAGCTACGTAAGGCAACGTTCTAATCGGGTAAATGTCTAACTAAAAGAGCATACGATAATATAGCCAATAAAGTATTAATTAATTTTCTTCTCCGACATCGAGAAGTTTAATCAAACCCGCCTCCGGTGGCCAATATTTGAAACACAGCCCCCAGCTGCATGAAAATGAAACGAAATTTGATAAACCCTGGGTTATTGATTGATTGAGCAAAAGAGGAGAGGTGCTAAAACCAGCTGAGCCTCTTTACATACATATTATTATAACCCCCTCCCCCCTCCGTCGTCCCTCGCCCAACCCTCCTGTGGCCCCTTGGCACTAACTTGAGTTCTCGCTCCTGAGTGGTGGTACTGACATTATCATTTCTTTCTTCACTCTTCCCACCCAGTTTCATAATCTTGTTCACTATATTGCTGTCATATCTTCACCTGCGGGCTGAGAGGTTGGCGTACAATGTAAAGAGGCAAAAGGTAAGGAGGAGATTGAAGTGTCTAGTCATAAGGATTACCAAAGATAAGCCATCGACAGTTAAATTTTTAGAACGAACAATTCTTTTCATGGACGAGAGTGTACACTTTATCATTATATTGCCCCACTGACATTTTTAAGGAAGGGTAATTGGCAGAGAGGGAACCGTAGAAGGTGTCAACCGACCTGGGCCCCCATGAAAAAAAAAGTATCTGCAGCAAGAGATGGAGGATGTAGGGACCAATAAAGGAGCTGAAGAGGGCTTGCCACGATTGAGGGGAGTGGAGGTATCGATGCCACATGTTGCTTCCAAACAGCCAGCCGGCTGTAACTTGGAGAAAAAGAATTGACAGAAGAACTTGATTCCCATATGTAGGCTGTTGGGTTGCATCTTCTATAATGCAGGTAAATGACCTAATAAAGCGGATAAAACATATCGAAACTGAGGGAAGAAGACGATGAGGATGATCCAGAGGTTAATAGTGGAAGCGAAAGTTTGCCAAAAACTCAGGATTGTAGGAGCAACTTCAGCCGAAGCTCGAAATCGCAAGGAGTAGAAGAGAACCTGTCGTATGGCTGACCCCACCTAGGGCTAAAAGCGAGGAAAAAATAAAAAGTAAATGGTGGTACATAGGTTAACATGAGGGATGTGGGGCTGTTTGCCAACGGCTAAAATCAAAGTGGAAACAATGCCAACCGTGTCCGAAAATCATGGCGTCAGCCTAGGACATGCTTCGATGTGTAATAACAAGGGCAGGTCCCTAAAATGCATAAAAAATGTAGTAGTAGCAGTGCTAAACTAAAAAATAAATTGAAAGTGCGTTAGAAAGGGGTGATAAAATTGACATAATTGCATCAAGGAAGAAAGCAAGCAGAAATTTGGAGAGTTACAACGATAACCAGCATTGCAGAAGGTGGTGGGGCTAAGAGACCAAAAAGGGGTTTAAGAGAGAGCAAGAAAAAAAAACGCAAATAAAAACAGAATTAAATTTAAGGCTTCCAGGAAGAGGAAACTAAAAAAATCAAAGGTGATGAAATGCAAAAGGGTGAAAAAAACAGACATCAAAAGGAAGCGGAAATAGATTGCAAAAAATCACATCTCTGTTTATTACGCATTGACGGCGTTTCACTCATCTACTATGCAATTAGTAGGCGTCGTCAGTGTAAATATTTGGGCGGGACAAATCACAACGATGATTGAAATGCTATGCAACCCTTCACATTTGGGTCTCCGAACATTTCTTTCTACGCATTTAATTTCTTGGCTTCGATTGCACTGTATACGTATTGAAAGCGCCGCATGTGTTCAATGGCTTGTTTCGAAGACGATATAATCTTCTTTCTTTTTCTTAATTTTCTTCGGCCGGTACTGCCCTGCTCCTAAACAAGATGTGGATGATGCAACATGAAGTAGCTTCTGTAATTATATGGTCTCCTTCTTCTTCTTCTGCGTCTCCAGTCATCTCGGCTATGTACGACGCTCTACGATCTATACGGACTCCCAACTCGCGCAGTTCGGTTCCTAATTCGACCTTCTAGCGATTTTGAGCTATTATAGTATTGTAGGTACTAGTGGTCCAATAGTAACATATTGCGCAGAACTTGGGGGCTGGGGCCCGTTCCAATAAGCCTATTAATGAGTCCGTTAGTCCGGTTCATAACAGTGCAATATTTAAGCTGGCGTTGTAATATAAGAACGACCGAGGAAGACCGCAATCCAACCAGAATACATGAAGCTGGTATGAAGCGAAAACGGACGCTACGAAGTCGCTGGAAGAACGAAGTAGAGAATGACCTCCGCCAGTTGGGAGTTCGCATAATGGTTGTCGTCCAAAACCGGAATCGGAGGAGAGCTGTAAACATGTCTGAGCCCACCATGGCCTAATGAGTCAAGTAAACGATGATGGAGCACAAAAATGATTCTTTACATTTATACAATTATAAGCATAACTAACAAGTACCTCTCAGGTACACTTACGTATTCCATTCGAACAGACCCATTCGAACAGGACTACAACTATCAGACCATGGGCGAAGAAAGCCATTAATTAGCTCCAACTCCAGTAACTCCACTATAGTAACTAACTACACAAGGCAAATTGGGCGATTATAATAAAGGAAAAGAAACGTAACTCAGAATGACAGCAAAAACATGGGATCCGCCTCAGCAATCGCTTCAATTCTCCAACAAATAAATCAGAATTAGCTGGCGAAATAAATCATAGAAATTAAATTAATTTTCATCGTGGCCCTTTCGTCTTCATAGGTGGGCCACCAAGGAACGAAAATAACTTATGGAATTTTGAAGTAATGTGCCAAGAAAGCGGGCATTGGTTTTAGATGACAGTTGACACGACCCCGGTATAGTCCGGTGGGTAGGAACTGTGCTATGAAATGAAAGGTCGACGTTCGAGACTCGATATGTATAGCTGCCCCTACACGGTCATTAATAATGACATTACCTTATCAAGATGACTGTAATAATGATCGAGTAAGGTGGACAAAGTTGGAATGACGAAAAATAATGATAAGGATCCAGATTTTCTGATCACAGCTCCATTCAATTACTGATAATGTCATTATTATTGACCGTGTAGGGGCCTCTTAAGGGCTAACCCAAACTTACCCTCACCAATGCGGCTGCCGGGCAAATTTCTGACCACAATAACCCCAATGGAACATTAGAAAAAAGGGGGATCCTCAGTCCTCAGTCGTTCTCAGTTGTAGTAACATAATAGGTGTCTATTAAATATTATAATAGTAAAAAATTATTCAGAATTATTAAAAAGTAATACATAGGCCGAATAGATTTGCATAAGTAAAGAGGGGCTTCATGCAATCCCATGCATTAAACATTCATGCTTCGTAATTAAATTTAGCTCGTCTGGTACATACAAGTATTTTAGACTAGCACTTCCATGTCACTGGCACCTGCCAAGCTTCAAATTCTATGTAATTTTTTTCATAAACATACAGTATGTTAAGCAACCAAATTCCATATTTTTAAAATAATTATAACTAACTAGTCTCACGGTTGTTTATGAACATGCATTTTGAAAGATTAAACAATGGTTTCAACAAGAACAAATTTTGATACATCGTACACGAGTAACAAGAAATATTACTAAAAATATGCTTTTTAACAGAACATTAATTATAAAGTTAATGTAGTAATATTTACCGAAGGAGTCTTTGCGAAAACTGAAACAAACATTGTAAATATGAAACATTTTTTAACCCCCGTTAAGCACAACTGTTGATCATATCAAATCAACCAGACATTGTTAAGTGATTGATTGCTTATTGCTAAGGGTACAAGGAGAAAACCGCATCGGGAAATTTTCACTTCTTCCGTAACCGAAATATATATATAAGGATATAGAAAAAAACTGGACTTGGTTATAACCAGGAGGTTACCTCTTCAACCAAAGTTAGTGTTATATACCTTATAATACTGCATTTTTTTTTTTTTTTTTTTTTTAAATAAATTGGGGTACAGGTGTTACCTGTGTGCACTTAAGCCTATTGGCCTATTGTGCCCCCTACAACAAAGTATCTACATCACTTCTACATCACTTTCTCGAGGCCTATCTCCCTCACGAGAGCCAGGATCTTGAGGGGATTCAGAAGTGGTAGGTATTTTACATGTAACTGCAAGCTTTCCGAGCATGCTGCTCTTCTTCGTGCGATTGCAACGCATCGCATCGCAGGTCCTCCACACCTTCATTGCAGAATCTGCAAGACTATAGTTGTCTCCCTAAGAGACTCCAGATATTTAACCCCAGGACCAAAGACGCCAAGGCCTGTTCTTGGTTTGGTACCATCAGTATACCACTTGATTGTGTGACTATTGAGAATTCCTGCTGATTCGCAGCATTCTTTCATTGTCCCTAATATAGTTTCGAATTCCCTCCTAAAACAGTATTTTGGATGGATTCTATCGCTTGGCATATCCAGGCAGTGGTCAGACGTAGTCAGAGAGGCTGAGCCTCTCTTAATTGCCCTTCCACTCCTAGTAATGCCATTTCTGCTGAAGTTTCCACTGCAACATGGAGGGGTGGGAAGTCCAGTACTATCTCCATTGCTGCAGTGGGACAGGATTACATAGCCCCTGTAAAGCATCATGTTAGAGAATACGGGCTTCTGAATGTAGCCATAATTTGGATTATTCAGAGAAAAATTCTCATGTGGTTTGATTTTGCCATGTCCATGAAGCCATGACCAATGGTATGGTTATATAATACTGCAATATAACTTCTATAACTCTAAATGTTCAGAGGGCATGTTACGTAGAAAATTAGCACCCCAAAATTTGTTGCTATTATTATTATTTTTAAATTAACAAAGCAAGTTATTAAATATTTGGCTAATGTACGTAAGTTGTGGAAGACTACATCATACATCATAAAATAGGAAATATTAAATTTTTGGTACCTTAGTTCTTTCATATAAAAACCATTGGGGACTAAAATTTCGCGTAAAATAGAATTTTTGGAAAAACTACAAAACCGAAAAGTAAAAATACCCGATTATATGATGCACGAAGTAGTCATCTACAACTTACATTATTAATCGAAATTAGAGAATATGGAAAAAACTGGGCTTGGCGGGATTCGAACCCACGATCTACGCCTAACCGGGGCGTCGTCTTAACCGCTGGACCACAAGCCCCGACAAGTCCAGTAAATGCCAAATCCTCTACTTATGCTCTAATTGACATGATTCGTGTTGCTAGACAGGTTAGCACAACTACACAACTATCTAACCGAACAGGTCTGTGAGCTGACTTAATTGCATAAAGGCAATGCTTTATTCATTACATTGTAGTATTATATGGTATATATAACACTGACATTAAATTAACTTTGGTTAAAGAGGTAACCTCCTCGTTATAACCGAAATTAGAGGATATGGAAAAAACTGGGCTTGGCGGGATTCGAACCCACGATGTACGCCTAACCGGGGCGTCGTCTTAACCGCGTTTCCTCTAATTTCGGTTATAACGAGGAGGTTACCTCTTTAACCAAAGTTAATTTAATGTCAGTGTTATATATACCATATAATACTACAATGTAATTACATTATTAATAACTAAAGCTAAGTTAATGAAATAAAAAATGAGAAATATTTAATTTTGGGGTGCCAATTTTCTACGCATCTTCTTAAACTTATAAATAGGACAGCAATAGGTATTTAACTGGCAAGTTTTATAGAGTTATACGACGATATAAAAGAAAGAAGATTCCAAGAAAGATTTGCAGCAAGCAAGGAAAGGAATGAAAAGGCGCCTGGAAAGGGTAAAGGTTGGGGTTGTTGGCATTTGCGGTTGTAAGCTTTTAGTGGGGATGATTGAGTTACAAAATTAATACACCCGCCCCGGGTAAATTCACTTCCGCGTGTGCAGAATTGAGTTGCTCCATCCCAACTTTGGTTTGGAGAAGTAGTCCACAGCTGTATTTCAATGAATGAATTTGAGTTAGGGTAATTACGAACTTGAATAATTAATAATGACGTTTTCGGTACCTTGTATGAATAGTCTACAGGTAAATTAACTTAAAGATAGTCTGTTATGCACATTGTAGAATAAGTGAAAACCAGACGAATTATCAGTTTTTTCGGTTATTCTTTGTAGGAATAGCCTGCAGGTAAATTAGCTTTGGATTGTTTGTTACATGTGCAATATTACCATTATAGAATTGGCAGTTAAGAGGAAACCGCACACCTATTTCAGTTTCTTGCATGAATAGTCTGTAGATAAATTAATTTAGGATAGACATGATATGTACAAAACTTGAATTGACAGTCAAAAGAAACCTGAAAACCCCAGCTATCTGTTTTTACATAAAGCCAAATTTCACCGGAAACACAGATAGTAGAGCTTTGTAATAATAGCATAGTAGATATTTGGGGAATAAGTAGAAGAAAGAAGTGTTACTCTACATTTAGATATACTGGAAGCATCATACCTTCCTACCGGTCATCTAATGCATTATTAAATCGAACCATATCAACTTTGACCACTACATAGTAATTAAATTTTTTACCCCATATCCACTAGTGATGGATTCGGACCGGATATGGGTATGGGATGGGAACCGAGAACCGAAGAAAGGAGGACCTAATATAGACCGAACCGAACCGAGGAATGGAGGACCGCACTGGAGACCAGAGAAAGGAGGACCGTTCGGCCCTCAGTTCCGGACCGTCCATCACTAATCAAAGATCGTGAATGGATGCTGAAATCAAGAAATCATCTGGTCGCTCATACATCTTAACCCCCACAGAAGAGAGGAAATTCTGCAGTCATATCTCTGGTCGTTGTGTACCTCAAGTCAACCCCCCTCTTCGAAACACTATGAGGAGAACCAAAATAAGAGGATCTAGAAAAATCTGGACTTTGCAGGATTCAAACCCACTACATTATATGCCTTGTCTTAACCGCTAGACTCTGAGACGCTGGGGTTGACAACAACATGAGTGCTGAAGCCCAGAAGAGCAAGACCCCTATTTATTTACTTCAAAAAATTACCCAAAAAGCTGCTACACTACAAGGTCATGGTTCGGAGGGCATTTAAAGAAGACGATCCCTTCCTAGTGACTAGATGAGCTTAATAGAGGCTGCAATAGTCCCAACTACGCTAGGCATAAAAATAGAACATGTTAAAAGTGTACACCTAAGGCGGGTATTCCACTTGTCATTTTTTCTTCATTTCTGCATTAAAAAATGATGAGGTTATTAATTAAGTTATAATAGATAAGTTAAGTATCTACATAATAGTCTCCTTAAAACAAAAATCTCATCGTTTTTTAATGCACAAATGAAGAAAAAATGACAAGCCTAACAACTTCTCATTTGTGTAAAACTCCGCAAAGAGCATGCCTATATAGCACGGCATACAATAACACGGAGGTAGATTAGAGAGGCGTCGAAAACATATACAAAGGTAATTTATTGGGAATTATTATGTTGTCATGCACGAATCCAAACAACGCAAGCAAATTGCTAAATTAATTTTTCGTGATCTATCTTGCCTGTTTGTTTATTTACACTTTCCCTTGTAAAATTAGGGTTTTAATTTTTGTTACCACCCCATCATCATTCTCGGTTTTCGCAATTCAAATACATGACGTATGTTTCGTTGCATGAGTTCAACTGAATTTTGAATGTTTTATCTTTGAAAGCCTCTCGTATAACTTACGCAGTTTTAATTTTTAGTGACGTAGATATGCATCAGGTCACCGACCACAGGGGGGTAATTGATCCAATAGATCCAGAACATGCATCAGAATTGATGTTTTTATTTGTTTTTAAACTTATGTGAAGAGATATTCTCATTATTCTACGTTATAAAGTTGTCTTATTCATGCGTCAACTCCATTAGAACATTTTTCTTTAGCAAATAGTGACGCATGAATGGGACAAAGATATTTTTTAATTAATAACTGTTATATTTCTCAAAGAATTATGTACCGCATTTCAATTAAAATTCATTAAGCTGTTATAATTGCTGTGATTAGCTACCATTTTTAATTAAAGGAACACCCCGGGGCTGTGTGGTCGAGGCGTGCACTTGAAATTAAGAATATGAAAAAAAACCACCCAGGCTTAACTACCCTTTGTAAAAGAGAAAAAATCAGAGAACTCTTTCGTCAGCAACCGTAGCAATCCTTAAGCTAGCCCATACAATGATATCCCATTTCAAACAAAAAAAAAATAACAGTAAAAACAACAATAAAGGTAAAAAATGTTTTTTTGCCGCAAGGCACTTCTAAAACAGAAGCTGTCATTCTTGAGAAAACGTTGGAGCAAAAGAGCTTAATTTCACAAAATGTGATGTGGGAATTCAGTTTTTTTTCTATATGCTTTCAGGAAGCTCATTTTTTTTAAGAAAAGAAGGATCAGCTTTTTGTGTCCAGTCAAATAGAAAATATATAGAGAAATCCTCACAATTTATTTCCAGGAAAGTACAGCTTTAGGCAACTCCAAAGAATGATGTTAATGGGAGCTGAGTATTGGATTCGGTTGCCTTAAGCCTTCAGGTACTCGTAAGGTTTTATGAAAGCCTTTATCCTACCTTTTTTAACCAGAACTCTAACCTCCGTGAAATTTTATACGGTAGCATAGTACAATATACTAATAGCATGGCAATTTATTTAAAGTTATTTAAATCCACAACTTATAATTTTTCTTTTATTACATGAGGAAACAAAATGCCTGCAGCCGTAGCACCAACGGAACGCCATACAATAACTTCTACGGAAGTAAGTGTAAATTCACTAAATAAACCCCAAATGAATTTACTTCCCAGAATTGAAGCAAATTAAAAATTAATAATACAAATTGTTAGTCAACAACGACTAATTGTTCTTCATTGTTGCATACGGTGGGCGTCAACGGAACATTTTTTTTTTAATAACTCTTTATTTGGCCCTTAAATATTAGTTGATCTAGAGAAGCAATAAACAATAATTTGATTTTGTAGGTCTTTAAGGTAAGCCTTTCCTCTCCGATTGTCAGTTGCCCGTTAAAGTAAATACACTCCATATTCATCAAGTGAGAAAAACATTACTACTATCTCCATTTCGTCATTTTCCACTAGAAATTAACCCATAAATAGGGCAATAGAACACAGCTTACTTTAAACGGTTAACAAGCAAAATTCAATCATAAACTCTAATTAAAGAGATTGTTAATTAGCTAAGGCACTCACATAAAGATTCACAAGTCCATTATTTCCTAATGCAGCCAAACAACTGGCATTTATTTACATAATTTACAAAATTTTGCATTAATTTACGGGCAATTAAGCTTTGTATTAATTTATTTCATCGAAGGAATTTAATCAGGAGTTTCCGTTGTATTAATAATTTACCATTTTTTTTTAATTAATAAAACAAATGAACGAAACATTTTACTACTATATTGTACTTAATCCCTAAATAATAATAATGGATGGAATTACCAATAAAAATTAACAGAATTTAGGACACAATTTTTGTGTTCTTCAATAATTTACCCAATTTTTACTTCCAACACTTAATTTTGGAGTGTCCCAATTTTGCCCCCCACCGGCCCACCGAGAACTATTTTTTAAATGTAACATCACCTTTCAATTACCAACAGATTTTAAGCAATTATGAGTTATAACATTTACTTCACAATTTCACTCAACTGGTTCAATATCCGTCTAGGATCAACTAAATGTATAGAAATAAATTAACTCCATAGCCATATAACAGTCTCTATATCTCAAAATGAGATCATGGCCGAATAATTTTTTCAAGGCAAAAAAAAATATTTTGAACAATACAATGCTAATGCATATCATAAGCGGTTACTAAGCCAGTTTTTTTTTATACAATTTAATTATTTTCAGCCATTATATTAGAAGTGACACCTGAGATTAGGTAGTCCATTGAAAGAAAGCGGGAATGAGGGAATGTTTTTACTACATTAAAAATGTTATAGCAGAACTCTGAAGTAAGAAGTTGTTAGTGCCAAATTAAAAAGAAACTTACCATTTAGTCCTACCTGAAGTATCAGAAAATCTTTAATATAAAAGTTATAAAGCGGAAGAATTTTAAAATTTAGGCTTTGCTCCAAGTTAGGAATTATAGAAAATGAATTACCAACAGGCATTTTTAGAGGGGAATTGAGAAATTGGCTTTTTTATTAAACTTCCTTGGCTGAAATCTCAAACCTCACAATTTTTTTTTAAAGATTTCTTCCAAAACATGAAATATAGCATTCTTGTAAAGTTTGAATTGACTTCAGCAAATATTTGTGGGTGTATTTCCAAACTTACATTAGCGAAGCCATTCGTATTCAATATCTTTTACTCCATATTTTATGATGTAGGCCGGAGGCGGTTCGGATAAATTTTAAACCGTAATCCTTTAGCAACATTGCTAGATCCTTGGAGGGCATGAATTACGTATAACATAGGCCTGATAGTGTCCTGTCACTACAGCAATATTAATTCATATTGTTATTCTGTTTTTTTCAGCATACCTAGTTGGAGATTAAGTACTGTCACTCAACTTTCCATAGAATTTCTGGATTTAAATTTAAACTTGTTTGTAAACAAATGCCATATTGCCGTTCCTCATGAAATTACCTTCAATTTTATATATTACAAGTGGCACTTTGTGAAAAAAAATGACCATGGAATGGGGCTAAAGAGAAGATCGTGTTGCCGTCATAGCCCTTCACAAATGTGGGCACTCGCCGAGTACCGCTTTCAAGTTGCTTCAAAAGCTTGGAATATAGCTAAGATTTGTGTACCGCACCATCAAATGGTGGAGAGATGTCTGCTGTAGTGTTGACGACCACAAAAGATCGGGCCAACCATGTTCTTCAGTTTGCACGCCAGCCGTTTAGTTCAAGCAGTTAGGACGCGAATCAATCGAAATCCCGTCGAGAAGCAAAAAATCATGGCTTTACAGATGTCCCTAGAGAGAAGCTCATTAAAAACTATCATTACTCGGGAACTTAAGCTTCATGCTTTTAAGAGAAAGAAAGGTCATCTCTTGAACGATCGACTGAAAAATTTTAGGCGCCGAAGAAGTCATGTTCCACTCAAGCGGTACGCTAAAAATGGGCCCAGAAACATCCGGTTTTCCGATGAAAAACGTTTTACCATAGAAGAAACTTTTAACTGATATAATTTTCAATTTCTTTTAGCAGGCAAAACGATAGGGTGTATGCCAGAAGCTCTGACCATGCAAGTAAAATCGCTCCTAGGATTATTCGAGGCCATAATCCCTCCTCAGTGGTTGGGAGCATCATACCGGGGTATGACTGAAGTGCATTTTTGTGAAAAAAGTGTGAAGACTGGTGCTCTGGAGTATCAAAATATGGTACTTGATAATGTGGTGAAGCCTTTGAATCAAACCCTATTCAAAAACCAACGCTGGGTTTTTCAGCAGGATTCTGCTCCAGCCCATAAAGCCAAGAGTACTCAGAAGTGGTTTCGTGAGAATAACATTGACTTTATTGCTAGTGAAGATTGGCCCTCCTCCAGCCCAGACTATTCTATCTGGCGCATTATTGAGGAGAAAGCCCGTGTGAAACCCCACAAAAATTTGGACTCGCTGAAGAGGTCCATTTCGAAGGTAGTCGAAGAGATAGACATGGATGCGGTGCGTACTGCCATCGATGATTGGCCCCGTCGTCTTCGAGCCTGCATTCAGGCAAGAGGTGGGCATTTTGAATAATTTTTTTTCCTGCATTCCTTGACAACTGTTCCATTATATCCATTAAATATTTTGTTAAAAAAAGTTATTATTCTACTGACTTTTTCTTAGTTTTAAGTGGCAGAATTTATCATCACACTAGGTAGCAACAGCCAATGGCGTTTGGCGTTACCGGCCATTGTTTTGCATGTATATTAGCAAGCAGCAGCAAAACTCTGATCAATTGTTTGCAAATGAGTCACATAAATAAAAAGAAAGCACTGTTTATGGAAATTAGTAATATAGAGTATTTTACCATTGGTAAAAAGTGATTTGCATTTTATTGGACTTTTAGATCTGCTGCAAATAAATGATTTTTATATTTGAAGTGAAAACTTCTATAGCCGCACCATACAGATTTTAGCACGGTAGTAAGTTGAGCTGGATCGTGACGCGCCACAGGGTGCCGTCACGCTCGGCATTTTCAGGTACTTTTCGATGGAGTGAACTGAACAACCCATTCAAATTGTATGGGCGGGTTTAAAACCACTTTTCGGACAGATGTAGAAGGCCCATCGCAATTTATTTTATAACCATGTCTTCGTCTATTCTTCCTCTTTCAGGCCATGCTATACTTGATGTGATAGGGCAAAGGGTTCGACTTTGGGAGGTGGAAACGTGAAGAGGTGCGCCCAAATTTGCCGATTTTAATCGAAAATAGGCCTTTTTTGGACGCGTTTTTGGGGGTGTTATAATGTTTCAATATGAAAACTTTAAACTACTTTAGTTCTTTTCCACCTTTCTTACTATTTCCAGACATATATTCAGTTTAACTATCCGTTTCTTCGTTCAGGCTCAGGTGAGTGTATAAGCCATCCGTGTTTCGGCGGAAAACAGGTGCAAAGGGTACTCTTCAATTTACATGCATAGAGTAAAAAATTCCACAGACTGCAATTTTCAACCGAAATAAATTTTTAACGTCTCACTAGAAGCATTATGAATTAAGGTTTCAAACGAGTATAAATACATAGTTTCAAATTTACCCCTTCACTCTTTAAACACGAGTGGAACACAAAACTTGTAAAAACCGAGTGTGTGCTTAAGAAGTGAAAGCTTCATTGACAATCCCAATCAATTTATATGTATATAGTTAATAATATTATGTATTATGTAGTAGGTATTAATGTATTATTAAGGATTTCATCGTCGATTTTCCAATCTGAAAAAAAAGACAGTAGACAGTAGTCCTTCAAATCTCATATTATAACTCATGAAAATAAAAATAATTATCATTACGTATCAAATCAATTATAACTACCGGTTTTAATTGAATGAAGACAATTAAGAAAGAATTGAATATACTAAAAAATAATTTGATTTAGTATAAATAGTTAATAAATATTAACTTTAATTTCTGACTTATTTCTCATTCAATCTACGAATACGATCCCTAATAATACTACATAATACATAATATTATTAACTATATGCATATAAATTGATTGGAATTGCCAATCAACTGAATGAAGTTTTCACTTCTGCCGTGCGGTCATAAGCACACACTAGTTTTTTTTTTTTTTTTTTTTTTTTTTTTTTAAATCATAAAATTACATAATTTTCTATGAGGGCAAGACACAAGCACCTTTTTTGTTATGTGCAAGGATCATTACATAAACATGCAATTACAAAAAACAAATGGCAGGGGAGAATCTATAATCCAACCACTTCAGGCAAAGGCGCAATCGCCGTTTACGCTGTTATTATTGCAGTCAACTACCCCACAAAACATCTTCACCCTATCATGGACAGGTGGCCGTGGTTTGTCATTTCCGGGGTGTCTCATGGCATTGTTTACGCAAGGATCTACTTCCCTCTTTCCATCCTGCTTCCCTCAATTGCCACCCACTCCAGTGGTTTCAACGGATTGCTAACAAAAACTAAACCAGGGATATGTTTGTTTCCCTTAAAATGACCTGCTTTGTCTGCAAGTTAAGTAAACAATTAAAGAAAAAAAGGGATTTGGTAGCGAAACCTTTCGAATACACTCGAAAATGGTGATGTTTCTGCACTGCGTGTACTGAATGGCTAGCTACGTGTAAAAGTACAATTTTTAGAACAGACTGACGACACTCTTAAATCTTCTCTCTTATATCTCTTTTAATTTAAAAAACGGCTTGACACTATTAACTCTCTCTCCTTGGTGTGTTATTAGTATGTCTATGTGTCCCTGCCTCTCTAGGGTAACATTTTGAACACACTCGACAATGGTGATGTTCCTGCACTGCGTGTACTGAATGCCTAGCTAGCTACGAGTAAGAGTACAATTTTTAAAACAGACTGACACTCTTAAGCCTTCTCTCCTATATCTTTTTAAATTTTAAAAACGGCTTAACACTAATAACTCTCTCTCTCCTTGATATCTTATAGTAAGTCTCTGTGGCTGTGTCTCTTTAGAAAAACATTTCGAACACACCTATGGATACCTCTCATGTGAACACTCGCGAATGTTAATTCACTACTGCAAGTAAAACAATTTGGCCAGGCTCTTTTGGCCCCATACCAATTGAAGTTTGGAGGCGTTATGAAATAACTATAATAATAAATAACTATTTTAATAAAAACATTGACGAGGCTACGGTACTGATTTGTTGAAAGAATTTGGTGTCACAGTGTCTGAACCACGAAAACCCAGTCACGAAGTCTGCCAGCTATATCTGATGGATCGTGCAGGGCTCTGTATAAATATTTTGAATGTTCGCGCCATATTCTTCACCTTATGAAAGATTGCTCTTATTGTACCGTAAAGATACCGGCCCAGCGTTCTGAGCCCTTAACTTCTCATCAACGTCGTGCCGATAATTTTGTCGTGTTTAGTTTCGTCTGGATGGGTGAGCACTTTGAAGAGAAACTATACATGGTCGGGGAAGTAGAAAAAATTGTGAAGACGACACAACACCCAACTTTTGGATTCATATAAGAAATGTTGTTTCCAACGCCTGCTCTCAGCATTTCATGCTTTAAGCAACCCTGTCAGCCTGGTGGGGGAAGTGAGTCTGTTTGTTAACTTGAGGCCCCCTAAGGGCAGACTCTTTCACCTCGGGGAGAAGGAGAGTTGACTGACACAGTGGACTTCCTGATTATAATGGATTCCGAACCACTTGGGGAACATGGTAAAGTCACACGATTAAATCGGAGGTGACCAGGACTCAACACGCACGTAGACTGATTGGCATAGCCTCAGCGCGTTATCATGTCCACCATGATCCCCTGCCAACGCTGTGCACACTACCAAATTTGCCGCAGTTTGAAACATGCTCTGCTCTATTGGATTCAACATGGTAAGCCCGTTGGCTGTGTAAGAAATTTTCAACCGTAAATGATTCCAAAATGCTTCTGAATGTCAGTGGGCTTAGGAAGATCAAACCATAAATCACTGAAAAAAATTCATACGCAAATTAACGCCCCCCTTTCATTTTATTCCTGATTAATTACCGCACCGTTATCAAAATTTCTTGATTCCTCAACCAGATGAATTGGTTGTAAAAAAATCTCACGGACGTACAGAAGCGTGTACGCATACAGACTATAACTTAGAGTACCTCTCTAATTGCTTGTATTAAGAACACGGATACACGTCATGTCCGAATGTGTTGGACAGAGATAAACGTCACTATGCAAATGCAATTGAATTGAGATTCTCAAGTAGAGAATGTACGCACTTATGCTATGCAGAGATAGGAAAATTCTTGGACACCTATAATTAAATAAATAAATAAATTTCTCAATAGATTATTGTATAAAGTAAGTTCGGCAAATAAACTCTCAGGTCGTTATACAGGTATGTTAAGGCCTCACTGACAGAGTAAAAAGCTTACCCTAGGTATTTAAGCAATTTTGGGAAGTTATTAGCATTTCTCACAGCTCACAGTTCATTTGGAAGCTATCAGAAATAAGCGAAGGCTTTGTAGTGTTGGATCCAGTCGCTTAGGCGCCCATTCCACATACGTCAATCGTCAATGAAAAATTGAAAAATGACGTCAAAATGACGTAAATTGACGTGGTAGCAGAATTTTTAGTATTTCTTTAATGTCTGCTAAAACGTCATTTTTCAATTTTTCATTGACGATTGACGTATGTGGAATGGGCGCCTTACTTTTGGCTGTGCCTTACAAGGTCTCCCCGAGGTTTCGTGCACCTTGCAGATGCAGCACCAACGTAAAATAATAACTTATCGGGTAATACGTGTAAGTTGACCTAAATAATCCCAATTGGAGCAAATTGGCTGACAATAATTAAAAAATAAAATCACAAATTATTTGAAACCCTTAAACGTATAAGAAACTTAAGAATTACATTACCCTAAAAAATTAAGAAACACTGGAGAGAGCGAGAATCGAACCCACGAGCTTTACCTACAAATGAATTTAGGACGCAACGTTAATCAGTATCATGGTCTCTCAATGTTTCAGCACCAGTCAATCTCTTCCCCTAGGATCTCAAATTCAATAGGTAGTGGGAGGTTTGACAGGTACCTGTACACAGCCGGTGAATTATAAGGTACCATGCAAGTACTACAACATGCGTCTACTGCAGCTGCTATAGCGTCCCGTCTACTTGTTTTGGTACCTATCTCCGTAATTAACGCATCCCACGTGTACAAAACTTTCAAGGTCCACTGAGGTCACCAATGGCGGATGTACCTGCTAGGATTTAGGAAGGAGGGGGGGGGCAAGGAGTTAAAAACTGCATACCAGTCAGCACACGGGTAGTTGTTTCGAGTCCCTTACTAGTAAAATGGAAAACGCTGTCACATCGGGCACCAATGATCAAAGTTTAAACTTTGTTAAACCTCCTAAATTATGTAAGCTGACCCCATAGAACAAAAACCTGAACAGACCTCATGTACTGTAAAAAATGAAACTATTCTCTTTTAACAAGAGACTGCAGTGGCTCGGGCAAGTAAAGCAAGGGATACCAGCAGCAGGAAATGGCTGGATAAAGAAGTAGACGGAACACAAAGAAGAGATACAGGACCGATTGAGGACGATCTCAGAAGAATCGGAATAGTACTAGAGGAAGTGTTGAATAAGCTTAAGTTGAATTGGTGAATTAGTGCTGAATAAGCATAAGTTGAATTTGTAAATAAGTTTTGAATACGAATAAGTGGAGAGACAGGGGACAGACACCCAGAAAACTGGAGCTGATTGGATTGGTGATGATGATGACTCATGCACAGGATTATAATCATTTCATTCTAAGACCATCAACTTCAGACAGAGCTCCTCCACGGCAAGGCTAGTTAGCTATTGTGATGGGGATGGTAAGGAGCGATTTCCCTTATGCTAAAGGTGAAACTTTCTAGAAGAAAATAGCGCATTCCTTGCAATCAATATGGACAAAGCACGTAAAATAGGAGCCTTTGGCACAGGGCAGTTCCATGGACATAACACCCATAAAAAGCATTACAGAGACTAAAAGTAATATATTCCTTTTGTCCAGCAGATTCCAGACAAACAAGTTACGGTAAACAATGCTGTAAACTTAAAGATTTAATATTAATAAAATCGTAACTGGATCTATGACCTTGGAACCCTTTTAAGGAAGCTCGATATAGACGAACGTGCTTGCATGACGTTAATACACTACTACCAGCCTTCAAATAGCAGGACTGCATCTCTTCAAGACACAACAAATAACCAATGTTAAAAAAACCGGATAAAAACCTGTCTAAATTAGTAACACTACTAGAACTGGAATCTCCGATCTAAACTAGCTTCATTACCAGGGGCACCTGCAAGGGGGGGGGGGCAAGGGGCCCCCTGGATTTTCCAAATTAAAATAAAATAACAAAACAAGAGAAATTATTTACATTATTTACGCCGCCTCAATAGGTAGATGAATCTCCTTAAAAATGAGATTGTGTGTGTAATTAGACGTAGCAGAAACATCGAGCATTCAAGATATGTAGCGCAGTGGTACGGACTCTGACTTACACACGAAAGGTTGTTGGTTCGAGTCCCACACTGGCTACATTTTCTGTCCATGCTTCGGAAGGCATGTAAAGCAGGCGGTCCCGGGCTTTTCTCAGTTGAGTGTAAGAGAGGGCTTTATAGACCTAACTCCGCTAGGTTGGCTTAGTACTTTACTTTATCCGCGCCTTATCCCTTCGGAGGGGTCGGCGACTTGGATCTTCTTCTTCCACGCAATACGGTTTTCGGTGTCCTCTATGGTCAGGTTCAAGGTACTCAGGTCTTGTGCTACCTTCACCTCCAGGGTCAGCTTGGGTCGGCCTCTCGGTCTCCTGCCCTCCACGACGTAGTTCTCCACTCGGTACAGCAGGGGTCCATCCTCCCTCCGTTTTGTATGTCCCCACCATGCCAGGCGCCGTTCTCTCGCCTTATCTACAATGCTGGCTGTACTAAGATTTGCCCTGATGTCTTCATTCCTCCTCCTACCAGACAGCTTGCAGCCGATCGAATACCGGAGCATCCTCATCTCTGCGACATGTTGGCTTAGTAATAGAAACAATAAAAAGTCC
Organism: Psococerastis gibbosa; assembly: GCA_963971405.1. NCBI lineage: Eukaryota > Metazoa > Arthropoda > Insecta > Psocodea > Psocidae > Psococerastis > Psococerastis gibbosa. The sequence goes on along the minus strand of OZ020491.1, from coordinate 12,574,559 downwards.
TTATTTATTTATTTAGCAGTTTGTATCTGCCACAATTTTTTCTGATCCCGGCAGGTAAATGTTCTGTCGTGCCCCTGTTGACAATGCTTGGAAATCTTCTTCTTCTTCTTCAGCCAACGCCCGTCCTTGACTGGTAGGCCATTTGACGCCGTGCCGCGTAGTAGAGCTGGGCCAATCCCTCCTGTGTCTCAGTTCGGTTTTCTACCTCAATGGCTAGAAATTGACACTCTTCAATTTACGTCATTTTTAGACTAGACAAAACTAATTTTTTTCTTGGTATTATTGTACTATTTTCCACACTTGCTGCCCCTGTCCTCTCTGCAAACCTAATCACATTAGCCGACAAACTCTCCATTTCGCGGTAGCAGCTAAGTCAGTTGACAAATTGCTACCGACAAGATAGAACTTGCAATGTCATAGCACAATTGTCCAGTTCATATATAAGCTGCTGGTCCTCTTACTTGTAGGGTATTATGTGAGCCATGACTATCCATATATACCCAGTAACCATAAATTTCATTAATGGCAGAAATCCGACTTTATGCAGATCGTATAAATTGAGTTTTACTACAGCCAACTCCATACGAAGGTAATAGTAAGAGATAACCGAGAAGGAGTAATCAGGTCAGCAAGGAACAAGGAATGTGAAGCCTTCCAGTTACATTACTTTCAATATGCTAGACAAATTTTTATTATATAGGACCTATTTGTAGAAATCTATAAGTAAAGGTTAACAAAGGGTTAGTTGTACTTACATTGCCTGTTGTGTTCGTAGTCATTAGAGGCAGGGTCCTCATAGTCATGGAACAATTAGGGCGGAGCCCGTTGTCAGGGGTAGGGGCGAGGTTTGGGGGGTAGGTGCCACTCCTATCATCATGCATTGTAATCGGGAGAACGCAAGTTCGAATACTCTAGGGGATTAGATTTACTCAATAATTTAGAAAAAATGCTAGGGCAATAAGTCAATCGTCCCGAAACCATCAGTCCTTCTCCGGACTAAGGCCCGTATTACACGGTAAAACATTTTATAAAACATATTTTATAAAATATTTGAAGAATTGGTCTTTTATAAATGAATATTTCAACAGTCCAACTGAACCTCGCCATTTTGGAATCTTCTTCAAATTTTTATATAAAATGTAATGCCAACCTATTACATTTTATAAAAGAAATTTTAAAAAAGAAATGTTTTATAAAATATGGCCTTTACACTATCAAAGATCTTTGTCAAATTTTTTTTATAAAATGTTTTACAACGTAATACGGGCCTATACGTGTTCCGTCCTAATTGTTAACCGTGAGGCCCCGGCCAATGACTACTAACACAACAGACAATGCAAGTTAAATACTATTTGTCCCCCGTCATTATGCCACTGTGGTGCAGAAAACACAGTTGCCCACATCCTTGTCGAATGCCAAAACCTCATCCGCTACAGAACCTGGCCCCCACAAACATCCCTCTCAACCCTACTACGTGACGACGAAACCGCTACCCGAACTATCCTCTCATTTTTTACTACTACGAACCTAATCAACCTCCTATAATATCCAGAAACTGAAAAAAGCAAACTTACATTAACGAACCCAACCTACCGTACCTAACCATATAATATACCTGGGCGTGTGTGGCCTAGACGGCATTGCACCCCAAAAACAAAAAAATACTATTTGTAGGTACGGTAGTTGTGTATGATTATTGTTATTTTTGGAGGGCTTTTTATGCACGTAGACCTACTTTAGTGGCCCATTGAACCTGTTTTTTTTTTTTAATTTTTAATGGAGCCCCAACGTCGCTCCGGAAACGGTGATGGCCGACCCGGCAACGAAACAGCTGATTTCGAGTACCAGTGCTAGTACCAGTACCCGAAAAATCAGAAGGGAAGGAGAAAGAGTCTGCCCGATGGCATTGGACCCTTATCTGAACCTTGCACTGTCTGTATATATATTTTCAGACCCAACTGGTATGGTCAATTTCGGCCGCAGGCTAACTGTTAAAATCCTCAATGTCAACCCACACCGGCTACAAGTGGCAATGGACAAGCTGAGACATGCTTAACATTGACATAATGTTACTAAATTCGGGTAGGAGTCTAGTGTAAGATGGAATTTAAGAAATAATAAAGTACATAAAATTGTTTACCGAATAGGGTCTTCTCTATGGACGCGAATAAGCAGCAGAAAACAGATGCGATTGCACCTTTACAAGCACTCAAGCTTCTACAACAGGTATCATACCAGTTGAACACAGCCGATAAAGAATGAATTAATGCAGTATTATTGCCCACATAAATATCGTAAACGATACTGTAGAAACTTATAGACTAGTGCTTTAAACTCCATAGCCATGCATGCATAAGTAATTTCTTATTGCCCTTAATAGGCAGATTAACGTAAAACGGGTTTGCATGTGGGACAAAATTCAGAAAACGACTGCTACCCCATTGTGGTTTGTAATACAATTGATTTCAGTACGAAAGCATTATCAAGAAATCTACAGTATTCAGTACTAACTTATGTTGTTTCTACGAGATTTTTTAAAATATTTATTAAAAGTTAATTGCATTCAAACAATTTAATCAATGTATCCCAATGACCTCTTCAGTCACTAAGCTACTTAATACTACAGTTGAGTTACGATGCATCTCCGATCGTACGATGTGTAGAGGCTCGCACAAGTACGAGCACGCTACTACCTTCCTACCGTAAACCAATGATTATTCAAAGTACATCGTTTGTTTTCTTTGACTGTATATTTCTACAATATAGGCCAATAATTTAAACAAATGTAAAATCCGCAAAAAATACATAAACAGTATATGTTATTTTACAATACAGTTGCGGAGGAATTGCGTTCGCATAGTGGGGTTAAAACCACAGGGGTAAGCAAAAAGCAAAATAGAACACAGTGGCAATGCAATATAAAATATAAAAGACTAAATAATTACGGAATAATAGAGTTGTGTTCTCACAAGCTTGTGGTTCGAACGAAGGCAGTAGGTATCATAGGACCTGCTCAAGAATCATAAAAAAACAGCTCTGAGTCGACGATAAATACGCGAATCTTGAAAAAAAATGACGCACAGCAGCAAGTAAGAAATCAAGCATTTTCATAAGGCAATCACATTGTATAAAATTCATGCGTTTCTTTACAGTTGTTGGAAATTTTCTTTTATGCGTGGAATTATATTAACTCAGAAGTTTCTAAAATATTCATTCTGTTCCTCTGATTTTCAAGTCGCTTTTGACTTTTGAGCTGTATAAGGTTTAGCTGGTCTGGGAATATTTTCAATCTTCCACAAACGATAAGTACACAACTCTAACTCAGTCTTTCTGCTGAATATTTATAAGAACCGGTCCGAGTTTACTCGAACATGCTTTCCAATTTATCAATTAGTAGGGAGAGAAAATAAATAATTGCATGGTAAATAATTTTCCTATGGTTAAATTTCGGATATCTCCGGGGGGGGGGGGGGGTGTCCACCTGACGTCACTGGAGGTGAGGTAGCCTCAATATATTTAAAACACATTACAACACAGTAATAATGGCAGGGCAGGCAATGCATTTCAGCGTGAAGTTTCTATCATTTTTTCAAAAAAAATTTGTTTGCGCAAAAGCAAATAGGTTTTTGGGAAAGCAAACTGTCCGGTTTCGTTACTCAACTTAACACCTAAAACATGCCTGAAGTTAGAAATCATTGATAGAAAAGTTTCGCTGAAATATTATTTTTTAGTCATTTTTCATTAAAATTAAGTTATTTTTATTTTTTTACCCCCAGAAGCAAACTATCAAGGGCGACCTATCAAGTAAGCGACCCCCCGCATTTTATCAACATTAAGAACGACTAGAATATATGTGAATTTAAAAGAAATCGTTGGAGCCGTTTTTGAGAAATAATTTTTTTAGACGTTTTTTGGGAGTTTTTTGAGAATAAAACCCCCCCAAATTGAGTTAGCCCAAAATAAAATAAAAATGGTCCCGAGGTATGATTTTTGTGAACCTACATGCCAAATTTCACTCAAATCCACCGAGTAGTTTGCCCGGAAATCGACGAATAGACAGACCGACAGACAGACATTTCGTAAAACTTTTTTGGGTTCCTGGGACCCCAAAACGTGTAAATCCGTTGAAATCTCGGAATCGAAAATTTCGACCGTCACAAAGCTTTCCTTATACTACGTATAAATTGGAAAGCAAAAATATTTATAATTCTCCGGAATGATTGCATATCTTTTACATGATTTAGGTAGCTCTCCGCTCTCAAGCCTGGCTTATAACATTTAGCAAGTTCTTCAAACACACCCGCAGCATTCTTAATTAATATACAGTATAAAAAAATCTTTTAATGAAAGCTTACCAAAACGGCAATGCTGTTTGTTATACGAACCTGAAACAAAATACAAAACGTGAGAAATAATGCGCCAATCAATGCAATAAAGAAGATGTAAATTAAAATCGAATTCGGTAATAAAGATGTATATCGTACTTAGGTCGGGCGAAGCTAGAATATCTCCACTAACCGAGGTACTCTACTATAAAAGGTTCAATGGCAACTTATGAAGCTTATCAACTATATTAACCGAGTTTCTTTCATAAATTTACCGCTCAGCTTTAAAAACAAATAAAAAGTAGTGGCCTTGAGAAAATTAGAATGACCTTCCAATTCACGATAAGCTGACTTCATTTTTTGACAGTAAGTAATTACATTAGTTCCAAGCCGCTATAAAAATTCGTTTAGTACCTAATTTATTCGGGGCTTTTTAATGTCAAAACGTCAAGGTGTCAAATATTCACAGGGTAGTTTCTCTATTGATAACAGAACAAACAGGGTGTCCCAAGGTTGCTAAGAAACAAATAACGCCGTACCACGATAGCTCAGGCCTGAGGACTGCTACAGGATCCTCTTTCTAAACAACTTCAGAGATGTTGAGGGCAGTAACAGGCCCATTAGGGCCATTATATTGCAGCATTATATGTAACACTGATATTAAATTAACTTTGGTTAAAGAGGTAACCTCCTCTAATGTCGGCCGCCACTATGATATCACTGGAAATGTTTGCCGAAAGAGTAGCTATTGTATGTACATGTACATCTGTTTTGGTTCTTACACTTTATATTTTTGAGAATCTATTACCTTATTATTTAACAGCCAGAGCCTCTGAGTGACATTTAATTTTCATACCACTTAGCAGTATGGAAAGTTGATATGCTCATGCAAAATTCCAGATTAATGGATAAACAAACAGAAATTATTATTTAAATTCTTCCCTCTAGCTTTTCTTTGAGGTCATCGCTAACATTTTCAATTTAACTGACTTTAAAATAAATATTTGTAAAATGAAATCCAGAAATTTTACGCCATGACTCTTGTTAAAATAGAGTGGCTAGTTGCCTGCTGGCTGCTGTCCCTGGATAACTTGACTCCAGTTTTCAGCCGCAGACGTAATGAATGAGCGTTAAACAAACAGTGGAAGCAGAGAGACGTGGTTTTAGAGTTCCAAAAGTCTGTGAACAGCTGTGATAACACTCCAAACTATTTCAGAGAAACTGTCGGATAACTGACGAATGGTTCCCCCATATTTCTCATGGCATTTCTAAGTATGTTCCTCAACAGCTCAGTTACGAATTGAAATCTATAGCAATGGCCGTATTTATGAATACGATTACGATTTACGAATCAGAATTATAGCAGGGATTTGGGATTTGCATTTTGGCGAAAAATTGATGAAACAAACCACCCATTTTTTATGTTCTTCGAGCTTCTTTAACTCTTGATGGAGTTTTCCTATTGCAAGCACACTTTTTACGATTTTTCTTATATTAGACTGTAGCAGCTATTTCTAAATAAATAAAAAATTCAGCAGTGTTTCATGAAGCTAAAAGACATATCATCACTATACTGGCATACGGGCGTTGGATAAAGTAAATTAAAGTAACGAAGTATGAAGCTAAAATGGAAAATCATTCGTGCAGAAACAACCGTTTAGTATAATTGGCTTCTGTTTTCGCATTGTTTGAGATGCAACAGCAAATTTTCCAGGACGTCAACTATCTCCGGAATCACAAGGAAATTACCAAGTACAGAAATAGAAATAAGCAAAAGCCGCATTTCATTATGGCGAAAAATCATAAAAGCCAAATCATTGGGATGCAGTAGGTTACAAAAAAACTTAGCAAATATAACATTATCGATCATATTATAATTACTGCTAAAATTGACAGCTTGATGATTTCAAACAAAGAGAATATCTGCTAGATCATACCTCCGCTACGTCAAGCGAAGAAAATACTGCTATTTTCCTCTATCTCTATTTCGAATTTTCCGGAAGCTTTTACGGTAGAAAAATTGTTTGTCTCACTATACAACAACTCTAGTGTTTTTTCTCTGGCTTTTTTTCGTTTTTCAAGTAGAAATGGTGACATTTTTTGTTTTTTCCTTCTCTGACATGTGTCAGATGGTTTCGATAAGATTTGACAACTAACTGCTGTTCGGATCCGAATTAGGTTATCGGATTTATACATTTCAGTTCTGGTGTATGTTAGCTTTTGTCACGTTTATTTAGAATTCCCATTTCAATCTGAGATTCATAACGATTTTCCCCCTGCTCAGATATGATTGTAGGTGTTGTCGAACTCCCAATCTACGTGAATGCAGCTCTTTTTCGATAACTCAATAAATACAATACTTACCCTTTCTACATTCTAAAGATACTTCCCCACACTATAAGAGATGCTGGGCGTCAACCGCAGAAAGGGTACGTACTACAGACGTCATGATGGAAGAAACGAGATGTGGAACCTTCTTATGCCCTATCAAACTGCTCAAGAGAGCGCAGAATGGAAACGAAGTTGCAAAAAGATGCTGCAAACCAATCGATAGATTGTAACAAAAGATGACTCGTTAACGAACTTGGACATCAAAGTCGATCTAACACCTGCTACAATGTTAATTGTAAGCATGTCTGAGCTTGTCCATTGCCACTTGTAGTCAGTGTGGGTTGACATCGAGGACGTAAACCAGTTTGCTAACGGCAAAAAATTCATGCGGAAGCAATACCCAAAATGTCCGAAAAACCGATCGAGTACAAAAAAAACCTTATAATAATAATAGAAGGCTTTGCAAAAAAAAAAAAAAAAACGAAATATCAGAAGACGAGCAAACTTCAGTAGCCATGGGTACGCAGGCGCCACTAATATTAAAGCAGCTTGTAAAATGGTCTAAAAAATTAATGAATTACAACAGTTCTCTCTGATGGCTCCAATTAAAGTCCAATTAATTCAGTCGCGATAGGTAACAAACGCGTTTAGGAGCAAAACGTGCCGGCCAAGGCTAGTACAGGCGCAGCCGACCTGCTGTCTACCATATGCATACCTCGTAACTGGCTAACGCCATATAAAGCCTGTTATCTTAATACTGCTGTACCTGGGCAGGTTTGCCTTGATCACGTAGGACATTGGCAATGACAGTGAATACTGCAGACAGCACGGGGGGAGAGGTCTGGAACTGGAAGTGCTTGCCTCAGTTTAGTAGAGTAGAGATAAATAAGAGTTACCTATTTTCGTACATAGCGACTCCCGATTGTTCGGGAATGTTTTGCCCATTTTTGCAACATGGGACAAACGTTTATCATACTAATGTCACGATAAAGGTTTTTCAACAGCCTTTTTTTTCCAAGATGATAAATGAAATCAATAAATCAGTTTGTTGTTGAAGAAAACATACAATATGAACATTACAAAACCCTTTAAATAATTATAATATTGGTCGGAGAGCAATGGAAAAAAAATGACTAAAAACCCGTATTTTTAATGGATAATGGTTTTTAAAAAAAAACTCTGTGACAAATAAACGATTTCAAGCGAAAATAATGTGATACTTGTATCAAAGTTCATAGTCGTCTACAATGTGTTTTAATTCGAGAAAAACTAGAATGAGTAACTCTTCATGTATCCAAATTCAGCACAAATTCTGACTAGAAGAAACACCATATAACAAATTCATTGACTTCAATTTCCATTTATTACTTTTCACATCAACCCTTTTCGCATAAGCAAAAGAGCAAAATTACGAATACGGGCAGAATATCTGAGAAAACTGGTAAAAGGTGGAGACTGCCCGCTGCTTTCCGCTATTTCCGGTTCCGATAAATTTAATTTTGGCGCGCTTTTTGATTTATATGCTCCACACCTGGTGGAACAACCACCCATTTTTCATTTTGTTCGGGCTTCTTTAACTCTCGCCGCAGTTTTTCTATTTCAAACACTCTCTTGACAACGATGGAATGTCACATTAATGGATTTTCTGAGGCTGTGGGAATTTTTTATTTCTCTACTGTGGGATCTCTTTTATTTAAAATTTCAGCAATGTTTCATGAACTCAAAATGTAAATTCTCGCACGCATGAACAACAGTTCAAGACGATTGGCTTCTGTTCAGGCCAGTCTAATAGCCGGTGTTAAAACGAGATGCCATGGCGTCTGAAATAGCTAGTAATCAAAATAGCCCATGGTTGACAATGAAATCCTGATTTATTAATAAACAACAACTATTAATAAATGTAACCCACTGGAGATATTTATTAGATTTAGCGTCGTTGAGGAATCCACGCCTGATTGCGAAATAGGTCAGAGGTCGGCTGAAGTTAAATGAACGATTATGGGCTTCTTTGATCTTTTTACACTATAACAGGAAGCTAATGGGTTACGATATATTGTGGTTATTTTAGAGGGACATAAAATAAATATTGAAATATAGTTTTTATGGAAATAAATGCGTTGAAATATTCCATGACACTACGCTACGTATATACTGGGTTAAAATTAGTATTATAATTTGTAGTGCCATAATTGTTGCTTTCCTATTAATATACGTTAGTATAAGGAAATAGGTAACAGGTACCCAAAAAGTGGTTATTACGAAACGTCAAGAAATTCACTAAAATATTGTCCCGGGCCAATTTTTTTTATTTTATTTTTTTATAAATTCAGTTTGTACTACAAAAACCCTACAAAAACGACTAAACAATTGTTTTCGCGAACGGCTCCAACGATTTATCTTAAATTCATATATTGTAGTAGCCTAGTCATTAATGTAAACAAACCCCACTAGGTTGCATCCCCCCTTCATAGTTTAGTTCAGGAGGGCGTAACAAATTAAAAAAGGCTCAATTGTCTTGAGAAAATTTTCTGATCGGATCGATGCTTTTTAACTTCAAGTATGTTTTCGGTGCTGAATAGAGTAACAAAACAGGGCGGGGTGCTTCCAAAGCAAGGTTTCAGTTTTGAAGAAAAAATTATTTTTTGAAGCAAATGTAGATAATCCGTGCCTCAATGCGTTGCATACCATAGCATTATTATTGCGTCATTATTGGTCTGCCCATTCTATACTATGCAATTGTTCCATCCATCAATCCAGTGCTTTAGGACAGGGGAAATCTATAGGCAGCCGATTATTTACCATGGACCTTTTGCGGTACCTGTACTAATTGATAAACAGGAAAGCATGTACGGGTTCACTCGTACTGGTTCTTTTACTGGTGCTCACAGTCACGCAACAAAAATTCTGTTAATAAAATTCACTATAAAATGCGTATACATATAACCAAGGCCGTGCCCAGGTTTTGATTTCGGGGGGGGGGGGAAACATTTTTTTTAACGTAATTTATTGATGAATTAATGGATAAATTCTTCAAACCATACAGGTTTAAATACAAAAATTTATTTCAGAGGGGTCCGGACCCCATGGACCACCCCCTGGGTACGGCCCTGCATATAACAGTGGTCAATGTTGCGGTAAAAGCGAGGCGGCAATTAATTTACAGTAATTTATACCATTTGTCTTTACTGGACAAAAAAATGCCCGATAATTGAGAAAATAGAAACGACAGAAGACTGAATGAGAAAGTGTAAATTTATGTCATTGCACTTTTCCACTCCCTACCTCAATTACCAAGTCAGTCGCTAATTTAATTATGCCGCCAACACATTTCTAAATTAATAATAATTCATGTTTGTCAAAGACACACAAATTATATAGACTTTCTTAAATTACGCATGAATATTCATTTCTTATAAATTCAGAATTCCACTAGGCGGTACCTGGCGTATAGAATTGACCTTTGCTTCAGATAGGCACATTATTTTGGCACACCCGACCTTTTGCTTGCTGGATGTACGAGACCCCCCATTGTGTGGGACTTGGTGGTCTTTGCTCTTCTCAATAGGACTGCACCCAATGATTTAAATTCACCAATAGATGCGCCAAAACCTTGATGTCCATATGTTAAGTTTAAGCGGAACATCTTCTTAGCCGTGACTAACTGGTACCCAATTTAGCAGCAGACAATAATGTTTTCCACAAAGCTGTGCTTTTATTGCAGTAAAAAAAAGGGAAAATATTAACCTTTTTGCTGACAACATAATTGAAAAGTATCGTGTCACCGACAAAACAAACGCGTCATTTCCAACTTTGTTTAATTTATTTTTTATTAAACATTTGCATTATAAACTTGAGATGGTTAAAATGGGACAATTCTGCATACAACGCAAGTCATGAATAGTCCAGTTAACAGAGAACTAGAATGAAACGGAAGGTATAAGTTCGAGGCTCAACATACAAGAAAACAATTTCACCCTACCCTAATGGGTGCTTTATTATTATTATTATTATTATTATTATTATTTAGAAAGTGCCTTACCTTCGCCGGGCATTTGGACCAACATCCCAAATAATACAACAGACAAAATTCTTCACCAGTTCTAAGAGTTAATCGGAGACATTCATTAAATTGTTTGTATGCGACTTAACTTAAAAAAAAAAAAACATTGTACTCTCTAGTTTATTGATTAATAAGAGGATATGTAATGCGGATATTATAATCACCAAAAAAATCAGTCAGTTTCTATTTTTATAGGCTACGTAAGCTATAAATATTTAACTATGGACGTTGTAGAAGTCTGATTCATACCCAATGTCACAGGGTATTTTTACTTTTTGGTGCTGCCATTTCTGAACTGTACAATGCGTGAAATAACCCCTCCGATAAGTTCATTAAATAACTTCAACAATTAAATTAAAAATACGTTATGATATTGTGCATGAAGTAGTTCTTTTCCATAGACCAAATATTTTTAACTTACTTAATTAATCAAATAAAACAATAACAACTGTTCTTCGGTGACCAATATCTACGTTCCCCTCTATAGAAAAATATAAAAAAGTCAGATTTCCTTCTTTGTTTATTTTTGATTGGTATAATTTGTTGTCTACTGCTAAAGCAGGTACCGACTACCGGTATGGGTCCCGCACCATGCAAGGATGCGCCATCTATAGAAATTAACATCAGTGACTGCACCTCTGGGAGCTCCCGCTCTTATGAGTCAACTTCAGTATACCACATACAGTGGGCGATTCTCCATACTGGCCTCGCTGACGTTGTGGACGTTTTTTGCACAAACTCGTGTACTAATTAATTTATACACAGATCTTAAATGGCGATAAAGGCGTGCTACAACTATTTATAGCACGGCAATTTATTATGTTTATGAATTTACTCCGGTGTCCTTCAGTAAAGGTTAGCAATGAGTAATCGTATTATGAACGCTGAAATTAAAGGTATTAAGAGATAACCGGAAGGGAAACCCTTACAGGTGTATAAATTTCATTTTCGCAAGACATCAGACTATAGTAGAGCTACCATTGAGGAGTTGGTCAATATAGAAGGAATGTTCCTCTACAATTTGATATGTGGTTGTGGTAATCAGGGACGGATCCAGCCAATTTTATTGGGGGGGGGGGGAGTTGTGGGTCGAAATAGAACAAACACATATAGTATCGATTAAATTAGTGATACTTGATTATAGTATGGGAAGGAGTCAGCCTGAATGGTAACATAAAAAGAGGCTAGCCGGGTGGCAGCTTCCAGACATAAGACTGTCAACTCAGTATTTTAACCACTCTGCAATGGCAAGATAATGCAAACCCTGTACTTGATAATTAAATGCAAAAATCTGGAATGGTCAATCAACATGTATTGCTTAAATACACTCGCTGAAGGTGCTTCATCACTGTTATTTTAGAAATTACGACACCGTCCAACTCTACAAGATAATGACCTATGCTGTGTAACGCCTTAAGGTTTTCACAGGGCGGTTCGTTTTGCGAATCATTCTACCATTCAATTATCTCTATAAATATTCCTGAAACGAGTCTTCTAGTTATTTATGTACCACGATCTCTTCTTCCGTCGGTGGTTTTGCAGGTGTCTGCTGGAACTGCCGGTAAATTTTATCCATTTCAGACTATACAGCTATTCAACAATATTTTTCAAGTTAGCTGGAAGAACCGGCACAGTGGGTAAAGAACTGGATTATAAATATACGAGGTCTGTAAATAAAGTAATGAGACTGATGCTATAGCTCTTGACTGGATTAAACGTGCATTTCGAAAATTTCAGGCATTCAAGATCGATGTGCAATGAGCATTCAGTGCAAGTTTGGAGTTCGTAGCGTTACTACCTCAAATTTTGTGTGTACTTTAGAAAAACTTGTTTTAAGAGTGTGTCACGAAAATGAGCGGGCAGAATTTAGCTTTGTGTGAAACTCCGGTATAGCGCGAGTGAAAATTTTTCAAAAATTCAACAGGCTTATGGGAATACTTCTTTATCAAGGGCACAGGTTTATCGATGGTTTAAGGCATTTTCAGAGGGTCGGGAGATGTTTGAAGACGAATCCCGCAGCGGAGGAAATTCAACTGCAAAGTTGGATGAAAACATTGACAAAGTGCGGGCCCTTGTGCGTTTCGATCGACGTTTGGCAATCAGAATGATCGCAGATAAATTAAATTTAAACCACACAACTGTTAAACTTCGAAAAAGGGTCATGCGAGCGCGACCAAACATCAAGAACAATTGGGTGCTGCATCATGCCAATGCGCCATGTCACACAGCGATGTCAATCAATGAATATCTGACCAGCATAAACTCCTCAACCACCCTATTCACCCGATGTGAGTCCTTGTGACTTCTTCCTGTTCCCCAGGATAAAAAATGAGCTCAAAGGACGTCATTTTGGTACCACTGAAAACATTAAATCCGCCGTAACCAGAAAACTGGAGGCCATCCTGGAATCTGAGTTCCAGCACTGCTTTGAAGAGTAGAAAAGCCGCCTCCAGTGCTGTATCAACCCACAAAGGAACTACTTCGAGGGATATCAAATTGAAATCTAAATATATGTCAGTGTAAAAATTTAAAAAATTTCGTCTCATTACTTTATTTACAGACCATGTATATACATATTAAAGACAATTTTCTTTCTTTCTTCCATAAAAGAAAGATTTGGGACTTGGCATTAAAGGAAAGTCCAAAATTTGACATAAAAAAATACATTTGCGAGCCAGAAATGGGCAGCCTATTTGCAACTGTAGGGGCTGCCAGGCTCATTAGGGGATCCCAAATCAAGCAGTGGCCAATACAGAGAATCCGCTATCAGCCCTCCAGATCTAAATGAGCTGTCGCATTACAGCGTCTGTTTTTAGCATAGACATAGTTTTATTAGCTCCATGGTTTTTAGAGCTGAAGTGCCTAAACAGCGACACATCTAGTTATCGCATTCATGTCAAGGCAATGCAAACCTTATGGTTTTTCGTTGAATAGATACACCTCTCGCTCTGTATTGTACAGCCTAGCATAAAGGGCACCAGACACAGTCAGCCCTATCTTTAATCAATGACAAAACAATGCAACCTAGCCCAACCAGGGGCGTCTCACAACATCATCTATCTTACTCTATGGTATTTATAATTAAAGTCCCGAGGTGTGTTGTCTTTGAAATGGTCCAGTGAGTAATGAGTGTGAAGCCTGCCCGGAGGATGAGGGTTCGAACATGACATCTATTACCAACACATAATGTCATTGCTCCCATACAGGCCGTGTACCTCATATATCAAGGTATACACATCCGTCAGGTACAGTATTTTTTGATATTTATTAGTATACGCTTTGAAAAGAAGTGTAGCCGTTAATTAGGTCTACATAGGTGGCCTCTTGCAGGAGAAATCAAGGGCCCACATTGTCATTCATATAAGTTTCAGCAGTGCATATGTCGGCCAGCCAAATCTCACAAAATCTTTAGACCTTTCAAACCCGTATCTTTACAAAGGAGTCACATGATGCTACTGGAGAATCTACCCCTTCATACCAATATAGGTAATTTCCACATGTGAGAGTCTGAGAGACAAGATGGTGCTGACGCGCAATAATATATCGATATTATGCGATAATTTAATGCAAGCACTGAACTTCCCAAAATCACAAAGGGCCCGCCCTATCGAATAAATAGGGCACTGTAGGTTGTACAAAACATACAGAGCGTCGATAATAGTGTTGTTTTCCAAAAGTGTGTAAAGATTTCCCATGAAGGCCTGCAGTCTGCTCTTAAAAGGCCATGGCCCCGATCGACTTTAAATTCTCCTACGCTACCCTCCACGCTAAAGCCAACTCTTCGTGTACAAGCCGGCCAACTGTCTCGTCTGATGCCAGCCTAATATGTCAGATGCGGGGCATAAAGGAGCTCGTAGTCCCTCCTTAAATTGCATAATAGAAAAATGACCCAGGACGAGGCAGTAAGTATATGATTAGAGCACCTCAGGTAATGCTTATGACAGTGTTTAAGGTCCAGTGAATTACAGTGGTTTTCAACCCAGGTTTCTGATACTTGTAGCTACATCTATACAATTTTCACTTTAAACGCGCCTGCAAGCATGTTGTCTTCCATGTTTAGTAACCCACACCCACAATTTTTTCATAAATCCTTGAAAGGAATATGTTATGGACATGCAGGATACAAATCTGTAGGTTGACATTCTGTTCCTGATTTTTCACGCGGCAACTCCTACGAAAGACTAAAAGACTGAACAATCTCAAAAGGATGCCTTCAATGCTTCAATCCAAGTTATTGCCAAACCCTAGGCCGCTTAAGTTCATTCTAGGAGAGGGCTGAAAGGCCCAAACTTCGCCCAAATGGAAAATAAAGACAATTTTCTTTTTATCTTAATAGGACCGAGGCCGTAGCCAAGATTTTTTGTAGGGGGTCGAACTCGCGTTCACAAACCATCATTGCTATTTTTGCCGCGCATCGGATACGCAAGAGGGGGTGGGGTGCGGTGATATTGTTGCAAGCAAAGGGTTCCGGGGTCTCCGCGGGGGGGGGGGGGGGGATATAATCGAAAATAGGGGATATCTACGCATTTCAAAAATTCTTTAAGTTCAGAATTTACAAAAAAAAAATATATATATATAACTGGAAGTGTTTTAGACCATTATTTATAATTAATGTTTTGTAATGTTTTTGTTTTGTAATAGTTATAAGAGCCACGACGCAAGTCCCATTCACATGGTGCACTTAGTGTGGCCCTCGGATATTTACTAACTGTATTGCGTTTTTTGATTAATAAAAAATAAAAGTACCTTTAATTAATAAAGGAAAGAGGAAAGAATTCAAAATTGCCTTACCTAGGGCTGTGTTCGAACAAGAAGGTCTTATTATTATTATTATTACATTATTATTATTACTTATTATATAACAAGAAGGTATTACTGACTGCCTTGAATTTTAAGTTAATGGTGGCCTGACACATCCTGTATTAGCAATGTTGAATTGAGATACTGATAACGAAAGCAGCTAAAAAGTTATGAATGAATAAATATTGTCTTACTTCTAATATAAGCCAAATTTGCGGAGCTAGAACTATAAAATCTTCTCTCACACTCAACTAGGAACGTCCGGGCCACTTGCTTTATATGCCCTCCAAAGCATGGCTAGAATATGTAGCAAGCCCTGCTTCGGATGCAAATAAGTACATGATATGTTCACAATCACATATGATATTACAGCCGTAAGCGTGGTATCGCACAGACTTGATAAGCATGGCCATTTTGTAGTTAGTGTGGACCTCAAACCTTTCGGGTGAAAGTCGGAGTCCGTGCCACTGCTCTACATGTCCTGAACGAAATTGCCCTGAACAAAGTTGGCACCCCTGTCAACAATGAGGCCGATCGCATTTCACCCCAGTATGCCACTTTCCTTTCCCACAACCCTTCCAGATCTCATATTTCCATTGTGATATGAAAGCAAAGGTAGGCACGAAAGCTCTTTACTGTCCAGGACAGAACTGACAAGTTCAAATTATCATTTGTGTAGTAAAACTTCTTATGGCGGGCTGTTGAAAGCTGGATTGTCGATTTTTTCATGTGACGCAAGAGAAGAGAAACATAATACAATATTAGCAGGTTAGGAGGTATAAAATTTGGACCTGTTTCCATACTTGGTTAATGTAAATGGTAAGCATATCTGAGCTTTCCCATTGGCACTTGTAGTCGGTGTGGGTTGACATCGAGGAGTGAACCACTTTGCCAATGGCTAGAAATTCTTAATGAACTAAAATCAAATTTTAATTGGCTTCGATGGCACGGTGGTAGTGTGCTTGTACTTGTGCTAGTCGCTACGCACCGTGCGATCGGAGACGTGTCGTAACTCGACTTCTCCATTTAATGCTTCTTCTATCGCAGATTGGCGATCATCATGGCAATTCGGACTTTGGAGACTGCTGCTCAAAAAAAGAAAGTGTTCATGACAAACCCCTGCCTCAGGTTTTTCAACCTCTACCCGTCACTCGATTCAAGTACCCATTAGGTAACTTAGTGAGGCGACTGATCAGGTCAATCGGATACATTCATTAAATTGTTTGTATGCAACAAACCTTAAAAACAATACAAAACCTTTCACGGCCGGAGTTACATAACGAAGCAGTAAAATACAGGATGATAGGTTGGTCTGAGAGCGTATTGAGTTGCTGCGGAGCCTCCGAGGTACAATATTATAAGTCTACACAGTGCCCCTGAAGATTTCGACCGCAGGTGTTGACGAAACGTTTGGAAGAACACCTTCAGATCAACCACGGCTCATCATCCCAGACTATACTAACTCGTCAGCTTGTGCCAGTAACGATAAATTGAAAATCAGACAAACTAAACATAAAAGTGGCACAAAAAACTCATAGTACCGTATTTATTCTTCTTTCAAATAAAATACCAGGAAGTCACGAGTAACTAAATCTTATCTGTGATAATCAGGCATCCGTTTCTGCAGAAGAAATCGAAAAATGGAGCAAACTCTACTCATTTCCCCTCCTGCTTTGACAAACATAATGAACTTAAATTAGAAAAGTTTTCACTAAGCCGCGGACAGGCCTCTCCATTACGAACATTGCACTATAATATGCATAGAAATTTTAAATCAGACTGTTTTAATTCAAAACTAAATTGAAGGGCGGGAGACGAAAACCATTTTAATATAATTAACAAAAAAACATCAATAATAACTATCAGGTTGTAAGGCCATTGTAATAATAATAACAAATGGTGGGCAAACCTGGCAACTTACAGTATGTATTGCTGGCGCCAAGCTCGCATCATTAATATCTCCAATGTTGGTAGTATGGGAGGGCTCCATTAGGGTCTGTGCCCAATTGATTTTCTAATGAGGACTGCCACTGATGGTCGGCCATATTCAATTAGTCCTACTAAATATCCGAGAATCAATGCCCAACTAAAATAGGTCACCGTTTAGTTTGGCGGCTATTCCACCGGCGATTTTACTTCATATTTGATTTTGTCATTGAGGTTTGTTTTGTTTTAAGGAGACTATTATGTAGATACTTAACTTATCTATTTTAAATTAAGTTATAATATGGTAGCAGACGTCAAATGTGATTAAAAAGAGTCTGCTACCATATTACAACTAAATTTAAAATAGATAAGTTATATATCTTCATAATAGTTTCCTTAAAACAAAACCAACGTCAATGAGAAAATCAAATATGAAGTAAAATCACACAGCCTTAGATACTATGCAATGAATCCGGAAATTTTTTTCAGCGGTGATCAGACGTTTATTTTATGCATTTCATTGTATCTAGTGCTTAGACTCACAGAAGTAATTGGTTAAGAATTTTTAATGTCCTGAAGGACATTTTATGAACCTTATTGGTCCCTTGTCTAATGCCAACGACCCCATGTATTTCGGACATTATTTATATTGTTTCCGTATGCATTTATGGCCATTGCCAAACTGTGTGTCAATCTACACGGGCTACAAGCGATAAAGGACAAGCTGAGACTAGCTTATCATTGAGACAATGTAACAGGCGAAAGCATGACTTAACCAAGTACAGATACGAGTCCATGGTTAAGGATTAAAAAAGTCGGATAAATACTGGCTACTCGCATCCGCACTTGGTCACATCTGTTACATTATGTATTAAGCTTGTAGCAGCTTCTCCATTATCGCTTGTAGCCGGGGTGGGTTGACATTGAGGACGCCAACCAGTTGGCCAATGTACATCAAAAATTCATGCGGAAACAATATCAACAATGTGAAAAAATCAAAGGGGTCGTTGACATTGGACAATGGCCAAATGGAAAATAAGTATTTATTTATTTATTAAGTAATTATTGTAACTATGCCGACTCCAATGAGCCAATAGTAAGCAAGTTTCGGATTTTGGGTCGGCGAAAGAAAGAAAGAAAGGGATGAAGAATGAAACAATACTAAAATAATAATGTCTGAAATCCATGGGGTCGTTGACATTGGGCAATGGCCAATGGGCCACTATAAGTAGGCCTAGGCCAGAATATGTTATTGTGCCGACTACAATGCGTCAATATTAAGCAATTCTCAGTTTTTGAGTCGGCGAAAGAAAGAAAGAAACGCATGCAGAAGGAAACAATAATAAAATAATCAATGGGGTCATTGACCTAGCCCTCCAAAACGTTATACTTCATCTGGTGGTTATTTTTTTCAACTCAGAAGATCGGCGCGATGGTATGAGCAGTAATGCGGGAGAGAACTATGATATCCCGTGGTTGAATAGAACTTACATAACCAGACGTTACGCCTACAATTGTGAAAGACATCTTCAGTGGCTGCGTGGAATTCGAACATACTACCTTGGCAGAGTCAGACTGGGAAGAGGAGTGAGTATACGGCTGGATAATTTTCACCTCATTCGTGATGACTTTGGTAAGGACTAAGGAGTGTGTCATTACTAACATCCCTAAATTGCTTAGAGACCAACTCTTAGAGAAAGCTTTCTACACTGTCACTGAGATACTAGCACAATGACAAAACCGTCTGATTATGACAAAATTTTGACGATTTTACTGTTTTACTTTATACTTTTTTAACAATTACTTGTTGATTGCTTGATTGTATGATTTAATAGAGATTTATAAATTTATTTATTATTAAACTGAAGCTCCGCTGCCCCGCCTTCCCGAGTGCAGTATTAAAGTTCTAATGCGTAACAACTCTCTTAATTGCTCAGTGCACACGCATCGGATCACATATCTCTGTGGGAAGGAAATAAACGGTAAATAAAAAGTCTTCAGAATGTAAACAAACTAATGGACACGGACAGAGAGACTGCCGGATCTTCACCCGGTCAAACACTCCCACGCTGTCCGCTCTCTTACCCATTGTTCCCCATGCTAATAATGTGGTAATTGCCCTGACATTGGACTTGGCATCATACAGGTTTATGAACCCCTGTAATATTCTGTTATGCACCGATTATACTATACGATAATGCCTTTATCGCCGTATCTATCAGTCTAAGGCATGAAGTTATTACGTCTCTATATTACACATATGGCATACTAATTCTAGGATGCTTCAATAGTGGGATTTTAGAGAAAGGATTAGGAGAAAATGCTATAGATATTGAATTTTCTATGCCCTAATCCCCAAAGTCAGAAGGAAGTACTATTACATGCCGCGTACAGTACGCATAACTACAAAAGAAAATAAATTTGAAGTGGGGTTGATGGAATCAACTCCTTATTACATGTGAATTTTTACTCAGTAACGACAGACCTGGAAAAGTAAACAGGCAAATTCCTGGTTATCTAGAAGCTTACCTACTTATGGTTGATAGTAATAATAATAATCAATAATAATAAAGTCTACATTGAAAGAAAAAAAATCTAGATACAGCGAAGGGCCTATGGCGCTCTCTTAGACCTAACTGTACATATCAACGATAGTTTAATTGAAATATTTGTAGCCTATGATATATTAAACTACATTTATACCGTATATCATATCATGGTTAAGTCATCATTTAAGACGGAAAAGGTAAGACCAAAAGACAGGTCACCTTCTCAGCTGCGAACCTACGATATACCTGCTCAGTCATTTTTAGTAGGTATCTCTACGGGTTAGGGCAGGTGGCTGCGTGGCTAATAGATGGACCCATTTCAGATGAATAGTGAAGTTGTAAAAGAGGTGACAGAATAGGTTTTAAATTATTGCCTCCATAATGAAGATGTTCCATTCAGTTGATGTAGACGTGTCCTTTAGTAGTCGTATAGGACATCCACAGTAGCATGATAACGACCAAGTAGTCTGAAATTTGTTACAGATCACCTTATGAATGTTAAAAAGTAGGTTGTTGACTATCATAAGAAATCTCACCTTTTCAGTTTACAGTAGTTAGGTTTTGTGGCTCAGTACTATTACTTTTATTATTTCCAAAATTGTACTTGTCAAGTTTATTTGACCTAAGCTTAAATTTAACAATTATAACTAAATTACCATTTCATAGTCATTTAGTTTACAGTACGAGGTTCTCATCGGCATTTCAGAGGGGGGGCAAGATGACAATTAAATAAATTTTTTACGATTTCCTCGTTAAACCGGGTCAATGTCGTATTTTTTTGAATCGCAAGAGGAGGATTGACCACCCCCCGCCCCCTGAGACCCCAAATGACGCCTCAGGTGGTTTTTCTAGAAATTGTCTACAGTATGTAACGGACACATTAACTTCCCCCAAAAAACAAATTACGTAAACGTACATATTCATGGGCGTAGTTAATATATTTTAATAGAATATGGATTTTAAGTAACTTGATCTATGCAGTTTAAAGTTTGGTAACGAAATAATGCAAAAAAATTATCACAAATTTTGAAAATCTTTTATAACAATTTACTCCCTTTCCAGTAGTACGTAGGTGGACGAGACCTTTTCATTTATTTCGGGAAAACGGATGAAAATGAAGAACTGGTGAGAAGGGGCAGTACGTTTTCGAATGTTACTTCTACAAAACACATGGATAACTCGTTTGCTACCACCCTAATAAATTATCTCAAGAAGGGTTGCATGGTCTGACAATAAACAATTTGGTGGAATGAACCGGACAAAAAAAATCCCGAAAAGAGAAGAGTGGAATTTCGTAGTAACCAATAAACCTATATTAAAACCCACCCCCTCCACTACTTCGTTCAGGACCGGCTGCTACAAGCATATGTAGTTAGACAAAGAAGATAATAGAAATTAAGAGACGCTCACTAGCCGTTTCTTTTAACAGAAAGTCTAATTTCAAGGGAAATATCGATCCTGTTCCTACCGTTATAAATTGGGTCACGTCCCTTGGAAGAAATCCCCCCTCTGCATTTTCATATGAAGCATGTCCTGTCGTATATAGGCGAATCATTTTATGGATATTTGCAGTGAAATTTAATTTCTTAATTTTTTGAGAGGCAAGCCTGGCTAAAACACTAATAATACTAACTTACTAACCAACTAACCCACTAACTTGCTAACTAATTGTGTTCTTTTTTGTTTGTTTATGTTAGGTGCATCCTACTTGACGAAGCCGAAAACTGGGATAATTCGCCTAGCCTATATCTCAGTTAACAATGGCTTACCTGTTTTGAACTTGAATTTTTATTAAGCGTCTTTTAAGACAGGTTCCAAGTAAGCTAAAAATTATTTATACGAACCCTTACCTTTCATCCGTATCTATCAGCAGAGCACGACCTTTTTAGGTAATTAAATACCACAGGATAAAAAACCATCTTTTCCTTAGAGACATTCGGAGTAAGGCGATTGGAACTGTTGTTTTTGTAGGGGCTTACCAGAAGATAAATTTCCTTGTACAAGGCGACCAAATGTGGACAGCAATTAGCAAATTTTTGCCAGAGTGTATTAAGGGTAAACCGGAGTTGCCGATATTCCATTTCTGTGCAAACTTCAATTTCTCATGAAATATGGAACGCAGAACAATGGAAAAATGCTGAATGGAAAGAAGAATTTTTTCTCCTAATTTTGATATATAGTATATATATACCGATCGGCTATAGTTAGTGAACTTGATACGCAAAAAATAACGGTCACTCAGGAGTTCAAGCTGAAGGAGATCATCAACTGTGGCGAATTGGGGTTAGTTAAGGCCACATCCTATACATCAAAATTAGGAGAAAAAATTCTTCTGGCCATTCAGCATTTTTTCATTGTTCTGCGTTCCATATTTCATGAGAAATTGAAGTTTGAGCAGTGAATGGAGTATCGGCGACTCCAGATTGCCCTTAACAGCGCATAACACAAAATTCACATTCGCAACAGAAATATTTTCCTATTCCTATTTCTTTACTACTCCCTTAAAGCCGCGCCTGGCTTGCATTTAACAAAAAGAACGTCAAAATATGACAATATGGAATTGAAAGGGTTGGGTAGAAAATGAGAACCTTTCAATTTTGTGACGAACCCTTTCCTGCAACCGGTCCTGATTTTCGACTCCACTTTCCCCATTTTCCCCTAAAATTGTATACGTGCTTCCGTATCCAACAATATATCCCTTCACACGCACTACTCCATTCTCACGGTGCTTCAAAAGAACGATTTTCACACCTCATACAATAGACCTAAAATAGAAAATGCTTTTCTACAAAGGGTACGGTCGACAACAGTTTTCCATTTACACCGGAAAAACTCACAAACAGCGGTATGCCACACGCACAACGCATAAACAACTCCGAATAACAAGGAACTAACCCCTCGGTTATATTTGTAAAATAATAACGCAAATATATCTATTAATTAACGAGCAGGCAGTAAGTACGTAAGTTCTTCAAACTTCGAAATAAGTAAAGTTAAAGATCCCATTCACGGCTGACTAGATCAATCGAGTCAGTCCGAACTGACGATCCAAGAATACCAGATGAATAAGGATTAGGAATGCATAACTGTTGGGGTCGTTGACAGGTAAGGTTCAATTGGCCACACTACAAGTACTACAATAAAAGCCCATCAATATTAATAATAATAAATAATAAATAAATTAATAACGACTTTACTTTTACCTGGGCGAACCATAAGACTAGAAAGTCTTCTGTGGGCTAACCCAGGTAAGGCAAGGAATGGTTAGTATTACAATAATCAAGATTCTTAAGACTAGTGTTGTTAGTATTGTCCTAAAGTTTCCCTAATAATATTTTTTTATTTTTTTGTTCTTCGTCCGTTACTCCACGGAACAAGGGCATATATTCAACATAAACTAAAAGGCATACAATATTTCATAGAGTACCAAAAACCCCCTGAGGGGTTTGCCTGGGCTAGTTTGAATACAAGATGTCACCTCAGATTGAAAAAGAAAAAAATTTCAAATATATTTTACATCAAAAATATAAGAACCGGTCCGAGTTCCCTCGAACATGCTTTCCAATTTATCAATTAGTAGATAGAGATAATGAGTTACTTCATAGTAAATAATTTTTCTGAAATTCCATTCTATCTAGTGTACGGCACGCAATGTATTGGAGCGTTGATTTTCTATAATTTCTTTAAAAAATAATTTTTTACACATAACCAAATACATTTTTGGGAAAGCAACCTGTTCATTTTTGTTACTCTATTTAACACCTAAAACATACCTGAAGGTAGAAGTCATCGATAGATAGGTTCCGCAGAAAAATTATGTTTTAGTCATTTTTCATGAAAATTGAGTTATTTTTATTTTTTTACCCCCAGAAGCAAACTATATATCAAGGGGCAAGTGAACCACCCTGTTTTGTTAACATTAATAACGACTACAATATATGTGAATTTAAAAGAAATCGTTGCAGCCGTTTTCAAGAAATAATTTTTTTAGACGTTTTTTTTAATTTTTTCGAAAATAAAACCCTCCAAATTGAGTTAGCCCAAAATAAAAAAAAATGGTCCCGAGGTATGATTTTTGTGAACCTACATGGCGAATTTCATCAAAATCGACCGAGTAGTTTGCCCGGAAATCGACGCACAGACAGACAAAGCGACAGACAGAGCGACAGACAGACATTTCGTAAAAACCACTTTTTCGGGTTCCTGGGACCTCAAAACGTGTAAATCCGTCGAAATCTCGGAATCGAAAATTTCGACAATCACATATAAATTGGAAAGCAAAAATAAAATACACACACCAACAACATTAATTAACTTCAATATTAATTAATTCGATCGATGATGGACAGCGACAACAAGCGACACCACTCAGTATCAGGTACCTACTTATGTAACTATAAATACAATAATAGAAAGCGTGCAGTCAAGTAGGGTGATTGAGTACTCATCCCTTGTCAACGACCGTACCATGTGGGAACACATAGGTATTAAACCGATTACCGAAGAAAGAAGCATTGGGAGTGATTAGTACAAGTGTGGGTGACCACTTGGGAACACCACGCAGTCCCACGTGGCTAGTACTTGGAGGGGTCACTACTTTGGAAAATCACGTGTCGTATGTTACTGCGACATCCCAGCATGCACGATCACGGTTCTTGGCTTATACATACCGAAGTGAACTATCATGCGGCGCGGTGGAAACACCGCGCGTCGTTGCGATTTTTTTTATTTTAATTTTTTAAACAAAAGAACCGGTCCGAGTTTACTCGAACATGCTTTCCAATTTATCAAAATTAGTAGATGGAGAAAATGAGTAATTTCATGGCAAATAATTCTCCTATGGTTAAATTTCCGATATCTCGGGGGGGGGGGGGGGGGGGTTGTCCACCTGACGTCAATGGAGGTGAGGTAAATTCTAGATAGGTCAGACCAAAACATTACCACTCAGCAATACTGGCTGGGCGCGCAATGCATTTCAACGTGAATTTTCTATCATTTTTTCAAAAAAACATTTTATCTACAAAACCAAATATTTTTATGGGAAAGCAACCTGTCCGGTTTCGTTACTCAATTTAACACTTAATACATGTCTGAAGGTAGAAATCATCGATGGAAGGGTTTCACATAAAAATTATTCTTTAGTCATTTTTCAATAAAATTTAGTTATTTTTATTTTTTTACCCCCATAAGCAAACTATTAAGGGGCATGTGACCCAACGCATTATGTCAAAATTAATAACGACTACAATATATGTGAATTTAAAAGAAATCGTTGGAGCCGTTTTCGAGAAATAATTTTTTTAGACGTTTGTTAGGAGTTTTTTGAAAATAAAACCCCCCAAATTGAGTTAGCCCAAAATAAAAATAAATTGTCCCGAGGTATGATTTTTGTGAACCTACATGCCAAATTTCATCAAAATCGACCGAGTACTTTGCCCGGAAATCGACGCACAGACAGACAGACAGACAGACAGACAGAGCGACAGAGCGACAGACAGACATTTCGTAAAAACCACTTTTTTGTGTTCCTGGGACCTCAAAACGTGTAAATCCGTTGAAATCTCGGAATCGAAAATTTCGACCGTCACAAAGCTTTCCTTATACTACGTATAAATTGGAAAGCAATGAAGGGAAATCAAGTACCAACGTAAAAGAATAATTTGAAAAAGATATAATTTCTTTTTAAATGTATTCAAAATATTACAAATTTTTATGATTTATGATTTTATTTATTTAAAAAATATAAAACAATATATATATATATATAGAAAACTTACACCATATTAATTAGTGTAAGAGGCATTCACGAGGAACG
The DNA here is from genome assembly GCA_963971405.1 of Psococerastis gibbosa. Lineage (NCBI taxonomy): Eukaryota > Metazoa > Arthropoda > Insecta > Psocodea > Psocidae > Psococerastis > Psococerastis gibbosa. The sequence continues at coordinate 12,548,753 of OZ020491.1, read as the reverse complement.
CCATAACGTACAAAGGTTTCCTGGTTTTAACTTTTCTACGGCCACGGTTATGAAGATGGGTATGTTAAGTTCTCTATAAATCAGGCCTTAATTATCTTAAATAAACCGTATTATGAATGCAAATTAGCACAGGTATGAAAAATGACAAATTGTTAGTCAACCAAGATTAGTCGCTGTTCATTGTTGCATGCGCTGGACGTAGGTGGAACATGCATTTTTGTGCCCTTTGACATAGAATTCGCACATTCTCTACATCATTTACATACGGGCGGGTTAGGTTTAACACCGTGTTAAGATGGTATAAATAATCCCCAGAGTAATTCTTTTCCGTTTGTCCTCAAAGCTTAGTATTTTACAAATAATTCAGTGTTGTCAGATAATCACAGCAGCGCTACGATCCAATACATCTTATAACACTAGAAAATCCTTCGATATTTAACGAAGTCCTTATTAGGAGCTCAACTACCGTACCCTGCATGGCAGAGCCTCAATAGGCTAAGAACGGGGGGTTGCGGGGGATGCCGCGCGAACTGGACTGGGGACTGGCGGAGGACCCGACTTGCGAATGCGAACAACAAGACGACGGCCAGCTTCTGGTTTGCCCGAGACTAGAAGAAGCTGTGTCCCAGACAGATCTTTCAGATGCTACTGACAAGGCCCTCCAGGCCGCAATGTTATGGATCAACGCGTCCTAGGCCCGGACACGCTAAGTAAGTATCTTACAACACTAGCTGATTTAAAGGATTTTTATCATCCCTACCCCTCGAAGTATGCAATTATGGTTATTTAATTTTCTGGTTCACAGATCGTAATTGGGTGTGCATATCAGCAATAACACACTGTGGCCTAACATCGAGATAAGCTAATCAGTTCATTCATTCAATGCATTATTGAAAGTACTTTACAACACAGCAGGTACCTACCAGTAAGAGTCCTCACTCCTCGCTCATCACTGGAACAGCGGGCCTACTATGGCGATCAGTATTAAATTATTCTTGGGGTTAAAAATTTAAACATACCAATTTTGAATAGCACTTTCCATTACAAAATTATCTAGCTTACATTTTTAATCCCAGGTTAAAATTAAAAATAATCGCCATAGTTAGAAAGAACCGGTCCGAGTTTACTCGAACATCCTTTCCAAATTATCAAAATTAGTAGATAGAGAAAATGAGTAATTTCATGGTAAATAATTGTTGGTTAAATTTCCGATATCTCGGGGGGGGGGGGGGGGGTTCCACCTGACGTCACTGGAGGTGAGGTAAATTCAAGATAGGTCAGACCAACACATTACCACACAGTAATACTGGCAGGGCACGCAATGCATTTGAGTGTGAATAATCATTTTTTCAAAAAAACATTTTTTTTTACAAAACCAAATACTTTTCTGGGAAAGCAACTTGTCCGGTTTCGTTACTCAATTTAACACCTAAAACATACCTGAAGGTAGAAATCATCGATAGAAAGGTTTCACAGAAAAATTATTTTTTAGTCATTTTTCATTAAAATTTAGTTATTTTTATTTTTTTACCCCCAGAAGCAACCTATCAAGGGGCAAGCGACCCCCCGCATTTCGTTAAAATTAATAACGACTACAATATATGTGAATTTAAAAGGAATCGTTGGAGCCGTTTTTGAGAAATAATTTTTTTAGACATTTTTTTGGAGTTTTTTGAGAATAAAAACCCCCCAAGTTAGTCCCAAATAAAAAAGAAATTGCCCCGAGGTATGATTTTTTGTGAACCTACATGCCGAATTTCATCAAAATCGACCGAGTAGTTTGCCCGGAAATCGACGCACAGACACGACAGAACGACAGACAGACAGACATTTCGTAAAAACCACTTTTTTTTTTGGTCCCTGGGACCTTAAAACATGTAAATCCGTTGAAATCTCGGAATCGAAAATTTCGACCGTCACAAAGCTTTCCTTATACTACGTATAAATTGGAAAGCAAAAAACCGAGTGTGTGTGTAAGTTTTCACTTCTGCCGTGCGGTCCTAAGTACACACTCGGTATTTTTCAATATGAATTATTTTTTCAAAATGCAGTATTTTTCAATATCACAAAACCGCTAAATACACACACACACTAGTAACACAATGTAAAACAAATAATTGTTTTAAGTAGTTAAGTAGTTTGAACTTTTAAAATAGATAATAATAACGCGGCCGAGGAGGCCCATTTTTGTTGAAAATCGTGCGCACCCCCTGACGTTTCCACCACCAGCCAAATTTTGTGTTCCACCCGTGTTTAAGGGGTGAAAGGGTGATTTTGAAACTATGTATTTGTAGTCGTTTGAAACCTTAATTCATACTGCTTCGAATAAGACATTAAAAATTAATTTCGGTTGAAACTTGCAGGCTGTGGAATTTTTTACTCTGCATGTAATTGGAAATGTACCCTTTCCACCTGTTTTCCGCCGAAACACGGATGGCTTACACACTCACCTGAGCCTGAACGAAGAGACGGCTAGTAAAACTAAATATATGCCTGGAAAGAGTAAGAAACGTGGAAAAGAACTAAAGTAGTTTGAAGTTCTCAAATTAACATTAACGCCTCCAAAAACGCGGCTGAAAAAAAAAACTATTTTCGCTTAAAATCGGCAAATTTGGGCCCACCCCATCACGTTTCCACCCCCCAAAGTCGAACCCCTGGCCCTATCTCATCAAGTATAGCATGGCCAAGAGGAAGAATAGACGAAGACATGGGTATAATTAAAATTGAGATAAGCTTTCTACATCTGCCCAAAAAGTTGCTTTAAGCCCGCCCATGCAATTTAAATGGGGTGTCAAAGAAAGTCAAGTCTGCTAAAATCTGTGTGGTGCGCCTCACTCTATCGAGCATGTCGCATGTCGAGTGTCGAACCAGTCCAACTTACTCCCCTGCTAAAATCTGTGTGTGGTGCACCTAAAGAAGTTTCCACTTCATAAAAACATTCTGTTTAAAATTGTTAGTCAATGAAATTTTCTCTCCTAGGACCAAGCCGGTCGGGTTTGATAGTCCTTTGGCATATTTTAACCGGGTTCGCCTCCTTTTTGTAACCTGAGTTTGTCTCCGGTAAGTGTAACCTTACACGTTCCCTTCGCTTCGGTTAGTCTCAGTAGCTTGCCCACACCTATCAGATCTGCATATTCTAACAATGTTTTGGCAGTCTCTATCATGTACATCAAACACAGAGTCAAAGACTGGTGTTAAGTCTATATAAATACTTCCAATTCAATGGTAAACAGATATCTAGCTAGAGCTTAGACTTAGCATATATAACCACCTATCGACCTTCGATAATATTTCCAGAACTGGTTGAAGGGATTCTTACATGAATTTTCGTTTAAAATTGAAATGTTCAAACATTAACGCAGAATTAGGCAAGAGTAACTTTAAAGCTGATATAATATGGGCGAGTTTTTCATGGATGACAACTGTCTGAAATTCGCGATTATAAATCTCATACGAATACATTGTTTTAAGCTCTCCAACGCGAAATCACGAGAGAAAAGCTACGACATTTTTTGTTGTTATTTTCGTCATTGTGTTTTATTATTGTTCTAGCCAAGGTAAACAATGCACGTACGTAATATGGCCACCCAGAAGAACAGAATGATACACGAAGAGCACGATTTGTTGTCATAATAAAAACATGGGGCGATGATAGCATCAACACAGTTCTCAGGCATATATACACACAGATTTCCATCGCATCCCTGGCTCTTGATTATGGGTCTTGGGGAAGCTCATCATGCCCGGGAGACCATGTTCCCACAGGATACAAATAACTGTGTATTAAAAATGCACCTCATACTGATGCAACCATAAGTTCATAAGTCTACGCCCTATTTAGCATTAATCTTGAACATTAAGGAAAAACTCCATTGTACCGAATTTCAGTATTATTAGTAACAACCCAAACTCAAATAAAAATTATATTTTAATTTTATTATTTGTATATTTATTTTTTATTTATTTTTAACGTCGAAACATTTTTAAACGTTTTTGAGTTGGATGATAAATGCCTAGTGATAATATCTAAGAGGACAAAGAGAGCCCGAATGAACCTAAGGTAACTGCTAATGAAATTTGGCATTTCTCAACATACTCCTGAGTTGGGAAAACTTTTGAGAGCTGTGATAAGCTAAATTTCTTGGAAAACCACTTTAGAATCCAGAAGATTTCCCGGTCAAGAGCTTGGAAAACCAACTTCCATGTCGAGCCCATAGCAAAAGTTATAAGATTAGTGCCAACGTCTTAACGTTAACAGCCTACATCCTCGAAGCAGACCTGTTTTAGCGGAAATTGAAGTCTGCATCACTTAAAAAAGTTGCTGGGCAGCCTGAGAAGACATTGTACATTATATACATATGTATGCTTACTTATAACTTTTTAATGAAGGGGTATAATTTAACAAAAAAATATATTAAATGATCATGGGAACACTTGTACAAGCTATAGTCAGTCAGTAAATACTGCATGTCTAGATCTTATGGGTCACTGGGATTCATATCGCCCAGCTTGAAACCAGACATTATAAAGGAGACCCAGCCCTAGATAATTTGTGAGCTTCAGCAGCCCCACTACGCTGTTTTCATATTAATTTAATAGGGAATATGATTAAATTATTCGCGATAAACCCCCAAGTTGTATTAAGCGTATTAAAAACATTTAACTTATAAGCTTTTGTTATGCAATGATTCATTTCTTTTAAAAATAATAAATAAAGAACCGGTCCAAGTTTACTCGAACAGGCTTTCCAATTTATCAATTAGTAGATAGAGATAATGAGTAGGTGGTAAATAATTGTCTTATAGTTAACTTTTCGATATCTCGGGCGGGGGGGAGGGGGGAGGGGGGGTTCCCACCTGACGGCACTGGAGGTGAGGTAAATTCTAGATAGGTCAGACCAACACATTACCACACAGCAATAATGGCAGGGCACGCAATGCATTTGAGCGTGAATTTTCATTTCATCATTAAAAAAAAAAAAAAAAAAAGTTTTTGCACAAAACCAAATAGTTCTTTGGGAAAGCAACCTGTCAGGTATCGTTACTCAATTTAACACCTAAAACATGTCTGGAGGTAGAAATCATGGATAAAAAGGTTTTGCAGAATTTTTTTTTTTTTAGTCATTTTTCTTTAAAATTTAGTTATTTTTATTTTTTGTTACCCCCAGAAGCAAACTATAAAGGGGCAAGCGACCCCCCGCATTTTGTCAACATTAATAGCGACTACAATATATGTGAATTTAAAAGAAATCGTAGGAGCCGTTTTGGAGAAATAATTTTTTTAGATGTTTATTTGGAGTATTTTGAAAATAAAACCTCCCAAATTGAGTTAGCCCAAAATAAAAATAAAATGGTCCCGAGGTACGAATTTCATCAAAATCGACCGCGTAGTTGGCCCGGAAATCGACGCACAGACAGAGCGACAGAGAGACAGACATTTCGTAAAAAACACTTTTTTGGGTTCCTGGTACCTCAAAACGTGTAAATCCGTTGAAATCTCGGAATCAAAAATTTCGACAATCACTAAGCTTTCCTTATAGGGCTACTACATATAAATTGGAAAGCAAAAAACTGATATTTTAATTTTTAAGGCTGGTAATTGTCGCACGAGTGCAAACGCGCAGAAAATATAAGTTGCAGGCATGTTAATCAATTACATTTTTGGTGATTTCCACTTTGCAGTACGTTCAGTATTCCCAGCATCATAATTTAAAATGTGAATACTGCGACATTCATTGCATATTTCAATGCATATGTTTGAACAGAAGAAAGTATAGAAAGATTTTAAAGGAGGAAAAGACTCTTTCTTTGCCGTGGAGTCTCGTATTTCAGCAACTTCTCAAAAAATTATGAGTTGTATTTTAGGTGTCCATGTGCTCCATCATAAGAAATGATGACGTCATGTGTTTTTGTTATGCTTCTGAAAATAGCAGCGGACGTGGGTTGAGTGAGATGATATCTCTGACAAATTAAACTTACAGGTCAAATTCTTGACATTTACAGCATTTTGGAAGGCCCCGCTAATTTAACAACCAGCAGTTTAATCTCACGGGTCAGCTGTGGCACCCGCGGTTCTTGTACAAATCTGACCAGGTGTTGACTTTGAACATTCATTTCTGAGCTGATTCGGTTTTTATTTTATTAGGAATCCCCAACACGCCCCAGCTCGTTTTTGGAGGGTACTGCATACTAACTCCATTGCCCTGTAAGCGAACGGCGCTGACGACGTATCCACCAAACATATAGAGCAAGAAATATACTGGCAGGCATGGCATCAAATGGATGAACTGCCGTAGACCATAGAAATATATTAACTGGAGCGGCGGGAGCGATAATATGCCTTACGAGGCACCCGTTAACCATAAGCTAACTATCAGAGATAAGTACCAACGCAAAAAATATTGAAGTCTTACACATTGCAGCATAGCAGAACGGATACCTGGACCCGGTCAAAAACTCTGTACTTAGCTTGTGGAGGCTACATTAGCACTGGGTTTCCCCGCCAAATTGCGTACTTATCTTGTGCAGGCTACACAAGCAGCCATATTGATAACGGTCTCCAGCCACGGTATGCCGTAGACGGGTGTTGGCTGAAGTAAGTAATAATCAAGCAGCAAGAAAATTTGAATGTGATATAAGTCAAGACATGTAGCGTAGTGGTACGGACTCTGACTTTCACCCGAAAGGTTGTTGGTTCGAGTCCCACACTGGCTACATTTTCTGGCCATGCTTCGGAGGGCATGTAAAGCAGGCGGTCCCTGGTCATCCTAGTTGAGTGTAAGAGAGGGCTTTATAGCCCCCTAACTCCGCTAGGTTGGCTTAGTAATAGAAACAATAAAAAGTCCTTATTTATTTATTTAATTTATGCAAGAGGGGAGTAAAGAGAAATCTAAACAAAAACCTCAATAAACAGCTGCGGCGGCGGGTGGTACTATAGTACGAACAGTTTTGAGTAGCGAAAGAAGAGGAATATCACTCACTATGACTAAACCAAACACACCAAACATAACCAGAACAACTAAATCGGCAAAATATACCGCTCTTAATACCAGAACATAATCTACCAATAGAAATAAAAAAAACAGCCCCACCCTTAAAATATTCATGGGTAAGCTTATAAGATACCTAAATCTAAATTAAAACACGTAGCCTACTCCATAACCCGTAAATCATTGAACATACATAACTAACCTAACCACTAGCATTAACATAACCTAACATTAACACCATCTCTCATGACAGAATAATTGACTAATGACACTCCTGGTAATTTAGACACACAAGGCAAATGTGGCTATAGAAAAAAAAATGTAAACGATTGGAAAATATAGGCTATTAGCGCATTTCAAATAATACTGTATATTCTGCAAGGAAAGACAATATCTGAATGCAATCAAAATTTTTACAAAATACAAACAGTAACATGCGTAATTTGTGCACATGTTTAAATGGCATTCGGTCTGCTAAAGCCCAGCGATAATTATATTGCATATCTTTTTACATGTTGTATTGCACTGTATTGAAGGAAATAAAAATTGAATTAAACTGAATCGTTTTTTGATGGTGGAACCAATCATACCTATAATGTCTGAAGAATCAATGCAATTCAACACTATTACAAGTAGGCCTAAAAGGTCCATAAAAAGCCATTCAAAATACTAATAATGGACACTTACAAGGCCTAAACCCATTATAAAGTTCTCGTATAGCCATAAACTGTATATACAGCTGTATAAACCATAAAGAAACACGTCACAGATTATTTCTTTCCTTTCCAATCTCTTAATAGAAATAATAGGTCTTCACACCTAAATAAAAATTGCCCAGACAAATGACAGTCACTATGGCTAATAATCACAATAATTACAATGAACCTCACTCTCTCATTGCAACACCACAAAATGCCTGCACACTAGGAAGTCAAGCGTGGCAGATAGGTTTAAATTAGAAAAAAAAGTATCGAGTTGAGAAAAGGGGGCAGGGGATGGTTGGATCCCTTGAGGCTATAGGCATGGATAGAATAATAACAGGGGCATCAGAACAGGTTCCTGCATTGTCTAGGTACGCCATATTATGTAGCCGCCGCCAGTACAAATTATAAAAACATTTTTTGTTTTCCAATATGTAAGTGATCCCTCTCCAGCGGCATGCGCTCAGTGAATACATTTAGAGCGATCATCATACTGAATCATTATTATTAGACAGTTTTCAGGCAGTAGGTGGATTATAGAACACGTTTTATCATTGGTCTTCACATTCGCCCTTAACTTAAGGCTATTTCGGAGATATAGAGTAGTGGTAGCCTACAGACTCCGACTTTCAGTTGTTGGTTCGAGTCCCACACTTGCAGCATTTTCTTGCCATGCTTCGCAGGGCATGTAAAGCAGGCCGTCCCAGGGCTTTATAGCTAGGTTGGCTTAGTAATAAAACAAAAGTCAATTTTTATTTATTGTATGTAATAAATCTATTTTGGCGCTTTTGTTGCTTTCCAATTTTATGCGTTAGTACAAGGAAAGCTGGTCGATATTTTCGATTTCGAAATTCATTGGGTTGTCGCGCCATGGCGGTTTTATTTAATTTATGATTGTCCGGTATTACAATTTGCGGGATATTTTGCGTCCGAACATTTCCGAATGTCCGAACGTTTCTCCTAATACATGAATAAATATTCATTAATTAAATTAAAATTGTGTTTCCTTACCTTCAATGCCTAGTCGCGCTGTACCTAACGTCATAGCAGCTATTAATAATTGAAGACCTACTTAGCTACTAGTAGTCCTGACGGACATTTTATGGACTTCGGACATTATTTGAATTGTTTGAATTGTATGAATATTTGCGGAGGCATGACTTCGTGAAGTCTAGTAGTACACCCCCCCCCCCCCCCCAAGAAAGATTTGTAATGAAACTCCTCTACACATTCACACCCTTGTAGTTTGGCGAGAATTGAGAATGTAATCTAGCATCTCAAAAATTGACACTCAATTTCAGGGAGGGTTCCTTCTTGAAGTTCTTAAGACTAAAAACTGCAGCATTCCTATTATAAAAAAAGCAAAAACCTCCCTTATCATCATTTCTGAATTTTAACACTGAATAACAATGAAACCTGACACTCATCAGCTCCAGAGACCTACATCAAAAAATCATTGAGTGTGTAAACCTGATGATTCACACACGTCTAGCGTATACCTGAGCAAAACAAACCTTTTCTACAAGGGAAACACTTGACTGCACAAGTGAATTATAAAGGGTTGTGCTGTATCATCAGACCTGCAGACCGTAAAGAAACAGGACAGTGCGTGACAGGCAGAGATGCATCAAATTTAATTCAGATTTGCTTCATCGCACTAGGAAAATACAGTATTATACTGGTATTACCAGAATAGATATAGATATTCCAGACTTCAACCACGAGGTACGAGCTTTTACTTGTGCGAGTCTCTAAACGTCATGCTATCGGAGACGTGTCGTAACTCAACACGGGCACTACCCTACAGAGGCGACTGAAGAGGTCAGTCGGTTACATTCAATTAATTGTTTGTATGAATTCTATGAATCTATTTTTAATTGAGAAAAAAAAAATACAATTGATTTAGACGCGCGACGGGACTTTGTGAAGCGTCTTACTGAATGTTACTGTAATGCCCAATGGGAAACTTTAGAGGGTACTGAAGTTGGTGCCCAGAACTTGATAAAACATACGCTAAATTTACATGTATATATATATAATGTGTATATTTGATTTGAAAGAAAGAAAGAAAGAAAGATTTGATGTGAAAGAATGTGACTGCTAGGTTTTAAGAAACCTACATCAGTTTTGAATGAACATTAAATTAAATCAATAAAAAATTGTAGATTGTACTGTAGTTCTGTAGATTGTATGGCATACATTTGTAATTGTATATTGTTGCTTTCCAATTTATACGTAGCATAAGGAAAGCTTTGTGACGGTCGAAATTATCGATTCCGAGATTTCAACGGATTTACATGTTTTAAGGTCCCAGGAACCAAAAAAAGTGGTTTTTACGAAATGTCTGTCTGTTGGTTGATTTCCGGGCAAACTACTCGGTCGATTTTGATGAAATTCGGCATGTAGGTTCACAAAAATCATACCTCGGGACCATTTTTTTTATTTGCGGCTAACTCAATTTGGGGGGGTTTTATTCCCAAAAAAACTCCAAAAAAACGTCTAAAAAAATTATTTCTCAAAAACGGCTCCAACGATTTCCTTTAAATTCACATATATTGTAGTCGTCTTTAATGTTGACAAAATGCGCTTGCGCTTGGGTCGCTTGCCTCTTGATAGTTTGCTTCTGGGGGTAAAAAAATAAAAATGACTAAATTTTAATGAAAAATGACTAAAAAATTATTTTTCTGCGACACCTTTCTATTGATGATTTCTACCTTCAGGTATGTTTTAGGTGTTAAATTGAGTAACGAAACCGGATAGGTTACTTTCCCAAAAAAGTATTTAGTTTTGTACAAAAAATGTTTTTTTGAAAAAATGATAGAACATTCACGCTCAAATGCATTGCGTGCCCTGCCAGTTTTTAATTGTATTAGTACTGTTTTCGGAGTTTTTTTTTTAAACCGAGGATTCCACATTCCTTATCCTTACCTTGGTGGGAGCCACCCTTAGTATAAGGAGGCTAGAAAATACAACATTGGCAAGGGAGCCGTTTGCACGGTTACATAATCATACATCTGCAGGAATTCAATAATGGGGGGAAATAAGTATGATCGAACCTAGGTTTCTCAGTGTATAAACATTGGAATCTCTGACAAAGAGAGAAAGTTACCCTCATGTATTCGTTATAAAGTACATTTCGTCGTTCCCTTGGAAATAGTGTTCACTGTGCACTACGATACAGTAGAAGGAAGTCAAGAAGATGTACTCGCATGATCGAACCTAGGTTTCTCAGTGTGTAAGCATTCCAATCAGCGACACGTGAAAGCTGCCCCCATGTATTCGTCATAAACGACATTTCTTGGTTCCCTTGGACAGAGTCCTCACAATGGAAGCCTGCTGTGTGTGTGACAGAATAATGGCGAACACCCGCTAGAGCGCATCGTTGCAGCCTACGCCCCACAGGTTCAACACCCGACCGACCCAATGCCCTTCGACCAGACCTGCCCAACCCACCCGAATCCTTTCCCAGCGAAAGGAACTTTCTAGGATTTTTTCCACTCTTAAGAGTATGGATAGCTGGCAAGCGTAACCGATTAGTACTCGTAGCAGCAAAGTCTAGAAGTAATTTAGTACCTTACAGCCGTAAATTATTGCTTTCCAATTTATACGTAGTATAAGGAAAGCTTTGTGGCGGTCCGAATTTTCGATTCCGAGGTTTCAACGGAATTACACGTTTTCAGGTCCCAGGAACCAAAAAAAGTGGTTTTTACGAAATGTCTGACTGTCGCTCTACCTGTCTGTTCATCGATTTCCGGGCAAACTACTCGGTCGATTATGATGAAATTCGGCATGTAGGTTTACAAAAATCATACCTCGAAACCATTTTTTTTATTATTTAGGGCTAACTCAATTTGGGGGGGGGGGTTTTATTCTCAAATTCTCCAAAAAAACATCTAAAAAAATTATTTCTCAAAAACGGCTCCAACGATTTTTTTTTATATTCACATATATTGTAGTCGTTATTAATGTTGATAAAATGCGGGGGGTCGCTTGCCCCTTGATAGTTTGCTTCTGGGGGTAAAAAAATAAAAATAACTAAATTTTAATGAAAAATGACTAAAAAATAATTTTTCTGCGAAACTTTTCTATCGATGATTTCAACCTTCAGGCATGTTTTAAGTGTTAAATTGAGTAACGAAACCGGACAGGTTACCTGCCCAAAAAACTATTTGGTTTTGTGCAAAAAAAATGTTTTTTTGAAAAAATGATAGAAAATTTACGCTCAAATGCATTGCGTGTCCTGCCATTATTGATGTGCGGTAATGTGTTGGTTTGACCTACCTATAATTTACCTCACCTCCAGTGACATTAGAAGGACAACCCCCCCCCCCCCCCCCCGAGTTATCGGAAATTTTACCATAGGAAAATTATTTACCATGAAATTACTCATTTTCTCTATCTACTAATTTTGATAAATTGGAAAGCATGTTCGAGTAAACTCGGACCGGTTCTTCTTTAGTTGCAATCTAACGACTGGTTAGCAGAAAATCGTTCCATATTCTCCTCCATTCATCTCTGTCCTGGGCCGTTCTCTTCCGCATATCACATTTTTAAAGCTATTCTGCGTATGTCTTCTACAGGACTCCTTCATCTCCAATGAGGTACGCCCCATTCACTTGGCTCTTCTCACGGGTATGGAGATGGTTATTAGGAAAAAGTAAAAAACCACTGCTCCAATTGGAATGCTTTGGTCAGCAATATGGCAGGCAGCTGCAATTTTTCGTACCAGTAAAGTCAGAGTTGAGTGGACCAGGAAACATTTTTTATTTTTATTATTTTATTTATTTATTTATTTTATATATTTATTATTTATTATGTCGAACCTAGAACCTTCCATTTCATATAGGCCAACTTGAGAACCCGTCACAGCAGAAAAATCAAACTGAGGCATACTGTGCAAGTGTCACGCGAACAACCGTCATCTTACAAATGATGCATGCGATGCGAGCTTTCGTATACACAATTTGTAAGACGACTGTTGATGGTGTAACACTTGCATAATATGCCTCAGTCAACTTACCGCGATTTCATGCTGTGACGTACGGCTCAACTTAAGTTTTATTATAGTTCAGTTTCAACCAACTGGATCATGTCTGTTCCAATACGATGATAAAGGGGACATAGCTGTGACATGTTCGGAAAGTATTCCATGTTACCATATTTTATACATAGATTTACAAACACCATATTGTTCGACGAGTATTACAAAGGACTGACACACTATGTTTATGAAAAAAGTGTACATTTTTTCTGGCAATCTATTGTAGCTATTGGAGAGCACCATTCCAATACAACCGTTACCTCTTTTCTGTATTTTCTTGCTCATGGGCATACAAATCCGTAGTATTTATATACATACCATCTCACAGGGTTGGAATCGGTTTCCTTGCGATAGAATATTTTGGGAATAGTAAACTAAGCTAAACTTAACTTTTTAGGAGCTTTCCAATAAGTGCCATATTCCTCATAAGTACCAGGCTTTATGGTACAAACTAAACAAACTAAATTACAGATGCAATAAATAAACGGTGAGAACAAAACATTCAAAGCACATAATGGAAAAGCATAATTTTTTTAAGAGTAACAAATCCCTACCGAAACAATTTCAATCGGGTAAGAACGAAACGGCAGGACAAAGACTTCAATTGAGCGCCGGATTTCAATTGATTCTAAGGAAAGAAAGGTGGAAAAAAGTAAAACTGATATCTCACTCCGAGGTGTTCAATGGATGGAGGAACAAAAAAGAAAGACAGGGCTCCGTGACTGCAAGAAAACGATGAAAGAGGACAAAAGAAGTGGTGAATGCGTGTAACGAGAGTATGTAAAGCTGAGTCATCGGCGCGGCGATCGTACATACACCCGACCGAGAAATTAGTCCGACCGGTCCCTGAGACGTCGCCAATAAATATCGCCCTTTCTTTTCGTTCTTTGTCGTGTTCCAACATCAAATACGACCAAGAAAGTGAAGTTATGGAAGAAGTTGAAATTTAAAATTGAATTGCAATAAAGCCTAGGCGTCCGCAACTACGCTAAGCCGAATACTGAAGTGCCACCCCTCCACAGTTATGAGCAGTCACCTGGGGACTTTGGGCATTTTAGTAAGAGATCCATTGTTTGTGTGCTGTCAGATTCAAAGGGAACATTGTACGGTTTGAGGCATCCTAAGAGTTCTACATAAGAGAGATGGGTCATTCGCTAACGCTTCAAATTTCTGGGGCAACCTGTCAAACCAATTCAATGGCTGGTTATAGGAGAGGTGGTCCCAGAAATTAACAATATATATTTCTTGCGGGAAGCGAATCTCTTCTCCGAGTATACATAATGCACCTCTAGGGATCCCCATCTGGCCAAGTTGACTTTGACTGATGCACCTCCCGCTCTGATTCTACTCAGCATATTTCACATAAGACGATCGCTAGGAGGACACCGAAGGCAGAGATGCCTGGATGATGTACTGGAGGACCTCACGAAGCTCAATGTACGCAACTGTAGATAGAAGGTGGCGTCGAGAGACGAATAGCGGCAGTCGTTTTTTAGTGCCAAGATGACCGTCTCAATTTTTAGTGATTTTCTGACGACCCTTGGTACCTTAAGACAGTGATCCATAAGGATATGATAGACAGATCATGACTTCCTATCAGCTGGTTCGTGCGGTGCTCTTCCAGAGCAGGTACAGACAGGTATATTCAATGTACCAACTCCTCCACATGTTACAAGAATACCCAATGTTTACATCGGCCACTATGACTTGTATATCTTGTAAATTTTGGCTACATTATTATAAAGGAAGCAATTACGGACAACGAATTTTATAAAAGCGCAGATGGCTGCGGCGCTAAGAATGTCAGGAGACCGCATGCCGAACAAAACGTACAAGGCAGGCATGGCAGGAAGACAACTAGAGTGATGTCCAAGAAACCGCTGCAAGGGCGAATTAGAAACTGAGTTGGGAGTCCATCGAAAGTGGAACATCGTACAAAACTGAGATGACTGGGGGAGTGTGGTTCAGAAAAGCCCAACAAGGGCTGTAGAGCCAGAAGATGAAGAGGAATCGCGGACAACAGGTGGATTCAGTGTTTGGATTAGGAGGGAGTCGAAAGCGTATTGGAGAAAATTCATTATGGATTAATGACAGAATCATATTCTTTTAATCAACAATCAGCATTGTATATGACTTGTTGTTTTAAAGTGCTTCTCCGTGCCCGAGAATCACTTGAGGGTCATGGTACCACCATGCATTTAAACAAGGTGGCGCCGTCCAGTATTCTATATCGAGACTTTTCAAGTGATCGTGGTCATTCTTAATGTATGCTAGAAGTTACTGAAATTATTGGAGACTTCGTGTGAAACAATCACTGTGATATGACGCATGAGAGTGGGACGCGGCTTCTCAATTGCCACTTTTTAAAAGTAATTTTGAAGTCTATTAGGCACCATAATATCTATTCGCAGTTTTTTACACGGAAATAACTTAAACTAATAACACATACTTTCTTCAGTTCTTGGTGGAATCTTTTTCAGTCAACCCTACTGACAGTATCCGGCATATTTTTTATTTAATTTCCCATCAAATAATAAAGAGATAAGGGCAGTTTGATAGGGTAGGGTTTCATAACGCAGGGTGGTCTCAAAATTGGAAAGGTTGATGACGTAAAAAATAATTTGAAAAAGGTCCCGACAGCGGGCTACCTAATCAACCGTAAACATCACAGCGGGAGCCTTATTTCATTTTAACTTTCATGATCGCTTCACGGTCTCTCGCTGATATGCGGGAGAGAGAAAAAACAGGTAATTTTTTAGATACCAATAAACTTCAGCTCATTGGTGTTTATTCAGGGTGAGTCTGACCACTAGTACCTACTATACCGTTTTCTCGGTTATTATGGAAAATTCTATTCTGGGAAAAACTTTTGGGTCACCAAGGTTCGTTTTTACCATCGCTTGAAAAGCATCAGAAATACAGGACGGAACCGCGATTTTTTATTTATTTTTATTTAAAAAGGGTAAATTGGATACAAACAATTTAATGAATGTATCCCATTGATCTCTTCAGTCGCTTAGTCGCTTAGTACCAGTGTTGAGTTACGACACGTCTCCGATCGCATGGCGTGTAGAGACTATCACAAGTAGTCGATTTACCAATGCATTAGCGTGCAGTAATCCTTGCCAAGATTTTTTTTCAAAGGCTGATAGTCAATTTTTCTGTGGAAGGTTCAGTTTGAGCATAGGCCCATTGTTGAAAAGAGGAGATTCAGGGGGTCATAGGCGGAATCTTGAGAAAAACAGAATGATCCACCCCAAATCCCCCTTTCCAATGCTCAATTGTGCCATCCACAGGAAACGTTCATCCCAAATTAGTCATAAAAAATTTCCCCCTTCTCCCCATACCGGAATTCTCCTTACTAATCAAACCCCCCCCCCCCCCTCCCCTCTGACGTTGGATTTCAACGGGGCCACGGCCAGTGACGACAGATCATACTCTTAGGAAACTGGGAAGGCTACACTTTTTAAAACCAACCTGGACATGGTAATCCCTATTTATGCCCACATAAAGTTTTTATTAGAGTTTGCGAAAGTGGTGTTGCCAGTCGTGTGTATGTAGGCTTCAAATATTATAAAAAACGTTAAACCGGTTTCGAAAAAAAGGGGACATCAAAAGAAATTGCAACTTAGCTTACTAATTTCAATAGCAAAAGTACCTACTCGATAATAGCCCTGCTTGCCTTCGAGGTACCGACATCATTAAGATAGCCAGGCACATAATACGACGGGGGACACTATCTTTGAAAGAGGGGATACCACCACCCACACGCAGTCGCAAAGACAAGATTATCAAAATGTCAACTAGTATCTTAGTCATTCACAGTACGAAAGTAGCATTATCTATGCTAGACTGGAGGAACAACATGCAAAAAAATGTGCCAAGTCCATGTGCTATAAGATAGGGGGCTATATGAAAGAGGGACAATACTTGTGGGTGTTGAGATATGATAAGTATAGAAGGTGGGTGGTATTGTTCTACGAGGATACCGAAAGTTACATAGCTGTTGCTATGAAACGTAGTGTATATGCACAATATATCTACTGTATATGTACAGTATATCTCGAAGGAAATGAGGTTACTAATAAAACACATTTTTGAGACGAGATTTTGGCAATTTTTTTTTTTTTTTTTTTGAATAATGTCCTGAAGAACTTTTTATGGACCCAGGCCTGCTTATAGCGGCCCATAGGTCCCTTGTCCAATGTCAACGACCCCATGGATTTCGGACATTACATGAATTGTTTCCGTATGAATGTTTGGCCATTGGCGAACAGGTATACTATACATAATAGTATCTTTAGTAACTTTGAAAACTTGCTGTCACTCATTGTGAAAAATTAACGCAGAACTGTACCATGTAATTTTTCACAATGAGAAGCTGATATACATACTCGATGTCAACCTACACCGGCTACAAGCGATAATGGACAAGCTGAGGCAGGCTTACCATTGACGCAATGAAACAGGCGAAAGCATGACTTAACCAAGTACAGATACGAGTCAAACGTGGCAATCTTATTTAATACCCAATACTTAGGCATGCAGTTTACGCCACCAACAGATAATTGATTATTCTGGTTCAATTTGACCACGGCCATCTCGTTGTTGATTCTTGGCAATTGATATGAGACATAAAAATAAGCCAAGTTGGTAAATATTCTGGTAAAGCTAAATTTCTGGTATGCTGTACAAGCAATTTTTCAACTTCAGAAAAATTGTTCTCGCTAACCAATTCTCGAAAACCCTGTGAAGAGACAACTTTTCTGTCGGTTCCTTTAACACTTTTACGTTCTCTCTCGCCTTGACAAAAATATTTCTTTTTATGAACTTTTATGAACTATACTGACAGTCTAAAACTTTCCAGAAAAATGTATGAGTACGCCACTGACTGCATATTTTTTAATAGCATTGAAAATGTCTGCTAGATTTTTCGTAGAATGGGAAATAAAGCTATGTGTCTGCAGTAGTAATTACTTTTGGCAAAATGCTGGCAATTGGCCAAAGTCTATGGGTAATAAAAGCAATGTTCGTCTTTCAGCACTGCTGTGCACCTCGTTCAAATTTGTCACTTACCTTACTTATAAATTGACAGCGATTTGATTGATTAAATTTGAACGGATTGTGAATTTGTCTTACCTAAAACGAAGAAAAATGCATTGATAATTACACAGAATTTAGAAGGCATTTGTCAGCTGCGAACAAAGCAACTACATTATACAAGTACATATCGCACATCTGGTGCAAAAACGACGTAACTGCAATTTTTCATGACAATAAAGGTAGGAGTAGAATGTTCGAAAATCTATGATATGATCGATTGTCCTGAATCTTTGTATAATCTAATTTCATATAAAATTATTTTCCTAATCCTAACAAAACAGTAATTTTTGCAAAATTGGGAATCAATTTGAAAAATAATCAAAAGCTATTTCTGAATAACCTGTATTTTTACAATTGTGCTGTTATTGCCCCAGATGTGTGATACGTGTTAGTTATTACAATATAAAGTATGTAGTACAACTATAAAGTATTTGCTATTGAGAATAAAATTGGCACTCAAAAGATTGGTTCATTAGCACTATGCTTGAAGAGTACATTTTAACACCGTTAAGGTGGCTATTCCACCGGCGATTTTACTTCATATTTGATTTGGTGCATTTTGTCATTTACGTTTGTTTTGTTTAAAGAAGACAATTATGTAGATACTTAACTTATTTATTATAAATTAAGTTATATGGTAGAGACTTATTATAACTTAATTTATAATAGATAAGTTAAGCATCTACATAATAGTCTCCTTAAAACAAAACAAACGTCAATGACTAAAGTCACAAAATCAAATATGAAGTAAAATCGCCGGTGGAATATATGCCTATGTGATACGTGATTTATGCTATGCACATTTGCACACGTTATGCTATTTTACATTTAATCCAATGCCTGGATATTTATATTTACACTTTAAATTAATTTAAAAAGCATAAAGTAAATCAAGCCTAGAAACCCATATCTGGCGTGGCACTGACAAAAACACCCGCATGGGGGTGATTTAACGTATACTTCTGCGGGTGACCTTAAAATGTATTCTATCCAATGACGAAAAATTCACACAAAACGGAGGAAACATTGATCTCAAAACGGGTCTTTTCATGTCAATTCCTAGTAAAAAAAAGACGCCTTTGGCTGTGGCTAATGAAGCGGAGTTACTTAAAAGATAAAAAAAAATATGGCATATTTTTCTCACTCCTCGGTCTTTCGATTCGGCGTGTGAAATGAAAGGAGCAAAAAATTATTTTCGGCACCGATTGACATTTTATATAAACACCGCTGTCATGTCAGATGAGGTGGAATTATAAATTCAAGTTTTGAGCCGGTTAATTTGGAATAAAATGAAAATAAATATTGGTTCCTTTGAAGTTTTTTTGTTTAAATTGATTGCTTAAATGATTAATATAATACCTGATATCATTAAGGCACCTGCGGTATGTTGACCAGCAGTTTTGAAGGGTAAATTCGAAGTACGTTAGATGAAGTAGATACAGTAGGCTGACTGTAAATTGCCTAATTCAAGTCACTACAGAATGAGTACCAAAATTTGCAAGAATTTTTGTCGCTCGTTGGTTATTGCCATTTGGCAATTGATTACTTTTACAATTACTTTGTTATGCATTTTTCATGTGACTACTTCCATATCACATCTGTAGCCTGATCGAGGCGATTATAATACCTGTATTTATTTAATCCCCTGGTATTAAAAATGTAAACAAGATAATTTTATAATGGAAAGTGCTATTCAAAATTTGTTCGTTTACAGTTTACAGGGTATTTATTTAACCCCGGTATTATAATCGCCTCGATGAGGCTGCTGGAACGACAAATTATTTAATATCATCCAAAACACAATCCTTGTCAACAAAATATTTTGAAACTTGCCCCTCAACTTATGTAATAGAATAGTCGTAATCGTAAATCAAAAGGTGTGCTTTTTTAGGAAGGTTGTATTTTTTACACATTTTTCATAAGACAATTTTCCTATCTTTGAAGCTGTGAAACAAGAAATTAATTAATTAATTAAAAATTTCCCAAGCCTGCTTTGTTTACAAAATAGATGGAAATCTCTGCCTTAGGCGCCCATTCCACCGACCGGCTAGGGCTATTTACAAAACCGGTGACGTGGTAGCAGACATTCAAGACTTAGGCGGGGTTTCCACCGACCTCGCATTGCAGAATTGACGGAAATGTTTATTTTCCTCTATGCCATAGTTAAAATTGATCAATGATCATACAGTAAAATCACAAACAAACAAACTAAAATTAAAAAATGGCGTCATGGGATATGTTAAGTACAAACATTTTAATAGATTTCTTTTAAAAGAAAAATTCTAATTTCCGTCAATGTCATTTGCCTTCTGCAATGCGAGGTTGGTGGAAACGCCACCAAGTCTTGAATGTCTGCTACCACGTCACCGTATTTGTAAATAGCCCTAGCCGGTCGGTGGAATGGGCGCCTTAATGAATATGTTCTCTATTTTACTAATTACTATAGGTATTACAATAGTGCTTACCTACTATTTTAATGAACCTCTTTCACGTAGAGAAATACTTGGGCACCCAACTTATCAGATAATGGGCACAACAGTACCAAACCAATCAAACCATCGAGATTTGACGCTAGTTATTAGTATTTCTGTATGAAAGAGGTTCATTTAATTATTCCAATATGTAGAAATCAAAAAATACTTATTTAATTTCAATTTCATTGAATTATTATTTCAAAGGTGATACAAGTTTGATTTCCAGAGTTGCTCCATACAAAAAATTCCAAAACATAGCACCTGGATAACTCCAAATTAACATCACCCCTCACTGCAGGTCTACAAATCTGAAGGTGAACAATAAGTTAGTGCGTGCGGCGGGGGGGGGGGGGGGGGGGAATCATTAGTTACCTCTAGCTTTGCCCCGTAGGCGCGCGCCCTATGGGCCCGACCTGACACGTTTTCACGTCTTTTATATCCCTCGCAGGGATTCTCACCCCCCCCCCCTCACCATCCCCTAGTTTGTATTGTACTCCCAACAATTGTTCGAGTAACTTTACCCGTAACTTCCCTTTATACGCAGTGCATGGAATCTTATTATGCACTGTGTATAACGTAGACAAGATAGGACGGTTAATGAATGGTCTCTCAGTGACAAAGAGAATTAAATTTGGAATGAGTCAGCATGAATTATAAAAAGGCAAAAAGAAAGAAAAACACAAAATTAACATATGCCTATTACTACTGACACAAACACACCCTATTGCTGGAAATGGGCAATGGCAAAATGTTTTAGATGGTCCCTGGGCAACCTAATTGTCCAGTGGGATACTGATAGCAGTTTGTCACTAGACGCTAACTTACAAACTTACACATAGTGCATACAATATAAAATATACCATAAACCACTCGGTAGGCGTATATGCAAGCCCAAGCTTTTAGTCGCTCCTGCCTTAAAATAATCATTAAAAAAAATCTTGACTGACAACTTTTTGGATAATTTACATAACCCTCTAGAATATGTGCCATATAATAACAAGGGTTATTATTGTGTTTTTTTTTAAGTCTAGTGACTAACTGAACCTAAGGCCCTAACCTACATTTTCAGACATTATTAGCTCCGCTATCCAGTACTCTACGTGTCACACTATTCTACAAATATTAAACGCGATTGATCTGACCGGAGAAAGGTACAATGGAAACACTTCTTCAATGTCAGGAACAGCATAGATAAGCATGCCTGGAAAAGTTCACAGATGAGCGCGTATTCTGCCTACCTGGTTTACGCACTGATACGTCAGGTACCATCTCAACAAGCAGACCAAACGTGTCCTAACGGATGTAGTTAACATAAAAAAATTAATTAGCTACCATCAGGTCCATATGGAACTTACCTGACTGTTTAGATTAAGAACTATTGAAAATCCCGATCTCTATCAATTAGAGTAATTCTACGTATATAAGAGGTGGCCCCAGGAATCAAAAAATATATTTATATTTATACAGGTACAGTTTACACCAGTTACACCTACCGTATATACAAAAGATAACAAAATATCATAGAAAGCATGCGAATGGAAGTTCTGTTATTTTTTGCTATGCTCTTCCATTACAAACGTAACAAAAAAGAACAATAAAGAAATACAATTTAAACTATTAACCTTTTTGGTTAAATTTGGAAATTAAATTTTTGACGCGCTCGAATTCATCTCTCATTGTCATTGCCTTATTGGAAAACTCTTAACCAGAGGTTCGGTTTACTAATACCTCTCCAGCAAAAAGTAGGAATAAAGAAGAGGAAAATTTAAAAACCTAACATATTACGGATAGGGAGTTTCTCTACCTAGGTATGGTACAGCTCGATTATGCAAAGTAGCGCAATCGGATTAACTACAAGCAGTGTAAAATGTAATAAAAATGTTTTGATGTTCGAAGGATTTCAGATAAATGGATATTTTCGTCAACCATTTTCAGTAATATGAGTTGGCTAATGGTTGCAGAAGGCATTGTTTGGAAAGAAAGAAAATTAAAATTATCTAAGATAAATCGTGGCAGTAGATACTGGACTTTAAATTTCGACAAGTGGATATTTCTTTTTTTTTCAAAGGTTAAATCGTATCCAAACAATTTAATGAATGCATCCGATTAATCTCTTCAATCGCCTCACGAAGTCACCTAATAGGTACTTGTGTCGAGTTACGACACGTCTCCGACCGCAAGGTGTGTAGATACTCGCACAAGTATATACAAGCACGCTACCACCTTGCCACCGAAGTCACTAAATATCCAAAGGAAACACGCATTGAACGGAAATTTCAGACCACACTACCACCCCATTAAATATTGTGTCAAGCTGGGATATAATATGTACTGTATTATTTCATAAAACATCCATATGACCGATAAAAGTTTGATACGATATAAGATAGAATGTTAAAGTTATCGTGTGCTGGTTTTAGTACCTATATATAACGGCAACGATTTATTTCAATCAATGTAAGCCTTCCATGGGAGGGTATGAGCAAGGGGTCAACTTTGTATGCATATCGAAAGAACAATGCTACATTGAGAAAGCTTAGCAAAAAACAATTAGAACTTGGTACTTAGCACACAGCCCCGCCCATTGGTGGCGACTCCTAAAATGGAAGCCCATTACGCACCCAGAAGCTTACATTATACATTAGAGCCTTATGTGTAGGTGGGTCGCAAAAACTAATCTTGTGTTGTTAACGCCCATTGATAAAGAAGTCATGTGAAGTCAAACTGGATATATAAATCGTGATGCTGTTTAGCTTTTCTCCTGATCGGTGATCGGTTATGGTGACCATAAGCTATAGCTATCTACTGGAACAATCTTTACGGACAGCTAAGGACAATACAAGTAGGTAGTTTTATATCTGGAGGTATGACTCGAAATGTTACAATCTATCTGTTGCGTCTAAGAGAACATGCTACGTAGAAAATTAGCACCCCAAAATTTGTTTTCATTGACTTTTTATTTTTTAATTAATTAACAAAGCAAGTTATTAAAGATTTGGCTAATGTAAGTTGTAGAAGACTACTCAGTGCTTTATACAATAGAAAAATGTTGGTACCTTAGTTCTTTCATAAAAACCAGCGGGGACTAAAATTTCGCGTAATCTGGGATTTTAGAAAAAACCACAAAACCGAAAAGTAAAAATATTATATGATGCACGAGGTAATCTTCTGCAAATTAATTGAGCCAAATTTTTAATAACTTGCTGAGTTAATGAAATAAAAAATGAAAAGTATTTAATTTTGGGGTGCCTATTTTCTTTTATTATAGTTATTACTATTTTTGTTTTTAAAGAAAAGCCACTTGAGTTACTTTGACAAAATTAATAAGATTGTCTTTCTACAGCCGAAACCCTATTAGAATAACCTTTTGAAGACTACATAAAAATTCAGGTTTTCTCAGAAAATTTGCATTTCCTCACCAGGAATATTATCACTCCGCAGGTTTATAGTGTCTTCAAAAGACTGTTCTCAGATGTTTACAGCTGTAGATCGAGAAATTAATTAATTTAAAAAGAAAAAAACCCACCGCCCTTTAAAATAAAAATAAAAATAAAAATAATAATAATAATAATAAAAACTACCATATAGTGGTAGAGAACCAAAAAACCGCGTTTTGTATATTGTATTCTTCTGTATTCTCAAACTCAAACTAGTACACTCATCAGACATGTTTTATTTCGGCTACTTGACTATTTTTGAAATCCTATTTTAATGCATTAGTAGACTTCTTTTCACCCTTGAAAATTATCTTTTTTTCTTTCTTAAAAAACGATATTTAGAAGATGAAATTATTTTACCCCATCAACTTAAGTTTGATGTTATTTCAGTAACATTTTCCACATTACCTTTGTAATACTTCGTTATAGTAAAAAAATTAAATAACTTTGCCAAGTATTACTAAAAAAATATATGTCAGCGACCCGTGTCACATACAAATTTTATACGTCTAAAGCCTGACGATGGTTTATGTACTTGTACTGCATATTTTTAGTAATACTTGACAAAGTTACTTTATTTTTTACCATTATTTTTAAATATTAAGTTTGATTGTTAAATAGTGAGTCACGTAGGATTTGAGTGTGACGTTTATATTTCATTGTTACAACTGTCAAGTAGCCCATTACAACTACGACGATAATTCTTTATAATACAGAAAATATGACAATATCTCTATAAAATGGTACAAATAACTTATTTCTCGATTTTTCAACAGGACATCGTCTAATTTTCGGCACCCATAAACGCTATGGAAATGCTGAATTGCGAAATTTTTGAAGCCCGCATCCAGGCCGAAGCGTTGTGAATAAAATCTATCCAGTGGGCCTACGAGTTGCCTACTAAACCGTTCACTGTTAACTTATTCCTGGGATTAAAAATGTAAATAAAACAATTTTGAACAGCACTTTCCATTCCAAAAATATCATGTTTACATATTTTATCCCAGGTTAAGATAAAAAATAATCGCCATAGTACGCCCGCAGTCATGTTTAGAGCTAATCTTCTCCACTACATTGAAATTACAGAACGCTCAAGACGAGCGAGAGGTCATTTCAGTGCAAAAACATAAAATCTGGAACTGAAGAATAAAGCCATATAAAGAGTTGAGTCTAATTATTATTATTCCTCGCCATTGGGTCCTTCATTAAACATGTATAGAGCTTAAGAGAATTGCAACGATTGTGAGTAAGAAAAATAAGGAAAGTATAGCAGAGCTCCCAATAGCCTAATTACGCCAGACCCAAACCCCATTCCTTGCAATAATATCGCCATTATAACGGTGGTTGTAGTGCTATAAATGTTAAACGAGCTACTTACAACTTTATGCCTTACGGACACATAAAGGTGTATAACCTATACGTGAACTTATATTCAATAGGCTTTAAAAAACTCATAAAGTGATGTAACGTGCGCAAAAGTTATAGTCTACTCAATGGTACAGGGCAGAGGTAGACAGCGTAATAAGTGCTCTGCTAAATGAATAATATATATCTTCAAGCAGAAGCTATATGATAGACAAGACATGGCCGTGCCCAGTGGGGTAGTAGTAGTAGTGTTCGTGGGGTTAATAACGACTTAGGCCTCATTCGGGCCCATAGAGCGACACCGACTTGACTGTCCTATGCCAGCCCATAGGACAGTGGACCTCCTGATTATAGTGGATTCCGAACCACTTGGGAAACACAGTGAAGTCACACGATTAGTTCGGAGGTGACCAGGACAAGTCCTACCATGTTTCCCTACCAGCACTGTGCACAGGACCAAGTTATCTGCAGCTTTGAACCTGCTCTGGTCCGCTGGATTCAACTTGGTATGGCGGCCGTGCCCAGTGGGGTGGTTCAAGGGGTCCGGACCCCCCCCCCCCGAAATAAATTTTCTTGAGTAAACCTGTATTGTTTGAAGAATGCATCCATTAATTCAATAATACATTACATTTTAAACCCCCCCAAATAAAACCTGGGCACGGCCTTGATGATAGATATATTGTTTGCAGAAAATAGTTCGAATACCCTCCACATCAGATTTTCTTAATAAAAAAATAATAATAATAATAACCGTGTATTTTTCCTAAATCAATTTTTAACCAAATACAGTTGAAGTGCCCCCTCATGCCAGCGGCGTGCGAGGGTAGCACTCAATACCTAAATATAGCCTACCTAATCCATTAATGTAATTTATTGAATTCGTCCCTGGTCCATAGTCTTATAATTGTCCTATATGTTGCTGTTCTTGTGTTACTGTTGTCTAAGGGGGGGGGGGGGATACCTGTATTTGCTCATATAATTTGGTTGTTCCAATGAATTCTGCGAAATTACTTGCACGTATTTTCGGACGTAGCTATTATTAACATAAAATCTAAGAAGGCTTAGGGTGTCCTGTGGCATAGTTGGGTGTTTGCTTGCACTTGTGTGAGTCTCTATGCACCATGCGATCGGAGACCTGTCGCAACTCAACACAGGTAGTGGGAAAAGTCTTACAAGTGTAAAACATAGTTTCTCACTAAATATTTATCGTGCACCTGTCAAAAATATCACATCTTTTAGCAGAAATACTCCTCTACACTTCGATATATGATAAGTAAAATAAATAAATCTTGACTTTTTATTGTTCTATTACTAAGCCACCCTAGCGGAGTTAGGGCTATAAAGCCCTCTCTTACACTCAACTAGGATGACCCACTTTACATGCTCTCCGAAGCATGGCCAGAAAATATAGCCAGTGTGGGACTCGAACCAACAACCTTTCGGGTGAAAGTCGGAGTCTGTACCACTACTCTACAGGTCCTGACAGTGCCCATCTATATATATATATATATTTTTCTTTCTTTCTTTTCCTTGTCCAGTATTCCCTGGACAAGGAGCATATATTACAAAAATACAATACATAATAATACCATCCCGCATCCCCAAGCTAGCGCTTATTTGGGACAAAAGACTCATACAGTGCTGCTAAACAAGGCTTAATCATTTATTTTTGTTATTTATTTATAATGTTTATTTTATTTTTATGTTATTTTAATGTCAGTTTTTATTATTACTATTAACTCCCATTGATAATAATAATAATAACACCGATTGGCCATAATGATCGAACTTCATTTATGTAGAAGACGACTGGTGAGTTCGTCAGGAGGAAGGAGTTATAAAATTGTGGCCAATCAAATATCAAGTATCAAATTTAGGGGAGTACCGTATTTCTTCTATAGGATGCAGAGGCGGGGGCAAAACTAAGTAGACCGTATGACGTCATCAGGCAGGATAAGGAAAAATTGAAAATATAAGAGCAAAATAGTAGGATTTTACGCATTTTAATATTAATAAAGTATAGCTGTAGATTTTACAAAGCTAACAAAGGAATGCTTACATTCATATTGCTGCAAAGGGGCCCGGGGGTCTCCATGAACCACGTATTACAATGCTTGAGGCTGGGGCGGCAAAGCCCCCAGCTCCTTTGGTGACCCCACCAACTTTACGCCCCTGATAGCATGCAACATTTTTTATTAAATTCGGCTTTGTACGAAAAACGCGGTATAATTACAAAGGGTTTCACAGCCGGAGTTACGTGATGAAGCAGTAGAATCCGGGATAATAGGCCGTGGTCGTTCTGAAAGCGTACTTCCAAACGACATCCCGGATTCTACTGCTTCATCACTCAAAAAACGCGGCGTTCGATTTGCTCTTAAGTGACCTACAGAGGCGACTGAAGAGGTTATTCCGATACAAACATTGTTGATTTGTATGTATGAATCTATAAAACAAAACGAAGCCTGCTGTTCCTACTTCAGAAATTGTCAATGCCGTTTCGAGTCTAAATAAAAAAACATACGTAAGTCAAAGAAATAAAATTGAAAATGGGATTATAAAATCAATGAGAAACCATTGGACGATTGGCTCGGCTTCAGTCATTCCATACGCAGTTTTCAATGATAAAAAATAAAAAACCTAATGGCTCATAAAAACGCTATAGGCTTAAACGCAGGAGAAAACGTTTTTTTGAAAGAGCTGAATATTGAAAAAGTGCCGTTTATATTTTGATAACAAAAGATATCGCAGTTGGCGAAGGAGTTTCACGCGGCAGGCGTTTTTGTGCTGATTTAGATTCATCCAAAGTGATGGTTTGTACGGTAGTACGTTTTCTAAAAAGAGGCAGAAGGTAACGCTTTCGAAAATCCAACAATCGAAGCGGAGTGCTTAGTGTTTAGAAGTTTACACACGGACGCCCCATACAAAATCGATCGACTTCGTGATTGGACAGCTTTTTACGGCAGGCACCGTAAAAAACCAATCACAGATTATCAGGGGATGGAGGGAAATTGAAAGAAGGTTGGACAAGAGGTTCGAAAGTTTCGGCGGACGAACCTTTCGTGACCTGTTTCCGGTGTTTTACGCGCCATTTCCGAGAGCTTGAGCGACAAAAAGCAAATGGATTTGCTGACGCTCAGCAGCGATTGATGAATATAGGGCCACATTGCACACATTCTTATCTTGAGAGCTTTTTTCACCAAATATTTTTACCCGTAGGTCAATAGGTGTGTAAAAGGTATTCACCTTTTATCTGCTGGCAATTGGTTCTCAGTTGTCACATAATGACTTCGTCTAGACACGTAGTGATACGGTCCAGATAGGCAGAACGACAGGAGACATACCCCGTTCATAGGCAATTAAAAATGTGTACAAATTTGCCACCTTTAGATGAATATCAGAAGGTGTACTAGAGAAGGCCGTGTAGTGTGGTAGTTCGACATGGGTTCAATACTGACTTACTTAGCATATGCATTCCCGACCGGCATTCTCTTCTGACTGATCAGTTCACCTTCTACACCACAGGCACGTAGCCAGGGTGGGGGCATTGGGGGCTGAAGCCCCCCCCCCCGAAATGAAAAAAAGGAAAAAATCCTTGCATTGTTCTGTTTGATGTTTCACCTGTATTTTTTTCTCCCTCTAAAAACACTAAAATTTTGTGTTTTTATATGTAAATTCTTAAAAATCCACTGTTTTAAATAAATAAATAAATAAGGACTTTTTATTGTTTCTATTACTGACCCAACCTAGCGGAGTTAGGGCTATACAGCCCTCTCTTACACTCAACTAGGATTACCCGGGACCGCCTGCTTTACATGCCCTCCGAAGCATGGCCAGAAAATGTAGCCAGTGTGGGACTCGAACCAACAACCTTTCGGGTGAAAGTCAGAGTCCGTACCACTACGCTACTACACTCCGTTTTACTGGAGTTATTCCATACCCCCTCGACCCCCTGGTAGTTAGCCCCTCCCGAAATAAAATCCTGGCTACGTGCTTGCTACACCATCTGCTATGCATCTAACGGTGGAAATTTATACGTGTTTAAAAATTATTGCAGTATTATATGGAGTATATAACACTGACTTTTTTTTAAATTTAAGTTTTGGTTGAAGAAGCCACGTTATAACTGAAATTAGAGGATAAATAAATAAAAAATCCCACAAAGTCCAGTTTTTATTTATCCTCTAATTTCAGTGATTAAAGATGTCTGTATGCAGTATATGACACACCCGAAACCAAAATGGGGCCTGTTCTGTCCCAAATCTGTGTGACCATCATGGTAGCTCCAACCATCCTTCAGACAAATTGCATCATTAACAGAGCTAGGATCGTCGGAACCACCTAGAGTTCTATTAAAGCAGAGATGGGGCACTCGAGTCCATTAATTTTTATTTATTTATGTTAATCCAGCCGTCATTTCAAAGACTGGTCACAGGAGACGTGGCAGGTGACCCCAGAAATTCTAAAAAATATTTTTGGCGGGAAACGAATGTTCCATCTCGCTTACATAGAACTCTAGAGCATTTCGTCGTTTTTTGTTTTATAAAAATTATTTGTCAGTATAACCTAGAAATATACAAGTAGAATAGAAAATTCAAATAAGTTGACAGATCTTTTGGCGCTCATACTTTTACGAAGGTAAACAGGCGACGCTTGGTCCCATTTACATTATAAAAAGCAAAGATGGCGGCCGCGACATCAAATGATTGATGGACCGCATCATCAATCACTGGGCCTTTTCTTTCATGATTTAATTAGTTTTTTTAATCGTGAAAAATTTTAACATTTTCTAAAAAGAATTTACCCCCTCAATATCTAATTATTCATTCATCTTTTTCATTTAGTCTTATGCCTTAAGCCTCAAGGGTTGGTTATATTAATGTACGCACCGAATATCACGTAATTAACTACGGCGTATGATTTTGGGTGTTTTTTTTTCCCAAAACCATACTGAATAACTGAACAAACCCATGTTAAAATGAATTGCCATGTTAATAATTAATACAGTCGACTACCGTTTTTTTAAAACGAGCCGTACGCATTCTAAATCATTTAAAACTAAGGTTTAGGTCTGGGCAGCTACTCGTAACTAAACTTCGCAGACTTATGGGGCCAACTGTTAAAGTAATACAAATAACACTTTCTCTGGTGGAAATGCAGTAACTTCAACAGACTCGTAACACACTGTGCTCAAAGTCAGCTATTTTCATGGAATCCCTCGTATGAATTAAGAATTTCGTAATTTTGTTCACTTCTGCTGGCAAAAAGCTTTCAATATTGCGTCCTGAACTATGCAAACATTCAGGGCGTATTCATAATTCCATGAAAATTGTAATACTCGTTCATCCAAGTTCCATTCACAGGTACAGTAGTATATTGCAGATAAAATTCAATTCAGAGAAATTTATAAGTGCTTTGAGTGAACGTCTTCTACTTTCTTATTTAAATGCCTCTTCTATCGAAGGTAAGCGATCATCATTGCAATTTGGACCTTAGAGACTGCTGCTCTGAAATGGGAGTCGGGTTCTTTCCAAACCACTGCCACAGGTCCCAACCAGGACGTTCTTCTGCCGGGAGCTCAGTTTTTTCTACAATAGTACATTAGAAAATAACTAACGAGTGGGATAAACATTTTTGCAAAATATACTATATTTAGGCTTCGATCAAATTCCGTACTATCGGTCAGATATACGCTCATGTTCGTCTTAAAATGGCATCCTTGTCAATCCAACTTGAAAGTCTCAAAAATTTGATAGTAGCACCCCTAAGTTAAAACAGTTTAATATCGGAGCACCCCCAAAATTTTAGAAAAGTCGGCGCCATTTAAACCAACTCACAAGGCAACCCAAACCTAGCAATTAGGTTCTGCTTATTTATCAAAGAATTTAGTATGAGCAATCAAAAGAGAAATACAGGTAAATACGTTGTCAAAAGAAATACGCCTTGAAAACCGTAAATCTGGTTCCAATCCATTTGGCAACGGCTCGGATTTAAACTAAATTGTTGACATAAAGCAAGACTCGTCTATACGCACTAATTCAGTCAAGTGCATCACATAATTCAATGTGAATGAATTACTGATGCTGTGATGGAGTGGGTTATTTTGGAATTTGTAGGGCCTCTCTCTCAAATTTAGAGACCAAACTTTCCCTCTCGACTGTTATTTAACGCGATTGTAGAAGCAATTGAAAAGTATATTTCGCGGCAATCTTATTTCCAATGTGAAAACTTCCTTGGGCGCGCTTCGCTCGTTTGATGGAAGTTGCCTTTTGTGGAACTGTCAGACTTTTGAATTAGTATAACTGACTATGCAGACGTCTTATTGACCAATCAAGCACTTTTTAAGGTAGAGACAATCCCGGCAGCAATTTAACAATTATTTACCATGGCACTGCGCCAACGGCCTTACCATGTTGAATCCATTAGAGCAGAGCATGTTTCAAACTGCGGCAAACTTGGTAGTGTGCACAGCGTTGGAAGGGGAACATGGTGGGGCATGATAACGCTCTTAGGCAGCCTGAGTGCGTGTCGAGTCCTGGTCACCACCGATTTAATCGTGTGACTTTACCATGTTCCCCAAGTGGTTCGGAATTCACAATAATCAGGAGGTCCACCCTGTCAGTCAACTCCCCTTTCCCCGAGGTGAAAGAGTCTGCCCTTAGGGTGCCTCAAGTTAACAAACAGACTCACTCCCCCCGCCCGGCTGACAGGGTTGCTTAAAGCAGAAATGCTGAAAGCAGGCGTTAGAAACAACAATACCATGGCACTGCAGTACTCATAATTATTTATTACAGCGTTTATACTAATTGATAAATGGAAAAGCCTGTACGAGTTCACTAGTACCGGTTCGTTTCACATGTGAACCCGAGGCCCATGAAAAACAATGTAAAATATCTTGGCGGCATCGGTGCGTGATAGAATCCCATGGCGGCAGCGGCGGGTGTATTGATTTCAACCCGTATATATAGACTGAACGACACCATTCATTATTTGATATCATTAACTCAGTTACCCAACTGTCACTGTCATTATCAATTCGTCAACTGGACTGGACACGGGCCGCGGCATACGGGGTTTAGTCAGGCGGAGAAGGGTCCAGGCGGTTCACCCCCCCCCCCACCCCCCCCCACCCCCCCCCCACTCATTGGTTACGAGTGTTCCTCATATAGCAGCCTAATGTCAACGACCCCACTGGAGGAACGAGGTACAGAATGACGAAATATGTTGGTAGAGGCTGGCCAGAGGAATAACAAGGACTGGGATGCCTGGATAGGGGTGGTGCGAGAGGCCAATGCCCATTCCGAACTGTAAGAAAGAAAGAAAATTGCCCATATTTTCCATATGGGCGAATTTTGGGCCTTTCGGCCCCCTCTTACAATCAATACAATTTTATATGATATTTCATAAAAACCAGAGTCTAATGATAATCTAACCCTTTGTGAAAATTTCCCACATTGTTCTTAAAATGCTGTACCCTAGTGACCAGACTACCACGCTCTCTTGCCCAACCATGGCATTACTAGAATAATATTCACACACTCGCACAGAAATTCCTCCCCCTAAAATTTGATTCAATGAAACAGGAATACAGGCCTATGTCAAAAATAAAAGAACAGGGCCCGTATAAAGACCGAATCTACGAATAACTAACGGGACGGGAATAACCCCTTCGCCCCCCCCCCTACTACAGAGCAGTAAATGGTGGTAGCCCCCTTACATTTGAAACTGATCCAGTCTGTCACGCCAAAAGGCAAAACTTCAAACAGTCGTTTAACCAATAACAATTTCAAAGTAAGGGTGTACTATCGATGATAAATTTCAATTCAGTCGTTTAAAAATTCGGTAGAATGACACCACATTAACTTGGTCCAACCCGACATATTTTACTAACAGCCTCATTTACTTTGTCAAAAATAGATTTTTAAGATTAACGGATGATCGCTTTTTAGAATGAGCGCGTGCGTCATTTAATTCAATGTTATTTTTAACATAATTTTGAATACGGTAGCTACCTTTCTAAAGAGGCAATCGGAAGTGGGGGGGGGGGGGGGGGTTTCCCCAGCCCATTTTCTTTTAAAGTTAAAAAAAAAATTTTCACGGGAAAATCAATCGTAGAGCTATAGTATATAAAATGGCTTATTGCTAGAATATTTCCCAAGGGGGCAAATGGTTTCGGTTTTGCAACATAAAAACCAGGTGAAACCCGCCCTAGACACGAAATGTCACGAAATACTCACCCCGTCAACATCATTAGATCGTATATGGATAATGTAAACATTGAGGATTCATTATTCGTACTATAATAAAAGTAAGCTAGCCATAATGTGACAAGAAACAAATAGCAGCGTGTAAAATATATGAAAATTGCTCAAGGATTGGAACATAGCCATCTTGTGACAGCAAAATCTTGCCACAAACAACACAATGAAGACGTAGGTAGGCTAAGTATTTCAGTAAAAAAAAAAAAAAAAAATGGCCGATGACTCAATCGGAATAGCGACGTGACAAATGGTAAATAAAATGAAAACAAATTACAGACAGAGTGGGCTCAACTCACACACGTTTTGTGGGTTATTTACATACAATGTCTCATTCCTGGGCTTCTAGACGGCCTGGCAACCACCACAGTTCAACGCACTTTTCTTGTTTTACGAATTACGATCCAGTCACAGTTTAGGACTTCTCATCAGTTAGTTATTTAAATTTAAATAATTAAAATTTCCACTCATGCCCGCACTTGGTTAAGTCATGTTTTCGCCAAGCAGTAAGCTTGTTTCAGCTTGTCCATTATCGCTTATAGCCGGAATGGGTTGACATGGAGGTCGTATACCAATTTTCCAATGACCAAAAATGCAAACGGAAACATTACAAATCAAATTTATTAAATTAAACAACATTTACATAGCTTACAATATTACAAATTGAATCAAGCTCAATCAACGCACGAAATACCATGGGGTTGCTGGCATTGGGCAGGGACCATACCATTAGGCGGGGTTTCCGCATGCGTCAATGGTCAATGAGAAATATGGTTTTGACGTGGTAGCAGACATTTTTAGTATGTCTGTAATGTCTGCTAAAACGTCAAATTCATATTTCTCATTGACTATTGACGTATGTTGAAACCCCGCCTAAGAGCATTATTATGATTAGCTATTGAAAACCATAACTCTATTACCTTCCACGGTACCTGATGATAATGATGAAGATGATTCTAATAATAAACAAACTAATAAAGCTCGAAAATGCGATGACGCCAATGGTACCGAAAACTTTTCAGCAAATTATCGGTAAGGGGAAAAACCTTACAGGTGTACAAAATCTAGGTATCATTCAGACAGTTGTAAAAAGAAGAAGGGTTCCTCTACATTTAGTTAAACAGGCCTAGTATATGATGACCGCCATTAACACAGATTACAACTTATTCACAGTTATGTAAATCCACCGGACACCCCACACTGCAGGTTTTTATATTTTATACAAATCAAATTTATAACTGTTGTAGTGCCATTAGTAAATAGTATGGTTGGACACAGTCACAGGCCACGGTGTGGGCCCATAGGACAGTGGACCTCCTGATTATAGTGGATTCCGAACCACTTGGGAAACACAGTGAAGTCACACGATTAGTTCGGAGGTGACCAGGACAAGTCCTACAATGTTTCCCTACCGGCACTGTTCACACGACCAAGTTATCTGCAGCTTTGAACCTGCTCTGGTCCGCTGGATTCGACTTGGTATGGCTGCCGGCGTTGTAGTGCCATACCGCATACATATCAAAATGTAGCGGAACACTACTTCTTTCTACCAGAGTCTCAATGATAGCTCTCTATTTCCTCAATAAGGCGTTGCCGCAAGGCTGTAGCCCGAATTTTTTTTCGGGAGGGGTCCAGCTGACGTCACAGGAGGTGAGGTAACCTCAATACACTTAAAACTCCATTCTATCTAATGTACACTGCAAATATTTCGGGACTCTGGACCCCTCTGGCTACGGCCTTGGGTAGCGAGTCCCTTCACACCATGCTTTAGGAGACCTATCATAACTTAACACAGGCATTACCAACAGAAGTGACTGAAGAGGTTATTCGGATACATTCATTTAGTTGCGTAAGTGCGATTATTCTTTTTGAATAAAACAATTTTCCAATGAAATTTGTTTTTTTACACCTATAAGGTTCTCCACTGTTGCTGTACCTTAACTAACAGACTACTGAGATATTCGGGGGTCTATATAGTGCCACTGAAGATATCAACCGGCTATTCATGCTACCAAAACATAGCCAATAGTTGCCCTTAAGGCGCCCATTCCACCGACCGGCTAGGGCTATTTTCAAAAACGGTGACGTGGTAGCAGACATTCAAGACTTAAGTGGCGTTTCCACCGACCTCGCATTGCAGAATGCAAATGACATTGACGGAAATGTTTGTTTTTCTTTTTATAGAAATCTATTAAAATGTTTGTAATTAACATATCCCATGACGCCATTTTTTAATTTTAGTTTGTTTGTTTGTGATTTTACTGTATGATCACTGATCAATTTTAACTATGGCATAGAGGAAAATAAATATTTCCGTCAATTCTGCAAAGCGAGGTCGGTGGAAACCCCGCCTAAGTCTTGAATGTCTGCTACCACGTCACTGTTTTTGTAAATAGCCCTAGCCGGTCGGTGGAATGGGCGGCTAAGTGAAAGAGTGGGCCGAAACTGTGAAATTGAAGAACATTTTCTTCCTTTCTTTCTTTTTTGTTCACAGCTAATAGCGATATTAAAAACAGTGGTGCTCCCTCTGAAAACAGCGGGGACGTTGAGTTACAGATTTTATCTTTTGTTTATCACACGGCGGTTCCTTATCTCTCTTATGCACTCCACTTCATCGTTCCCACCATTATCTGCAGTGGCGAGAAACTTTAAGTCCCGTGGGCAAACTAACCTTAAATTTACCATTACAGTTTAGCGTCCCATCGAGCAATGTTTTGCGAATTATGGCATTTACTCCAAGTTACTTTTTGTCTCAGTTTTTATTAACATCCTGGAGATATACCCAGTTTCATCCCCTTTTGCTTCTGCTGGTCTGGGAAATGGGAAATTTATTATAGCGCAGTGACACAATGTTGCAAAAGTTTTGAAAACAGCTTGTTCATTTGAAATGCTACTGGTAGTCCGAGATCAGGTTCAGGTATATAAGTAATATATATACTCATCTGTTATTTGAACGCAGGCACGTAATCAGGGGCTTGGGGGCTGCAGCGAAATTCCTTGGTTTTACATTAGATAGGATTGAACTTACCAGACGTGCGATCTTTTACGATATGCTATTGGTTCGCAGCCCCCCCCCCCCCGAAAAATCTAAAAATTAAAATGGCCCCACTTGAGATGTGACAACTATTTTAATTAATTTCTTGAGAACGAACGAATTAAATTATAAAATTTCTCGTAGATTATAAAAAAAAACAGAAAAGGTGAGCAAAGTTAAATAATTGAAAAAAATCAAACATTACGGGGTACGGAAGGAAGAAAAAATAAAAATTCAAAATGTAAGATATTTCGGTCAACTTATGATGAAAAATAAGGAATAACCGCCTTTAATCAGTTATCGTATTACTGTTCAGTTATGATTAATAAAAATCGTACCATTAACCTAAATATGTTTAATTTTCGTGAGATATGAATCCTCCGAAACAATACTTGCCTTAGACACGAAGAAAATAAAACTATGCGATAACATCACTTTTTATAGGGCCACGCACTCAGGTACCCAGCTTTAACCCCAATAATACCCATTTTGATTTTCAAGCTGCGATAGGAAAACCTCTGACCTGAAGTAGCTGTTTTGACAAACACGTGTAACCAAAACAATGCGCTCTTCAAAAACTTAAATTGAAGACACTCAAACACCACTTGTATCCTTCACGATGTGTCCGCTGATGTTTACTTTGGCGTAGAATAATAAAAATAAAAAGCGACCATCCAAGCCGCAATGTTTCGGTCAACATGTCATAGGCCCGGACACGTTAAGTAAGTAAGTAACGATATGATATCATGGCTGTGCCCAGGGGGTGGTCCATGGGGTCCGGACCCCCCCCCCCCGAAATAAATTTTTGTATGTAAACCTGTATGGTTTGGAGAATTTATCCATTAATTCATTAATAAATCACGTAAAATTTTTTTAACCCCCCCCCCGAAATCAAAACCTGGGCACGGCCTTGTATGATATATAGCTTGTTGATGTATAGCTTAAAATGGAACCCAAAATAAAGATCCGGTCCGAGTTTACTCGAACATGCTTTCCAATTTATAAATTAGTAGATAGACATAATGCTTAATTTCATAGTAAATGATTTCCCTATGGTTAAATATCGGATCCCCTGGGGGAGGGGGGTCCACCTCAATATATTAAAATCCCCTTAAAACTCAATTGCATATTCTGGAACTAACAGAGTAATGCTTTGTAACAGTAGGGAACGCAATGTATTGGAGCGTGAATTTTCCATTATTTCTTCAAAAAATAATTTTTTGCACAGAACCAAATATTTTTTTTGGAGAGTAAGCTGTTTGGTTATGCTACTCTATTGAGCACCTAAAACATACCTGAAGGTAGAAATCATCGATAGAAAAATTATTTTTCAGCCATTTCATGAAAATTGACTTATTTTTATTTTTTTACCCCCAGAAGCAAACTATCAAGGGGCAAGCGACTCCCCGCATTTTATTCAAATTAATGACGAATACAATATATGTGAATTTAAAAGAAATAGTTGGAGCCGTTTTGGAGAAAAACGTTTTTTGGCGCTTTTTGAGAATAAAACCCCCCAAAAATTGACTTAGCCCAACAAAAAAAAGTCCCGAGGTATGTTTTTTTTTAAACTTACATGCCAAATTTCATCAAAATCGACGGAGTAGTTTGCCCGGAAATCGATGAACAGACAGACAGACAGAGCGACAGAACGACAGACAGACATTTCATAAAAATCACTTTTTTGGTTCCAGGGACCTCAAAATGTGTAAATCCGTTGAAATCTTGGAGTCGTAACTTTTGACCGCCACAAAGCTTTCCTTATTCTACGTATAAATTGGAAAGCAATAAACAAGTTATGTATAACCCAAGCGCTAGTTAGAAAAGTTTACGGAAACGTGGTGCAAGTCTTGCGTTGTAAATTTGCAACCAAACAATGATGTAACATCGAAACAAGCATGGACAACACCATGTTGCTCAACATTAATGTAACCATGGCAACTGAAAATAGTACTGACTGGAGGGGCGACTACACAGGGCGCTGCGTTTACGCTGAGTTGTGCCAGACCCCAAAGGCTTTCCAAAAAGGAAATATTAGAAATCAAATTGGACGCGAGCACTCTCTTCCAATTTTTCATTTTTTTTTTTTTTTTTCATCTTGTTCCTGATATATTCCCGGTTAGGGAGTTGTCTAAAATGCTAATCCATCTATATAACCCTATTGTTGAATTTTTTATCAGCTGGTTTTTACGCATTCCCGCAATTGTTTAATTCGGGGGGCCCCCAGTGGACACTTCTTGCACTATAAACATGGGAAAGAATAACGTAATCATATTTGACTGCCTCATAAACGAAGTCTTGACATCGGCAAATTATTCTGAATTCTAATTCTGCTCCAATTTGGCATAATATAACGAATATTCCGATTAATATGACAGTTATTGTAAAAACGTAATTTTGAATAGTACTACATGTCATCGACAAAGCTATTTAGCTATCTCTCTCATTAATAAAATGGATCAATGTACGGAAGAATCGACAAGTAGTGCATTACATGCGGGTAAGAACATAGTGCGCATGCGTCAGGGGGGTAGCTGCTACACGCTATTATTATTTTTATTTTATATAATATAATTATTTTATATAATATAATAATAATAATAATCTCATCGTGGAAAAGTTATTACTTTGTACAGTTTTACGTAATAAAATATAAAAACACAACCGGTTTCGGCTCACGCCATCGTGAAGTGCAATTGAAAACAGAACAATATAACTGAATATACTTTCACGTCCTTATAGAGGCCTATGTACATGTGCCTTACATGATCTATTATCTCTTCATATTCATTGTACAGTAGTCATAAATTAATTAATAATGGCTTTTTAGTTATGTCACTTAGCTAACCTAGCCGGGCGGAGTTAGGGATGAATCCCTCTCTTAGACGCAACTAGGTAGACGCGGGACCACAACCTATAGGCCTGCTGAAAATTATGATGGCACTTGGAACACCTTGTTTATTCGAAAACTTCCATAAGCGGAACATCGAGTTTATCCGATTTTTATTAGTGTTCCAAGTGCCATCCTATCGTGGTCGGGTAGTACGAGCCCTTTGAAGCAAGGCTAGAAAAGGTAGCGAAATGGCTCGATTCAACAACAACATGCCCAATACAAAATACAAACCCCAACTTTTGCACAATATCATCAATGTGAAATTGTAAGGCAAGAACATCCCATTTTTTCATATATTAAAGCCAGCTGCTGGGAACGCTCAAAGTGGGTCAATCCAATTTCAATACCGATTTGCCGGCCACTCAACAAATCTATTTATGCTAAACCAGATAGAATGTCAAAAAGGAGTTTTCAATTTGTCAAAAAGCGGTAAAATTCGAGATATAGCAGCATCGTTTACAACGGATCGCGGCAATTTCTCAACCTGTCATACCCCTCTGCCCCTCCAAGGAAAAGGTCCGGATTTCCACCCCCCGCCCACTCCCTCTTCCTCCTACTCCTCTTTTCAAACTGCTGACGCTGCGTAGCTTCTCCCAAACAAAGTTATCCCCCCCCCCCACACCTTCAGGTTATTCCCAATCCTCTCCATTGAGTTTTCAGACCTGGCTTTTCCTGACTTAGGCAGATAAAGGTTCCCAGGAGGGTTGGAAAGGCGTTTTGTCCCATAATCGTCGCTAAGTTTTTTTTTTAAATACAGTTCTAATGCAAAATGAGCCGGGGTAGTCCAGCAGCCCCGGCACGAGTATAAAGGAGGCAAACGTACCTGCAAGTTTAGAGTTAGTTCTGGATTTAAGTAACTTGTAAATAAATGTTTTCTATGGCATGGGAGCCCTAATTGCATCTTGATGTATTTTTGTATTTATTTGAAATAAAGAATTTTATTATTTATTATTATTATAATTGTAGTTGGGAACAACCTTCGTGTAATTATCTCTCCAATCCAATATGGCGTGAACCCCCTCCCCCCGCCCCCCCAATTCTGCTGTCAACATACGTCACGAGTGGGGAAACTTGTGTGTATATGCACAGCGCAAACTGCCTAGGAGACTAAACAGATAGAAAGAATACTACCTGGCAGGCCTAGGGAGCGTTGGAGCGACTTGCTAGAAACTGTCAGGCCTCGACAATGGGCAGCAAGCATCAATGGATCGGCTCCAGTGACCAAATTTGGGGACCGGAGCGGCCAGAATTCCGCCGAGAATACAGTTCATACATTTTCCTCTCTACCCCGGTGTGTTAATTTATTGCTTTCCAATTTATACGTAGTATAAGGAATGCTTTGTGATGGTCCAAATTTTCGATTCCGAGATTTCAACGGATTTATAAGTTTTGAGGTACCAGGAACCCAAAAAAGTGTTTTTTACGAAATATCTGTCTGTCGCTCTATCTGTATGTCTGTCTGTCTGTGCGTCGATTTCCGGGCCTACTCGGTCGATTTTGATGAAATTTTGGATGTAGGTTCACAAAAATCATACCTCGGGACCTTTTTTTATTTGGGGCTAACTCAATTGGGGGGTTTATTTTCAAAAAACTAAAAAAAAACGTGTAAAAAAATTATTTCTCAAGTACGGCTCCAACGATTTCTTTTAAATTCACATATATATTAGTCGTTATTAATGTTAACAAAATGTGGGGGGTCGCTTGCCCCTTGATAGTTTGCTTCTGGGGGTAAAAAATTAAAAATAAGTCAATTTTCATAAAAAAAAAACTTTTCTGCCGAACCTTTCTATATCAATGATTTCTACCTTCAGGTATGTTATAGGTGTTCAATAGAATAACAAAAACGGGCAGGTTGCATTCCCAAAAAAATATTTGCTTTTGGGCAAAAAATTATTTTTTGAGAAATTATGGAAAATTCACGCTCCATTACATTACATGACATGTGCCATTGTTAGTACTGTTACAATGTATTGGTCTGTTCGTTCCAGAATATGCAATTGAGTTTTAAGGGGTTTTTAATATATATTAAGGTGAACCTCCCTCCCCTCGAGGGATCTGAAATTTAACCATAGGGAAATTATTTCCTATGAACTTACACATGTGTAAGTCTAAATTGGAAAGCATGTTCGAGTAAACTCGGACCGATTCTCTTAATTAGTGATAATATAATGTTATTTAACCTTCTACGCTCGTGCTATGCCTATGCCTACACATAGGGATTGGTAGGGATCTCAACTACAAACGGGAAAGTACAGTATAAATCCCGAGAGTCATGAAATGTAATGAAGAAATTAACAGGAAGTCGAATATTAGTCGCCGTCTCAATAGGCAGATGAAATCTTCCTAAAACGCCAGGCACAACTACCTAATGGGGGTCTAGGCTTGAGGACTTGTAGAGGATCGCCCCTCTTGACTACCGCTCTATTTGGGTAGTTGTGGTCAGCAACAAACAAAGTTTTTCCCATACCGATTGAAGGTATTAAACCTACCCATTGGAGTTATGAGCCCAGCCTAGATTCCCCCTCCCCCCCCTATATATAGAGTCTCGAAACTCAAATTTCTGTTTCATATTCTAGCTCTCTACCTATACTGGGCAATTCCTGATTCAAGCGGAAGCTGTAGGCACCTCGACCCCAAACATTGAAGCATTAGGTACTTTATGTTAATTAAATTGGCGAGGAAAACTGTCTAATTGGCTAGTACTTCCAGAAAAAATGCATCCATATTTAATTGAATTACCTATTTTCTTAACTACTTTATGTGGAGCGCCGGCACCTTAAGCAAAATGACCCAGTACTTCAACACAAGTTCCGTAGGTATCTACAAGAGATTGCAATTAATAATATTAACTGCCGATTAACATAATGATAATGATGGTAAAACGGTGCAAATTTTCCATGGACCATTACTCAAGTGTCGGCCGACCATCGTGGCAGACTCGATGGCCACGACATGTCCAGATTCCAGCCTGCTCAGCTGGAGTCAATGTATCGTTCAGCATTTAACAGGTTCCAGGCTCCAGAGAGCTAATGGACTCGTTTCCGCTATATGGGTTATTGTTCGCAACGCATCGCAAAGATTTCCTTCTCTTGCCTCCATTGTTCAATTATGAGCTTTTCAAATCTCAACATACTGTTAGAAAAATAAGCATATAGTAGCATGAGGATTTCGACTTAGGGTAAATCCAAATCTTCTCCAGTCCAGTGTAATTTGTCTACTGCAATGATTTATTCGATCCCAAACCATTGGACAACTTTATAAACAATAAATAAATAGTGACTTTCGTTCCATTACTAAGCCAATCTTACGGAGTTAGTGCTATAAAGCCCTCTCTTACACACAACTAGGAAGGCCCGGGGGCTGGGAACACTTGCACAGCATGGCCAGAAAATGTGGGTCTCGAACCAACGTTAACGTTTCGGGTGAAATTCATATTCCTTACCACTACTCTACATGTCCTGACGGCTAGCTGAAGTCACCATAAAAACGCTCGCTCATGAAAAATGGAGAATCTTTTAACGACAGGAATAATGCTTTTGGTTCCAATTAATGACGGCAAATCAAGAAGAATAATTTTTGAAGAATATTACTATAGGAATCAAAAGGCTAGTATGCTTATGCTTAACCATGAGAAATGTAAATAAACAATCATTTTCATATTGTTTAGTGGCTGGATCCAACACTACTCGTACAAGACTTCGCCCAATTTCAATTGAGAAATGCTTGACTTACTTTGGCTTAATGAGGCGCGATCAGCCCAGGGGGACTTTTGGCCGCCCTGACAACTTCCCTCCATCTCTGTCGAGTGTGTAGATTAACAACTATGCATGTTAATAATGTATTATGCATGCCCAAGTGTTAATAAAATCAATTACGGCAGTGAAACGCTAAACCACACACACACACACAACTACACATTAAATAAAATATAAGCCGGAACACTCGCAACAAGAAAGCGGTACATGATGGGTCCGGTGCTACATAAAGAACCGGTACGAGTGAATCCGTACATGGTTTCCTATTTATCAATTAGTATAGGTACCGACATAGATGCTATGGGTAGTTCAATGTTAAATAATTGTCCTTGTGGAATAAAAAAAAATGGTTGGAGCCGTTTTTTGAGAAAAACTTTTTAGCCGTTTATTTTAATTTTTGGAGGGTAAAACCCCCAAAATTGAACTAGCAAAAAAAATCTATGACTTAATTTATGCAAACCTACTGTACTTGTCAAATTTCATGAAAATCCACAAGTCGACGAGACACACAGACATTTCGGAAAAACCACTTTTTTTGTTTCTGGGACCTCAAAACGTGTAAATCCAATGAAATTTCGAAATCGTAAATTTCGACCATCAAAGAGTTTTCCTTACACTAACATATACATAGGAAAGAAAGAAAATAAAATGAATGGCGTCATAGGCTCGCAGCATATGAAATATTAGATAGTATTCAATTAGGCTATAGAAGGAACGAGAGAAATTATACGTGGTCGAGTCTCGAAGGGTTTATTATTCGATAGTACCTATAGCTCACGTGCGTGAAGATTGGCCTGGTACATGCAGGCTTGTACCATAATGTAGCAAAGCCTGGCTTGTCTGCTGGTTAACATGGTAAACTACGTGCCTACACAGCCCTTTCTCACACTCCACACTATACGTACCACACTATACGTACAATCTACCGGAACTAACGTCAAATTTATTAAGCTTATTATAAGATTTCGCATAGCCGCTCAGCCTACGCCTTCAGAATACAGATAAATTCCCTGCCCATAGTAGGACCCAAGATGCGTCACCTGCATAGGGTTTAGGCTCCGTCTGAAAAAGACATCAAGCGAGACTCTTCAGGAGGCTTCCGCGAGTTGGAAGTACTTAGATGGCGGAGCGTATTACAAAACAGAGAAGACTGGAGGTGCGTTGAACAGACCAAAGCCCATCAAGAGCTGTACCCAGAAGAAGAAGAAGAGTAGGCTATAATTATAATAATTAAGTCTTTATTGAAAAAAAAAATAACCATAGAAACATCGAGATTAGGGGCTATGGCCATCTCTTACACCTAACTGCACATATCAACGATAGCTTAAAGGAAATATTTGAATATAATAAACTTTGTGCATTCATACCGAATATCAGTCACAACTCACACTAATTCAATTTCGCTATCATCGACATTCATTTTCTCATCCATTGGTTATAGGTCATAAAAACTGGTTTGATTGTAAATAATAAAAATATAAAATAAGAGAATGATTTATTTATTGTGTTGACCGGAATGGCTACGGATCCGATGGCGGGATAGACCAAGAAACTGATGGAAGACGAGAAGACCATGGGACAGATTGAGGGTGGCCTGAGAGAGATGGCGGCCTGGCAGGGGAAGACGAGGGACCATGACATCTGGGAGGCTGTACAAGGCTGCGAGAGTCTAAAGCTCCACCCGAACTGTAGCACCTGAACAAGAGGAAGGAGAAGAACCGAAATGGCGCCAATATCAACAATGAAGAAGCCCAGCGAAGAGTTCCCACGCAGAGTCTCCCACCGATGTCTAAACTTGCGCCCTCGTAAATCCCTTGCTTATTTTTCGTAGGATTAAGTTGTCAGGGCTGCATCTGTTCGTATGCTCAACAATAAGCCTTTTAATTTTTATGAAAAGTCAAGCAGA
Source organism: Psococerastis gibbosa (assembly GCA_963971405.1). Taxonomy (NCBI): domain Eukaryota; kingdom Metazoa; phylum Arthropoda; class Insecta; order Psocodea; family Psocidae; genus Psococerastis; species Psococerastis gibbosa. The sequence goes on along the minus strand of OZ020491.1, from coordinate 12,503,801 downwards.
CATACAATATTTTAGATTTAGGCTATGATGGTAAAAACAATGAACGCCGTAAGTATTGTATTTCATCATTAAAAATCTGCACTTTCTACTCCTCTTGATTCCTTAGCTATACGTTGCTAATTTATGCTAACTCGAATTAGCTTAGCAAATTAGCAATACACTATCCTAACGTAAAGAAACACCCTTTATATTCCATGACAATTATACCAAAGAAGGGAAACCAAGAAAACCTGGACAGGGCAGGGCCTGAGCCCAAGATCTATTCCTTGCCCAGGCACGCTTTCTACTAACAAATCTAATTGGTTCCCAAATTGCTCCCTAGCTTGTTAATTGGGTGTTTATCTGAAAAGTGGCCTGTAGTCCAATAAGTAGGTGACTTCCGGTACTTAAATGCCTAAATCTCCTCAGTTTTGGGTGTTATATAGGTACACATAATTGAAAACATTTGCGGCTAAGTTTTTGTGATATTTCCGACCCTAAGGAAGTGACATATAAAAATGAAATAAAGCAATTTTTAATTTTCCCGCGCTTTGTCCATTTCCTCTACCACTGGAAGTCACTGCATAACAAGTATTGTTACTTGAACGATGGCTTCATCATTCTAGTTTAATTTAATACACAAGGACAATTCTGTTCAGTACATTAAATAGAACTCGTGTGCAAAGTTTTTTTAGATTTACTTTAATTAGTTTTCCATAGGGAGAAGAATGGAGAACAAGCAGCTGCAATGGTTCGGCCCCGTCTAAAGGATGGACGAGAATAGGACCACTCGGAGGTTGGCGGAAGCAAGGCCCCAAGGTAGAAGACTCATCGGCAGACCGAGGACAACCCTCACCCCCCCCTCCGCTGCGCACGCGGCACTAAGGGGGGGAAGAGGAAGAAGAAGTTTGAGGTAAAAGGACTTAACACTGCAGTACAATGTTGGCGGGCCTCAAATGAAGAATGAAAATAATCCTCTCCCATTAAGTATAGCTTGGACAAACTTCAATTCAATCAGAGGGCAACTGAATTAATGTAATTGTCACCTACGGACGCAGAAGTGGGCCCGTGGGTTAATCAGAACAGTGCTGCCAACGAAGCGGCATGGTCTTCGTCAATATTCCACAAGCTCGCGTGTCAACAGCGAGGGGGTGAGCGCCGTGGGGTTGCTGCACCTGCAGCTATTTGTTCTTTATCCCCCCCCCTCCCCCCGTGCTCGGTTGTTTGCTAACCTGCCGCACTCGGTTTCATCAACATTTAACAACTTTGGGACTGAGCACGGTTCTCCTATAGACTCAGAATCGTGTATTTACGGATGCTGCGAGTAGAATAGGAGTATACACGGGACGGCGCCTAGCTTTCGGCCAACTAGCTGAAAATTTATGACTTCATTGGCGAATAAAATATGTTCTCAGCCGCATGTGGGGCAGTTCAAATAATATGAATGATTTGGTTTAGCTACATAACTGTGGGAGGGTATGTGCTGACAAGGGGGTAAACAGTTCAGCCCCCATAATCTATATTCACAACCGACCAATCCAGTCCAACAAGACAAGTTAACAAATTATAATGGAGAAAGCTCGTCGGTATAAAAGCTAGTGATGGTTCGTAGACACGTGGGTTAGCTCCAGTACACCTCATTTTGGGTTCGCTGGCATGAGGCTGTGCTCTCACAATGGAAGTATAATATAAGCCCAATGTAACTTCAGTAGCGTATCTAGAAGAGCAGCGCTCAAGGAGGCAGGAAGGATGGCCGAAAGACGACATTGTCCCCTCCCCCCTCGTCCAAGGTTTATCCATAGCGTATTATTCATAGTAAACCATTTCAGCTCCGGGAATGGGCCAAATTACTCCTTGACTGCCCATTTTGGGTCCCCTCAAAGAGAAATCTTCGTCCCTCCAGCCGCCCCTCTAACTCGAAGAACTGAAGAACTGAAGAAATGTACATACTGTACATCGACTGCAACCATGGACGGCTTTCAGTGATAGTTGTCAATCACAGTTGTCTTCCATAAAATGAAGAGAGTAGCGTCATTGTCCAAAGAACTTGTTTTCAGTTGCCACGATTTTCTCTGACACAAAACCCCGGAATTTTCAATGGGAAAACTGTCAGGAGAATTTACCCACAGGCCACCACAATGGCCAAAACCTATCTCCGTTTGGATGACTTCAAAAGTCCAAACAAATCATACCAGTATCTGTACGTCCATTTGGAAAGATAAAAATTCAATTCCTTGTCAACGAAGCTGGAAAGGGGTTCGAATTTACGAGAACAATTTTTTCCCGACAACATTATCAGGCACCCAGGCAACCCAAGGAGGTAAAAAAACATAGATTGTTACAAAATAAGGTCGTCTCCGTTTTCTAGACGCTCTAATTTCCGTGAGACCACCCTGTTTGCCTTAACTGCAGGTCGATAAACTGGCACGTCTCTTGATTGCGTGACCTCTACTCATTAACAAAAAATAACAGAAGTACTAAAAGTACCTGCAGTCCCTCCATTCCACGGACATTACAGAAAGTGAAATATGTTTTTACATTTTTAAGCGATATAATAGGCTTAGTACAATGTGATATAGTAATTACCCTAATAATACTGCCTCTTTTCCTAAATTAATTAATTCCTCGCTCTACAGTCTCAAATAATGCCTTATGAAAAATTCCTAATATTTACAAGTTTTCCAAAAAAACAGACTATGATCGGATTGCTTTCCTATTATTTTTTAAACTCAGTTAGATGCTCTAATAGTTAATAATTATTAATTAATTAAATAAGTACTAATATTTCAGTAGGTGAGAAAATGTAACTTTACTTCGAAAGTTCGAAATCATGTATTTTTCATAGGACCAGATCATGGTGTTGGTTGAACGAGGAATCAATTAATATAGCCGCCTTTTGTATATATTAAATGGCTTTGGAATAGAGCAAAACAGGGAAACAAAATTTGATGGTAATTGGTAAGAGCTGCCCTCAAAATAACAGCCAATGAAATGTGCATCAACAAAATAATGTCATTTAAAAAGGTTTGACTAAATTTTTAATGATGGATGACAAAAGACACTCATTGAGCCGTCAGAATAATGAGACATGGAGGGCTGCACAAACAGACGGACGGGCTAGACAAATATTGGGTTTAACGAGGGGAAATACAAAATAGAAATGGGGGCAAGTGGCCCATAGATAGCCCCCCTCCCCATCCCCGTTATAAGTAGGCCTATTTTTAGAACGACTCGTCTCCTCACCTGCAGCATCCTCATAGCTGTCTATTTTTAAGAAATATGATTTTCTGTGAAACAAAGAATACAGAAGGCTAGTTCGGTACAAAACTGTCATAAATTCCTAGTTACAGCAAGAAATCCGCGGACATAAGAGATTTTTTACTTTTTTTATTTTTCGCAATGCATTGTACACATTTGGGAGCTATTAATGGGAGGTTATAAAGGGAACAGTCACCCCACGTGTGAAAGGATTGGCTTAGGCGCTTATTCCACCTACGTCAATAGTGCATAGAAAATGTGATATTCACGTGGTAGCAGACATTAAAGACAGTCTAAAAATGTCTGCTACCACGTCAATATCACATTTACTATGCACTATTGACGTAGGTGGAATAACCATGTCAAGAGCTTCGTCTACATAGCTCAGCTACCCCCCCCCCTCCCCAAAAAAAATGGGCTGGATCCGTCCCTGAGCAGAAGTAAGCAACACCAATAAAATTAGTGACGACATAGATCGAATAAGAATAATAGCAACAAACAGAGCATACTTCGCGAACCTGAGGTTACTCAAGACAAGCCTTATATCCAGAGCCACTAAGTTAAGCATATATACCCTTATCAGATCTATTGGAACAGACGGCTCGGAAACCTGGAATCTTACTGTCAATGACGAACTACGAGCATTGGAAAGGAAGATAATAAGGAGGATCTATGGACCTCTATGCGAAGACGGAGGGTGGTGTATAAGAAACAAGCTTACCACTGACAGTAACAGGCGTAAGAATGACTTGACCAAGTTCGGGTATAAGTCAATTCTACGCTTAATGATTCTTCTAGTTGCCTACGCCAAGTTAAAGTTTCAAGTATTGTGGCTACGATGTAGATTTTCATTGTTTCTTTTTAGTAAGTGTGCATCTTTTGAAGGCCCACAACTCCAAAATAGGGGATTGAACAAAACGATCTTCCTTCCGTCCACGGTCATCAGTATCTTTTTGAGTTTTGGAACAATGAACCCGTGTTGTAATAGCGATTGTATATGCAAACTTCATGAAGTACCAATGTCTTCAGATCGGCTCACTTGGGGTACACGCACACTCATTAAATTCTGAGAGATGCTTCCACCATTGTGCTGCAGTAATAAAGTAGTGGGGGGGGGGGGGGCGCTGCAGACGCCATTTAACCCCATCCCTCCATCCTATTTCCCTAATGTGGTCCATCATCTCAGTCATTAAAGGCAGCTGAGACTACGCGCTTTTTCAACGGAGTGTATAATGGGGGAAGAGGGGGGAGGGCAGGGATGGGCAAAGAGGCTTTGCAACCTTTTGTTTATTGTATTTCTGCTGCTGCTACCGTCATCACGGATGACTCATTTATTTTGACGTATTTATCGTCCTTCACAGGTCCTCTAATGAGGATGATAGATTTATGGTTAAAATGCACGAGTAACACGCCTAATCCAGATATTATAGATAGTAGTCCAGTTGGTAAAGAACTTGAATATAAACCGGAATGTCGAGGTTCTAGTCTCGACACACAAATAAGAAAACGATCCGCCATCACCGGCAGGGAAAACGCAGCTGCCGGGAACGTTGCTGACTTCAACATCCCCAAACAGTAGTGCAGTGGTCAAGAAAAGAGGATCCTCTTACAGTGCTCAGGCGTAAGCCCTTCAAACCCGGTGCACACGGACATCAGACGCTGTGAAATGTCTCATGGGTACATGGTGACTATCGGTTAGTGCAAAAAAACCGTCTATATCAGAATATTTCTAGGTCGCTGGCGTGTCGGAAGGGAAAGTCGTCCACCTGCAACAAGCCAGCGACAAAAATCTGCTGCAGTAGACTCAGGGGTTATACACCAAACCATTTGCTCACATGACAAATGTCTCTGCGAATCACTGGCGTTCGAATCGTCCGTGTGTAACTGGCGTCTTGACCTCATGGCTTCTCGCGCCAAGGCGCTTTTTCGAGGATTTTCTGGGGACGGGTAGACAAACCGAACCGCACCAAATTACACTATTATACCCCGAATGGGTATAATACGGGTATTACCTGCAAAACAGACTAGTCTGAACATCAGTACCTGGCTGCGGGAGCTGGAGCTTGAAATAACTCGTTCCATGGAACTGGACAGCCTTTTTCGATGGCGCAGTTGGTGGCTTGTTCGTATTTGTGCGAGTCACTACGCACCATGCCCTCGGAGACCTGTCGCTACTCATTACAGGTATTACCTACTGGGCGACTGATGAGGTTATTCGGATAAAGTCATTGAATAATAATAATAATAATAATGTCTTTATTAAAAAAAAAAAAAAAAAAATGTAGATACAGCGAGATTAGGGCCTATGGCCCTCTCTTACACCTAACTGTACATATCAACGATATAGTTTGATCGAAATATAATTTTGTTAACTACATTCATACAGAATATCAGTCACACCTTTCATTCAAGATAACAGACATAGGTACTAGTAGTTCACACACACATTGTCTCACACATTCACACGCAGCCTTGCCTTGAACAACCGGTGACAGTGGTTTGCTGACTAAGGAGAAACTTGTAATAAATTTATTAATTTTTTTAATACGTTTAGAGAAGGAGAGGCACGAATTTCTATGGGTATCGAGTTCCATAGTGTAGAGGAAGAGATGAGAAATGAAGAGTGGAAGATTCGGGACTGAGAGAGATGGGTTAGAAGGAGGTCGTCCCCACGAGTATAATAGGCTCGCGAGGAAAGTGGAGTAAGGGACGAGAAGAATTATATGCGATTTATTTATATAAAACGATAAAATAAAATAAAAATGCCTAGGTGTACCGGCCCCACACCCCTTTCCAGGTGATTATAACAAATACTTACGTTACTATGGAGTAAACAACATTAATATCCCTCATTTTCGAAATTATGTCCTATCCCAACCTGTTCACCAATCTAAAGGCCCCCATACACGGTGCGTCCAAATGGACGTACGTCCAAAATTTGGCAGAAATCGTATCGTGTATGGGAAAACCCGACTGGACGTAGTGGACGGAAGCGACCAAGTTGGATTTCCAAATTTTTTGATGCCCACGTCCATGCGTCCACCCGTCCAATCCGTCCATTTAGTGGTCGTACCGTGTATGTGCATTGACTTTTAGCCTACGTCCATTTTTCCATGCGTCCAGTCCGTCCATTTAGTGGTCGTACCGTGTATGGGGAATCCTTAAGTCCAAATGGACGCGGACGCACCGTGTATGTGCATTTCTACATCTAAACTGCAATCAGTCGTGTGTCGGCTACCGTGGGGTAAACACGTTGCATACTAAAATATCAGATATGGGAACTACAGGCCAGTCAGAAGGTTCCAAAGTGAGTTGTTTTATCAAATTCAAGTGACTGATATCCCTCCTTGAAAGCCAACCTTTCTGCCACGTTTTTTTTCTTTAAATGTATATACAAACTGCGGCAGCGTAAAGTAGTTCCAATTCATTCATAATATTAATGTACACGTATACAAACACAGAACCAGAAGACAACAGGTGGTGGACTGTTCGTAAGTTTTTTAGCTCCCGTGTATGGGCTCCCAAATTGGACGTTCATCCAATCGGACGCACCGTGTATGGGGGCCTTAATGAACATATTAAATGTTGCGAAATTCTCTCATAGTGCGAACTGCGAACGTTATTTATTATAGCAAAACAATACATATAAAACACAGAACTAACATTAAACGTGTGGGGAAACAAGAAATTTCTGCACTAAGTAATTGGCCTATTACAGGCAATGTTTATTGAAAGCAAGTAGGCCCATCTATGTATACAGTACACTCAAGTACGGCAGTCCTTAAGCCCCACCTACACGAAACAACACAACGACTGGCATTATACTTTTACCGGACCACTCCCTGCGCCTGTAACGAGGGGCAACTGCCCACTAGTTTTTATTATATATTTTGGACCTAATTATTAGACAACGTAGGTCATTAGGAAAGCAGCTGGCAATGAGTTTGCCCACACAACTACTGTATTTTATGCTTTCAAATAGGGCAGCATGTATATGGCACGAGTTTTGATCTTCGGTTGAGCCATCAAATCAACTTATGGCAATTCAATATGTAGGCTAATGTATGAATGTGTACACAGTTTTCACCATACAGGCGTTTGGAGGCCCAGGGGGGATCAATTGTCACCCCCCCCCCCCTGCGATTGGTAAAATACGACACTGACACAGACTAAATCGATGCAACATTAAAAAATGTACCTAGTTGCTCCCCATCTCCCCCCTCCCCTGAAAAATATTCAAATGACGACCCTGACTGGCGGTGAATCACCACTGCAAGTTTGGAAGAATTTATTTGACCGCAATATTATGTACCATACTGAATGAATGAAAGAATTCTTTATTCTTATAGAATTGTACAGAACCCCAAGGGCCGATGAGCACGTACACACAACGCGAGTGAATTCTTAAATGGTATCATAGACGTTAGATGAGCCAAAATTTCGCGGCAATTCCTATTATCTAGCCATCTAGGCGCCACGGCCACAGCCTCACGCGGGACGCACACTGCTGGCTTACATGTAGTAGTGTAGTTGTCAGGGGTGAAAATGGCCTTCTCTCTTTTGTTTTGACTAACGTAGTAAGCAATAGTAATAACGCTTACCTTTTAGGCTTCCAGCGACGTTTGAGGACACCCAACATGTGGGCTAGAAGGAGCCAAAACACGCACTGTAGGACGTGGTCTAGAGCGAGGGTGACCGGTTCCACCCCCTTCCACAGGGAGCTGATGGTCAAGTAACTCTTTCACATTCTGAAAGTAAATATAAACACAGTTAGTTTCCATTCCAGGGAAGAGAGATGACAAATATGGAGAGGGACGCTCTTTGTCTTCGGTGTTTGTAGTATAAATAAATATATAAAAAATGTGATATCCATATTGGCATGAAGTGTACCCCGATGGCAGTGGTACGTCTCTGGACGGCTTGATCTACTTCGGGCATGGTGTGTTGGACCTGCTGACGACCGCTCACAATGAGAGCGAGCCAGTAGCATTGTATAGTGGGAGCCGGAAGGAGAGGGACGGGACCAGGCTCGGAGGGACCGAAAGGATCCAGGGGAGGGCGTGAATATGGCCGGCATATTCGTGATTTGAATATATCTACAAAATACAAGTCAACCTCGTCTTGTTCCTTAGGGTAAGTCAGGTATTCCTTTTGCATAGCATGTTTAGGTTAAGTTAGGATTAAGTATTCCATGGTAACTCACCCTGACCTCTGAGTCTGGGGCATCCATCATTCGACAGCTTCCTCGTACTTGTGCGAGTCTACAGAGCATGCGATCGGAGACCTGTTGCAATTCAATACTCACATTACCTACAGAGGCGCCCTAATAGGTATATTATATTATATCCAACGCCTGTCTTCAGCATTTTTGCTTTTAAGCAACCCTGTCAGTCTGGCGGGGGGAGTGAGTCTGTTTATTAACTTGAGGCACCCTAAGGGCAGACTCTTTCACCTCGGGGGAAAGGGGAGTTGACTGACAGGGTGGACCTCCTGATTATAGTGGATTCCGAACCACATGGGGAACATCAACGCTCCACCATCTACGGACTCCCAACTCGCGAAGGACAGTTTCCAATTCAACCATCCAGCGTTTTCGAGGACGTCCCGCCAGCCGTCTTCTTGTCATGCTTGCAATTAACAAAATATACGATAGCTAACCTAAAGTTGCCTCCCTCATAAAAAGGCGCCCGTTCAAATACACGAAGAACCAGTAGAATCCTGGCTGATGGGCCGTGGTCGAAATGAAAGCGAACTTCCAAACGTTTCGTCAACATCTGCGGTCGACACCTTCAGTGGAACTGCGTAGACTTCTAAGATCTCAGTCGCTGCTGAGCCTCCGAGGTGCAATCTTAGAAGTCTACGCAGTTCCACTGAAGATGTCAACCGCAGATGTTGACGAAACGTTTGGAAGTTTGCATTCATTTCTACCACGGCCCATCAGCCCGGATTCTACTGGTTCTTCATTCGACTCTGGCCGTGAAAGCCTTTGCTGTTACATCGTTCAAATACACTCTGCGGGTTTGCAAAAATCAAGACAGCAACGACCCTAAACTCCTACTAACAGTGAGGTGGTTGTTACGGCTCTCATAAATTGTTATTCTGTCCAATACCTTGTTTTCAATGCTTTATTCATGAAGCCTGTCACGGAACACTCTCGATTGAAGAGACGTCATGTGAGAGACAACTGCGGCCTTAAAGAATATGTACCTTAATTGACCGTAACAATGGCTATACGGGTCTAGACTATTGTATTCTTAATGTGCAACGAATGGATAATATAATGGGCTACTGTGGTATTCTAATAGAGGCCTTGCGGCTTATACGCTCAGTCTTGAGCTTCAGCGTCGTGGGTTGAAAATTAAATGTTTGTAGGTACAAAATCCCAGGCACCTGACTAGTTGACATGCTATCCTTATTTTAAAGACCTTCAGAGCAAATCTGACACCCCCACTACGCTTTTTGACATGACAACTTCTAATAAATCGATGAACGCTGGCTGGAGCACTGGGTGCTTGCACGAAAAAGAGTGACACCGATGCGTTACGCTCATTGTCCGTTCCGCCGCATCTTAGTAAATGTGGTTTTCATTGCTTATTACAATAAAAATTATTATTTTTATTTTTTTGTTATGACGTTGTCACGTTAAACTATCGTCCGTAAACCGACTTTACAGACAACCATTTTTTTTTTTTGTGTACAAATTTGAATTTCACACGAAATATCGATTGTGGAGCTATCAAAAATGTCGCATCCCTTGGAAGAAAACCTACTCTTCATTTTGATACATGACATGTGGCCGTCACTAGCATCGATTGGCCAAAGTTTTCTAATTCCCTCCTCCTCCTCACCAACCGTTTTTTGCCAAATTAAGTTCCATAACTGTGGCCAATCGGTGTTATGCACGGGCACAAATGATATATCAAAATGTAGAGGAGCATTTCTGCTAAAGGATGCGATACTTTCGACACCTCTACGATCGCTATTCCAAGAGATATTGTAATTTTGTAAACTTCTAAGGATTTTCTCCTCCAGACTATACCTAGTCTTGTATTCATGCTAACTCTGTCAGACAGGACCTGTAGAGTGGTGGTACAGACTCCGATTTTCACCTGAAAGGTTGTTGGTTCGAGTCCCACTCTAGCTACATTTTCTGGCTTCGGAGGGCATGTGAAGCAGGCAGTCCCGGGTCATCCTAGTTGAGTGTAAGAGGGGGCTTTATAGCCCCAACTCCGCTAGGTTGGCTTAGTAATAGAACAACAAAAAGTAAAGATTTATTTATTTTAACCCCTAAATTATGCATGAATTTCATTTTTGCTTTCCAATTTATACGTAGTATATGGAAAGCTTTGTGACGGTCAAAATTTTCGACTCCGAGATTTCAACGGATTTACACGTTTTGAGGTCCCAGGAACCAAAAAGAGTGGTTTTTACGAAATGTCTGTCTGTCGCTCTGTCTGTTCATCGATTTCCAGGCAAACTACTCGGTCGATTTTGATGAAATTTAGCATGCAGGTTCACAAAAATCATACCTGGGGACCATTTTTTTTATATTTTGGGCGACTTAATAAGGGGGGGTTTTATACTCAAAAAACTCCAAAAAACGTCTAAAAAACTATTTCTAAAAAACGGCTCCAACGATTTCTTTTAATTAATTTTCTATTAATGTTAATAAAATGTGGGGGGTCGCTTGCCCCTTGATAGTTTGCTTCTGGGGGTAAAAAAAAAATAAAAACTAAATTTGAATGAAAAATGACTAAAAAATAATTTTTCTGGGAAACCTTTCTATCGATGATTTCGCCCTTCAGGCATGTTTTAGGTGTTAAATTGAGTAACGAAACCAAACAGGTTGCTTTCCAAAAAAAGTATTTGGTTTTGTGAAAACATTTTTTTGAATAAATGGTAGAAAATTCACGCTCAAATGTTTTGCGTGCCCTGCCATTATTACTGTGTGGTAATGTGCTGGTCTGACCTATCTAGAATTTACCTCACCTCCAGTGACGTTAGGTGGATAACCCCCCCCCCCCTGAGATATCCGAAATATACCATATGACAATTGTTTACCATGAAATTACTCATTTTCTCTATCAACTAATTGATAAATTGGAAAGCATGTTCGAGTAAACTCGGACAGGTTCTTTGCACATTATACGGTTACAGCGGGACTGTTTTGATCATTTTACATTTGTAGATAAAATGAAAGCAGAACGCAGGTCAGAAGCTACAGGCTAACTTTTAGGCTGATGAAATGCGTGTAAAACTGGCCACAATTTAATTTATCAACCGAGGGAACAAGCCTTTATTCTGATTGTGTTGACTTCTAGACCTCAAGCATTGCATTATTATGGCTAGTTTCTAAAATAAAAATCCGACTGCTCTGTACAGTGTAACCTCACCTAGATTATATTCCGATGAGACTGCTCGGTGATGTTGTACCGAAAATAACGCCCCGCTGGCACTAAACAACACATATGGGGTATCTACAATTTCCTTAAAACGCCAATAATATACTTAGCAATATTATATTTAAATGCTTCAGATTTAATTAAATAATAAATAATAATAATAATGTCTTTATTAAAAAAATATATATATTTAGATACAGCTTACACCTAACTGTACATATCAACGATACGAACCGTTTTTAAAACTTTAAAACTAATCCTTCGTGCGCACAAGCACCGTGTACTACCTTTTGTTGTAATATGGTTGTGTTTTGTTTGGCTATAGACACAGGTGCTTCAAAATTCTGCGAATATTCGTAGGGGGCCGCTAGTAGTCTAATAAACGAAATGTCAGTCCCGTGAGTTAAACCAAATGTTGGGGATATAGGAGAAAAATGTCTCCTATTTCGAGGGTAATGGCGGTAAAGATAAGATGAAAGTTTCAAATTGAAGAAAAAGGTCACCGATAAAACGATAAGATTTATATGGCTCACCTACTGCACAGTAAATAAAACTATTCGCCCTTTTTTGTTACTCAGCAATATCAAAAAAATTAAAAAGGGTCTTCAATATACAGTACCTTAACAGCAAAATAAATTGGAGAAAAAGGGTAAATACAGTATATATAAGGGTTTGGGCAAGCAACATTGTCAAATCAATTCACCTTCAAAAAACACTAGTCAACTCAGTGGCGGCTACAGGGTGGGGGGGGGGGTCAGGGGCAGGGTCAGCGCAGTGACAATACTATGGGGGGAGGGCGGCAAATTCGACCATGACCCCCCCCCTTTAAAAAAAACTCTGTATCCGCCTCTGAGTCAACTTGGCAACAAGTCCAACTTTTGGGTTAAAAAGCCATGTATATGTATATATTACTGTAAAGATGTGTCTCCTCATAGAGCATAAATAGAAGACATGCACTGCAAGTACTACAAGGGGTTATCGAAAAAGCAAAAACCAAGACTCCAATTATTTTTATCAAATGTTGTTTGAAAGCAGGGACGCAACAACAGGAGGGGGCAGGGGGTACATTGGAAACCAATTGCCATCCCACCTGATAAGTATGAAATATGCATGTATATATACAAACTATATATAATAATGTATATTAAATGTAATAAAATTCAAATTAAATTTTAAATTCTATGAAATTCAAAGAACTATAAATAAATGCTACCTAAAGCCGGCCGCGATTATTGTTCGGATACCATCCAATCCACTATTAGGTATTCCTTATCCAAAACAACTGGAATGCCTGATAGAACATTGTGAAAGAATCAACAATATAGATGGGTGAAGTCAAGCTCTCATGTGCAATTAGTATAAAAAACCTGCAGGCCGATCATGCGATCATGGCGATTCGGGATTATTATAATACTGGGGTTTATTAAATTATTTTAAACTATTGAGTGATAAATGCCCGGGAAATTGAAATTGATAAATTAATATTTTTTGTGAGTTTTTAATTTTTTCGCCCTTAGATATAAACACATTAATTAAAAAACTTATTATATTCAAAATTCTACCTGTACATATTAATGTTTATTAGTATTTCCATAAATTATTAAACAATACAGCCATTCTCTTGTATTCTAATAATGTGCCCCGGTATTAATTTGAATTTTCCGCGCATATTTTAACACCGTCACGTGACACCTTACTACTGCTGTACTATAAAAAAATAAATGTATTTCTGTTACAATATACCAAACCGTACAAGTACAAGAGAGTACAAAATAAAATCGTCAAAAATATCGTCAAAATCAGGTAATTCTGTCATTGTCATTGTGCTAGTGCCTCAGTGACAGTGTAGAAAGCTTTCTCTAAGAGATGGTTTCTAAGCAATTTAGAGAAGTTAGAAGCATTTCTCGCCGCTCTCAGTTCAATCGGGAGTTTGCTAAGGTAGGCGAAACCTTGTAGTATAGGATCCAGTCGCTGACACTTGGCTGTGCGAGGCGCTGGCCTTACAAGGTCTCCCCGCTGCCTCGAGTTGTAGGTGTGGGTGTCCCCGTTTTGTTTAAATGTCCCCCACACCTCAGGCTGAGGCGGGGATTCCACCGACGTCAATAGTGATAGTAATAGTGATGTTGACGTGGTAGCAGACATTTTTAGACTGTCTTTAATGTCTGGTACCACGTCAATACCACTATTACTATCACAATTGACGTCGGTGGAATCCCCGCCTTTAAGATATGTAAAATGCATCTAAATATGTACAGACTTGGGGGCTGTCATAATTGTTAATGATTTGAAGTGAGAGCGACAACTTAAAAAAAAAAAATAGTCCCCGGTATTATAATAATCCCTAATCGAGCTGCTAGTATTATTTACACCTTGTCGATTACCTGTCCTTCTGGCTCTGGAGGTTCCAAGAAAAATGAATGTGCAAGTAGGGGGAGGCTGGGGAGGGGTGGCACAGTTTTCAATTGTCTCATCCCCTCCACCCGATCGATTCCATAGCTCACCCCATTTCAAAGGAGGGTCGCCCACTTGTAACCACCCCCACCCTTTCCTACCCTATCCGTCAATCAATATCATGTGTCCCTGCATAAATGTCTTACATAACCCCATACCATCAGAGCGCATCTACAATGCATAGTAGGTGCGAGTGATGCAAGTGCAGTGGTGCAAATACCCAGGTAGAATAAAATATATAAAATAAAAAATATTTTTACCTAAAACTTTTGAATCTCACAATTTAGACTTACTGCGGGCCTAATATGACGATTATTTTTAACCTTTAACGGCATAGTAGGCCCGCTGATCTAATTACACCAACGCCTGTTACAAAGGCATAAATAACTAAAACTTAACTGGTACACTTGAAATAGAGACGCATTATTGCACAAAGAACGTCCAGCAAGGGAGAAAACAATTTTGAACCTGATGAATTTACTCGTGGCCGTGCCCAGGGGGGTGGTCCATGGGGTCCGGACCCCCCCCCCCCCCCCCGAAATAAATTTGTGTATGTAAACCTGTATGGTTTGAAGAATTTATCCATTAATTCATTAATAAATTACATTTAAAAAAAATTGGACCCCCTCCCCCTGATATCAAAACCTGGGCACGGCCTTGAATTTACTGATTATTTCCATTCAGACTGCTGGAACGACGAATACTAAAATGGGACCTCCCATTCCCCCTATGTACGAGGGACTACAGTTTATTGCAAATAAATACATGAATGAATGAGATGGGAACTTTGTCAGAAGGCAACCAAAACTATAAAAACAAGCCATATTAAAACCACGCTGCAATAGCAAAGGAAGTAAAATCTTCTTCTCTGCATGCTTATTATGACTGATTTAAAAAAAGGCTAATGACAAATTTTTTTTGACGATTTTACGATAAATGTTTTTTGGGGTAGGAAGGGCGAACTCCATCTGGCCGGAGGGGAGGGAGAGCGAGAGGGCCTTCGTCAATGACCTGGCATGTATTGTATATTGTTCAGTTTTTTTTTTACTTTGGAGACGATTGGCGAGAATAGGATAGGATAGAATGGAATGCCACAAGTTAGAAGACCCATCGGCAGACCGAGGACAACCCTTGAGGAGAGAGTTGAACAACTTGCCGGAGCAAGAGGAAAAACCATGGCCGAGCTCAAGACGTTAGCGTCTCCAGGGGGACCCCTCACCCTGCGCACGCGGCACTAAGAGGGAAGAGGAAGAAGAAGAAGGAAACGATTGTGATTGGATACAAGTAGCTAGCAATATCATATCAAGAACTGAAGAGGAAGATCGAGGACCGAGTAAACTGGAGGACGATATGCAGGGAGTTGCTGCCAACCAATCGCTAAGATTGTAACCTTAAGAGAGAAGAGCTAGTATGTATTACAGGAGAAGGTTGCCATAGCATAACTTGTAAGGCCTGCTTGTATCTTCATCAGCATCTCTTCAAAGATACGTATAAAATAATTAAAAGAAGAGGGGACGGGGGCTGCATTTAGAATCTCATTTAGTTTAAAACTCGTGAATCACGACGGACCCAACCCATCAGGACAAACCTAAACACTCAAAAATTGATTTTCGTACGCTAATAGGTAGTCCCATTTCTTTCCACTGCTGGCGTTTCATCATCCTGTATACAATAATTTTTATATTTCCATATAAAAGTTAAGTGACATTAACAATAATATGCTGCAGGGCTCAGCCCGTGTGCAGCTTAAATTTGAAAAAAAGAGCTTAATTTACGTTCAGTAAGTAAGTCAGTAAGTATATGTTGTTCAGTCTTCGTTTGTCGGTGTTAACTCGTTCAGATTTGTTTTTAGATATTTTCGAAACATGTTCAATTGTCTAATAGTTTTTACGTTTATCGTAATCATTCCAGTATTCCAGTACCATCATCTCCCGTAATTTAGCTTGTCTCAGTAGATTGGACGAGCCGTGAATGGGGGCATTTAGCCAAATAACGATTATTTGGCCAGGACTCTGCCCATCATATAATATCCTTGCTGGTAATGAATTTAAACTCATGTAAGCTTAGCCGGCAGCCGCATAAGACCCTCAGGCCTCATCTCATAGGTTAATTTAAAAATTATCAAATGTGATAGTCGGTTCCCTCTGCAGACGGAACCGGCAGGAACTAAACATAATTATTTATTAGGATTTAACCTCAGAATTAAGTTACAATAATCAATGTCGGTAAAATCTATGTCACTCTCACTCTAATAATATAATAATAAACCTATTAAATTCTTATAAATCCCTCACAACACGTGTTAATTTAGTTATAAATTATAGTCAAATAACCAAGAAATTAGTTCATTTCTATCGGGTTAAAAACGTTACCTTCAGAAATTCGCAAGCCAACACCAAGAGGTTAGTTTAAACAGAAAATCTGTTTTTAATATTACCTCCACTCAACAGCACTTGAGAAACAAAATTAAGCACAAAAGAAATCAAAACAACAGTGAAATGCTCAAGATAGAGGAGTGAGTTGCGAGCGCGATAGAGAGGAAAACGACCAACGTGCCTTCCCCGCCAAAAGCCGCGAAACAACTGACGGACGGTAAAAAATAAAACAACTCAGTGCTCGACTGCTCGCTGCTCAAGTTGAAGACCTCTGCAGGACCGTCTCCAGGTATTTCCATAGGCATTTCCCCATTTCGGTATCGGTAGTATTTGATAAGAACGCTTTGTAATAGCCGAAATCGCGGATTCGCCCCAGCAAAAAGCAATCCTTAGGCCAAAAATTCAAGACTACAAATTGAACCCTTTATAGCACAATACTGTTATACTGTATTACCAATTGTATTGTTCTTTTTATTGATCAATATAATTTATTCTGATTATGATTCAACTCTGTAGCGTAGAATCAAGTTATACCAACCAATCAAATCAATTGAATCAAAATTAGTTAAGTAAGCTTAGGTAAAAATCATCTTTCTAAGCTATTTGTACAAAAAGAATCAATTGCGAAATAGAAAGTCTACCAAAGATTCATAGAATTTCACATTTCAGGAAAAAACGCACAATACTGTTACTATGTACTAAAATACGTACAAGAGATGTTGCACCATGTATTAAACTTGTTTTCTTTTTAAATATATTATTATCATTCATAAATTTATGAAAATGGCATAGGAACACCGAAATATGATGGAGAAGGACAGGATCCGAACATATAAGCATGATCTATGGCGCATCAGAGTCAGGCCCGTACCCAGAATTTGCGGGGGGGGGGGGGGGGGGCAAGAACAAAAATTTGTATAAATGATACATCCGTAGTAATTTTAGTAGTTTCAGCTAAAACTCTTACATTACTTATTACTTTTTAAATCAAATTTTTTTTTTTTGCTGCTCCTTGGCTACGGACCTGATCAGAGTGCTGGGTGGTAAAAAAGAAGAGCAGCTCCTCCATGTGGCGGAGATGGGGATATTGCGTCGGACAGGAGGACTGCAGGAGTAACCATGGCGGATTCAAGCGAAGAAGCGAACAGATCAGAGTTGAGCAGAAACCAGCCGACAGCACTCACACTCATAGAAGAAACGCCTGTTATGGCATGGGCATGGCCAGAAGCCGGTCGAAACTTCCTAAATTTCAAAAAGGGTTGAGGAGATTGCGGTCCCAGGAAATTAAAAAAAAAATGAAGTTGACAAGAAAAAAAAAATGAAGTTGACAAGAAAGTTCCAGGCAGATCTGGATTAAAAAAAAACTCACACTGAAGTACAATATACAACACATCTCACTCATTTCAGAAGTCATAGGCTAGATTTTTAGACTCCAATAAATCGGCAACTCACATGTAGTTGGCTAAGCCCACACTATACTCTAGTGCCAAAGTACATACATGATAGTCTCCTTAGTAACTTTGTAAAACTTGCTGTCCGTCACTCATTGTGAAAAAATATACTTAGTAAAGTTTTATAAAGTATTTTTTCACAATGAGCTAAAGTACAATAATAAATTATCAATGAATTCAGGCTATACCTAGAGCACTGTGTATTCACGGCAACATAGTAACAAGTCCCAAAGGGTCAGTACTGCGCACCGATCCATCATCAAAGTTTGACTGAACAGGTCTAAACTTTGGCACTTGCCTCCTCTTTATCTAATACAGATACTTATCTACCTAAAAAGATCCCAGAGGCGCGACGGATCATGATTGATGAGGTACCACCGCGTCGTTTTATTTTTATATTATAAAAAACAGCTTATGATGCACATAACTTCTTCCTAAAAACAATTTTTGCTTCAGGGGAAATAAACGATTCAGATGGTGTCGGTCTTACACTGTACTGCAGGGTAAATAATTTTCTGATAATCATTTTGGGATGCAGTTTTTGGAAAACCAAATTTTCAACGGAAAGGGTATACCTTGTTGCATTGGATGCAAGGCATAACAAAAATTGTGCAAAGAATATTTTTGCAGTGTTGCACAGGATCAAAACATTCCATGTCCATACTTTTCTCATTTTGCGTGACTATATAAAAAAAATGCATTTTTCAGATTTTCTGGACAATTGTTAGGGGGAATTTTAGGAGGTCTCTGGCTAAAGTGCTGTCGTAATTCCAACACTTGGGCACAGCTAATATGGCACCGGCATGGATGTTCAATGTGAATGTGTCATGACGTGGTAGCAGACATCATTAATAAGTGTCTACCATATTATAACTTAATTTACAATAGATAAGTTAAGTATCTACATAATAGTCTCCTTAAAATATGGCAGAGACTTATTAATGATGTCTGCTACCACGTCATGACACATTCACATTGAAAATCCACGTCGGTGGAATAGCCGCCTAATAGGAAGCCACGGCACAGGCGCACTATATTAATCTAAATTAGTCTAAAATATTGAAATGCCTTGAAGATGTGCGTGTTTATAATGCACAATCAAATTGGCAATCGAGAGTCACACGAAGGCTTTCATTGGAGTATTTCCCTTTTTCATGGTTTTTAGTTCAAAACCAATAATTATGCTTTTTCTATTTACCCGATTTTTATAAGGCTAAGAATTGACGAAAATTTTACACTTCACAACTGTGCTAGCAATGCATTCACAACCGTAGGCATTAAGGCGGGGTTTCCACATACGTCAATCGTCAATGAGAAATATGAAATTGAAGGACATTTCAATTTTTCATTGATGGCGGTGTTTGCACATGTTTTTTCAACTATTGACACTTTTCTTCTATTGAAACGTATGCGCCAAATTTTTGAAATTTGTTTGCATTTGTTTTTAGAAATTTTGTTTGAATTTGTTTTCTTTGTACACTTATTATTTTTAATAAAACCTAATAATAGTAGGAGATCCGAAGTAAGATCGACCTTCACCGATCTGTTTAATGGATGAAAACTGTTTTATAAACAATCTATTAAAATGTTTGTACTTAACATATTCCATGACGCCATTTCAGTTTGTTATTGTTTGCAGCGCGTGATTTAACTCTATGATCATTGAACAATTTTAACAATGACATAGAGTAAAATTGAAATGTCCTTCAATTTCATATTTCTCATTGACGATTGACGAATGTGGAAACCCCGCCTAAGGGGGGTATTCCATATACGTACAACGTCAACGAAAAATTGAAAAATGACGTTTTAGCAGACATTAAAGACATACTAAAAATTCTGCTACCACGTCAATTTACGTCATTTTGACGTCATTTTTCAATTTTTCGTTGACGTTGTACGTATGTGGAATGGGCACCTAAGGGGAATGTGCATAGACAATTGAGGTCTAAGAAGTAAAAGAACAGCTCGATTTCTATCGTAATTGTCGGCTGAAAAGAGGTCAGAAAGACAGAAACTAGTGAGGACTGACCACTAATTGACACTCGGCTCTAAGCATTGAATTTCCTGCGGTCATATATACAGACAGGGCTCAGATAGCTCGCTCTGGAGGTATGTTCTCAGTAGCTATTAAATGACAGATGAAAGAACTGTTTGCTTGGAAGTTAATAGTGGACGGAACAGCAATCGTCTTATTAATTAATATTAAATTAATTAGCGATTTGAGGAGGTTTTTACGGTCTAGTAAGTTCACAGTAAGGCGGATTGTTAGTAAGAGGGCAGAAATAAATCTTAATATTGTTCTGGATGGTGCCCCTACCACATAACCAACGAAGAAGTGCTCCATAGGATTGAAACGAAAAAAGAGCGACCGTTTAAACAAGAAGAGGCAAATGGATGGGAGATATTCTGAGACACGAAGTGCTCCTCAAGAACATCATTGAGGGTATGGTTGAAGGCACCAACTCAAGAGGACGACAAAGGAAGGAGTACCCAGAGGATGTCATGAAGGACCTAGGGTGGTGCGACACCTACAATGGACTGAAAAGGACCGCACAAGACAGACAAGAGTGGAGAAGAAGACTAAAACATTCGCAGTAAACCAATCCATAGATTGTAACTCAAAAAGAAGGTGCCCCTACTGCTGCCCCTGTCGTATAATGTAAACAATACCGGTACCTCGGATGCGTTGTAAGCAGGGAGTGAGTCAAGAAATTCGCAGCCGCAATGAACAAACAAATGCCTTCTTCAAAATGAATGAAATGGATCCCCTCTACCTCCCCTTAACGGATTATCTAGCACTCGCGGGATACCCGGTGTTAAGTGTTAATAAGACCTAGTTTAGCTACTAATCAAAGGGAAAAGTGATAAAAGTGAAGTGATCGAATATTACGATTACTACTTTCGGGAAGCAGACTGCAAACGGTAGGTAAATCTAAAGTATGCCGGTAGGTATTAAATGAAAGTACTGTCACTCAGTCATACCATGGTTATTTCAATTTCCTTTCTCTACTCACAGCGTTAAGTTAGACTCCATATGATAACACAATAGTAGGCTGAATTTTATTTCTGTTAATGAGGGAAATTGACTGTGAGTCTATGACCCAGATAAGGTGGAGGTTCGACATGCGACGCAAAAGCAACCATTTTCTTCCCTAATTTTTAACACTAATAATGGTTACCTTACTTCCACAGCTTCACCGATAGGGGGAAAAATGTCGACCACAACAGTGGTAAAAATTGTGAATCCTGTACCTGACAGCAGACCTAAGTCCTATAGTTGGTTGCCGTATCATTTTAAAATGAACAATACATTTCCGCCCCCTTCGAGAGATCTCCACTCTTGGCCTATACTAAGCAAGCAAAAGCAGATTTCACACTTAAACTAAAATAAATCTTGATTATCAACTTCGTCATTCCATTCCATAACGACGGCTTATTATATATATGTTTTTTTTTATTTAATTTAAGGGCGCGAGGCCACGCTTGTGGCATAAAGACTCTACGTTATCATAGTAGTTATACCACTTTTAGAAGCTCAGTGTGTTGGAGAAAGGCTGAAAGTGAGACGACATTACTAACGCTGTCTCCCAGGATGAGGATTAGAGGAGTGTTGATTGTATGTTGAACATTGTACGGGCCGTTTGGTAGTTGGGGCAATCTGCAAGTATGTGTTCAACAGTAAGTAGGCAAGCGCACTGGTTACATTGGGGCGGTAGGTCTTTGCTCATTAGGTACGAGTGAGTTAGATGCGTATGTCCTATGCGCAATCTCGCGAGCGAGACTTCAAGGCGGCACGACCTCTGGGATGATGTTTCTCACTCGCCTATGTTGGGCTTTATGAGGTGAAGTTTTTTATAGGTAGTTAGGTCCGCTTCTGTCCATTGGCTATGCCATCTGCTTAATATGTAATATATTAATAATCTGTTTAAATGTGTTTTTATTCTGTCTGCGGTTGGGAGGACTGGTAGCGGGGGTGGCTAAAGCTGCGGCTTCCTTGGCAGCTTTGTCTGCACTGTCATTGAGCATGACTCCTGAATGGGATGGCAATATTATAATTTATAACTGCCCTTAAGACAAGGCTGTTATAGGCTTATGAGACTGTGACCACCAATAAGTCAATCAATTCAATTTAAGTCAGCCATTCAATTTGACAATCTTATTCCCATCTGAAATTTACGCATTCGCGTGGGCAAAAGCCGCAGGCCCGCTCAATGTCAGACCATCATATTGCACGTGGTTGTAATGATAGACCTACCTCTTAAAAACTGGTCCCATAACCTTCCCATTCAAGCTGTCCATCTACTTTCAGATAATCAGGCCTACACTTGAGAATATTCTGGTCCTGAAGCAGTTATAAACTATAGCGTCACCTAATAGGTTCCAATGGTCGGCAACTGCCGGCAGAGTAAAGAGAATTCGAATGAGATTCATTTTGAACGGACCCTTATTATGATTGAGGGTGTAGAGCAGTAGTTGGCCACATGTAAGAACATGTCTGTAGAATTATCAGCAGCAGCCAGTCATTTGTAATCATAAAACATGTCACCCACAAAGACAAGAAAAAAACAATCATAACGTCTGAAGCAGGACTGAGGACGAAATAGTTAAAAGGAACTCAAATCTAAGACAGAATCATTAATGTCCAACATGGTGGGCCTACTAAAGTGTAGACTCTATAGTGATAGTGTCGAATGGGGCTCCGTCAGACTATCGCACTAAGGCGATATGGCAAATATGCTGGCAGTGTTAGATCATTTCTCTCCTGGGCCAAATTTCTAGTGCCTTAGTATTGTATTTTATATACTTTAGGATTTAGGCTACCATCAGATAGCTGCCATGTTGCTCAGTTCCTTGTGCAACTACGCCTAACCATTTCTGTCATTCATAAGCCCACCTCAGTGCACTGATAATGCGATCCGTGCGATACCGCGGTAGGCAGGCTGCGTAATTAATTATGGGGTACTTCAAAGACAGAAAGTTCTTCAACGGGTATTTAGACAGAGACATGCCCGCAGGTCACATCAACGAGCTGCGCGCTTGCCCTAGAAAGAATTTGAAAGTAGGGAAGTGTCATAACACACATTAATACACTTGTAACCTAATACTCCAACTGTTGAATTTAACGTAAGTACATTATGCAGTCGAAAAGATGTAATATTTAAATCGGTACCTATCAGTTAAGAAACTTCTGTAGTCAATTCCTGTACCCAGTCTATTTTTTGAAAAAATTGTTTACTAGGTATCACACTAAAGGGAACTCAGGCTTTGGTGGCAAGGTAGTAGCTTGCTTGTACTTGTGCAAATTTCTACACATCTTGCGATCGGAGACGTGCCGTAACTCGACAGAAGTACCTATTAGGGGTTACTTTGTGAGGCGACTGAAGAGGCCAATCGGATACGTTTGTATGGGACTAACCTTTTTATAAAGAAAATATCCCGCTAGAATATAGGCTGTTGTGTGAGATAGTGAATAGAGATGGAGAATAGAGAAGTATTGTAATTTTCTGTAATTTTTAGATTGGATGAGGAAAGGCTTTGGTGCGACTTACAATACCCCCTCCCCCCTTCAAAATTCCCAAGCACATGCAGTTTCTGAATTCGAAGAATAAAAGGAATAAACTAGTTCCCTACATTTGGGACATTTGCGCTCTTAATTCTTAATATAAATATAAATCATTTTGAATAGAACCTTAAACCCGTCTAAGTAGGGAGAAGGGGACAATACTAAGACTTATGCGTATACTTCACTTATAATTCATTTGAGAGGCTAATTAGTTACAGCTTCGCGCCTTGTAGCACCCAATGTTTTCTAACTTACAATGAGCGTTCCACTGTTTCCATTATAATCTAGCTTCTCTCGCCTCGAGTGGGGTCCATAATAGCGACTACATTTTCAAAAGATTTCATGGTGATGGACCACGATGTAATTTTAGAAGAAATTGCCGGCACTCTGAGGTCGAAATTGGCCAATTAGGTGTGAACCTTCTAATGACAGTGAGTGACCACAAACGCGTCTAATGCATTTGAGTGACTACACGTGCATGCCATGGAACTGGTACCGGTCTGGTAGGCAGGTGTGCCGGCTGTACATCTTACTATACATCTGCTGAGCAACTGGCTACTGCTGCGTGGACAGTCTCTGCTCTGGCGTTAAGACAAAATCATTTACACTGCATGGTAGCCTACCCTAGGATATCTAGGCGCAGAAGTGAACAGCACGAGAACATAGCGATGATATAAAAAAAAGGGAATAATGGCTGGACCAGTGGGTGATATCTGCCGATGAGGCCTCCAAACTACGATTACTTGGAAGAACCATTGGACTATTGGAGCATATATATATTAAGGGGTGAACGGGCGTGGTGCCCCGAGAATGAAAACAAACGTGGAGATAGACGCGATCGTCGCGATCATGGAAAAAGATGACATAGTTTGCTTTGCAAAACCCCCAAAGAATATGACTCCAAACTTCTTGTATAGAGTGAGAAAAGGAGCAAAGGTGGTGGCTGGGTAGTGAGGGGTCTCTTATTAAATACCACAAACGCCGAAAAAGCTACCGGAACGAGTCGATCAGCACCGCCTTTAAATAAGTGCAAGCCGAATGCCAATGGCTCCAGCAACGGCGGAAGATGGAGCCTAGAAACACCACAACGGCGGAGGAGGCAGATGAGCAAGGGGCCAGCCACCCCTCTGCCTTGAGGGAAGGGTATTGACCCAAAGGCTAAGGCCCCAACAGAAAACTCCAGCGTAAGCGGAGCGCGGAGAGGGGAACCATCTCCCCACTGTCGCTAGGTCAATCTCCTGCATAGTGGTACTAGTGATTCAAAGCAATAATGGAAGCCTCGCAAACAGAGGAAAAGGATCAGAAAACGGCAAGGCAGGCCACGGAACCGTTTGAGAAACGAGGTGAAAAGTGGCCTGCGATAGAAGTCAGTGGCAGATTGGCGCCACTGAGATACGAAGACCATTCCAACAGCCGGTATGTCTAGAGGAAGACCCCAGGAAGAAGGTAGCATAAATACCCTATACCCATTGATAACGAGTTAGGTCTTTAATGTCAGTAGATCACACGATACTGGTGCGAGCTGTCTAGCAGGTAGCAGGTGCTACTAGAGTACTAGATCTAACCTAACTACGGTAACTAAATATCATTATCACTGTTGTGGCTAGTTTAGTATACTCACCACACGTATTCTTCGTTGATCCTTCCATCTACATTTAATACAAAGATCAACATCCACTCTGGCCACATTTAGGTTTTTGTTGCAGTATTGCATTGTTACAAGTCTGATTAGTCTGAAGTCACGCTCTTCAGCTATTGTTTACATTTCGATGATCCGATAGCAATGATAGCACTGATAGCATCTTATTTTGTCAAGATTTTGGAGAGATCAGACACACATTCCACATTCTAGCCCGCCAAAAATATTTTTTTTGGGCCACGCCACGCGGCATTCAATCATTTGGCGCAAAATATTGCAACGGCGACTTTGGCGGGAAAGAAAAATATTTAAAATTTATTTATTTCAATATTTATAAGTTTACAAGCGGTTCCCGGTGCAATGTTCGGCTCAGGGACGGATCCTTGGGGGGGGGGGGCGGTGAGGGCGGTCGCCTCCCCCCCCCCCGAGGGAAAAAGTTTTATACTAGATAGAATGGACTTTTTAAGGAAATTAAGAAAATTTATTACTCAAGTAAAAGAAACGCGATATTTTTCCGGCCACCACGCCGAAAACTTTTTCTGAAACCGTCCCTGCTTCGGCTGCTGCCTCCACCACTTGCGCCTGGGGCGGGCGGCAGCTCGCCCCTTCGGGGCTCGCACGTGATAGATAGTTTTCCACTGTCTGCGGCCTGCGTAGATATAAAGACTATCTGGTTTGCCGAATCGGGAACACTCAACATACATACATACAGAACGCTGAGAAGGGAATTGAGAAACACTAGTAAAATGCCAACAGCCATCGATAATAATTAGCTTATGGTTTAGTGCCATCTATTCTATTAGCGTTGGATTGCACCTTGCCTCTTCACAATAATACTACTGGTTCACGTTCACCCCACCCATATCCTACTAAAAGACCCCATTCCTTCTGGTATTCAAGTGTTGCTGCAATACCTTGTCGTCCTTGCCTTTGTAGAATTACAGAGGAAACTTCCAACTTCCGTGGCTCCCCTTGATATTAGGGAGTTAATCCTACATTTTAATTAGTGGGCAATCGTGTCGTTCCTACAATTCACAAGGTTTATCAACGGTATGGCTAATAATTATTTATACAACTAAGTTAGTTTATTTGAAGAACTATGTATCCAGCCAACTAACTTACTAGTGAAGAGACCTCGGGACCTGGAGGACAATTTCTTAGAATCACCAGTCGCAACAGGAAATAGGCCTAGGTCTTTTTTCCACAGGACATCATAATTATATTATTTCCTGATCTCGGCAAAGAATAAGGGCATTGTCTGGAAAAAATATCAATTCAGTATGTAAAGATGTATAGTATTGTAATTTAAAGATACAATAACAGTAACAATTAACAATTATTACTTGGGCTACACACTACGCAATAATATAGAAGGCCCGAAAGTATTCATTATCTACAGAGAACAGGTTTTCTAGCCTACAATGAACCTGGGAAATATAATAGACTTAAAGTGGAAACACTAATTAGGGATACTACGACCAATTGCCGGACAGTTAAATCGGACAGAAAAATAGTTCTGCACCTTATTTGATAATCCTTCCCTATAATTCATCGGAGACTGTAAAATTTCTGACAAATGGTCAAAGCCGCCCTTACCAACACGTACAGACAATGGGCGTTGCCCAGTTAACATCAAAGCTACTACGTTATAATTACAAAAAATGCAATTTTAAAGCCTGTCAAGAAGTTTCACCATTAAAACACAGGGTTTTCCGGCTGAGGTTTACATGACAACGCAGGTCTGGGATCTCCTGTCTGTTGCTAAGGCGGCTATTCCACCGACGTCGTTTTTCATTGTGCATGTGCATGACGTGGTAGCAGACATCATTAATAAGTCTCTGCCATATTTTAAGGAGACTATAATGTAGATACTTAACTTATCTATCATAAATTAAGTTATAATATGGTAGAGACTTATTAATGATGTCTGCTACCACGTCATGCACATCCACAATGAAAAACGACTTCGGTGGAATAGCCGCCTAAGACATGCTTCTGTAAATCATACGAAAATGAGCGTTTCAGCTGCTTATAAACAACCCTAAGACCGCTTTTAGCAAGAGAATATGTTGATTTCATTTTGAATTGTATTAGTACAACGATTCTCGGACAATCATGGGTACAACACCAGAGGAAGGAACGACTTCACTTTACAACATAGGACCCTGGAGATAGGAAGGAATTCGTTACTTCAGAAAGGACTTTTGGATTATAACAGATTAGACGGTGCAATTAAGAATTTGGATTCGATAGGAGCCTTTCGTTTGGTCCTGCGCGAAATAGTTCGTTAGTGCATAGACTAAAGTTAAACTGTGATTAACATTATGTGATAAATGGAGAGACTAATTAGCGTCTCTACACTACTTATACTCACAGAAAACAACAACAGCGAGTGATATACCGGAACTACAATACTGAAAGTGCAGTTTAAATAAGTTAAGATAGTCGGTACCAGACACGACTGAACTACGATGAAATTAAAAAATTTAATTGACCGCTGTTTCAATATGAACTGCAGCACCGCAATAATGAGTAGTCACTGCTAAGTTTTTTGGATTACATTTTAGAAACTGATCAGCATGCGCAATATGACGGTCGTCAACTCGAAAAAGCAAAAAATAAAAATAATTATGTTAAGGCGGCATGACGTAGTAACAGACATCATTAATAAGTCTCTGCCATATTTTAAGGAGAATATAATGTAGATTCCTAACTTATCTATTATAAATTAAGTTATAATATGCTAGAGACTTATTAATGATGTCTGCTACCATGTCATGCAGATGCATTATGAAAAACGAGGTCGGTGGTATAGCCGCCTAACAGCAGGTGGTCATTTTGAACTCTTTGCAAATTCGGGTGTCTTCTACAGCTAATTAAGATGCGAAGTTCCAATTTTTTTACTGTAAAATTCTGCTCATAGACTTTAGACTGCCGATATACCAACGACCGACCCGTGACCACCGATGCTGGCAAGACATTAGGCGTGATCAGTATTGAATTATATCCAACAAATGCAACAAAGTGTGGTTGTTGCCCGTCAGCATAGGTCTTACGGTCATACAAAATAATCTCCTTCTAACACAACAGTGCAACGGAGTAAGTCACAGACTCAGAGTCATAGTAGTATCGAAGGAACTTGAAGAGGAGAGGCTTGGAATGTTCTACACAGTGCTCAGCTCAATGTGAGGTTTCGTAAAGTTGGGCGCCACTTCAAAATCTTTGTACATCGTGAATACGCTTATCTACAACCAATAAAAGGATAAAATGAACCAGAAATCAGAAAATCTGACTACCTAGGAATATTTAACAATACATTGTAATTATACAATAAGAAAATAATGTATTCCACTGCCAAGATTCGCAATAGGTGTGGAGGACCGGACAATGTAATAGCAAAAAATTAAATGTAAAAATGAAATTTATTTTGATGTTGAGAAAAAAGCTTTAGCCTACCTAGAAGTAGGTACAGTTAACAAAACTCGAACTGATTTTACATTTTCAGGTAAAAAATTCTTCTTCATAAGTTTGAAAATGCCTTTAATTTAAAAATAAATCTAATATTCTCCAGTGCCAATAACATTTTCAGATTTTCTGGTAAAAACCGAGGTATTTCAAAAATTTATTAGATTAAATAAAGTGTAAAATGAAGTAATGGAGTTGTAGAAAATAACCTTATACGTACCTTATCTTTGAGCTGCTGAGCCAGTTGTAAGGCCACTGTAAACAAGACGAGAACTTCATTTGTCCAAGGCATGGATGCTTCGGCCTGTTGAGTAGCAAAAGTCATCCCACCACCTTCTGGATTGACTTGTAGTTGATATATTGCAAAAACAAGCTTATGACTTTGGATGTAGAAGCTTATTGCTAGATCTTCAGGTAGATTCGGCACCAGTTGTTTCTGTAAAGTAATATCAGTAATAACAAAAACTTACTTGTTTAGCTAATGTAGTCAATTTTACGGCTAGGGAAGGAGGTGTAAGGCAGTGATATCAAAATATTTTGTTAACATATGGCAAATGGTTGTTTGTGTAACACTTGCGCAGTATTCCTCAGTCAACTTACAGTGATTTTTCTGTTGTGGCGTATGGTTCAACTCAGCATAGTTTACCTAGACTTGCTACTCGAGTTATACCATAATCTGAACTAACTGAATAAATCTAGATTTGATTGAGAACATAAGAATAATTTTGCAATGATATGATATTATATTCAGGAATACCGATAGCAAAGACGGAAAGACGATGTGCACGATGGTCTATCGCTGAGAAATTTGACATGGGAGGAAATGGGTTTAGTGTATGGTTCGTGGAAAATCAGAGTCTACTACAGAACATTTCAATGAGCTGGTGTGTCCTGGGCGAGTCGAGGGTAAAAACTGTGATCCTGCGTGCGGTTGGCTTCACGCCAGTCTCAGCAGTCTCTTTAATTTGACAATAGATTTTAATAATAATACTAGACAGCGAACTCCCATGCTCTCTGTAGGGAGTGTTGTGAAGCCATCCGCCATTGCTATAAGTGGATAGAAGGAACGGAAAGAACGCAAAGTACCTGTCCTTAAATGGGTACTTCTCGACGAAATACATTTTATCTTGATTTAATTTCAGTTAATATTGTCTTTTATGTAACTATTGATCAAATTCCACTGAAAATAAACTGAAAGATTGAACTTTTAAAAGTAATTTTCACAGAAAATGTTAGGAAATCAAGGTGTAAATGAATGTAAACAACGTTTTCTATCCACTTATAGCCATGGCGGCTGGCTTCAAAATGTGCAGGGGAGTTCGCTATCTAGTATTATTATTAAAATCTATGAATTTGACTCTGTCGTCTTCCAACTACCCTTTTGCTACAATGGAAAATTTCTCAGCTAGACACCGGCGGGTTACAGTTATACATGCTGCTCTCGGTATGCTGCGATGTCTTTCTTTTTAGATTTCGTCACTATATAAATGCACAAATCGTATTGGAGACTCACCATATTTTTACTCTTCATTAGTTCGTCCATTGTACGCTTCTTTGGGACTATAAGGGCTGTCCTGCCCCGCTGAAGAGCACCGAGCAACTTATTGAGCACATGCAAAACTTGCTCACTAGATTTGAATGGGTAATTATCTCCAAGGTTACTTAACATGAGCAAAGCAATTTTTAAATGATTACCAGCATCTTGTACCTGTAATAAATTAAATAAATTAAGAAATAATTTTTTTTCTGCCAATTTGATCTGACGGTCGCCCCAATGCCGTCAAAGTAGCTGTGCTGTCTTATAGTCCCAGAGGCGAAAATCCCTAAGCTGTAACTCCTCGCGGAAGCGCGTACTGGCAACTGAACGGATTCAGGACTTATTTCGAGCTAGGATAAGCTAAAAATACAGTTTTTCTGTGCAAGAACTGGCCCCAAAGGCGGAGGAAAGCAACGAAGGGTCAACGGCATAAGGTTGCAGAAGGCAACGGGAAACCACTGCATTAAAATACCCTAGTATAGTCATCATGTCTACAATTGCCATTATGATCGCCAATCTTCGATAGAAGAGGCATTTGAAGAAGATCGTCCCATACACTTGAGCTAAAAATAAAATTACGTAGAATTTGAGACAATTTTACTAAATAAAAACGTACAGTAAATTTTTTATTTCACTAGGGGTCTTCACAGTGTTGGTGTTATCGAGTTAGATGTGCTATCCAAGTTAACACACAATTAAATCATGAGGGTACCTCGGGAGTGAGTTATCATGCTATATTTAACAGGGTAAACAACGTGGTAATAGTCAGACGTTCGTGGCACGATTTTAAAGAAAGTGGCAGAAGAACTCTTATTATAATGCCACATTTGTTTATATTTTTTGTTCATTTCGGTTATGATAATTTTTAGTATTTACGGTAATTGCTTGTGATAATAGATTATACAA
The DNA here is from genome assembly GCA_963971405.1 of Psococerastis gibbosa. Taxonomy (NCBI): domain Eukaryota; kingdom Metazoa; phylum Arthropoda; class Insecta; order Psocodea; family Psocidae; genus Psococerastis; species Psococerastis gibbosa. The sequence goes on along the minus strand of OZ020491.1, from coordinate 12,472,772 downwards.
ATAAATATAAATACTACAAAATTTTAAACGCGTGTTTAATATCAATAAACAAAAACTAAGATGGCGGTGGTCAAACCTGAGCTATCGATCGCATGGCAAGCTAAATAGCACGTTAACCAACTTGAAAGTGCGTTTAGGATGGCACGCTGGTTAGCTTGGTTATCGGGTTATTGGTGTGTTAACTTAACTCGGTATAACACACTTAACTAGGTACAACTCGATAACACGAACACTGTGAAGACCCCTACAATGTGTTAGTACCATGGAATTTACAGTGTGAGAGTTAATGGGTGAGAAGTAAACCACAAGCTACCATTTTTTTTTCTTTTTAATTATTTAATGAACCATTGTAGATTTTTACACACTTATAGAAACATTTAAGTTTGAGACTAGAAGGCTTGCAATGAGAGTTTTAATTTGAGAATGATTACAGGATTGCGGGTTTTGAGTACAACAATCGCAAGGTAGCGAAATGGGACTTGGTTATGAATATCATGAATTGAATATACTGTATATGGTTAATGTACAGTATGTAGAGGACATCCCTAAAAATCGCAATTTCTCGAATAATCCAAGCACTTTTAAAGGAAAATTTGAAACAATTCATTCAATTTTTCATTGCATTGAAATTGGGCCGTTTTTTTTTACTACAATAGTTCTAATCCAGTAATGTTACCTGACCGAAACCTAAAGCGACATACTATCCGTTTTTGCCGGATGCGGCTGAGAAGGATGCGTTCTGGCGGGATGACACGACGCTGCCACACTGTCCAGTGCGACCGTGTAAAAATAGCTGATTTTACTCTTGATCCGATCAGTCGCATTGACACATTCAGTAAACTTGTTAGTGTCGAACATTCCGACCGCGCGGTACAGATGGACCGTGTGACTGGTCTCACTCAATTGAATGTTTATTTATTTGTCCCGTCGTCCGGTCATCCTTCCCTGCCGCAGCACCATCCGGTCGATTGTGGCTGCCCCGGCGCCACCGGAATAGTGGGACCGCGCCCATTATACTCCATGCATTCATGCTATCCCTTCAAATCGGTCCCTTTTGGTGGGAGGGTGAGAAGGGATAGTATGTCACCGGCCTTAAACATAAATTTCAAATATAATAATATCATGCCACCAAGGGAATAAGATATACTCTTACTTGTTGCAGCTTCCATGGATTATCATGAGTAATTGCTGTTCGATAGGTAACTAACTGATTGCGCTGAATTTTCAAACAGATTTCCCCAAAAGCGATTGTGTCACCATTAACGTGAACATTGCACTTAATGTTGTCGTTCGGCGAGGAAAGGGAGTATTTGTCTTGTTTTTGCTGCGCGTCATAGCTATAGATAGGTACAGGGAACCGCTTCACACATTCCTGCAACAATAAAATAACACCATTAAAGACACAAATTCAAAATAGTAAATAAATGGCCTAATATATATAATGTGAATCACGGTTGTCATGCAATACAGTTATAATAATTTATGGTACAACAAGCCAGCGAACTGCCAGCCAGTTCGCATTCGTACTCAAATTAACCTAGTTAGCGATATAGCAATGGGCTAAGAGTATGATTTTTGTGCCTGTTCAATCCAATCATCACTCTATGTGGCAGTGCACTTACGGTAAGGATAGATTGCAACTGCTGGAAGACTAGATGTACTTCCTCAGTAAGAAGCCAACGAAACTCTTTCTCCTGTAACAATACCAAAATCGGCTACTGAGTACGATGGTCATATATGTAAACTTTCTTTGAAAATAATAAATTGATTGAAGCTGTTGCTGTTTTAGTTGGAACTTGGAATTCACAACTCGTCCACTGAATCATAAACATGATTCCTAATAATATCATTATAGTTCCGGAAAACGTAAGGAATTTAGCAATTTTTCAATTGGCTTACAAATACGAAACCACTAAATTGCTGAATTTAGGATTATCTACAAATCAATGTTAAGGTAAGCTTATAAAATTAAAAAATAATTTACCAAATGCAAAGCTTCCTCTCGTTCACTATCAGCCATTTTTATTGTCTAATGCATAGACAACAGATAACTAGACTCGTCACCGGGATAGGGATTCAGTTCGCGATAGCAGCGCCACGCCGCGCAGCGGAAATTTTTTCTCCGTCCACTTTCCTTGAACAACAGAGCTCAAGTTAAATTCTTTTGTAAATATTTAAATGTCAAATTAAATATTCATGGGAATAAAATGTATTTTAAAAATTGTAATGATTTTTTTTTACAAATTCTGAAACTATCACTAAAATCTCAATTTGAAACATATTTTCAAAAAGATAGTCCAAAATCAAGGACTGAAGGACGCACTCCATCCAGCCCCCAGCCTACCAGCCATTACTGACATTGTTTTGTTTACATTTTCAACTGGGCACTATTATATTTTAGATTTGAGTTTTAGTAGAAAAATGCCGAAAGCTAGCAAAAGAAGAGTCCGATATTGCTCGGTTGTGGGCTGTTTCAATTCAATTAATATGCCAGTCAAAAGGGTGATAAATCCTAGGGAGAAGGAATAGGTAGTAGTGGGACGACCACGGATGCAATGGCTACAAGGCATCGGGGTTAGGGTCATTCGGGGTAGCTGTGGCTTGCCTAGTAGACCAAGGTCGTTCATGGGTTTCAGTTTTGACTTGGTAAAGTCATTCATACGACTATGTACATTTTGTCCATGTTGAGCATGGCTCATTCTCTCATCGTGTCCATTATCCCTCGTATAGTAGAAAGCATAAGTTGACATCGAAGACGTTTAACGGATTGCTAATGGAAAAAAAAATCAATTTTGGTCGTTGGTATTAGGCATTCGACATAGGACGAATGAGTTACCTACTAATAATAATCTAGAGTAATAAACAATGTGCTACGTACGGGCTATGAAAAAGTTTTTTAGGACATTACGGGCTCTAGACTGTAGCGCCAAAGAGTAAAAATAAACTACCGTATTAATGGGAATGTTCAGTACAGTATAAAAGTATATGAATAAAATTGAAATGTGGAAATTTAACGATTGAACTGCAATTGACTAACGCTGCCTACTGTATTACCGATACTTATCATACGTAAGCTTATTAGACTTTACACTGCCAATGGCACATTACATAATATAAGCGTTGAAATACAGTCAACTGTCATTATAATGGAATATAAAAAAAATTGGAAGAATTGGAATATGGCAACTAAAATGTTACAGACCAAAATTTGAATTTAAGCGGGAACGCTGCAAGCGCCGCGGTGCGGAAAAAATAATCTCCGTCCACTTAGCAGAAGACGGTTCTTAGTGGAAGAAGGGCAAAATTCCATTTTATACAGCGTTGACAGCCCCCTGGTCTAATGTCAGCAATCAGCAGAAGACGGTTAGGCCCTAAAAAGGCCAAATGGGCCCTAAAAAGGCCAAATGGGCCCTAAAAAGGCCAAATGGGCCCTAAAAATTTTGTTTCGCGTTCGGCGTTCGGTCTCGACCGTCGGGAATATTCGGCATTCGGCTCGGCAATCGGATTCGGATTTCTGAATAGGAAAGGAAATAAGTAGAGCCTGCATCTGTTCTAGGTGTTTTGTTCTTTTTATGTTTATTTTATATTTTAATTACTGAACTCGATTTTCAATGGGCTAGTTTATAGCTTTGCAGTTTGTCCAGCAGATCAACGAACGCTACTATCAGACCGTATTGAAGTATTTGTGATGTGAAAAGTGGTTAAATTTTGCTGTAGCCTACTATAAACTAAACTATTGTAAAAAAGGTGTTATACCTGCCTACTTATTATTGTTTGAGTCGACTGCTGCATTGTGTTTTTATGCTGCTGTGAAGTGTGAAGCCTTCAGTGTGGTAAGTTAGCTTTCTCAAAACCGAGCTTACTGTAAAATCTATTACAATCACCTTTCTATTGGGCCTACTCGTGCTGACAGCGTTTAATAATAGTTTGTTATTGGCCAGTAATAATATTCCTATTGCTGGGAAGACTGAAGGGGACATTATAAAATACCCAAGGAGCTATCTGACGGAGGCAAACAATATTACAATTTATGCTGGCCTTTATTACTGGGCGTGGAAATTAGGGACTTTCAATTAAACGATGCTAATTGTTTGTGACAAATATACCGTGGGGTTGGTTCAAAATAGGTGCCTCGATAGTTTCCAACATTTACTCAGAGAGTCTCCAATCCAATAGCAAGTCGCATTGTGCCAAAGATGCCACCAGTCACACCGATAATGGATCCATCGTTATTGGATCACAATTAAGATTTTTTTTCATAATCAACTGGCATGGTTTTGGTCTCCAATCTCCTGCATTGCTTAATCTACCTACCTTGAGTATTGCATACGGAAATAAAAATATTCATTCATTCATTCTTCACTCTCAAGCTTGCGAGTTGCGCTGCTTTCCCTTCTAGAATTTTTTTAAACCGTCTCTAAAAGCTACTGAAGAAGCAATATATTGCAAGTGTCAAAAGGAAAGCAGCATCGATTGCAACTCGCTTCTAAACCTCCGTGAGTCGCATCATCTGCTGTAATAACTAAATTTTTGTAGAAGCTGGGTTTAGCCGTTTGGGTATGTCAGACTGCTTCTTTTAATTGGAAGGCTACTGGTCGGTGATCTGAGTAAAACCGGCTCTTTTACTTGGTTTAATGAAATATAATTAATTATTTGGTATTTCTTTAAAACTGGACGCCTTCAGGAGTGCTTTGATTAAAATTATGCGGAATAGTTAATTGCACGGTTTTTGTGGTACCACTAAATCAACTTCACTGTGATCGATGGATCGTTGGCAATCGTTAACATTACATGCTACTATCATCAACAACAACAACATAACAACAACAACAACAACTGTGCTCTGTGATGTGAAGCAGAAAATAGTTACTGTGAAGGCTATTAATTTTATTCCTGAGGGAGCCATTGGTATATTTTGTGGAAATACAGTGTTTCTTTTTGGAATCTCTGCCTCGCAGCAACTTGTCAAAGTGAACGATCTGAACACTGCATCCTGTTGCTGCTATGCTCGATGGTCTCAATGACCAAGTTCATATAGAGACTGCCCAAAAACATGTCAGAATATGCAACCACTGCACTGTTACAGCAAGGGCTACCAAACCCAACCGTTAGGAAAATTGTAATTATAATTGCAATTTTTGATGGACTTTTTATGGACCCAGGCCTACTTTACATATAGTGACCCATAGGTCCCTTGTCCAATGCCAACGGCCCCATGGACTTCGGGTATTATTTGTATTGTTTCCGTATGAATTTTTGGCTATTGGCAAACTGGTATACGTTCTCGATCGTCAACCCACACCAGCTACAAGCGATAATGGACAAGCTGAGACAAGCTTACCATTGACGCATGACTTAACTAAGCAAAGATACGAGTCTTGGTTCGGAAAGGTTAACCATTTATTTTACTGTAAAAAAAAAAAACAATTAAAATTGTGGTGAGTGGCTAAATGGTAATCATTATGAGACCGGTAGACAAAATCATGACTCATTGGCATCTTGCCATGGCTGAAAGTCAAGTAGGCCCCGTTCGATAGGGCACATCTGAAGGTTCAATGCTCATTGTTTATCTGCTCTGCAGGTGTAGGCTACCGGTTCTTCCTGTCTGTCACCCACTGCATTTGTTGTCTGCTATTGTTATTCTGACGACCCCAGTGCCCCCATACACCCACTCATTTCTCGACGTTATTGTCATGTTGATAGCCCTGGTGCACGCGAACGATTCGTTCGCTAGTGATCCGTTGAGATATTTTTCATGGGAGCAAAACCACAGTCAACTGTACAGATTGTAGCTGCGATTAACCAGCAACAAGCCAGCTATAAAAATCTGCTGCAGTAGATCTGCGCTTTTGACAGGTTTCCATTTGCTCTCCCATGACAAATGAATCAATGGCGACCGAATCGTCCGTGTACGTACCAGCCTAAGTATGGCGCGATTTTTCATAACTTCGGCTTTTCTCCTTTTAAGAACCAGTTCACTAGCGGGGTAAAGGTGCGAGCTTGGACGTGGCGTTACTGTTAGTATATAGTTTACGAATGTAGGTAATAAAGATTTAATCAGACTTTCACCCGAAAGGTTTCGAGTCCCACACTTGCTACTTTTTCTGGCAATCCTTCGGAGGACATTATATAAAGTAGACGTTCCTGGGCCTTCCCATTTCAGTATAACTCGGCTAGGTTTGCTTAGTTAAAAGAGCTATGGAGAGACTAAAGAGAAAAAAAGCAATTGAATGGCATGCCGCCTAAGCAAACCGAACATAACTATCGGTTTGGTGTCTGGAAAGGTTTAGGGTTTCATAGTGTTCCGTTTACCGTTAGGCTAGTTTTTCTTCGTGTACGTATTATGGATTTTCATAGTCGTGGGAACCACTGGCTATGGTCCAATAACGCAAGTTGAGAGTCCCATACCTATTCTGCACTCGTTTGGAACGAATAAGCGGGCGAAAGAAACAGGCGGACGTGACTTCCTTATAGCAGATGGAAATCATGATGAGTACTAACCTATTGCAGAACTACTCACAGGATGTACTGACAGTAAGTAGGAAAAGGTTTAAAACATTCGTCTACTCCCCCGGCCATATTTGCTATTCTCCAAGTACAATAATATTCTCCTTCGTCGGCGCTAAATCTCGGGGTGAGGCTTGGCCACTCGAGCATTGGGCTTTCGTACCATCTCTCTCTAGGGATCCTTTTTCTTCCTCTACCAAGCCGCCTCCTGTATTTTTCACAGGTCACCTAGTCTCTCCATCTGTTCCGTGGCCTTCTGCCCTATATTCTCGCACTGCACTTGGAGTTTCGGGCTCGGTGTTGAGCCCGATCCACATATTACTTTGGACTTTTGCGAAGTAAACGATGTCTTCTTTTTCTAAGATCTCGTCTACCTCGACTTTTGTTTTCTTGTTCACAGATCCGCATAATATGCACCTTACGATGGTCAATCCATCTGCAATATGCTATTACAATTATTTACTATTATCCTTTTTTAATGACATTTTCTGAAAATAATTGCAGTTACAGTTTTCCATTGAGAAAACATGGTTGGGTTGGTAGCATGTCTTTTATACCAAGCTCTAGCAGCTTGGGAAGGCAACGACGGCAGCTGCACACTGTATATGAATAAAGAGCCTCACACTGGTTCATTACCGAACAAAGAACGAGCCGTATCTAAGTAAGCCCCTATATTACATTTACAGATTACATTGCTATAGGCTTCAGTGTAAAGTAAAGGATTATTATTTATCATCTTTTGTCGTCACATATCCGCATTGTACTGCAGAGGCTACATCATAGAGACAGACCATGTGTTCTCACAGAATCAACATATATAGCAGCATGTGGCGGGTTGCTTGTTTAACGTACCAGTCTAAATTAGTCAAATGTCTAATTGCCCCATTGTGTCGTTCTCCCTTCTTTATAGTAGTTTTTGTTGGTTGGTTGTTTGTTTGGCAAGCTTCCTCTGTTTCTAAGTTTTCTTGGGCCTTTTGAGTCACTGCCTACAACTCACGTCGGTATAATTAGGAATAATATTTCGTGCAGTTTTTTTCTTCTTAGGATTGCTGTGAGCTGACGTGTCTTCGTGCGGTTGGCTTATCGTTGGGTTCACGCCAGCTTCAGAAATCGACAAGAAATTCGCTGCTATCCCTATGGCTACAATGAAAACAATACATCGGCAACTCGCGACTGCAGAATCGCCCGTGTGTACCAGGTTTCAAGGGACAGTATTCTTCTTCTTGAGTTACAATCTATGGATTGGTTTGCAGCGAGTGTTGTAGTCTTCTTCTCAACTCTTATCTGTTTTGTGAGGTCCTTTTTAGTCCTTTATAAATGTCGCACCCTAGGTCCATCATGACATCCTCTAGGTACTCCTTCCTCTGCCGTCCTCTTGAATTGGTGCCTTCAATCATACCCTCAATGATGTTAACTAGAGGAGCCCTCCGTGTCTCAGAATATGCCCCATCCTTTTGCCTCTTCTTGTTGAATTGGTGGCCATAATCGCTCTTATTTCGTTTATTCTATGGAGCAATTCTTCGTTGGTTATGTGGTCTCTCCGGACTCCGGACCACATCACTTTTGAGTGCCCCCTCTACAGCCGGGAGAGGACAGAGCTTATTACCAGGCTGCAGGACCAGGGGAAGTTTCCGCCATTCACATACATGGATGTGCTCCAGGACTTGGACAGAGAGGTGTTGACGGAGGTGGTCAACTTCCTGGAGAGTATCGGACAAAAGTGGTAGGACGTTGGGCAAGCTGTTTTAGACGGTCCCTGGGCAACCTCGTTGTCCAGTGAGCTCCCGATAGCAGTTTTTGCCAGACGGATTTGGTAATGGCTGTATACCCTTAAGCCAAAAAAAAAAGAATGGTCTCTCCATGGAATTTTCAAAATTCTTCTGTAGCACAACAACCCAAAGGCTTTTTTTGAAGTGAAAAATTCTAAAGACACAGATTTTAGCAGGGTAGTGAATTGGACTGGTTCGACACGCGACATGCTCGATAGAGTGAGGCGCACCACACACAGATTTTAGCATTTAAATTGCATGGGTGGGTTTAAAGCAACTTTTTGTGCAGATGTAGAAGGCATATCTCAATTTAAATTATACCCATGTCTTCGTCTATTCTTCCTCTTTCAGGCCATGCTATATTTGTTTTGATAGGGCAAAGGGTTAGCCTTAGGGGGGAGGAAATGTGTTTTCATCGAAAATAGGCCTTTTTCAGCCGCGTTTTTGGAGGTGTTAATATCAATTTGAAAACTTCAAACTACTTTAGTTCTTTTCCACCTTCCTTACTCTTTCTAGACATGTATTCAGTTTTACTATCCGTCTCTTCGTTCAGGCTCAGGTGCGTTGGTAAGCCATTACTGTTCGGCAGAAAACAGGTTCAAAGGGTACTTTTGAATTTACATGGATAGAGTAAAAAAATTCCACAGACTGCAATTTTCAACCGAAATTAATTTTTAATGTCTCATTAGAAGCAGTATGAATCAAGGTTTCAAACGAGTATAAATACATATTTTCAAAATCACCCCTTCACCCATTAAACACGAGTGGAATACAAAATTTGGCTTTGGGGGGGTCTGGTTTTCAACAAAAATCGGCCTCTTTCGGCCGCGTTATTATTATCTATTTTAAAAATTCAAACTACTTAACTACTTAAAACAATTATTTGTTTTACATTGTGAGACTAGTGTGTGAATTTAGCGGTTTGGTAATATTGAAAATATACTACATTTTGAAAAAATAATATACAATATATTGAAAAAAACCGAGTGTGTGCTTAGGGATCGTAGATTGAATGAGAAATAAGTCAGAAATTAAAGTTAATATTTATTAAATTCTATATAAATCAAATTATTTTTTAGTATATTCAATTCTTACGTCTTAATTAAATTAAACCCTGTAGATACGTAATGATAATTATTTTAACAATTATTTTTATTTTCATATATAGTTATAATCACTACTGTCTTGTTAGATTGGAAAATCGAAGATGCTGGATCAAAACAACAAACTTGAGGACAAATTAAAACGAAAGAGAAAATTAGCTAATAATGCTTAAAGAAACATAGTAAAAAATAATTTGATATATATAGAATTTAATAAATATTAACTTTAATTTCTGACTTGTTTCTCATTCAATCTTTACGAACATGATCCCTAATAATACATTATTACTACATAATACATAATATTATTTTCTGTATGCATATCAATTAATTGAGATTGCCAATGAAGTTTTCACTTCTGCCGTGCGGTCTTAATATAAGCATACACTCGGTTTTTTTTGTCATGTTCGTAAATGCACCATGTTTCACTTCCGTATAAGAGCACACTCCACACTAGAGTTTTGAGAAGTCTTTTTATAATATAAAACCTTATAAGTGTAAAGATGAAAATCTCATGGAATTTCGAATGGCAAAGCTGTCAATAATATCAGGACAAACAGAAGAAAGTCTTCTGAGCGTTTTGATAAACGATATGTACCTCTTTCTAACACCGATTGGCCACAGCAGTTACGATTTCAATACGCCTACTGCTGATTTCGCATGAGTAGAAATATATTATATGTTGTGTTTGGCGCAGTTTCCACCGACCTCTAAGTACAAAGTACACATACTGTAACGTGGTAGTAGATATCATTAATAAAGGCGGAGTTTCCACCGACCTCTCATTGCAGAATGCAAATGACATTGACGGAAATTTTTAGTTTACACTATGCCATAGTTCAAATTGATCAATGATCATAGAGTAAAATCACAAACAAACTAAAATTAAAAAATGGCGTCATGGGATATGTTAAGTACAAACATTTTAATAGATTTCTATAAAAAGAAAAATTCCAATTTCCGTCAATGTCATTTACATTCTGCAATGAGAGGTCGTCAGAAACGCCGCCTAAGTCTTGAATGTCTACTACCACGTCACCGTATGTGTATTCTGCACTGAGAGGTCGGTGGAAACCGCGCTTTTTCGGACGTCCAAATTGCCGATAGGTGCTTTCTTCATAATATATGCTCTGTAGATTTTCGGGTAATCTTGTTTTCACTTTTAGTGCTAGCGTGATCGCAAGTCCATTAAACCGTTCGAAACCAATTACGAAGGTTCGTGTTAAGCAGCAATTTGACTATTTTGAATTTTGGCGGTGCCCACCTCCCATAGTCCCCCTTGGGTTTTCTCTCTTCCATTTCGAGGCCATTTCATATTATTATTATTATTATTATTATTTTTTTTTAAGTGACAGCTTTGATTAAAATGGGGCAAATTTATTTATATGAAATAAAAAATCTCCCTAATTCCCCTATGATTCACCAAGGACTAAACTATAACTCTGACAGCTTTCTGGATCATTTCCATTCAAAACTTGCCGCATTGGAAGTATAGTAGAAAATTTGCACTATATGCTTCGAGTTTTGAGGTCAATGTTGTACAGTAGATTCGGTTCTCAGTTGTCACCATGCAAGCCATGAGCGAGTGTCCCGAATTGAAAATTAACATTCAGAACCATGGCCGCTGGAACCAATTTATTCCGCAGCCCATTCTCCTCCATTTACAGACGTTAAGCTCCCGGAGGTCTTCACTAGCGTCATGGATACCTCTTTCTCGGTCTACTCACTGGATCATTGTTTCCGCCTTCTTAGGCACTCTAGTCCCATTCAGCCTTTCGACATGAACCAGCCATCAGAGTCTCCTTGCATTTTTGTCAATAATAATGGATGGCTTCTGGTACTGGATAGTGCTTCCAGATCGACGCTAGTTCCTATTTTATTCTTATTACTAATTTGTGGGATACAGAGTTATATTTTTATTTTATTTATTTTTTTGATTTTTTATGGTGTTAATTGAATTAAATTTTTCTTTCTTTCTTTTCTATTCTCCATCCATCGGCGTCTCGGGTCGCTCCAAGTTTTTTTTCTAGCATTCTATTTCGCTTGTGACTTGGTTGTCTTTTGTCTCAATGGCTAGCCTCTCAGTTAGCGTATCGGACGCTTTATCATAGTGACTTCGAACGTGGCCTACGTAATAATTGTCGTCCTTTTACAAGGACACAATTGTGTACGTATAGTACAAATTAGAGTGGGAAGTAGTTAGTGGTAAATACAGTAGGGGAAAAACAATGCAATGCCACGGTTGAGGAACCATTTCCACCTGTCTATACAGTTGAGAATAAACAAGGAAACTCCCAGCTCTATCACGTGCCATCAACAGCTCTTAACGGTCTCTGCAGGCATATCACTAACGAGGAAGAATAATTTAACCCGGGTAATAGTCAGTGGCGTAGCCAGGGGGGGGGGTCCCCAAAATTTGGCAAAACAGCAAATTTTTCAGATATTTATGTAAAAATATTCCCAGGGGAGACCCCGGTCCCCCTGTTTCCAGTTTTGTTAATAAAGTTATCGTCTGAAAAATCAAAATTTTTCTGCCGGCAAACTATTTCAGGCCTATCTTTTAAAAAACACCCCCCCGCGGTAGGCCCTGTAATATTCTTCACATTTAAACTATGAACATTACTGCTTTCAAAGTGCATAAATTCCATACTATTTTGGGCCTATTCTTTTTCAAAAACCTTCCCTGGGGGAGACCCCCCGGGTCCCTGAAATTAAGATCATGCCCAGAGGCGTAAAGTTATAGAATGATGGCGGGAGCAAAACTAAGTAGACCTTATGACGTCATCAGGCAGGATTTAAGGAAAAATTGAAAATATAAGAGCAAAATAGTAGGGTTTTACACATTTTAATAGTTGTAAAGTATAGCTGTAGATTTTACCAAGCTAAAAAGGAATGCTTATATTCATATTGCTGCAAAGGGGACCATGAAGTATGAACCACGCCTTACAATGCTCAAGGCTGGGGGGGGGGGGGGGCAAGTTGGACCGTGCCCCCCCCCCAACATTACACCCCTGAATTCATGCCCCTAATTAGAAGATGCGTATGTCCATGAGAACGGCTTTCCTCTTAAGCGCCAAATGAAAACCTATCGTATCATGTTGCATGAAAACTGGACCCTCCCCCAAAAAAAAATTCTGGCTACGCCAGTGGGTAATACTTACTTACTTGGGGACATGGAAGGAAGCTCCCAGCAGATTGAGCTTTCGGCACATAACACCTTCAAACAGGACTGTTACGGTATCTGTTATATTTGTTCTTTAGCGGTAATCCCCTTTGACAAACCACACTTTTCTTTTGTGATGGTCTAAATTTTCGACTTCGGAACTTCAGCGAGGTCTCCCCCTGGGACCGTTTTTTTTTTATTGACCTGAAATAGTTTGTCGGCAAAAATGGTTTGATTTTTTTTAGGCGAATCTGAAAACAGGGGACCGAGATTTCCCCGGGGGAATTTTTTAAAATACATATCTGAAAATTTTTCTGTTGTGCTAAATTAAATTTATGGGAGGGGGGTCGAGACCCAGCGGACACCCCTCCCCCGGGATACGCCACTGACTGCGTACCGGTCCTGAATGAGTTTTGATCTTCGTGGCATCAACGGACTACTAGAAAATGATGTCTTGAGTGTCAGTCATGTTACGAGTCAGGTAAACGTGACTGTGTATTGATTTGCTGATATATAACTGCTATGATACTGTATATATGGAGTGTCGAGCGCCATGCTAGACTGGTTGACGCTTTGCTTTGCTTACTGATTGACCTCCGCTATGCTACGAGCATTTTAACATTTTACTTCTGACGGGACGTGTTAATGCGCATTGCGTCGTGCATGTATGTGTGCGTCGACCTTCCTTGCTCAAATTTAGCTTGATTAGCAAGACATTTTTATGATATCGGCATATCGACGATTTTCTATTGAATGATTTCCGTAGATTGTGCATTGTGATGAATCTTATCCTAATAATTTAGCCCATATGATATAGTTTTTACTTAAAATAAAGCCCCCATATTATCAGCTTAACTTGATCAGGCTGGCCCAGCTTTTCCCTCCGCTAATTCGGGAATATAATATATTCCCAATCCCCACGTAGGGAAGAGGAAAGCCCCAGTGATGAAAAGCATCCTAACCAAACTGTAATGGCTTATCTTATACTATACTCTAGTTAATTTGGTATAGGGCGTCGTCGTCAAGGTGTCATGCTGTCACTATCCAATTTGTTTCCCATTGAGTTACATGTCAAGCTCGTGGGGGTTTATGTTGAAGATCAAACAGAAGCCGGTGAGAGTAATTTTGACACGGGGGCGCCTAAAAATATGTCTTGCCTGCATGAAAGCATCCGCAGAAAGACATCCTCGGTGGGGGAGATGGTTCAGAAATACACCACAGCTCCCAAAAATAATCTTTGCTGCAAACTATTCCTCCAGGTCACATTCCACGTGTTTACACACGTGTGTTGCATCTGTAGTAGGACCATGCTACAGAGTGTTCTGCTTTGTTATCTCATTGTTTACATAATGGGAGCTACCGTTATGAAATTCAGGGATCCTTGGGAATTATTGTAAATACTTTATACTGTACTGAGCGGATCACGTGTATAAGGGGATTTTGAGATTGCTTTCTATTGTAGTTTTATTGGCAGTATTGCTTATATTTACATAAGTAAATGCGTCTATGCAATATTTAATTGGATAGTACTTGATAATGCTCAATATTTGAATTGGAAGCTTTAGGGGGAGGGGGGGATTCGAGACATTGCCCAGTAATGTATTCTTTAGATCTCTCTGTGTCACTAAACTTGTCGGCTTTCTTTAGCGTGAGTATGATCTGCCATTTATTCTTCCTTATAACACTTAATCTAATCTTGGAAAAGCCTTACGAATTTCTTTAAAAATTAAAATAAATATGCCATGAAACACATTCGCCCATTTTGAAAATAAATACAATTTTCTTTCTTCTTTCTTTCTTTCCTTCTAATAACGTTAGAATTAATAAAAAGTTTTGAGTAAAAAACATGCCATAAATTCAATCTAAATAGTGAAAAATTAAATATTTTTTTTAAAAGTTAAGTTGGTGCCTTCAACCATACCCTCAATGATGTTCTTGAGGAGCCCTTCGTGTCTCAGAATATGTCCCATCCATTTGCATCTTCTTGTTAAAATTCACGTAGGAATAGGTCCTTCAAATTCCTATTGAATAACTGTTCAAATGAGATTTTTTTTTCAATTCTTTAACATACAATTAAAGATAAACTTCAACATGATGAAAACGGACACTCTGTACGTGAATAACAAATGGACTGCTCAGGAGCCAACAAAGACAGTACAGTTTTTTTAAATGGTTTTGGCTTGCTGACAGATTTCTTATCCAGCCACATCAACAGCCTTCGTCAATTATGGCGGTTTTATTGCATTCCCTGGAACATTAACTTGAAATTTACTATATGCGTTTGTAACTAATGCATTAACCAACGATTCAAATGGAAATACTTTCAGTAATCTAGCCATTTAATTTCAATGGAAGTTGGTAGGAAATTAGTCTGCAGTTAAGAACGAAAGCCAAAGATAAAACCTGTCCACTTCATTACTCGAAATGTAATTCATGATGAAGGGCAGAAAATCAGCTATGGCTCAGCCCGCAATGTTTGCCAGCGAGTTGACGGAAGCCATGAAGTTGCTGGGGCAGGGACGCCAATTGAGGGAGGCAGGGGGGGGGGCACCCTGGACTTAAGGTTAGCTTTCACAAAAGTCTGCGAATATAGTGAAAACTTTAAATATAAATCACAAATAAACAGTTTTTTGTTAGGGGGGGGGGGGATATGGGATAAATTAATATTATAAATTAAAAAAATCAATAATTACGATGAATCCTCCTATTTATTATATTTAATATAAGTGGCCAATTGGGCCGATTAAAAAACATCAATATGAGAAAGAAAATCTGTAGATGAGTGTACAATTGTACCTAATTGGAAGTACCATTTTTTCCGGGTCAATCGAGATGGTTCAGATGCCCCATCTGTCCATAGCTGTGGCCTTATCTAAGCCACCGAGTGTTGAACAATATTATCAGAAGTGGAGTTGCATACGTGCCACACTAGAGTTCTATGTAGCTACAAAAATATTTTTTGAATCCTGGTGTCACTTGATGCCATGTCCCCTAGTCATTGAAAAAACGTACCAGGTGGCCCCAGGATTCAAAAAATATTTTTGGCGCGCTCGAATGTCCCATCTCCACATTAAAGAACTCTATGCCACACAATCAAGTAGCCGAGTTTTATTACATACGCGACAACTAGCGAGCAGCTGCCTGGAGATAAAAATGCAAGATGTGTGCTCAATCTATTATCACGAAAGGTCTTTGAGATGGCAACGGCCCACATTAGCCGTAGATCACCTTTCAACAGACTCGTTGACTCTTAAGAGCTATGAGTACCTGTTCTCATTGACCGGTATCATAGTGAACTTCCTTGTCCAATGTACTTGTGCCATTATTGAAGTTGACGCCAGGGTGACCTCTATACGCGGACTGCACAGGATAGGAATTAATTGATTGATCTCTCGAATTACTGCTATTAAACATCGTTGGGGTGCAACATTTGGTTTAGACCGTGCTTCTATATTTAGGTTTTGAAATTGAGGCGTCTTGTTGGGTTGGGGCTCTTAAATAAATGAAAACATCCCCCCACTGGTCCTGCAAAAGGGTTGATTACTAATTATAATATTGTATGGTTGTAACTCAGCTTTTTTGCTAGGCACTTTCTAATTTCCTCTTTCAAAATATCGGAACTTTCACTTTCGAAGATTTTGTTGCAATTGTATTTTTTTAAATCTATACTACAGTATGTAGGCTTTCATGATAGAAAATCCTTTCTTGCAGGGCATTAAATATAACTTGTAAGTGACTAGTGTTTATGATATTGCATGAAAAATGGTTCAAGTTGTTAAGCAGCATCATTAAATGATGTTCAGTTAGTCTAGGTTTCGCCTAAATGTGCCTTATCACCGCTTAATTAATTTTTTTTTTTATAAATTAGGTGGCTTATCAAGGGATTTGTTGGTATTACTAAGGCCCCGTACACAAGGACGATTCTCGCTGTCGCGATTTGCCGACGTCTTTTCCATTTTAGGGTGAGTGGTCGGTGCAAAACCACAGTGTCTAATTCAGATTTCTATGATCTGGCGTGTCTAGGGGGAAAACTTTCGTGTGGTCGGCTTCGCGGCAGCTTCCAAAATCGTCTGGTATCCCCATGGCTACAATGGAAAAGACGTTGGCAGGTTGCGATAGCGTCCGGGCCTTAAAAGTTTTCTTTGCTAGGTATTTACGATACAAGTATCTCTGTGGAAACTGTGGTTTTGCAACACTGCCTATCTTCATTATGGGGAGAGCAATCATTGAGTTAGAAGAAATTGTATTCAATTTAATAGTGATGCATGTAATGTCTGTTTACATTACCCGGAGACAATTTCGACAATTTCTATAAAGTGCTATAATGTGTTGTAGCCCCTGCCTGTTGTCCTAATATGCCCTAGGCTCCTCATGATGTCATAATTCTGTGTATGTATTATATCGTGGGCATTGACTTGGCCGTAGGTAGAGGGATGAATGTAATGTCTTATTACCCGGAGACAATATTGACAATTTCTTTTAAGTGCTATAATGTGTTGTAGCCCCTGCCTGTTGTCCTAATATGCCCTAGGCTCCTCATGATGTCATAATTCTGTGAGGCTACCATGTAGGTATTATATCGTGGGCATTGACTTGGCCGTAGGTAGAGGGACAGACAGAGTGGGCGTTCCTTGAAGTTGACCTATCCCACAGAATAAATTTTTATACTTTTCTCCTCTGGCCTTGTGTCCCCCGTTGCTTCGACACTTCATTCATTTACACCTCCCTCCTTTGCCTGCATACTTATTTTAGTTACGACAAATTAGAAAGTACTTCTCCGGTAGCATTTTTTTTCATGTTCCGGAGGGGGGGAGGGCTTCAGACCTCAGTGACCTACGGTCCACTTGTCAATATTCCGTCATTTGTGATTAAAAAAAGTTGAGATTTTTGTGTTAAGGAAACTATTATGTAGATAATTAACTTATCTATTATAAATTAAGTTATAATATGGTAGCAAACTTTTTTTTAATCACAAATATAACATATTGACAAGTGGAATACACGCCTAACAGAGACATTTCTGCCAATATCCAATATGTTTGGGCGAAATAAGAGGAAATGCTAATGCATTCACTCGGTAGTGTATTATGCAAATATGTTATGTAGCATTTCAAAAATTGAGGATGTGAATGGTTCCGCCATAATTCATACGGGCCATAAGACATTGGATTTTTTGCTAATTGGGGTTTCGGGTTGGTAATTAACATACTGAAAATACTTAAACGAAGAAGGGATACAATTAGAAATTAAGTGATGAGAAGTGAGTTTTGGGTGGAAGAGCCATTGGCGGGGAAGATAGCGAGAAAGAGACTGCAATGGTTCGGACATGCTAAGCGAATATGTAACCGCAGGTGAACGAGGAAATGGCTAAAGGAAGAATTAGAGGGAGCACGAAGAGGGGAAAGAAGGAGGTCCTGGAACCAGATTGAGGACGAAGATTGGAGCTG
This sequence comes from Psococerastis gibbosa, assembly GCA_963971405.1. Classification (NCBI taxonomy): domain Eukaryota; kingdom Metazoa; phylum Arthropoda; class Insecta; order Psocodea; family Psocidae; genus Psococerastis; species Psococerastis gibbosa. The sequence goes on along the minus strand of OZ020491.1, from coordinate 12,454,783 downwards.
GTACCGGTGGAAGTGTTCAATAATCAGGATACGAGAGAAAGGAGGGAATGGATGAGGTTCACATATCACACCCGGGCAACTGGACCTGATTATTGGTGATGATGACTTGAACGTCTCAAATACTTGCATTATGTCGAAGTTTTCTTTTCCCTGAAGAGGCCAATAAGAAGTGTTTTAGATACGTTCATCGGCGGCAACGTTTCGTACATTTTTATGCGAAAATCTCAACCATCACACCGTTCTCCAGACAATACAATGCCATATATAATAATAATAATAATAATGCGTGTATTTATCAAAAAAACATTTACAAATTTTACTAAACCGGTGCCACAAAACCAAAAAGGCGCGTTATATACATAAAATCATACGTACAACAAAGTTTATGTTGATTTAAATCAGTTAATATTATTTTACTTAAAAATTTCTTCTAAAACTGGCCTAACCCATAAAACAAAACAGTTTTCTGTACTACTATATATTGTCTTGGAAAGATTAAAAATAAATCGTTGATTCATTCATTAACCAATTGATTGTAAATTTTGAATTATTCTCTTACTAGTTGTTAAATTTATTTTCTTTTTTCAGATTAGGCATGGAACCTGTTGAAATGGAGCTGCCGTGCAGAACAGACACCTTGGAGGTATGGATGGACATTGCCAACAGCGAGGACAGTGGCGTCGAGGTGTTCCGGCCCTCGCACTCTTGTGGGTCCAGTGGCGTCAGTGGCTGCTCCGAGAATGAGGTCGCAAGCGAGTCTGGTAGCGAGACGTATACGCCTTCAACCATGCAGGTATGTACTGGGGTAGCCAGGAAATACGGAAAACGCATAAATAAGTGAATCCGATGCTGGCGAAATTCATATGACTTAGGTCTGAACGGGTTCATAGATATAAAAATACGTCACTTGCTCATGACTTCATTTGTGTATATTGGTGGCTTATGAGGATGCAGTATGCACTGTAACTAGAAATACATTAGCCGGGTGTTTCTTTTTACATCCCCATAGGTGCTGTCACTGTAGGGTTACCCACATACCTGCGGGAAAGAAATTAATCTAAAAAAAATTAATTTAAGAGCATTGCCCGTTTTTTTTTTTCTTTGCATTAAATCAAATTTATAATTAAATTTTTTTTTACAATTTCAATCCTATAGTCATCAATAATATGTTCCTTTTCATTTTGATACATAGTATGTGGCCATGACTTACGCCAATTGGCCACAGTTTTGGAACTCCTTTTTTTCTACAAATTTCCATAACTCGGTGTTCGGTAACTAAGGACTGAACGCTAAAAGACAAAATTAATGTAGTGGATTTTCTTTTCGTCTTTTCGTTGAAAAATTATTTATTTATTTTATTATTATTGTATATACACATTATATATCGCTCCTTGATTTGCCAACTGTTTTAACTCCAAAAAACAATTTCTTTATTACATCAAAAAAAATCTTTTTCCCCCCTCTTTTGTATGCCCAATCGTCGTATCAGCAAGCTTGTAAAAAAATTGAATATTTTCTTGGCTGAAGCGTTGGAGATAATAAATTAAAACCACTGGAAAAAACTTTGGAACGCTCTCCTGAAAAGTTAACATTTTGCAGTTAGAACTGTTGGCAAATCAAGGAGTGATATTTTGTTATTTTCCTGTTGACGAGAGTTCCACGATCATCCTAACTGGACTAGACTGTCCGTGAATGACCCTCTGAACAGTGCCAACTGAGTGTAGTGCAGTCTAGTCCTGGTTTTACTGGATCGTAACCCGACCATACTGTGTTCGGTGAGTATTATGCATGGTTAATTTCTTTATTTATTATATCAGGACAACGTGAGTTCACGTAATTCATGTATAGTACTCAATAAATACTAATTTTGTCATTTTAGTCAACGCTTTATGTTTTATGCTCGGAAGTAATGCTATGTAAATATTTTGTTTCAGATGCATGGTTCCCATTTGAAAAGACTAGACACCCGAGACGCTGGCAGTGAGACTTGCAGTGATACGTCATCCACACATGAAAATCAGCATTCCGGGCACACAAGTCGGCAGTCTTGTGGAAAGTCCAAGGTTTTTGACAGCAGAACCCGTCCAGAGTTGAAGCCGAAAGTCCCCGCTAAACCTAGTACCTTGACTAGAGCTAGAAAGGTAGGCATTCCTCCATATTTGAGGGCTTAGCAAGCTGGAACGAACAGGTTGTGGGTGCGAGTCCCGCTCTCAACAGTGACTGATTGCTTCAATCCCACTGTATTGTATTTTAAAACATTCCACCCGAGAAAGACAGCCGGACCAGTTTTTCCATATTTTATTATTAATTGATTTACAGCCACAAACCTATTAGAACATTCTTCTGAAGTCTTAATAAAAATTTCAAGTTATCGCAGTGAATTTGAACATTCTCATTTGAAATATCATTAGTGTAAAAAAATACAATAAAGTACATAATCCGGATTTTATAGAACAGCAATAAATCCGCTGAGTAAATAGTCTGCGTCTCGAGAACTTTTTACTTTTTATGAAGTTTTCGAAGGCTATTCTTTGAAGTTTAGATGACAAAAAAGCGACCGCTCTTTGTTTACCTTCAGTGAAAGGAATTCATGGAGAGATTCACATTGAATTCATCTGAATAATTGAAGTGCAAATGATAAATAAATAAATTTCTTCTTAGGTGATCGTACATTCAATATTTATACGAAAGTAAAAAGGAAGCTCGTCAAATAAACAGTTTCAGGTAGTTTTATGTCATATGACAATTCCCCTATAAGCTTAGAAGTTGATTAATTACTGTAGGTTACTAGCTAAGAAAGACGCGCTCAATCACGCTTTCTGTACAAGGTGAGAAGATATGAAAAGTAACCATACAAGTGTTGGTGCATGTGCCAGTGTATACTGTAGGTAATGCGTCATGCTAAACCAAGTGTAACTTAGGTCCCACCGTTCTATTGTTGCTCTACCAGCCATCTGGCCACACCTTCACCAACTTATACTGTTTACGGAGAGAAGAGCGCCCATTTCCTGTTGTAATTTTCCAAAGCTTTTAACCTACATTCTTACCGACCTCGGTGAGTTTGTGGTTAGCATTGCGATACACAGCGGGCCGCGGGGTCTAGGAAGTGCTTAATTTCCTCATCTGTGTGTACCTAACCTACATAATGTTATCAGTGTGTTTAAAATATGCGCACTGTATAATGTTTCCAAAATTAAATATACATTTTGGAGCTATAGATTAATCTTTGAAGCCATTTCCCAAACATTCTATATTAGTTATCTTTTTCTCTCTCTCTTAGGTTAGAACGTGGAGGTTACCTCTTCAACCTATGTTAGTTTAATGTCAGTATTATATTCCATATAAAGCTACAATATCTCTCTCTAGGTCGAAACCGTTCGGGTTTGGTAGCCCTTATTACAGTTTTTGGCTTATTGTCACGTGGTTCCTTTTTGCAACCTGTCGGTTCACATTGCGCTGGTTACGCCTATCCTTATTTGAGGATGCTGCTGAAGTTGCCCCTGGACTACGTTCGCAATAGTTCGAGTCTCGTTCGTCCCAATAGCGTAACCTTCTTGCACTAAGGCACCCATTCCATTGACCGGCTAGGGCTATTTCCAAAAACAGAGACGTGGTAGCAGACATTCAAGACTTAGGTTGCGTTTCCACGGATCTCGCATTGCAGAATGCAAATGACATTGACGGAAATTAGAATTTTTCTTTTTATAGATATCTATTAAAATGTTTGTACTTAACATATCCCATGATGCCATTTTTTAATTTTAGTTTGTTTGTGATTTTACTGTATGATCATTGATCAATTTTAACTATGGCATAGAGGAAAATAAAAATTTCCGTCAATTCTGCAATGCGAGTTCGGTGGAAACGCCACCTAAGTCTTGAATGTTTGCTACCACGTCACCGTTGTTGGAAATAGCCCTAGCCGGTCAATGGAATGGGCACCTTATCAGATCTGCTAGTGTTTGCGCATTTTGACAGGTTTTTGGCAGTCTATCATATACACGGTCATTGAGATAATCGAACAAAACAGCAGCAGGACAGAGTTCAGATTGTTCACTTTGTCAATTTGCTGCAAGTCGGATTCCACGGAAAAGCACTGTGTTTCACATGCTATGCCGTTGGCATTAATGATCAAAGCACTGACCATAGTCATTTATTATTATTAATATTTATAAAAAGATGGCTGGTCAATGGGAGTTAATAATAATAATAAAAACTGACATTAAAACAACAAGTTAAAATAAAAATAAAATAAGAATTATAAATAAATAACAAAAATAAATGATTAAGCCTTGTTTAGCAGCACTGTATGAGTCTTTTGTCCCAAATAAGCGCTAGCTTGGGGATGCGGGATGGTATTATTATGTATTGTATTTTTGTAATATATGCTCCTTGTCCAGGGAATACTGAACAAGTAAAAGAAAGAAAGCAGAAGAAGCATAGTACCAAAGCTCTTTACGAGAGTTGTTGCGATGGGGCCATTAATATTCCACTGGGGAACGTGGTGACGGAAAACCATTAAATTAGGAAGAGAATTTTACTACTAAACTAATAAACAAAAAAAGACAATAATGCAACCATTGTCAAATTGTTCTCATTTTGCTTACTTGAGGCCTAGTAATTACGGAAGTACATACTTGCAACTTATAGTTATTATGATCCGGTTATTTTGATCAATGGCGGGTATTCCACATACGTACATCGTCATTGAAAATTATGAAATTGAAGGACATTTCAATATTTCATTGATGGCGGCCATTCCACATGTTTTTTCAAAAATTGACAATTTTCTATTGAAACGTATGCGCCAAATTTTTGAAATTTCTTTGCATTTGTTTCTTGAAATTGTATTTGTTTTCTTCGTCGCCTTATTATTTAAACCTTATTATAATTTTTATACAAAATGCGTTCTTTTTAAAGAAATCAATTAAAATAGTTGTACTTGTCATATCCCATGACGCCATTTTTTAATTTTAATTTGTTTGTTTGTGATTTCACTCTATGATCAATTGATCAATTTTAACAATGGCATAGAGTAAAATTGAAATGTCCTTCAATTTCATCATTTTCATTGACGATGTACGTATTTGGAATACCCGCCAATGGTCATAATAACTTCGGTTTTATTTTGTCCAACTATTTTCTTTAATCATTTCAGACACTTCCCCAAGCGAAACCAGAGGGCAATGATGGCAGATGGCCCTTCACATCCCATAAGGCAGCCAGCCGAAGTCGCGGGAACAGTGCGGCCGACCCAGCAAGAAAGTCCACTTCTACTGCCTTCATAACCAGCCCATCCTCTGCCAGCGCCACCACTAGACCCATTAATATTACAGACAACTCCCGCAGATCGGGACCGTCCAGTTTGAACATAATGACAAGTTCGGTCCACCAAAATGGGTCCAATATGGCTTCCTCATTTAATGGTAGTACTATGCACCATAGTATGACACAGTCCTTTGGTGTGGGATATAGCACTGAAAGTCAATCGTCGGCACTTGAAAAATACGGCACTCTTCCGCGAAGGAAGAAGAAAGATGCTGTTGAGGGAACTTCACCAGGTTGGTTGCGGGTTTTATTAGGGATTTTTGATCTGTCTGCTGATAGTCAACTGGACTATGTAACTGCAAAGTGGCAACAGAGCCTGTTCCAAACTGCAGCAAACTTGGTAGTGAGCACAGCGTTGGCAGGGAAACATGGTAGGACATGATAACACGCTGAGACTTTTAGTCATTTTAAGTGCGTGTCAAGTCCTGGTCACCTCCGAATTAATGTGTGACTACTATGTTCTCCAAGTAGTTCAGAACCCACTATAATCAGGAGGTCAATCCTGTCAGTGTCGCTCCCCTTCCCCCTGAGGTGAAGGAGTCTGCCCTTACGGTGCCTCAAGTTAATTAACAGACTGTTGTTGGTTAGAAATATTTTATGTAATTTGACAATCTCATTTGCCTGTAGGGCTATAGAAGGCGCGCCAAAGAAATTCCCCGATGACTTTATTTCCATTGCAGGTGTAACCAGGAGTAATTCGCGCGAGCCAAGTCTGAACCGTGCGGCTACTCTTCGGCGACAGCAGTCTCGGGAGAAAGACGGCGCCCCTGGTGGAGGGGTAAAGAGCCTACCACCGTATCCCCGCGGACGCAAGCCACCCTCTCCTAAGACTATTATTTTCCATGAAGTTTCCGTTCAGACGGCTCTGACTGCAAAAGATTTGGATCGTCCTTTACCTCATCGAGTTTCTGGTGATTCTACGGATCAAAGCATTCAGGTTAGTTAGTGGTTTTGTCGCATTAAAAATATGGTCATACGCGGTGTCGGGGTCTTTCTTCCCAATATCAGCTTATTTATCTACTACTGGGTGAACGATATTTAGTAAAATAAAGGAAGTTAGCCATGTCAAGGGGTTTTGCTATTCTCCGGCAGGATAGCATTTCCCTTTTGGTACGAATGTGTTTTACTGTAGATGGTAATCGGCCCATTTTGGCACCCAGGGATCATCCCGAATCTCTGAATTTTTATTCTGAGGCTCATTTCGAATATTCTCACCTGATCTGCCCTTCTCTGTTTAATAGCCTACACACCGGCTGTAGCTTATGATGCAACCAACGGTTTCCAGTGTCTCCTCGGGTCGCAATTTATAGTTAATATTTACATAATAAAAGATATTCCGAGTAAATTGATATTTTGGTCTTCTCTATGACATATTTCATTTGTTGTTTCAGACTGAAGGAAACCGCCTTGTAAGCATCGATGAAGTTGAGCGACTGAAGAAGGAACAAGAGGAAGTGCTGAAACGCATTCAAAGAGTGTTAGGCTTGGATCCAAGTAATGAAGTTTCTTTAGGATTGCTGTATGATTTGGAAAAACATGTTGCAACTGTGGGCCGAACAGTGATGAAACAGCGCGAGGAGCTCCAAGAACTGCGTCTTTTTAAGGCTAATGCTCACAGGGTATGTTGTGGCCTAAGCTTCACGCTTAAATGTTGTACGAGTATTAATGTACTTAGTTTACCTTACTTTATCCAACGTCCGTCCTTGGCGGTTTAGCCATCCGACGCCGAGCCTCCCAGTATCTGCTTGCAGTGGTGGTGATATTGAGCTGGGTCAATTTGTCAAGCGCTCTCGTTGTTTCGTAGAGTGGACAAATGTCGTAGATTGCCAAGCCTAATCTATGTAAGTGAGCTTGGAGGTAGTAGTAGTAGTAGTGTTCGTCGGGTTAATAACGACTTTGGCCTCATATTTGGGCCCATAGAGCTACCCCGACTTGACTGTCCTATGCCAGCCCATAGGACAGTGGACCTCCTGATTATAGTGGATTCCGAACCACTTGGGAAACACAGTGAAGTCACATGATTAGTTTGGAGGTGACCAGGACAAGTCCTACCATGTTTCCCTACCGGCACTGTGCACACGACCAAGTTATCTGCATCTTTGAACCTGCTCTGGTCCGCTGGATTCAACTTGGTATGGCGGCCGGTGAGCTTGGAAGTAAGGGTGCCGAAGAGATCTACAAACTAATGCCGTTCCATATTTCTGGGTATTTTTCCGTCTACTGCGAGGGCTGCCCACTTTTCCCGCACTTTTGTCTTACCTTTCTGCGGGTGTACTATGCCGTGTTCTGACTGTAAATGTTGTACTTAAAGTATTCCGTTGGTAAATTATTTCCGTATACGCAGTTTAAAGTTAAATTCAAATCGACAATAGGTAAAATATATTTTGTGAAACATGAAGCGTTCTATGCTCTATATTCTAACATTTGCCTTAATTTGCATTAATATCTTATTGTAATTTTCAGAACCTGGAAAAAAGTCTTTCGGCACGGAAATCCCTCATGCAACAACTGCAAGCTGTGGAGTCTGAGCAGGCTGAGCTACAAGAGTTTTTGCAAGCTGAAAAGTCTACATTGTCAGAAAGTCTTCTAGATGCTGATGACGAGGTAAGTTATTACACTATTATTTATAGATATGGCCATGATAAGGTAATATTGCCGCTAAGTATACCCAACCATGCTAAAACAAATGAAATAATTTTGTCGGTAATAAATTTGATTTAAAAAGTTGGAATTATTGCAGATTTCAAGACTGAAGGAGCAAGTTGTATCAAAGACTGCAGAACTGGCGGAACAGCAAGAACAATGTAAACACTTGGTTAGAGTCTGTGAACAAAGAAGGTTTGCATCTTTCGATTTAATTATTTTAATGTAATTATTAGCAGGATGTGGAACGTGGATATTGGATTATTTGGTTGTTATTTTTTATTTAACTTATAAAGATTTGGTCTATGGTAGTTGTGGAGGACGACTTCATACACAATATCGAAGAGTATTTTTAATTTTGAGTTTTAATTATTTAATGAACTTAACTGAAGACTAAAATTTTACGCTTTCTACGCAAGTTCATGGAGAAATGGCGGCGCCAAAAAGTAAGAATACCCTGTGATATTGTGTATGAAGTGGTCCTTTATAACTTTTTCAGCTTACGCAGTAAATTAAATAAAAAATAGAAGCTGACTGATTTTTGTGTGATCCAGTGGTGACCAATATCTACGTTCCATATCCTTTTACGCTGTACGGGAGTTGAGACTGGTCCACGCTTAATCGGAGTTAGAGTCATTTTCTATCAAAGGCATTCCATAGTTTCCAAGCGTTGTTTGCAGAGCGCTGATACAGGCTTACAATACTTTTTGGGCCGAAACGCCTTAAATTTAGACTTATTTAAATAAATAAATATTGACTTTCTTTTCTATTACTAAGCCAACCTAGCGGAGTTAGGGCTATAAAACCCTCTCTTACACACAGCTAGGAAGGCCCGGGACCGCCTGCTTTACATTTCCTCCGAAGCATGACCAGGAAATGTAGCAATTGTGGGACTCGAACCAACAACCTTTCGGGTGAAAGTTGGAGTCTTTACCACTACTCTACATGTCCTGAGTTATTTAGCTTTCTTAAAGACAATTTTGTTTCTTTCTGCTAATAATATCCTTAATCAAAGATGGCTTCTGTACTGCCTTAAAGGAAAAAAAACTACCCATTTACAATTACCTACACCCTACTAAAAGTTGTTTCGTTCTCTTATATTTGCACTACCATCTTTTTCAGGCAAGAAAATTTATCATTGGAAGCAAAACTCGCAGGGTTAGAGCAGAGAAGTCGCGAGGTTTTCCGACAGCAAGGAGCTGCCGTTTCAGGCGCTGCCGTGGCTCTAACCAGTCTAGGTACACGACTGGATGGTCTTGTGGACCAGCTGGCGCTTTGCTACAATGTATCCGACAAAGATCTTGAGGTACATGCCAGAGAATATAATATTGGCAACTAATTAAATTAGTGAAGGATTAAAACCCGAGTAATATGACCAATTGTATTCATTAAGAACAAATAGGAGTACCTCCACTACGCGTTGTTTTGTACAAAGTAAATTTACACAGGAGATATACTGTAGATCGTCGAAAAATATCCTCTACATTTCAATTTATTGTATGACACCAACTGGCCACAGTTCTTGAACTCCTTCCTCGGGACTATTACACTAATCGTTTGTTGTACAAATCAAATTCAATAATAATTTTGGCCAATCTGTGTTAGAAATCGGTACACATTATAATATCAAAATGTTCAGAAAAGTCTCTTCTGTTTGTCCTGATATTTGTGATAACGATATTTGATTTTTTGCACTTACAAGTGGTTTCCCCCTCTTATCGTCTCTTAATGAGCTTTTTATTTTTTGGTACAAATTACAATATTTCCATAGACAACGCATTGCATTGCCATAAGCTCCTACTACTCTGTTTGGTTTTTGGTTTTTAAAACAGACCTATAGCCGAGTAATGAAGCTTATTTATACTACAATAGTTAGGGCTTGCTAAAGTACAATGGGGAAAGCTCATTTGAAATAAATGACTGAATGAATGAAGACTATGGCAATGGCAAATCGACTGGTAGAGGTGAATTATATAACAATGATTTGTCTTCGTAGCTAGGTATTGTCTAATTTTAGAATATTACCATTTTATCTAACTTTCAACTTTTAATGCACCTTTGTAAAGTCATTGATTTATTATTGCTTTCTTATGTACCTTACAATAGTCACACATATGTGACTCTTCAAAATCAAATTTTCATCGTCTTAGGTCCATGGGCCTATTTGCATTCTCAGGTTTATAAGGTGCAGAGGAAAGTATAATTTGCAGTTCTTAGTGCAAAATAACATTTCTAAGATTGTTTTCAAGGTTTTATATCTGCGATTTCTAAATAATAGAACAATTTATCTTATTATTTGTTTTGTTTCAAAATTCCTGTTTTATTCTTTTTTATAATCCAATAGGTGAGTTTCACTTCATTTGTAGTATTTGCTTATATAAAAGTCGCTTTTGTTTTCAAGTCTTGCTGTGCGTGATTTTGCTAAATTAGTTCAACCTTTATAAGTGGATTGTGTGCTGCATGGATTTAAGCCGTGTACCTTTGCACCTTATAGCGAACAAAGTCGTCTGGACGGTACAAAAACTATTCTACAGCTCTGGAATTTGTATTTTTGTGGAAATTTTATTTTAGGCTTTCCAATTCTATTGAGATGAGTTTTCTTCTGAATTTAAAGAAACGTTGCTTTCTTGCTACTCACAAAAATATAAAATTAACCAAAAATTTGTTGGCCATTTACTCGGATTAGTGCGCTGGAGAAATGTGCTGTTTGGAATGTTTCATTATTATTTCACTATTTTTGATTTGGATTGGCGGAAGTGCATTGAAATTGAAATTTCAATGTCTAATATGCATAATTGTTTTCAGGATGTAATATTTCATAATGAGGCATTCCGCGAAGGAAGTCCTGATTTGCAAATAGTTGACAACGTAGAAGAGAAAGTTCCTGCCCATTCATCTTCACGACGAAAGTCTTCCATCCTGAACGCGGTTCTGAGCGCCATTCGCTCGGCAACAGAGTCTCCGTCGTCTTTGTCTGCCGCGGAGTCGCGCCGGCGCAGTTCTGTTCCTCTTACGCCACCTGGTAAGTCAAATTTTCCTTTCTCGCACAAAAATACTAATTGTCGGTTATATATGCAGCTATTCAAAGATCACGTAACATCTTTTCGATGTTATTACTTTCCTACTTATAATACGTTAGTATACGGAAAGCTTTGTAATTGTCGAAATTTTCGACACCGAGGTTTCAACGAAATTAATTGTTCTGAGGTCCCAGGACCCTAAGATGAAATGAAATGAAAAACGGCTTTATATTAGGCGAGCTTTAGCCCCGAAGTTACTCTACCAGCTAACCTAAGAAAGTGTTTTTTACGAAATGTCTGTATTTTCGTTTGCGGCCGAACTTCTCGGCCGATGAAATTTGACATATAGGACTGGGTGAACAAAATTATTGCCCAGGGGTAATTTTTCATGTTTTGGATAACTTCAATTTGGGTGTTTTAATGTGGGAATTGAACCAACAGCCTTTCGGGTGACTACAATCAACATGTTGTTTGTGTTATTTCAGATCAAAGTTCCGAATCTTTTGGCATCTTGGATGCTGAGCTGGATCCCAGTTTAGCATTAGACAAGTCTAGCGCTTCTGGAGACTCCGAATCTTGCTCACTTCCGCCCGCCCGGAGTGCTTCGCTTCAAAACTTGTCGGCAGCCATTTTGCAGCGGCAAAAGACGGAAGAGGAAGAAGCTACGAGCAGGTTTCTGGACACGGGACTACCTCCCGATGTTAACACGCTCGTAGATCATGTCATTCATGTTGATAATCTGGTTACGAAGCTGTTAAAGGTTATGCGCATTGCTCAGATGGAGAGCGACGCTTGTTTGGATCAGTTAACCGATAATAGGTAAGTTGTAATTGCTATTTATTTTGGGGGTAAATCGTGGTACCAGCCAAATTTCCCCGTGATTTAAATTGTTTGAAAGCCCCCAGACACTCCCATTATCCGATTCTTGAGCAAAATAAGATTTTACAGAAAATATTCATCTTAGAGCTGTCATATCCATTACAAGAAATGTTCCTTAACTTTTTGAAATATAGATTGCGGTCGTCACTAATATCGCTGGCGCCAGTTTTGGAACACCTTCCACAAGACACCCGCACTATCAGTTTTTTGTTGTTGGAAATCAAGTTTCAAAAACGTGGCTAATTGACGGCCACATGCTATATATCAAAATAGGATAATAAATTCTAGTACCTAAGTGATGTGATGTGATTGGTAGCTCTGCGGATGATATGTTCTGTGAAAAAGAGCCCCAAGACTGATTATCGTACAGCAAAGTCTTTTCTTTTCAACTTTCAACAAACATTTACAAATTACGAATTCCTACTGTTGACCAATTGTATTATATTTCTATAATTTCACGTTTAGGGCTGAACTGGATGAACGGTTGCGCTTGGAAACTGCGAATCATCAAATGAGTGAGGAAAGATTGCGGCGGGTTGAAGAGGAACTGCAGGACGCGCGATTAGTTCTCAATAACAGAATTCAGCAGCTGGAGGAAGCTCAGAGGCTGCTGACTGAATCGTGGCGGCGAGAGAGTGACAGACAGTATTCAACGATTGACCACGCGCTGGAGGTAAGCGTGCAGTTTTTAGGTGGCTACTTTAAGGATATCATTCACTACGGTCCTGTCCAGCCATGGGGCGATTAGAGGCCTTCTTAGTGAGCCTAAAAAAGCTAATTACGAAACTCTTTAAGGTGATGTCATCGGCCTACATAAGTTAAGTAAAGAATTTTGAACGGGTCCAGTGTGGCAATGCTGCAATGCTGTTAGTTTTGGAACTTTTTTACTTTGACCTTTGTCTCCCATGTTATATTAATACGGGCATGGGTAAAGATTATTCATTCTCATCAAGCCACCTTTCAACATATCTCTTACCATTGTTTTCGACTGGTTAAGTGGTTAAGTAATGATTTCGCCTGTTTCATTGTGTCAGTGGTAAGCTTGTCTCAGCTTATCCATTATCGCTTGCAGCCGGTGTAGGTTGACCATCGAGAACGTATACCAGTTTGTCAATGGCCAAAAATTCATTCGGAAACAATACAAATAATGTCCGAAATCCATGGGTTCGTTGGCATTGGACAAGGGACCTATGGGCCACTGTAATTAGTTCTCAAAAATGATAATAATAATGTGAGCCTCGATTTGATTTGCAGACTTTGCAAACGATGCAGGACGTCGTGATGCAATTTCCACCACTTGTGAAACTTCAACAGCAGCTTGAAGACTGCAATTTCCGAACGGCTGCTGGAGACGATCTCAACGCCAATTCTCCCGCTAATCCTGAACTAACCAACGGCAGTTCTGTGCGTACGTCTCATATTTAAACTCCGTTACTGAGTTTACCAATTTAAGGCGGAGATTTCCAAATATTTTGTAAACAAACTAGGCCTCGGTATTTCTGACTAAAATGATTAATTCCTCGTTTCACAGCCGCATAGATTGTAAAATGGTTTTACGGAAAAATTATAGAAAATACGTGCTTTTGTAGTCAATTAGAAATTTTATCGCCGGAATTTTTATTCCTCAAGAAAAACGCGATGAAATCCACTGAACAGATTTCATAGAATGTTCGTAAATTAAACGGGTAAATAGTCTGCTTTTTTAGAAAGCTTGTATTTTTTACTAATTTTTAATTGTAGCTGTGCAACCAGGAATTAATTAATTTAGTTAAAAATCCGCCAAGCCTTTTTTTTGGAAATCTCAGCCTTATATCATACATAGTTAAAAAGTCGGCGATAATAGGGGAGCAACGTTTGTTGGAATTCCCCGACTTTTTTAAATGTATGATATATATACTATATTATTTAAAGTGACTATACGTGGTATACTGTAGCATTAACACATGTGCTTTAAACCAAATTTGCGAGACTTGGTTATATTTATATTGTAACATTCGACTGTGTTGCTAATTTAGGGTTGCTTTAATTTTTAATTTAATGTTTGTGCAAACCAAAAGACGATACTATGTTTGCAGTTACAAAAGACGATAATTGATAAGTTGAGACACTTTGGGGGACAAATTGTCTTGTCTTGCTCAATTGGTTTAATTAAGCTACTAGTTTCTTCGTCTCCTTTGATTGAATACTGTCGTACAATATTTAATGTAACTTTGACAAAGATTCGGATGACGATGATCGTATTGTTGGTAATAAATATACCTACCCAAATAATAATAGGCAAGATTTTTATTTAACGACCGCGGTTTACACGTCCTTTTAGATTTTTTACTTCTTTTTGTTCCCATTTTTAGATTGAAAAATCTAGCTGAGATGTTTACTAGCTTTTAACTAAGAAGACTAAAATGCTAGGAAGTAAATATGTCGTTCTTTGTATGGCCAGGCTACTAAAACATAGAAAACAGTCATGACGGCCTGACTCTGTATTTAATTTTCAGCGCTTCAATGGTAGTGTTAAAAACGTTGTATATTATAGTACGTAAAAATACATTGAACATGTCGGATTGAAGTCGAATGTATCAATTTTGTATAGAAATCCAAAATGCCGGCTACCCATGCAGCTATAGAGAAATTAAGACGAAACGTCAAAATGTTTTGATTGGTTGGCTGCAAGTATTTTCCTATAACATAAAGGTGGTCTATTGCAAGGTGTTTTTTGGTAATAGAATGAAGTTTTGGGAGATTGTTAAACTTGTAAATAGTTTCTTCCAGAGAAACAATGATATTATCGTCCCACTGAAAAGTGTTCCTCATATCCTTAACATAAAAATGTACTATAATTGTAACATTGTGTAATATTATAATTACTGTTGTATCATCTTCCTTAAATCTGGAAAACCCTGATGAAACTTTCAACTGTTTTTAAACAACTTTATACCTTTCTGAGAAATTTTTTATGACTTATTGTATGGAAAAAATTGATTTTTTTAATTTTACCATTTTTTTTATTTTTTTAAGAACATATTCCAATGTGGCCACTTTTAACTTCGTATGTTCAAAGTTACTTCGTGACTGCTCTATATTCCAACAACCTATACAGTATCTTGTTCCTAATTTTTATTATTTTTACTTCCTCGTTCAAGCATTCGAATATTTTACTAATTGTATAACTTACTAAACAAATAGAGCTAAGACTTGTTTAGGCCTAAAGGGTTGTGAAAATGTCAATCAATGCTGTTTATTCAAATAATTAAAATGTAGCATAGTAAGCGTTAGCAAGACCATCTCCGAAAACATGTTTTCGAGTTAGACAAGCTGTTGAAAATAAGAATATGGATAAAGAAAATGTATTTTACCATACACCTATTGTAAGCCTACAGAGAATATTTTTCCCTTGATGCGACGTTCGCATTTGGCAGGATTTGTTAATGTTTCTTCAATTAAACTACTTCTGGATTGGCTTCTAGAAACAAATTAGAACGTTATTGTGCTGTTTGTGTTCTTATTCATTGTTTCAAATCGCAGTGCTTTGTACTGAAAAATGTTAGCCCATATTGGTTCCTTTGCCTATTCCAATTTGTTCCGTTTGCAAAGAAGATAACACTAACTGATATTGAATTTAAGGTGGATCCCCTCATCGCTTGAAATATCTCGGTAAGATATACTGCACCGTACGGCACCATCATGCAGAAGATGGCGATGCCGTCCAGTTTTCTTCACTGAGACTTCAAGCGATGGGGAGCCTTTTACAGGTGATGGAGACGATAAAAGTTGTCTGTGTGCATTCATCTAATCGCAGGATAAATCAATTGGAAAATATTTGCAACGCGATCCTGTTTCGTAATTAGAAGGAATGCATATGACCAAGTCTCATTATCTACGAAAACTAGATAAATTAGGTAACTTATTTCCTTACATAAAATATGTATTGTAATGTTCAGTATTTTAATTTGTAGGTATTACTTTTTCGCTCTTTCCGGTCATTTACCATTTCAAACTTCATTACTGAAGTACCTTGTATTTACATTTAAATATACTATTGTTTGTTTATTTGACTGAATTTCTTTTTTATTTAGGTTTGCAGCATTAACAACAGTTCACCACTGTAGTCAATGAATTGAGAGACCTATTATAATCCGCAAATGGTATAAAACAGGTGTAATTGTTATTTTACTTCAGTTCATCCAAGCTATCATATCATGAGTAGGGTTGGTTTGAATTAATTTTAGCACAAGACTGACAACTTAAGCGATCTTTCAAGACGAATAATTTATAGTAGTACAGTTTTTATTTGTGAGAATGTGTGTATCTTATTTTAAATGCTTGTGTGAATGTAACGCCATTTTCCCATGGTATGACTTTTAATGAGTGTAACTACATTTTATCCAAGTTTAAATGTAGTGGAAATGGGTCCGGGTGACCCCCCCCCCCCTCCTCTGCGCACGCGGCATTAAGAGTACAGCCCGTAGGAAAGTGGCAGCCCGAAATTTAATACTTTTTATTTTTTAATTAATTAACTAAGCATGTTATTAAAGAATTGGCCCATCAAAGTTGAAGAAGACTACTTGATGCATCATATAATAAGGTATTTTTAGTTTTCGAAATTGTAGTTTTTTTTATAAAATCGATTATACGTGAATACGTTGTTTATAAATTATTTGCATGTTTATGAAAAAACTACAATTTCGAAAATGAAAAATATCTTATAATGTGATTCATGATGTAGTCTTCTATAACTTTGATGAGCCAAATCTTTAATAACATGCTTAGTTAAATAAATAATTAACAAATAAAAAGTATTAAATTTCGGGCTGCCAATTTCTTACAGGCTGCACACTGAAGAAGAAGAAAATATAGTCACTATTTATGTAAGACTCTTTGACCAAAATCATTGTTCATTCAACTTATGTGCGGTAATGAAGCATAAAGGTTAGTCTGGGGATCTCTATCAATTATTACTTCCGATATTCCATATGCTCTGAAATAAGTATGAGTCGTATGTGTTCAAAGTTGTTGATGATGCTTCGAATTTAAAACACCCTCCAATTTATAGCGGATATTAATGTTTTAGGCCCTGAAAAAGAATGCACTCTGTTCTATGTCTATGTTTCAATGACGTCATAGAGCGGAAACTTGAGTGGACTCTTTTATAAGAATAAAATATGGCTCCCAAGCCTAAACCTACAGAAAAATCAGGTAAATTTACATTATTATCCAATTTTAATGGTCTTTCTAACTATTACTTATGGTGATTTTTGCCCTGAACACCGAAATAAAAAAATAGGGCTGTAGTTTTGTAATTGTGTTAATTTTGGATTGTTGTCATGCCACATGGCTTCTGACTTTTAATGACTGGTAATGCTTGTAATTTCTTCTTAAAATGCAGAAAGTTACTATCCAATATTGTGTTAGATTTTATTGTTGAGTTGTTGTTTTTTATACTTGCAGTAATGGGTTTTAATTGTGTTAGCATTTTAAATCTTACCCAACCAAGTTAGGTTACTGGTGTTGGCATGGGGGATTTTTATCTTCACTGCGACGACGAGGAGTCAACAAATTAAGGGAGCCAAGCAGGGTTCGAAGAAAACGGCACAGGTTGATTAAAATTTATCCGTTTGAGGGTTTTTAAAATATTGTATATCTTTTAGGGAAGCCTGCAGAAAAGAAACCCGCGGCCTCCGGGTCCGGGGAGAAGAAGGCTGCAGCGGCACCTGCTGCTGCTGCCGCCGCCGCCGACAAGAAACCTCCTGGTTCCTCCAAGACCCCTGCTCCTGCCCCTAAGGCTGCAAAGAAACCTGCGCCAGCCCCAACTGCTGCTGGTGGTGCCCCACCGGCCAAAAAACAAAACAAGGGAGCGGCAAAACCTGCAGCTGCTGCCTCTAAACCTGCAGGAAAGCCAGCAACCAAGGATGCCAAGGCTGCTAAGGGTAAGTTATAAATGTGTTTAGTTCATTTGAGTGATTATTTACGTGTATGGTACGACAGGTACTTAGCAGTTAGCCTCAACATCCCAAGGCGCCACTATCGTAAGAGACATTTAAAATCGTTTAGTACACTCCAGCGGACGGCGTGTCAAAAATTCAGTTGAATCGGACTCGTAGAGCCGTAGTTTTGCTTTGCCCACCTGTGGAAGAGGGGCGTGTTGCGGATTTAAGGAAAATGGAGAAAGAACAATATCGATCGGTGATTAGATTCTTGTTTTCGGAAGGAAATCGCGCAGGGAAATCAAAGAGCGCTTGAATGTTGTGTACGGTGACTCTTCTCCTTCGATGGTGCCCGTCAATAATTGGTTTAACTAGTGTCAACGTGGTCACACGTCGGTGTTTGATGAGCCACGCCCAGATGCCCCGAAAACGGCTTCTAAATAAATAAATAAATAAGGACTTTTCGTTGTGTCAATTACTAAGCCAACCTAGCGGAGTTATGGCTATAAAACCCTCTCTTATACACAACTAGGAAGGCCCAGGACCGCCTGCTTTACATGTCCTCCGAAGCATGGCCAGAAAATGTAGCCAGTGTGGGACTCGAACCAACAACCTTTCGGGTGAAAGTCAGAGTCCGTACCACTACGCTACATATCTTGACTTCACTTCTATGGAGAATAATACGACAAAAATCCACGATCTCGTATTGGCAGACCAACTGTGAGACCCAATTCAGAGCAGTGTTTGCTGCCGCTGCTTAAGCGAAATCCGAAGGAGTTTCTGCGTCGTTTCGTGACCGTTTACTAAACATGGATCCACTGGTACACACCAGAGACCAAGGAACAGTCGAAACAGTGGACTTTACCCGGTGAACGTGCTCAGAATGCGAAAACTGTCTATCGGCCGGAAAGGTGATGGCCACCGATTTCTGGGACTCACAAGGTGTGATCTACATAGACTACCTGGAGAAGGGTAAAATGATCACAGGGCTATGCTATGCCGAATTATTGAGCCGATACGACGTCGAATTGCGGAAACAAAGGCCCCATTCGGTGAAGAAAAGAGTGCTCTTCCACCATGACACTGGCTCACACGTCCGGCCTTGACACGGACGAATTGGGCCACCATCCAATTCGAGGGTGGTCCGACAATTACTTAGCCTACAGAAGAATAACGATCATTTTGAAAAAGTGGAGATTTATTTCTCAACATAGTCTCCTTTTAACTCGATACGCTTGACCCAGTGATGCTCCAACTTCTTTAACCCGTTTGAAAAAAACATTTCTCGAGGTCAGCTAAATAAGCTCCCGTGGCGGCGATGACCTCCTCATTCGATACAAATGTCTGCCGAGTGAGTGGTTTTTTCAAGTTTGGAAACAAAAAGAAGTCGCATGTGGCCAATTCGACCAATTTGGCCGTGGCAGCGGCAGCACAAAACGACGCAGAAACTCCTTCGGATTTTGCTTAAACAGCGTCAAACACTGTTCTGAAGTGGTCTCACGATTGCGCTTGTTGTCCGGTGTCGGCAAACGCAGCCGACAGCTTTCTCATGCCCAAAATTTGATGCAAGATATAACCCACGCGGTCTTTTGAAATGCCTACGGTCTCAGCTATCTCCCGCACTTTTAATCAACGGTCTGCCAATACGAGTTCGTGGATTTTTGTCGTATTATCCTCCATAGTTGATATATAGTTGATTCCCGCTATACTATTTTTAGAAGAGACATGTGCTCCGCGACCTCAGCTAAAACTGAGGGTGGGGGAGTGCTTATTCAGGGGTATCTTCATTTTTTTTTAAATTACGCCGTAGCATTAGGCTTCCGCCATTAGCTTCCTTACAGTCCAATATAACCCATAATCTGGTGAACCTCTGCTATTTACAAGAGGTGTGCTCGTCTTAGGGCGTTTTCTGTCCATTTCTTCCCGGGTATTTTCAAATATAAGCATGGGTTGAGTTGCACATCAAATTAAAACCCAAGACCTTTCATATGCTATACTAATTTTGAACCTGCCCTCTGTATACGATTAATTAAATAATTCCTAGTTAATAGTCTAGGGCCTATGATTTAAATTTTTTTAGAACTATTAAAAGAACATTGGGTCTTCTCTGCATCCTCGATTCAAGCAGACGGTCTTATTGATAATGGCTTGAACCCCGTTTTGGTTAATATACATCTATGGCTGAAACCACTTCACAATTGGCATCATGATGGAAAAAAAGGGACATGTACATCATTTGGCGCTAAATTAAAAACAAAATAAAAACCGGGCCCTGCTTCAACACCAATGCACGCAGCCATGCTTGATATTATTATATGAGGACATTGCTACAGTTAGAATCCGAGCATATCGACACCGCAACATTGTTCAATTGTCGTTAAAACCATAGAATTAATTTTGTGTTTCCAGGAGCAGCTAAGGCCGGAGCAGCGAGCAAGGCCGGAAAGGCAGCAGCAGGAAAGGGAGCTGCGAAGGGCGCTGCTGCTAAAGGAGCTGCAGGAAAGAAAGATGCCAAGGCTGGAGCTAAGGGTGCTGCCGGTGCCAAGGCTAAGGGGTCAACAGTGAAGAAAGTGATCAAGCCCAAGAGGGATGTCGCCCCCAAGGCTCAGAAGGGTGGGAAAACCTTCAAGCCGGAAGTCGCTAAAGCATTGAAGGCTAAAAGGAAGGTGAGTTCCTTTTCTTTTGTGCTCTTTTGAGTTGTCCAATGCTCTGGGTTAGAGAAAACCAAGGAAAACAGAATTGTCTTTAAGGCAATGTTATTTACTAATCAGACACAATTTCTCAATATCCCCTATTGCGTTATAATCTTGTAAAATAAATGAAACACTAGAACAATTCTTAAGCTGTTTTATATTTTAAGCTTCGGCCATAAAATTTCTATGAAGATTCTTTATGTGAGGAGAATCCAAAAACTGTACCTTCTTGACAGCACTTTTTCGAGAAGAAAGCTGATGGACTGCTGGGTTATCTGCTGCGTGTCATGAGCCAAGTAGATTATTATTGTCATGAGGGAAGTTTTATTTTCAGCTATGATGATATTTGTTGTGGGAATCTCTCTGATAAAATTGTGTAGAGGACCATTACAACTTTCTGACACAGAATAACTTCATTTTTTGCTAGGGATTCCAATCATCTGTTTATATTTGGACCATGTTGTAATGTAATTTCGTATCGTATTTCAGGTGATCAAAGGCGCAAATACAACAAGATTCCGTAAAATAAGGACCACAGTTCATTTCAGGAGACCCAAGACTTTCCGCGCACCAAGAAGTCCTAAATATCCTAGGAAGTCCGTGCCTAAGAGAAATAGGTAAGTACAGCTTGCGATTATGTTGGTTATGATAATATTGACGATGAATCCGGTCTTTGCCTTAATTCATGTTTATTTATTATTGATTGCGACCAATTTTACGTTTACCTGATGATCTTTGTTGTGGGAATCTCTCTGAGTATACCGTGGAGAGAAGTATTAAAACAACTCTCTGATAATCGAGCTTAGAATTATTTAAATCCAATGTTGTAAAGTGAGTTATTTTTACAAAAAATCTTCCTTTTTTAGAATGGATGCTTTTAACATTGTCAAGCACCCGCTGACGACTGAAGCGGCTATGAAGAAGATTGAGGACAACAATACATTGGTATTTATTGTTCACACTAAGGCAAACAAGCACCATATTCGGAGCGCGGTGAAGAAGCTTTACGATATTTCGGTCGCTAAAGTTAATACCCTTATTAGGCCTGACGGAAAGAAGAAAGCTTACGTCCGACTTACACCTGATTATGATGCATTGGACATTGCCAATAAGATTGGTATCATATAAATGGTATTATTTTGTTGGTTTAATAACTAAAATATTTAAAAGCCACTCGTGATTATTATTTTAGAATTTAAACGATTAGTTGCCATTGTATGTATAATCCAAATAATTCAGATATTGAATTGCCACAATTTAAAGCAATTGAGCGTTGAATCGGCCAATCAGTAAATGAACAACACAAAATTGAAACCACCGGGACAGAGCCCGTTAAAAACTACAACAAACTTGGTAGTGTGCGGAATATGGAGCATGATAACGCGCTTAGGCAGTCTTAAGTGCGTATCGAGTCAGAATTGATCGTGTGACTTTGCTATGTCCCTCAAGTGGTTCGGAATCCACTATAATCGGGAGGTCCACCCTGTAGGCAACTCCCCTTCCCCCTGGTTTGAAGTAGTCTGCCCCTGGGAGCCTCAAGTTAATAAACAGACTCACTCCCCCCGCCAGGTTGCCAGAGTTGTTTAAAAGCAGAAATACTGGAAGCAGGCGGTAGAAAAACAAAGCCAATGCATTCCGGAATTTTCAAAGGGTGATAGGAATTTTTCATTGTCTCTTTAAACAAATATTTTAGGCATGTTGCTGACCACAACATCCTAAATAGAGCAGTGGTCATGAGAGAATATCATCTGCCTGTACGATACTCCACTATATGCCCTAATTTGGCATAACATTTCACTTACATCACTGCTTGCTATTTAATTTGACACGGATTTTATTTATCTCGATTAATTGTCATGTCTATTGTCTTTTGGTTCATGGGATTTCTGGATATAGTTGCCTGAAAATTTTGTAATTTCGGAAAGGCTAGTAAACTAAAGGGGGTCGCATGTCGCTCATGCACGAGAAAAGTGACACATTTCTAAATATTGACTTTTAAGATAATTCAAATTTTAGTTCTGACTATTTTTTAGTTTTTACTTGTAGTACTATCGAGGCAATTAATACTTTTGAGATGTGACAGTTTACTTGAAAGAGAAGTGTAATTACCACTTCAACGCCTGGAGCACATTCCGAATTATGTCAGTATTGCCAAACCCGAAGTAGTCAAACTTGACAATGGATCAGTGACAAAACGCAATCTTATGGAAACAAATTAAACTAGAGATATGTGACACTACACTCATAAAATTCGCTACATTTTCCTCGATATTTTTGTATAAATAACTCGATTTTGAATTTTTTTGAAATGTGTCACTTTTCTCGTGCATGAGCGATGTGTTCTGTTGAAAGTCAGTTGTTAATAATTAAAAATTCGAAAGAGAACTTCCAAAAATGAGATTATTATTGGATTTACAGCTCTGGGTGTCTAATACTTTGCCGTAGGGTCATTACATCCACTTCGTCAATTTTCAAACTGTTGATTTTGACGTTTATGTCTTCTTCCAACAAAACTTGAGTTTTCAGCAGTTGCCGTTGTACTGCTTCCGCCTATAACACATTTTAAGTCTGCAATTAAATTTAAATCATATACTTTGCTCAAAATTGGTTAAATATAAGAAGACCTCAATAGCTATACTTCGGAGGCTTTACAAAGACTTCCATCTTTTCCTTTTTTATGTCTTTGGCGTCATATTTCAACATTAAAGCCAATACGTTTGTTGATTTGGTAGGCGTACAGTTATATTAATTAGTAGGGTCATTCGTCCCCGTATCGTAGCTTTTCAATAACAGTCCCACGCACTCCTGTCAATTCCAATCAGACCCGACCTTGTATTTCCACGTTGTAACAAGCTTTTTGCAATCCTCGCCCTGATATACGACAAACAGTCACTGAGACCCAAGCCCCGGTTAGTAAGGTGACCAGGTGTTCAAGCACTCCTAAGGCCCTAACTTTCAAGAGAATTAAGGGAGATCAACCCTCTAACCAATTTACACGCAAATTCAATAAGATTCATAGTATAAAGAATAGAAGCATAATACTGAAGAGCCTCCAATATTTTCCCAGCTATCACAAGAGCAACTGATTTTCATGGAAAGGGCAATGCTTATCAATGCAACAAACTCATGAAAACACAACCGGAGTGTAAAAATCAAAATATCAATCGTTGACCTCTCAAAAATATCAGGACAAACAGAAGACATTTTCATGAGCATTATGATTCTAACACAGATTGGCCACAATTATTGAATTTTATTTGTTGGTGTGGTAGTCCTGAGGAAGGAGTTGAAAACTGTGGTCAATGGGTGTTAGTGAGGGCCACATTTCATAAATTGAAATGTAGAGGAGCATTTCTGTTAATTTAAGAGATTTTCTGACTGCTCTACGATCGATACTCCTGTGTAAATAGACTGCACAAAACGCGAAGTGGGTTACTACGATTTGGGCACTCAAATCGAAATGTTTTATTAGGACCCCCAAAGGTTAGCCGACGCCAGTGCGCATGATCCAGACTGTTCTTCTGCCATGTCGGTGCATGCACGAGTTCCAACGTGGACTTAAACGGTTGCAGTTATCAGATGGAGCAGTAGAATCAGTGATGATGGGCCGCAGCTGAACCTCCAAGATAGAATCTAGAATTTAAGTCTACGCAGTGCCACTGGAGATGTCGACCGCAGATATTGACGAAACGTTTGGAAGTACGCTTTCAGATCGACCACGACCCATCAACCCGGATTCTAAGGCTTTATCAGTGATGCAATGTGTTTAAACCGGGTTTCCGCAAACTATGCCAGTGGTATTTCCATCTTATGAATAATTTAGACTTGGGTTAGTAGGTGTTTACCTGGGCTTTGGTTTGTCGCAGTTGTGCCAGAACCTCTTCAGCATCGATTACTTCGCTGTTGAGTGTGATATTCGCGTTATCCCTGTGAAATACAGTAAGAATTGTCAAGTTGAAAGTAATTGGGACGTACTTTCAATACCATTTTTTTTAAAAACCGTAAAGCGCCCTACCTCACCAATTCGACCCCTGGACGTTGCGCTCTCTTTCCTAAACGTGTATGCGCCAGGGCTAGGTAAGACTCTTTCGTAGCTGTGTCCTTTTCGAGTTCGGAAATGGTTCTGTACATCTCATTGGCTTGTCGAACGACCTAGAAAATATAGTGGCGCATGCATACTTTGGCTTTTGACAGTTACAATTAATAATAAATGCATTAGGCCCAAATTTATTCATTAACATCAATAAATAGGGGTCTTCACAGTGTTGGTGTTATCGAGTTTTACCTAGTTAAGTGTGTTATATCCAGCTAAGTTAATAAACGTGAAACCCGATAACCAAGCTAACCAGCGTGCTATCCTAAACGCACTTCTGAGTTGGTTAACATGATAGTTGAGGGAACGAGAAAAACTTACTGCTATCATGTCTCTCAGAGGGAAAATATAAAGGTACCTCAAAATGCTGCATTTCCAATTTCTTCTTAGCCAACTGCACTTGTTCAATTCTCTGCTTGAGGCTCTCCAATACAGCCCGATCCTGATTTTTCAAATCTTGTTCCACTTGCTTCAAAAGTGTATTCATGTAAGTCCTGAGAGTCCTTGATTTGTTAATCTTTTGGTTTACTCGTTTAAATTTTTCGTCCGTATATTTTTCCCATTCCTCCAACGATACATTCGCTACGTCTAGTTCACGAGAGCCTCCTTGGTAAACGCACAATCCAACATCTGTCTCCTTCATATGAAGTACGTCGTTGTCGATGCTTAGCACTGATTCTTTTCCCTTGAGATCTTTGTTCAATACATAAATTGCTGCTCTTAGTTCACGTTCTATTTCCGAAATCTATAACAAAGAAACTATGTTTATGCATTTCAATTATATTGAAATCAGTCTAGCTCGTCTTGGAGTACGATTCAATCACCTCTACAGCGTCTGTAGAGAACAGAGAGCAGAATCTGATAAGTGTTTGTTTCGCCTCTAAAGAGGTAATGTCTCGTATCTGTACTTCGTTAAGTCATGCTTTCGCATGTTTCATTGCGTTAATGGTAAGCTTGTCTCAGCTTGTCCATTATCGCTTGTAGCCGGTGTAGGTTGGCATCAGGAACGTTACCATTTTGCCAATGGCCAAAAATACATACGGAAACAACACAAATAGTGCCCGAGGTCCATGGGGTCGTTGGCTATGGACAAGGGACCTATGGGCCACTAAGTGGGTCTGGGTCCATAAAAATAACTAACCTCTAGGAGGTAATCCAAAAAGCCAATAAATAAACTGTCCAGAAGCAGGACTTGCCAGTCAACATAGTTTAGAGCAGCTTTTGGGGTCCTTGGGTGGGGCATTTGACACTGAAAAGTACCTCGAATTTTAAATAGACTATAAAATTTAGTCGCCGCCCTTTGGCTGTTCACTCGCCTCCCCGAAGAATAAATTGAAATTACGCTCCTGGTTTTGAGTGGCGCATAAGAAGCGTCCCAACTCTTTAGCATCATTCTTTTTTAAATTTGTCAAATCAAATATTTATTTACTCTTTTTCTTGTACAATTCGTTAAGGTTTGTTGTTCAGGGGGCACCTTTGGGCATTCCCGTGATGGGCCGTGTTCGGTTTTTTTATAGTGCGAAATCATCAGTCAATTCTGTACAAGAGATGTAAAAAAGGGACAGTGTGAGTTGTGAAAATACCACGGTGTTTGCTTACTTGGTCGAGAGAACGCCTAAGAATGCCCAGTGCTCCTTCTATAGTTTTCTTTTCCTGTTGAAGTTCCTTTTCGACAATGTCATGAGTGAGATCAATACCAATCCGGCCTTCCCTGAAAGTTAAAGTCGCATTGGCAGAGTTGTGAGAATTAAGAAAAACATCAGCCTACCTATTATCAATTCATTAAATTGACTTAAGCTTATAGTCCACCGACCTCATTTTTTATCGTGAGCGTGACATTGACGTGGTAGCAGACATTAAAGACAGTCTAAAAATGTCTGCTGCCACGTCAATGTCACGCTCACGATAAAAAACGAGGTCGGTGGAATTTGCGCCTTTTGTTGTAGAGGCAACCTTCCTCGTTACCCGAAATGAGAGAATCATGAGAAATCTGGACTTCGGGATGCAAACCCAGTGGCAGTGGCAACACATGGGCAAGGCATAGATCGAATGTCCGAATCCCGCCAAGTAGTTCCTTTTTCTTGATTCTCTAATTTCGAGTAGCCTACCTACCACAAGAAGGCTCTTAGCAAATTAAAGAGAATTTCGACTCTGAACAATAGGCCGCCGCCGAGGGAGTCCGATTGCTCCAAAATCCCGACGAGGTATGGTTGACACTTGACAGCGAATATTACCTGCATACATATTTGGTTCGTTCAAATCAATTTAAGTTATATATATATATAAGATATCGATATCGATTGTCACCCATTATGTACTTAACTGACTACTGGGTACCTTGAGGATTAAATTACAATAAAATGATAGCAGGTTTAAAGGTTTTAAGTTGCAGACTTGGTACTAGACTAGCAAGCCTCGCCAGTTTTCACTTTTCAGGCGAGGTATTGTTTAGTTTTTAACATAAGCGGCTAAAACTCACCGCAGGAGCATACATCGCGTAGTGATTTGATATCCACAACTTTCCAAATATTTTAACGCAGCTGACACTCTAAGTTTCATAGCAGACGCAGGCTCAAGCTCCAGCAGGATATTTGTCCGGGCTGATTCTATTTCACCTTTTCCAAATTTTTCTTGGACTATTCGTTCTTTTAGTTTGTTATTAGTATCTTCTTTATTTTTATCCAATACGAACCCAGTGTTGCACTGAATGCGACTAGTGTCTGCCCGCACTCTATCTGCCAACTTACATTGATCCTCGGCATTTCTTATATGCTCTCTATTTTCAATATACCACTCTTTTACTGTGTACCGCAGTGGAAATTGATACTCAGGCAGTAATCTAAAATTTGGCATGATTATTAATACAATTTGTTGATTCTGAAAAAATATTGATTAAATTTGAAAGGTTGCCATTGGAGTTTGAATGTTTGATGGTAACAAATTTAAAATTTGGCGCATTTTTTGGGGCTTTTTTGGGGTGATTTCAATGATGTTAAGTTTTGTTTTGTTGGCAGCCTTGTCATGTTTTTATTTGCCACGATCAGACGTTTTGACCGACAATGTCTAGATAAATTTTAATTTTACAAAAATTAACTAATTTAGAGCAGTAATAATATATGAAGACAATGGTTTGATTAATAGGCTGCTTAGTTTAAATAAGATCCAAAAGAAATGGCGGCACATAAACGAGCTGCCGAGGATGGCAATATATCCGGGCAGCCACCCATTAAAAAAGTCCAATTTGAGCCAATTCAAATGGGTCCTATTTCTATGCTTGAAGAAATGGATACCAGAGTATTACAGTTTCAAAACAAGAAGCTTGCCCAACGTCTGGAGCAGAGGCATCGTTTGGAGAACGAATTGCGGCAACGCATAGAGCAATTAGAGAAGCGTCAAACTCAAGATGACGCTGTCTTAAATGTTGTCAACCGTTATTGGAATCAATTGAATGAAGATGTCAGAGTTTTACTACAAAGGTTTGATGCGGAGACTGCGGACGAATCTGAGAGTATGAGTAAGTATTTTGGATGAAGAAAACAGCAAACACTGCTTAAGGCGACAGCTTTTAAGGTGTCACATTTGTTGATGCTAGTGCTGGGTGTGAAGCTACCGTGCCTGCAACCGGCGTTTATCATGCAATGCTATAAACTTGGTTGGACTTTGCAGTGTGTCATAAATCATTAATATGCTATTTATCAGTGGTGTATAGACTGGCCTAGCAAAGTCTTGTCTTCTGATGCTTTCAAAAACAAATCATTATTTCGGGGTTGACTTCAACAACACAAGTGTCCCATTAGGTTTCAAATGCAAGACTTTGTTAGGTCAGTTACATACCACTGATAAAAACATATTCAGGAATTATGATAATTTACTGCAAGATCGAACTAAGAACAAATCCTAATGAGGTGGGAATCAAACAAAGCCCGAAATAATGATTTGATGTTGAATATAAATTTCCCCAAACGGCGGTGACAGATTTATTCACCTTTCATGACATTTTAGAGCATTACGTAGAAGGCCGTTTTAAATTCATTTTATCAGCCCAAATCAACGCATTTAAATTGAATGTCATGTAAAATAAAAATAAACAAATAGAAATATGGTTGGTATTTTTTTTTTTTATTCTAATCAACACTCATGTTAGTTTCCATTCACAGGAAGACATTGTTTAACCTATGAATTTTTATTTGCAGATGAAAACGAAGCTACAACTTCTTTCTTAACAATGCTTTCAACATGGGATAAAGAAGAGTTAGATGAAAAATTGGCCAACAGAGTGCAAGTTTCTAAGCGAGCCGTTGCCAAAGTTATACAAGCTTTTGATAGACTTTTGCAAAGGAATGAGAAAATAACGTTGGCATTAAAAGGCGAATTAGACGGGGGTACGTTGCATACAAAATTTGAAATGACGTTTGCAATACAATACAATACAAAAATTAGAGTCCCTGACCAGCCAGAGCCGCATCGACCGTGTCAAATAAAATTAGCCACCCGAGAGGGTTTTGTACGATAAAAGGAGGAGGTGCTTAAATAGTCCAGCTCCTGGGGTCGTACTCATCCAAATTATATAGTGAGGCGTCAATAAGTCTGCACTTAATGTATGTTCTGAAACAAGTTGGATCCAATCGACTTATTAAAAATTGTAGCTTATTGTAAAGCAAGCATCGGATAAGAATCCCTCGACTTGTTTAGACGACACCTAGGCATATCAAACCCTTTCGCCGATCGTGTATTATAAGAGTGCACTGTACTCCTAGCTGGCAATCCAGGATTCATCTTAACAGCCATGAGACAATTAAAGCCATACTGGCCATGCACAGTGAGGACTCCAGCGGCTTAAAAAAGGGGTCTGCATATTCGGATAATCAAGATTCTCCAGACAAGGTTCTCCAAAGTCTCGTACATTTAAATTTTTTACTAATTTACTACGAAAGCTATCCAAAAATGTAATGCGTCTATGTTAAAAGAAATTTAAGGGATTTTTCACGATTATTTCATGTGTACGTGTGTATTTCATGTATGGTGAGTAAATGGCATACCTTACTTTTAAGTTGGTTAATTTACAATTGTACAAGTATGGTATATTTCGATTAAAATTCGCTCATTGTGAAAAATGCAGGCTAAATTTTTTTTTTCTAAGTTGTAGACAACTATTTTACGCACTGAATTATGACGAGTTTTTAATGTTTGGGGAGGCGATTTTTTTTTTGTAAAACTGGACAAAAATAACAAAAAAATTCAATTCATATTAAAAGCTTCTTATATGCCGATGCATAAAATAGTTATCTACAACTTAGATGTATTACAGTTTTGCTAACTTTGGTAGTAAATTAGTAGAAACTTACAAATTTTAGATATTAGAGTGACCCGCTTGACTACAACACAATTTATTTATTATTCAACGCGTTGAAATGAATAGACTAACAGTTTTTTCTTACTTTCAGAAGAAAAACCTAGCGTAGATGAAGAAATTCGACAAGCCAATATTGATCTCCAAAATGAAAATAGAAAGTTACAGCAGTTAAACACTTCTTTGCATGAGAGATATCATAATATGTCCTTAAAGGTAAGTTATGTCCATGGTAATGCTAGGGTTGTTGAAAGACGGCAGCTTGAAATGTTTTGAGGTATTTCATATTCATGGCATATTGTCTCGGTAACATCCTTGTTGTTGCAGCATTCAGCACTACAAGATATGGTTACGCAGAAAGAGACCGAAGCTGCTGAACTGCGCAATCAAATAGACGACCTCAGATATGAGCGGATGAATTTGCAAGGAAGAAATGATAAGTTGGAAAATCATCTGGCGGAAGCTGTGGAGAAGATTAAAACGTACCAGCAGCTTCAGGTCCAAGCAGAAGACAAGGGAGCTGCTGAGAGGGCTAAAGCTGTCTCTTCTAGCGTCTCCCAGAAAAAGGTAGGGTTATGTACTTTTTATTAACTTACACAGTGGAACAAACACGTTTATCGCATTTCATATAAAATTATTTCACGTATCAATTCATGATATTGCAGCATCGTGGGTAGGTACCATACGACTCGTATCTGTACTTGGTTAAGTCATGCTTTCGCCTGTTTCATTGTGTTAATGGTAAGTTTGTCTCAGCTTGTCCATTATCGCGTGTAGCCGGTGTAGGTTGACACCGAGAACGAGAGGGATGTTGGCTAGAGAATCAAGTAAAATCTGGACTTGGCTGGACTGGAACCCACGATCTATGCCTTGCCAGGGCTTCGTGTTACCTGTTTCCCATGTGACTTGTAGTATAGAGGTACGATTTACGAGGCAGACTGGATCATGACATCGCTAGAAAGCCGAATTATCTCAATGGTACTCGGCACAGACTCGATCACAGCCACGCCAGGTGAGGGCTGCCCACAAGGCGGATGCCTCTCCCCCCTCCTCTGGTCTCTGGTAGTCGACGGGCTGCTAACTGCACTAGGGCAAGATGGGTACGACGTCTGCGGCTATGCGGATGATTTGGTGATCTTGGTGCGAGGCCAGCATGACGCTCTTGTCTCTGAGCGAATGCAAAGGGCCTTAACCATAGCCCATAATTGGTGCCTTTCTGAAGGACTGAACATAAATCCTAAAAAAACCACCCTGGTCCCGTTCACGAGGAAGTTGAAGCTTAATATTAAAGCTCCCACCCTCAGCGGGGTGCGTTTAGCCCTCAAAGATAGCACCAAATATCTTGGTGTTATCCTTGACCGGAAGCTCACATGGAGCCTGCATCTGGACCAGGCTGTAAGCAGGGCGCGAAACGCCTTATTTCTTACGAGCAGAATGGTGGGTAGAACGTGGGGGCTTAAGCCGAAAGTAACGGACTGGCTATATAAGTCCATTGTGCGACCTATAATTAGCTATGCGGCGCTAATTTGGTGGCCTAGACTGCATAAGAGCAAAAAGGGAGCAAAATCTCTCACAAAACTACAGAGGCTGGCTTGCCTCGCGATCACGGGAGCATCCCGTTCGTGCCCCACGGCTGCCATGGAGGTCCTATTGAACCTACCACCACTCCCGATTTTCATCGAGAGTGAGGCGGCTAAGTGGGCCTATCGCATTAAGAAAAGCCATGGACTAAAGCCTGGCGACCTTACCGGACACTTACGCATTCTTAATGAGTGCAAGGTTCCGGAGGTTATGTTCTCAGACTCCATGGAGACAACTTTTCAATTCTCAAAGAATTTCTCGGTTATATTGGAAAGCCGGAAAAAATGGACTGACGGAGAGGTAGTCTTTCCATACGGCTCATTAAGATTTTATACTGATGGGTCAAAAATAGAAAACGGAGGTACAGGGGCGGGGGTTTATGGGCCACGACTCAACTTAGTCATCCCCATGGGATCCCAACCCACAGTCTTCCAAGCCGAAATACATGCCATACGCGCATGTGCGGCGCACTGCATTAAACGTGCTTACCGCCACAGCAAGATATTCATTATCTCCGACAGCATGGCTTCCCTACTTGCGCTGGACTCGAGTAGCTACGAGTCCAAGCAGGTGTGGGAATGTATGCTTGCACTCAACGCATTGGGAGTGACGAATAAAGTCACCCTCATGTGGGTTCCAGGACACGCCGGGATCGAAGGCAATGAAAATGCCGACGCCTTGGCGAGAGAAGGGAGTGCGCTACCCTTCATTGGGCCTGAACCCTTCTGCGCCTTCCCGAGAAACCGCCAAACCCTAGAGATTGGCCTATGGGAAGAAAAGAGAAAGGAAGCATACTGGAAGTCTGTCACAGGCCACAGACAATCCAAAATATTCCTCACTCACTCTAAGAGCTTTACCGCCAAAGCACTGAACCTCAGCAAGCCTGAACTTAAGGTACTTACAGGTGCACTCACAGGACACTGCCACGTGAACTACCATTTAAAGAACATGGGTAAAGTCTTGAATGACACCTGCCGATTCTGCAAAGAAAAGGCTGAGACTGCTGAGCATATCATCTGCTCGTGTCCAGCAGTAAAGAACAGACGGCTGCTAGCAACGTCCTCTTGGTTTCTATCACCAAGGGAGGCTTGCCAGTTGGCCCCTGGGCAGTTGTGCAGGTTTTTACGGGACCTGCTGACTGACCAGGACTAAAAGTACGGGGATTCACAATAGATCTTTAAGGTCAAAGTGAGCCAAGCTCAAGTAACAGCATCGCCCCATTACTAATCTAATCTAAATCTAATAGAGGTACGATGCCTTGGGAAGGCATATCGTGAGGTCGAGTACAGCCAAATTCAGATTTTTCTTGATTCTCTTAATGCCGAATGTAACAAGGAGGTTTTCTCTTCAACCTAAGTCAATTTAATGACTGTGTTGTAACTTATATGCAGGCCGTTCAGATTGGCATCCGCAGCTCAATCAACGATTCCAGATTCCAGTGTAGTTCCCTAGCGTAAGCTGGTGGTCATAAGTCTAATACAGTCAATAATCAATAATAATAAACTCGTTTACGGCTCTACCATTGATATGTCATATGAAATAGGATTAAAATGGATTTGATTAAAAAGAAAAAAAACGGGCTGTGGGGGTGTCAGATTGTCACTTAGGGCCCTTTTATAGCAGGCGAGTGCGGGAGTGAGTCATGTATAGGATAAGCTGCTTGTAATTCTGTGTTTACATTGGGCCAAGAGTTTTCTTCATATAACCCTTGTAAAACTTCTCTTAAAAAGTGACTACGCTCTATGCAAATAAACAAACTGCAAGCTTTTCTTATGTTTCTTTTATGCTTGAGCCGCGCGTCAAACCGATTGCTGTAAATGAGCCCTTGGACATCGTGGCCACGGGCGCCGACTTCCATAAGGCTGGTATGGCCTTACCAATAATTATTAGAATTATCTGCCTACTTTTCACTGTTACTTTATGACATATTTCCAAAGAGTGGAGATTAAAGGCCGATTCTTTATTTAACTTCAGGCCTCGCGAACCCTCTGGGCTGCCCTAGGTACATACATACCTTGATACCTATATCATAATGTAACACCCCCCCCCCCCTTCCCCAAATACAGCCATGGGCCATACCAATAATTTGAACAAGTCAGCGCCTATGAGCGTGACTATGTGTACAATAAAAAAAATTAACAAATTAACTGCAGTTAAAACCTGTAATCAAAATTTTACCCCATTTGGGATAAAAAGTCCATGAGACAACTATATATGTAAAAATGTTTGCCTAACATTGTCTCTAATTTTATAATCGGAGTACATGGGCAATGTGTAAACTGGCTTGGTTCTAGATGACCCAGCGCCAAGTAGGACTCATAGCAGACTCTTCGATAAGAGGTTCCGTGGTGTAGTGGTTATCACATCTGCTTTACACGCAGAAGGTCGCCAGTTCGATCCTGGCCGGAATCACTTTTTTTTCTTGTTTTTATTTAATCGTATTATCATTGTTATGTTTTTCTTTTATATTGTTTAGTTTATTTTGGCCTATTAACCGTAATTAACTCGTTTTTTTAAAACAAATATGGAACTTTGTTATTTTTATTACTATCTTACATGCCATGTTAAAAAACCTTCATACCCTCGCTGTTTTGATGCAGTAGGCCTACGACCTATTCTTCTTTTTTATTTTTTATGCAATGTCTATAGTATTTATAATGATTTTAATTATTTTAATGAATAAAAAATTAGAAAGGGTGTGATGTAAGCTCACCGAAGAGGTCGACGCTTGTAAAAGTAGATGCAGATCGACTTACTACACACGACTAAAAATAGAACAAAATAATAAAATATCCATGATAATATCGAAAATGAACAGCGAAGCAATTTGAGATGTGACTGTCACGTAAAATTGTATTCAATTGGTATATTTATGTGGAAAGTTAATACGCTAAGAATGCAATGTACTTTACTCACGTCAAGTATATTCTTTAGTTAGTATCGGGTAATATTTTATCCAGTCAGAAACTCATTTTTTTCACTTTCACTTCTTTGGAATTGTTATTATATTTTATCCAATAGGTGGAAGAACTTCAGAAAGATCTCGAGGAACAGCGTGAGCTCGCCAATAACCGACTGCAAGAGTTAGACAAACTTCACATGCAACATCGGGAGACTTTGAAGGAAGTCGAGATGCTCAAGATGGATATTCGGCAACTCCCGGAGTCGGTCG
The DNA here is from genome assembly GCA_963971405.1 of Psococerastis gibbosa. Lineage (NCBI taxonomy): Eukaryota > Metazoa > Arthropoda > Insecta > Psocodea > Psocidae > Psococerastis > Psococerastis gibbosa. The sequence continues at coordinate 12,420,103 of OZ020491.1, read as the reverse complement.
TAGTTGAGACCACAGAGTATAAGTGTTTGCAATCTCAGTACTCCGTCTTATATAACGAATGTATACAACTAAAAACGCAGTTGGATGATTCTAGACATGCGCTTACTCAGTCTAAAAACGCCCACCTTAGACAAATTGAAATGATGGAGGTAAGTTCTGGTACCCACGGACGAGTCTGCATTTACGAGTTGCCGACGTTTTTTCATTGTAGAAAATGACCTAGCAGATGTCTTGTTGATTTCTGAAGCTGGCGTAAAGCCGATGCGAAACTGACCGCACGAAAGTGCACGGTTTTCCAATAGACATGTCAACTCAGAGAAATCTTCTGAAGTAGGCTCTGTGGAAATGCACCAACCATTCACGAAGTCTTATGCTTAAAATGAAAAAAAAAACGTCGGCAACTCGCGACTGTAGACTCTTCCGTTTTTACCGGTCTTACTAAGTCTTGGGGAATTTATTTTGAATGTCTGGCCGGGTGCGCAAAAACAGATCTACTGCGACACTAACAGTACTGCTGGGAGATCTGCCTTAGGAGGAAATAGGTAAAATTATCGCTGTCAAGCTACTGCTTCTGCACGGTGTTCCCAAAAACCTAGTTGCTGCGGTCAATCATCAGCATTTGTGCCAGTAATAGTTGTTATAAGCACCAAACGTCCATCGGCGTATTGACTTCGTGGAACTTGGGGAACATCTCAGAGAAATAAGAACGCAATGATACACAGTAAATTATTTGTTAATATAACCGGTTTCAGATACAATCCATCATCAGAGAAAAAAAACACATAAAAATGCCAGCTGGGTTTGAAATTTGGTCACCGAATTATGGGAAACTATTGATGTTTGTATTTTAGTAACTTAAATGCGAGTTGTATGTCTTTATATTTCTAACCTAGCCTTGCTGCCTCAAAAGTACTCGCTCCTACATATTGACTGTTCAAGGAAAAAGTTAATTACTTATATATTTTATTATTTCTCTAGAGTGAAGAGTTATCCAATCAAAAGAGACTACGTTCAGAAGTAATCGTATTGGAGGACGCTTTGGCACAAACTAGAAAGGAATATGAGATGCTTAGGATTGAATTCGAGCAGAATCTGGCGGCGAATGAACAGACGGGACCAATTAACAGGGAGATGAGACATCTTATAACATCCCTGCAAAATCATAATATGCAGTTAAAACAGGAGGTTCATCGCTACAGAAGGAAGTATAAGGAAACTAGCCAAGAAATTCCTAAGGTAAAGTAGCCATTATTTGCAGAATTTCAATAATGAGGAATTGTTGCTAAAATTTATGGTTTGTCGACTACTTGCTTAGCTTGGAGGGTAGTCAAAGCCCTGAAATTACCATTAATACACATTTTTTATTCTTAGCTAAAAAAACAAATTGAAGAGCTTGATTCTAAGATAGGGCTAGCCGAAATTAAAGCGGAAGTGAAGGAAGAAGCAGTCAAGTTAGAAGTAACGTCACCGGGGCTGGACTCAATTAAGGAGGAAGTTGACAACGATAGATTTGACCAAAATGAAGACTGTGCTGAGGTATGACATTGACATCTTATTATAATTTATAAGTGTAAGAAGCTTGATAGATAATTAAGCATTGAGATCTAGACAGTAATTGACGGGTTCCAAGTTGTAACATCGAGCCGCAGCAATGGCGTCGCCTACATGGGATTTACCTGTAAGGCTCAGTAGGCACGGGCGGTTGGAACGTGAATTTAGTCAATGCAGCAATGAGTTGGTGCAAAACCAGTTTTCTTCATAAGATTTCAGACGAGGAGCTGGCGCCGGTGCATGATTTACTAGCGTCAGATACCTTCTCAAATAAAATCTATTTTGCACCAACGCATTTGCTACAATATAATGAAAAATTTCTCAGCGTCTGTCGCCGGCGTCAAACGTCCGTGTGTACCGGGCCAAAGGCACCCTTTATTGTGTTATTACAGGGGCAGCAATTTCATGATGACATCACATAACATTGTTATTGTAGGCTACAGGGTATAGTGCGTCATGCATGTTTATTTATTTATTTTGCTATGGTTTGGAAAAATAAATAAACTTGGGCTTCATGGAGATGATACTCACGGGTGAAATGAGAAACATCATTCAGCAGTAGCATAAAAAATGGTGGAACGTGAAATAAAGTAAAACATTAGAAAATGGGTTGGGTATCGGCAGCGCATCTATCGGCTTCGATGGCAAGGTGATAGCTTGTACTTGTGCGAGTTTCTACGCGCCATGCGATCGGAAACGTGTCGTAACTCAGCACAAGTATTAATTTACTCATTGAGACGACTGAAGAGGTCAATCGGATATACAGTCATTAGATTGGTAGGTACCCCGCACACCATCTGGTTAAGGTTAACAAAATAATTTGTTATGGCAATCATTTTTAGAAATACACGAATTGTTATTATTATTATTATTAAAAAATTGTTAGAATGCGATTTGAACATTTTCTTTAAAAAAAACGGCACAAAGTAGTTACTTATTCTAAGTGGGTGGTTCTCGTCATAAGCCCAACATGTCAATATAAACTTATTTAGATTGCGGGTGAAGTGCGCAGTACTTTCTATACCGGCGTGTGTTCTGTTTTTAGCCCTGCCTGTTGAATTGTTAATTTGTTTTTAATTTACCGTTTTTTCCCCCAATGGAACCGTGCAACCAGGAAACGTCTCCTTTGCCATTTCCCCCTACGCTTCACTTCTATCGGTCTTACTCTGCTTAGGCGGGGATTCCACCGACCGGCTAGGGCTAAATACAAAAACGGTGACGTAATATATATAATATATATATAATATATATATAATACCCCGCCTAAGTCTTGAATGTCTGCTTCCACGTCACCGTTTTTGTATTTAGCCCTAGCCGGTCGGTAGAATCCCCGCCATGTGGTTATGCGCCGAATATTTTATTTTGTTATCTTTGGGGTTAACTCAAGATTAAACTGATGTGGTACAACATACTGTATATGTAAACAAGCTAGCCTAATTTTTCAAGATTCTGTTCTTATACATTTACCCGGTACTTATTTTATGTAATAATAATATTGATGGTTCCTTTTTAGGCTGAAGAGCCTATATTCGATGGCGAGAAGGAGAAGCAACCTCTAACATCGCCAACGGGGAGCAAAAAAGAGAAACATGGTGATAGTAAAAAGGGGGAAAAGGAAGTGAAAAAGGAGAGTAGTGGTGGTGGGGGTGGTGGCTCGCAGGTCAAGCTGGAGGTGAAGGACCATCAGCAGCAGAGGAAAAGTCTCATGCCAGAATCGGACCATATTAGGGAGCTTAAAGCACAGTTAAAGTAAGTTGTTGTTGTTTCCAACGCCTGCTTTCAGCATTTCTGCTTTAAGCTTTAAGCCTGACGGGGGGAGTGAGTCTGTTTGTCTACTTGAGACAAGGGCGGATTTTCCCTCCAATTTAGGGGGGGGGGGGTCAGCGGGCTGATTCAGTGGATTATAACATTAAAAAACATCATTATTTTTAATTCCCACTGTAAACCCATATTATATAGTGTAAGTTCATTTAATTTTTTTTTTTTGGGGGGGGGGGTCCAGACCCCCTGACCCCCACTAAAATCAGCCCTTGACTTGAGGCACCCTAAGGGCAGACTCTTTCACCTCGGTGGAAGGGGAGTTGACTGACAGAGTGGACCTCCTGATTATAGTGGATTCCGAACCACTTGGGGAACATGGTTAAGTCACACTATTAAATCGAAGGTGACCAGGACTCGACACGCACGTAGACTGACTGGTATAGTCTAAGCGCGTTATCATGTTCCCCTTTAAGGTTAATGTAAGTTGAAAATCGGATAATAATGAATTGAGCCCCTAACGTGCAACGTAAGTTCACCTACAAAGAAATGTTTTTGTTATAACCGAAGTTAGAGGATATAGAAAAATGACTTGGAGGGATTCGAACCCACGATCTAAGCCTTACCGGGGCGTCGTCTTAAGCGCTTGACCAATATCCTCTAATTTCGGTTGTAACGAAGAGGTTACCTTTTCAACCAAACTTAATTTAACGTCAGTGTTATATATACCATATAATACTGCAATATAATGTTTTGTTAACTGGGCCTGTGTCCATAAAAAGTCCTTAAAAAAATAAATAACAAAGCACCCACTCTCAAAACGGCGCGCCCTTCTGGCAACCGACTCCGCCCATTTTGTTCAATGACTATGTGGCCCCTGCCTCTAACACTACGCAATATACTGTATGTCTAACTAACTCTTTGTTAAATAAGTACGTTTCACAATTGTTTCAGGAAATCTTTAAATGAGCAGAAAGAAATGAAACTTTTACTGGACATGTATAAAGGTGTCAGTAAGGAACAGAGAGATAAAGTGCAACTCATGGCTAGTGAGAGGAAGGCTAGATTGGAATTGGATGACCTACGAATGCAAATGAAAAAGGTACGACGTTTCAATATTTTGAGTTAGTCGTCATTGAAAAATTTAGAATCGAACTTTAGGGACAGAAATCAGGGAATAGGTATGGAATAGAAAGGGAACTTTCTGAAATCCAGGTTACTGAATTTTATTTTTACATTGTAACTATAAGTGTGTTGGTAGAAAAGCGAAAATGGGAAAATAGAGAAATAGCTCAAGGATACCTCCGCAAACCATAGAAATGGAAAAACCTAACCTAACTTACCTCCAAAGTTACTTTGCCTTTGGCTAATCCTACCTGTCCTTATATATGGTGGTGAAGCATGGGCCCTGACAAAGAAAGAATCAAGAGCGTTGGCTGTTTTCGAGAACAAGATGTTACGGAGAATATTCGGAAGAGTTTTTGAAAACAACAGTTGGAGAATCCGAAGGAACGAAGAAATCCACCAACTCTTCGGCTCGCCAGACGTCACACAAATACTACGAAGCAGAAGGCTCCAGTGGATGGGACACGTCGTCCGTATGCCAGCGGATAGAACAGCACAAGCAGTATGGATGGCATGTCCCAACAGAAGAAGACCTTTGGGGCGTCCGAGACGACGCTATGGCGACCAGCTAAACGAAGATATACAGGAAGTTGGCCTTCGGGCCGATAATTGGTGTGATCTGGCGAAGGACAGGATCCGGTGGCGTAGTGTTGTGAATGCGGCCAAAAGTTCCCCAGGGCTGACAGCGCCAACTTAAGTCAAGTTAAGTCAAGTTGGCTATTAACTTATGAACATCAGCTGATGTAGCCCACCTATTGCCAGATGTTTCATTTTTGCTTTCCAATTTATACGTAGTATAAGGAAAGCTTTGTGATGGTCGAAATTTTCGATTCCGAGATTTCAACGGATTTACACGTTTTCAGGTCCCAGGAACCCAAAAAAGTGGTTTTTACGAAATGTCTGTCTGTCTGTCTGTCTGTCTGTTCGTCGATTTCCGGGCAAACTACTCGGTCGATTTTGATGAAATTCGGCATGTAGGTTCACAAAAATCATGCCTCGGGACCATTTTTTTATATTTTGGGCTAACTCAATTTGGGGGGTTTTTATTTTCAAAAAACTTCCAAAAAAACGTCTAAAAAAATTATTTCTCAAAAACGGCTCCAACGATTTCTTTTAAATTCTCATATATTGTAGTCGTTATTAATGTTGACAAAATGCGGGGGGTCGCTTGCCCCTTGATAATTTGCTTCTGGGGGTAAAAAAATAAAAATAACTAAATTTTAATGAAAAATTACTAAAAAATAATTTTTCTGCAAAACCTTTCTATCGCTGATTTCTACCTTCAGGCATGTTTTAGGTGTTAAATTGAGTAACGAAACCGGATATGTTGCTTTCCCAAAAAAATATTTGGTTTTGCACAAAATATTATTTTTTGAAAAAATGATTCGCGCTCAAATGCATTGCGTGCCCTGCCATTGATGCTGTGTTGTAATTAATGTGTTGGTCTGAGCTATCTAGAATTTACCTCACTTCCAGTGACGTCAGGTGGACAACCCAACCCCCCCCCCCCCCCATATATCCGAAATTTAACCACTGGAAAATTATTTACCATGAAATTACTCAAATTCTACTAATGTTGATAAATTGGAAAGCATGTTCGAGTAAACTTGGACCGGTTCTTTTTTTTAAATTAATTTCTATCGCAGAGCTCATTTCTTAAATTAAATAAAAATAAAAAGCAAAGCAACAACAAATAAGGCCTTTTTCGATTCCCCAAGTGCAGTTGCCCAACCTACGGGTTGGGTCAAGTGGGAATGTTGGGGAAACAGGTTTCCTTGTGGCATCATTTTTCTAATCGAAAAACTGGAGTTCTATTTTTCCACTTTCCCTCAGTTTCCCTTAGGGTAAACCCAACACAATGAATACCCCCAATAAATTGAGTCCCTAACGTGTTAGTGAGGAATTTGCTACGCAAGTGTAGTTGATGTAATGTAACTTATTTACTATTGGGGTCTTCACAGTGTTCGTGTTATCGAGTTATACCTAGTTAAGTGTGTTATATCAAGTTAAATTAACATACCGATAACCCGATAACCAGCGTGCTACCCTAAACGCACTTCCAACTTGGTTAACTGTGCTATTTAGCTTGCGCTGCGATCTATAGCTCAGGTTTGACCGCCGCCATCTTTGTTTTTGTTGATTGATTTGAAACACGCGTTTAAAATTTTGTAGTATTTAAATTTATTTGTATAATCTATTATCACAAGCAATTACCGTAAATACTTAAAATTATAACAACCAATATGAACAATAAATGTAAGCAGATGTGGCACTAGAATAGAGTTCTGCCACTTTCTTTAAAACCGTGCCACGAACGTCTGACTACTACCACGTTGTTTACCCTGTTAAATGTTATCGATATAGCATGATAACTCACTCCCGAGGTCCACTCACGATTGTGTGTTAACTTGGATAGCACATCTAACTCGGTAACACAAACACTGTGAAGACCCCTAATGTAAATTATTTTTTCGGTAATAGTTGAAAATCTTGGTGTCATGCCAACCATTCTTTAAATCCTACTTAAAAAAAAAGAAAAACTGAATATCTGTCTGTTAGTTTACTTGTTAGATACTGTATAAGATATTCTGCTGAGCGTAACCAACAAACAGACCGACTAAAGGAAACATTTCAAGCACATTCTCTTCTTAATTATGTTTTTGTGTGGCTACTATCTTTGGGCATGTTCCTGACCACAACATCCCAAATAGAGCAGTGGTCATGAGAGAGTATACTTTGCCTGTGCTCAAGCCTAGACCCTCATTGGGCTGTCGTGCCTCGGCGTTCTTTTTGTGTCTAGGATAAAATATAAAACAGATTAATGTAGGCCTATCTTATCGTGAGGTACTTAGTGTAAATAGTGAGATGTAAAACTTAAACGTTGACTTTCAGGTTCAGGACTGTAAAAGGGAAGATAAAAAAAAGATAGCCGATGAAGATGCAGCCAAAAAAATGAAGCAGTTGGAAGAGCAGCATTGCCAGCTTATGAAGCAGGAAGAGGAAGCTTTGTTGAACGAGATGGAGGTGACCGGGCAGGCGTTTGAGGAGATGCAAGAGCAGAACACACGGCTCATGCAGCAGCTCCGCGAGAAAGACGATGCCAACTTTAAGTTGATGACGGAACGCATTAAAAATAATCAGTTAAACAAGACATCTAGGGAAGAAAAAGATATGTTAAAAGAGCAGGTACCGACCCATATAAATAAGTTTATGGTAATTTCAATGGACAACTTTCCTATCGACCTTCCATGATTGGGTGGCCAACTCCCAATTATAGCGCCCATTATTAACTTGTGGAGAATCCATGAATGTTAATTTATTGGCTTGGGTATAGCTCAATAATTTTTGAATTTACAGCAACTATAGATGATATTATAATCCACACCCAAATGAAAGGCTAATATTGTATAATAGTCCAATAAAAGCTGTTAATTTAAAGTCTACTTCATCATAATGGAAATGAATATCGTCGTAATAAGTGAAACGGTATGCCTTTCTCCATAAGTTAATCGTGGACGCTATTTTTGGGAACTGACCCCCCAATCAGTGGTCATTTTGACACTTCATTTTTTATATTTTTTATTCTATAGGAAAATTGTTCCATTTTGGAAACTCATTCGTGACTTCATGGTGACGTGGCAGGAGAGAAATCTGGACCATGTGCACCCGAAGTTGCTATGATCAATAGTACCCGTGATCGTGTCCATCACAGCTGGGGTTGACTTAATCTTGTCAGAACGCGCATTGAATAACTGCGATAAGGGGACCAATAATCTTAGTAATGAATCCAGGCCTTTCTAATAAAAGAAGCAGTACAAGTGAACCCTTACATGGTCTGCTATTTATAAATTAGTATAGGTATCGTAATAGATAATTAGGAGTAATGGGGAGAAATTGTCCTAGGGTTAAATTTCGGTTCCTCGACTTTCCCTATCCCAAAGCACTGAATTGATAAATGGGACCAATATAATACAACGCAACAATAAGGACAGGGTATAATATGTATTATTATCAATAATATCTGCAAAAAATAATTTTTTATTCACCCCCAAAATTAACACCCAAAACATACCTGAAGTGTTTATTTACTACGTATTACTAGTTGGGAAAGCAAAGGGAATACTCTTTTTTAATGGCGCCAAAAGCATAAACACAAAAAAATGCAATGGGGCGATTATCTCATGGTTTTCTTCGTAGTTCAGTCCTTGTTTAGTGTCATTAAGTAAACTTGGCATCATTAAATAAATATACTGTATTTTTTAATTAGTCAACTCTCCCCGTAAATCTGGCATGAAAAATGGAGAACGCGTTTGTTAACGTACAAAGTTGCTCGGTAGTTGAACTTGGCTAAATGACCCTTATACTTTAGGCGGGGTTTCCACATACGTCAATTGTCAATGAGAAATATGGAATTGAAGGTTTAGCAGACATTAAAGACATACTAAAAATTCTGCTACCACGTCAAAACCATATTTCTCATTGACGATTAACGTATGTGGAAACTCCGCCTTTCATGATTGTGTTGTATATACTTCATTTGTGGTCTCGAATATGATAATAACAACATTGGCGTAAATAGGGGGGTCCAGGGGGGGGGGGCTTAGCAACCCCCAGGTCCACCCGTAGCCCCCCCCCCCAGGATTTCTGGTGACAAAGATGTTATGGAGGCTAAAGGCATAGTACCCACAATAATGAAAGGGAAATTAATTCTTAGTATGCTTATTTTACATGAAAAAAAAACAACATATTGACCAAGTACTTTCACAAAAAATATATTACTCAAAATGCTTAAAACCCCAATACTTCTGACCTATTTTTTCAAATTTTTTCTTCGGGGGAGACCCCCGGGCCCCCCTCAGTGGTAAGTTTATTCGTCTGTAAAATCTCAACTATACTGCTTGCAAAATGCGTAAAACCTCCCTAATTTAGGCCTATTCATCAGTTGTTTTTTTCTCCGGGGGAGACCCCAGGGCCCCCCTGAATGGCAGCTTTATTCGTCGTCATAATATCACAATTGTACTGCTTGCATACATTGGCGTAAATGGGGAGGTCCTGGGGTAAGCCTCCCCCTCAAAAGCACCCTTAACCCCCCCCCCCAGGATTTCTGGTGACAAAGACAATACAGTCCACAATAACGAAAGGGAAATTAATTCTTGGTATACTTATTTCACATGAAAGACATCATAAAAAAATTAACATTGACCAAGAACTTTCACAAAAATATATTACTCAAAATGCTTAAAACACCACTATTTCAGACCTATTTTTTCAATTTTTTTCTTCGGGGGAGACCCCCGGATCCCCCTCAATGACTTTATTTGTCTGTAAAATCTCAACCTCAACTATACTGCTTGCAAAATGCATAGAACCTCCCTAATTTGGGCCTATTCATCAATTTTTTTCTCCGGGGGAGTCTCCCCCGGGGAGACCCCGGGCCCCCCTTCTCCAGGGTAGTATATTCGTAAAAACTCACTAATTTCGGCCCATTTCTCGATTTTTTTTTCTCCGGGGGATCAAAGTCTTGGGGTCCTAAAGCCCCCCCTAGAAATTTTGGGAATTTACGCCAATGTAATAACACACAATTATTTCAATTCAATCATAAATTTCAGATTTTAACATTGCAACAGCTGGTAGAATCAACAAATTTGGTAGTGCGAAAGTTAGAAGAAAAGGAACGGTTTCTGCAGAACGCTTTGGCGACAGCGGAGAAAGAATTGAGTCTGCGTCAGCAGGCCAATGAAATGAATAAGAGGAAAGCAATTGAGAGTGCGCAGTCCGCCGCAGATCTAAAGCTCCATCTAGAGAAGTACCATTCGCAGATGAAAGAGGCGCAGCAGGTGGTAGGGGAGAAAACAAGTGCTCTGGAGGCGGAAGCGTACAAGACGCGAAGGTTGCAGGTCAGTCGCATTTGCACGGTTAATTAACAAACACGCGCCTCTAACTGAGAGCTCCAATTTTTTCCCTATTTCCTCAAGAACCTGGGACAGGCGTGGCATTTACTGTTCGTTCATGTGTGGCATTCTTATGTCGTAATATTATATAATAATATAATATATACTGGGGCAGACCTGATCCGAGGATTCTTTGATTTATGTGATCGTTGTGGGATAGGAAAAGTTGAGCACACATGTTTAGTTAGTTTTAGTCCATTGCCAACCCATAAGGAATAAGGAGTTGATGCGAGATCTGTGGAACCGGGCACACTTAGGATGGGTGTATCGACAACGTTCAAGGTTTTTTTTTCCACCGAAACCTATCAGACACTCGTACGACTACATAGGTTTAGTCGGACCGAATTAGCCTTTATGTGAAACGATACGTAATGAAACATATTATCAGAGTTTTAAATTAAGAGTTGAAACTTGAAATAACTGTCGACGTAATCATCAATAATCAGCGCTAGCTGCCCAAGTGCTATACTTGGGCATCTTCCACTCCCTCCCCTCTTTCCCCTTCTGATTATTCAACTCTTCCTCTGGCAGGCACCAGTCCCACTCATCTGAGCTCGTCCTCAATCTGTTTTCTGTATCTTAACCTTGGTCTTCCTCTTCTTCGTGTTCCCCCTGTTTCTTCCTTCAATCATTTCCTCGTGCCCCTGCTGTTAGCCATTCCCTTTACGCATCGGAACCATTGCAGTCTCCTCGCTATCTTGTCCACCAATGGTTCTTCTACTCCGACCCCTCTTCCCATCATTTCATTTCTTACCCTATCGCTTCTTTATCTCTGACGGGCTCCTATGTTTAACTTCATCTCAGCCGCTTGTATGATAATCGTATCATTGTGTTTTTAATTTCCTTTCATTCCCACATTGCACTAATTTCGGCATTTTTATGGTTTTAGGAGGAGATGGCACAGTTACGTAGAAAAGCGGAGCGAATTAAGAAAATTGAGCTGGCAGGAACTCTCGATGAAGTTCTTATGGAAGAAATACGCGAGTATAAGGAGACCCTTACATGTTCCTCGTGCAAGGTGAAGCGGAAAGATGCAGTTCTTAGCAAGTGTTTCCATGTTTTCTGCTACGACTGTCTGCGCACGCGCTATGAAACGCGGCAACGCAAATGTCCGAAATGCAATGCTGCTTTTGGCGCCAATGACTACCATCGGCTGTACCTGTCGTAAGGTTGAAAATTTGTTGTAATCTTTGTTATAATGCTATGTAACCGCATTTAGGCTTGCAAAATAAGTTTTTGCTGTTGTTAGTTAGCCCACCTACAGCCCACAGTATGAAGCTGTCTACTGAAGTGGTCTTGACTCTCGTTTTCAAGAAAATGATGACCATGATAAATAATATTTTATTGGTTTCTTTCGTCCAATATAGGCAGTTAGTAGGTACAATGATTTTGTTAAAATAATGAATTGGGAAAATATTTCGGTTTAAGGGCATCTTGGTATTATCGTCCTCTGACCGTAAGGGCAAATGCTCTTATTTATTATATCTACTGTATATCGTAGTGCTGAGACGTTGAATTTGTAAAAAACGTCTACATATTGCGCATATTTTAACTACCGATAAGGATAGCTTGTTAATTTAACTACTTGCGTTAAGTGCGAGAGAGGGGGGAGGGGAAGTTACTTCTGTTTTCTTCGCTGAAGAATAGGATGATACATTAAAAAATTGCTAATTTTAGAATCGAGCTTTTACAGATTTTAAATGGATTTGAATTGATTGAAATAGATTTTTGTTTATCCAAGAACGTTTTATTTGTAAAAATCATAATTTCAAAAATATCATGTCAGGACATGCAGATTAGTGGTACAGACTCCGACTTTCACCCGAAAGGTTGTTGGTTCGAGTCCCATGGGATAAGGAAAGTCGATGCGACCGAAATTTAACTCTAGGACAATTATTTACCATGGAGCTACTTATATTATCTATCTATACTAATTGATAAATAGGAAAGCATGAACGGTTAACGGGTTAACCGGTTCTTTCTTTCATTTTTGTAACTACAGCCTACATTTTGACCACAGAATGACCTAAATCCTTCATTAAAAATTAAAGTGCAAGGCGCACTTAGTCGGAAACGTAGGCCAACGAAATGTATAATTTTCATTGGAGGTTAAAACGTACGTCACACTTCTTTCTATTGTGATTAATTAATTAAAAAAAAACCCTACAACAGCAGATTTTATTGTTTATTTTAACGTAATTGAGAATGATGGGATTGTTGTGAAAGTGGGCCAAGTTAAAAAGTTTTGAATTCATGACAATTTGGATATATTTCGGATGTATTGAAATAGATATATGAGAAACCTACATTAATAAATGTAGAATGTAAAATCAAGCATAATTACCAAGTTAAGAATGACTTAACTAAAACTTCAAATCAGGACAAATGGCTTTTTTAAATATGATTATTAGAAATCAGGAACTTAGCTTCGGATAGTAAGTTATTTGAGACCAATAATAGGTAACGTTTGGGGGTCAGGGTTACTATTTCTGTATTAGCTAATTTTTCTGTATAGTTCTTTGAATTGCTTATTAAGGCATGCACCATACTGATTGTCCCAAGATATCACGCGTGATAATTTTTCAAAATAAAAATAACTTATTTCATTGACGTACTGCAAAAGTCTTTCAAAGAGGCTAATAATAATTTATGTCTTGAAAACCTAACAATCTCTGTGTATTTAGTGAAATCATATGTGATTTCTTTTTTTTAGTTCAGCTAGATAGTCTCAATTTATTTGAACAAGAATAGCTTGTCAATGATCTACATAAATTATTGTTTTCTATGGAGTTGATATGTTATGTCAAACGCCTCTTCACTCTTGTACTGACCATTGTACTACACTGCTAAATACACTTAAAACTTCCATTAGTAATCGAATAAATGTATTATTGGTTATATGTATTTGCCCTTCAGCGACTGAAAAATGTGAACAAACAAATTAACGATGGACAAATCTACACATAAGTCAAAATTGAAAAAACGGTAGTAAGGCACAATTCCGTTCTATAAAATAGGGGGACACATCAATTCCTATGGTGTACTGTGATTAGGTAATTTTGCTAACATTCAAAATATGTATACCTTAATACAGCTGTGGGAGGTCAGATCTTATAAAAAAGTTAGTGGCGAACTGAAATGTAACTAGAAATTTGTTGTTTCATCCCACCCGACACAACACATTTAATGTTTCACTGTCGTTCCAAGTGCTCTCTTCTTACTGAACGCTCTCAGCGATGCTCTGACATAAACATTATTCCCGCATTTCAGTAGCGTCAGGAGGCCTGTGGCTTAGCCTTTTATGCAGCTGACTGTTTGTAGTTCTTAGTTTCCAGAAGTTTCTTTCCACACATCGCACAAATACCTTTCTTGTATGCACAAGACTGACAATAATGTGAACCAGCTTGATGAACCTGCAAGTCAAACATATTAATTTTACAAAGGTGACATTTCACGGAGCATTGGAAATTTAGTTGTGTAAAAAGTAGTATTAATTAATTATTATATTATTTAAGCCTCTGAAGTCAAGTTCCAATGCATGGCGGTGTTGTGCAGTATTTCTTAGCGGGATTCTCTGGGGATCACGGATTCACCCTAAATGAATGATGTTTTAGCAATCCCTGCAAAAACCTGATGTAGTGGGGCTAAAGGTCCCCCGGTCTGACTAGTCTATTAAGTCAAAAGTCCCTCAACTCAAATACAATACAATACAATACAAAAATTAGAGCCCCTGACCAGCCAGAGCCGGATCGACCGTGTCAAACAAAAATAGCCACCCGAGATGGTTTTTTTACGAAGGAAGGAGGAGGTACTTAAATAGTCCAGCTCCTGGGGTCGTACTCATCCAAATTATATAGTGAGGCGCCAATAAGTCTGCTCTTAATGTATGTTCTGAAACAAGCTGGATCCAACTGACTTACTAAAAATGGTAAAGCCGGTGTGCAAGTACCGGATAAGAATCCCTCGATGGTTAAACTACCTCGGTCTGACTGTCAAAGGTTCCTATTATCTTATAATTTTCTGCAGGGACTAGAACTACATTGCGTCTCAGCTGAAGACTAACGTAACAAAGATAACTTACGCTTTGTCGACAAATTTTGCATTTCTGAAACGTAGAACTGTACGGTGATATCCTGGACTTTGTACCACTTATGGCTTTATTTTCTCCTACTTTTCGTCCTCCTTCAATAGTGTTTCTTGATCCCAACTTCCAAGTATCAGGAGTAGCTATTCTTCCTAGCTTCTTTTCGCATTTTCCGCAAACCATACCTTTTGTTATGATACACTTCTTGGTTATCTAATTTATAAATTTATTACAGGATTATTAGTATTTCAAGTTTTTATGTATGCCGATTGCCGATTTTTGGACTTTGGTTCATTGTTATTTGTTTATTTATTTTAATTTTTAGGACTCTAGGCTCTCTAAAAAAAAATCGGGCCCTGAATAAACTTTAGAAACCAATCGAAATAGAGTTCTTGCGTAGTGACGTCACAGTAAGAGGGCGGAGCTAACAGCGCATGCGTGATTGCGAAAATAATGTAAACAAAATCAGCTGTTCGGCCATTGGAGGATATAAAGTGCATTGAGCGCTATTGATTTTTAAAGTTTTTAGTTGTTATTATTCATATTTCTAGCGTTATATATTAAGCATTGCTGCTATGACTTGTGTAATAGTGATAGCCGATACCAGGACAGACCACATACGAGAGAGGTCTGAATGATATCGTTCCCCAAGCCACTGGAAAAACTTTAGAAATGCAGGTGGTGGTTGCATCTTTGTAGCTAAACGAAGTCCACAATATTTAAAGTTACAAAATACACACATATATGCATGGCTGTGCCCAGGGGGTAGTCCATGGGGTCCGCACCCCCCCCCCATCCCCCGAAACAAATTTCTGCATGTAAACCTGTATGGTTTGAAGAATTTATTCATTAATTCATTAATTCATTAATAAATTACGTAAAAAAATGTTTGGACCCCCCCCCCCCCGAAATCATAACCTGGGAACAGCCTTGTATAGGCCTATATGTTCAAAACATTTAGTGGATCCTAGTGGGCCAACAAAAGATTTTCCAAATCGAATCGGACAGTCGATTGAGATCATGGCCGTAGCCAAGGGGGAGTTCAACCGCCTTCCCCCCCCCCCCCTGTGATGAAACGGCTAGATACTAGATAGAATCGGATTTCGAGAGGAAAAATATAAACTACTATGTAATATCCAATTAAATTTCTGAACCCCCCCCCCCCCCCGCAAAATCCTGGCTACGGCCTTGATTGGGATCAATAATGTATATCAATATATATATCGTCGTTACTTTCCAGTGGCCATTTCCGTGCCCAGGTGGGTGGTCCATGGGGTCCGGACCCCCCCCCCCCCCGAAATAATTTGTTTATGTAAACCTGTATTGCTGGATGACCATTAATTCAATAATAAATTACGTTAAAAAAAATTGGACACCCCCCCCCCCCCCCCCCCGAAAACAAAAGCTGGGCACGGCCTGTGGCCCTATACGAAAATTAACTGCTTTGGTGCTCAGATACTAAATTGAATTCTAGTGATAGTATTATGGAGAGACAATAACCCTTTTTACGCTACTAATATTTACAAACAACATGATAGGCTAGCGTGTCGGCAGCCCAGCCGACTAGGCTATATTTCATGGTAGTTATACAGTAAAGTTGTATGGTTATGGTAACAAATCATTACTAATACATTAATTGTAATATGTATAAGCAAGCTTAGGCTCACATACCCATTTAAAAATCTGTTCTGCCCTCGCGGAAGTAACAGAACCATTGAAATAATATTTGATACACTAGTAAATAATATTTTTCGACAATTATTTGCAGCTACTTTGCCGCAATTTTTTTGTCAGTACCCGCGCAAGTATTGAAGGAACATATAAATAGCACTAATTTGCCGTTTAAAAGGTACAATTTCTTAAAATAAAATAAATTTCATTGGAAAGCCTATACACTCCATGTTAAAATGAGGGGGTAATGTCCGAGAATCAGGGGTACCCCCTCCCTTTCCGACAGCCCGCCATCTTTGTTTTACCTGCGCAAGAACTCCATTCGAAATATAAATAATTCCAGTTTTCCATTAATTCCAGTATTCTACATTTCCATTTTCCAGCTTAATTAACAGTAAGGCACTATATACCCTAATCATTGATATATATATATATCGCTCATGCACGAGAAAAGTGACACATTTCAAAAAATTGCAAAATTGAGTTATTTATAAAAAAATGTCGAGGAAAATATAGCGAATTTTATGAATGTAGCGGCACATATCTAGTTTAATTTGTTTCCATTGCGTTTTGTCACTGATCCATTGTCAAGTTTGACTACTTCGGGTTTGGCAATACTGACAAAATTCGGAATGTGCTCCAGGCGTCGACGTGGTAATTACACTTCTCTTTCAAGTAAACGCTAAACTGTCACATCTCAAAAGTATTAAATGCCTCGATAGTACTACAAGTAAAAAGTACAGTGCACTCCTATAATACACGATCGGCAAAAGGGTTTGATATGCCTAGGTGTCGCCTAAACAAGTCGAGGGATTCTTATCCGATACTTGCACACCGGCTTTACAATAAGCTACCATTTTTAGTAAGTCCGTTGGATCCAGCTTGTTTCAGAACATACATTAAGAGCAGACTTATTGACGCCTCACTATATAATTTGGATGAGTACGACCCCAGGAGCTGGACTATTTAAGTACCTCCTCCTTCTTTTGTACAAAACCCTCTCGGGTGGCAATTTTTGTTTCACACGGTCGATCCGGCTCTGGCTGGTCAAGGACTCTAATTATTGTATTGTATTGTATTGTAAAAAATGGTCAGAACTAAAATTTGAATTATCTCAAAAGTCAATATTTAGAAATGTGTCACTTTTCTCGTGCATGAGCGATATACAAACCCTAATATACTAATATAGAGCCCTAATTAACAGTTAACAACAGTAATTTTTCCTTTCTGAAGTTCTGTTTGTAGTTTCTTTTCTTATTGCTTATTTCTTTGCAGTTTGCGTGCAAAACCGAAAATCATCCTCGATGCTTGATAACCAGAGAAGAAAATTGACCAATGTCGTACACAGCAATTTTAGAAAAATAATGAAGATAAAATGAAGAAAAAAACGGTATAGCATTCTTAAATAAATTATCACCTAGTTTTACTAAGAACGATACTACCAAGTTACAGCAACAGGGAAAGGATTCCTCTAAAACTGTCCATTTGTGATTGCAAATAGGAAAAATATATCGATGAAGATAAAAAAGAATTTTGGCAGTATTTCTGGATTCTAAACAATTCACACAAATAAACGTTAAAATTAATTAATTAAACTACATCTGATTTCTCCCGACAATTAATTTACGTTATTTGGAGATTATTTGAGTTTTCATAACAATAAACCCGGAGATAAGTTATATTTTTCTAAGTTATTAACCCATTCTTCTAATTCTGTAGAACCTCAACCGTTGCCGCAAGGAGTCGTCGCCCAGACCCGTGCAGTAGGACAGGTGGTTATTACAGAGGGGCAGATGGGATCCTACGTAGTCCATTATGAGGAAGTGGCTCTGGAGGCAGTCATGCCCGGTCGCCAGTCAGTTCTGTTCAGTTTACACTGTGATGAAACATTAGGATCTGGGCTGATGGGTGGTGAATTAAAACACCTTTAGTGAGTAAGGCCTAGGCTCCTGACTGATATCCACCGTATCCTGCTAAAAAAAAAAACAAGCTGCTAGGCTTCAACAAGGTAGGATCCATCTGATACTAGCGTCAAATCTCCTTTCCCTCCTTTACATATCTTACTAATTATTAGGTTTTATAAGCTCTGATAATAGAAGTCTGACTGATGTTTGAATAATTGTGTCTATATTTTATAATCAATATTCAAATATCAAAATCAAATATTCAAAATGAGTGGTTGGATTTCGTTCGAACCATTTATTATCAGTTATTTGAAACTTATTAATATTTTCTAATGGCAAACTCACATTGCCCCGGTTGGTGACGCTAATAGTAGCCTACGGCCTAGGCTAGACGATGCGTACTGATGTGCAGATGACTATACAAAATTGAAATTACATACGAGTAATGATGTTATTTTTTCAGTTTCAAACAACTGTGCGGGTAATTAGAATCATGAGACCTGGGCTGCCATGCTACAAAGAGATGTATTGCTCCTATAAAAAGTATCATGCATTAAATTGTCGAGTGGAAGGAAAGACAGCTAATTATGCCATATTACGGTATTACAACATTAAGTATGGAGAAGCGTCTACTCATTTATACATAACACGACACCGCTATTATCGAAGATCGATGGAGGGTCTATGGTTACCTATGAAATAACACAACATTCGCGTATTTTATTTGCCTATAGTTCCAAGTATAAGGCATTTTAGAATCACTCAACCACTTCAGTCAATATTAATCCCAGGTAATTAATTTATTTATTTATTCTTATTTAGCGCACTTTAGGAATCCTTCACTCTTATTATTAGGGTAATGTGTCTACATACACAGATTATTATACCATTCCCTAGTCTTTTAAACATCTTTAACTTAACGGAATAAGGGTAAATTAGGCCTAATTCTGGGTGTCGCTGTCGGGGCCCCAAGCGGAATACAGAAATAGGGGCTCTTTACCAGGTCGGCACGTGCGCCAACGGCCTTACCAAGTTGAATCCACGAGAGCAGAGCGTGCTTCAAACTGCGGCAAACTTGGTAGTGTGCACAGCGTTGGCAGGGGAACATGGTGGGCCATGATAACGCACTGAGACTATACCAGTCAGTATACGCGCAGGGCGAGTCCTCGTCACCTCCGAATTAATCGTGTGACTTTACTATGTTCCCCCAAGTGGTTCGGAATCCACTGTAATCAGGAGGTCCACCCTGTCAGTCAACGCCCCTTCTCCCCGAGGTGATGGAGTCTGCCCTTAGGGTGCCTCAAGTTAATAAACAGACTCACTCCCTCCGCCAGACACAAGAAATGCTGAATGCAGGCGTTAGAAAAAAAAACCGACCCGTGCTCAAAATATAATTTGGCGCCTCACCCGTCCTCGAAATTTATTACTTGGAAGGCAAAATCACTGGCCTATTAATTGCATTTAGCCTACAGTAGCACTGGCTAAGGAGGATATTGTTTTCACCAGGAAGTGAATAGCTTTTTGTAAATTGTAAAATATGGATAACTGATTAGGGGAGGGGGAAGGGGTCGGGAATCTCCCCCAGAGTTTAAAAATTAGACATATAGATGAGAAATAGTAGGTTTTTGAGCATTTCGCATGTTTTATTTCTCAGAGGAGCTTAATTGTTCTTCCCGGGGACCCTTACGCCCATAAGAAGGCACTGCCGAAGTTTATGGCAAACTGGTGAATCGCTTTATATCGTAAGCTCTGGCTTAAAGCTAGGTTCATAGAAATTCAATGTTACAATGATAAGGACGGGGTAGGTAAAGCTCGAAAGGAACTGTTATTGTTGTTGTTTCCAACGCCTGCTTTCGGCATTTTCTACTTTAAGCAACCCTGTCAGCCTGGCGGGGTTAGTGAGTCTGTTTATTAACTAGACGCACCCTAAGTACAGACTCCATCACCTCGGGGAGAAGGAGAGTTTTTTTTTTATAACTGACAGGGTGGATTTCCTGATTATAGGCCTAGTGGATTCCGAACCACTTGGGGAACATGGTAATGTCACACGATTAAATCGGGGGTGACCAGGACTCGCCAAGCACGTATACTGACTGGTATAGTCTCAGCGCGCTATCATGTCCCACCACGTTCCCCTGCCAACGCTGTGCACACTACCAAGTTTGTCGCAGTTTGAAACATGTTCTACTCTCACGCATTCAACATGGTAAGGCTGTCGACAGGAATTAGAAAGGTTGTAAAAGGACGGTGTGGTCCTGCCATTAGCACGCTGCTCTGGATAGGTAAAGATGTGGGTTCGTACTAGTTCTTCTCTCGTCAACGTTTCCTGTGTTTCTTTTAAAGTTAATAATATGTATGGTACAAGAATATTAACAGCCTTTTCATGTCGTAGAATTTTCTTCGGAATAATGGACAAGTACGCAATATTAAAGGAAATCGGATCCGGATCGTTTGGAAAGGTTTATGTGGTCGAATTGAAGGGGTTGGGTATGCAGTATGTGGCTAAGCAAATTGATCTGAAGAGGCTCAATAAGCGACAGAAAGCATTGGCTGAAAAGGAAATTCATGTTCTATCAAAACTCAAGCATGGCAACATTGTTGGGTAAGTTCATAACATAAATTGCATTATTATTTCGACAAATAGGTCTGCAGACCGCATAAAGTCCATACACCATTTAACACTTATTTGAAAATTTTAGAAAAGTCCCATCAGACGGGCTTCTTTTGCGAACCCATAAACCTCGCGGACGTGGGATAGGTCGAATTTAATATAAACGTGATACAGAGCTTCGCAGTGCTTAAGGATGTGCGTGGCTGTTTCTTCCTCCAAGCTGCAACGGCGACAAAGTATGCTCTCCAATGGCTGCAGGACTCCTATTTTTGATAGGTGCTCTAGGAACAGTCCGTGGCCTGTCATAAGCGCGACTATTGTTTTTATGCTAGACCTACTCATAGAAAATAGCACTTTTGATGAGTGTTCCGAGGGTCTAGCAATATAGTCTTTGGAGTGGGTCTGCCTCGGCACCTGCGTCCAGAAACTTTCGAATCTATGTTGCAGATAGTTGTTAACATACATTGCATAGTCTGGATACGAACAGTAAGTGCAGGTGTTTAATGGGTTATTTAGAAGTTATAAAATGCTAGGAATCTTACTCGCTAAAGGATTATTGCATCCAGTCGTTGCTACTTTTTAATCATTCATATCTAATGGATAAACAAATGTAATTTCATACCTGTAATTATATTGTTCTTTACGCTGTGTAATAAAATAGATAGACCATTTCACAACTATTAAACTATACTTATTAATAACATATATATCTCACAGTCAAATCAGCCATTCCCGTATGAATTTGGAAAATGTATTTAGTCTCTCGCCTTATATGGCTTGCAGTTATAAAGAAGCCTATTCAGATGAGAAACACCTTCACATTGTAATGGAGCTATGCGAGCTGGGGGACCTGCACGGTCTAATTATGGAGACCAGAGCTAGTAATGGCGCCTTTTCTGAAGTTCAAGTTATGGACTACTTTGTGCAAATATGTCTGGCTCTGGAATATATTCACAGGCTGAGGATTCTTCATCGGGATGTGAAAACAAAAAATATTTTTCTGACAAAACGGAATATTGTCAAACTAGGTAAGTCAGGGTAAGTAATTTAGGGACTTCGGTAGCAAGGTGGTAGCGTGCTTGTACTTCTCTCTACACCTTGCGGTCGGAGACCTGTCGCAACTCGACACAAGAACCTATCAGGTGAGGCGATTGAAGAGGTTAATCGGATACATTCATTAAATTGTTTGTATGCGATTTAACCTTTTTTTAAATAAATAAAAAAACACCATTAAAGCTGCATTTGGAAATTGATTTGAAACGTGTCGGATGATAATATGAATTGCTGCTGATTGGAACAATATTATTGTAGATCGACCATAGACAAGACACCCCCACTACGACTCAAAATCCACAGGAAATATCGATAGTACAGGTATATAATATATATAGATATATTATAGTATTCTGTGGTACAGGTGTCACGAATTGGGCGAAAAAAAAGGTGTCTCTCTACATATTGATATGTATAGTATGTGGCCGTCATTAACTGTCGTTGGCCGCATTAAGGCGGCAATTCCACCGGCGATTTTACTTCATTTGTGATTTGAGATTTATGTTTGTTTTGTTTGAAGGAGACCTTTTTGGCTTTGTGGCACCGGTTCAGTAAAATGTGTTGTTTTTTTGATAAATACACGCATTATTATTATTATTATGTAGATAGGTACTTAACTTATCTATTGTTAATTAAGTTATAATATGGTAGCAGACATCATTAATAAGTCTACCATATTATAACTTAATTTATAATAGATAAGTTAAGTATCTACATAATAGTCTCCTTAAAACAAAACAAACAAAAAATCTTAAATCACAAATGAAGTAAAACCCTTCCACCGGAAACTCCCTCTATCCGTTTTTTAAACAAATCAATTTCCATTACTGTGGGTGATACTATAGTATTGTATGTTTCCAAAATGTAGATAAACGCTTCTTAAATTTTCTAATTCCTCAAAGATAGCACTGAGCTCGTTATTTCCTGTGAATTTTCTTTGTACACTCTTAAGGTTCTTCCCTTCCAGTCATCCCCTAACCTAACATTTCACAGCTCCTTTTCTGTCTTTGTAACAACATATCCCTTTCTTAATAAAATATATTGTTGGTATTTCTAGGTGACTTTGGAGTTGCAAAAATTTTAGAAGATAGTTTTGAACTCGCGCGTACATGTATAGGATCACCTTTCTATATTTCACCCGAAATCTGCGAAAATCAGCCTTACGATAAAAAAAGTGACATCTGGGCACTCGGATGTGTTCTTTACGAACTAGCGACTCTTCGATATGCGTTTACTGCAAAAAACATGAAGACCCTTCTAATGAAAATCTCAGCGGGCGATTGTAATTCATTGCCTGCCAATATTAGCGTGAAAATAAGATATTTAATTGGAAGAATTTTACAGCCTCATCCAAAAGACAGACCAAGTTGTACGCAAATATTATCGATGCCATTTGTAGAAGAATACAAGGCTAAAATTACTTGCAAGTCTAAAACTGTTGTCAATATAGGTCGTTCTAAAAGTGGGGATGATCTTAGGACCAAGGAGGGGTGTGCACTCCGATTTAAAACTACCCGTTCAATGCTACCAATTTCGAAAAGTAGCTTTAACCTTAACTCAGGTACCAACATTACGGATCCGGGTACTAAGTACAAGACGTCGAATGCGTGTAAACAGAAAGCCAAACAAGTAGTAAGCAAATTCAATTTTAGAAAGAGCGACAAAAGGGAATTTACGATTTGGAATAATGAGGTGGATCTTAGTCGTGAAGATGGTACATCGAATCTGGATAGGCCTAAAATTAAGAAGCTGCCTAAAGCAGATTCCCTGTATTATACAATGATTGAAGACGATAATAATGGATTGGCCAAAGGCCCAACAACAATCATAAAGAATATTTTTGTAGAGGCTAAAGAGCAGGAGTCAATTTGCAAGACCTCTAGTAAAAGATTCGACAGTACTGTTATTGAGAAGCCGTGCGGTGATGAAACAAATACCCAGCCTGAAGGTAATCTATGAGTACATACAATACGTAGTTTGAATAGTGCATTTTTACCATAAGATTTATTCATAGATTAGATGGGCTTTGAAAATACCAGTTTTCCCTCACTAATAACTTAATTTTGCGTCCAAAATCTAAAAGATAAAGTATTTTTATGGTGTATTAGTAATGTTTTTTTTCTTAATTTATATTGTAACGTCTTTCAAGCGTCATGACCATGGAAGTAAAAATGATGTGTAGTTTTCAATGCCTGGCAGCATATTTGCTATAAAAGAACATTTTGCTCTCGGCTTCACACCAGTTTAAGTAAAATCTATGCAGGTATTGCTTGACGTAGGCGTTTTGGGTGTCGATTAAGAGGCAATTGGAGGGGGAACATATAGGAGTAAATATCGAATATAGCAAGAAATATTAATCGTACAGAGCTGTCAAAAATATCAGGAAGTCATTTTTTCTGAGCATTTTGATCTATTTCTCTTTCTAACACTGATTTGCCAAGCTTGTTGAATTTAATTTGCACAAACAACGATTTGGTGTGGTAGTCCTGAGAAAGGAGTTCAAGAACTGTTGCCAATTGGTATTGGTGAAGGCCACATGTCATGTATCGAAATGTAGAGGAGCATTTCTGCTAATTTAACGGATATTTCCTGTTAAAATCGTTGTGCTAAAAACGTGTAGTGGGGGAGACTCCGATTTGCTCATAACTTATTATATTACTCCTGTATTGCATCCATTAAGATAATAATTTTTCGTTGCAGAAATAAATGAAGTTCCGGCGGAGATTCCTTCTCGAAAGCAGTGGCAAATAAGTACGGCAAATAAAAATGAATTAATTACATTTCTAAATGATGTTGAGTTGATTGGAGCTGATTCCGATATTGCTGAAGACACTGTCATACTTGGTAAGGATTCCTTATGTTATAATAATAGGTTTGAAGGGGGAGATTTTTGCACGGACTTTATTAAACGAGTTCCGGTGCATCTTGGATAACTTTGGAAATATAACAGCCAAAGATAATCCACACAGATCACCAAAGCGCCTAAGCACCATTGTCTACTTATATTCCAACAAGTGTGCAATAAAGACAATGTCAGCCGAAATATCTCTGAAAAACTCTTTCTTAGTTGGCTTTCCTGAGGGGCACTGTTCTCTGGTCCCTCTTGGCATTAGCCGAACACCATTTTGACGCTAACGCTAATTTCGCTCGTTTGTATTTTGGTGAGTGAAAATCATTTCATTGCCAGACGTTTGAGAAAACATATTCACATATTGTTTTGCAATAAGTTTCTCTGCCTCAATTAGCAGCTTTACAAAATCCATGTTTGTTTCCTCTGTGGTGAATGCTGGTTTTCATGTATTAGGAAACCTTCAAGCCGGAGACTATATTATGGTACTTGTAGGTAGGGTGGATTTATATTTCACGGCGTTGTTGCTGGTACATGAAAGGCTCACTCCCAATCACTTACCGTAATTATTGCATTCCATATTTTTTACTTTCGTTGCGGTTCTCATCGTCAGCTGTCGCTATAAGGCTCGTAACACACAGACAATCGCAACGCGACAGGCGCGCTGATAAATTTGTCATTGGAGCAAATGGCTTGGTGATTGGTTTGTGCAAAACAGTCAGAAGATTCTAGCGTCAAACCAGCGTCAGAAATCTTCTGAAGTAGACTCTGGCGTTTTGCACCCACCCATTTGCTCCAATGACAAATTTCCGTGTCCGTGTGTTCCGGGCCTTAGGAAGAGTTTGATAAACTTTGCAGGCAAGCACCCTTCTGGAAGAAATCTTAAATCCATCAGTGTTGACGACATGCTGTCTCTAGGCACGACTAATCTCATCCATGCCGAGTTGTTGCAACCTGAAGTGTTGGAGAGAACTGTTAGGGCAAGTTATCAAGACTTGGAACGTGCCACTGCTATCAATACGCCTCCCGAACCACATAATTGCGATTATGTGGACTTGATTGATTTGAACACTTTTACAAATGTTTTGGGAGATCGTACTTTTGTAGTGCAACCAAAAACAGCTGGTATGTAATCACAGTACTTAATTTAATGACATAGCTTCCACGACTTTTGTCTGTGCTTCTTCGCCAACAAATACGGTTGACATGTTCAGTGAAACTAAGTAGACTTTGATGATTGTATGTTGTTGTTGAGCCCCTGAGATAGTATATTTGAAGTCTAGACTGGTATCTATACTTGGTTAAGTCGTGCCTTCGCCTGTTTCATTGCGTCACTGGTAAGCTTGTCTCAGCTTGTCCATTATCGCTTGCAGTCGGTGTAGGTTGACATCGCGAACGTATACCAGTTTGCCAATGGCCAAAAATTCATATGGAAACAATACAAATAATATCCGAAAACCATGGGGTCGTTGGCAATAGACTAGGGACCTATGGGCCTGGGTCCATTAAAATTCGTTAAAAAAATATATACAGTATATATGAAGTCTAAGTAGTGCCACTGAAGATGTCTGTGGACGAAACGCTGAGAAGTTTACTTTCATATTAACCAAGGCCCGGAGTCTTCTGTTCCATCGGCATTACAGTAGTGGTAGTGTGGACAGTGTTGGCAGGGGAACATGGTGGGACATGATAACGCTCTAAGACTATACAAGTCAGTCTGAGTGCGTATCGAGTCCTGGTCACCTCCGAATCAATCGTGTGACTTTACTATGTTCCCCAAGTGGTTCGGAATCCACTATAATCAGGAGGTCCACCCTGTCAGTCAACTCCCCTTCTCCTAGAGGTGAAGGAGTCTGCCCTTAGGTTGCCTCAAGTTAATAAACAGACTCACTCCCCCCACCAGGCTGACAAGGTTGCTGAAAGGAGGCGTTAGAAAGAAAGAAGAAAAAAATTGAGCCCAAGTGCAAAACAATGCATTGATTTGATGGTGTTTCAGCAGCTGTGCCACAAACCAGTGAAACTGATTTTCAGCGCCTTGAAAAGAGAAGAATCGAGTTAGAGGAAACCCTGGGACTGGAGACATTTAAAGCAACGTACAGGCGTCTAGAGGAGATATTCCGGAAGGAGAATAAATGCGACAGTTGTAATAAGCCCGGAGAAGCATGTTACACCATTATTGATCACGATAATACTAGCTTAAACATAAGCAGTAGTGATTGCCTACAGAGAGACGTGTGGAACTTAGTAATTGATGATTATATATTTACCCAAAGGCAGTAGTATTCTTAGGGTGACTCCCATCTTCTTTGTCAGAGCTACAGAAAGTGGAATTCAAAGGAAGCCACCTTGTTTTTGCTATACCAATGCATGGTGTCTTCTTCCCGTCTCCACTTTCAGTAGGTACCTTTAGCAACGATAGCGAGAGCCACTCCTTCCATCTTCGATAGTGAAATTTACAGAATGACCACCACGGAGTACCAAAGACACGACAATTGCTGTTATGCTTCAAACACATAACTTGAAACATGAGAACAAGAAATCAACTTCTAAACGTATTGTCCTTTTTTCTGTAGCTCTCGCCAGTTCAGTTACCTTATTTGGAGTTAAGTAAATATATTACACGTTATTTCTATGCTTTAAAATCATATACTGTATATTTGCAAACAAGGGAATAAACAATTATTTTTCATCGATGCTAAAACTAGCAGTTTAACCAATCATAAAGTCATCTACATGCCTGTAATACCTATAGCCTAAACGGTAATCCTATATTCAAATACCTTGCTAAGGATTTAGATAAACATAAACCAAAACTGTTTCGTTACACATCGAGCAGCGGTAAGAATTAATAAATTTTCTATCATCTAAGCCCGTAACAAGGTATAGCGAGTTTGCTTCTTCAATCATTAATAGGAATTCAAAATGTCATTATTTCACAGCATTAAAAGGGAAACCAATTTCTTCTCAACTTAAAACGTCTATGCTACTCAAATTGAAATACAACATATAACTCGTCTGGTGCGTCGAGGCTTATTTTAAATGAATTAGCTTTAATAACAGTTATATACTAACTAGGGCTCTAAATATACCTAGAGCCCTAAGAGTAACAAAATAAAGTAAAATAGCTCAGAGTAACAATTTGTTGAGTATTAGTTACCAAAAGACGGCAGACAAAAAGTTTATTAAATTTAAGAAAATAATTTGATCTATATTTGAGTAATAATTTATAACTGATATTGTGTTCAAGAATAATACTGCATTACTTTCCTTACAGAGTAAAAAATAATACAATAAAATCTATAAGCCTGGCTACTGAAAGAACAAAAATCCACTTATAAAAAATTGGAGTGAAAACACAATGGCTTAAAATTGATAATTCACATGAAGTAGACTCTTGATTGAGTTAACAGTTCCTTGTAAATTTTTGACCGTATGAAACCTACTTCATCATTTGGGATAACGCAGAGATGTCAACATTAGAAGATTATTGTCTGGCGTTGACAATATCGACAAACTCTGGTTTAAGAGATGCGCCACCTACGAGGAAGCCATCAATATCCTCTTTCTTCCCAAGGTCCTTGGCGTTTCCCCCAGTGACGGAACCCCCATAGATGATTCTCGTGTCATTGGACACGGCTTCGTTTACGTTCTCTTTGAGCCACTTGCGAAGGGCCGCGTGCACTTCTTGAGCCTGAAATGTAACAGAAAACTGCATAATTTTTTAGTTTTTAGCTGTTGAGAAAAAAAAAGATTGAAAAGTGGCAACTATTTCGAGCTTTAAATACGATGTTACTCTAACGCTGTGAAAAATGCATAGAAAATTTGGGGTATTGTGACACCATAATGATAATTTGTAAACTATTTGTACATTTTATTGCTTTCCTATTTAAAAGTAGTAGAAGGAAAGCTGGTCGAAATTTTCGATTTCGTGATTTCAGTAGATTTAGACGTTTTGAGGTACCAGAAACTCAAAAAAGTGGTTCTTACGGAGTGTCTGTATAGTCCACGCAAAATGAGAAAAGTATGGACATGGAATGTTTTGAAGAACCAGTAGAATCCGGGCTGATGGGCCGTGGTCGAATTGAAAGTGAACTTCCAAACGTTTCGTCAACATCTGCGGTCGACATCTTCAGTGGCGCTGCGTAGACTTCGAAGGTTGTACCTCGGTGGCTCCGTAGCGAGTGACTGGGTAGGGGGCTGCGCACTGACCTTTATACCCGGACGTTGTTGTTGTTGTTGTGTTGAGAGCGAGGAATTGCTCGCTCTCAACACAGCATGCCCCTCTGGGGAATTTCCATTGCCTTGTTTTTCCCAATTGGCTGACGTCATCCTTTTCGTTGTTGTTTGTTCAGCGCCGGATACCAGAGTTTGTTCACCTTTAAGCCTTCTTCCTTTCTGTTGAAATTGTGTTGGTGCTTGTATATTTCAATAGCTTCTCTGTGTAGTCTGGGGAAATATTGAGTAACCCGTGACAAGACAGTCGCTTGTTTGTAGTGCACCGTGTGTCCAGATTGTGTTAGTACGTGCTCGGCAATCGCGGACTTCTCCGGTTGTAGACGGCGGCAGCTTCGTTTAGTCGTACCTATGTATACTTCTCCACAAGAGCAAGGAATTCGGTACACATTGCGACGCCATCCAGTTGTTCGTAGAAGGTTGAATTCCATTGAAAGTATGTAGTTGTCAGAACGTGGTGGAACAAAGACGTGACGTCCCATTAGCCCGGTGGTTGCTAACTTTTACATTGAATCTTTTGAAAAAAAACGGTGTTAGGCACAGCAACCCAAAAACCGAAATGTTGGTTCCGATACGTAGATGACACCTTTGTTGTTTGGAATCATGGTCTGGAGAATCTGACGAAATTCCTGGATCACATCAACTCAATTCACCCGCGAATCCAGTTCACCATGGAAAAAGAAAACAATAACCAGTTGGCCTTCCTTGATGTTTTGGTGACGAAGAATAGAGACGGTTCATTGGGACATACGGTATACCGCAAGCCAACGCATACGGATAGATACCTGAGCAAGAGTTCCAACCATCATCCGAGCCAGAAGCGTGCGATGCTGAAAACTCTCATCCACCGTGCTAATCGGATTTGTGAGCCCCAGCAACTACGATCAGAACTCAAACACCTGGATAGAGCATTACAAGCTAACGGTTATGCGCCTCAAGAAATCAAGCGAGCTCTCCATCCTCGACAGAACACTACTTAAAGAAAGTCACGGATCGCATTGGGAAACTTTTCGAACGTCATAACATCAAAACAGTGTTCAAGCCTACACAACAGCTCCAATGCATGATAAGATCAGCCAAGGATCAGAGAGACCCATTAACATCAGCCGGTGTGTACCGAATTCCTTGCTCTTGTGGAGAAGTATACATAGGTACGACTAAACGAAGCTGCCGCCGTCTACAACCGGAGAAGTCCGCGATTGCCGAGCACGTACTAACACAATCTGGACACACGGTGCACTACAAACAAGCGACTGTCTTGTCACGGGTTACTCAATATTTCCCCAGACTACACAGAGAAGCTATTGAAATATACAAGCACCAACACAATTTCAACAGAAAGGAAGAAGGCTTAAAGGTGAACAAACTCTGGTATCCGGCGCTGAACAAAACAACAACGAAAAGGATGACGTCAGCCAATTGGGAAAAACAAGGTAATGGAAATTCCCCAGAGGGGCATGCTGTGTTGAGAGCGAGCAATTCCTCCCTCTCAACACAACAACAACAACAACAACGTCCGGGTATAAAGGTCAGTGCGCAGCCCCCTACCCAGTCACTCGCTACGGAGCCACCGAGGTACAACCTTCGAAGTCTACGCAGCGCCACTGAAGATGTCGACCGCAGATGTTGACGAAACGTTTGAAAGTTCACTTTCAATTCGACCACGGCCCATCAGCCCGGATTCTACTGGTTCTTCATTTGACTCCGGCCGTGAAAGCCTTTGCAGTTACATGGAATGTTTTGATCCTGTGCAGCACTGTAAAAATATTCTTTGCACAATTTTTGTTATGCATTGCATCCAATGCAACAAGGTAACACAAAATTGTGCAAGGAATATTTTTAGTGTTGCACAGGATCAAGACATTCCATGTCCATACTTTTCTCATTTTGCGTGGACCATACAAGAGTACACGACTTTGAGAGTATAGCTAACTAAGACTTGCCCTCTTTATGTGCTCAGAGACACTCTTGGTGGGCTCTGAAGAAGATAACACCACGGCAATCTACTGATCTATGGCTTTTTATTGGGATAAGAGACATATCAGTCCGATTTTTCAATTAAAAATAATTTCACAGGAAATATCGATCGTAGAGCCGTAAAAACGTTTCCTTGCCTAGAAAAAATGTTCCTCTACATTTTGATGTGTCAATTTTACCTTCTACCTGACATCCTTGCTTTCTGTTATTTTGTACAAAAAAACTCCAAACCGGCTGTTAGTAACGGCCACATAATGTACATGAAAATGTAGAGGAACATTTATTTTAAACAATGAGACATTTCTATACATCTCAATATTTCCTGTAAAATTTGATTTTTAAACCCGCAAGGGGTTTCCCCTCCGGTTGTTTCTCTAAAGGATTATGCAAGGAGTGATACTACACTAACTGAGACTACAATAACGATGAAGATGAAGTGAAAGCCAACCTGCTCTGGAGTCGCAGTCTTGCCAGTTCCAATGGCCCAGACGGGTTCATACGCCAAAACAACTTTGCTCCAATTGCTGACTTTATCAGCAATAGCCTTGGTCTGCTTGAAGACAACAGCTTCAGTCTGGCCAGCCTCTCGCTCCTCCAATTTCTCGCCTATGCATGCAATCACGGAGAGGCCTGTTTCCAGGGCGTGGGCAACCTTCTCAGCAATCAGCTAAAAAGGAAACACGCACAATTCGTTAATAGTATAATAATAGTTAATAATAATAATTTAACAGGTTGAAAATTCATACGGATATTGTCATACAGACCTCCGTCAACATATTAAATAAATAAATAACGACTTTTTTGTTCTATTACTAAGCCAACCTAGCAGAGTTAGTGCTATAAAGCCCTCTCTTACACGCAACTAGGGAGGCCCGGGACCGCCTGTTTTACATGTCCTCCAAAGCATGGCCAGAAAATGTAGGAAGTGTAGGACTTGAACCAACAACCTTTCGGGTGAAAGTCCGTACCACTACTCTACATGTCAATTACAGAAGCTACATACATGGCCAAAAGCCCAATTAGGAATCATATCCATTGTGATGGAGACTGAACCCGCCTGTCTTTTCCTGCTGTAACCATATAGTCCGGGAGCCAGGGGGGGTCTCACTTGACGAAGTTCCGGAGAAGGTTTGAGCTCATGAGGCGCTTAGGATGTGTCTCTAGTCTGTAAAAAACCTTTTCTTACGAGCCGGCTCTGGGGCTTTTGGGTGCTACAAATTTTTTAAAGTGCCTAATTTTTGGAAAAACTTGACGAACTGGTGGGTCAAAAATCTTCAAAGAAAACTACGCTGAACTATGTACAGTAGACGAAATCTTGAAATCAGAGGATTCCCTGGGGACTTTCACCTCATAAGAAGCAATCCAAAAAGGGTGGGAACGGGAAAAATTTGACAAAAAGGTGGGCTTATAATTTCCCTATATATGATTCCCATCGTTCTCCTGAGCACAAAAACAAAAAATAAGAAGTTTCTGTTGGGACATTCATCCCTTAAGAAGGGGACAAATTTTCGTCAAATTAAACTTGACAAACGAGATTTTGAGAAATCTCAATTTGGAACAGTGCATAGTAGTTTCTAGTATGTCAAAACGTAATTATAAGAAAATTCCGTTAGGGCTTTCAACCCTTAAGAAGCGATCCAAAAAAGGAGGGAACGGGAAAAATTTGTCAAAGAGGAGGGCTTATAATTTCCCCCTGTCTGAAAACCATGTTTTACCCAAGTCTGAAAACTGAAAATAAGAATTTTTCGTTGGGGCTTTCATCCCTTAAGAGTGGTTCAAATTTTCGTCAAATTTTTCTTGACGAACGAGATAATGACATTTCTCAATTTTAAATAATACCCAGTAGTTTTTAGTATGTGAAAACGTAATTATCAGAAAATTCCGTTGGGGCATTCACCCCTTAAGAAGCAATCCAAAAGGGGTGGGATCGGGAAAAATTTGACAAAGAGGTGGGCTTATAATTTCCCTATGTATGATTCCCACCGTTCTCCTGAGCACGAAAACGAAAAATAAGAAGTTTCTGTTGGGACATTCATCCCTTAAGAGGGGGATAAATTTTCGTCAAATTAAACTTGACGAACGACATTTTGAGAAATCTGAATTTAGAACAATGCATAGTAGTTTCTAGTATGTCAAAACGTAATTATAAGAAAATTCCGTTGGAGCTTTCATCCCTTAAGAAGCAATCCAAAAAGGGAGGGAACGGGAAAAATTTGTCGAAGAGGAGGGTTTATAATTTCCCCTTATCTGAAAACCATAGTTCACTCAAATCTGAAAACTGAAAATAAGAATTTTTCGTTGGGGCTTTCATCCCTTAAGAGTGGTTCAAATTTTCGTCAAATTTTTCTTGACGAACGAGATAATGACATTTCCCAATTTTAAATAATACCTAGTAGTTTTTAGTATGTGAAAACGTAATTATCAGAAAATTCCGTTGGGGCTTTCACCCCTTAAGAAGCAATCCAAAAGGGGTGGGACCGGGAAAAATTTGACGAAGAGGTGGGCTTATAATTTCCCTATATATGATTCCCACCGTTCTCCTGAGCTCGAAAAAGAAAAATAAGAAGTTTCTGTTGGGACATTCATCCCTTAAGAAGGGGACAAATTTTCGTCAAATTAAACTTGACGAACGAGATGTTGACAAATCTCAATTTTTAACAATGCATAGTAGTTTCTAGTATGACAAAACGTAATTATAAGAAAATTCCATTGGGGCTTTCACCCCTTAAGAAGCAATCCAAAAAAGGAGGGAACGGGAAAAATTTGTCGAAGAGGTGGGCTAATAATTTCCCCTTATCTGAAAACCATGGTTCACCCAAGTCTGAAAACTGAAAATAAGAATTTTTCGTTGGGGCTTTCATCCCTTAAGACTGGTTCAAATTTTTGTATAATTTTACTTGACGAATGAGAGGATGACAAATATCAAATTGAAACTATGCGTAATAGTGTCTAGTATGTGTAAACTTAAATATAAGAAAATTCCGTCGGGGCTTTCACGCTTTAAGACGCTATTCATAAGGGATGTCATGGTGTGGTACCGGCCAAGAGTATCGGTGATGAAGTAAAGGAAAGCACATGTGGGCGGGGCTAATGTCATGACGTCAGTTGGACTCAAGACACAGGCTTTAGTAAGGGGACATCACGTCGCTACTTACCCTACGCACGTCACTTAGTATGCGTAGAAGTTACGATTTCGGAACTGTGCACTGTGCACGGACCTAGTTTTTTATTTCTCCATGAAGTGCCCTTGCCTTGCCTGAGTGGGAGGGTTGAGTTTGTCGTTAAAAGAAACTGTTACATTAGTAGCAAATTACTTAAAACGCGTGGAAGAGCACTTAAAATGGGCGTAATTTCAAGGCTGAAGCTGAATTTTGGCAATTTTAATCAACATTAAATATCTGCTTATGCTCACTTGAACACAGAAGAATTTTGAAGTTTTCGTTAAAGAATGTTTGTTAGTTCATTTGAAGCATTAAGGTAGGCCTTCCTCGTCAGCCTAAAAAAATTGCTTTAAACCCCCCATGCAATTCAAATGGGATTGCTGGTAATGCGTCATTTTGTGTTCCACTCGTGTTGAAGGGGTGAAGGGGTGAATTTGAAAATATTTATTTATACTCGTTTGAAACCATAATTTGTACTGCTTCTAATGAAATTTAAAAATTAAAAATTAATTTCGGTTGAAAATTGCAGGCTGTGGATTTTTTTTTACTTTATGCATATAAATTGAAAAGTACCTACCCTTTGAACCCGTTTTCCGCCGGTACAGTGATGGCTTACCCTAAATATATGCCTGGAAAGAGTAAGAAAGGTGGAAAGGAACTAACGTAGTTTGAAGTTTTCAAATTGATATTAACACCCCCCCCCCCCCCCGAAAGGACATATTTTCGATTAAAATCGGCAAATTTTGGCGTACCTCCTCACGTTTCCACCCCCCAAAGTCGAACCCCTTGCCCTATCACAACAGATATAGCATGGCCTGAAAGAGGAAGAATAGACGAACACATGGGTATAATTTCAATTGAAATGATTAAACCAGCCTTTAAACCAGCGTTACTGACCCGTGGTAGCGACCCGTGGTAGCGACCCGCGTGAGCGACCCGCGTGGCGAGCCTGTGCTTCAATTATTAACAACAAATTGGCTGTATTGCTGGCCACAATAGAGCAAACTCAATTTTAGCGCGGTTTTTAAAAAATTTAGAAATGATGTATGGGAAGAATCAAATAATTGCACGAAATCAGGACTACCGAACTTGGTTAAGTCACTTAACATAAATTTTGAATTTATGCTTAAGAATTGAGCTATTAGTCGGAAAAGTGGCCAAGAGTAAAGAGATTACCCAAAATTTTGGTTTTCACTAACTTCGCTCTAAATTACATTATTCGAAAATTTACTTAAATTTCTGGTTCAGAATACTGTAATGGACGGAAAAATATGGCAAGAGCGGAACAATTGCCAAATTTCAAGTTTAATTTTTATTTTAATAATTTCACCCCTAAATGCACAATTCGACAAATTAAATAATTAAATATCATAATCGATATCGCTGTTATTGGTTAGAAATGTTGCCAAGAACGAGATAATTTTGGGCTTAATTACAGTATTTGAACATTTTTTCAATTTCTAGTGCAAGCAGATTAGCCCCATTCAACACCAAGAGCGGCCCCTAAGCATCGTAGTTTCGTTAAAAACCCTCATTTTTTTTTCCTTCCTTGCCGATTCAAGTCTGTTGTTGGTTTGAGTCCCACATATGATAAATTTTCTGATCATGCTTCGGAGGGCATGTAAAGCAGGCAGGCCTGGGCTTTTCTAGTTGAGTATGAGAGAAGGCTTTATAGCCCTAACTCCACTAGGTTGGCATAATAACAGAATAAAGTCATTATTTATTTATTTCAATTTTCGCATTCATTATAGGCCTAGCATATTATGTATTCTGTTAATGCATTTTTTTTCAATTTAAATACCTTCGTAGGCTAATAATCATGATTTTTTTCACACTTCACTATTTGTTACAACAGTTTTGCCTGTATTTTGTTTGCCAATAGTATTGAATTCAATTAATATATAGTTACTTAAATAATTAGTCACAGCTAGCCCAACTCGGGCTCGTCTGTAAATTCAAAACTTTAATGCTATAAAAATGCGTTTTAAAACCCTCATTATTTCAGTCCTATTTTTCACACTTGAAATCTCCAGGTGACTTGTAGCCATGTAGGAAAAATGAAATCATCGTCGGTAAGTTCTCAGTGTTAATGCTATCACAATACGTAAACCCACCTCATCGGGCCTACTATTCAAAAAATTGTAATTGTGAAGGTTGTGCCCTCACTCCATACTTGAAAGGTAAGATTAGATGTAAGGGAATAATCATACAATGTATCGTACCAGGAATGTGTAGTTCCTGCAGAATGAGCATGCATGGAGAGCAACTCGGACATCCCCAATGGCCATTTTATGTGACAAAATCAAAATTTACAGAAAATAACCATTTTTGAGCTGTTTTTCGTAAATCAAGTCATGCAACTGTGCCATAACATAACATACATATTAGAACGAATGATGAAAACGGTGTCAGAAAATAAATTATTGCTGCTTAGCATAAATTGAAGAAATTTTTCGAATTAGGGGGGAAGTTAAAGAAAACCGAATAGTTTAACTTTGGGTAATTTCTCGGCCCTTGGCCACTTTTCCGACCAATAAGAGATCTTTGAAGCATAAATTGAAGAAATGTTTACGATTGTGTAATTAGGGGCTATGTTAGAGAAAACCAAAAATTTAACTTTGGGCTATTTCTTGGTCCTTGGGCAATTTTTCCGACCAATGACAGGACTCTGAATCATAAATTGAAGAAAATTTTCGAATTGTATAATTAGGGGCGAAGTTAGAGAAAACCAAAAATTTTAATGTTGGGTAATTTCTCGGCCCTTGGCCAGTTTTCCGGCCAAAAACAGTCCTATGAAGCATAAATTGTAGAAATTTTTGCTTTCCAATTTATACGCAGTACTATAAGGAGCCCCGAGATTTCACCGGATTTACACGTTTTGAGCAGTAGCGTAAATAACTTTTGCTGCGCCCCCCCCCCCTCCCCCCGCAAGACCTTTGGTGCGCCCTACCTTGTCTTATTATTTCATCTTTGTTACTAGTGATTGTCATTAGTGGAATGCAAGCCTTAGCCACGATTTTTTTCGGGGGTGGCTGTGATCCTATCCCAAGTTATGCAGGTTATGGTGTTACTCGTAGGCTATTTATGTTACCATAGGTACATATAAAAAGCTAAATTAGTGGGGACACAGCCAGACAACATTTTGTAGATATGCGGACTAGATCTTACAGAAACAATATTGCACGTAATCCAAAGAGGGGGGCCCGGGAGTCTCCCCCGGGGAAAAAAAATTGATAATATAAGTGTAATATAGTCATTGGCGTAAATTCCCAACATTTCTGGGGGGGGCTTCAGGACCCCAAAACCGGGAATCATTACTCATTCACTTCTGAAGTGAGAAAGAAGAAAGGGGGGCCCGGGGGTCTCCCGTGGAGAAAAAAAAGAAAAAAATATTGATAAATAGGCCCAAATTAGTGAGGTTTTGCGCATGTTATACCCTATAAAAAGGGGGGCCCGGGGCTCTCCCCCGGAAAAAAAATCGACAAATAGGCCCAAATTAGTGAGGTTTATCGCATTTTCCAAGCAGTAAAGTTGAGTTTTTACCGACCAATAAAACTACCACGGAGGGGGGCCCGGGGGTCTCCTACTTAGAAAAGTTTGAGAAAATAAGTCTGAAATATTGGAATTTTAAGCATTTTGAGTAACAAGTTTTTGTGAAAGTACTTGATCAATATGTCGATTTTTTTATGATGTCTTGCATGTAAAATAGGCATACCAAGAATTAATTTCCCTTTCGTTATTGTAGATGCTATGCCTTTCGCCTCCATAACGTCTTTGTCACCAAAAACCCCGGGCTTAGCCCCCCGCCAGGACCCCCCCCCCCATCTACGCCAATGAATATAGTGGAGTGTTACGCATTTTAACAGCAGTAACGTATAGATTTTTACAAAACTGACAAAGGAATCCTTATTCATATTGCAGCAAACAGGGGGGCATGGGGGTCTCCCCCGGAGGTTTTAAAAAAAAAATAGGCCCGAAATAGTGGGGTTTTACGATTATAACAGCAGCAAAGCTTATAATTTACAGAGGAAGACATATTCACGTTACTTATGTTATTTATGGGGAGGGGGGAGGCTGCAGCCCAATATGCCCCCTTGCTTAAGGTCTTGGTGGAATGGGAAGAAAAAGTTTGTAGAATAAATAATAAAATAGTAGGTCTAATGGAAAACATCCCAGTCCCTGTCTGGTTTTTCCGGTACCCAGTGCATTCTGCTGCCCCTGGTGTACCGCAGTACTGACGAAAAATATAATTTTTAGTTTTAAATGAGATGAAGTTCCTAACTTCATAATAATTATAGTCAACTTCGAAAACAAATTGATATTTAATATTTTTATTAATTACATAGATTATCTTATTATTTTTGGGAATCGAAGTGCGCCCCCACAATGCTGTGCCCCCCCCCCCCGCCGCGGGGGTTGCGGGGTCTTATTTACGCCACTGGTTGTGAGGTCCCAGGAGCCCAAAAAAGTGTTTTTTACGAAAAGTCTGTCGCTCTGTCACTCAATCTGTCTGTCTGTTCATCGATTTCCAGACAAACTACTCAGTCGATTTAGATGAAATTTGGCATGTAGGTTCATAAAAATCATACCTCGCGTCAATTTATTTTGGGCTATCTCAATTTGGGGGGTTTTATTCTCAAAAAACTCCAAATCCGTCTAAAAAATGTATTTATCAAATACGGCTCCAACGATTTCTTTTAAATTCACATATATTGTAGTCGTTATTAACGTTAACAAAATGCGGTGGGGCACTTGCCCCTTGATAGTTTGCTTCTGAGAGTAAAAATAAAAATAACTAAATTTTCATTAAAAATGGTTAAAAAATAATTTATCTGCGAAACCTTTCTATCGATGATTTGTACCTTCAGGCATGTTTTAGGTGTTAAATTAAGTAACGAAACC
Source organism: Psococerastis gibbosa (assembly GCA_963971405.1). Lineage (NCBI taxonomy): Eukaryota > Metazoa > Arthropoda > Insecta > Psocodea > Psocidae > Psococerastis > Psococerastis gibbosa. The sequence goes on along the minus strand of OZ020491.1, from coordinate 12,381,274 downwards.
GGACAGGTTTCTTTACCAAGAAACTATTTGGTTTTGTGCAAAAACATTTCTTTTTCAAAAATTTGGAAAATTCAAGCTCAAATCCAATGCGTGCCCTGCCATTATTACTGTGAGATATCTAGAATTTACCTCACATCCAGTGACGCCAGGTGGACAACCCCTCCGCCCCCTGATATATCCAAAATTTAAACATAGGAAAATTATTTACCTTGAAATTACTCATTTTCTCTATCTACTACTTGATAAATTGGAAAATATGTTCGAGTAAACTCGGACCAATTCTTTGATTGTTGATTGCTTTCTTCAATATACAATATATACCATATGAATTTATGTAGTATCACATCTCGTTCCAATTTTTCTTGTGTCCATATTTATTGAAATAATATTATAGAGTGTGTACTCAAGGGAGTTGTAATTCCTTAATTTGATGTTAAATATTTGTTTATCTAGTGGCGGTAGGCTACTATTTTTAGTTAGCTGTTAATTTTTCATTTCGCGAGAGGGGCTGCAGCCCAGTAAGCCTCTCATGGCTAGGGTCGTACAGTAGCTATGAGTTAGTCATTAGAAATGGCAACCATTAGGAGGTTTACTTCGTAGTAAGAGTATTGAGAATTGATTCAGCATGCAAAATATTCAATTCAGCCCACTATTGGCTGTTCAGTTAAATGCGACCGAACCGAGATGTGAAAAAAACACTTAAAAACGCCGGGGCCAGAGGGTCTAGACCAGTGGTTCCCAAAATTTTTGGATGTTTTGCCCTTTCTTAAATGGGTTTAATAGGTGATGTCCAGCTACTCTTTCCAGACATATATTTAGGGTAAGCCATCACTGTATCGGCGGACAACTGTTTTAAAGGGTATTTTACAATTAATATGCATCTATAGAGTAAAGAAAATTCCACAGCCTGCAATTTTCAACCGAAATTAATTTTTAAATTTCATTAGAAGCAGTACAAATTATGGTTTCAAACGAGTATGAATAAATATTTTCAAATTCACCCCTTCACCCCTTCAACACGAGAGGAACACAAAATGACGCATTAGCAGCAATCCCATTTGAATTGCATGGGGGGCTTAAAGCAATTTTTTTAGGCTGACGAGGAAGGCCTACCTTAATTTAAATTATACCCATGTCTTCGTCTATTTCTCCTCTTTCAGGCCATGCTATATTTGTTGTGATCAAGCAAGGGGTTTCGCTTTGGGGGTGTGAAACGTCAGGGGGTGCACACGATTTTCAACCAAAATAGGACTCTTTCGGCCCCATTATTATCTAATTAAAAAAATGCAAACTACGGTACTCTTTCCAGCCATATATTGTTTAAGTTAGTTAATTATGTTTAAGTTGATTTAGGGGTTGTCACGTAAAACTATCGTCCGTAAACCGACTATACAACCGACTTACAGACAACCAATTTTTTTTTTGTCAGCAATATAACCCAAGAACAAAATAACACCTACTACATTGATTTTGGGACGAGTGTTCATTAGGCGAGCTATTGACGCCACCGTCTTGGCTAAGAGAATGGGACCCGATGTCTCTAAAGCCATGATTTGAATGCATGCTTTTAAAGCAATAACTTCATATCGTGTTTTCGAGGCAAAGGGAAAATGCGGTCTTTTTCAATAATACCGTAAAATAGGGAGTTCAAGTCCTCAATTATTGCTATAGGCTCAGGAGAGCAAGTCTCAGATGAAATTTCTTAATAGTTCGTATATGGACAGCCGTCCCAAAATCAATGTCGTATGTGTTATTTTGTTCTTGGGTTATATTGCTGACATATAGCCCCGCCCACATGTGCTTTCCTTTACTTCATCACCGATACTCTTGGCCGGTACCACACCATGACATCCCTTATGAATAGCGTCTTAAAGCGTGAAAGCCCCGACGGAATTTTCTTATATTTAAGTTTACACATACTAGACACTATTACGCATAGTTTCAATTTGATATTTGTCATCCTCTCATTCGTCAAGTAAAATTATACAAAAATTTGAACCAGTCTTAAGGGATGAAAGCCCCAACGAAAAATTCTTATTTTCAGTTTTCAGACTTGGGTGAACCATGGTTTTCAGATAAGGGGAAATTATTAGCCCACCTCTTCGACAAATTTTTCCCGTTCCCTCCTTTTTTGGATTGCTTCTTAAGGGGTGAAAGCCCCAATGGAATTTTCTTATAATTACGTTTTGTCATACTAGAAACTACTATGCATTGTTAAAAATTGAGATTTGTCAACATCTCGTTCGTCAAGTTTAATTTGACGAAAATTTGTCCCCTTCTTAAGGGATGAATGTCCCAACAGAAACTTCTTATTTTTCTTTTTCGAGCTCAGGAGAACGGTGGGAATCATATATAGGGAAATTATAAGCCCACCTCTTCGTCAAATTTTTCCCGGTCCCACCCCTTTTGGATTGCTTCTTAAGGGGTGAAAGCCCCAACGGAATTTTCTGATAATTACGTTTTCACATACTAAAAACTACTAGGTATTATTTAAAATTGGGAAATGTCATTATCTCGTTCGTCAAGAAAAATTTGACGAAAATTTGAACCACTCTTAAGGGATGAAAGCCCCAACGAAAAATTCTTATTTTCAGTTTTCAGATTTGAGTGAACTATGGTTTTCAGATAAGGGGAAATTATAAACCCTCCTCTTCGACAAATTTTTCCCGTTCCCTCCCTTTTTGGATTGCTTCTTAAGGGATGAAAGCTCCAACGGAATTTTCTTATAATTACGTTTTGACATACTAGAAACTACTATGCATTGTTCTAAATTCAGATTTCTCAAAATGTCGTTCGTCAAGTTTAATTTGACGAAAATTTATCCCCCTCTTAAGGGATGAATGTCCCAACAGAAACTTCTTATTTTTCGTTTTCGTGCTCAGGAGAACGGTGGGAATCATACATAGGGAAATTATAAGCCCACCTCTTTGTCAAATTTTTCCCGATCCCACCCCTTTTGGATTGCTTCTTAAGGGGTGAATGCCCCAACGGAATTTTCTGATAATTACGTTTTCACATACTAAAAACTACTGGGTATTATTTAAAATTGAGAAATGTCATTATCTCGTTCGTCAAGAAAAATTTGACGAAAATTTGAACCACTCTTAAGGGATGAAAGCCCCAACGAAAAATTCTTATTTTCAGTTTTCAGACTTGGGTAAAACATGGTTTTCAGACAGGGGGAAATTATAAGCCCTCCTCTTTGACAAATTTTTCCCGTTCCCTCCTTTTTTGGATCGCTTCTTAAGGGTTGAAAGCCCTAACGGAATTTTCTTATAATTACGTTTTGACATACTAGAAACTACTATGCACTGTTCCAAATTGAGATTTCTCAAAATCTCGTTTGTCAAGTTTAATTTGACGAAAATTTGTCCCCTTCTTAAGGGATGAATGTCCCAACAGAAACTTCTTATTTTTTGTTTTTGTGCTCAGGAGAACGATGGGAATCATATATAGGGAAATTATAAGCCCACCTTTTTGTCAAATTTTTCCCGTTCCCACCCTTTTTGGATTGCTTCTTAGGAGGTGAAAGTCCCCAGGGAATCCTCTGATTTCAAGATTTCGTCTACTGTACATAGTTCAGCGTAGTTTTCTTTGAAGATTTTTGACCCACCAGTTCGTCAAGTTTTTCCAAAAATTAGGCACTTTAAAAAATTTGTAGCACCCAAAAGCCCCAGAGCCGGCTCGTAAGAAAAGGTTTTTTACAGACTAGAGACACATCCTAAGCGCCTCATGAGCTCAAACCTTCTCCGGAACTTCGTCAAGTGAGACCCCCCCTGGCTCCCGGACTAATACCATTGTTCGTGGCTTCATGGACACGGCAAAATCAAACCACCTGAGAATTTTTATCGGAATAATCCAAATTATGGCTACATTCAGAAGCCCGTATTCTCTAACATGATGCATTACAGGGGCTATGAAATCCTGTCCCACTGCAGCAATGGAGATAGTACTGGACTTCCCACCCCTCCATGTTGCAGTGGAAACTTCAGCCGAAATGGCATTATTAGGAGTGGAAGGGCAATTAAGAGAGACTTAGCCTCTTTGACTACGTCTGACCACTGCCTGGATATGCCAAGCGATAGAATCCATCCAAAATACTGTTTTAGGAGGGAATTCGAAACTATATTAGGGACAATGAAAGAATGCTGCGAATCAGCAGAAATTCTCTATAGTCACACAATCAAGTGGTTTACTGATGGCTCTAGGCTAAGAAGTACAAAACCAAGAACAGGCCTTGGCGTCTTTGGTCCTGGGGTTAAATATCTGGAGTCTCTTGGGGAGACAACTATAGTCTTGCAGATTCTGCAATGAAGGTGCGGAGGACCTGCGATGCGATGCGATGCAATCGCACAAAGAGCAGCATGCTCGGGAAGCTTGCAGTTACATGTAAAAGACCTACCACTTCTGAATCCCCTTAAGATCCTGGCTCTCCTGAGGGAGATAGGCCTCGAGAAAGTGATGTAGATACTTTGTTGTAGGGGGCACAATAGGCCAATAGGCTTAAGTGCACACAGGTAACACCTGTACCCCAATTAATAAAATAAAATAATAAAAATGGAGACTGAATATTTCGAACAATTTTCAGAGTTTTGAGTTGGTAAACAATGTTTACTATTTGACATAAGGCGGGCTGGATGGGCATTCGAAGCGCAATCACTCAACGACTCCACGGCAGTTTCCTCGCGTAAACGAGTGGTACTCGCCCTAAGCTTAATACAGTCAAAAGCGAGCTATTTAGATTGCGAGTAAAATGCGCTAAGCTTACTGCGCCTGTTGAATTATTCATTTGCCTACCATTCTGCCACTATTTTCTTTATGCTTTCAAATTTATACGTAGTATAAGGAAAGCTTTGTGATGGTCGAAATTTTCGATTCCGAGATTTCAACGGATTTACACGTTTTAAGGTCCCAGGAACCCAAAAAAGTGTTTTTTACGAAATGTCTGTCTGTCTGTGCGTCGATTTCCGGGCAAACTACTCGGTCGATTTTGATGAAATTCGGCAGGTAGGTTCACAAAAATCATACCACGGAACAATTTTTTTTTTTTATTTGGGGCCAACTTAATTTGAGGGGGTTTTATTCTCAAAAAACGTCTAAAAAAATTAATTCTCAAAAACGGCTCCAACGATTTCTTTTAAATTCACATAGGCCTATATTGTAGTCGTTATTAACGTTAACGATATGCAGGGGGTCGCTTGCCCCTTGATAGTTTGCTTCTGGGGTTAAAAAAATAAAAATAACTAAATTATAATGAAAAATGACTAAAAAATAATTTTTCTGCTACACCTTTCTATCGATGATTTCTACCTTCAGGTATGTTTTAGGTGTTAAATTGAGTAACGAAACCGGACAGGTTGCTTTCCCAGAAAAGTATTTGGTTTTGTAAAAAAAAATTTCCAATTTATACGTAGTATAAGGAAAGCTTTGTGACGGTCGAAATTTTCGATTCCGAGATTTCAACGGATTTACACGTTTTGAGGTCCCAGGAACCAAAAAAATTGGTTTTTACGAAATGTCTGTTCATCGATTTCAGGGCAAACTACTCGGTCGATTTAAATGAAATTTGGCATGTAGGTTTATAAAAATCATACCTCGAGACTACTTTTTGCTTTCCAATTTATACGTAGTACCTCCAGACAATTTTTTTTTATTTTGGGCTAACTCAATTTTGGGGGGGGGGGGGGTTTATTCTCAAAAAACGTCTAAAAAAATTATTTCTCAAAAACGGCTCCAACGATTTCTTTTAAATTCACGTATATTGTAGTCGTCATTAATGTTAATAAAATGCGGGGGGTCGCTTGCCCCTTGATGGTTTGCTTCTGGGGGTAAAAAAATAAAAATAACTAAATTTTAATTAAAAATGACTAAAAAATAATTTTTCTGCGAAACCTTTCTATCGATGACTTCTAACTTCAAGTATGTTTTAGATGTTAAATTGAGTAATGAAACCGGATAGTTTGGTTTTCCAAAAAAACTATTGGGTTTTGTGCAATTTTTTTTTTTTTTTTTTAAATGAAAGCAAATTCACGCTCAAATGCATTGCGTGCCCTGCCATTATTGCTGTGTTGTGGTAATGTGTAGGTCTGACCTATCTAGAATTTAAGTCACCTCCAGTGACGTCAGGTGGACGACCCCCCCCCCCCCCCCCCCGTGATATCCGAAATTTAACCATAGGAAAATTATTTACCATGAAATTAATCATTTTCTCTCGCTACTAATCGATAAATTGGAAAGCATGTTCGAGTAAACTCGGACCGGTTCTTTTGAATAAATGACAGAAAATTCACGCTCAAATGCATTGCGTGCCCTGCCAGTATTGCTGTGTGGTAGTGTTGGACTGACCTATCTAGAATTTACCTCACCTCCAGTGACGTCAGGTGGACACCCCCCCCCCCCCCCCCCCCCGAGATATCGGAAATTTAACCATAGGAAAATTATTTACCATGAAATTACTCATTTTCTCTATCTACTAATTTTGATAAATTGGAAAGCATGTTCGAGTAAACTCGGACCGGCTCTTTTTAATGTTGGAAACCTAGAACGAGGAAACGAATTTACTTCTTAACCCATCGCGAGGTTGACCGATTTCCCCCATAGTTTCACCACTGTCGGCATTACTTAGCTTATGGTTTGGCGCCATAAAGTAATGTAGTTATAATTATAGTTGTTTCACTACCGTTGATGGATTTAGTTTAGTAGTCAATAGAGAAGTTGCACGATGCATCATTTTATATAACAAAATATTTTTTATTTCTACTTGTGTATCTAACAATTACAGGAGGTTCAAAGAACTGGACATCCCTTTTTCCATAAAAACTGGATGGCATGTAATAAATCTACATGGGAACGTATAAATCCAGTTTAGAACTTTGCAGTCAACGACATAGTGCAACAAAATCTGAGTCCTGAAGTGAGTGAGGAACGACCGCTCCAAGACTTTTTCAAATGGCTACTGGCAACCCCCAATCTAATATTTATCATTGAAAAGGACTAGGTATACGGGCATTAAACGTACCTCATCGCTTTCACCAAAAACGTTTCTCCTCTCAGAGTGTCCAATGATAACCCAATCAGCGCCGACATCTAAGATTTGAGTTGAACTAATTTCACCAGTGAACGCTCCTTTCGCTACCTTGTAGCAGTTCTGGGCTGCAACTCCAATAGTTCTAGGCAGTGTGGTTCTTGCGTAGTCTAGGTAAATTGCAGGTACGCCAACAACTACCTCTAGAATAAAAATTCGTTACTTCAGCGATAGAGAAACAAGTCATTCTTGCTAGAAAAATATCGTCAAGATTCACGATGCTCAATTCAATAAATCTATCTATAGTCCAGTCTAGTTATAGTTTGGAAATACTACAGTTAATAACATAGTTACGGAAGTTGCTGCGTATAAGACCTCAGAATGTGACCTATAAAGTACTAAGTCAAAAAGTCGTCGACTTGCAAGTTGCAACGTCTTTACATACAGTAACCGGTTGCACGTCCCAGCCTTGCAATAAATATATGGTGAATAAATCGATAAGATACAACACTATTGTACAACTTGAGCCTTAATTTGTCTCAAATCAATCTATTTGTTAAATACAGTACAGTATTATAATCAAAATACATTTTATATTACAATAATATAACCAAACCTTGTTAATTTGCATACCTGTGTTAGGATCCAAAGGCCCCTTTGTTAGGAATTCTACAATTTCAGCAATTGATTTCTTATCACCGTTCAATTTCCAGTTTCCTCCAGCAAAAAATTTACGAGGCATGACTAAATTACTGTAAAATTTGATGCCTAAAAATAAAAAGTGTGAAAGTCTTTGAAATGACTTTGGAAAAGAGTTAAGAGAGTACTACTAATTTGTTTTGTATGTAAAGTGTTTTGTTTGACATGCACTAACTCTAAAAATTAAAAACACAACAAAACTTTAAGAAGGAAAGATTTTGGCGCCATGCATGTTGGAATTTTTGAAACTATGATTTATTTACTTTTTTTTTTAATGCTACTTAATAAAAAAAAAAAACAATAGAAGTTGAAAATAAACAATGTATTTTTGCCGGTGTTACCGTGTTACGTGAACTAAATCAAGTCAAAATAAATTTAGATATGAATTTATGATATTCAGCTAGCCAATAACTGCAGAAATAATCGGACTTGTGCGGACGACGGCCAATTTCATTAAATTTTGATAGCACACCTGTATCCATGTACAATGTATCATCGGACATTCGTCACAATATTGCGTTATCGTATTTCAAATGGATCTACTTTGGTAGCTATCTGCCTTTGGGTTTTGATTCTTGCAGGAATTATGTGGCCTTTCATAAGCTGCTTTCATCTCGTACAGTCCAACTTAATTAAAAAAAAAATCATAGGCTACATATATACCCACCAAAATTACTTCTGTAGGTCGACTTTATTATTAACTTAGGTGGCCGCCATAAGAATATGAGTCTGGATTGAACAAGCAGCATTGTCAGTAATAAGGAGCCATTGGGAAATCGAACGGTATGCATTGTTTGGCAACGGCATCTGTCCTCGAAAGCATTTTTATTTCGATGTGATCTTGAAATTTAATAAAGTCAATTGACACATTGCCAGCCTATCTTCGTAAAAACCTTTCTAACCCCGGCTAACTCAGCAAAATTTTACAATTCATGTAGATTCATTTCAAAATCAAATCTAGGCCTATTCCGTGCGATGGTTCAATAGTTTCCAAGTGCAGTACCTACATTATATTGCTTTATTGTATGGTATATATAACACTGACATTAAATTAACTTTGGTTGAAGAGGTAACCTCCTGGTTATAACCGAAAATTAGAGGATATAGAAAAACTGGGCTTGGGCTTATTTTGTAAAAGAAGTGACAACGAAAGTCTGAATTTTACAGTACGGTAAACTAGGTTACTATTTAATAGGCGCTATAAACAATAGGCTAATTATTATATGATAATAATAATAATTTATTATTCAGCATGGCGTTTTGGTAACAATATCATAGAACAATAAGTATACTGCAGCAACAGCCTATGTAATTACTGAAATATTTGCAGCGTACATTAGATAGAATGGAGTTTTAAATATATTGAGGCAACCTCACCTCCGATGACGTCAGATAGACCCCTCCCGAAACGGTATATATTGCATATTTATTTGATAAATTACTGAAAACTATTCGGATAAAAGAAAATATTCGTGAAGATGCACAGTTAAACAATTTTCAAATACAATGCCATAGCGTGGCAGTCTGCCTCTTGAGTCCCGCAAAAACAATTTGAATACAACAGAGTATATAAATACAACGGGGATGAAGCAGTAGAATTCGAGCTGATGGGCCGTGGTCGATATGAAAGCGTATTTCCTCAATACTACTACTTGGAAGTTAGCTTTCAGATTAACCACGGACTGCTTCATCATGAAACAGAGGTGCCAATCATCTGATTAGCTTATTATGACTTTTACCACTATGGACTATTATGGATTTGCCACTATTGTGGTCTTGAGGTGCAACATCTCAACGACTTCAACTCAGGAACAGGTTTTTCTCACTTAAACAAAATTAAATTGCCGACAAGTTATTGCTTAAGAGATAAGGTCTTTTTCGTGTATATTGCACTGATAAAAAAATTGTATCAATATAGGCCCATTAAGGAAGAGATTTCAAAATATTTTGTATGTAAATGATAACCGGACCCTTCGAAATTAATTAATTCCTCGCTTTGCAGCTGCAAGGACATGACAATAGTCAGATGGAAGTTAAATATTGTGTGTAATCATAAAACAACAAGAGGTATAGAGTACATATTTAACTTCGTAAAAAGCCTCTACAGCAGCCCGATCAAGGCGATTTGGAATTATTCAATTGTTTTAAACAAATGAGTGCAAAATGCTAATCACGGCGGATTAGTGAACAGTCCGGGGAGTCACCATTCTCTCTCAATTACTCATTAAGGGACCGATTTCAAAATACTTGGTAGACAAGACAAATTTAATTAATTTCTCGTTCTACTCGCAATACCGTCAAGATGTAAAAGATGAAAATTTCAAAAAACAGTATATTTTCCCGACTGATTTAAAAATATTCAATAAAAATCGGTTTAATGCACTTTCTCGGGGTTTTCAGAAGTAATAATATTTCAGGTAAGAGTGTTACTTTTCTTCAAAAGCTTGAATTTTTTATCTGACCACTTTCATAACTTGTTAACAATAAATCTTGAAATCTCTCCCTTAAGATAAAAATATGAGATTTTAGTTGCAATTTACAAACAACTTTGTTTCTAACAAGTTGTAGAATTTGCTACCTAAAACAATGTATTATTTTGTTAGAGAAATTACAAAAATATTCACAAATACAATAATTTCTTTTTGCCAAATATTTTATAAGTAGGCATATTATTATTTATGAACGTTCCAGAATAATTTATAAATCTAAAATATCCCTTTCGGGCTGTTACATAGGGTTCTAAATATAAATTAAGATGTGATTACATCGGATTTTGCAAGCAATTTTTAAAAGCGCAACTTCAGCAAGGCCAGCCCGTCATATATTGGTAAAGGTTAAGTCAGTTTTCAGATACAGCCAAGCTGTCTTCTATGCCATACACGAGCCCAAGAATACATAAAGTACTGAATACATAAACATTGATTGAACTTAATGCCAGGAGTATTCACTGTGTTGGGTTTACTCTAAGGGAAAATAGGAAACTGGAAAAATAGAACTCCAATTTTTCGATTAGAAAAATAATGCCACAAGGAAACCGGTTTCCCTAACATTTCCACTTTACCCAACTCCTAGGTTGGGTAACTGCACTTGGGAAATCGAAAACGGCCATATTTGTTGTTTTGCTCTTTATTGTTACTTACTTTAAAAAATGAGCTTTGCGACAGAAATTAATAAAAAACAACCAAAGGAAACATTTGGCAAGAGGTGGACTACAGCAGATGTTCATAAGTTAATAGCCACAGGCAAATAAACTTTGGAGGTAAGTTAGGTTGGGCTTTTCTATTTCTACGGTTGGCGGAGGTATCCTCACGCTGAGCTATTTTCCCTTTTCTACCAACACAGTGAATACCCCCTATAAACATAGATTGAACTTAATGCCAGGGTAATGAGGCGTGCCAACAGAGTATACAGTATATTGAAGTCATTAATAGTTTGAAATGCTATACGACCAACTGTTCTAATTCACACCCACGAGGAACTTAAGATCTTACTTTTTCTAAGACCAAGGTCCAGAAAACTTTTCATCGACTAAATTTGATCCCAAAATATAGCTTGGGGCCCTTATCATGGAAGCAATCTCTCTGATTCACATTTACTATAAAAGTTTTCTGAAACTTAGTACAGGATAAGTTGAACGCCTTCAGCAGCCTGATCGAGGCGATTATAATACCGGTATTTATTTAATCCCCTGGTATTAAAAATGTAAACAAGATAATTTTATAATGGATAGTGCTATTCAAAATTTGTTTGTTTACAGCTATAATCCTAGAGTATTTATTTAACCCCGGTATTATCATCGCCATGATCAGGCTGCTGGAGTGCTTTGGTTAAAATTATGCGGAATAGTTAATTGAAACGGATATTGTGGTACCACTAAATTAACTTTACTGTGATCGATGGAGTATTGCCAATCATTAGCATTACATGCTAATATCAACAACCACCCTAAATGTATGATAGCATTCTGATTACATTTAAAACTTTGCAATAACCCACCGATAATAAAAATGTCCCGTCGTTCTGTTTTCGCTGAGTAACTAGAACTGTAGATTCCATAAGCCACCAATTACATTACGATATCCTTAGGCACCTTTTAAGAGTACGTAACGAAACGTGGCGTACAAAGACAGAAGTAGCCTTGGCGATTTAGGAATTACTACTTCGCAGGTTAGCTAGGGTCTTAGACCATGTAATACTCTAGATACGCCATGTTAGAATTTCCGAGGGATTAACAAAAAATTACGTCACGTGGTAAAACTTATTTAATATTCAAATAAAAACTTTTAACGATCAGTCTGTTATTTTTTCTAAAAATAAACTAGTCACTCGGGTGACCAGGTTCCCTAGCAACAAAGTCTCTGTTGCTAGTTAATCTGGGCTGTGATGTCACCCGCTGACAAAAGATAAACATAATGCTGGTGCCCCAACATTCTTATGTAGTGCATCTAGAACGCCGTGTCTAGAGTCTTATATGGTCTAAGGCTAGTCATTTAAGAACAATGCTTATTGTTAATATTTTGTAAAAGCACAGTTTATATAGTTGTCAAATAATGAATCTACATATAAGATATATTGTTAAACACCGTAATTTTAGGAAGGCATACTTTTAATTTAGCCTATTTTCACCCATATTTAACGGAAAAAACATTGAAAACATGCTGCATGCCTTAACGAAACTAAACTGTAGATTAATTGGGAAAAACGCTACTTCACTTAAAGAATTTGAGTAACACAGTTTGTTAGCCTCGCCAACAGAGATTTATGCTCCGTCTCCTCGTAATTAGGTGCCCATTCCACATACGTACAACGTCAACGAAAAATTGAAAAATGACGTCAAAATGACGTAAATTGACGTGGTAGCAGAATTTTTAGTATGTCTTTAATGTCTGCTAAAACGTCATTTTTCAATTTTTCGTTGACGATTGAAGTATATGGAATACCCCCCTTAATTATTAAATGCTCACATTTTAAACTGATGTGTGACGACTGCGAGTATTGGAAAGGCAGGAAATTCTATGGATCCCTGTACGAAAACATAGAGTTGCGTATAAGACCATCCCGGGGCTGTAGACCGTTATCAATATGGCGGGGAAGTGGGCCTGCACTAGCTAAGTACAGAGTTTTGACCGGGTCCAGGTATCCGTTCTGCTATGCTGCAATGTGTAAGACTTCGATATTCCTTACATTGGTACTTATCTCTGATATAGTTGGCTTATGGTTAGCGGGAGCCCCGTAAGGGATATTATAGCTCCTGCCATTCCAGTTAATATATTTCTATGGAAACGACGAAATACACAATGGAGGAGAGGAGAGGTCTGTCTTATGAAAGCGCAACGTCTAAGAACAAAATAACAAAACAAGTATGGCGAGAAGACTACAGCGACGTCCAAGAAGGACTTATTTCTGATAGTTGGCTTATGACTAACGAGAGCCCCGTAAGGGATATTACAGCTCCTGTCATTCAGTTAATATATTTCTTGACCAGGCCAAAGCTCAAAAGGGTTGTAGAGCCAGCAGTAGTAGCGACTCGTGAATGCTTCAATGCTAAACGTTGTGTTTACTTTGACGTTGCGTTTGGTGCGCTACGCTGCGTAACTCGCGACCTTACAGGTGATATTTCGGCTGGTACCCAACTAGCCCAAGCTAAACTGCGTTCCATTTATTTGCATATCGTCTGCTGGGCGGGCTAAGCCTATTATTATATATGGGCACCGGGTAGTCACTGGCAGTCGACCTAAGGCGGGGTTTCCATTGACCTCGTTTTTGAACGTGAGCGAGATATTGACGTGGTAGCAGACATTAAAGACAGTCTAAAAATGTCTGCTACCACGTCAATATCTCGCTCACGTTAAAAAACGAGGTCAATGGAAACCCCGCCTAACTAAACGCCCACGGTCTAAGGGTTTCATTGCAAGGTACAGCAGGTGCTGTAAACAACAATAATCAACTTCTAAGAATCACACTGGAGGGCCTGTTGCCGCAACAACTGTATACAATTGTGAAGTTTAATGGAAGGTCCCAATTTGAAGTGCAAATTATCGGTTAAGTCGTTTTGGCTGAGCATCAACAGCGCCTCTCCATCGATTTCTTCGTCTAGAAATGCCTTTCCCTTGTCTTCGGTCATAAATTCACCAATGAATTTCCCAACCTGAAATTAGAGTTTGTTTTTGCTATGCAATATCTAATTTATTCATTATGGCCCATTATACTAACGCCGAAACATTGCAGGCATTGATACACTAAGTCCTATTCCACTGCCTGCAATGTACTTATTTGTACAATGCGCCTAAGACTATTAACACTTGCCTTTGCGTATTCACGTGGTCTCAGAATAATACTTAACTTATGACTAGAAACAGCTTACCTGTCATTGCAAATTTGCCATTTACGCCCCTTTTGCTGACTGTAAAATTTGCGTTTTGCGCTGAATAAAATTTGCGACAATTCATCTTGCGAATTCTAAGCTGCGGGGCGGACCAAGTCAATTTGACACGGATCCATAAATAACCAAATAGTCTAACGAGGGCATATTCTTTCTTGGGGCTAAAAGAAAAATAGCAAACATATTAGTTCGGTGAGACTTACCTCCTCAGCAGTCCAGGCACGAGGGTTGGCACTAAGTCCAGCAATGCTTTCACCCATTTCCTTTTTGAATTTCGCTAAAAACAGTGACTCTTCCTCTGTCTTCAATTGCAGTGGAGGAAGAGGTGAAGGAGTCGGCGCAGGTTCCACCATCAGTTTTTTCGATTTCTGAGATGGTTTTTTGTGATCTAATAGACGTACTTTGCGGCTGAGGAGACTTCGGGGTTTCGTCCTAAAAGAAATTAATTACAAATTAATTTATTTCTATGAACACTTCTGGGGCTCTGAGCTGTGGCTATGGTTTTAATGTTCTAAAAAGACTAAAAAAAACTCCTTCAGTCAGAGATGTGTGGCCTAGGCTAGGGAAACTGGTTTAAACTTACACGATTTCATCATTAGTCTATTATTATTGTTATTATTTTGAAGGGGTTTTAATGGATGAACGGCTACTACTAGTACTTGGAGCAGTCCATTGAGCCTTGCCCTATGCCATTATTCGTATAAGTTTTGGCCTTTCGCAAACTGTTTCACTACCTCGCTGTCAACCCGCACCGGCTACAATAGACAAGCTGAGCTATGATTATTTTGGAAACTGCGCAAATTTAACAAAGCTTATGCAACATTAAATAATACCAGTGGGCAGAGCACTGCACCCATACAGAATTTTAGAGCCCATTGCACACGAAGGATATGTTTTAAAAACGATTTAAATAAATCTGAAGCATGAGAATGTTAGGCGAATTCCTGGGGTTCGAAGGAAAGTGTAGATGCCACAAATGTGCACACTTATTTTCGGATTTAACTTCATTATTATTTAATGCGACTAATTTCCCTTCCCGTTAATTTGGTGGCTTGCACAATTTCCATGCTAAACTCTGCGAATTAAAAACTTGCAATAAGATTCTCCAAGTCCTCAGAGACAGCAGTATATATAGCTAAGGGTGGATTAATAAACCAAAACAGAAGCAATAATCCATTTCAAACATCTTATTTCTCTTCACGCTGTTGTGCGGTAACAACGGATAATTGAAAATTCTAATTACTACTGCAAACACTAATTAAAACGATGCTTTTCACCCCTAGAGTCGTTAGAAGTGCGATAGACCAGTCTATCTGACACTTGGTCGTTTCTTGGAGAATGCAGGGCTAGAACAATGATCGACTGTCAACATAAACCCCGGCACTGGTAATCACTGCACAGCAGAGAAATAAGCAGCAGCGAAATTCCGGTTACTCTCAGTATTTGAGAGAAACTTACCCTTTAGAATAGGAACTCTTTTTGGCAGAATGATACTCAGCAGTACTGCTGAAGCGGTCAGGTATGAGATCATCGTTGAGGTAGTTGACAGGGGAGTAGGGGCACGAAGCTACGGATATATGGGTGGGTCCGGTGTTGAGAGAATGGCCGACACCAGTGCAGCCTGGCGAGGGGCACTCCCCGGCCGTGTGACCCAAATCGGCATAAGCTGCAACACAAAATAAGCGAATGACATCCAGTCTGTTCTAACGGCCTACGGTTGCCACAAAATAAGCGAATGACAACCAGTCTGCTCTAGCGGCCTACGGATGCATGCTATGGTTGCTATATCTTCGAAATCTTTACTGCTTGAGGACTCCTCTTCCAGCCTACCTGGGACTTTTAAAACCTAATGTCACACCAGCCAATAAGTATCTGGGCAGTCGTCGGCAACTGAGGAGGCTTTGGTGTACTACCCTCTAATGGCCATTGGATGCCATAACTTCATATATATCTTCGACAGCCTATCTTGGTTTTTTTAAGCCTATTGTCAAACCAACCGATGGCATATGTGTCTGGGCAGCAGTTGCGCCGTCAACGTAGGCGTACTGCTCAAACGGACAATGGGAATTGGACATTTTAATGGCTTCAGGACTGCTGGTATAGGATAGACATGCACCTCCAATTACAGCCTATTTGGAACTTTGTAAAACCTAGCGCCAATGGTATGCACTCGTAGGCAGTCGTTGTCAGCGCAGCAGGCGTAATACCGTTGAACTTGAACATAACTGGCAGTGCATAGAGCACTTAAACAAACTTACTAGGAGGACCGGTTAATGGATGTCCAGTAGCGTTACACCAGCCAATGGGATGTACGTCCGGGCAGTCGTCGTCAACCCAGTAGGCGTACGGCTCGGGCCAACCGTCGAACTTGATCTTGATCTGGTAGGGCTCGGCCTCTGTGATAGTGGCCACGCGGATCAGTCCAGTGTTTCTCTTGTCCACGGCTTCTACCTTCATCCCCTTCTTGAATTCAACAGGAGGGCGATGCTTGAACGCGCGCGCTGGAGCTATGAAACCCTTTGCTGCAGTCGTGTATTCGTCCCAACGGAACGCCTTATCATAATCTGGAAACACGGGCAGTCTACTGTCCAGTAAGTGGGATAAGAAAACGCCTCAGTCGGGTGCTAGGGACGCCTAATTGCCTTCATATTCAGAAAGTTATGCACATGCTCCGTAAGTATTGCCGCAGAACATGTGATTCTAGCCTTCACCTAGCATTTCTTGTCCCTGTGAGTAAGATATGCAATGAATTATTGGTATTTTCAATCATTGACCAATACACATCACCCACGGACATTACACTAGTACTATCTATCTATTAGCCTACTTTTGGTAATTGACGCTTTCTTGTGGTAGAGTTTCCAGCTTAGCTCCCACAGGCAGCTTGATCTACTGCACATACTCCACAGTGCTATGATAAAAAAAACTGTGGTACCTTGTCGTAAGTCAGAATCGTCATTCTGATTCAAGACTGAATGATTAAAAGCATACCTGGGGGAGCGTGGAGTTTGTGACCATTCCCTTCGCACCAACCAGCAGGATGAATGTATGGCGAGCTATTTTCCACCCAAAAGTCATAAATATCTTCCCAGCCGTCGAAATGGATGAGAATTCGAGTGTCTATAACGTCCGCAACTGACGCAACGCAAACTAAACGAGAGTTCCTCTTGTCGATTGCCTCGAGTTTCATTCCAACGCGGAAACCACTCGGCATCAATGTTTTCTCCTACAAAGACAACAAAATAATGAAAATCAGTTTTGAACTGCACTTGAGCATCGACAAAAAATCTTCTGTTAGTCCCATGGCTACAATGGAAAAGACGTCGGCAAATTGCGACTGCGAGAATCGTCCGGGTGTCCCGGGCCCAAATCATGTGTATATGATATTGCATCATTTTTGATGCGTTCGAATGTCCCACCTCTCCTATATAGAAGTCTACCTATGACGACTTAGCATGGTCATTAAAATTATTGTTTATAGAATCGTTGTTACTATATTGCAATTAAACTAGTAGCTTTGGTTGAAGAGGTAACCTCCTAGTTATAACCGAAATTAGAAGATCAAAATCCTAGTAACAGGAAACTTACTGGAAAGAAAAGTAAGATCAACAATACAACACACCTGAGGATGTGCAAAAGCGTGCTTTGGAGCAGCGACAGCTTTTAAACCCTCCAAGTAAAGAGTCCAGTTGAAGAGACCCTCATAGTCACGGGGCGGGGTCAGCTTGTGGTCGGTCTTTTCGCACCAACCGGGGCTGAATATCTCAGCTGACGTGGAATTGATCCAGAAGTCGTGACAATGTGGGTACCCGTCAAAATGGAGCTTCAGCCGGCAGCCCTGAATCTCGGCGATGGTACACACGCAATAGAGAGACGGACGGACTGGGTCAATTGCTTCCACCTTCATACCAACCTAAATAAAATATATCTGGTCTGTTAAAAGATTTTCTATAACCTAGATTGAGTTATAATCGATAAGGTGGCTTGGATGTGTTCAGTTTCATATCAGCCAGATGGCAGCATTGCGAGCTTGGGATGAAACTATTGCACAATAGAAATGTAACACCTCACAAATTCCTAAGCGGTGAGTAGCGACTGGTCACTAGATACAGTAGCTAAGCTGGTAGAGTACTCCTTCGGGACTAAAGCTGGACCAATATAAAGACGTTTTTCATTGCATTTCACTAGAGCATGGACAATGTAATCCAATTTTGAAAAATCCCATTTGCCTTATTTTCAGTGAAATATTTCTCATGCTTTTAGGGTGCGTTCAAAGTCAATACGATAAACATAATAGTCTCCTTAGTAACTTTGTAAAACTTGCTGTCACTCATTGTTAAAATTTACTTCGTATAGTCTTACAATAAAATTAAATTAAAAACACAACGGGTTTCGGCTCACGCCATCGTCAAGTGCGATTGAAAAAAGGTAAACAAAAGGTATGCAAGCTAAAACAAAATAAAATAAAACTCACTGTCAGGATAATACACAGCATCGCATAAAGTAAATAATTTAAATTGAACAATTAAACATTAACCAATGGAAGCGCCAACAACTCTCTTGATCTAATTTCAAAGCTGAATGAGATAATTCTACCTATAAACGTGAAACTGGTGTCATTTGATGTTACAAGCCTTTTCACGAATATCCCCATTTTGGATGTTAGAAATATAGTTAGGGAACTAATGACTCATGAAAACATAGATCCCAATGTCAGGATAGAAATTGAATCCTTATTGGAAATAACTCTGAATCAGAATTATTTCCAATTTGGGGATAGTTTTTACCACCAAGAGGATGGGTTGGCGATGGGTTCCTCTCTTTCTCCTATTTTGGCGGAAATTTTTATGAACGACCTCGAAGAAAAATTTTTTAACTCGCGCCATAATCTATTAGGTAATATCCTGGCGTATTTCAGGTATGTTGATGACATTTTTATAATTTTTCGAGGTAGCGACCGTCAATTAGGCAAACTTTTAGAGCATTTTAATAACTTGCATCCGAAGATTAAATTTACTAGGGAGATAGAGTTGAACCGGTCGATTAATTTCTTGGACCTAGCTATAACAAGGATGGATAATGGTAAACTAGGGTACAATATATTCAGAAAACCTACTAAAAAAAAAGTAAATTCGTGTCGGGGTGGTACTACCCGTGGTATAGGAGTTTTCAGGTTGCATCAACAGCCTCCTGTTTAACCTATCGACAGTCAGGGAAGACTGCCGGGACCGCCGGCTTTACATGCCCTCCGAAGCATGGTAGTCAGAAGATAAATAATTGTACCACTAGAAAATTTTGGCATTCGGGTGGGACTCGAACCAGTCACCTTCTGGATGATAGTCCGAGTCGTTACCTCTACGCCATTCTGACTACATTCAGAAAACCTACTCATACAGACAATATCATTCCAGAGGATTCGTTTCACCCACCACAACACAAACATGCAGCCATACACTCCATGATACATAGACTCTTACATGTACCGTTGACGGTTGTACATTTTAACAAAGAACTTTCAACAATTATGGAAATTGCTAATAATAATGGATATCCTGTGAGTCTAGTAAAAAATATTTTAAGGAAACACAGGAATAAGTTAACCCTCTCTTTAGTCTATGGAGCAAGCCAGACTTCTGAACCAGATAAAGGGTACGTTAAGTTACCATATCTTGGTAGGATTAGTTTGGAGTTGGCCTATTGGATTGGAGATAGGGTCGTTAAGAATGTGTCATTTTATTCTGTGGACTCGTTGGGTAAGCAATTGATTAATTGTAAACCTAAATTGGAGAAAGGGAGGAAGTCAGGGGTTTATCAACTAGACTGTAATGATTGTGGTAGTTTATATATTGGACAAACTGGGAGAGGGTTTAAAGAAAGAATAGCGGAGCATAGACGGGGGGTAGGAAAACCCGACACTCAGTCCGCCTTAGCCCAACATATAAACACCCACAACCATGCCTGTGATTTCGATAATTTTAAGATCTTACATGTAGCCAACAAGGGGAAACTTCTTGATAATTTAGAAACCATTGAGATTAGGGAAGCTATGGTTAAAAACAAAACGTTACTTAATGACATAACCTTTTTAAGTAGTTCCCCCTTGTTGGCGCTTCCATTGGTTAATGTTTAATTGTTCAATTTAAATTATTTACTTTATGCGATGCTGTGTATTATCCTGACAATGAGTTTTATTTTATTTTGTTTTAGCTTGCATACCTTTCGTTTACCTTTTTTCAATCGCACTTGACGATGGCGTGAGCCGAAACCGGTTGTGTTTTTAATTTAATTTTATTGTAAGACTATACGAAGTAAATTTTAACAATGAGTCAATACGATAAAGTGTGGTATGCTAACTATTAATTATTGTTAGTTAGATAACTTACTGTTACTAGATTGCGATTACACTTTAACTCATCTTCAGGTAACTCCTATCCTTAAAGCGCCGAAGCCCCTCTATAAAACGTTTTAGAATGTATAGGTAAGCTACATTTATTTCATAAGTATAAGACTAACGACCTGGTTTGAGCAACTAAATTAACATTCATCATTGGTAGCAAAATGCACTTGGAATGAAAATTAGTAATTGCAAGGTTGTGTATGCCGTACGGTACCTTGAAGTAAGACTTGGATGTGGGCAATTGGTCCTTGAAGAGCGTGAAGGGTGCAGCGTTAGCTAGAACCTTGTCCATATATTTTTTTCGGGATTGCTCACTTCCTTCAATACTACTGCCCAATGAAACAGAGTCTTCCAGTTTTAGCAGTTCTCTGGCAAATAAAAAAAAATTCACGTAAATTTGCATTTTGAAATGCCTCCGCCCTCGTTACGCTACTGTTTTCTGGCGTTCAAGGAAATGAACAAGCCGACGAACTGGCTCGTCTAGGAACGGAGCTTCAACCCATTGGACGAGAACCTATACTCCCAATTTCCTGGGCAACTACTCGCGTGCTCATCTCAGAGTATATTAAGAGGAAGTTCCATATCCAATGGCTGGAGGAAACTGCATGCCTTCATACGAAGCGCCTCACTAAGCATCCAGACACCAAAGGGCAAAGAGTCTGCTGACATTGGGTAGAACGCGGTTGCTTCGGGTGATATCCCTGCTCACTGGTCACAGGAATTACAGGCATCACCTCGCCCGGATTGGTGTCCAAGTGGACAATAAGTGCCGATATTGTACGATGGAGGTCGAAAGTGGTTCGCACATTCTCGCTGAGTGCCGTGTGATCTGGCGCCCGAGACTTGAACATCTAGAGTACACTGTTGCTACTGACGGTTGAGTTCTAGTAGTCCAACCTGCTGCCATAGCGAGATTCGCAGAAGCAATGGAACTCGACTAGAGCGACTGGGGGACCTATGGGCCCAAATTGTGGCCTGGGTCCAGACTACAAGTTCATACTAACTAATTAAACTTTGCCTACCTTTCCATGCGAACACGCTGCAACTCTTGCTCAATAACATCGTGAGCTTCTTTGGTGCCAACTTTATCGAGCACAGCGCGCTGAAGTACAAGTTGTTGCCGCTTCACGCGCAGTTGCATTTTCCGCTGTTCCCTCTGCATAAACAGCCTCTTCTGTTCCTTCCTCAGCCGCTCGCGCTCCTCCATACAAGACCTTGCGCAGAACCGCCCGTCGATAAAATCGGAACTAATGCCGTACGTACCGCAAGCGTCACACTTTAGAAATTCGTCTGTTTTCTTACATGGCCGTCCCCTTTTCATTGGGATTTCCTAGAACAACGACGACCATAACAGGAAGCTGGCAATTGACGTTGGCCACCCCTGGATCACCCGAAATTTTATTGGCTTATATTATTTTTATTTAATTTAATAGGCTACTTAAGTTATAACGATTTGGTACGTTCAATTAGCAGAGGACTATTTCATACATTATATAGTACCGTACTATAAGGACATTTTTAGTTTTGTGAATTTAAATTTACCGAATTCATGGAAGAAAATTATAACGAAAATGAAAAACACATTATTATAATATGGCGTATAAAGTAGTCCTCCGCCAATGGAATGGACCAAATCTTTGTAACTTCAGTATTAACTTAAATAAACTCACTCGTACCTAATGAGCCCCAATGCAACCAGTGTGCTTGCTTACTTACTGTGCAACACATATCTACCAGACCCGTATAAGTCAAGACTCCCTCTAATCCTGGGAGACGACACTAGCAGTGTCATCTCACTTTCAGCCTTTCTTCCGCACACTCATCCTGAGGCGTGAGGTTTACAAAATTGGACCTTGGGTCCTGTGATAGGCGCGACTCCCCCCCCCCCCCTGAAGTCCCTACTTTATTGTTACAACTTTTTTAATTGTAAGCTATGTGTAGTCTTATATAATCCCTGATTATTTAAGTGTAAGTTTTATTCCCAACTGTTGCCTAAGATGACCACCACTCCAAGTCCATTCGAAAACTTAAAATAATAAAATTGTCCCAATTAGCCAATTAGTAGTATTCCGAGCCCCCTCTGCTTCCAAGGGGAGGGGAATGCCGATCACCTATTCAGCTGCACTGGCATTGAGGTAGAAAACCGAATTGAGACACAGAAGGGATTGGCCCAGCTCTATTATGCGACACGGCGTCAAATGGCCTTCCAGCCAAGGACGGGCGTTGGCAGAAGAAGCAGTATTCCGAGTGTAACAAATCATCATTACGGAGGGTGACTTAAACCCCGCCTGCAGAGTAATTAATAAATACATCATGGCTGCCTACGTCAATAGTGAATAGTAAATGTAGTATTGACGGACATTTCAATTTTACTCTATGCCATAATTAAAAATGATCAATGATCATAGAGTAAAATCACGCGCTGCAAACAATAAACTAAAATGGCGTCATGGAATATGTTAAGTACAAACATTTTAATAGATTGTTTATAAAACAGTTTTCATCCATTGAACAGATCAGTGAAGGTCGATCTTACTTCAGATCTCCTACTATTATTAGGTTTTAATAAAAATAATAAGTGTACGAAGAAAACAAATACAAACAAAATTTCAAAAATTTCACAAATTTGGCGCATACGTGTCATTAGAAGAAAAGTGATCAATAGTTGAAAAAACAAGTGGAATGGCGTGTATCAATGAAAAATTGAATGTCCGTCAATACTAAACTTACTATTCACTATTGACGTAGGTGGAATAAGCGCCTAAACATATAAAATACTATACCTGCGGTAACTCACTGCTGCTTCTTTTCACAGCATCAACCTTCGAATCAATTAATTCCAAAATGCCAAACTCATTTATTTTAAATGTCAGTTTGGAGCCAGTCAACGAGCCAACAGGTCCTTCCCAATTCAGACATGTGATGAAATC
This sequence comes from Psococerastis gibbosa, assembly GCA_963971405.1. Taxonomy (NCBI): domain Eukaryota; kingdom Metazoa; phylum Arthropoda; class Insecta; order Psocodea; family Psocidae; genus Psococerastis; species Psococerastis gibbosa. The sequence continues at coordinate 12,357,842 of OZ020491.1, read as the reverse complement.
TCTCTCCTCCTCAGAAATTTCAACTGGTGGCTTCTCCATTTTAGGAATTGGTTTTACCGTTTCTGGAACTGCATTTACCGTTTCTTCAGCAGCGCTTTCCTCACTATCCTCCAACATTTCAATTTCGTCATCCCCATCACTATCAATTTCATGTTCTTGACAAGATGCAGCCTCAACATGAAATTCCTCAACGTCATTCTTCTTTTCCCGAGACGGTAGTAACTTCGAAGGTTTTACTGTAGCAATAATCTGGGGGCGGTTTGATTTCTTCAAGTGTCCAAAAAGGTAATCTTCCACACCTGTAAATATAGGTGGTGATTCTGATCGGTGTATATTTTCTTGAGGTGAATCTGCCGAACGATGGGGAGCAACTAATTTCTGTATTTTTTGTTGAGGTCCTTCCTGAAGAAAGTTAGGTGCAATAAGAGACCTGGGGTGCTTCCATCCCCCGAGAACCTGTAACCTATTTTTACCCGATGGGGCTCTTGTGTTGACGGCTACGTTTGCTGGGACTGGAGAACTTATTGCGCGCTTGACGAGAACAAGGTTTTTTCTTACGTCTTCACGTCCAACTATTTTCATGGTTTGTCCATTGCCGGGAGCAATTTTGATAAACTGGAAAATAAATAGATACAGTATGTAAAACGCTTAGACTCGTATCTGTACTTGATCAAGTCATGCTTTCGCCTGTTGAGCGTGTACCAGTGTGCTAATGGCCAAAAAAATCACACGGAAGCAATACAATTAATGTTCGAAAACCGTGGGGTCTTTGGCATAGGACAAGGGACCTATGGGCTTGGATCATAAAAAGTCCTTAAAAAGGAGAAAAAAATCCCTTTCGGCTCTGGCCGATCAGGAGTAGGGAGATTCTGCAGACCCTGCTTTTCCTCTACGCTACCTAATAATAATATAATAATATAATAATAATAATGTAATAACAAATAAAAAATAATTCATTATTTTCCCGACCACAACATCAACACACAAAACACTCTTGTGTTCCCAATTTCGAACCACAATGCCGACTATGAACTTTTATTTATCAAATTATTTTCACTTTGACTGGATGCCATCTTAAAATTGTCGTAAAAAGTGGTTATTACCTTTATCGTAGATAATAATACGGACTTTCAGCCAGATTTTAATTCATTCCTCTGCAACCAATATTAACTGAGATATGAATTATACAAGGTTTCAATCGACCGCCATCTTGTAACTAAATTGTGGATCTATCTGTTTAACGAACTCACACACTCACACGAAGACATTTGTATGATCAATTTTTGTTCCAAGTTTCATCAAAATCGGATAATATTTACGGAAGTTAAGAGTGTTTCCTAAAATCGATATACATACATACATACACCTACATATATATATATATATAACATTTTGAACGGAGGGTGGTTTTAGGCTCAGGGGGCATGAAATGAAAAGTTGTGAAGAAATTTTCCGAACGTCGAACATTGGTCGTTATCTCAATAGGTAGATGAATCTCCCTAAAAAGTAAAAATTGACAGTGACTAGTTCCACAAGCACTACCTTCTATTTTAAGTGCTTGTACATGTATGTACGTAGTTACCAATCATTCTGTGGACTCGATTGTCAACGGCCACCAAATTACCAATATAATAATTATAATAATACATTGGCTGAATTTTAATTTTGTAGCGTGAGAAATGACTATTTTATTGTCCGATAGCCTAATCCTAGAAAATGTATACGGATTAAGAGGTAAGAGGATGTGAAACGTAGATAGTAGACCGTACACCTTTGGATTAATCGGTTGTTATTTTTAATTTACTGAATTAGTAACCCAGTAATAATAGAAACTGCCTGATTTTTGGATGATCCAGGGGTGACCCATATCTTACTTCATTATCCTCTTAATAGACCAGGGTTTTGCCAGTTTCCTGTAAGCTACTTTGGTAGTTTTAAATTACGTTTATAAACAGACTAGCATTTGGCATCTAATTCGGTGTTACGGCTGTTAATCATGGTGAATTAAAACTTCAAACGACAAAGCAGAAAAACAAACGCACCTGTTTAACTCCTGCCTGATTAGCTTTCGCCACAGTACCCATAGGAGCGAGCAAACTGCGGCTTGAAGAGCTCACGAGCCGGACGTTGGCCTGCGGGCGAATCACTGTAACTCCAGTCGGAAGTTGAGGCGGTTTGATGACGGGGGTAGGGGCAGCCACAGGGGGTGGCGCCATAGGCATGGAAGGCTTCATAGGCGCAGTTGGCGGAGTTGGAATGTGTACAGGAGCTGATACTACCTGCAAATAAAGTTAGAATCATTTTGGTTATTACTTGTTATTGCTAGTGACCACTGACAACGAACCTGCACCTACCGTGGTCGCATGGCAACTCAGGTCACCGAGCTAGAATAAAGATAGTCCCACACTAATCGGTCAAGCATAGGCGCAAATTACACCGACCTCGCATTTGATAGTGATCCAGATATTGACGTGGTAGCAGACATTAAAGACAATCTTTAATGTCTGCTACCACGTCAATATCTGGATCACAATCAAATGCGAGGTCGGTGTAATTTGCGCCTAATCTCGGCGTGTTGCTACTCAGTTAGGGACCCAGGGTGCCGAGGACAAACTGACGGACTAAATATAAATATTCTTCTTCTTCTTTTTCAAGTTACAGCCGGTTGGCTGGTTGGCAGCAACATGTGGCAACGATGCCTCCACTCCATCAGCCCCACGTATGTGTTGGCCCTTACATCCTCCACCACTTGCAGTAGATACCTACTGTTTCCTCGGGCGCCCAGGTCGGTTGACGCCTTCTATTGTTCGCTCTATGATGTAGTTTACGAAGCTCTTGTGTCGAAGCAGATGTCCTATCCAGTCAACTTTTCTTGTACTTATCGATGCAACCAGAGTTTTTCTTTCGCTAATTCTGGTTAGAACCTCCTCATTAAATTAAATATTAACTCAAATGAATAGTATTACATGCACTTGTGAGGAGAAACAACATGCCTAGCAGCAGACTAATATACGTGCATGAATTATGCAAGCGTATAATATACCGGCCAATTGCAACACTAAGCAAGCAGACCGATCATGGCGATTTGGTATTATTATAATACCATGTTACGTGATGGTATTAACTCAATTGTTTCAAATAAATAAATAGTAAATTTCAGAATTTTTGAAGTGAAACTTATCGACGTAGGGAGAAAAATCTTGTTACGCGCCATCTTGGTTACGCATTTTGGTTACGCGCCAACCTGATATCTGTACTCATGGATGACGCTCATATTTTTTGGGCAGAAGGCCTATCTCAATTTAAATTATACCCATGTCTTCGTCTATTCTTCCTCTTTCAGGCCATGCTATATTTGTTGTGATATGGCAAAGGGTTCGACTTTCGGGGGAGGAAACGTGAGGAGGTGCGCCAAATTTGCTGATTTTCAGCGAAAAAAGGCCTTTTTCAGCCGCGTTTTTGGAGGCGTTAAAATCAATTTGAAAACTTCAAACCACCTTAGTTCTTTTCCACCTTTCTTACTCTTTCTAGACATGTATTAATTGTCTTCAGTTTTACTATCCATCTCTTTCTTCAGGCTCAAGTGAGTGTATAAGCCATCCGTGTTTCGGCGGAAAACAGGTTCAAAGGGTACTCTTCCAATTACATGCATAGAGTATAAAATTTTCACAGCCTGCAATTTTCAACCGAAATGAATTTTTAATGTCTCGTTAGAAGCAGTATGAATTAAGGTTTCAAACGAGTACAAATACATAGTTTAAAAATGAACCCTTCACCCCTTAAACACGAGTGGAATTTGTAAAAAATGACGCGAAAAAATTATTTCCAGCAATCCCATTTGAATTGCATGGGCGGATTTAAAGCAATTTTTTGGCAGATTTAGAAGGCCTATCTTAATTTAAATACTTACTTTACTTTTTCGTGTCCAAGCGCGTCCAAAACTGGGCGAAATTCATAGCCGCCACATTGGCCTCCAACAGGTCTTCAGGTGTGCAGCGGTGGGGGCAAAGGCTGCACAGGAACAGATATTCTAAATCTTGGCGCTGGCCGCATGCGCAGAGGGTGTCATTTTCATCCAGCTGACCCCATCTAGCCCTGTTGGTCTTCGTACGGGCCGCACCAGAGCGTATTTGGTTTAGGGTCGCCCATGTCCGCCAGTCGAGATTGGTACCTGTCGTTTGAGGCGGCCGTAGAGGGTACCAGGCTGGAGGCTCCAGAGGAACATTGCTAAGGAAACCTCTCCTGGACTGGAGACGAAGCTCTTCCTGAGTCACGGCCTCCTGTTCAAACATCACGTGCCTCTCGTCGAACGATTGTTTGAATTTTTCATCGCACTCGACTGATTTTCTGCGGAGATTTGGTCTGTCGATTCCCGCGCACCGGTATAAATTGTCCAGGGGGGTTACTTTAACACAACCCGCTGCGATGCGGCAGGTCTCGTTGAGTGCTACGTCTACTTTTTTGGCATGGACTGATCGACTCCAAACAGGGCACGCATATTCTCCAGTCGAAAAGCACAAAGCCTTCGCAGTGGTGAGCAGGACTTGTGGCTGGGCGCCCCATTTTGAACAACGTTGTTTTCTGAGGAGGTTGTTCCTCGATGTCACTTTCATGGCGGTCTTCTGACAGTGTTCCTTGTAGGTTAGGGACCGGTCCAGCTTAACACCGAGATATGTCGGGTTCTCGGCGTGCTCTAATTGGTGGTTGTTCCACTTCACTATCAGCTTTCGTCTTGCCTCCCTTGAACGAAGGTGGAAAGCGCAGACTTGGGTCTTTGACGGGTTAGGTTTCAGGGAGTTCGTCTCGTAATAGCTGGTGAGCTCATTGAGGACACCTTCTAACTTGACTTCTACGCCTTCAAAACTTTCGTCTTGGGCCGCAAGGGCGAGGTCATCCGCGTATAGGAAGTGGTTGGATGTGAGCGATATTGGTTGGTCATTTGTATAGATGTTGAACAGCATAGGCGAGAGGACTCCACCCTGTGCCAAACCGTTTTTCTGATTTCGCCATCTGCTCTTTTTGCCCTCAAAGGAGACGTAGAACCTCCGATTTTGGAGCAAAGATTTTATCACTTGCGTAAGTCTCTCGTCGCCCGTCATTGCTCTTACTTTCTCCAGCAGGACTTTGTGGCTCACCGTGTCGTAGACCGCTGTAAGGTCGACGAAGACAACGCCTGTCACTAGTTGGTCTTGAAAACCTCGTTCAATACACTCGGTGAGGTTGAGAACCTGGCTTGTACAGTTCTTTCCTGGGCGGAAGCCTGCTTGTTGTGGTATTAGGATCGGATCTAGAACTGGCTTTATTCTTTCCAGGATTAGTCTCTCGTACAGTTTAAATAGGTGACATAGAAGTGAGATAGGTCGGTAACTACTAGCGCTATCGGCTGGTTTTCCGGGTTTCAAGAGAGCAATGACCCTGGCTTTTCTCCAGACCTTTGGGATTTGGAAACTCAATGTGCATTTATTAAAGAGCTTCAATATCCAGGCCTTGGTATAAGTTCCAAAGTTCTTAATTTGCTCTGTGCAGAGGTCGTCATCCCCCGCAGCTTTACCATTCTGCATTAGCTTGAGGCCTGCGTCGAATTCCTTCAGTGTGAAAGGTGCTGCCAGGACATCGTTATGGGTTGGGGTGGTATGCACTGCTGGACTCACACGGACTCTTGCTCTTCGGTTAGTTTTCCCATTTAAAAAGAGTTGGTGTGCTATTTGGTTCGGAGTTACCTGACTAGAAGTTATCACAGCTCAGTTTCTTAATTAGATTCCATGCCATCTTGCTACTATGAGTCATGTCCATCCTTCCCAGAGTCTCAACCCATTTCGCTTGCCTTTCCTTACTCACGGTCTTCAACAGAGCCTCGCCACACTCGATCGTTTCTTCATTGAAGGGGTCTTTCTCGTAAAGGTCCTGATACTGCTTCAGCAGGGCGCGGGAATCATGGTTGAGCCCCGGGATATAGTGCTTTCTACAACCTCTCGGAATATTCTTGCAAGACATCTTTCGCACTAAGTCGATGAAGCGGTCATAGTTTTCAGGAGAAGGTTCGAGGTCTAATAGCGCCCCGTCCACGTCTTGAGCATACTTTTCCCAATTCGCCTTCTTCTAAATGGTATTTCCGTTGGTCTCACGGCTGCATGGATGTTTATGCCGATAGGGCGGTGTTGTGTTTTGGGAATAGGCCCAATTTAATTTAAATTATAACAATATCTTCGTCTATTCTTTCTCTTTCAGGCCATGCTATATTTGTGGTGATCAAGCAAGGGGTTTGGCTTTGGGGGTGTGAAACGTCAGGGGGTGCGCACGATTTTCAACAAAAATAGGCCTCTTTCGGCCGCGTTATTATCTACTAGTATTTAAAAAATTCAAACTCATTAAGGGCTTTTTCAAATTTCATTCTCTTTCCAGCCATATATTATGCAAGTGAAATTTAGTCATTTAGGCGTTGTCACGTTAAACTATCGTCTGGAAATCGACTTTACAACCGACAACCAATATAATTAACGCAATGCTATTATAATCTTAGCAACAATAAGTTAAGATATTTGAATTATTTGTATACATGTTTATAATAATAAAAGCCTTTTGTCTAAAATTTATCTAATTTAGCTTGACTTAACCAATTTCTGTAAAGTTGTAAATATATTGTAGTAGATCATTTTTCGAAACATTATGTCATAAGGAAGTTTCACTTCTTATACGTGTGTACACCCATGCACGCACGCTAAGAGCTGAAAATTCAAATTGTGTCTATTTAAACAATTGAATCATCTTTGGCTTTAATTTTGGTGAGTTTCTTCATTTTTTCTCCCTTAGATTCAGACAAATAATATAATTCTTAATATATTTCAATATTAAAACTTGTTCATTTTAATGTCTATATCTAGAGCGATATATGTGTTTACATGTATATGCTACGGCAGCGTCACTTAGCATTCTTGCGACAATTACCAATATAAAAAGTTATGAAATTTACTGTTCAATTATTTTAAACAATTGAATTAATACCAACACGTGACATGGCATTATATTAACACCGGTATTATAATATTATCACCAAATCACCATGATCGGGATGCAGCTCAATTAAGTACCTACCTAGTACCTACCTTTCTTCCAGATGGATGCATAATAAATTTTGTGACACTCGTCTTTTTTCCTCCTACACCACTGTATGTTTTCGGTGCAGCGCAGGGACTGAATGGAATGGGCAAGATGGGCCGAAGAAGAGTTTTCTTTGACCATTGTGATGATGTACTTCCCATTTGTGATGTGCCGCTTTGATGCCCCTTATGTGACGAAGAACTATTAGCCACCTGAAACCAAATTTCAATTAAATGGTGTACAGAGATGATGAGTTATGACTCACGTTGAAGTTGCAGAAATTGGTCAGATTTAAAACTCGTAAAAAAAAAGCTGGCCATATCCATATCTTTGTTGCTGTGGCAGCGGACCCACTTTGGCTATTTCATTTAAGGCGGCAATTCCATTTCGGCGGCATTCATTTGTGTTTTGAGATTTTTTTTTAAGGAGACTATTATGTACTTAACTTATCTATATAACAGTCTCCTTAAAACAAAACAAACAAGAAATGTCAAATCACAAATGAAGTAAAATCGCAGGTGGAATAGCCTTTTAGGCGGGGTTTCTACATACGTCAATGGTCAATGAGAAATATGGTTTTGACGTGGTAGCAGAATTTTTAGTATGTCTTTAATGTCTGCTAAAACGCCAATTTCACATTTTTCATTGACCATTGACGTATGTGGAAACCCTTCCTAATCCTAATCTGGATTTAAAAAGGTAAACTAGATAATTTTACAATGGAAAGTGCTATTCAAAATTGTTTTGTTCACATTTTTAAGAATAAGTTAATACTAATCGCCATTGGAGGAATTATGGATTAATATTTACTAATTAATAAAATTCGTCAATATGAGTCAATCGTTCATTATATACAAAGTATTTTAAACATCGGCATTAATGATGGAAAGTGGGAAGAATCAAACGTATAGTAGGATATTCACACGGATAGGTGGAAATATGGGCGAAACATCTAGTCAAGGGTTCAGCACTTCGGCAACCTGCAGTCTGATCGAGGCGTTTATAATACCGGGGTTAAATAAATACCCTAGGATTATAACTGTAAACAAACAAATTTTGAATAGCACTTTCCATTATAAAATTATCTTGTTTACCAGGGGATTAAATAAATACCGGTATTATAATCGCTTCGATCAGGCTGCAGCAGAGAATGAGCATTATATTTGCCTTAGGGCGTCCAAGAAATATATAACATCGTTGGAGATCCAGCACGAGGGAAGAAGGTGAAGGGTTTGCCAAACGTCCCGTATTTAAAGGGTTTGTCCCGTTACTCTTACGCTTCTCGTAAGGGACGGAAAATTTCCCGTATTTAAAGCCTTATTATGTTACATTGTGTAAAAATCTTAACAATTCGAAAAGAACCGGTCCTAGTTTACTCGAACATGCTTTCCAATTTATCAAGTAGTAGCTAGAGAAAATAAGTAATTTCATGGTAAATCATTTTCCTATAGTTAAATTTCAGGCAGGGGGGGGGGGGGAGTGGGGTTGTCCACCTGACGTCACTGGAGGTGAGGTAAATAGGTCAGACCAACAAATTACCACTCAGCAATAATGGCAGGGCACGCAATGCATTTGACCGTGAATTTTCTATCATTTTTTCAAAAACATTTTTTTTTCTCAAAACCAAATAATTTTTTGGGAAAGCAACCTGTCTGGTTTCGTTACTCAATTTAACACCTAAAACATGCCTGAAGGTAGAAATCATCGACGAAAAGGTTTCACAGAAAAATTATTTTTTAGTCATTTTTCATTAAAATTTAGTTATTTTTATTTTTTTACCCCCAGAAGCAAACTATCAAGGGGCAAGCGACCCCCCGCATTTTGTTAACATTAATAACGACTACAATATATGTGAATTGAAAAGAAATAGTTGGAGCCATTTTCGAGAAATAATTTACTTTAGACGTTTATGAGTTTTTTGAAAATCCCCCCCCCCCAAAATAAAAAAAAAAAAAGGTCCCGAGGTATGATTTTTGTGAACCTACATGCCGAATTTCATCAAAATCGACCGAGTAGTTTGCCCGGAAATCGACGCACAGACAGACAGACAGACATTTCGTAAAAACCACTTTTTTGGGTTCCTGGGACCTCAAAATGTGTAAATCCGTTGAAATCTCGGAATCGAAAATTTCGACCATCACAAAGCTTTCCTTGTACTACGTATAAATTGGAAAGTAAAAATAAATGATTTGGTAAAATCCAGTCAAAAATAATATAATATAATAATGCGTGTATTTATCAAAAAAAACATAAGAAATTATACTGAACCGGCGCCACAAAGCCAAAAAGGCGCGTTGGGATCACCACACAATTTTTTACTGTAGTAGGTTATTTACTAGTTCGCCACACTAACAATATATTTTTTCAAACTGTATCTGTGAGTAGACTTACAATATAATTTTGTTAAAAAATGAAACAGTATTCTAAACAGTGTGATGGAGAATTTCCTACCTTTTTCACATAGGTAAGTGCCTACCTACATACGAGTACATCGTACATGTGTCCACTTACTCATTGGTTTTGACAAGGGCCACTGAAGAAAATTGTACGGGGCGTCCCGTAAATGTGAAAAATTTATTTGGCAGCCATGAGAGGGTGTTTTGTGTACAGGGCAGAAAAGGGTTCCCTGCGGGTAGCCCATACGGCTTGGGTGGTCTACAGACTATGTATTTTGGACTTGTGCAAGTAAGCAACACGTATGATACATTATGATGAGTAATACTGTATGTACAGTGTACATTGCCCAATAATTGACCTTTGGAATTTGTTGTAGCATTTAGTAGTGTTATCAGCCAGTAAATTGCATTCAGAATAGTTGGTTGTTGGGCTGGGCACACTCCAGAGTTAGTGCATTCGAACAAAAAACAAAAGAAACCTTTGTTGTGTAACAATAACAAAATGTATTTTTATCAGAACGACGGTTTTTATAGAATTTGTCCGCATGTAAGTACATTATTCTTGTTCTCTTCTTATTTTTAATAATTTGAATCAGCCCACTATTTTGAAAACCTGCGCCAGTATCTTACTACATAAGCTAACGCCAGGTTTGGATGTTTTTTTTTTTTTTTTTTTGGCATTGTGGGTTCAAATACAGCCATGGTGGGGGTATTAGATTTTCTATTGTATCGACTGGAAATCTGCAATCTATTCTATAATGTGGAGCTTTCTGCGGGCCAACTAGTCCGTTTAGTATTACCTTACTCTGGGGGTTAAACAAAACACAATTTTGAATATCACTTTCCACTTTAAAATTATACTGTTTACATTTTTAATCCCAGGGTAGGATTAAAATAATGACTCCCTGGCTAGTCAGACCAGCTTCGGCATCATGGTGGTAGCTTTTTCTTCAGTTCATTTCAGGGTTTCCTTATGCGAATCTCTACACACCATCGGAGACTTGTCGTAACTCAAATAAGTACTATTAAGTTTACATGGTGGGAGGTTAATTGAATGCATTCATTAAATCGTTCCATGCAATCAAACTTTAAAAGAAATTCCGCCTTATTTATTCAACGTAGAATTTGTTTCAATACCCTATGTGCACAGTTAGAGCTCATGGTCACTAAATCTTGTGACCTATGTGGACACCCCCGGACGGACGCTGAACACCTCGCGTCATGCCCGGCGATTATTTCGCCAAAAAGGTTGGTTACGCACTTCTTCACTTTAGGGTGAAGATTTATGTTACTTGTTTCCCCTCCGTAAGATATAAACCACACTTCCAAACTGCACTATCGGTGAAAAAGTATAGTCTGTAAGGCTAGTTCAAATAGCATAATGAGCAAATCAGCAATTGGTGTATACGTCAGTAGCTCCCAATAATAACTCTTGCTTCAGACGATTAATCTTCTTTCTGATTAAACAAAGAAACAATGCAGTTGTTTGTAGTCTTGCATTGTTGAGTGAGTGATAGCAAGCAATATATTCCATCAAACGCACTACACGCCTCTTATATGAAGTGAATTAGATAATGTTAATTGCTTCCCCACTTCTACGTTAGTATAAGGCAAGCTATGTGACAATACATTGTAGTATTATATGGTATATATAACACTGACATCAAATTAACTTTGGTTGAAGAGTGTTACAAACGAAATTAGAGGATATGCAAAAAACTGGGCTTGGCGGGATTCGAACCCACGATCTACGCCTAAGCGGGGCGTCGTGTTAACCGCTGGACCACAAGCCACGTCAAGTCCAGTAATCGTCAAATGGGTAAAGGCTTAGTTTAGCTACCCCTCATAAAATCACAAAATTTGGTTCTATATCCTTGATTTAGCTGTAAAGAAACCAATTTCCGAAAGAATTAAAAGTCGGAAAAGTATAGTTTTTGAGTTACAGCCGAAATTAGTTCGAATTTTTGCATGGGCAGGTATAGGGACAAATTGCTCATAAAGTTTTTAATGGAAAGAACATTGTCAGAGGCATGTAAATAAGACAACCCTCGCTTAAAATATGAATGTGAATAGGATGTTTTCCTTCCATATTAAAAGCATTTTCATTCGACTTTTGATACAGCAGGGTAGCTAAACTTAACCTTTACCGCCAAATCTTCTACTTATGCGCAAATTGACATGATTCGTGTTGCTAGACAGGTTAGCACAACTACACAACTATCTAACGGAACAGGTCTGTGAGCTTACTTAATTGCATAGAGGCAATGCTTTATTCAATACATTGTAGTATTATATGGTATATATAAAACTGACATTAAATTAACTTTGGTTGAAGAGGTAACCTCCTCGTTATAACCGAAATTAGAGGATATGGAAAAAAACTGGGCTTGGCGGGATTCGAACCCACGATCTACGCCTAACTGGGGCTGTCCAGCGGTTAAGACGGCGCCCGGTTAGGCGTAGATCGTGGGTTCGAATCCCACCAAGCTGTTTTTTCCATATCCTCTAATATCGGTTAGATTGTGGATAATTCATGACCGTTGTATACCCTACCACTATTACTGTTATATTGGTCAACCCATTCTTGACTGTGTAATTGTCCCAACCTTCAATTCGCTATTTTGGGATAGGGAAGCTCAAGGTATCCGAAATTTAACCCTTGGTCAATTATTTATCCTAATTGATAAATAGGAAAGCATGCGTAGCCTACGGGTTCGCTCGTACTGGTTCTTTACTTTAAAATAATGGGTGTAGGTACAGGGGATAGATCGATTATTGGCAAACATTAGCATTACATGCTACTGTCAACAACTTTAACTACTCCACTGTACAGAACGTCGGATGAAAATATAAAGGGAAAGGACAATTAAATATTTAAGCAAGGATTGTTTTAATTGCATGACTCTGACATGTTCCATCCACTGCAGAGGCTCATAAGCAATAAGTACTCACACCAACCAAAGCTAAATTTTGACATAAAAGGGGCGTTCAATTAATAACTGTTCTTGGCCGACCTTTAATACTATACGAATGAGGTTCTTTTAAGCCAAATGATCAACACATCAACTAAATTTCGTTGTTCTATTACGGGTAGCTTTAGTGAACCGTTAGCAAATTGTGCTTAAAGTTTATTACCTGAAAAGTTTTGATTGTCTGCAAGTCCTCAGCAGTGGAGGACTCATCTGTAAACATAGTTTCCAACTTTCCAAATTACCCGCTAATCCATCGAAGCAGAAAGTAATGGGACCAAAAACTTTGTAACCTCTTAAAGTCACTTAAGTTGCCTTTAAGCATATAGCACACAAAACAATTCTCAATTTCGAAAAAGACAAAATCACAATATAAACGCTTGTGGAGTATAGTGTGATGAAATGATATTTTGCAACATGGCTTCCTTACTACTTCCCGCTTCAAAATTATATTTATTGGCAGTCCTTACAACTAGGGGAAAAGTAAAAAAAAAACTGATTCATCTTATTTTATTTTTATTTTTTATTTTTTCAGTAACTCGATTTGATCCATATTTAAAAAAAAATATTAATCGCAGATTTTTAGTTGACTTCTTATTTGAATGCGTATCCGGTTCAGTTATTTTATTATTTTTATTATTATGTACAATGAGGTTCTTTAGGGACAGTTTTGGTCACTAGGTTCGCTGACGACAAACCGATATCCATATTATTCAAAATGGCCGCCGTTTGTATGTAAAACTAAGCTCTTAGGAACTGTTTAATTCTTTTAATATTTTTTATAATACTTTTACTATGCCTGGAGCTTATTGCGTTGCATATAATTGTAGCAATAGGGGTGGATTTCGATTTCCAAAAAACGAAAAGATAAAGAAGAAGTGGATAACGGCAATACGCAGGAAAAACTTTACGCCGTCCATGTATTCCATGGTATGCAAAGACCATTTTATGCCAAGCGATTTTATTAAAGAGAACGCATACGGAATTCCTCTGTTAATACACAGGTTGAAGCCTGGGTCTGTGCCATCTGTATTTAAGGTAATACCATACTTTTAGCACGAATGTTTACATTTAATGCACTGCATTAGCAATAGTCTCCTGCTGTATAAAATTTTACTATCAGGCTTTAATTATAATCCTTCCAATAAGTCTAATCCTAATTTTAGAATTAATATTAGCTGAAGACTCATGGTGAAAGCTTGCACCTACAAGACGATACATAGCATAGTGTATTGTAGCTGTAATGCAGCTCAACTTATATTAGCCCCTACACATTGTTAGGTTTGTGCTTGGCAGTTGGCATTCACACTTCTGACAAGACTAGCAATTAATTTTTAAAGTGTAACCTGTATTTTTTATTTTTTGATATTTGATTCTTTCTAATCCACATCATGGTGACACCTAGGTACCCCGCACACCATTATATGTTAAGGGGGTCTACATTATTATGTTGTGTCAATAATGTTGAGAAATACACGCATTATTATTATTATTATTATTATTATTATTACATAGTATAAGGTAAGTAACCCGCATTATAAAAATATTATTATGTAGTAATATCTTGACTACGCGTAATCTCGATGGATTTCTCCACAAAGTGACACGGGTCAAGAACATCAGAAACCTATAATCGAGTACAGATGACAATTTATTTCTATTTGAAAGGATTTTTTATTGGTGTTTTGTTTTAGTTAAATGTCGACAAAGAGCACAAAACGCAAGCTACTAAGAACCGGCAATATCTTGCATCAAAACGAAAAGTAGCAGAAGAAGAAATACTAAGGAAAAGGGACGAAGAAAGAGATGAGGCCATAAAAAGTGTGGAACGTATGGAAGTGGAGATTGCCCTATCACCTCCAGCTGTCGATGCTTCCCAGAATATTGATTTTGGGGGTACTCGTGACAGTGGTTGTCAAACCATGCACAAAGGGCCTATTGCGCATTTTCGAATAACTATTGACCACCTGTTGCACAATCAGAAATATCTGCATGTCTTCACCGGTTTGGAAACAGCTGAAAAATGTTTTTTAGTGTACAATTCGTTGGAAATAGACTTCTGCCCTGAAGTAGACTCCTTTAAGAATTGTAAGTTAAGTATACACGACCAATTCCTCATGGTGCTGATAAAATTTCGGTTGTACCAGACCAATACTATACTAGCATTTTATTTTAATATATCTGAGTCCTTGGTTAGTAAGTTACTGAGGGTTTGGATAAATTTTATGTATAGGGTTTGGTCACAGGTAAACTTGTGGCCAAGTAAGAGTCTAATAAAGTACCATATCCCCAAAGACTTTAAAAGAAAGTTTCCTGATACGCGAGTGATTTTAGATGGAATGGAAATTCCAATTCAAAGGGCCTCCAATTGCAATAAGCAAAGTGCTTCATTTTCAACTTATAAGAATAGGAACACTTTGAAAACTATTTTAGGTTGTAGCCCTTCTGGCATGATAACATATATTTCCAACACATATGGCGGAAGCGCCAGTGATCGCCAAATTATAGAAAGGAGCGACTTAATGTCGAAATGCGAGCCGGGTGACTCCGTGATGGCTGATAAGGGCTTTGATGTACAAGACGTCTTTGCCCCTTATGGCGTTACCGTAAACATACCAACTTTTATGACAGGAAAAAACCAATTGAGTGGGCTGACAGTGAAACGCGACCGAAAAATTGCATCCAAGAGGGTGCATATTGAAAGAGTAATTGGCCTCGTAAAAACATATAAAATTCTGAGAGGTCCACTAAATAGATTTGAGACAGAAATTGGTCATGAAATTATTTACATTTCTTGTATGCTTTGCAACTTCAGAAGTAACATTGTCAGCTCATTTGCTTGATGATAAGAGGTGTTAACAGGTGCTTACTTATTCTGGCTATATGTTCTGTTACAAAAGTTTACTCCTCTGTATTTGAAAGGTAAATCTTTCTCTTATGCTACTCATTCTTACATTGTCTATCTATTGTATTTTATTAATAATAGTATTACACCATTAACCTTTAACCATAAGAAGGGTGGTAATGTGCACCATGAGACAGATTCTTAAGCCTTATGGGAAGCCTTTCACCCAGACCATGTTCAATGGCCAGAAGTGGGTATTCCAGCTCTGCCCTTTGTCACAAAGCCAAAAACACCCACAAGTGGCTGCAGCTCAATGTGCCTCAGTTTATCAAGAAGTTTATCAAAAGAATGGCCCTCTAGTAGCTCAGACCTTAACACCCATTGGATTATGAGTTATGGTCAGTGATAATGATAGATATAGGTAATGGTCCTGATAACCTAAAAAAATTGGTCATTTTTTAGCAACCAAGTAAAATTAGGTAACTGCAACATTTGCGTCTAGGCCTACTTGGTGAAGCATGCAGAGCTTGATGAGTGACTTAGTGACAGTAACTATTGTGCTTGACCAAGTTTGAACTTGGTTGAAATGTAAATACAACATAATTACAAAGGCGTGATGAATCAGTAGAATCCGGGATGATAGGCCGTGGTTGTTCTGAAAGTGTACTTCCAGCGTACTTGCTGCTGAGCCTCCGAGATACAATCTTAGAAGTCTACGCAGTTCTACTGAAGATGTTGACGAAACGTTTGAAAGTACACTTTCAGAAGGACCACGGCCTATCATCCCAGATTCTACTGATTCATCACATTGGTTGAAATGGCTCAAAAATGACCAAGTGAAGGGTCACCAAGTACAAAAGGTGATGTTAATCTATGTAAATGGGACACGAAGCTTTTGGTTTAACAATACAATAACACAACAAATAACAACCAATTTCAAACCTAGTTACATCAACCAATGTTATCACATATTCACCAATTAAACTATATACCTACAACCAAGTACACTTTTATTTTTCTTCTTTAGTTATACGCACCTAATTACCTTTAAAACGACTTCGATTGCCAGGTGGTAGCGTGCTTGTACTTGTACTGTCTGTACATGCCATGCGGTCGGAGACGTGTCGTAACTCGACACAAGTACCTATTAGGTAACTTAGTGAGGCGACTGAAGAGGTTAATCGGATACATTCATTGAATTTGTATGCAATTAACCTTATTTAAAAATATAGTTAAATAGTGGCCATCACCGAGTTAGGATGTGTAAAATCTAGCCTATTAGGTTCAATGTTACCACTAGGTATCTGAACTAGGTAGTTCCCACCTAGTTTGCTTGGTAAGCTCTTATAGGTAGTCAGTACTTACTCAACTAGGTAAGCTGCTCATCCTAGGTACCTCTACTAGGTAGTTGGCACCTCCTGTACTAGGTTATCTGCCCTTACTAGGGTTCCCAGGTAGTCGGTAGGTACCTGTTCTTACTAAGTGCCTATCCGTGGTAGTCCTCACGTAGGCTACTTGGTTACTTTTTCAGAGGTTGGCAATGTAAACCTATGCTGGAATAGCCATGCCCACCTCGTCCTTACCCTCAGCACCCTCTTCACACATGCTGACGACGTAGAGGTAGTGACGAGTTTGATGGTCCAAACCAATCCAAATAGGGATGTTTCACCCAGCTCCAGAAGGCGCCTGCTACCTCGGGAGGGGGGAGTGTTAGCATCCAACTTCCCACTGTTAGAGACCCCCATACGGTTCCAATACAGCGCCAGTTACTTGTAGCGGGGCTGAAGCCGGATGGAAATCCCACCATCCAGTTGATGCTGGATGCTACTATAAACTCCCTCGGGGTTGTACGCGTTAGCAAGCAGGTCGTGAGGACGAGATCACCCAGGCTGGTGCTCCAATCTGTGCTAGGTGGTAAGGTGAATTAATAGCCGGCCACCAGTTGAATCCAGCAGACAAGAGCAGGTTCAAAGCTGCAGATAACTTGGTCGCGTGCACAGTGCCGGTAGGAAAACATGACTTGTCCTAGTCACCTCCGAACTAATCGTGTGACTTCACTGTGTTTCCCAAGTGGTTCGGAACCCACTATAAGCAGGAGGTCCACAGCCCTGTGGGCTGGCATAGGACAGTCAAGTCGCTCTATGGGTCCAAATTTTAGGCCTAACTCACTATTAACCCGACGAATACTGCTACTACTGTCTACTAAGGTGCATTAATGAATGTGTGGTATTATACATATACATGCAAGCCCATAAATGCATTAATAATAAACTATAGTATATGGCTTGGAAATACCCCTATCTCAGAGTCCAGATTAGAGTCTATACAAGAGCCTTCGCACTTACAGGCACCGAGCACGGAAACATACAATATATATTCATTAGAATTGTAGCTGTATATAGGTGATTCTATTGATAAGGTTGAAAGATAATCCTTAGGATTTGCATATTATTTTATTGATGCATAGTATAATCAGTAATTGATAACTTGCTTAAGTTGGCGCTGTCAGGGGGGGGGGGGGACTTTTGGCCGCATTTACAACACCTACAACACCACGCAAATTCCTGCACATCTTCCTTTAGCTGGTCGCCATACCGTCGTCTCGGCCCAAAGGTTGGGACATGCCACCCATACTGCATGTCCTGTTTTTTCTGCTGGCATACGGACGACGTGCCCCATCCACTCGAGCCTTCTTTTGTATGACGTCTGGCGAGCCACAGAGTTGGTGAAGTGGTGTTGGTGTGACAATGATGATAAGAATAACAATAATAAGCTTTTTCAAAGAGTTTACAAGAATTAAACACATGACATGGACGTACACTTGTTGGAACATTGTAACAGCAAAGGCTTTCACGAAATCGAAATGAAACGAACTTCCAAACGTTTCGCCAACATCTGCGGTCGACATCTTCAGTGGAACTGCGTAGACTTCTAAGATTGTATCTCGGAG
This sequence comes from Psococerastis gibbosa, assembly GCA_963971405.1. Lineage (NCBI taxonomy): Eukaryota > Metazoa > Arthropoda > Insecta > Psocodea > Psocidae > Psococerastis > Psococerastis gibbosa. The sequence goes on along the minus strand of OZ020491.1, from coordinate 12,339,584 downwards.
GCTCAGCAGCGACTGTGAGGGCAGGGGGATGTGCTCTGATTTTTATACTAAGCTACGGGGTGGTGGGGGAGTCATACTCACCCCTGTTTGGCTCCTTACTACTCTAATACTACCCCTTACTACCTCAACCTGATTTCCGGATGATGACACCAGTTTCTTTGCTATAGTCTTCTTTAAGGCTGGATACCGAATTCTATTGACCTTTAGTCCTTCTTCCTTTCTATTGAAGTTATGCGGTTGCTTTTAGATCTCTATAGCCTCTCTGTGTAACCGGGGGTGGTATGAAGAAGTTGTAGAAAGTACTGTAGCATCTTGGAACTGTATTATGTGACCGGTTTGTGTTGGAACAGGCTCAGCGATTGCAGACTTCTCCGACTGTAGAAGATGGCAGTTTCGTTTATGTTCATCAATCCTGGTTTTTAAGCTTCGTTTTGTAGTACCTATATAAACTTCTCCACACGAACACGGAATCCTGTAAGCACCTCGGGTCCCACCTATCCTTGGCTGATCTGTACAAACTATTTAATTTTCGCGTAGGCTTGTAAATAGTCTTCACATTGTGCGGTAAGAAGAGTTTACCTATACGATCTGAGACTCCTTTGATGAACGGAAGGCAGAGTAGGCCAGTAGTACTTGGGGGTGCGTCTTGCCGAGCGGACTTATTCATGCGGGGTCGGATGGCGCGGGCTATTTCTCGTGCGCTTTATCCATTCAATTGCAGTGTCGTGCCTAAGTGCTTCAGTTCTTGTTGCAGGAATGTTGGTTCGCAGATCCTATTGGCACGGTGGATGAGTGTCTTTATCATGGCTCGTTTTTGGCTCGGATGATGGTTAGAGTTCTTGTTCAAGTATCTATCCGTGTGGGTCGGTTTTCGATACACTACGTGGCCCTGAGTTCAGTCTTCTTTCCTCGTTACCAACACATCAAGAAAAGCCAACCGGCCATTGTTCTCCTGTTCCATCGTGAATTGGATGTTCGCATGAACCGAGTTTATATGATTCAGGAAATTCTCCAGGTTCTTTTGGCCATGACTCCATACCACGAAGGTGTCATCAACATACCGGAACCAACATTTCGGTTGTAGAGGGGCTGAGTTTAAAGCCGTATTTTCAAAGAACCCCCTTGTAGAAGCTAGCGAATACTGGACTGATTGGACTACCCATCGCGACTCCATCCAATTGTTCATAGAAGAACCAGTAGAATCCGGGCTGATGGGCCGTGGTCGAAGTAGGGAGCCAATCAGGAGCGAGGATAACCCCCCACCACCCCGCAGCTTAGTATAACTTTCAGAGCACATCCCCCTGCCCTCACAGTCGCTGCTGAGCCTCCGAGATACAATCTTAGAAGTCTACGCAGTTCCACTGAAGATGTCGACCGCAGGTGTTGACGAAACGTTTGGAAGTTCGTTTCATTTCGACCACGGCCCATCAGCCCGTATTCTACTGGTTCTTCATTATTGGAACATTGCTCATATTATGGCTTATTTAGCGTCAACTCAGAGAGAAATCTTCCAAGTAGACTAGGATCATGGACGAATGGGACTTCTACACATGGTAATGATTAAGAGGAGCTTTCAACAAGGAATGAGGGTACATTCATGTAAGCACCACATATTTATACTAACACTGTCAACACCTATTCTTCTTATGCCTCTTCTATAGAAGATTGGCGATCATCAATGCAGTTGTAGCCATGATGGTTATACTAGGGAATTATACTGCAGTGGATTTCCGCTACTTTCTTCATCCTCATGCCGTTGACAGTCATTGAATTCCACAGCGTTCGGGGCCAGTTTCCCAACCCCCGGACAAAGAGAGTCCAGCACAGAAAAGACTGTGTTTTTCGCTTATCCCGGCTCAAACTCGGTCCCCTATCTGTTTAGTCGCCATTACGCGCTTCCATCTTCACCACGAGGAGGTACAGAATAGGGATTTTCGCGTCTTCGCCTCTGAGACCATAAGGCATTCCTCAGAAGCTCAGCTACTTTGAAGACGCCATTGGCACATCTGACGGTCGTTTTCTGCTTACGTATAGCTAGGCAAGTAGAGATGGCGTTACCTACTGAACTGACATGCATTGGTGGTCCTGCCCATGTTTCTATATAACGCAATTATATTAATTTATTCCAAGACAATGCAGCTGATAATTACAATATGTTTTTGAATCATTGTCTGTAAAATTTTTGCTGTAATATTTCAGGCCGCAATTTATTTTGGAAAAATGTGAGGAATCTGTCCCGCATTCTTTTCACAACAACATCACACTTTGGCACTGATATCAGAACATGGTCCACTAACGTATAAACAAAGAAATGGCAAAAATCTCGGCCAGTCACATCCATCTGACACATAATTTGGAAGTAGTAGTCGTGACTGCTATCTAGAGTCAGAGAGCCATCAGCATCATACATTAAATAAGGCACGGTGACCGGGGTAATTCTCTTTCCTTTTGATGTAAACGGGCATTTCACCTCAAGGATTCCAGAGCCCCCAATTAAGCCATCAGGCGATGCGCCCACAAATGGCATAGTTGGATGGATGAAGAATCCACACTTCGTTACTGTAGTACCAGTTGCCACCTCATAGCAACGGATTGCCTCTTTCTCATATATTTGGCCATGGACGGTGTACTTTGATGTAAAGTAGGAGGGTGATACAATGGACTTAGCAATCCATGTATTTTTATCAGTTGACTTGAACACCGGTCCTGCTTTTGAGGCTGTAATACGGACCTCTCTTAGGCACCGCCACAGATTTGACTCACTTTGTTGCCTGGTTTTCTTCTCAAAATCACTGATTTGCTCCTTAGTAATCTAAAAGAAACAAGACATTATTATTTACAGTTTGATCCGCCCCATAGCTCGCTAACTTGTGCATTGTACGGGATATTTTTAATAATCATCTTAATAGATAATATTATAAACAATACTTGCTATCGATCGATAGAGGACATGATAAAGTACATCTAGCAACATAACCTTCAAACATAATACACATTAACAATTCAGAATTAATATTTGTTCCATCAACTTTACTGGCGAGGCGTAATAGTTCGCACAGTCAAAGTGAATTGTATATCAGTACCCTTCCATTGTTTTTTATAACAGCGGCAATTTTTTTGGGCATTGAAGAAACAAGATTACAGTACATCGCTGGTGCAATACCACTCCACACATCTGGGAGGGCCTTCATCAGTTCTTTCTATGTCTTCGGGCTCTTTTTGGTTAATGCCTTCTTCATGATGAGCCAAAGGCATATTCAATTGGTGACATGAAGAACCAGTAGAATCCGGGCTGATGAAATGAAAGCGAACTTCCAAGCGTTTCGTCAACATCTGCGGTCGACATCTTCAGTGGCGCTGCGTAGACTTCGAAGGCTGTACCTCGGTGGCTCCATAGCGATACGTTTTATTTCACCAAACCACTGTTAAGCAGTGTGCGAATTATTATATTGTATTAATTACTATACATACGAAATATCACTTTACCTTAAAAAGGTGCAGTTCATCAAGAAATTTCTCGGACCATTTTAGGGCGAAATAGTCGTGGTCCTCATCAACTGCACGCATGTTGGCAGGTTCCACCATCGCGCTTAGTCCCATTTTGCCATTTCTCGGGGAGAGCGCCGCATAATTGTTCAACCTGCTGTAAAATCTAGACGAGAAGCCGGGCTCAGTGACATCGTTGCCAACATCGTTTGGATTTCGGATCCCAAGGTTTTCAGCTTTCACTGGCGAAGAAGAATGGGTTTTTCTTGGGCGGTGAAATGATTGGATCTGGCTTGTACATGTCTGCTTTGTGATGACAGGTAAACCATTAACAGCATCACACAAACCCACTAGAGTCGCTGTTACGTGTTTGCAGTGGGCTGCTGGAGCACTTCCTACTGGGCATTCGCATTGGCAGATTGCGACTTCCCCGCAGTCTTGCAAGACTATATTAACCTAGAATTAAAATAAATTTGTAGATTCCTTATATGTAATTCTAACACATATCTTATACACATGGCTATTATAATATTGAATATGTCTTTGATTGAAATGCGGACTGCTGGCAACAGCGCATAGGATTTCATTTACAATTCTTCCTACAGTACCTACAATGCGCAAACTTTCGTTTTCATGTACATTTTGTAAGGACCCTATCTTTGGATGTAACATAAAATACCAACCATGTAAAAAAGGTCTCTGCTTCTGATAAATATGTTTCAGTTTTTGATTTACAGATCATATTGTACGGTGCATTCAATGAAGTAACCTGAGGATACCACAAATGACAAAACGGCTACACCTAGTTTATTAATAATAGGAAAGTGTTTCGTAATAACTAAATATACTGCCCGACCAGGAATGAATTTGTGAACAGTGTCAAATTTCTTTCAATTCTTAGTCGCAATTAAAGAAGTATACACTCCTGACTTGGCCTTGATTATGGGTCTGGTAGCTTAGCTCACCTCGTAAGAAACATATTTCTTCATTTGCGCCGATACATTGCTTTTTACATAGTTTCCACAGTGTTGCAAGAAGTTTAAGTGGCCGTTGCGGTACAAGTCTTGCGCCTTGGAGTCGATGACATTCTTCCCGTTGACTCTAAGGTAGCCCAACACTTTCATCACTGTCACTGAAGGTAACACCGTGCCAGAATGTACATCACTATAATTTATTTTGGGTGGAAGCCCTTGCAATTCCATTGCTGGATGACGGTCATCAGAGCAATGCCCGAAGTTCTTGTTCGAATGGTAGTAGAACAACCTTTCTATCAACTCTTCTTTTCTACCTGTTAATTTGGCATTAACCTTCTTTAACTCGTTTCTCAAATCCGCAACAGTTAACTCTCTATATTTCTCCATGATTTATATCAAAATATCACTTCAAAATAATATATAAATAAAAGATTTGAACAATATTATTAAGACATATGGAAAAATCAATGCTTTGAAGCAGAAGACAATGTTTTAGATATCATTGTTGCAGGTGCTGCCATCTGCCAAATGAACCTCATTATTTATTATCGTTATAAAGCCACTTTTACGTCAAATCACGATTGTCTTAAAAAATTAAACACATGAAATATTTGCATGAAATAAGAGAAAATCTTATTTTAACGAAACTAATATTATGTAAACTTAACAGTCAGTCACCTGACAGTTTGTTTCCTGTTTGAATGTGATAAAAAACTTTTGTGCAAATTCTAATTATTTATAACGTGATTTTAGATATTGAAGTAATAAATGTGAATTAAAATATTATTTTATTGATTAATGAGCTAAAAGTTATAATTTTGTCTCATTGCTTATAATATAAAATGTCAAAATGTACTGAACTTGATTGCAATCAGAATTTCGACACCGCATATGTTTAGCATACATGCGGATTTCCTCACTTCCTCAGACAAAAATGTCAAGTTTGGTAAACTCAAAAATAGATAACAGCTGGTTGTAGTGCATAGTGGAAAGATCTTGGATAATAATTAATAGTTGGAGAGGTGAGTTTTTAGATAAGTAAGATATCGCATTAATTATGCCGTTTCTTCTGATAGTGGAAGCTCCTTGAAGTCAGTAATCTTTGGATTGTTTGGCTGATTCCATCCACCAGCTCATCAGCTGATCACATCAACAAAGGAATGCTATTTGACGTGTTGTGTTTTGTTTGTATTATGGAAATGAGAGCTTATAAGTGAGCAATATAATTTTTAGAAATTTAAAAAATAGGTCTTGTTAAGCTACCACGCGGCTCAACAAGTTGAATGAAAATGCATTTAAAGTGGAATGTCCCATTGGCAAGATAATTTATATTTTAAGCAAGGCTTATTTTATTTGCATGCCTCTGACATGTTCCTACCATAAAATTTGCCATGCCTGCCAAAATTCGATATAAAATGGGCTTCGCCGACTTTTCAGAAATGGGGTTCATTTAAGCTAAAGCTAAATAAACGATACATAATCAAATTTCTTTATTTTATTAGGGGTAGCTTAACTAGACTTTTACCTTTGAAAATTCTCTTTGTGCAATTATATTTGTAAAATATGTTCCGCCAAAAATAACAGTTTGCAATATGGCTTCATTGATACAAAATTTAGAACAATACAGTTGTTGCGGCCCCTGCCACAACGGCAGGGGGCCCAACATACATAATCGTCTTTTCCCATACTCCATAGTCTGCAAACCACCCCAGCCGTTTGGGCCATCAGCAGGGCACCCTTTTCTCCCCGGTGGCCGGTACACGGACACACGGTACACAACTCATAAGTCGTACTAGTTACTGTCATAGTCTGTTGTGAGTGTGTGAGTGTTGTCTGTTAGTCACCCCATTGTGCTGGATCTCCAAGTCTCCAACGGGCAACGGTCTATAACCGACGTTATATATTTCATATACACCCCAAAGCCGGCCGCCATACCAAGTTGAATCCAGCGGACCAGAGCAGGACGCAGGTTCAAAGCTGCAGATAACTTGGTCGTGTGCACAGTGTCGGTAGGGAAACATGGTAGGACTTGTCCTGGTCACCTCCGAACTAATCGTGTGACTTCACTGTGTTTCCCAAGTGGTTCGGAATCCACTATAATCAGGAGGTCCACTGTCCTATGGGCTGGCGTAGGACAGTCAAGTCGGAGTCGCTCTATGGGCCCAAATATGAGGCCTAAGTCGTTATTAACCCGACGAACACTACTACTACTACTACTATACACCCCAAGGGCGGATTTTGCCTCCAAGTTAGGGGGGGGGGTGAGCGGGCAGGTTCAGTGGATTATAGTATTAAAAAACATTATTATTTTTAATTCCCTCTGTAAACCCATTGCAATCTAGTGTAAATTCATTTTATTGGGGGGGGGGGGGTCTGGACCCTCTGAGCCCCCCCCCTAAAATCCGCCCTAGATACACCAAGTTTAATATAATGCTCATTCTTAGTCTCTACTCTCTGCTGAACGGTTCAGCCTGAACCTCTGCCTAGATGTGTTGCCCATTTTTCCACCTATCCGTGTGAATATCCTACAACAGTACAATAACGTAGTAAGACTGCACGATTGCACTGAAGACGTTGAGCTGAGGATCCTATTGTTTTTGCAGGTAGGATAATATGGGATAATATATTATTTTATTATAAATTTTGTAACTATTGCACAATGCTAATTAACGCCCAATTTGGACGGAGATCACTGTTTTTCTATATAAGGCGCACCTTGGTTATCATTGTTGACGTATTTTCTGGTCATGGTTTATGGATAGGTATGCCCTTTCCTTCGATCATTTTTTTCTGCCGGTTTTTGACCATTGAGGAGATGTTGGCGAAAAGAAGACTGCAATGGTTTGGACACCTAAAGACTGCATGTCCGAAACATTGCTGTCTCCTGTGATGAAGTAGTAGAATCCGGGATGATCGGCCGTGGTCGGTCTGAAAGCGTACTTCCAAACATTTCGTCAACATCTGCGGTCGAAATCTTCAGTGGAATTGCCACCTGAGTGCCGCCCACTGCTTAGGCTTCTAGAGTCTGTAACTCAGAGGCTCATCAGTAACGGCAGCAGCAATTTTCTTGACGTCATCAGCCAGAAATCAGGTTGAGATAGCAGGAAGCCAATCAGGAGCAAGGAAGGCTTTGTGCACATCCTCTTACCCAAACAGTTGCTGCTGAGCCTCCGAGATACAACGCTATGCAGTTCCACTGAGTATGTCGACCGCAGATGTTGACGAAACGTTTTAAAAATTAATCCAACGTATTATTGAAATTCTATTGTAAAAAAATATAGTCGCTGTAAAGGTTAGAGTAATTGAATTTTGCTTCTGCTCATCCTCAAGAGATCCCCAGAAAATAGCCATAATTTATTTGACTTCATTTACTGCGCTACAGAGGTAAACAAACAGGGAAAACCATGTTTAATATGACCTAGCTTTCAACTTCCTTAGCTAATTTTACGGCCAGCACAATATATCTAGTTCAATGAATGAATTACCGGTCGGTAAAATGGTTCATACATCCTCCACCCTCCTTAATTTGGGATTGAATTTTATCTCCACAGTATGACATCGGATCATTGTTTAAAGCAGAGATTTCAAAATATCACCCATTGCTGGATATGGTGGAAGCCTTGCGAAAAATTTTGGTCTATATACAGTGTTGCTCATAATAATAGGGACACAGTGATTTTTCCTGAAATCTCCAAAATGGCAAGAGTTTTGGCCCTGATTGCTAGCAGTAAATAACATGGTAAGAAGTTTGATATGTTGTGTAAATTTCATCCCAATTGCCCAAGAACGTGAGAATCTAATGAAGGTTTTCAAAAATACGTCGGTCATAATAATAGGGACATTACCTTTACTTCTTTAATAAAATGCAGATAAATTAACAAATTACAATTTAATCATCAATACTTGGTAGATTGTCCCTTGTTATGAAGAACAGCATTGCATCTAGAGTTCATTGAAGTGTCCAAATTCTGGCAAACAGACACAAGGATGTTGTACCACGCTTTTTGAACTTCTTGCCAAAGGTGATCTTTGTTCTTGATTGTATCTTTAGCAATACTCCTCTTAAGTTCATTCCATAAGTTTTCTATCGGATTCAAGTCCGGTGATTGTGCTGGCCACTCCATAACAGATATTTTTTTCCCCGCGAACCAGTTCTTCACCAACTTCGATGAATGTTTTGGGTCATTATCTTGTTGGAATTCCCACAGCAGTGGCATGTTTTCTTCTACATAAGGAAGCATTTCATTTTCTAATATGTCCCGATAGATTTCCTTAGTCATAATGTCCCTGATGAGGTGAATAGGACCAACTCCGTTGAACGAGAAACAACCCCATACCTCCACCGAACTTAAAAGTCTTCCTGGTGTACTTAGGATTGAATGCGGCGTTAGTTGGCCGTCTCACGAACTGCTGGCCATCAGACCCAAAGAGATTTATCTTGGTTTCATCGCTCCATAGGACGTTCCTCCAATTGACCCGATGGCGGTGTATATGAGCAAACCTCAAGCGATCCTTTATGTTCTTTTTGGACAACAATGGCACCTTCCTGGGAATCCTGGATGGCAGTCCAGCTTCAAAAAGACGTCGTCGAATTGTACCGGGGCTGATTGACGCACCAACACCTTCATTTAGCGTTCTTGAGGAGGCGAATGGGTCGAGTTTGGATTCGCGGACAAGGAAACGGTCAAAATTTTCGGATGTCTTCCTAGGCCGACCTCTTTTTTTGACCGCAGTTTGTTCCTTTAAGGCGTTGGCCACCATTGTTTTTGATCGATCGACTAAATCAGCAATTTTTCTGATGCTAAACCCTTTCTTCCGCAAGCCGCAGATAATTCTTCTTTCATCATCGGAGCAATGTTTCATACGGCCCATTTTCTCAAAATATCTTGAGATTTTAAGTGGCAAGAGGCCTTGGGCAGATTTTTATATTTTCTTTGCTTTTGGCTTAAATAAAAACAAAAACTAGACTCGCGTCCTTATTATTATGACCAGCGAAAATTTAAAAAAATTCTTGAACGCTTTAAGTTCTTGATACTTTTTAACCAAACTCACACAAAATATTCAGATAACCAAGCCGTCCACTACTGCTGATTATAATTGTGGTATCTCATTGGGTTTAAAAAAAATTGAAAAATTCGAAGTGTCCCTATTATTATGAGCAACACTGTAAGTGTTTTGCCTTAAACCTGTTGACCGTAGATGCTGCACAAGTGCTTACTACGAGCTTGTTGTAGACCTTTTCCCTGACTGTGGGCACAGATTCAAAAAGTGCTTACCAGCCTTTTTCTGGCGGCTGTTGATTCGCCCCTCGTGTCTTGTCATATTGATGATGACAGCTGTATGAACTGCCTTGAATCTTGAATGTAAAACAAGCTGCTCTTAAAATAGATAAGCTTGGAAGGCAGTTGCAGATGAAAGACGTCGCATCAGTTCTACCCCATACGCCACTACGTACTGAGCAGTTGGGGTTAGGTCCATATCTGTTAAGTAAGATAACGGCAGGGTATTCTGAAGCAACCTGGTTAATTTTTTATGGTTGTACTACGGGTACTTCTGTTTCCCCTCATCTAAATCTGCTAAGTAAGCTAATGTCAAGGAATTCGGATCATACCTGATTAATTTGTCCGTGACTGTATCCTATTTCCTCGATGTCTAGAGTTATACTTTAGAAGAATATAATGGAATTTGAGCGTTTTGAAAGAGTTGAAAAATAACAGAAGACAATCAAGTAACAGCTGAAATAAATGCTGGAATGGTGGCTGGAAAGAAGTCCTCACTAATCTAAAAAGAGCTGAAGGTCTATAGTTCCATCGTAGTCAGTGGTCACGTATGGGTCAGAAACACGGGTGCTTACAAATACAAATGAAAAGGCCGAGTTTGGGAGAGAAAAATCCTGCGAAAAGTCAGGGACGCCGATGAATGGAGAATAAGAGCCAGAAGCCATTATTAACGACAGGGAGATTTAGATCGATGGGCCATGTCGAAGGAATGGATGGAACTAGAGTGCCTAAGAAGGTGTTGAACAGTGATTCAGAAGGCTGAAGGTCCACGAGGGACCGAGGAAGAGGTGGACAGCTTGACTTCGGCAACTGGCAGAGGAAGGTTACATCGATAGAGTGGCGAAACGACGAGGTTGCAGCGGCCTAGGTTCTTAACGGACTGTAGAGCGAGCTGGAGACGGTGATCCTCCTCCCTGTGTTTACTCGCTCCGTAGCCCGGGGCACAAAGGCAGATTCTACGCAGCAGATCTGCTGGGAGATGTGTCGCAATTCATTAGAGTAAATGGGTTGGTGCACTAAGGCAGATTCCATTTATTTAGATATTAGATACCACCTCGCACCTGCTGCGTTGAATCTGTCTTTGGGTCTACAGGACGGCAACAGTAGCAGGCGTAAAGAATTGTTTGTTTACATGGAAGGCCAGTGCTCCTGACACTTTGAGTCATATAAGTGATTCGCCGACCCCGTTAAAAAGTTCCCCTATGCTGAGCATTCGCTATAGTTGGTCTAACGGCGGTTAATGAATTAATTAGATCATTGCACTAGTATAGCTAGTTAATTGCTAATTGTAGAGGTGACAAACAGTGGGCGTGCATTCGGCAACTTCCCGTAAGTTGATATCTTTTATATTCTCCTCACGAAATCTCAAAATAAAATTGTGGTTTGACCTATGCCTCAGGATCTAAGCGCTGAGCTGAGCTACTTGTTTTCGTCATTGGGATCATTGGGGTATTATTAGAAATCATCATTATCAAATTTTTGATGTATTTATTATCCGGATTCCAAAAATAGTTTAATCTCTGTAATGTTTGCTTGATGACTAATGACATGTCATAAGCATGCGGTGACTAAAATATATACTGGAATAGTGACACGACATCCAGTGCTATAATTTCGGATATTGAGTAATGTCATCACCGGCTGTAGGCTACTAGGGGTTCACACCCAAATTGGCCTAATTTTCAGTTAATTCTCTGAGTTAGTGCAGCTCAGTTCATGTTGCAGTTTGAGTGAATAGTGACCGTTTATAATTTTCATATCCAAAATGTTTTTAAATCCTATACGTTTCAAAGCAGTTTTGCATTGCCACTTTAGCTATCGAGTAAATATTTAATTCATATTGCTATAATTGCTAGTTTTCTATAGGTACCTACTATTAATTAATATTTTACTATAGTTCACCAAGGATTATTTGAAGCGCCTAGGAGACAAGTGGTGCAAGTGACAAAAATAAACTACTTTCGAAAGGCGGTAATTGAGGCTGAAGTGTGAAACTCAATTGAAAGTGTACAGATATACCCATTTTCCATGTATTCTAGCATTGACATAATGACTGGTAGAGGTGTTCCTGTTGTCTTGTAAAATAAAGAACATGAGTAACAGCATATAGTCCACTTAACTCCAAATCGCAAAAAAAATATCACTGATTGACATATAGGAGCACGGAGTGGACTCCCCCCCCCCCCTGCAAATTTTAACCGTATGTTTCTTTGTTCTATAATTGCAATTCAATATAACTGAATGGTCCTCTCGAAGAATGTTTAAAATTCTTACTCTTAGATTCTGCGAGCGCCAACCATAGTTATTTTGCTTACAGGCTATGGGTGGGACAGTTAGCGCTGGTACGTCCAACGAGGAACTGATTGACAATTTGGTTGAGGCCCAGTATATAAAGAAGCCCGAGACGGAGCGAGCGTTTCGGTGCGTCGACAGGGGTCTCTACTTCCCGGAGAATGCCGAGATGTCCACGACGACGTTGCCTTACAGGGATGTCGCTTGGAAAATGGGCCACCTACACATATCCGCGCCTTGCATCTACAGTGAGGTATCTAACTTTTAAGCCTATAATAGGGGTATTAACTGAGTTTCGATTTCCCTAAGGGGAAGTAGGAATAGAACTCCAGTTTTTCTACGGTAGAAAAATAATGCCATATGGAAATGTATTTCAAAACATTCCCCACTTTCCCCAACTACTTGGTTGGGAAAACTGAGCTTGGAAAATCGAAAACGCCAAACGGCCATATTTGTTGTCTTGCATTTGAATTTTGGTTTTTATTTTTATTTAATTTAAAAAAAAACTGCTCTGCGACAGAAATTAATAGAAAAACAACTAAAGGAAACAAATGGCAAAAGGTGGACTACAGCAGATGTTCATAAGTTAATAGCCGAAGGCAAAGAAACTTTGGAAGTAAGTTAGGTTGGTTCGGTAAAAGTCGGAAACGTGGAGCTACACGTTTCCATGGCAATTATTTTTCTGGGTCGAAAAACTGGGGTTCTGTTCCTACTTTCCCTAAGGCGGGGATTCCATTGACCTCGTTTTGCAGAATGCACATGACGTTAAAGACTTATTAATGATGTCTGCTACCACGTCAACGTCATGTGCATTCTGCAAAACGAGGTCAATGGAATCCCCGCCTTAGGGAAATCGAAACGCTTTGAATACCCCTAATAAGCAGCCGTAGCCCCAGAGGTAAACAATAACTTATCTGGAAGAAACGATAAGGCTCATAACGGTTGACATCAAGTATAATGTCTGGAGTACCTGTATACTGTTCGCCCAGAAAAGTTTGCAAATGTCCATGAAAATATCCCTTAATGCTTTACCAAGTCGGGGACAAGCCCCGCCTCTCCATGTAAATTCCCTATGCTGCATTTTCAAATCAGATAGAACTACTTTGCATGTGTTTGTATACACAAAACTTACGGGGGTTCCATTCCAAATTTAATGCATTAAGGTCACAAGTGGACATTGCTTATTTTTTTTAGCTAAAATTGTCGATCTGTTGCACTTTTTACGAATTCACGACTCCAATGTCAAAATTAAAATTAAAATTTTCTGAATGTTAATTAACTGTCTTCAACTACTGTAGCAACGTTAGTGGAACGGTTTTAGGATCATCATAGAACAAAATCAAAGCAATATTTATTGTTATAAATATTATTAGTGATGCGTTTCTTGAATTTGAGAAATTTATAAAATTTTCATCTTACCATACTGTGTTATAAAATGGATCAACTTGAATGTAGACAGTTAATATCGATGTTAAGGGCATTCAGACCACAGAAAAGAGTGTTAAGTCTTACCAAAGGAAGCAGGCCTAGTAAAAGGAAGCAACTGAAGCAACATTTCCGCATGAACCGTTTGGTAAGGCAAGCAAATTCACTAGGAGGCATGAATGATGATCTTAAACCTTTGCGATCTATTTAAGGAAGTTGAAAGTTATATTTAAGATATATGTATATACAGAGTCTAGGAGTCCGTCGAGGTATAAAATCAACAAAAATATAAAGGAAAGAAGACGTCAAAAATACTACAATAATCTCGACGAATGTGATGAAAGTATGATAAGGAACCCCATAATTATGTATATTCATCCTAGGATGATTGCTGACTGTTAAGCTTGGACACCCTGCGACAAGAAATATTAGAGCTTGATGGTCGTTACCAAATGCCCAAGGAGAGCCTCCGCGTATTTATCACTAGGCGTCTTCATTTCAGGTAAAATAAAAAAAACAACCAGTCGGTTGAGGAGACTATTATAAATACACGCATCAGAAGTGCAGCAGAAACAAAGAAGTCACAATTTAAATGGTGTGCAGATTTAAGATATTTGACAAAATACAACGTCTTGGTCGAGTCGCCACGCACGCTTTCTTGGCGTTATAGGTATTTACAAGGAATCCGAAATGCCAGGTTTGAAGGAAATCGCATTGCATACCTTGACGAGACCCTTATTGGTGTGATACACAGAAACTCTATTCTGCAGCCTGAACGCTCTTAAGTTAACATTCTACTTTCAAGTTGATCCATTTTATAACACAGTATGGTAAGATGAAAATTTTATAAATTTCTCAAATTCAAGAAACGCATCACTAATAATATTTATAACAATAAATATTGCTTTGATTTTGTTCTATGATGATCCTAAAACCGTTCCACTAACGTTGCTACAGTAGTTGAAGACAATTAATTAACATTCAGAAAATTTTAATTTTAATTTTGACATTGGAGTCGTGAATTCGTAAAAAGTGCAACAGATCGACAATTTTAGCTAAAAAAAATAAGCAATGTCCACTTGTGACCTTAATGCATTAAATTTGGAATGGAACCCCCGTAAGTTTTGTGTATACAAACACATGCAAAGTAGTTCTATCTGATTTGAAAATGCAGCATAGGGAATTTACATGGAGAGGCGGGGCTTGTCCCCGACTTGGTAAAGCATTAAGGGATATTTTCATGGACATTTGCAAACTTTTCTGGGCGAACAGTAAGCATTATTTTTTGTTTTAGGTGATAGACAGCATTGATTTGAAGCATGGGCAGAGCTTCCTTAACATAGGCTCCGGTACGGGCTACCTCAGCACTGTGGCCGGCCTTTTATTGGGTATGCATGATTATTCATTTTATTTCTGATTAAGAGTCAATTGCGGAAACGCAATTGAACTATTTCATTATGTAGGATATTTTTGTGATAAAGTATTTTCTTTTTACTTGCTATAGGCCTACTGTGCCTGTATCTGTATGTCCATATCACAGATGTCGGCAGTATCTCTACCATTAGCCTTGATAATTCTTTATTTTTTTATCCTTCTAATATTATTTTTGACGTGACAACGTCTAATAAATCGATGAGCGCTGGCTGGAACACTGGGTGCATGTACGAAAAAGTGTTACACCGATGCGTGACTGACGCCGATAGGTGACACTCATGGATGACGCTCATTTTTGGGCAGATGTAGAAGGCCAATCTCAATTTAAATTATACCCATGTCTTCGTCTATTCTTCCTCTTTCAGGCATTCTATATTTGTTGTGATAGGGGAAAGGGTTCGACTTTGGGGGAGGAAACGTGAGGAGGTGCGCCCAAATTTTGCCGATTTTTCGGCCGCGTTTTTGGAGGTGTTAATCTCAATTTGAAAACTTCAAACTACTTTAGTTCTTTTCCACTCATTACTCATTACAGACATATATTCAGTTTTACTATCCGTCTCTTTGTTCAGGCTCAGGTGAGTTGGTAAGCCATCCGTGTTTCGGCAGAAAACAGGTTGAATGAGTACTTTTCCCATTATATGCATAGAGTAAAAAACTTCCACAGCCAGCAATTTTCAACCGAAAGGAATTTTTAATTATAATATAAGTTATAATCTATTTAAAAAATTCAAACTATGTGAAGTTTTTTCTTGAACTGACTCTAAATCTCCTGAAGCATCCGACTAGCTAAGGATAGGTCATTCTGCTAATTAATAAGAAATATCGTAGGTATACATGGTTGTACTTTATATTATTCACATATAGCGGACTTACTCTATAAGTAGGAATATCACGCTCTTGTGCAAGTTTGGTAACTCAACTGGATTGGCAGTGTAGAGGTCCCTGGTAACCGTCGAAAGGAGCGCGCGGGGCAGTGGCCCGATGCGCTCAGCTCTGAGTACTGGATCAGCATGATTTGGGGGGGGGGGGGGCCTCGCTCACCACCCCATTACTACGTTTACATGCAGTTCATTATTGGAGTTCACTCACGCTTATATTGGATAATCACTTTACACTTTCACAATTTGGAGTACTTCTAAATAAGTGACTTTGGCGAGTCAAGAATCAAATACATAATATGTCAAGAAAATAAAAGAACGTTTATGGTAAAAGTTGGATGAGACTGGACGCAGTAACTGTCAGTCGCTGCCTTTTTATCACCTCCGGATGACCGTTAGAGATTAATCAGACTGTACACCGTAAGAAGCCGGTCTCACCCATGTATAAGCATAGGCGGCCTTGACATCTACGGTAGACAGCCTGAAGTTCTGCCTGCATCAACCGACACCCGAAGTGATGCGACAAAATGCACAAGCCAGATCATGTTTGCAGACCTTGCCAAGGTTTGCAAACCGACCCGGAAAAAACCTACTGTGACAGATACTGACGTCACAACTACTTAATGGGTTTTCCACATTTCTTTCTCTTTCCAGCCATATATTATTAAAGTAAGATTTAGTAATTTAGGCGTTGTCACGTTAAACTATCGTCCGTAAACCGACTTACAGACAACCAATTTTTCTTTATTTTTTTAGGTATCAACGGCGTCAACCATGGTGTTGAATTGTACCAAGATGTGGTCGATTTTGCGCGCGAACGACTTAATCGATATATGAACAAGGAAGGCATAACTGACGAATTTGAGTTTTGTCCGCCGAAGTTCACGTGTGGCAATGGACTTCTGTTGCCTGCGGACTGGCCAAAATACGATAGAATTTACTGTGGTGCAGCCTGTGATAAAGGCGACGCACTTGAATATTTTAAAAGACTATTGAAGGTATATATATTTTTTTCTTGCTGTAAATTAACGAACTTCGACCTTGGGTTTCCTGTAGCCTGATCGAGGCGATTATAATACCGGGGTTAAATAAATACCCTAGGATTATAACAAACAAATTTTGAATAGCACTTTCCATTATAAAATTATCTTGTTTACATTTTATTACCAGGGGATTAAATAAATACCGGTATTATAATCGCCTCGATCACACTGCAGGTCTAGTTCTCCGCCAACTGCACTATTCCTGATCATACATCTACCAGTGGCGGATCGTGCATGTAAGGCGGGCAATGCCGCATTACACTCAACAAATCCTTAGAATGTATTAAGAGCTTCGCTGAAATCTATAGGAAGCCGCGAGCAAATAAGATTGTATGATGTTATCAACGCAGTCTAAGAAAATTAAGAATCCCGTCACGTTAGAATTCAAATGTTTTCATTTTTGTTTTCATATGTTCACTTTTTAAGAAAATATAACATACTATCTATAAAATGATGCGTGTTTTGTTTTCAAATTTTAATTTTGTAAGGAGATAGAACATGCTCGTATATATAAAATGATCCGTGTTTCTTCTTTTTAAACTGAAATATTTGCAAGCATTACACTAGCTATTATCCCACGCTCCGCCACTGACATCTACATTATACATATATTTCTATTTATAGGTTGGAGGGATACTCATCATTCCCGTAGACAGTGAGCTGATGCTTCTTTCTAGAACTGACGAAACAGAATTCACGTCGAGGGTGCTCCTTCCTGTCACATTCGCTTCGCTTATACCTGCTGTTGAGCCATTTCTGGGCCAACCAGTGCTTCGTAAGTTGCTTTTGTTGTAAGGCGGCTATTCCACCGACTAATTTGCTTCACTAATCGTGGTGCCGACGTGGTAGCAGACATAATTAATAAGTCTCTGCCATATTTTAAGGAGACTATTATGTAGATACTTAACTTATCTATTATAAATTAAGTTATAATATGGTAGAGACTTATTAATGATGTCTGCTACCACGTCGGCACCACGATTAGTGAAGCAAATTAGTCAGTGGAATAGCCGCCTAATATGATGCAGTCTTCTGAAGGCACCACCATACTGCCATAGACAACTTAGCTAAGGTTTGCTAATTGCGAAGATGCCCGCAATGGGAGTTTAATGTGTGTGGACGGTTGGTAACGGCCAACTGGTCCCCCGAGATTAGTGGGGTCGCGTTCTGTACCACGTAGACGATTGACTAAAAAAAATCCCTTTCGGCCCTGGCCGATCAGGCTGCAGGAGTAGGGATATTCCGGATCCTGCTTATCCTCTACGCTACCTGGCTACCTACGCTATGTATGTAATAAAAAATAAAGAATACTTCATTATTTTCCCAACCACAACATCAACACACAAAACACTCTTGTGTTCCAAACAATGACGACTATGAACCATAGAAATACATTAACTGGAGCGGTGGGAGCCATAATATGCCTTACGAGGCACTCGTTAACCATAAGCCAACTATCAGAGATAAGTACCAACGCAAAAAATATCGAAGTCTTACACATTGCAACATAGAAGAACGGATACCTGGACCCGGTCAAAAACTCTGTACTTAGCTTGTGCAGGCTACACATATCACTGGGTTTCCCCGCCAAAGTTGCGTACTTCTCTTGTGCAGGCTACACTAGCAGCCATATTGATAACGGTCTAAGGCCCCGGGATGCTATGAACTTTTACTTATTAAATTATTTTTACTTTGACTGGACGTCATCTTGAAATCGTTGATTTGTCGTAAAAAGTGTTGATAACCATTATCGTAGATAATAATACGGGCTTTCAGTCAAATTTTAATTCATTCCTCTGCGACCAATATTAACTGACATATGAATTATATAAGGTTTCAATCGGGCGCCATCCTGTAACTAAATAGTCGATCTAGCTGGTTAATGAACTCGATCAAGACATTTGTGTGACCTAAATTTTTGTGCCAAGTTTCATCAAAATGAGATAGTATTTACGGAAGTTAGAGTGTTTCCTAAAATCGGTATACAACATTTTGAACGGAGGATGGTTTTAGGCTCAGGGGGTCACGAAATGAAAAGTTGTGCAGAAATTTTCCGAAAGTCGAACATTGGTCGCCATCTCAATAGGTAGATGACTCTCCCTAAAATACCATCCCTCCAATAATTATGTAAATGTTCTTTTTCAACTTGTTTGCAGCTACAACTACCCCTCTCGAACTTGCCGATTTATGTCGATTCACAGTACGCGCCATACTAAGGAAAACAATATACCGAGAGCACCCGGAAATTGTAGACTGTGTGGCGAAGCGCGAATATAAGAAACGGATGCGACAGAAACGGAAAACCCACAGTGACCTTTCCGATGAAGAAGCTTGGGAGAATTTCCGTTTGAGGCACATGGCTCGGCGGAAACTCGATTCCGGCATTGCGGATTGCGGGAGCACCGACAGCGACGAGGACGGCGATGAAGTTGGAGATGAATGGGGGCCGTGTTACTGGGACTATGAGAGCGGTTCTGACGAAGAGGAATCCGCGCAACCCGAACAACTCCCATTTGGCGTGTATATGAAGCAGAAAATCAAGAATCTGGAGCTGCCCAAGTCATTGCTCAAGTACTTAAATTTGGGCCATGATGTATAGGAGCATTCATTGTTTTTTTTATGACTTTAGGTAATGATCTAGTTGTAAACGTCAATATTTTAGATTTAGTTTATTACTTAATAGTCCATTTATGCATAAGGATTTTTAATGCGACTGTAACGTAAGCTTGTTGTTTTGCATGTGTTTAAATACGGCAAAGCACTTTCGTCTTAAGGGAGAGATTTCAAAATATTTTGAAACAAAGAATGAGCTAGACAATTTAACGAAATGGACACTTACGACCATATAGAATTATCTGCTGTAATTGGGTTGTCAACTTCAATTCTATTGCCCATGATTAATTTATGGAAAATCCTCTGATCTGCTCTGATTATTGATTGATTGGCTTGTGTGGAGCTTTGTTTGCTGCCGGAAGTAATTTTTGAATTTGCAACAATTTAATTTTTAATCTACATGCAAAATGTAGGCTAATAGTACAATAACAGTAATTCATTTTAAAGATTAATAGTTTAAAATTCAAATAATCAACAAAGCCGATTGTTATTTCGTCAAAAATGAATGAAATAAAATAACAAGTGATAGGCTACGATATTCCTCTTTCCATAAGTTAATCATGGACGTTATTTTTGGGAATTGACAACTAAATCAGAAGAGGGCATTTTGCCACATTGTTTTTTTTCTATTTGCAAGTTGTCCATAAATTAATTCCTCATTCTACAACGATACGAAAATGGTCCGATTAAAAATTTACAAGATAAAAACATTCGCAGTAAATTTATATTTTCTCATTACATAAAAAAAAGCCCGATCAATTGCATAAAATAGATTTTATAGAATTTCAGAAATCAGTCGTGCAAATAGACTGCTTTTTGAGAACGCTTCATTTTTATTTATTTTTTATCTCACCACATTCATATCTTAGCAGCTGGGGGACGAGAAATTTATTAATTTCGTCAAAAATATATGGCCATTGTTTTTTTACTTAACATTTTGAAATCACTCCCTTAGAGGTAGTATGTATTGTAACAACGTGGCGAAACAGCAACCTTGCGTTTTTTGACGCTCTAAAATCGCTGGATGCATAATGAGATATTGGTTTCGAAGAAGGACTACATTTCCCTAGATTAGTTTCGCCAATTGTTTAATGTTTAGAATTGTGACCTGACTAATGATTCTAAATTTGCAAATGTTGAATCGGAATTTATTTAAAAGAGCTATTAACCGAGACATTCAATGATATGGCAAACTGTATAACCCGTGACACGATTATTAATTTTAATTCAAACCTTATTCAATGTTAATTTAAGTCTTCCCTAATGGACACCTTTCGAATAGAAATCAGAAATTACAATCTTTTGATTGGTTGGTCCCGTGACAGGATTGGCTGGGTGCAGCGTCTATGCATTTATATGGGAACGTTCGTTATTCATTCGTCTTGTAAAAGACATTATTTGCATTGACGGCAATTCCACCGGCCTAAATACTTCATTTGTGATTTTTTGTTTGTTTTGTTTTAAGGAGACTATTATATAGATACTTAACTTATCTGTTATAAATTAAGTTCCAATATGGTAGAGACTTATTAGTGATGTCTGCTACCATATTATAACTTAATTTATAATAGATAAGTTAAGTGTCTACATAATAGTCTCCTGAAGACAAAACAAACAAAAAATGTCAAATCACAAATGAAGTAAAATCGCCGGTGGAATTGCCGCCATTGGAAAAAGTACGAAATGTTTGAAGGTTGGGGCGGGTTATTCTTTGCCACTAAGGCGGCTATTCCACCGGCAAATCTGCTTCACTAAAATTCCCTTGTGTTTTGAGATTTTTTGTTTGTTTTATTTTAAGGAGACTATTATGTAGATACTTATCTATCTATACTTAACTTATCTATTATAAACTAAGTTATAATATTATTAATGATGTCTGCTACCATATTATAATTTAACAAATAATAGATAAGTTAAGTATCTACATAATAGTCTCCTTAAAATAAAACAAACAAAAAATCTCAAAACACAAGTGAATTTTAGTGAAGCAAATTTGCCGGTGGAATATCCGCCCTAACACAGATGTTCCACGCAGTCACAAGTGAAGTTCTTATATAGTCCATCCATCCATTTTACAGGGTGCGTCCTTGTTCCACGCTCTGAACTAATAATGGGATTGTCAATATGAGCGCATCCTGTGACCGTAAAATAGATGAATGTACTATAAGCACCCTGTCGATATGTTCCTAGTAAGCACTTTGATCTTAGAATTGTTTAAACTGATTTCAAAGCTTCATCATACATTTGCTGACTGACTTAGCACTTTTCGGTAGTATTGGTTGTATTTTCTGCATACATAGTTACACGTCATATTAATGTCAAATATAGCCCTCCATTTCAGTCAAAGTAAAATTTCCTTTTAAATATCTATCATTTGATGTGCATTATGGTGCAGTCACTAACACGGATCGGCCACAATATTATGGAACTTGATTTGAAAAAAAACGGTCACTAAGGATGTCAAGCCGCAAAACTGTGGCCAATAGGTGTGTCTGATACTATGAATAAAAATGAAGAGGAATATTTCTTTTACTTTATGACGTCTCATTCATGACTCAACAATTGAAATTATACGAAAATTTCATTCACAAAAAATAACTTGGGTGGTAGGAAGTAGTGGTTTTGGGCTATATAAATTTTCAATGAATTAACATTGCTTTTGTGAATTAAATACGCACAAATGCTTAAAATAGAAATAAGTTTCATGTAATAAAATTGTCGGCGCATAAAGGATAATAAATGTTGGGATGGTGTGTGTCCTACTAGGTATAATATGTGAGAATGTTAGTTATTAGGATAAGTCCGTTCATCGCTTTGTGTAAAATGACACCAGAGTTAAGTATGAGCCGTAAGATGAGGACATTAAATTTCATACAGTAAACCATTCTTAAATTTAATTATTTGATGAATTACCTTTCAATTTTTAACTATCCTACTTAGAGGCAGTACCAAGTAACAAGACGTATAGCCAAACCAAAATTGTTTCAACGTACCGGGGAGAATGTGCGGTGACCAAAAAACTCTGACTTTTTATTAATTATAAATTTATCAAAAAATTAATGCGCTTAAGTTGTAGGTACATAACTATTTTATGTGGAGTTTTTAATTTTTGGCAAGATGACTTTTTCATTTCACTATTTTCTATGTCCAACTTTAGTTTTACAACCAACGGCCATACCAAGTTGAATCCACGAGAACAGAGCTTGTTCCAAGCTCGGTGGTGTGGACAGCGCTGGCAGGGAAACATGGTGGGACATGATAACGCGCTGAGACTACTAGTAAACTACAAGTACGTGTCGAGCACTGGTCACCTCCGAATTAATCGTGACTTGACTATGTTTCCCATGTGGTTCGGAAACCACTATAATCAGGAGGGTCCGCCCTGTCAGTGAACTGGCCTTCTCCTTAAGGTGAAGTTGTCTGCCCTTAGGGGGCCTCAAGTTAAAAAACAGACTCACTCCGCCCGCCAGGCTGACAGGGTTGCTTAAAAAAGAATTGCTGAAAGCAGGCGTTGGAAAACAAACAAATTTCACAAAAAAGTCATCTCACGAGAAAAATTAAAAACCCCATATTTAAATGTATAAAATAATTATCTACAACTCAGACGCATAACATTTTTCATAGTAAATAAAATTAGCAAAAAATAAATAAAACATCAGTGAGTGAGCAATTCCTCCTAACACCGAGCCGTTTGTTACATAAATAGAAAAATCTCCTTAAATATTATCGCTGGGTATTACGTCGACACTTCCAAAGTTTTAAGAAAGTGCAAGGTTATCTTACATAAATGCACTTGTATTAGCATCGACACAAGGCGCAGAGCGAGAAGGAATTTCAATGGGTGTACGGAATAGCAGCTGCTAATGAGATTCCGAGAACCAATCTTTTAAGCCTAGATGGTACCACTGAAGATGTCGACCGCAGATGATGACGTAACGTTTGAAAGTGATCTTTCAGATCGTGAAAGCATTTGTAAATATAATTAAAGCCTGTCCATCAGTTTTTACTCAAGATTACATATACAGTATATTTAATGCAAGTGTGTATTAGAAATATCCATTTAACACTGATATACTGAAAATTATCACATTCACTCGCAAGGTCACTATCGTTTTTTGAACCCGTACTTTTTCCGTTCATAAAACAGATCTGTCTTTGAACTACCCAGGTTCACAATCTTCGGACAGCCATCTCTGTCTTTTTCCTGGACTGTGCACTCTTTGCAGTAGTAAGCGTCGGATACGCCCGGACCTCCGCAAATCACACACCGCCCCTGAAATGATCCGTAGTTGCATTCGTCGCAGATACGTACCAATGTGCATGGTCTGACGTACGAGTCACAAATGACACATTTGCCATCACACTTCTCGCACAAGCGACCAATAGCTGAAAAAAAACACATATATATAACAAAGATACCTAATGCATGCATGGTGATCCGTTGGTACCAATACAAGTAGATTCCCACACTATGAGCTCATTAGTAAGACTACCCAAGCGAAAGGCATGGAATGACGAACTGTAAGCAAACTTATGTTTTGCCCAAGATTTTGATTCTATCTTTGGTAAAGGTTAAGTTAAGCTACCCGGTGGTACAAAAAGTCGGATGAAAATGCACATAAAGTGGAAGGCAAACATCCCATTGGCATGTTAATTTATATATTAAAGAAGTATTGTTTCATTTCTTTTTTCAACACAGAGTTAATGGCATACAAACAATTTTATGAATGCCGATTGGCCTCTTCAGTCGCCTCAATGAGTAAATTAATACTAGTGCAGAGTTACGACAGGTTTCCGATTCTAGCACAAGTACTACCACGTTGCCACCGAATACGACGCTTCATGCATGACGTGTTCCTTCCATGGTGGCATACCATGGTCTGTTTCATACCCGGATAAATTATGGTATACTGGCATGGGGGCACTCTGCAGGAGTAAGCAATGTACTATTACTACAAAAACGAGCTATCCGCATTGTCACAAAAAGTTCGTATCTTGCTCACTGTAGACCCCTTTTTAGCCGCTAGAGTCCTCACTGTTCATGGCCAGTATGTCTTTAATTGTCTAATGGCCGTAAAGATGAATCCTGGATTGCCAGCTCGGAGTACAGTGCACTCCTATAATACCCGATCGGCAAAAGGGTTTGATATGCCTAGGTGTCGCCTAAACAAGTCGAGGGATTCTTATCCGATAATTGCACACCGGCTTTACAATAAGCTACCATTTTTAGTAAGTCAGTTGGATCCAACTTGTTTCAGAACATACATTAAGAGCAGACTTAATGACACCTCACTATATAATTTGGATGAGTACGACCCCAGGAGCTGGACTATCTAAGTACCTCCTCCTTCTTTCGTACAAAACCCTCTCGGGTGGCTATTTTTGTTTGACACGGTCGATCCGGCTCTGGCTGGTCAGGGACTCTAATTTTTGTATTGTATTGCATAGAAATTGTCATAAGCTATAATTAGCTATGCCTGGCAATTCAAAAATACGACATAAAATGGGCTGTAAGTAAATACCCTATCTCTAATATTTACGTTCTCACCAATTGGTAAGCAGCTTCTGTAATCAGCCGTATTTGCAAGCTATGTTTAAAGTTATACTGAACACATGGCAAAGAATTTTAACCAATCAATCAATCTTTGTCCATGACCCACCAAGGTGGGATAGACGGCGTCCAAAACTTAGAACTCTACTACGATTTTAGACAATGTCCAATATGTACTTCAAACAGTTACCAGGTACCTGTGCGGCAATTGAATGTAAAACCAGGTGTATGTATCGTAGAGCATTTTGGCGTTGCCTAACGAAATTCAATATATATGTAAATGCAAAGCTTTCAGAAATGCTCTTCGAAAACAAATGTTGGATACTTGTCCGTACTCTGTAGGAGAATTTTTTGAGAGGAAAGCCTGGCTAAAATACTAATAATACTAACCAATTAATTGTGTTCTTTTTTGTTTGCTTGTTTGTTTATGTTAGGCACATCCTACTTGACGAAGCCTAAAACTGGGATTATTCGCCTATATCTCAGTTAACAATGACAAACCTGTTTTGAACTTGAACTTTAAAACCCTTCCCTAACATACAAATACCTGAAGTAATATACATACGCTAATTTTCCTCCAAAACCGCTAACACAGTAATTTGTACTGAACCGCTCTTTGTTTCTCAGGAATGGGAATAAAAATACTTTAGTAAGGAGAAGCAGTAATTACTCACCAACTCCGGGTTGTTTTCTGCAGAAAATTAAATCAGGATGATGTTTAGCCATGACTATTGAAGCTTAATTACAAGAAATTGTGGAAAACGAGCCAAAATTGACTAAAAGTTCCAAAATGCAACGCAAAAGCCTTAGTTCTTACACAATCAATCACACATAAACAAAACAAACTTCGACTTCCTCCACAGACCACAACCACTGAACCACGTTTCTTGGCTGATACCACGAAATTGTCGCAGTTTTCCAACTTTCAAAATGGCGAATCTAATGATATGCTGCTCTCAAAGAACTTCTAATATTGCCAATCGAAATTAGCCATGCGACATCTGTTGGATTACACTCGTAGCTAGCCCAAGAAGGACCCTCCATTGCCGCCATTATTAATTTCCATGGTAAATATTAAAGAATGGTTAGAACAAAAAGAAACTGTACTAATTGTTGCGTTTTTAGTTGCAATTCAGCCCATTACAATAGTCCGGGGGCTTCGTTCCATGAATTCCCTAAGGTGAATAGCCACAATGTGGTAATAGAAAATAAATTTGGGGTGAAAGAGAAAATTGATGCTAACAAGGCATGGCATCACATTTTGAAAATGGGGAAAACTGCTTCCGTGCATATGAAGGTGTGTTCTAAGCATTTTACTGAAAGCGATTTTTTTAATCATGGTAAGTAAATTCATTAACTAAATTGTGCATGTCAAATAGAATATCAATGTTTATTAGAGCCCAAATAACCCTAGAAATTATAGCAATTCAGCCGTACTCCCTGGCATCCTGTGCAATGTTCATGGTTACACTAACTTATATCTGTTTGTTGGGGCTGCTTTGGGTTCTAAAATTATTTTTGATGACGCTGGTTATATATAGTATAACTCATTTGACATTAGGCATTAAAAGTGCGCAATGGGCTACTTAACAACTTTTGGAAGCAAAATGTATTTCAATAATAATGGACCTTGTATTCATCACCTAGAAATGTCATTGCCAATATGTTCTCATTACTATTAATAAATTGCTGCAAACTATTGTCGGAGGACCGTACTAATAGTATTATGCAGTGAACTTGCTTGAGTGGCTTTTCTGCTACCTACGTAAACTTGATCGACTGGTGTCTTTTCATGGCATACATGGTTTGTTACATACCCATATTAATTACGGTAATGTGGCATGGGGTCACTCTGTCAGGAGTAAGCAGGGTAACCTGCTATTACTACAGAAAAGAACTATCCACATTGTTACAATAATTAATTAAGGGACTTAGTATTGTGTTGTATATTGTATTATTCAATTAGCTAGTAGTGGTTGTATGTAAAGTAGTATTGAGTGGTAGTAAATACACCAAACTATCTTCTTCTAGTCACTTCATCCTCTCGAACTTCTTCCGTACCTACCCGATAGTTTCCATTGTTGTTGTTGAAACTCAGAAGCGCCGCGCGCTTATTCAGAATCTCCAACTTCAGATCACTGATTGTCTATTGCCTTTGGTGCTGCATTCTTTCGTTCTTACGACAACTTCTGAAATTTTTCTCACTTTTTAGATCTTTAATAGTTCGATCCACACGGTAGTAGTTTGACAACCCTTCTAGGTAAATACTTTTGTGCCCAACACTGTAGTAGTTTGACAGCCCTTCTAGGTAAATACTTTTGTGTCCACGTCCTGGTTATGTTTTGCTCTTTATTTTTATTTTTAGGCGGACCCGTTCAACGCCGAAGATTAAAAAAAGGAGTAGTGCCTTCAGTTAACTTGCCTGTTGCCTCCCACGATCCAAAAAGTCCAAGGAAGACCAGGAAAGCTCAACTGGCATCTCAACGAATTTTAAGAAAGGCACGAAGGCATATGCACACCTGTTCTGTGCCTATTGAAGAAATCGCTGAACAGAACCCCACGCCCGATGATTTGGTTGCTGCCAACGCACTATTAAATTTGTTTGCACCAGTTGAAGGTACGATTAATTTATTGACTCTCGTACAATTTTGCAAAGTTTAGGTCTACCAACAGGCGCAAGTGAGTTACGAAGTAAAGCCGGTGAATTAGCTACAGTACATGAACTAAGAGAGGATAGACAATATATACAAATACAAATAGAAATACAAGTATTAAAGTCCTTGACCAGGGTGTTTCAGGGTAACAGCGACAATCCTCTAGTAGTGGAGTGCCGTAAGCTTCATACCTCGGAATCCAGGGACAGTCCATGAATATTTATAAAAAATTTGAAAATGTGTTGTTAGTGGACATAGAGAAATTTAAAAAAAATTTGCCCGCTCTCAATTTAGAGCTACAGGGTGTGGCAGCATAACTTCCTGCTTTGTAATGCGCGCCATTCGGTCGGTGGATGTCGTAGCGAAGTGTTTATGGTCTCGTTCGAGAGGTGGGACTGTACACTTTTGTCTTATGCGTACATATTTCTGAAGATTAAAACATTTAGATCACGTCCCCCATTCTCGATACATTGAGTATAAGTGGCGCGCCGTAATTCAAAAAAATTGAAAGCCTCGGAATTCAGGGCCAGTCAATGAATATTTATAAAAACTTTGAAAATGTGTTTTCATTAGAATATAGAAAAATGTTTAAAAATGTTTTTTGCCCGTTCTCAATTTTTAAATACAGGGTGCGACAAAACAACTTCCTGTTTTGTAATGCGCGTCATTCGGTCGGTTTTTGTCGTAACAGAGTGTTTGTGGTCCCGTTCGAGAGGCGGGACTATAAACTTCTGTCTTACATAGTTTTGATTATCAAAACATTATGATCACGTCAAATACTTTTGTAAAATTATTATTGTATTTATAAGATTTTTCTTTTGCAGATTTCATAGCGTTCTGCGGACATTTTATTACACCATGTCTCCATACTAATCTTAGTTTTTTTTTTATTTACTAGAGACAAGTTCCGAGCATGCTGCACAAACTCCAATGGAGGGAGGGTTAGAAGACAAAGGTGTTCAAGTCACGAGTGGCAATATTTATGTACCGTTCTCGTGGAAGTTGAAGACAGAGGCGAAATTGAATTCCCTTACGGGTCTCCCAACCTTCCGGATACTTGATTTTATTGTCGACCTGGTGAAAACCATTGTCGTCGACAAACGAATTCATAGGCTTACTTTGAAGGACAGGGTCATTTTGACATTCATGAAGCTGAAACTGAATATTAGTTATGCAGTTCTCAGCATTCTGTTTGGCAATCTGACCCCAACGTCTTGTAGGTCTGAATTCAAGAAGATGGTGGTCGCTTTAAGCGTAGTGCTGAAGCCTGCAATACCTTGGCCTTCTAGAGAGGAAATATCTCGAAACCTACCAAAATGCTTTCGTAATTTCCCCTTGGCTCGTGTAGTTTTAGATTGCACGGAAGTTGCGATCCAAAAGCCTAAATGTCTCCCTTGTCGCCTTAAGCTTTATTCTCATTATAAAGGTACTCTCACTCTAAAATGGATGACTGGTATTTCGCCAGGCGGTTTAATTACCTTCTTGAGCAAAGCTTACGGGGGTAGAGCTTCTGACAGCACCATCTTCCTTCAGAGTGGGATACTCGATATACTGGAAAAAAATGACTGTATTATGGTGGACAAAGGGTTTCTTGTAGATGTCCCATGTTTTGATAAGGGTATTGACATAATTAGGCCTACCTTCTTACGCGGAAAAGTTAAATTTAGTAAAGAGGAGGCGTTAGACAATAGAGATATTTCCAGGGCCAGGGTTCATGTGGAAAGGGCTAATGCGCGCATAAAGTCCATGAACTTTTTTTCACAAAAATTTGAATGGTCACAACTGTCTATTGCTGATAATGCTTTCACTGTTGTCTGTGGCTTAGTGAATTTAACGTCACCTCTCCTTGCTGACGATAAATTTTAGGATTACATCTGTATGTTTCTTTTCAATGGTTAACATGAAAAAAAGTCTTTATAGTCTTATTGTTCGCCATTTGTATTGCAATAAAGTCGTTCATTCATTCATTCAATTCATTCAATTACCACTGAATTAGAAAGGTAATTAAACAGGCAATAAAATGGATATTTCACTATTTTGAAATAATTTCTCTATACGGAGCATTTGGTCAGCATTTTGAACGGAGGGTGGTTTTAGTTTCTAGGGTTTTTAGAAATCCCCCTGAAACGAGACAGAATATGAATTACGGCACTGAAATGCTGTATCAACACATAGTGTTACATGTCCCCATTGTAACAGTATTTCAGTGCCGTGAATCCTTACTTTTCTCTCGCTGCGTCGACTGATTATGTATTATTGTTCTAGTCTAGCCTGGGGGTTTCGACCTCAGACTTCAACTCAACTTCCCCAGCCCGTGGATGCACGTCTGGTGTGCAATGGGTTTTCAGAAGTTTGGGGCACGTAATTTTTTTAGGGATGTGTGATTTACTCAAGTTATCATACTGTAGTTAACCAAAAGACCACACCCTGTTTGAAATTATTTCTAAAATAAGGTACTTGCCATCTAAATCACTGTTCGTTATTTTTCAATACATTCAGATGTGCACACATCTAATTTTTTTATGGTCTTGGAACAGCCAGAAAGAAAAGTGTTCTTTTGCCATCATTTCCTCCTACAACTGATGCAGCATTTGAGCACCTTAAACGAGTGTACCTGCAAACTCAAATATGGCTAGGTCATGATCTAAAAATTTTAAATTGGGGATGGAAATATATCAATAACACGTTCATCCCAATAACAATGAATCAATCGCCAGCTCCGGATAATTTATTACAAATGCTATTTTGTAACAGCAAAAAGGAATGTGGAGCTGCTTGTGGGTGCCGAAAGAGTGGCTTATATTGCATGTGTTCAATGCTTCCCCTATTATTGAAATACAACCCAAAGGCAGAGTTCGCACACCTGAAAAATGTACAACCCCTGTTTTTAAAAATAATAATAATAATCTTATTATTTGATATTATAAAGAGTACTTGCTATCAGTCGATAGAGGACATGATAAAGTATATCTCGCTACACTTACTTCAAATATAAGAATGGTGAGTTCAGAAAAAAATTTCTTCATCCGTTCGTGAGGCATATTAGTTCGCACACTTTTACTGAACCCCCTTTGGGCTAAATAAAGGCCAAATTTTACTGCAGATTGGAAAATGTACACTTCTGTTTTTATGTTTAATACCTGAAAAGTGTTGTAAAATATTGTAAAAATAACATCTACAAAAATGCCTAGTGAAAAACCACTTTCTGAAGAGACAAGGAAGCAGATCATATATCTTCACCAAACCGGCGAATCTGCGAGGAACATTGTTCAGCAGCTGCTTCTACCACCTTCAACAGTGCAGTCAATTATCAGCCTGTTCCGTGAAAAAAGCAGTAGCCATCCTAAACGAAAAACATACCGAAAAACTCCCATTCCTCTGAGAGAACGTAGTTACCTGAAGACCTTAATTCTTCGAAATAGGCGCGGAACGTTGAAGGAAATCACTGAAAAGTGGTGGGAGGCTACTAGTGAAGCTTTCTCTATAAGATTTTGCTGAAGGGTCATGAAAGAAATAAGTTACAAATTGTTTTCAGCGAAGAAAATGACCGCGCTTTCAAGGTGTCAAACACGAAGGAAGTTCCAATGGGCTAGAAACATTTCAAAATGGGCCAAAGACCGCTGGGAAACAATTATTTGGTCCGATTAATAACGGTTTGTTCTACATATGGGCAATCAAGGACCCAAAGTCATCAGGATGAAGCCTGAAGCTTATCAGCCACAATGCATAAAACAGACGGTCAAGTTCCCGACCAGTGTAATGATATGGGGATGCTTGAGTTCGAAAGGAGTTGGTCACCTGTACTTCGTAGAAGGCCCTGTCAATGACCCTAAGTATTTAGAAATTTGACCTTTTACCGCCGATAAGTGCCCTACATCCCGAAGGCAATTTCATATTTCAGCAAGACGGGGCCACTTGTCACACTACAAATTCTGCTAGACAGTGGTTTGGTGAAAACAACGATTCGGTTTCGACATGGGTAGCTAATAGCCCAGATTTGTCACCAATTGAAAACCTTTGGCTCATCACGAAGAAGGTAGTAGCCAAAAAGATCCCGAAGACAAAGGAAGAACTGAAATCCATCCATCCAAAATGTGTGGTGTGGTATTACACCAGCGATGTGCAGTAATATTGTTTCTTCAGTGCTCAAAAGAACCTAACATCCAAGAAAAAATGGCGCCCGGAGCCCAACTGTCGTACCCTATATGGCGGAGCCAGAATAGACTAAGAACGGGGGTCACAAGATGCCGTGCGAACTTGTGTAGGTGGGGACTGGCGGAGGTCTCAACTTGCGAGTGCGGACAAGTCCAGAGCGACGGACACCTTCTGGTATGTCCAACGCTGAGAGAAGCCGTGTCCCAGAGGGATCTTTTGGACGCCAACGACAAGGCCATCCAGGCCGCAACGTTTTGAATCAACGTGTCCTAGGCCCGGACACGTTAAGTAAGTAAGTAGTGCTCAAAAGAATTGCCGCTGCTATAAAAAGCAAAGGAGGGGTATCGCAGTACTGATAGACACTTCACTTTGACTGTGCGAACTATTACGCCTCCCAAGTTCTTGAAACAAAATATTAATTCTGAATTGTTCATGTGTATTATGTTTGAAGTTTCTGCTGCTAGATGTACTTTCTCATGTTCTCTATCGATTGACAGCAAGTATTCTTTAAAAGACTACATATCTATAAAGTTGATTATTATTATTTTTTTAAAACAGGAGTTTTTGAGGTGTACGAACTATTCTGCCTTTGGGTTGTAAATGAAGTTAAAGTTAAATGAAGAAAGTATTTGATCTGTACAGATATGTTATGTGATATGAAATATATAAATATATTATTAATGATTTAATATTAATTATTTACTTTTCTTTAATAACCTCCCTTTTTTTCCCAATTAAATTATTTTTGTTAATATAGGAATTTTCAATATCTGAATTATGATAATTATCACCCGAACCCATTTCCTGAACTAGCCCCGGTCTGACGCTGCTTTGAGCTCGGCCATTGTTTTTCCTCTTGCTTCGGCGAGTTGTTCAATCCTTTCCCCGAGGGTTGTCCTCGGCCTGCCGATGGGTCTTCTTCCTTGTGACCTTGCTTCCGCCATCCTCCGGGTGGTCCTGTTCTCGCCCATCCTTTCATTCCTTTGGCGGCTGCTTGTTCTCCATTCTTCTATCTATGATATGTTAGTTGTTTAAATAAATAAATTTATTATTAATTAATGTACATTAATTATTTACTTTTTTAATAAACCCATATTTTCCCAATTAATTTCTATATTTGAATATATGTATATGTATATATTCATTTCATATCACATACAATTTTGATATTCATTTTACTAACTGAATTATTGTTATAATTACTATTATTAGTTAAAAAAATTAGTACCACTTTTTAGTTTATACTATTAGCTAAACATTCCATTTGAAATTTTTCAATTTCAGTCCGAGGTTTTCATGTTTTTAACGCCCCAGGGACTCTACTCACTATTAGGATTATGTCTGATATAATATTTCAATTTTGTCTGCTTGAATTAGCAGGTACCCCGCACACGTTCGTTTAAGGGGGGCTAGAATATGTGTAAAAAACTTTAATAGTGTAAAAAATAAACGAACAATTACTTATTATTTATTTTATTAGCAACCCTGCTCTTTCTAAGCCTTCGAACAAAACTGATGGAGTAAGTGGCTGAAATAATTACTTTTTAGTCTTACTACTAAATCCCGGCAAAATACTTCATCGAAAATAATATTTTCAATAGACATCGCATTGTCCTTCGTATTGAACAACACGAAGTCACATTCGGGTAAATTTAAAAGCAACATTCCTAGTTGTATTTGGCTAAAATAGGAATGATTCCTTTTAAGGAGGTAACTCCAACTCGGAGTATCGCCCCCGTCCTTATTCTCCACTTTATTTAAATAGCCTCCTGGCCGTCTGGACAAATGCTCAAGCATAGCATGCATTGGCAGTGTCTTGCCCGACCAGGGACATTTAATTTCGAGGAGCTTAAGTGGCTGATTTTGGTCATTGAATATGACCCCATCAGGAGAATATCCCATCCAGGGATGATCCTCTACAACGACAAGGCCACACTCAACGACGCGTTGCTCGGTTTCCCGCGCATAAAACTCCCGTGCCACGGGTTCATTGTCCACGCCGTGTTGAACAATTTTGCTTGTGAAGGGTTTGGGCATAGCCAATAGCATGGCTTTTTCAGCCCAATTGCCCTTCTTGTAAGTATAAACACTGCGGCAGCGACTGCCAGTTATACGCCACCGGCGCTCCTTCATCCATTCGCTGCGAAGCATTGCCGTTCTTGTGCACACTTCTACAGAATTAATGGCAGTCAGAACATTTTTCCTGTAAAACTCACGGCAGCATAGCAGCGGCTCTTCGATTTGTACCTGTAACATTCATGACGGTTACCATAGGCGTAAATTCACAAATTTCTGAAGGGGGGGGGGGGTTTAGGACCCTAAGACTTCTATTTTATTTGTTACTCTTTTCAGGCCCGTGATTAGCTTTGCTAACGGGGGCTGTATCCAGTTTAAGGCCTAGGGCGTGAAGAAGTGTGAAGTCTGCGCAAATTATATGACGTACTGGGGGAAGTTCCAATTAATAGAAAAACGTTGTGCGAAGGTTGAATTAATACATACTGCATATTGAATATTATTAGTTCCTGGCGCAAGTCATACAAGTATATGCAGCGGGCAATGTCCTGCCACTCTGTCAAGCCATTAATTGAAGATACGGCACACGAAAGATTGTTTACTGCAATAGTTGCTTAAACCTACATTCATAACATCGAAGAAACTCAGTGGTCACATTTTCAATAAATATTGAATACATACCTCATGAAGGTAATTCATATTCCGGTTTTGTCCGTTATCGCAAATAGTTTTGAACTCCTCTGGGGATTCAAAGTATTCCTCCATGAACACATTAACGTCCACATCGAGAATTCTATCGAACCCTCTGTAATGCCGCGCTAGAGCACTCCCTTCTAATTTAGTGCATTTTTGGTATGCCTCTTCGGCATTGAATGCATTTAAATGAAGCCCAGCGTATATTTTTTCAGTAGCCTAAAAATTAATGACAATTGAAATATTATGTTTGATCACACGACGTTGTTAAGTGAGCCCTCATTTTTTTCCTTTTCCAGGAAGCAATTTGTAGTCTTTGTCCACATTTGTCTACATTAACAAACGCATAGGCCAGTTATAGGCAAGCAAGATCTGAGCAAGATACTCACTCGACAATATAATACTGACACAAAGGGTTGCAGCTTGGCAGTATGAATTGGTATCAAAACTCTTTGAATATGCGACGGCAGCATTATGAAAACTGTATGCTACTATTATGTTACCATATTATTGTGAACATCCCAGATAATTACGTTAAAGTTCTGAGGCAGTCACCCTCACATGCTACTGACTGCGATCACGATACCCTTCTCGGCTGTATAATATGCAGTGAATAATATTTAAATCTACCAATAATCTGCTCTGTAATTGAGTTACTTACAGCTCTTGTTTTATTGTAGCAACAAAATGTTTCCACAGGTAGGGCTGCGTACTTCTCTGTTGCTTCTCTCTTGAGGGAACTCCACAGACATCGCATATCAGTGCTAGAAATCTTATCGAGCTTTGATATATCCTTTGAGCTGTGAAATAAAAAAATATTGTCATAATTTGTTCTTAGCATAATCCAAATATGCGAGACACACAGAAGACTAAGTGAGCGGATATGAAAAAGAATTAATTACACCTTAACAAACGGAAAAGAAAAGGATAAAGTGATGGCTTACCTGCCTATGAAATAAGAACTGTGTAAGCTCTCTACGTGCGGAGGGGGGGGGGGGGTGTCAGTTTCGAAACACATGCGAAAAAAGTACTGGCTACGGTCTAGGTTTCAATACTAGACTGTTTTAGGATCAGCCCCCCACGTATGGGCTACTTAATTGTCTTAAATGGGGGCATGAACAACAGGCAATTACAATGGAAGCAATAGGGGACACTCACACCTACAAGACAAGTGCACATGAGTTTATGAGGCGACAATACGGTGAGACCTTGTAGGTCACAGGCCAGTGTGAGCGACTGGATGTAATTTTGCAATACAAGGCTGAGCATTTCACACACAATTTTCCAAACGAACTGAGAGCGGCGATACACATATTACTATGGGAGTCCTATCTATCATCTAGCCTACTAACAATTGGAAATTGGCAAAAGTGCAATTTTCCCCAATCGCGAAAAAAAAAATACGAATGGTATAATATAACTGTTACTAACCTGAAGCATGTCAATAATATTGCCATGACATGTTTGCACTGTCCTGCAGCACCCGCTTTGCAGCTACATATAAAATTTGAGGGCTGCCCAGAATATGTAATAGTGCCCT
This sequence comes from Psococerastis gibbosa, assembly GCA_963971405.1. NCBI lineage: Eukaryota > Metazoa > Arthropoda > Insecta > Psocodea > Psocidae > Psococerastis > Psococerastis gibbosa. Next base: position 12,303,554 of record OZ020491.1, on the reverse strand, counting down.
TCACGGTGTGAGGCTCTGAAGAGAGAGCAGAGCTCTGTTGGACAAGCCCGTAAATCTTTATAAACCTTTCGTTGCTCTCTGTAGGCACCGTTCCACAAAGCAATACGTGGTTTCCCAAATACAACTGTTCGCCTTCCGTGTAATTACGACTGCCAACAGACGCATTGCACACAGCCAATATATCAGGCAATTTGATCCGAAGGGGCGTGCTTTCGTACATGGCGAGCCGAATAATAACACTAATATATTTAACAACACCACTGAATAAAATAAAACTTTAAATGAACACAATATATTACAATAAACTTAAAAATAAAACAATTTATTAACGTGGGAATCATGGAAAAAACAATGATGGGTCATTCGTACTCAATAGAAGGCGGCGATATTTTAAAGGCGGTGGAATTAGCTTCAGTCGCCAATAATATAAACAGGAATGCTAACATTAATATTGCTGCAAAGGGGACCATGAAGTATGAACTACGTCTTACAAGGCTCGAGGCGGGGGGGGGGGGCAAGTTGGACCTTGCTCCCCAACTTTACGCCCCTGGTAGGTATGTTAAACAAAGAAAGTTTTTAGGCATGTAGGGCCCCACCTCACCCACGAATTAGTGACAGCCAACCTTGCAGGGAGACAGAAATTGCCTCGAGCCTCCCGAGCAGGGCCCAAGTTGCCACCTCCCGAAATGTACAAACGGAAGGACAAATGGTCTGTACCTCAAAAGGCATTAGTCCCTTATCAGACAGGATAGCCTATTGTTATGTATTTGAATAGAGGAATAAGCACCAAAAACCTCCAAGTATTTAAACAAGCTCCATGAATATATTTTACATGAATTTAACCCTATAGGGCGGAGGGAAGCATATTTATTATAACGGTGAAAGTTATACAGTCTAAATGGTAAATAAAGACAAACAAATTAAGTATCTTTGATTTCCATTAGAAAACTATTTTTATTGGAATTTAAACTAGTATCGTTTGGCGCGAAAATATGAGATCCAAACATGGCGGATCTTCTATTTTCCCAAGCTCCGCAAGCAAATCATATGGAGGTGTAGGGGCTGCTCTCTACCATATAAATTTGGAACTATTATTTTGGCGCTTTTTTTAACTGACTTTGGTTAATATTGTGATATTTATGCTTGAACTGTTGCATAAATCAATAGAGTGAAAGTATAAATTAGTATTAAGAGCTGCATGACACCCAGTTGGATATTTTAGTATCTGGAAGGATTTGTAAATTCAGGTTAGAAACACCAAAGTAGGGCTCTGTAGTATATAGTGCCCATTCTACCGGCAAATTTGGTTCACTAAAATTTACTTGTGTTTTGAGATTTTTTGTTTGTTTTATTTTAAGGAGACTGGTATGCAGATACTTAACTTATCTATCATATGTTAAATAATAATATGGTAGCAGACATCATTAACAATATTATAACTTCATTTATAATAGATAATGCATATATAATTGTCTCCTTAAAATAAAACAAACAAAAAATCTCAAAACACAAGTGAATTTTAAAGAAGCGAATTTGCCGGTGGAATGAGGTTCTGTAGGGACAGTTTTGGTCACTAGGTTCGCTGACGACAAACCGATATCCATATTATTCAAAATCGCCGCCGTTTGCATGCGAAAACCAAGCTCTTAGCATCTAATTAATTCTTTTAATATTTTTTAAAATATTTTTACTATGCCTCGACCTTACTTCGCTGCATATAATTTAAAATATATATTCTCCATGATTTATAGAAAAATATCACTTTAAAATAATACGTAATTAATAATCATTTTAGAATAGTATTGAGACTTATGGAAAAATCAACGATTTGATATCATTGCAACTGGTGCTGTCATCTACAAAATGACGCCACAAATGAACCCCATAGCCCCCTTCCACCAAAGAAAACAAGCTCCGTTTGGTGCTGCCACCTATGTAATAACTAGCGAAACAATTTAAGCGGGGTTTTCAAATTCCAATTTGGTTTCGCTCATAGACTTAGTTGATAACGAAGAGATTTCTTTTGGAATACATAGAATTATATATTATTATTAGATTTATATAGCTTAAATATGAAATATTTTATAATAATTGTACAAATAATGGAGATGAAAGCATCTTGACAAAAAAAATCGTCTTGCAAGTGTATTCTGCTTTATTCAACATCTAAAGAAAAATGGCCACTAATACAGGAAGGGTAGCAATTCGGCAAGTAAAACCTTTATTATCAGTTGATAAGGGTGAAGCCAGAAGAAGGGTTCTCAACCTTTACAAGGCATGGTATCGCCAGATTCCCTATATCCGTGAGTTCCAGTCTGTTCTTAATTTTAGCCAGGTTGTTTTATTAAAATGAGCAATGTTTACACATCAAGAAAGCTATTCTTTTCAATGTTATTGATGTAGGGCTTGTTTTTCAGTTATGGATTATGATATTCCAAAGAATGCAGCACAATGCAGAGATAAACTCAAAGAAGAATTTTCGAAGAATAAGAACGTCACTGACATTAGAGTCATAGATATGCTCGTCATCAAAGGGCAAATGGAACTGAAAGAGACAGTTGAAACATGGAAGCAGAAAGGACACGTTATGAATTACTTCAAAGAAACAGTTGAACCGAAACCTACTGATTTCTTGTCCAAATTTGTCGCAGGAGCTGAATAATAAAATGGAATAAACTAGTTGATTCTCTTGAAGGTAAATTCCCTGTAAATACATTTACAACATTATTTTTAGTTCTGACAAGCTATACTTCTTTATTGATAGGCCTAAGGCTATCTTACCCTAAATTGCCGGAACTTCTACATTTAAGATTGGTAAAGGTTAAGTTTAGCTACCCCTAATAAAATTTAAGGCATAGTGGTCGCATTGAAGGTAAATATCTCCAGCGAAGGCAAATATTTTGTGAATCGTGAAGTAAGGAGTACGAGCACAGCATTAATATCAGAAACAACAAGAAGTTGCCAAACTTATTCAAATGAAAACTTCTAAGTTTTGTTGTACAGTATAAGGTTTTAAAAATGGCGTCATGTTCCGATGATTTGATTGGGCAAGCACGGTCGGAATGGCTACCTGATTAAGAGCCCAAAAAATTGCAAAAGGCAACATTGTAATTTGCGATTGTTTAGTATTCATTCATCCGCTTGTGTTGCCGCTTTCATTATTTTTGTTTGTTTTAAGTTTGTTTGAATAATTAAGGTAAGCTTGCAGAAATTTTATCACTTTTATGCTAGTTTTTAGCTTCTCCCCCATATATATGCCCTTTCCAAAACCCACCACTTTCCTATCGCGTGCGGCTAGCGTCAAAACAGTCTGGCTCTATATACGCAACCGGGGTTGCTAAACTTAACGTTTACCTTAAGATTATATTGCAGTATTATATCGTGTATATATAACATATTGAATTAACTTTGGTTGAAGAGGTAACCTCCACGCAATAACCGCTGGTTAAGACGACGCCCCGGTTGGGCGTAGATCGTGGGTTCGAATTCCGCCAAGCTGAGTTTTTCTAAATCTTCTAATTTCGGTTTTTAAATATAAGATTTTTGACCTGGGTAGCCTAATCTTCGAAGCGCAGAGTAATTTTTTAATAGCCTAAGTAGAGCCTTATTTTCCATTTCAAACAGCGAATGAAATCCGGGGCAATATGTTTTCTTTCCTTTTCCCAAAGCATCAGACTTTTACTTCTCTGTATATTGTACATTCTCATGCAGATTGTCGGAGTCACCTTAATTGCCCCTTGGATTTTTGGAAAACTATTGCCACTCACCCTAACATCAACCCGATGTATTTTAGACTACATGCTACAAATTCAAAATAGTCCTCGGCAATTCAATGACCCTTGGTTACTCTGAGCCGCCCGAAGTTACAAATTATATGTGAAGGGCTTAATATTTTGAGTCTCACCGGCAAAATATAGTCTTTTAGTTGGATTCATCATGTTAACTCTGGGGGGTCATTTGGGTTCCTTAGGAGGTGCAATTGACCCCCTTTGGAAAAATTGTGGGTATATTTTGATATTTTGAGGGTAGGCCTTGTCATGTGTACTATAGGCTACCTGGGGCAGCAGTTAAATGAGAATAATTAGAGCAGTAGGGAGTTTAAGCTGAAAAGTACCCAATGAATTTTTAAACTCTGCATAGAAAAATAGATGAGTGATCCCATTAACAAAGCTTGTCGTATCAGATGGGGAAAATGACACTAAAAATACAATACTCTTAAAAAAAATATTTATACTCCTCCGAATTACGCCATAGTAGAATAAAATTGTACATTTTATAGTCTTATAATAATAACATTATATAACGTTATAATAATAACATTGTGACATTGTTTGAATTGCTGTCATCGCATTATAAATATTGTGGCATAATGTGGTCGTTGGGCGTGGAAGAAGCATCGGCCGTGCCGAACAGGGTTGTGTCATTCTAAGCCCTATGACGCGCCAAACTCCAGGGACACCCGAGGTATGTCTAAACGCTGTCTGAAAATACTCAATAAACGGGCGAAATTGTCAAAACCATAAATTGATCACTCAATGAATTAGTAATGTCTGACTGAATTTTGCCCGCAGATCAAAGAAAGAATGGACATGAAATTAAAATACGCAGCCAAACTGTGTTATCTTCCCCTTTAATTTCTTCTATCGAAGGTTGGCGATCATCATAGCAATGACCTTGGAGACTGCTGCTCTGAAAAGGGAAGTCGTGCCCTTGCCAAACCCCTACCTCACATTCTTCGGCCTCAGTCCTTCTATCTTCCCTTGGATAAGTAAATGCAGAAGTCGATATTTCATGTTCCTAATCAGATAGTCGAAGTATGTTAGTTTCCGTTTCTTAACCGTCTGCAGCAACTCTGCTTCTGTATCCATTCGCCTCTGGAGCTCAGCATTAGGTGCACTATCTCTCCAGGATAAACGCATACTATGTTATGAATGTTTACAAATGTGGCTAAGGCGCCCATTCCACCGACCGGCTAGGGCTATTTACAAAAACGGTGACGTGGTAGCAGACATTCAAGACTTAGGTGGCGTTTCCACCGACATCACATTGAAGAATGCAAATGACATTGACGGAAATTATAATTTTTCTTTTTATAGAAATCTATTAAAATGTTTGTACTTAACATATCCCATGACACCATTTTTTAATTTTAGTTTGTTTGTGATTTTACTGTATGATCATTGATCAATTTTAACTATGGCATAGAGGAAAATAAACATTTCCGTCAATTCTGCAATGCGAGGTCGGTGGAAACCCTGCCTAAGTCTTGAATGTCTGCTACCACGTCACTGTTTTTGTAAATAGCCTTAGCCGGTCGGTGGAATGGGCGCCTAACTGATGGGAGTTGCCAGAATAGGTAACGCAGCATAATAAATGTGTAGAATAGAATACATCTGTATTGATTCATTCAAATGGAAACAATAGGCGTTCTAAAGTATTGTGCATTAATATGTATAATATATTAATAAAACCACCCGCCCGCTCCCTCTTGAAAAAAAAATCATGGGTTTAAGTAGTGTTCTATGTATTAGAGATTCTGGGACTGGGACATTCGCTCTCTGACAAATACATATAATATAATTATTAATTTCTGCCACCTCCGAGTATATATATAATAAATAAATAAATAAGGACTTTTTGTTGTTTTTATTACTAAGCCAACCTAGCCGAGTTAGGGCTATAAAGCCCTCTTTTACACTCAACTAGGAAGGCCCGGGATCGCCTGCTTTACATGCACTCCGAAGCATGGCCAGAAAATGTAGCCAGTGTGGGGCTCGAACCAACATCCTTTCGGGTGAAAGTTGGAGTCTGTACCAATTATGTTCAGCCATTGAAAAAATGTAGCTGCAGCCTGATCATGGCGATTGTAATACCTTTATTTATTTAATCCCCTGGTATTAAAAATGTAAACAAGATAATTTTATAATGGAAAGTGCTAATCAAAATTTGTTTGTTTACATTTTTAATACCAGGGGATTAAATAAATACCGGTATTATAATCGCCATGATCAGGCTGCAGGTGGCCCCAGGACTAAAAAATATATTTTTGAAGCGTTGGAATGTCCCATCCCTCTCTCCTATATAGAACTCTAGGTTTAAGTTAACATGCACATGTAATTTTTTTAATTTACTGAGGTACTCGTAATTTTGCATTGTCCATAACAGGGCGCCATTTTGCGCCATGCTGAAAAAGAAAAATCAACCGCACTGCCCTGGCGACGGGAGCAAACTCACACATTTTATAAACAAGTTTTACCACCCTAAATTAGAGTTACAACATTCGGATCTTATTAAATTTCAGCATTTAATATTTACAAGCCTCTGGGAATAGTCACAGCTTGGTGGCCTAAAATGGGTCGTGGTAGCGGTCGAATGCTTCGCAACTTAGTCTTACGTTTGCAACAGTAGTCTTCTACGTCAATTGGAGACTTAGCAAACGCTGTTGATGTTCCTCCAATTCCAATAATGCGACTACCTGCAAGGTAAAAGGATTGAGAAATATCATATTTGCCGCATCCAAGTGAAGGTATCTATAGTCAGGGGCGTAAAGTTCGGGGGAGGGGGGGGGGGACAGTCCGACTTGCCCCCCAGCTCCTGCCCCCCCCCCCCAGCCTCGAGCATTGTAAGACGTGGTTCATACTTCTTGGTCCCCTTTGCAGCAATATGAATATAAGAATTCCTTTTTTAGCTTTGTAAAATCTACAGCTATATTTTACAACTATTAAAATGCGTAAAACCCTGCTATTTTGCTCTTATATTTTCAATTTATCCTTAAATCCTGCCTGATGACGTCTTAGTTTTGCCCCTGCCATCATTCTAAAACTTTACGCCTCTGTCTATAGTGACTGCGGGAGAGCTGGCAGCCAATATACAATAGAAGTAGACGGTGGAAGCGCAGTATGCTGTACGTCATTGTGAAAACTTATTTGAAATTGTTGGGCTCTGGTCATCTGGATATCATTTGCTAGCTCTATGGCTACAATGTAAAAGACGTCGGCAAATCAAGACTGCGAGAATTGTCCGTGTACCGGGCCTAAATGTCCTCCTAAGCCAGGGTTTCCACATACGTCAATTGTCAATGGTAGATGTGGTATTGACGTTTTAGCAGACATTACAGACATACTAAAAATGTCTGCTACCACGTCAAAACCATATTTACCATTGACCATTGACGTATGTGGAAACCCCGCCTAAAAGGAGACCAACGCGACGTCTTTACTGCAGCCCGATCATGGCGATTTGGGATTATTATAATATCGGGGCTTATTTTTTAATAGTGCAGTAGTAAGGTGTCACGTGACAGTGTTAAAATATGCGCGGGAAATTCAAATTAACAAGTTACTAGAATACAAGAGAATGGTTGCATTGTTTAATAATTGAAAGAAATACTAAAAAACAGTAAAATGTACGGCACAGGTAGAATTTTGAAATATAATAAGAATTTTCATTAATGTGTCTACATTTAAGGGAGAAAAAATTGAAAACTCACCAAAAATAATATTAATTTAATAATTTGAATTTCCCGCTCATTTTGCCCTCATTTGTTTAAAACAATTGAATAAACCACGGTATTATAACAATCCCAAATCACCATGATGGGGTAGCTGATGAGCCATGGTCGAATTGAACTTACGACACGCATAGCCTATTATTTTTCTAATAGTCTGTAGGTCACTGTATGTATCCCAGTGCTTAGCTGTTTACAAGACTCCTTACCCAATGCACAAACAGCATGCAAATGTCTCGGAGTACTTAAAGCGAACCGGCGATTCCAATTGTGCTGGCCATCGTATTCGTCCACATCAAGTATACTTCTGACAGTGTTGTTCTCACGATTTAATTGAGCTCCCCCCGAAAGGTATAAGGATTTTTCCATGGCAATCAGAGCTGCATAGCTTCGTTCGTAGCGCAAAGGTGGCATTATTTCCCACCTGTAACATGAAATTAGTTATTACAATACATTTCATATTTTTTTTTTAAAACTAGTTTGTAACCGGTCCACTCTTTTGGCGTCATCGCCATTCGCCACCTTTTTGTTGGGTACCGGATAATTCACAATCACGTTCCATAAGCTATGCCAATGGCAGTTCTTTGGCTATGGTTGTGAAAATGAAGACTAAATGAACAAATATGGAAGGGTGACCGCAGCTTCCTTTTTGGAGGGCGGCAGGCACAGTGAGGTGAAATATTTTCATATCACCCCCCCCCCCCCCTGAGAAATCCTTATTAGGCGTGAGATGATGATTTTGGAGACTTATTAATCATACTAATTTTTTTTTTTAATAAAAAGGTTAATCGCATACAAATAATTCAATTAATGTATCCGATTGACCTCTTCAGTCGCCTCACTAAGTTACCTAATAGGTACTTGTTTCGAGTTACGACACGTCTCCGATCGCATGGCGTGTAGATACTTGCACAAGTACAAGCACGCTACCACCTGGCCATCGAAGTCGATAATTATATACTTACTTACTCCAAGCAGGGGTTCCGAGGGTCTCCCACGGGGGAAAGATTTTATTCGAAATAGTGGGGTTGCGCATTTTGTTAGCAGTAATGTTAAGAGTATTGTTTCATATAAATGAAACTGCAACTGAGCCTCCCCCGGGTGTAAATTTTGGAATTTTAGGTTCGAAATCGTAGGGTTTACCAAATTTCAACCATCCACCAGGAACAGAGCCTATTCCAAACTGCAGCAGTCTCGGTAGTGTGCCAGCCTTGACAGGGGAACATGGTGGGGTATGACAACGCGCTGAGGCAGTCTAAGTGCGTGCCGAGTCCTGGTCACCTCCGAATTAATCGGGTGACTTTACTATATGTTCCTCAAGTGGTTCAGAATCCACTAAAATCAGGAGGTCCACCCTGTAAGTCAACTCCCCTTGTCCATGACGTGAAGCCGTGAAGGAGTCAGCCTGACAGGGGGGCTTAAAAAAGCAGAAATGCTGAAAGCAAAGTTTTGCGAAAACAAACAAATATATAAAACGCATTAAAATTACTTGGAACCGGTTATTTTTTTTTTTAAATTAGAAATACATAGATGCGAAATAATGGGATTCTACGCATTTTGACAACAAAACACTTTAGATTTTACAAACGAAGACTTGTTCATAAAACACCTAGCAGGAGGAGATCTTCGAAAAACTTACTTAAAGCCTGTCAGAGGCAGTCGCTCTACAGAATCGGAGTCCCCTTCTTCGGCTCTTCTTCCTCCAACCACCCAAATTGAGTTCTTAAAGAACGCAGTGCAGTGGGCATATCTTGCTACATTCAGTGGTGGACCTACTTCCCATTTCCGAGATTTAGGGTTATATCTTTCGACCGTATCCAAGACGCTAAAAAAATCAAAAAGGGGATTAGATAATTTCCGTCATGTCACCCAGCAGTTGCATATCGCTACTACGGAAGAAAAAGGACACAACTCTAAATCATTTTACAGAAATTGAAGTTTTTTTAAATGAATTACCTGACAGTTCCCACCAATTACAACTGCCCTCGCGCGGAAAATATACACAATGTACATTAACGCCGTTTTTCTAGCAAAATACAGATTTTTTTAAAAATATTTCAGTGTTAATAAGTTGAAATCGACCATTTTTGAGTAGTGTCTTTTTTCTAGTAGGTAGCGAATGTGTACATGTTTGATAGACAGTATCTCTAATTCACTTATTTAGTAGGCTACACTAAAACATAGACTTTTGTGAAATCGTTTGAACAGAACCCTAACACCGGCTATCCGCACAGATTCAGCGGTTATATCAACTACCAATGTTGACATATGGCTGACGTTAGAATTAAGCAAGGACGCCCCCCCCCCCCGAGAAACAACTCAATTTAGATAAATCGTATACTTACATAGCCACAGCCTATCATCCCGGATTCTACTGCTTCAACACGTGAAAGCTTTGTAATTATAATTTTTATTACTTACTATAATTGACTGTAATATAATAAAACTAATAAACAATATATCGCTCATGCACGAGAAAAGTGACACATTTCAAAAAATTGCAAAATTGAGTTATTTATACAAAAATGTCGAGGAAAATATAGCGAATTTTATGAATGTAGTGACACACATCTAGTTTAATTTGTTTCCATAAGATGACAAAACGTCACTGATCCATTGTCATGTTTGACTATTTCGGGTTTGGCAATACTGCTGACATAATTCGGAATGTGCTCCAGGCGTTGACGTGGTAATTACACGTCTCTTTCAAGTAAACTGTCACGTCTCAAAAGTATTAAGTGCCTCGATAGTACTACAAGTAAAAACTAAAAAATGGTCAGAACTAAAATTTGAATTATCTCAAAAGTCAATATTTAGAAATGTGCCACTTTTCTCGTGCATGAGCGATATATTTTCTTCTGTTATACGCAAAGTTAGAACATTTGTTCCTGATATTAAGCTTCGATGGCATAGTGGTAGCTTGTTCGTACTTGTGCGAGTCTCTACACACCATGCGATCTGTCGTAACACAGGTATTACCTACAGAGGCGGCTGAAGAGGGTATTCGGATACATTCATTGAATTGTTTGTATGCGAATAAACTTTTTTGAAGAAAAAAAAGCTTTGCAGAAGAATTAACATGATAGCACTCGAATTGATGCTCAAATGCCCCCCCCCCCCAAAAAAAAACCGTACTGAAACCGCCCTTGGAATTAAGTCCATTAAAAGTACTCACTTGCCATCACTGTCCAATCCACCAATTACGTAAATATTTCCCAAGTTTTCGGCGACTCCAACATGTCTTCTAGGTGTCGGTAGTTTGGCTTCCTTGTACCAATTTCCGGTCTTGATATCCATGGACCACACTGTGTCTACCACAGGGGAGCGGTTTCTATCATCTTTCCGGCTCACGTCTGTGCCTCCAATTATGTATATCCGGTCGCCGGAAAGGATGGCAGCATGGTAATAACGAGGTTCCGGCATCTCCCCTATAAGCTCCCATTTCGGTTCATCTGGAGAAAATAGAAAAATCCAATTAAACCTCGGGCTGAGGGAGAACTCACAGTGAAAGAAGACGCAAACAGCTAAACAGCTTATAATAAGTTTGTTTGACTTGCCTTCGCAGTATCGAAGTATCTGCTTCCCTTCCTTTTCTCCTGGACCTAACTCGCTTGGGTCGATACCGCCAAAAACTAGAATTGATTCACCCTCGTTGGACATAATGGGTTTCGTTGCGCCACCTTTCTGGGCGTTGCAGATGAAATAATCTCTTCTACTAAAACAATAATAAATAAATATATATTTATGTTAAATTATACAATGAAGCAATCAGCAAGTAATCGACAAGAAGGCGCATAAAAGTAAAATCGACAAATTATCGTCATAATCAGGTAGTTCTGTCATTGTGCTAGTGCTTCAGTGACAGTGTAGAAAGCTTTTTCTAAGAGATGGTCTCAGAGCAATTTAGGAAAGTTAGTAGCATTTCTCGCCGCTCTCAGTTCAATCTGGAGTTTTCTAAGGCGTGACTATTATGTAGATAAGTTAAGTAACTACATAATAGTCCCCTTAAAACAAAAATCTCAACTTTTTTTTAATCACAAGTGACGGAATATTGACCAGTGGAATACACGCCTAAAGTAGGCGATACCTAGAAAGCTTTTTCTAAGAGATGGTCTCTGAGCAATTTAGGAAAGTTAGTAGCATTTCTCGCCGCTCTCAGTTCAATCTGGAGTTTTCTAAGGCGTGACTATTATGTAGATAAGTTAAGTAACTACATAATAGTCCCCTTAAAACAAAAATCTCAACTTTTTTTAATCACAAGTGACGGAATATTGACCAGTGGAATACACGCCTAAAGTAGGCGATACCTTGTACTCTTGTAGTATAGGATCTAGTCACTCACACTTGGCTGCGCGTGGTTCTGGCCTCCCTTTTGCTTCGTGTTGTAGTTGTGGGTGTCCCCATTTTGTTCAATTTTCCCCACACCTCAGGCTTTAAGATACATATGAGGAGCTTGGTTACAAACATGGCCAACTGCATTTTTTCACAAAATTGGGTTTTGATTCGACCTTGCAGAACATTTTAATGTAACCTTCACGTTGTAAAAGAACCGGTCCGAGTTCACTCGAACATGCTTTCCAATTTATCAAAATTATTAGATAGAGAAAATTAGTAATTTTATGGCAAATATTTTTCCTATGGTTAAATTTCCGATATCTCGGGGGGGGGGGGGGCGGTTGTCCACCTGGCGTCACTGGAAGTGAGGTAAATTCTCGATAGGTCAAACAAACACATTAATTACCACACAGCAATAATGGCAGGGCATGCAATGCATTTGAGCGCGAATTTTCTATCATTTTTTTCAAAAAATAATTTTTTGGGCAAAACCAAATATTTTTTTGGGAAAGCAACCTATCCGGTTTCGTTACTCAATTTAACACCTAAAACATGCTTGAAGGTAGAAATCATCGATAGAAAGGTTTCGCATTTTTTAGTCATTTTTTCATTAAAATTTAGTTATTTTTATTTTTTTACCCCCAGAAGCAAACTATCAAGGGGCAAGCGACCCCCCGCATTTTGTCAACATTAATAACGACTACAATCTACGAGAATTTAAAAGAAATCGTTGGAGCCGTTTTTGAGAAATAATTTTTTTAGACGTTTTTTTGGAGTTTTTTGAAAATAAAACCCCCCCAAATTGAGTTAGCCCAAAAAAAAAAAAATGGTCCCGAGGTATGATTTTTTTTTGTGAACCTACATGCCAAATTTCACTCAAATCCACTGAGTAGTTTGCCCGGAAATCGACGAACAGACAGACAGACCGACAGACAGACATTTTGTAAAAACCACTTTTTTGGGTTCCTGGGACCTCAAAACGTGTAAATCCGTTGAAATCTCGGAATCGAAAATTTCGACCATCACAAAGCTTTCCTTATACTACGTATAAATTGGAAAGCAATAAAGTGACAAAAGCAGCCAGATTGCGCACAGAAGCGCTGAGAAGTTTCGGGTTAGCTATAAATTTAATGCAATTTTCAACAGAAAACCCGCTCTCCTGAAATATTCTAAAACTTGGAGTTGGCCATGTTTGTAAACAGCCTACTCATATACATACACAAATAACATACAAGATAATTTTATTATTTGCTGCCAGGTTAAGATGACATTTCCCACAGGACCACACCTATCTGTCGGTTGTTATTTTTGAAGTGCAACTCTTGAAAAAGCTGGATGTTATCTTTTCGTTTGACGCAACAGGTTTCAGAAATGTCATTGGATATTACATAGTAGTTTTTATTTTTCCTCTCAAAATCCGATACTATCTAGCATCAAGCCATTTCATTTGGGGGGGGGGAGGGGGTTGAACCCCCATGAACCCCCCCCCCCCTTGGCTACGGCCTTGAGTACACTGGACATACTGTATATACCACGCGGTCTATAGAGCTGATTTCTAGTTTGGCTACAGTAGGATATAGGAGGTGCAAATAAACTTGTTTAATGTTATGAATTTGAGCTCTGTTGTTCTTTGTTTGGATCATGATTCATAGTAATGTAAAATAAAATATATATGATGACTTTGCAAAAGTATAACTATAGGAAATTAATAATTAGCTAGTTAGCTAAATTAAAGGACGATTCTGTCAACCATGACGTAAAGTTCCGTCACCGCCTAAGTGCTTATTTCATAACAGGGTTGAAATTATCGTCAGTTACCTGCCAGAGTTTGATTCAGCAAAAGAAGGGTTGTTCCTAACGTGTTCTTTAAAAGCTGAGGTTATTACTCTTGACGTAGTAGTTCTTGCTGCTGCATTTGCTTTTACATTCTTGCCTTTGACCCTTGACTCCTTACGCCCACTACTATTCTCATGTTGCTTCGCCCGTTTGTAGATGTCACGATGTGTTTGGAACTGGTCTCCTGCCCCATCGTCTTCGTCTCCGTCGGCCAGCATGGGATGGTAAGGCTTTGGATAGGAGTCTGACGTCAAGTTTCGCATTTCTCTGTTGCCAACTCGAACGTTCGGTGCATGCCAATCTCTTATGTTTCTCTAAAAAAAAAAAATCATCACATGCGTTAAATAGGCCTACTTGAAGAACCTGATGGTCTCATTTCCGCTGGAGGTGGGGGTGATATAAAATTCTAAGCCTATGTAGTTGGTGGACTCGTATCTGTACTTGGTTAAGCCATGCTTTCGCCTGTTTCATTGCGTCAATGGTAAGCTTGTCAAGTATCTCTTGAAGCCGGTGTAGGTTGACATGGAGAACGTGTACCAGCTTGCCAATGGCCAAAAATTCATACGGAAACATTACAAATAATGGCCGAAAGCCACGGGGTCGTTGGCATTGGACAAGGGACCTTTGGGTTGATACAAATAAGGTGGTTTTCTTCGCCTTGTGCATATCAGATTTCACTTGCCTGGAACGTATCGAGGATTTTGGTTTGGAAGGGAGGGGAGGTTAGTCGACCAATACATAAAAATCCCTTTCGGCTCTGGCTGATTAGGTGTAGAGAGATTTCCTAAAAGCACCGATTCGTGGGGCGGTGGTTTCTCTTTCCCTTATAAATGATAACATATTGCACTATTTAAATACACTAGAACATATTTGGCACGATCCTTGTACTACTTACGCTGCTTTTTCTCGACAATGCATCAATTTCCGGGCTGGCATGTCTTCTCTCTTTTGTCGCATTTTCTTCCTTGGCAGAATACATTCTTTCCTCAAATTTTTCGTTAATAAACTCCTTTCGCCTTTGCTGAAGATATTGCAAAAATTCGCTATAAGTCTGAATACTCTGTAAAGAAAAGTCGAGTAGTTCCGTCATAAAAATGTAATAAAAACGAAAACATTTCTTGTGGACCACCGTTTGCCAAAATTTGAATTATTTTAGTGAGAGTTAAGGGTTAGAAAAAGGCCCAAGCTACAAACTGCACTTTCCTTCCATGGATGCCAAAAGCCCAAAATGCCTTCACCACTTCCTTTTCATTTATAATGCAGTAATTATAGTTTTATAGGCTAGTGCAGTGATTAAATTGACTTGGGTTTAGGCGGGGTTTCCACATACGTCAATGGTCAATGGTAAATGTGGTTTTGACGTGGTAGCAGACATTTTTAGTATGTCTTTAATGTCTGCAAAAAGTCAATACCACATTTACCATTGACCATTGACGTATGTAGAAATCCCGCCTGAAGAGCCAACCTCACCAGGCCATTAGGTATATCCTAAAGTTCTATATGGGAGAGATGGGACATTCGAGCGCGCCAAAAATATTTGATGAATTGGCGTAGCCAAGAGGGGGGGGGGGGGGCAGCTGGGTCAGGACCCCCCCCAAATTTAGCAAAACAGCAAATTTTTCAGATATTTATGTAAAAAAAAATCCCCGGGGAGACCCCGGTCCCCCTGTTTCCAATTTTGTTAATAAAGTTATCGTCTGAAAAATCAAATATTTTTTGCCGGCAAACTATTTCAGGCCTCTCTTTTATAAAACATTCCCCGCGGTAGCCCCCGGGCCCCCCTTGTTAGCTGTAATATTCTTCACATTTAAAATATGAACATAACTGCTTTCAAAGCGGGTAAATTCCACTATTTTCGGCCTATTCTTTTTCAAAATAATTTCCCCGGGGGGACCCCTGGGCCCCCCTTTCTTGCTATAGGTCTACTCTTCTTCGGCTGTGAAACCTAAGCATTATATTAGAATAGGTTACAAGACGTATATGCAACCAAAATGTGTACAATTCCACGATTTCAGGCCTATTTTTTTCAAAAACCTTCCCCGGGGGAGACCCCCGGGCCCCCGAAATTAAGATCATGCCCTAAATAGAAGATGCGTACGTCAGTGAGAACGGCTTTCCTCTCTTTCTACAATTATACGAAAATAGGGGTCGAATAACGAAAACACCACCCTATTCAAAAACCTAAAAGTGGACCCCCAGAAAATTCTGGCTACGCCGCTGATCCTGGGGCCACCTTGTACGTCTCTTCAGTGGTCATAGGATGTGGCTTGGCATCTGGTGGCTCCGCAGGATTAAATAATTCATTTTTAGCGCGATCAAATATCCACCTCTTTCACATAGAACTCTAGTATATACGAAAAGGGGAATAGGGAAAACCCTGGACTGAACGGAATTCGAACCCCTAATTTTCTTCTTCTTCTGGCTCTACAGCCCTATATGAGCTTTGGTCTGCTCGACAACACTCCACCATCTACGGACTCCCAACTCGTGAAGGTTAGTTTCCAACTCATTCTTCAGTCGTCTTCCTGTCGTGCTTACTTTGTACCCCCAATCTAGACTCCCATAATTCTACTGTATGTTTAATTGCGTAAAATTGTGGTAGGTACGCATTTCCTAAAAAAAAAAATTGGGGTCGATCACGTAGGTGCGGTTTCCACCGACCTGCTAGTGCTAAATACAAATACGGTAACGTGGTAACAGACATTCAAGACTTAGGCGGGGTTTCCACCGACCTCGCATTGCAGGATGCAAACGACATTGACGGAAATGTTTGTTTTACTCTATGCCATAGTTAAAATTGATCAATGATCATAGAGTAAAATCACAAAAAAACTAAAATTAAAAAATGGCTTCATGGGATATGTTAAGTACAAACATTTTAATCGATTTCTATAAAAAGAAAAATTCAAATTTCCGTCATTTGCATTCTGCAATGCGAGGTCGGTGGAAACCCCGCCTAAGTCTTGAATGTCTGTTACCACGTCACCGTATTTGTATTTAGCACTAGCAGGTCGGTGGAAACCGCGCCTTAGTTTACCTGCGCGCCTCCTTCGGACCAATTCCTGGGAACAGGTTCCACTATGAAATTCTCAGCTAGTGTCTTCGCGTATCGCTCTTTGTCATGGGCATATTTTGACTTGATAACTGAGTACCTGCGTCAACATAAAACAAACCTCAACCTGTAATATCATTTAATATGACTAAGTTACTACCGCCTTCTATAACCAGAAAAGTCTACGATTGCGCGTTCTAATACAAACAGATCATACAGTACAGTACTATCAACAACGGCTCCTTACTTCCCCCGGCTACAAAGAGAGCACCCGCAAAACTTCAGCAGAAAAGAAGGAGCGAACGTGAACAGGCCATGGGGTTCAACCCTTAACAAAACAACACCAAAGAGAATGATGCGATCAACTGGAAGTCAAGCTGACAGAGAGTCAATCACGGACCAGAATGCATTCTCCTCCCAAACATAGTACATATTAAAGTCATAATTTCCGGGGTTCCAGACCCCCTGCCTACTGCCGATGCATAGAATCAAATGGGTGTACATCTACGAAGTGCTTAAAGCTAGGACTATCTGGGCGCTGAAAACGTCGCGATTCTAACGCCAACGTTGGACGAAAAATATTGCCGACTATACGACGCTATAAAAACGCCGCGCTTTGAAACGTCTACGCTACGGAATTCTCGACTATACGAGCGCTGTGTACATCGCGTTGGAGGCGAAATGACGGGAATTTAAGGTCAGTTGTGAATTAAAAATTGGAAACGTTGAAATCGCCCGTATAGTCCTGTTCGGCGCTAGTTACGTCGCGTACCTATGGCGCCCATTCCATTGACCGGCTAGGGCTATTTCCAACAACGGTGACGTGGTAGCAGACATTCAAGACTTAGGTGGCGTTTCCACGGATCTCGCATTGCTGAATGCAAATGACATTGACGGAAATTAGAATTTTTCTTTTTATAGAAATCTATTAAAATGTTTGTACTTTACATATCCCATGACGCCATTTTTTAATTTTAGTTTGTTTGTGATTTTATTGTATGATCATTGATCAATTTTAACTATGGCATAGAGGAAAATAAACATTTCCGCCAATTCTGCAATGCGAGGTTGGTGGAAACGCCACCTAAGTCTTGAGTGTCTGCTACCACGTCACCGTTTTGGAAATAGCCCTAGCCGGTCAATGGAATGGGCACCTAACGCCGGTTTACGCGCCCGGTTGCGTTGGTGACGCTGACACCGAGTTGACGCGTCCTCACGCGACGTTTTCAGCGCTCGTATAGTCTGCCGTATGGAAGTTCCATAGCCGCGGTCAACGACGCGACGTTTTCAGCGCCCGTGTAGTCCTAGCCTAATTATACTTACGCCAGCCCAGTGTCTATGAGTTTGGTGACGTCTACTTCCGATATGATGTCTCTCAGGTCCTCGTTGCACTTGATCTCGACTAATTGCATAGCCGGGATGTATCCAAAACGCACGCACGACATGACATTGTAGACGTGTGACTTCTTTTGCACCCACTTGGAACGCAGCCACCGCACAGCCGAGAAAAACACTTCCAACTCACTACAGAAAATGATATGGTTATCTGACCACTACCTTAACGGGCTCATAGGGGGACTATATTAGAACGGGTCCGTTCTGGATTGAACCTCAGTATAAGGGCCCATTTATTTACAGATAGTTTTTTTGTTTTTGTTTTTAAGCTTCTTGTTTTGCCTGTGTTTACAAAGGGCGAAGTGTTTCCTCTTTAAGAAGATGTAGAATGTAGAAAATTAGCTCACCAACATCTGATTTTTTTAATTTCAATTTTTTTAAATTTACAATATTATGAAAATCACATTTTTCAAAGTATTATGAAAAGTTTTGAAAAATTACATAATAAATTAACTTTTTTGTAGAATGTAGAAAATTAGCACACCAACATCTGATTTTTTTTAATTTCAATTTTTTTTAAATTTGAGTTTTGCAATATTATGAAAATCACATTCTTCAAAGTATTATGAAAAGTTTTGAAAAATTACATAATAAATTAACATTTTTTTAAAAATTGTGGGTACTCGGGCAGCTGCCTAGTGTGCCTAGTTGGTGATCCGGCACTGGTTATAGATTACTATTATTATTTCTCAACGGTCTTGCACTGAAACACCTAGCAACCTACATATAGTTGCTCCAATTGTCTCTTCCCGGGAACAGAAGAGTTAATTTGAGTTAATTTACATGATAGGAGGTTGCGAATTGGAATAAAATGGAATAATGACAAGAAAGGTTTTGGTACAAGGAGGAGGCGATTTTGAAGCTCTGCCAACAGTTTTACTCAAGAAAAGCATAATTGACCTGAATTTTATGAGTCATGACTTGAACGTGTACCAAATGTATATATAACTGCAATGTTTTTTTTCTACAAGTAAATTATGTAGGGGCAATAGCTCGAAATAACCGAGAGAACTGGTCAAGATTCAAAAGTCGACATAAAAGGAAATGTCTGTCACGCGACCTGGGTCCACCCAACCCTGTAATGGGAACTTTAACTTCATTAATATCATAATCATCGAACGCGTTTGCCAGTCATGTTGCTGGACACAATATAAAGAACCGGTACGAGTGAACCCGTACATGATTTCCTATTTATCAATTAGTATAGGTACCTGATGAAGTAGAATCCCGGATGATACGCCGTGGTCCATTTGAATGCGTATAGTACGTTCCATAGGAAGTTGGAAGCACGCTTTCATACAGACCACGGCCTATCATCCTGGATTCTACTTCATTATATGTATCTCCGGCTGTGAATGTTATAATTAATTTTTAATTGTAATTAAAAAAATATGTAGTATAGCCTAGTACCGTAATACGAGTAGTTCCATGGAAAATAATTGTCCCATTGTTAAATATCGGCTGTCTATAGATTTTCCTCAACCTAAAGCACTGGATTGATTAATGGGACAAGGCATAGTTTAGAATAGCCAGGCCAATAATTTAATACCACACAATAAGAATACAATATAGTATAGCTCGCAACGCTACAATAATATAATATAATCTTCAAAAATGTATTTTTTCTCGAAACCAAAACCGGTTCTGTTTTTTACTCTATTTAGCACCTACAACGTATCTGAAGTTAGAAAACCTCGATAGAATGGTTCTCCAGAAAACATATTTTGTTTACTAATTTTTTCATGAAAATTGAGCCTGTTTTTTACGCCCTGAACTAGCCTAGGCACCTAGTTAGGTTTGTTTACATTAAAAAGCACTACAATATCTGCGAATTTCGAATAATTCGTTAGAGCCGTTTTTGGGAAAACATGTTTTTAGTATTGGGGTATAAATCCACAAAAGGAAATTATCATAAAAAGTGAAAATGGTGCCACTGGACAATATTTTTGTGAATCTACCCGCCGAATATAATCAAATCCTATCAATTAGTTGGGCCCCAAATCGAGTTACAGATCGGCAGACGGACATTTCAAATTAAACACTTTTTTTGGTTCTTGGTACCTCGAAACGTGTAAATCCGTTGAAATCTTGAAATCTATAATTTTGTCCATCACAACGCTTTCCTTGAAAATGAGAAAAAAAAAATTGAGCACTGGTCCTCTGCGCAAAAAAGCAAGTTGAAAGTCACACAAAAGGCGGTTACGGACAAAAGAACCGGTCCGAGTTTACTCGAACATGCTTTCCAATTTATCAAAATTAGTAGATAGAGAAAATGAGTAATTTCATGGTAAATATTTTTCCTAAGGTTACATTTCCGATATCTCGGGGGGGGGGGGGTGTCCACCTGACGTCACTGGAGGTGAGGTAAATTCTAGATAGGTCAGACCAACACATTACCACACAGCACATTTGAGCGAGAATTTTCTATCATAAAAAAAAAAAAAAAAAAAAAAAAAAAAAAAACATTTTTTTGTACAAAACCAAATACTTTTCTGGGAGAGCAACCTGTCCGGTTTCGTTACTCAATTTAACACCTACAACATACCTGAAAGTGGAAATCATCGATAGAAAGGTTTCGCAGAAAAATTATTTTTTAGTCTTTTTTCATTAAAATTTAGTTATTTTTATTTTTTTACCCCCAGAAGCAAACTATCAAGGGGCAAGCGACCCCCCGCATTTTATAAATATTAATAAGGACTACAACATATGTGAATTAAAAATAAATCGTTGGAGCCGTTTTGGAGAAATAATTTTTGTAGACGTTTTTTGGTTTTTTTTTTAGAATAAAACCCCCCCAAATTGAGTTGGCCAAAATAAAAAAATTGGTCCCGAGGCATGATTTTTGTAAACCTACATGCCGATTTTCATCTAAATCGACTGAGCCGTTTGCCCGGAAATAGATGAACAGACAGACAGACATTTCGTAAAAACCACTTTTTTGGGTTCCTGGGACCTCAAAACGTGTAAATCCGTTGAAATCTCGGAATCGAAAATTTCGACCATCACAAAGCTTTCCTTATACTACGTATAAATTGGAAAGCAAAAATACATACCTGTTCACTACGATGCTGTTGGAACTTAGAAAAGCACAGATATCGTCTACATCGAGTTCCAAGAAGTCTTTGGAACAAACCATGGTTACGAAAAAATTGGAAACACGTGGAATCATGAGATCCATTATATCTCGGAATTTGAGGCCTTTGGCGATTATGTACAGGACGTACGCGGACCCCTCGGCGAAGAAAAATTTATTTTGAACCATTGAGTAGCAGAGTGCCTCCAATTCTGGAATTGAAATAAATTGTTGCAAAATATGGAACTTAGATATTGGACACCTCTGGACAGAGCATATTTTAAGGAAGCTCCATTGGGGCAAGCATGACCCCCAGTGAGGTGATTCTGCCCCCTACTTTTGGGCATATTGCCCCACACAAATTGGGCACAAATTTCAAATTCCAAGACTATTACTAAACTAGAAATTAGAGAAATAAAATAAAAAAAGAGTCAAAAGTTACGTTGTCCGTCGTATTTATGGTGCCAATTTTGTTCTTAACGTTACCGAAGAACTTATTTATGGGGGGGGGGGGATGGATACAAGCGAAAATTGCACTATATAGAATAGGATTTCAATTTGTGTCACCCAGTGAAAATTTCTTAAAATATGCTCTGCCTCTGGATCACGCAAAACTCAGTCAGTTTCTATTATTTTTATTATTAAATTTACTACGTAAGTTGACTCCTATCTGTACTTGGTTAAGTCATGCGCATTCGCCTATTTCATCATTGTGTTAATGGTAAGCTTGTCTCAGCTTGTCCTTTATCGCTTGTAGCCGGTGTAGGTTGACATCGAGAACGTATACCAATGGCCAAAAATTCATACGGAAACTATACAATTAATGTCCGAAATCCATGGGGTCGTTGGCATTGAACAAAGGTCTTAGTCTATAAAATGTCTTCAAAAAATTATTATGACATACTACGTAAGCTATGAAGATTTAGTCGATCCAAGTGAAAGAAGACTACTTTTTAATATACAATATCATTGGGTATTTTTACCTCTTGGTGCTGCCATTGAACAACATTTTAGTCATCCTTTATTTATTTAAACCGTTCATTAGGACAATAATTAAAATACTTGTGGGCCTTGTAAACGCATTGCCTCAGGTATGCCTATGGCATGTAGCTTCAGGTTACTTGGAATTTCTTTAGGTGCCAGATAGTATTCTTGCTTATCACTGATAATAGTAAATTGGTAATTGACAGTTAATCTAGTACTAGCAGTCCCCAGAACCGTCAACCGGTCAAAACCTGTAGTTTGCCACTTGGAGCATTCAACGTTCGCTAGATGTAACGAGTTGTGATGTGACGGAGCCGGGGCTGGCAGGCTGGAGTCTCGGGTACTGTTCCCGTCCCATTTTTCTTATCTTTCTTTCCCTAATGTCCCCTAGGGCAGCTCCGACCATTGGTACAATAATTGTCTGCTGCCACGTTCCATCCTCTGACAAAGTAAGGGGGAACAGAAACTATAGTAAGATTCTAACTCTGTTGGGCACCCCATCACCTCTTGGGGTACAGAAAGGAGCCTCCCCGACAATCGCTTTTTAAACACGTGGAAAGAAAACCGATCGGGCGTACACCGGGCAACATTAAGTGGAAACTTCTAGCGGTTAATCCTTTCACCACCGAGAAGAGACCAAAGGCTTCAACGACCATGTGCACTGACCATGGCGTCAGGTTGGCAGTAAGTATAGGAGTCTCTACCTCTGACACGAGCAACTAACTGAACTAAACCTCTTAAAAAGTCTCGGTAAGGCACAGGCCACAGCACCGTCATGTATTAGTTGATGGCAGTGCCGTCCTGTATTCCTTACCGGTGGTGGGAAATCTTACCAGAAATCTGGAGGTATCTCGCAGCCATGTAGACCTCCAACAGGGAATCCCTGCGGAGCACCTGCTGAGCAACCTCCGCATCGGAGAGCATCCATTTATAAATGGTTTTAAATGCTCCACTGGTCACTTCGGTGTCCGGTAGTTGAATGTCATCAACCAGAGATGACGCGTTGAAGAACCTCGAGTAGGCGTTAAGAAGGATCCTGTGTGTGTTGTATTTTATGGCGTCCTCTGTGATGACAGTGCAGTCTGTGTTGATGTAGTCGCTAAGTCGGTTCTTGATGGATGTGTACAGGTCGGGTTTGGGCGATAGGTTCCTTATTTGATCCCATTCGATGTCACTGGGAACGGCGCAGCCAAGTCTGCAAATCACATGAAACTCGTTTAATATTGAAGTGAAAACTTCTTTAACCACGCTGTGCACTTTATTTTGTGGGTACTGAATCCAACTGTAACGCTCGGCTACGTAACGCTCGTTCGGGTAGAGTCGGATCGAGTCGAGAACAAGAAAGGCAAAGTCAGCGCGTCACTGCTATACTCGCCCAGCGACCGTTGCATGAGAGAGCGTGACCAAGACCGTAGTTATATATTTGCGACAGGGGGGGGGGTAGGGTAGGTATGGGAGACTATCATAGTAGTTTATACCGAGCCTAAGAAAGCAAAACTGAATTTTAGTAAATACAACAAGCAAAATATAGAAAGAAGAGAAAAAATTTATTTTTTATTAATTTAAAACCACCTTTGAAGGGACTGGCAGAGAAGGAAAGTAGTTATACGAAAATACTTTGTGGATGATGGAATTTTTCACGACGGGGGGGAGGGGGGGCGGACCCCTGGATCGTATGTAGTGTGCCAACGTTTATTAAATTCAATACATTATATTTTTTTTTAATGTTTACTAAGCCGTGTCTACACCTGTGGATTAACCCCTTGTACTAAGGCAAAAGCTGCATTGCGCAGCATTGCTTACACAATATAGCGCCAGTACGATTGGCCATCACCTAATTATCGCCTGATTCGGCGCAATTCCTCGTGCATAATCCACCAAATAATGTCTACGTTAACGCTACGTAAACGCTAACGTACACTAGCTACAGTGGACAAGTTGAGACAAACTTACCATTCGCGCAATATTGTGTCTGTGCCTAAACCGCTTCAAGTGCTTAGGCGGGGTTTCCGCCGACCGGCTAGGGCTAAATACAAATACAGTGACGTGGTAGCAGACATTCATGACTTAGGGGCCCATTCCACCGACCTCGCATTGCAGAATGCAAATGACATTGACGGAAATGTTTGTTTTACTCTATGCCATAGTTAAAATTGATCAATGATCATAGAGTAAAATCACAAACAAACTAACTAAAATTAAAAAATGGCGTCATGGGATATGTTAATTACAAACATTTGAGTAGATTTCTATAAAAAGAAAAATTCTAATTTCCGTCAATGTCATTTGCATTCTGCAATGCGAGGTCGATGGAAACCCTGCCTAAGTCTTGAATGTCTGTTACTACGTCACCGTATTTGTATTTAGCCCTAGCTGGTCAGTGGAAACCGCGCCTTAATAAATAAATAAGGACTTTTGTTCTATTACTATGCCAACCTAGCGGAGTTAGAGCTATGAAGCCCTCTCTTACACTCAACTAGGAAGGCCCGACACCGCCTGCTTTACATGCCCAAGCATGGCCAGGAAATGAAGCCAGTGTGGGACTCGAACCAACAACCTTTCCACCACTCTATGTGTCCTAAACTTAATCAACAGTGAGAATTTCCCTGTCTTTGCGCGATAATATTGTGTATTGTCCTTTGTTATTTGGCGGGTGTGGTCCTTTGCGAGTGTGTAAAAAGCCCGCCTCTAGAACCAAATCGATCATAACAGAACTCATCATAAAATCACAAAATGGGCCCTCCGCACCCTTTGTTGTGGTCAATTCGGATGTGACGTGTTACACATCACAGTGCCGGATTAACTCATGGGCACTTGAGGCACAGGCCCACGCCCCCCCAAAATGCCTAAAATTCTGGCCCCCCCATTAAAAAAAAACAAAAAACAAAATAGCAGTTGAAACCAATTTCCATAAAACGTTTTGAAATTGGCGGGAAATTAAACGTTTGCACCCACGTGCCCCAGATATCTTGCGCCCACGGCCCCCACAGGGGTTAATCCGGCACTGAAACATCAAGTGTAGGCTACTGAGTGTGTACGGTTGCCTAAACACGTCCTTGCAGGCGCAAGTGGGATCTCTTATTAAGGTCATTAACCTCCAACCATTGCATTGTTGCTAAAGGGTTGTCATATCGTACCCATCAGTACTTACCATTGGTTTTCAACATATCTACCCGCGACATTATGTTTAACGCTTATGTGGTGCATTTTGTTGGACCATGAAATACAGAACGTACATATAACCATTGAATATATAACCCTAGTGTTATATTCAATAATATAACTGTATGCACGTTAGTCGTTACTCCTTGTAATTAGGGATGTCAATTTTAAAATTTTAAAGTTTACTTCGTTATAATTAAAATGATTATTATAGGGATACCCGCGGGCCCTTCGTTCTCCGCGGGAAACCCCGCCGACCCGCAAGAAATAATGGTAAATAAAATGTGATGATATTTTTTTGTTATGATTACATAGGCATAGCCTAACAGGTGAGAATGAGATAAGCCTGCATGGTTAATAAGTTTAATTAAGTTACGGGTCTGCAGGAAATTCCCGCGGGAACGCCGTATGGGATCGGAGTTCATTCCCGTCCCTCAATCCCGTGCTCATACCTAATGGATCTCAAAATGTTTGCACCCAGTCATTGATCATTGGATCATGGGTCGAACAATTAAATCTTTTCGAAGTCTAATCTAAGCCATTTCTTTATTCATTTCTATATTCTATAAGAAAGAGGTTCATTGAAACTTGAAAGCATGGTATTCATATGGAATTACCTGCTGTGATTGGGTTATCAATTCCCAATTATAGCGCCCATGATTAACTTATGAGGAATCCTCGCTCTGATTGTTGATTGGTTGACTTGGGTATATAATTTTTCCCGCCATGAAATGAAAAAAACGACTTTATTGCAAACAAAAGGCGAACAATAAGACTATAGAGCCTTGTTTTCAGAGATATATAAATAGCCATAAATAATTTTTGAATTTACAACAACTTTGGTTGATTATCTACCCAAATGATAGGTTCATAGCCCAATAATAGTTCTCAATTTTAAAGTTTACTTCGGGTAATTCAAATGATTATTATAGCCAACCATTCATTGTTTCACTGTAAAATGAATCAAATACGATAAGTTAATCGTAAGCTCAAATTTTTGGAATTGACAACCCAATCAGAGGAGCGTATTTTTATACAGGAGTTTTCCATTCAACCATCTTGGCACTTGGGAATCTGATTGTTTTAATTTTTTTATTTTATTTTTTTATTTTTAAAGTAAAGATTAATCGCATAGAAACAATTTAATGAATGTATCCGATTGACTTCTTCAGTCGCCTCTGTAGGTTAGTACCCGTGTTAGTTACGACACGTCTCCGATCGCATGGCGTGTAAAGACAAGTGTGCAAGCACGTTACCACCTGGCCATCGAAGTCGATCTTACCCTGTGTTATGAATTTTATAGGCTACAATAGAGTTCAATTATATATGAAAGATGGGACATTTGATCGCGCAAAAATGTTCTTTTGAATCTATGGGCACCTACAATAAACAATTTAAAAAAAAAATATTTTTGACGCGTTCGAATATCCCAATTCTCCTATATACTTATCTTATCTTACTAGTAGAACTCAAGGCTACATGTTACTGTCATCCACGGCCGTCATACCATGTTGAATCCAGCGGGCCAGAGCAGGTTCAAAGATGCAGATAAATTGGTCGTGTGCACAGTGCCGGTAGGGAAACATGGTAGGACTTGTCCTGGTCACCTCCGAACTAATCGTGTGACTTCACTGTGTTTCCCAAGTGGTTCGGAATCCACTATAATCAGGAGGTCCACTGTCCTATGGGCTGGCATAGGACAGTCAAGTCGGGGTCGCTCTATGGGCCCAAATATGAGGCCTAAGTCGTTATTAACCCGACGAACACTACTACTACTACTACTGTCATCCAAGTTGTTTGGCTTTAAGAAATTTAAGTTGATAGGCTATAGTACACTTTACTCACTGAAAGAAGGAAAACTCATCCTGCATCGGTTGATTCCTCTTGTTTGTCCCGTTGTCACCATCACCAGGATCAGGACATGCTGGTATCTATAAAATTGTAAGCAAATAAATAAATATTGACTTTTTGTTCTATTACTAAGCCAACCAAACCAACAAAGTTAGGGCTATAAGCCCTCTCTTACACTCAACTAGGAAAACGCGGGGCCGCCAGCTTCATATGCCCTCCGAAGCATGGGGCCAGAAAATATAGCAAGTGTGAGACTCGAACCAACAACCATTCGGGTGAATGTTTGAGTCTGTACCACTACTCTACATATCCTAACATAAAGTGTTAGGGGGGGGGGGGGTTCTTCGAGGACTTAATCGATAACTACTTGTGGGTCAACATCGGCCATCAGACAGTTATTCCTGGTTTACACTAATAATAAGAACCGGTACAAGTTTACTCGTACATGCTGTCCTATTTATCACTAGATAAAATTAGTAATTCCATAGTAAATAATTTTCCTATGGCTAAATTTCGGAGCCCTCGGCGCGCCAAAGCACTGAATGGGAAGACCAGTATATTACAACACAGTACGCAATGAATTAATAATAAATTAAAATACATTTTCCATAATTTCTTCAAAAAATAATTTTTTGCACAAAACCAAATCTTTGTTTGGAAAAGCAACTTGTTCCGTTATTAATCTATTTAACACCTAAAACATGCCTGATGGTAGAAAGCAACGGCAGAAAGGTTCCACAGAATTTTTTTTGGTAATTTTTTATGAAAATTGAGTCTTTTATATTTCTGCCCCCAGAACATCAAGGGGCAAGCGACTTATTGGGTTTTGTTTACATTAATAACGACTACAATACATGTGCATTAAAAAATAAAAAGCTGGAGCTGTTTTCGAGTAATGATGAAATGAAATGATAACCATTTTTTTAATTTAAATTTGTCATCCCCCCCCCATGTTCAATTCTATCATGCGTCGTATGGTTGTAAGCGTCTGGCATAATTAATAGCTTGTACTGATCACGTGCTGATTAATGATTAATAAGGAGAGATCAGAGAGCTCTTGTGTCATTAATTGACTGTCCTCAAATAGAACATGCATGCATCTGATCACCAGTTAGCCCAGGATCCTTAGGCGGCTATTCCACCGACGTTGTTTTTCATTGTGCATGTGAATGACGGGGTAGCAGACATCATTAATAAGTCTCTGCCATATTTTAAGGAGACTATTATGTAGATACTTAACTTATCTATTATAAATTAAGTTATAATATGGTAGAGACTTATTAATGATGTCTGCTACCAAGTCATGCACATGCACATTGAAAAACAACGTCGGTGGGATGTTATTATTTTTATTGGTAAATTGGTTGACCGGAAGAATTTTCCATGGATAATTGTAAGTTGTAAATGTATATGTGTTAAATAATTAATACTTCTAGATAAAAAAAGTGAAATCTTACCAGCTTAATACGGCCGCCGACTGGATTTCCACGCACCTAATTTAACATAAGAAATACATAATTTTAGTAAGCAATAAAGCAGGCTGAATAATTAATTATTTTCTGCCACAATGAATTCAACGCAAATGAGACAGTAGAATTTATTAATTAACTTTTAAAAAATTTGTTTAAATATTTTTTTTTACCATCTTTCTAATTTTGGAGTGATATAAACTTATCTTAGAACGTTTACTGATTTTACTAAGTTAATTAGCTACTTGCCATCCTGCGTCTTGGTGCTGGACTGGTTTTAACAATTCTTTCACGAAGGTTTTCCAATTCCTGAAGAAAATCTTTGTAATTCTCACAATTCTGTAAGCAGAAAATTTATTCTCTCCATAGTGAGTTAACTTTAAGAGTATCTCTCTAAATCATCTAAAATTTACATCCTATATAAATTTAATGTTCTTGTTTCTAACGCCTGCTTTCAGCATTTCTGCTTTAAGCAACCCTGTCAGCTTGGCGGGTGGAGTGAGTCTGTTAACTTGAGGCACCCTAAGGGCAGACTTTTTCACCTCGGGGAAAGGGGAGTTGACTAACAGGGTGGACCTCCTGATTATAGTGGATTCCGAACCACTTGGGGAACATGGTAAAGTCACACGATTAAATCGGAGGTGACCAGGACTCGACTTATACTGCCTAAGCGCGTTATCATGTCCCACCAGGTTCCCCTGCCAACGCTGTGCACACTACCAAGTTGCCGCAGTTTGAAACATGCTCTGCTCTAATGGAATCAACATGGTAAGGCCGTTGGCCTAACTTGTAAATTACGTTGTAAATTTAATGTAACGGCAAAGGCTTTCACGGCCGGAGTCAGATGATGAAACAGTAGAATCTGGGCAGGTGGGCCGTGATTGTTGTCACTTGTCACTTGCTAAGGAGCCGCTGAGTTACAACCTTTGAAGTCTACGCAGCGCCACTGAAGATGTCGACCGCAGCTGCTGACGAAACGTTTAGAAATTCTTTTTCATTTCGACGACGGCCCATCAGCCCGGATTCTACTGCTACTTCACACATCCTATGCATTTTATGCAGAGGAAACATGATATTCGTTATAATATCAGGGTTCAAACCAAACATCTATTTAAATTTGTAGTTTGAATTCGGTTATAATAAATGAATCTCATCTGTAACTGTCATGATGTAGTGATGTTGATACTTTGTTCTATAGGGGGCACAATTGGCCCAATAGGCTCATAGGTAACACCCATTAATTAAAAAAAAAGTCATGAACTGTCGTAACCACAGTATATATAGGCGAAATATAAAGACTGCCTACTACCATTACGTTGTAACATGTTTATGCCGGTTAGTAGGCCTATTTCTGTGAACCGCGTTGCTGGATATAGCCTCCCTATAAATGTTCTGGTTCATATTTCTGTTTTTAGGGCATGGCCGTGCCCAGGGGGATGGTCCAAGGTGTCCGGACCACCCCCCCCCCGAAATAATTTTTTAATGTAAACCTGTATTGTTGGAAGAAGTTGAATGAATGTATTTGAGTTTGAACACTGGATAGAATGGACTTTTATTAATAAATTAAGTTAAAAAAATTTGGACCCCCCCCCCCCCCCCCCCCCCGAAATCAAAACCTGGGTATGGCCTTGTTGTAGGGTATATAATTTTTGGGATATCCATGTTTACCTTATTGGGTAATATCCAGTTCCTCTCGTCCGGCTTCGCCAAGCCTTCCCTTTCCAGGTTGACCTCAAATCCTCCTTCACTGCCGTAGACGTGCTTATTTACATTGTACCTAATAATAAGTGATAGCGTAAGTGAAATACAATGCAATCCAATATATATTTCCGTTAAATTATACAATACAAGTACAAGAAATTATAAAATAAAATAGTCAAAATATCATCAAAATCCGGTAGTTCTGTCATTGTCATTGTGCTACTGCCTCAGTGACAGTGTAGAAAGTTTTCTCTAAGAGATGGTTTCTAAGCAATTTCGGGAAGTTCAAAGCGTTTCTCGCCGCTCTCAGTTCAATCGGGAGTTTTCTAAGGTAGGCGAAATCTTGTAGTATAGGATCCAGTTGCTCACACTTGGCTGTCCGTGGCGCTGGCCTTACAAGGTCTCCCCGTTGCACTATGGGAAATTTGAGGGGTGCTAGGTGGCCAAAAACAAAAAACATGAATGTTCTAATTTGGGTCTAAATGTTGTCATTATGTTAAAAGGAAACTCCAGAGACACCGAAATTTCAAAAATAGCGAAAAAAATTACTAGGGTTCATGAGATATTCCACCGCAAAAGTCACCCATTTTGTGTTTTTTCTCTTTTTCAATATAGTCAAAACAAGGTCACTAAAAAAAAATTATAATGTTGGTTTTTCATTGATTGATAATTAATTTCTCGTGAGGACGAAGGTATGTGGAACAATTTTATGCAACATATGTATATTTAAGTTTAAGTTAAATAAACAGGGTTGGTACGAATGTAGTAGTTTCCGAAGAAATATGAAAAATGTATCTTTTTTAACAGAGCAGAACTTTTTTTTGGCTGCATTTGGCTGTGAATATCTGTATGTTTATCAAATCACCAAACTGTCGATTTTAACTGGAACATTCGAAAATTACCGCCAATTACCGCCCTTGGCAGTAATTAATTATTATCTACACATCTAAAACGAACTAAAATGTGCATTTTCTATCTATTGAGACGGTGACCCATGTTTGACTTCCGGAAAACTTCTTCACAGCTTATCATTCCATGACCCCCTGAGCCTAAATCCACCCACGGTTCAAAATGCTATGTATATACTGTATTGTATATACAGTATATAGCCTAGGCCTACATCCGCGGTCTGCGCTTATATGGAATCTCCCTACACCTTATCGGTCGCCATTCTGAATTTTTATTTTTCCGCTTAATAAGCCTGCAGCTATGATGTGTGTGTAAAATGTCATGGAACTTGGTAAATAAGTATGGCAGCTGCAGAAGTTTTACATGTTTGGTCGCCATTTTAGTCGCCATTTTGGCCGCCAGTTTGGATTTTCTGTTTTCCTCGTAATAAGCCTTAAGCTATGTTTAAAAGAAATGTGTGTGTATAATTTTATGGAACTGGCTAAATAAGTATGGCCACAACTGAATTTTGCCATTTTTTGTCGCCATTTTGAATTTTTTGTTTTTCCACTTAATAAGCGTATAGCTATGATGAAATGAGAGGTGTGTGCAAAATTTCATGGAATTCGGTAAATAAGTATTACCACCACAGAATTTTGCCCTTTTTGGCCGCCATTTTGAAAAATAAAAAATGAAAAATATATATTCTTAAAATACAAGTTATAATACAAGGTGCCAAATATTATGTTAATTGGCCGATTAAATAATATTGGCCACCTCCCACCTAGCACCCCTCAAATTTCCCATAGTGCGTTGCCTCGTGTTGTAGGTGTGAGTGTCCCCGTTTTGTTTAAATGTCCCCCACACCTCAGGCCTTAAGATATGTAAAATGCATCTAAATATGTACAGACTTGGGGCTTGCATGATTTTTAATGATTTGAAGTGAGAAGTGAAATGTCAACTCGATGTCAACCCACACCAACTACAAGTGACTAATGGACAAGCGGATAAATGCTTACCATTGACATTGTAACAGACGTAAGCTCGTGAACGAGTCATAGACATGGTATTTGCAGTATACATACAGGTATATTAACAAGATATAACTTTATGCAGATGCTCCTATTTTTGACCTAATTTAGTAAGTCTACCAAATTTCATTAAAAACTATGAATTGATGAGGTTCGTAATGGTCTCCTGATGTTATAGGAGTCATGTAAAAGTTATTTTCAAGACTAAATTCAAATGAATCTTCTTATTTTCCCAAAGAAAAGCGTAAGCATGACTACATCAAGTCCTCTTAATAGGCTACTGCCCTTTGAAAGAGCCATATTCCCGTTCATTTATTGGCTATACATTTTTCTTATTTACTTACGCTACACCGTCATCAAGTAGTCTATTGACTTCGGGGCAGGAACTGAGTATATCAACAAACTCAGGACTGTGGTGGTTTCTTCTTATGGCCACTAATGCGACCGCAGGTATTAGACCAAATCGAACAGTTTCCATGACTTTGTAGATGGATTCTTGTCGTAAAGGCCACATATACTTCAGCCACCGAGTACCACTCATAAACACTTCCATCTCGCTGAAAAAATACGCATAATTTTGATTATCGCTGACATCCTTTGTAGCCTATAAAATATAATGTTCATCACCTCTTAATCAGCTTTAGTCGTGATCTACGAGCTCTCCACTCCATTTTGCCCCTCCAGTTCTGTCCATTAAGCACTTCCTCCAGTTCCTGTTGATAACATTCTCAATTTAGTTTCTGTACCGTATCTCTGGTGTGCCACTCCTTCGCAAACCCTCCGTTTCTACGACGTACTTCGTACTTCACACCTTCATCTTCTTCTTTATATGCCTCTTTTATCGAAGAATGGCGATCATCATGACAATTTGGACCTTGGAGACTTCTGCTCGGAAAAGGAAAGTCGCGCTTTTGCTAAACCACTGACTCAGGTTTGTATGTTCTTCTTCTGCCGGGAGCCTTCTGTCCTTCTATCATCCTCATCATATGGCCGAAGTATGTTAAGCCGTCAGCAGCAACTCGGCTTCTGTATCCATTCGCCTCAGGACCGCAGTATTAGGGACACTATCTCAAGGATACGCGCATCATTCGTCTGTTTACCCACATTTCAAATGCGCTGATCGTGTTCTGATACTTCACGCCATTAATCTGATATAACCTAAACACATTATAATTCGAGCCGTAGCCAAGGGGAGCTTATTGGGCTGCAGCCCCCCCCCTCCAAAATAAAAGAACCGGTCCGAGTTTACTCGAACATGCTTTCCAATTTATCAACATTAGTAGATAGAGAATAGGATTAATTTCATGGTTAATAATTTTCAAGTGGTTAAATTTCCGATATATGGGGGGGGGGGGTTGTCCACGTCACTGGAAGTGAGGTAAATTCTAGATAGGTCAGACCAACACATTAATTACAACACAGCAATAATGGCAGGGCACGCAATGCATTTGAGCGCGAATTTTCTATCATTTTTTCAAAAAATAATTTTTTGTGCAAAACCAAATATTTTTTTGGGAATCAACATATCCGGTTTCGTTACTCAATTTAACA
This sequence comes from Psococerastis gibbosa, assembly GCA_963971405.1. Classification (NCBI taxonomy): domain Eukaryota; kingdom Metazoa; phylum Arthropoda; class Insecta; order Psocodea; family Psocidae; genus Psococerastis; species Psococerastis gibbosa. The sequence continues at coordinate 12,269,719 of OZ020491.1, read as the reverse complement.
CCTAAAACATGCCTGAAGGTAGAAATCAGCGATAGAAATGTTTCGCAGAAAAATTATTTTTCAGTCATTTTTTTCATTAAAATTTAATTAATTTTATTTTTTTTACCCCCAGAAGCAAACTATCTAGGGACAAGCGACCCCCCGCATTTTATCAACATTTATAACAACTACAATATATGTGAATTTAAAAGAAATCGTTGGAGCCGTTTTTGAGAAATGTTTTTTTTTAGATGTTTTTTTTAGAGTTTTTTGAGAATAAAACCCCCCCAAATTGAGTTAGCCCCAAATAAAAAAAAATGGTCCCGAGGTATGATTTTTGTGAACCAACATGCCGAATTTCATCAAAATCGACCGAGTAGTTTGCCCGGAAATCGATGCACAGACAGACAGACAGACATTTCGTAAAAACCACTTTTTTGGGTTCCTGGGACCAAAAAAACGTGTAAATCCGTTGAAATCTCGGAATCGAAAAATTCAACCATCACAAAGCTTTCCTTATACTACGTATAAATTGGAAAGCAAAAATTGAGAAATAAATAAAGCTATTACCGGTTTACCGGTAATATGAACAAGTCTTCATAGGCTATATAAATTATAAACTTTATTGTTGTTAAAATGCATGCAACCCCACTATTTGGCGCCTATAGTTTTCAAAACAACGGAGACCCCTCTTTGGGATAATGGAAATGCGACTATTTCTATGCAATATTAACAGTCATAACTGTAAAATAATTACTTAGTCATCCGCATGCCCGCCAAATGTTGTCTGGTCTTCTTTCATGCATTTACATGATTTTTGGGTGTGAGTGTAACTTTAGGCAGTTAAAGACAGAAAATTTTGAGTACTTTAAAATAGCCTACGAACTACCAGCACACTCTTGAAGTATAATAAAATACTTACTTGTGAACCATGATTTCGTTCGAGCTCAATATCGCGCAAACGGTAGACTCTTCGAGCTCCAAAAAGTCCTTCGTGCTGACCAGAGTCAAAAAGAAAGACTGAATTCGCGGGAGCATAACCTCTTGAATGTCTGGTAGTCCAAACGATTTCGCTTTTGTGTAAAGAACATACGCTACCGTTTCGGAAAATAGTGATTCATCATTTATCACATCCACTATTTGCACTTCAAGATCTGCAAGAATTTTAGTATAAAATATCATAAAGTAGAATTGGGTTATGCAGTAGGTGACATTGCCAATTCGCTTGCGAATCGAAACACCCGAAGTAGCACCATATACCATTGGTAACATTGTCATGGAGGGCGAGAGGCTCTATGTACTTACCAGTGATTTGGAGGTATCTCGCAGCCATGAGCATTTCCAAGATATTACTTCGTTGAATAACATAGTACGCGCTATCAACTTCTGCGAGCATCCAGCTGTAGACGCCCTCGAATGCTGCTTGCGAGACTTTGTCTTCAGGCAGTACGACTATATCATCCAGGGGGTGCGAATCGAAATACCCGGAGTAGCACTGGAGTGCTATTCGATGGCAATTGTAAATGACGTCGTCTCCTATGCAAACCTTGCAGTCTGCTTGGATGTGATTCTCGATGAAATATTGTAGTACTCGTTCAATGGGTGATTTCATAATGGCTGGTTGATCTTCCCAACTGAAATGCCTTTCTGGGGTGAAGCCAAGTCTGAAAGTAAACAATAATGTAATGAAGTTTATAATTTACAATTTATGATACATTGGAACAATATTTAAGCTGGACTGACGTAATTTGCTATGAATCTATAAGAAGACTGAGTTTGGGTGGTATTCGTTACAGAATTAGTAGTCTTATTACTGGCCACGAGACAAATTAATAGAAGGAAATCACTTTGCGTAGTAGGTAGAGAGCCCCGTCTGCCCCGTCACAAGCCCCGTCTTCTCATCAAACGTCAGCAAATGACGTAGACCAGATCTACTCCCACCGAAACACAAGGTTTCCACAGTTGGGTGCGATGTACAAAGACAATGATTTGTAGTATAGTAAGCTGTATTAATCTTGTTCCACGATCATTGAGTGTCTCATTTTTGTATTGTTTTTATTCTATTTTAAGGAACCGGTACTTATTTTTGCTTTCCAATTTATACGTAGTATTATATAGTATTTGTGATGGTCCAAATTATCGATTCCGAGATTTCAACGCATTTACACGTTTTGAGGTCCCAGGAACCCAAAAAAGTGGTTTTTACGAAATGTCTGTCTGTCGCTGTCGCTCTGTCGCTCTGTCTGTGCGTCGATTTCCGGGCAAACTACTCGGTCGATTTTGATGAAATTTTGCATGTAGATTTACAAAAATCACACCTCGGAAAATTTTTTTTTATTTGGGGTTAACTTAATTTGGGGGGGTTCTCAGAAAACTCCAAAAAACGTCTACAAAAATTATTTCTCAAAAACGGCTCCAACGATTTCTTTTAAATTCACATATATTGTAGTCGTTATTAATGTTAACGAAATGAGGGGGGTCGCTTACCCCTTTATAGATTGCTTCTGGGGGTAAAAAATAAAATTAACTAATTTTTAATGAAAAATGACTAAAAAATAATCTTTCTGCGAAACCTTTCTATCGATGATTTCTACCTTCAGGCATGTTTTCGGTGTTAAATTGAGTAACTAAACCGGACAGGTTGATTTCCCAAAAAACTATTTGGTTTGTGCAAAAAAGAAATGTTTTTAAAAAAATGAAAATTCACGCTCAAATGCATTGCGTGCCCTACCATTATTGCTGTGTGGCAATGTAATGTAATGTCTGACCTATATCTCGAATTTACTTAACCTCCAGTGACGTCAGGTGGACAACCCCCCCCCCCCCCCCGAGATGCCCGAAATTTAACTATAGGAAAATTATTTATTTTATTGTTTTTAATATATTTTAAGAAACCGGTACTTATTTGTTATTTATTTATTTGTTCCGTGGTCAAGATGGAAGCTTGTAGTGGCGTCTGAACAGATATCAAAGACATGTAGCGTAGTGGTTCGGACTCTGACTTTCACCCGAAAGGTTGTTGGTTCGAGTCCCACACTGGCTACATTTTCTGGCCATGCTTCGGAGGGCATGTAAAGCAGGCGGTCCCGGGTCACCCTAGTTGAGTGTAAGAGAGGGCTTTATAGTCCTAACTCCGCTAGGTTGGCTTAGTAATAGAACGACACAAAGTCAAGATTTATTTATTTATTTATATATAAGATAAGGGATAAGCGAAAAACATTGTCTTCTATGCAGGGCACTCTTTTGCCTTGGGGTTGGGAAAATGGCCCCTGAAGGCGGAACAATTCAATGAAGAGTCAACGGCAGAAGGATTAAGAGGCAGCGGGAACCCACTGCATTACAATTGCCTAGTATAGTCATCATATTATTATAATTGCCGAGATTATCTTCGTTAGAAGAGGAATTAAAAGAAGAAGAGTTGCGTACCTTTTTTGAGGATAGATAACCTCTAATAATAGCCACACGTAATTAAAATATTTTGCTGTCGGCTTACAATTAAAGACATTTAGACACTAATCCCGCCTATTACACACTCGACAGTATTCGATCCAATAAATGTAGGTCAAAGAAAAATTGGAAAGTGTAATACTTAAATTCAGATTCAAATTTTATACTACAACATAAACATTCCTAATATTTCATCGATCGAATAAATATTCGATTGTATAATCAGGGCCAGTGTTATACCGATAATATTTCAGGTTGTCAAAATTCAAATAATCAGAAATTAATTGTAATTAATATCTTTGATGGTAACTTACTCAACTAGTGACTGTTCCTCTCCCAAAGGGTTGTCTTCAATTAGTAATTTCTTGCGGGATCTAGACGATAAATTTTTACTGGCCAATGCCATATGAAGCGGTATGGGGCTGGAACCCTCGGAGTCAACTTCGTCTTCGAATTCGTCATCTTGAAGTATCGAAAGGGCCTGAAACAAGTAAAATATCTTTTATATTATCTTGTATTATGCAGTTTATTTTTAATGACTTAACATTTAAAAGCAGTGGCGATCCGTACCTCATTGCAGAATAAAAGCCTTTAGCTACCACTTACGTGCATTGCCTGATTTTAAGTCTTATCAGAAAATAAGATTAGATCAGACCCAATCCGATCAGTTTCTTGCTAAATTGAAATTTCACTGAAAATATTGATTGAAAAACTAACAAATATATGACATAAGTTAGATCGGCTCCAGCCGCGCTTAGAAATGTTTTTTTTTGTGAAGAGTAGTGGAGGCATGCTATGCATTCGAACATGGGAGTGCCGCCATACTACATAACAATGACGTCATTGTTGTGTGGCAAAGTGATCGGCCCCATAGTCATCGAACAATTGAGGAGCAAACTTTCAAAATGTCACAAATCCATGAAAATTAAAAATTGATTTTATCATCGATTTTCCATCTTGAAGATGAGTTGAATCAGGATTGCAAATCAAAACAAAAACAAAAAAAAATTAACCCAGTCTTTTGAAGGGTTAAAACCTTATATTCCCGTTACAAAAAAGCCGAAATAATTATGTTTTTCGTGTTTCCTGAACATTTTACGAAAATGGATTTGTGCCATTTTGAAAGTTGCTCCTCAATTAGGGTGGAGCACATTGTCAGGGGAATGGGGCACGGACAATGGGCTCCGCCCTAATTGTGTAATGACTATTAACACATCAGGCAATGTAAGTCCAAATAGCCCTTTCTTGAGATCCTGATGAGCAAGAAATTCTTTTGTCAACATTTTTTTAAACCGAAAGTGCAGTATTTTTTGTAGTGGCAAGCGGAGATACATTTTAGGATTTCGCGCAGGGCCGTGGCTGTCTCCCCTAGATCGCCACCACCCACTGCAACCTATTGGAAGCTATAAAATTTGTTATACTCTGGCTGTCGCTAAGAAATCAGTGTTGAGAATTTGAGACTGAGTTCATTGACATGTGACCCCTGTAGTGTGTGTGGTAAGGCGTGGCGAGAGGGGGGGGGGGTGGAATGGAGCCAGCCCCCCTAGTGCGCGCCTATGCAGTCTATATCTTGTAACAACTTAAGCAGCCCCATAATGCCCGATCCACGTGCTCTTACAATGCACGTTTTTTTATTAGATTCTAGGAAATCGAGTCGGTTTATATTTCAGTATTACTATTGTAAATATACATTTTGAATTTCTGAGGAATTTTCTTCAAAATGGTCTATTGGAACCCACTCTGTACTCTATGTGTGTTTATTTTTATGACGACATCCTAATAGTCAGGACATGTAGAGCAGTGGTACGGACTCCGACTTTCACCCGAATGGTTGTTGGTTCGAGTCCCACACTTGCTACATTTTCTGGCCATGCTTCTGAGGGCATGTAAAGCAGGCGGTCCTGGGCTTTCCTAGTTGAGTGTAAGAGAGGGCTTATAGCCCTAACTCCGCTAGGTTAGCTTAGTAATAGAGCAAAAAAGTCAATATTTTTTATTTATAATGTAATAATGTTTTATGGATAATACAATTTGATTTGACTCGATCCTTTATTAGCCAGCCCACTGCTTGAATAATTAATTTGATGGATGAAATTTTTTATTTGAATATAATAATGTATGAATTATAATTCTTCCCTATTTATCAATAACTTAGTAGTATGCACAGCGTCGGCAGGGGAACATGGTCGGACATGATAACGCGCCGAGACTATACCAGTCTGTCTAAGTGCGTGGCGAGTCCTGGTCACCTCCGATTTAATCGTGTGACTTTACTATGTTTCCTATGTGGCTCGGAATCCACTATAATCACGATTTCCACCCTGTTAGAAACTTCCCTTCTCCCCGAGTTGAAGGAGTCTGCCCCTAGGGTGCCTCAAGTTAATAAACAGACTCACTCCCCCCCCCCTGCCAGGCTGACAGGGTTGCTTAAAAGCAGGAATGCTGAAAGCAGGCGTTGGAAAACAAACAAACACTTAATCGATTTGTATAGGTACCGAGATAACTAATATGACTAGCTCCATGGTAAATAATTGTCCTAGGGTTACATTTCGGTTGCCTCGACTTTCTCTGACGCAAAACACTGAATTGATCGACGGGACGATTGCATAGCCGAAAAGAACAATATATTACTATATAAATACATATACATACAGTATAATTATAATACTTCTAGGTATAGGTAGAAATTTTTCGGTTGTCGAGCATAGGTCGCCGTCTCAATAGGTAGATAAAATCTCCCTAAAAATTATCCCGAGATGTGATTTTATTGAAACGCCAAATTTAATGAAAATCAACAATAAAAAACTCTATTAAATTTTTTATTTTTTGTTCCTGGTACCTCAAAACGAGTAAATCCGTTGAAATTTCAATAGTCATTTTATCCATCACAAAGCTCTCTTTATACACTAACCTATAAATAGGAAAGCAAAAAGTGAAAGTCGAAAAAAAAAAATTAAACATTGATACAAGGTAAAAGGAAATTTGGAGGTCAACTAGAAAGTGTAAAATCGTTTGATGGGAACGAGGACTTGTCTGGGGGCCACCCAGGGAAAGTGACGCATTGAAAAGAGCAAGAGAGACAGAACAGTGAAGGGCAAGGCGTGGGGGTAGTCGAGAAGTGGGGGGGGGCATTGGTATTACAGTTGGGGGTGGTAGGGGCAATAGGAGGGGGTACACCCAAATAAACCGTTGTAAGAGCGTGGGCGGTGGGAAGCTGGCGCTACATCGATCGTCCTCGACCCACACAACGGGCTTACCTTTCACATTTTGCCATTGCTGCAATGGACCCCACCCCGCGCTGCTTACCCCTGCCCACCACCGCAGGTCCCTTTTACCTTCGAGAGTTACCCCATTGTTAGAAAGTGACAAGCTTAGTTGTCTGCTTTATTTAAAAAAAGTTACCCCCGGGGATTTGTCGGAAAATCACTATCTTTGGATGTCATTTTGATATTTTGGGAATATCTTTTAAACTATAAGTGGTATTAAAAATTTGATTTTTACGTTTAGATTGGGAAATTTTTACCAAATGAAAAGAACCGTTATGATTGAACCCGCAGCCTACATGCTTCCCTATTTATTAATTAGTATAGGTACTGACTACTGAGATAGATAATATGAGTAGTTGTATAGTACGTAATAATTGTCCTACGGTTGAAATTTGGTTGCCTCGACTTTCCCCATTCCAAAGCACTGAATTGATTGGTGGGATGAATAGTCTAGAATGGCCGACCAATATAATGCAACACATCGAAAAAATAAACCCCGGTTGCAATGCCGAAGGCCGATCTGATGAACACCTGAGTAATTTTTTTGATCACTATTCGCGTTTGAAGTATGCATTTTACTTTACTGTTATTATTATTTTGATTCATTGTTTTACGTGTTTATACGTTTTACGTTTATACTGATGGTATAGATACCTGTTTAGTAATCAGTAGGGCTCTATATTAGACAGGTATTGTCATCCGCCATCTCGTATCCATTTTAAGTCTGGTCTGTAAGGAGAGCATTGCATGGGTGTTTACCGATTTATTTTTAGAAATTCATCGTTATTTATTTATTATTATTATAAAAAACGTTCTATCAATTAGGGAAGTGTTTAATAAAAAAAAATACTAAATGTGTTTTAGTTCTTTTCAATCTTTCACTTTCTTACAATTCTTACCATATAGGAATTATAGGATAAAAAATTGCGGATGACAATAACCGGGTATATAGTGCCTTAGTAATCAGTTTCAACAATTCTGTCATTTGTCGACTTATACATACAGTACGTGCATATAGAGATAACTTGACATTGTATGATGGATAAGTGCAAAACGACTCACGTGAAATCTGTCCTATTGTGATGTGTTTCAAATTTAGAGAAGATAATTTTGTGCCATAAGTCATACCCATTCCATTAGTCCAAACAGGCTCAAATCAGACTCTTTAAAATGAATGAAGCATCGATATATAACAGGACTAACTGGCATACGCTTATAAAAGCATACCTTATTGCTTTCCTACTTATACGTACTACTAGCAAGTTATAATATAAGGAAAGCTTTGTGAGGGTCAACATTTTCGATTTCAATGGATTTACACGTTTTGAGGTCTGTCTCTGTCTGTCTGTTTATCGTTTTGCTGGCAAACTACTCGGTGGATTTTGATGGAAATTTGCATGTAGGTTCACAAAAATCAAACCTCTGAATCATTTGGGGGGGGGGGGACTCAATTTCGGGAGATTTTACCCTAAAAAAAGTGGGTGTGTGTACTTATATACACGCGTGAGAAGTTATACATCTTTGCCATCATTAAAAATAAAAATAAAACGTACGGATAGAACTAAAACACAATTGATGTTCAATTGTAATTTTTATCACAAACTTTTTATTAAAGGTATTTCTTTATTTTGTAAATATTAAATAACCAGGTTAGGTATTAATAAATATTTAACAGTAATAATTTAATAATAATTAGTGTTAATAATTATACTTACTTTACTAAATACATATATTTTGATAATAATTATATTAAATACAAATATTTTGATTTATATCAAGAAATAATACGTACGAATGGAACTAAAACACGTGTACAAAATGGCGGATTCTGTAAACATTTTCTGTGAACTGCGCGCGCATCCTCAAAATTCACTGTCGGTCGTAAAGAAGTATAACTTCAAAAACCCAAGAAATGGCTAAAAAAAAATTATTTCTCTCAAACAGCTGACTTCTTTTATGATGTTAGGCCTACTAGTGGCGTGTAATTTTTAATTTTGGAGAGTTTTGATCAGGTATAATTCTGAATAGTGAATTAACAGTAACTTTAATAATACAGGGGGTTGAATTATGTCAAGGGTTAGACAGGAAGGGGTAGGCATGAATCACAGCTGTCCAACCATTGGTTATCACGATTCCGAGAGTACCTACTTGGAACTTGAATACATTACCCAATTATAGTAGTGCATCTGTCAGCAGCAAAATTATGGTCTGTTTACAATGGTTATAAGAGAGAATTCCAATTATCTTAGCCGAGTTGAGATGGTGTGATCTGCGCATAGTTTCATTTTTCGCGTTACTTTGGAATAAGGTAAAATATTGTGACAGACAAAGCAAAATAGCATAATTTATGAAAACTACTCGAATTAGCTATTATTATATATTTGACGGCATCTACAATACTATACCGTACCTTTATACTAGCAGCAATTATAATCAGGGCCGGCTTAACGTTCCCTGGGCCTCTAGGCAATGAAATTAGTGGGCCCCCCTCCCCCCTCTATAGGCTCTATGTTTATAGTCTTACTAAGGCGCCCATTCCACCGACCGGCTACGGCTATTTACAAAAACAGTGACGTGGTAGCAGACATTCAAGACTTAGGCGGGGTTTCCACCGACCTCGCATTGCAGAATTGACGGAAATGTTTATTTTCCTCTATGCCATAGTTAAAATTGATCAATGGTCATCAATGGTTTGTTATCACGATTCCGAGAGTACCTACTTGGAACTTGAATACATTACCCAATTATAGTAGTGCATCTGTCAGCAGCAAAATTATGGTCTGTTTACAATGGTTATAAGAGAGAATTCCAATTATCTTAGCCGAGTTGAGATGGTGTGATCTGCGCATAGTTTCATTTTTCGCGTTACTTTGGAATAAGGTAAAATATTGTGACAGACAAAGCAAAATAGCATAATTTATGAAAACTACTCGAATTAGCTATTATTATATATTTGACGGCATCTACAATACTATACCGTACCTTTATACTAGCAGCAATTATAATCAGGGCCGGCTTAACGTTCCCTGGGCCTCTAGGCAATGAAATTAGTGGGCCCCCCTCCCCCCTCTATAGGCTCTATGTTTATAGTCTTACTAAGGCGCCCATTCCACCGACCGGCTACGGCTATTTACAAAAACAGTGACGTGGTAGCAGACATTCAAGACTTAGGCGGGGTTTCCACCGACCTCGCATTGCAGAATTGACGGAAATGTTTATTTTCCTCTATGCCATAGTTAAAATTGATCAATGATCATACAGTAAAATCACAAACAAACTAAAATTAAAAAATGGCGTCATGGGATATGTTAAGTACAAACATTTTAATAGATTTCTATAAAAAGAAAAATTCTAATTTCCGTCAATGTCATTTGCATTCTGCAATGCGAGGTCGGTGGAAACTCTACCTAAGTCTTGAATGTCTGCTACCACGTCACCGTTTTTGTAAATAGCCCTAGCCGGACGGTGGAATGGGCGCCTAAGCAATGTGACTAACAGTGAAGCTAAGATCTAATAATACTAAATACAAAACATTATAATTAAATAATATTTAAAAATAATGTTTTAAAGTTGTGGCGGGAGGCGGTTCTGTGTTTAAGGTATTATGAAAAGTTAGTACAAATTACATAATAAATTGACTTTTTAAACATTTTGGGCCCTCAGGCAGCTCTCGGCCCTTAGGCTTGTGCCTAGTTGGTGATCCGGCCCTGATCATAATATTCTCCCAGGTCCAAATTGCCATGATGAGGATGCCTAAATTTACTAGAAGACGCATATAAAGAAAGCTCTTGAAATTTCCCAAAACTCATGGAGGTACCTTCCTCATTTTTTCAATGAAATATTTACATTTTAATTGTTTTTCCATGAGGATGGGGCAATTTTATTTGTATACATACAACTTACTGAACGGTATGTGGGTTGACACAGCTTTGGAGGAAGGTGCTGTAAATACTGCTTTTATTGTGTATACTCATTACCGACAGATGTGTCCATACTGCTCTTTATTGGGCTGCCAGAATTGCAGTATTAATGTCTTCCAATATTTATAAAATAATGAATTTGTTCAAATGATCATAGCTTGTGGAAGCAAAGTGCTTCTTAATCAATATACAAGTATGATGTCCTAAAGCCCCCCCCCCCAGAAATTTTGGGGAATTTACGCCAATGGTTGCAGTATTGGCCTAAATTTTTTGCTTGCTTGTTCTTGTACAACTCAGTAAACAGTGTGTTTTTCTTGAGAAAAGAGAAAAATGCAGTGAAGTCTAGGGGCGGCATTTTCTGACATTGCTTCTCCTAATAAAAAAAACCACGGCACGGCCCTGTGTACGAGTGTTATGAAAATCAGACAAATATAACAAAGTTAATTTATTACTTTGAGCGTGACGTCATTAGATCAGTTTTAATGTGTCACTCCTTCCACTGGGTTGGTCAAGAAATTACGCAAAGCAAGTGAAGTGAAACAATTCTCATAAAATTTTGCAAGGCAAGAAGTGGCACTTTTCGCAAGAATAAGCAAGGCAAGATAAAAATATCGCATTCCTTGCCTAGTCTTGCCTTACGTGAATAACTAGTATTACGATTTTTCGGATATGATTTCGGATTTCAAAATATTACATTTTATTTCAGTATTCCAAATAACCGTATAGCCTACAAGACCAGGCATTAAAGCGAACGAAACACCGAATTTGTTCAATTGTAGTCTCTACTCTCAATAAAAACAACGTAGGGTACTGTGAAAATGTGACATTTTTTGGACGCCTACAATTGTCTATAAAAAATAAGAAAGCATACTACATAAACACAGTCCAGTCAACTTACATTTTTACTGCTGATACATATTTTTACCGAATGCAAGAAATCCTCAAAACTGCGGGATGCCAACAGTACCAGCTATATTTAAAACCCTAGCTTCCGACGGATATATGAAAGACATTTTCTCAATATGATTTCTTGTAGCTTCTGTTACAGCTCTTTAGGGGAGAGAGCTGCCATTTATAAGGCAGCTTCCCGCCAAGTCATGGATATTTCAAATATTTCGAAGCCACTAAAGGCTTAAGTGCATACGTGAAGCACCTCAATAATTAAAAGACCGGTGTATGTAGTGGGATTATTATAGATTTTCGTGTTTTTTTAAATAATTTGTTTTCTGTTTAAAAACATTGGGTTTTACCTTTATTTAATTTTATATTTTTATTTTATTTTTTTATTTTTAACTCGATAACTTCAGCATTGTGGATACCCTAGAGCAGTGGTACTCAAACTTTTTGGGAGGCGGTGCCCTTTTTTACAGGGATTTAGTAAGCGATGTCCACATACGTACAAATCCTACCGACCTTACCTTTTGGACCTGTTCTAAATACTTGTAACACCTCGATATCATGAACTTGAGCTTAAATGACAAAACCATTTAATTTTAACAAATTTTAATGTAATTTATGAGCCTCGTCGACGAACGCAGCTTTTAAATTAATGTTCTAGTGAAATGTTTTGAAGAATAGGGCTGAAATATTGGGGTTTTACGCATATTGAGAGTAATAAGGTTTATATTTTACAGGGAATTACTATAATTGTGGACAAGGGGGCCCGGGTGTCTCCCCCGGGTGAAAAGTTTTGAAAAATAGAGCTGAAATAGTGGGGTTTTACGCATTTTGAGTGCAGTAACACTTTCATTTTATAAGCAAATATGAAGAGAAAAAAAACTTTTATATTTATAAATTATCGTTTATTTATGTCTTACCTAGTCTAAATAAAATTCTAAACTGGAATTGTCCCATAGCGCCGCTGTGCCCCTAGCAAGTTGTCACGGTGCCCTAAGGGCACCGCGGTGCACAGTTTGGGGACCACTGCCCTAGAGCATAGACAAGGCCGTAGCCAGAAGGGGGGGGGGTCCGGACCTGAATTATATTTAGCCTACACTCGATAGAATGGAGTTTTAAATATATTGAGGCTACCTTACCTCAGGTGGCGTCAGATGGACCCCTCACGAAAAAAAATTCTGGCTACGGTCTTGAGCATAGATATTAATAACTGTCTCTCTGTGTCACCGAGATTGTCAGCCACCGTCGTTTGGGGTGACCACCCGGGATATGGTATCCCACTAGAATGTAAAACAACAGAGAGCACCCCACCACAAGCGCAATCTCCTGGTTCTCCCAGCATATTCAAAATACATGCTTTCGTGGGAAGCCATTTCGATCATGTCAGCTCCCTCAACTGTACAGAACTGAAGCTTGTGCTGAAGGAACATGATGTTGGAAAATAATTCACGTAGAGCACGGAGTCTCCCTTGAGTGCGCCCACGTTTTCGATCGCTGGTTTAGAGGGAATTTGAGACGTAAAGCATTACGTCAAAGCCTGAGATTAATGCTTTCCCAGACTGTTGGGATATTTCCTTTTAAGGGTTAGGTCGGAGACTTGCAGGGAAAATGGTAAGATTTACTATACGACCATCAATAACGGTTTTCTCCCCGACCGTTTTCTGATCCCCTGAAATGCCAACACTATATCTGAAACATTGCAATAATAATTTTTCACTGTATCTCTCGTACATCGTGCGAGAGACGAGAGTTCATGAAATAGGCTTTTTATTGCTTTCCAATTTATACCTACCTTAGAATAAGTGTGGGGGTACCACACTTGAAAACGTTAGGGGAAAATCCGGAAAGGTGATCAAAAGTTGATTTTTCAAAAATCTAATTTTAATGTTTAAAGTAGCTGTATACTGTTTTTTTTCCCACGCCATTCGTGCAGAACCTAACTTGTTTCTATCAGGTTTTGTTAGGCCATTTAAAACTACGTTAAAAACTGAACAGAATGCCACCATTATCTCGACCAAAAGTGCACCCACTTCCTTCAGAATTATTATATAATTTTAGTGGACAAGCCGTAAGAGAAAATGTTACGTAGAAAATTGGCACCCAAAAATTAAATAATTTTCATTTTTTATGTCATTAACTCAACAAGTTATTAAAAATTTGACTCATTTAAGTTGCAGGAGACTACTTCGCGCATCATATAATCGGGCATTTTTACTTGTAGGTTTTGTAGTTTTTCAAAAAAAAATTATTTACATATTTTAGTCCCCAATGGTTTTTATGAAAGAACTAAGGCACTAAAAATTTAATATTTCCTATTATACGTATGATGTATGAAGTAGTCTTCAACTGCTTACATGGGCCAAATCTTTAATAACTATCTTTGTTAATTAATTAAAAAATTAAAAGTCAATAAAAACAACAAATTTTGGGATGCTAATTTTCTACGTAGCATGTCCTCTTAAGAGTGTACTTCCCGTAGAAAATTGGCAATGTAGCAGCAAGTGTATGACTCGAACCAACAGCCTTTCGGGTGAAAGTCGGATACTGTACCACTACTCTACATGTCCTGACTCATCTCTAACTAGTTTCGAGTCATGCTCGGTCCAAATTTTATTCCAATCACAATTGCGAGCTCCCATCACTGGCAGGGACAAGGCTCTGTGAAGCAGTTTTTAAATTCACATTCATTTTTAATGCCACTGATCGGTTCTCAATATTAGGGACTAACTCCGAGTTACAAAGGACAAATTGGCAAGGGAGGTAAAGAAGTCATTACCGTAATTGCACTGAGAAATTAATTAAAAACGGACAAAATTAATTTTTTCCTTATGAAAAATCAAAACTCAGCAATATGCATGAAATTCCATCAGTTACAGCTAAGAGCAATTAAAATTAAAATTCTCGTTTAAAAAAAAATTAGATTCATCCTAGAGGAAAACCTATTCCTCCATAAAATGCTAAATTATTCTAAGACTCGTGTAAAATTGCAGTTTGCAGACTTGAGTGAATACGTAATGCCGCAGACGAGTATACTGACTGTTACGCCCCCCCCCCTCCAGATAAAAATTCCATTTCCGCAGATTTTTTGTAATTTCTAGCTTCTAAAATTGCTGCCTGGATATTTCATTAAAATTGCCTTATTTGACCTGTTCTGCTCACTGGCGATAAAACTTATAAAAGCGCAATAGGCTAGGACCTATAGAGTAGTGGTACAGACTCCGACTTCCACCCGAAAGTTTGTTGGTTCGAGTCCCACACTGGCTACATTTTCTGGCCATGCTTTGGAGGGCATGTTAAGCAGGTGGTCCCGGGTCATCCTAGTTGAGTGTAAGAGAGGGCTTTATAGCCCTAACTCCTTCGTAATAGAACAACAAAAAGTCAAGATTTATTAATTTAATTATTTATAATAGGCATCTGTAATTTTTCTTCATGCTATAGTTTAATGCATGATACTTTTCAATTTAAAAAAAAATCTCTAAAACTGTCGCTGTGAAATATTAAAAAAGAACCGATCCCAGTTTGCTCGAATATGCATTTCTATTTTCAATTAGTAGATAGATAATATAGACTATATTATTCCATAGTAAATAATTTTTCTAGGGCTAAATTTCGGATCCCTCGACATCCCCTATCCCAAAGCACTGAATTAATCGATGGAATTGCATATTATAGAACGGGCAGAATACTAGGCGTGAATTTTCAATAATTTCTTCAAAAAATATTTTTTTTTTCATAAAACCGAATCATTGTTTGGGAAAGCAATCTGTTCGGTTTTGTTGCTCTATTTAACACCAAAAATATATCTGAAAGTAGAAAACATCGAAAGAAATTGGTTCCACAGAAAAATTATTTTTTAGTCATTTTTTTTTTTTTTTTTTTTTTTATCCCAGACGCAAACTAACAAGGGGCAAGCGACCTATTGCGTTTTGTTAACATTAATAATGACTACAATATACATAATATGTGAATTTAAAAGAAATCGTTGTAGCCGTTTTTTAGAAATAGTGTTTTTAGTCGTTTTTTTTCGAGTTTTTGAGAATGAAACTACCCAAAATTGAGTTAGCTCAAAGTAAAAAATTGCCCCAGGGTATGATTTTTGGGAACCTACATGTCAAATTTCATCCAAATATATAGGCCTACTGAGTAGTTTGCCCGCAAATCGACGAACAGGCAGACATTTTGTACAAACAACTTTTTTGGTTTCGTGGGACCTCAAAACGTGTAAATCCGTTGACAAGGCTGTATTTATGGGGTCTGCCCGCCCCGCCCCGTCGTGAAAAATTAAAAAAAAAATTATAAAATTTATTTAAAAAGTTTACCACGATACAATACAATACAGTAAGTATATATTTCCATAAAAAGTTATGTTATACAGTAATCGTAATATGCTGCAGGGCTCAGCCCGCGTGCAGCTTAAATTTGGAAAAAAATCTTAATCTACGTTTAGTAAGTAAGTCAGTAAGTCAGTCTTCGTTTGTCGGTGTTAACTTGTTGAGATTTATTTTTAGATATTTTAAAAATGAAACGCCTGAGTTGGACAAGAAACACCTTTTGGGACAACCGTCTAAACGGCTTGGCGTTGTTCAGCTTCGGCCCTAAGGCTGGCTTATCCCATACCTGCCACACTCTAGAGTCTAGACTTTCAAACCCGAATTAGTAAAACCCAAATAATCGTTAATTTCTTAACGATTATTTGGGTTTTACTAATTCGGGTTGTTATAACAAGTTTTTCTAAAACTCTAAGTTTTTGTTATTTTTTGTTTATCCGTTGAGATCCCGAAACCAAAAATTCGACAATCACAAAGCTTGCCTTACATTACGGATAAAATAGGAAAGCTTCAAATATGCCATTTCATGATACTCCAATTAGGTTCATGAGGTTCAATGCCTGTCAACTGAACTGGAGGAGGATCCACTTTCTCCCCCCCTCTCTCTCCCCCTCTCTCTCCCCCTCTCTCTCCCCCTCTCTCTCTCCCTCTCTCTCCCCCTCTCCCCCTCTCTCACTCCCTCTGAGAGCTCTACCAGCCCTCAGACCTAGCTAGACCCCTATTGGAATGTCGCTTTTTGTATTGCCAATTCTCAATGTTAATCCCCCGAGGTTTGGACTTTGGCGTAAATAGGGGGGGGGGTCCTGGAGGGGGGGGGGGCTAAGCCTGGGCCTGGGCCTCTTTATCAATTTTTTCTCCTGGGGAGACCTCCGGGCGCCCCTTTCTCCGGGGTATAACATGCGCAAAACCTCACTAATTTGGGCCTATTTATCAATTTTTTTCTCCGGGGGATCTAAGTCTTGGGGTCCTAAAGCCCCCCCCCTCAAGTTTTTGAATTTATGCCAATGGTTTTGGAGACCTCCCCCCAGAAAATTTCGGAAAATGTTGCAGATAGCAGAATGACCCTGACCTCCCCATGCGGGTGTGTGTTGCCAGGTCATCCGGTTACCATGGCAACCATTACATTCGCATCCCGTTTTGGTACTAAATTCCTTCCCTCGGCTCCCCTACATCACTTTCCCTCTTGCTGACTCAGATCTAATTTAAGTTTTGGGTGGAGACGTTCAAGGCTAATGACAGCTGATCGCAGTATTTTTTGCTAAGATGCAGTAAATTCGTATAAATCCCCTTTTTTCCCTTTCGTTCTTTCTAAGATAAGGGGATCAGCATTTTCTTTATTCTGACCATTTTTCTTATGATTGAAAAGAATCGTTGAGAATACAGACTTTTTAAAACGTTTTATAAATAGAAATATAATTATTTGCAATCCAATAGGATGTGTCCAGTACAGGTTGTGAAACGGGACCCTTAAATGATGGTTTAATGTAGCAGGCTATTCCTCATACAGTATCTTTGTAGGAGCTTTAGAAGTTCTTTGTAGAATGACAGGAGTGGTTATGTAACTGGCTATGTTCAAAATTGTATTTTAAGTCTACACTCTGCAGCAGGGGTTCCCAAACTTTATTGTCCGTGGACCATAAGATTATTTTGTGATTTTCCGTGGACCACCATGGCTGTGACAGGAAAATCGTCAAATTCTAGGACCAAGATCATGTAGTCTGTGCATACAATTAGGCTATGTGCTAATATCGACTTCGATGGCAAGGTGGTAGCGTGCTTGTACTTGTGCGACTCTCTACAAGCCATGCGATCGGAGACGTGTCGTAACTCAACACGGGTACTATCCTACAGAGGCGACTGATGAGGTCAATAGGACACATTCATTAAATTTGTATACGATTAACCTAAAAAGAAAATTCTTTTCTTTCTTTTTATAGAAGGTTAAATGGCATACAAACAGTTTAATGAATGTATCCGATTAACCTCTTCAATCGCCTCACTAAGTAACCTAATAGGTACTTGTTTCGAGTTACGACACGTCTCCGATGGTGTGTAGAGACTCACACAAGTACAAGCACGCTACCACCTTGCCACCGAAGTCGCAAGATTAAATGTATAGGACTAGTATCGGTGGGATTTTATAGTTCATTGTCAAGACTTGCAGTATTTTACTTAAAATTTCCTATAACTCAGCTGTTTTATTTTCTTAATTCTTACTTACTTTCGTGGACCACCTGATATATGCCTGTGGACCACAGGTTAGGAACCACTGCTCCACAGGATAACAAGTGGGTTAATTGTAAGAGTAGCCCGAAAGGCCAAAAATTGGCCCATATGGAAAATAAAGACGGCTGAGACAAGCTTGCCATTGACATAATGAAACAGGCGAAGGCATGACTTAACCAAGTACAGATACGAGTCATGGCTGACCTTTGAGAAGACCTCCGAAAGCTTCACGTCCCCGACTTGAGGAGAAAGGTGGTGTTGAGACAAGAGCGGAAAATTTATTGGGGGGGGGGGAACACAAGTTATATGTACGTTTCAAAATTAATTTTTTTGTTGTAAAGTTGAGTTTATTTTCATTTTTTTTAAATATCTTGTGAATTTACTTATTTAGGGGGTTATGACTCCCCCACCCCCCGTGGATCCGCCATTGTGTTGAGAGACGAGTGGTGGACCTAGTGAAGACATACGAAAGCTTAACATCCCCGACTTGAGGAGAAAGGTGGTGTTGAGACAAGAGCGGATCCAGTGGAAAGTTTATGGGGGGGGGGGGGTCACAAGTTATATGTACGTTTAAAAAGTAATTTTTTTTGTTGAAAAGTTGAGTTTTTTTTCTTTTTTTAAATATCTTATTAATTTTCTTATTTAGGGGGTCATCACCCCCCCCCCCCGTGGATCCGACTTAAAGGTGGTGTTTAGAGACGAGTGGCAGAATGACGTGGTTGTAGCGGTCAAAGTTCTTACTAGACTGTAGAACCAGCAAATTATAAAACTAGGTTGAACTCATTACCAAATTGCCACAGCAGTTTCGAAATTGAACTTGAAATTGAAGAGTCACAGGTGCACCTGCTGCAAGAACTCAGTTACTGTTCATTTCCTTTGGGAGTGTAACTTTTACCTCACCCAGCACGTCCCGTTATTGACAAAAGTCATTCCAGTTATGTTGTTCACACCTGTGACTTGGTTATTTCCCGTGGAAGCTCCTAGCGGGGGGGGGGGGGGGGGGCTTCTATATTTTCTCGTTTTGTAGTTGTGCACCCCGCCTGGCCATATTCTCGATTGATTTTCATATTGCTTATGATCTTGAATTATGTTATTTTTCTCTACTTATTTCTTCTTTTTTATATGCCTCTTCCAGTAAAGTTTGGCGATCATATAATGGCATCGTAGGGGGGGGGGGGTTCTCCATTTTCTCGTTGTGTACTCCGCATTGCCTCATTCTCGATTGATTTTCATATTGCCCATATGTGAATTTGTGAATATTTTCTGTCCACAATTCCTATGCACTGATTCTGTTCTCCATAGGTTGGATCAACGTCCATCCCTACTTACCATAAATAGATTGACTGACCTGCAGCAAATCCATCCATTTTTTCCTCCTTTCGCCTCTGTCCTGGGTTCCAAGTAGCTTCCGGATCTCATAACTCGAGACTCCAACTTTCACCCGCAAGGTTGTTGGTTCGAGTCCCCGCACTTACTACATTTTCTGCCCATGCTTCGGAGAGCATGTAAAGCAGGCGGTCCCGGGTCATTATAGTTGAGTGTAAAAGAGGGCTTTATAGCCCTAACTCCGCTAGGTTGGCTTAGTACTTGAACAAAAAGTCTTGCCAGTCTTGGCGTTACCGCCATCTGGTACCGAGCCTGCCATTATAGTGATGTGATGTCATTGTTTGGGCTCTGAATCGAATGACAAGTTAGAAGGTGGGCAGCATCCATGCAGAGTGGGCATTGGTCTGAAGCAGCCAGGCCTAGGCGCAACAGGTGAGCCTGCAGGTAGTCGTGGGCTGTAGGGCAGCGAAAACGGGTGACAAAAGCAGCTCTTGGTAGGTCATGTGGTACTTTACTTACCACTCATTTACCATTTCCTCATGTAGGGTCGGCGGCAGAGCTGCGGCGTTTTCAGGCGGTTCTGTCCTCCCTTGTGAGCCCGGTTTCTTGCAGGTCACTCACAATTTTCCTCTCCAGGGTGAGCCTTGGACGTCCACGTGCTCGGCGAGCAGGTATCATCGCCTCTCCTCTGCACGTGTCCCCACCAGATGAGGGTTTTACCAAAGTTTCCCATCGCTGTCCTGCTGGGCTGGTTGATAGACCGTTCTTTTATCTTCTGGTTAATGCGCTGTTAATAACATTCTTCGCACTATTTAGCGTTGGAGGAACGCTTTCCTTATACCCAGGCTCGCCATCACTTGAATAGTATCGGTAAGGAATCTCTCTCTTTTTAGTTGCAAAGACTAGATCAAGCATGTCAGGAAGTGCCAACTTATTAGCCCAGTTTTGCCTGCAGATACCCTGGGGGTGCAGCAGTGCTGTGCGGAGCCCACGAACCTTGACATTTCCCTGAGCGCTAACCCTGTATTTCCACCCCTCTCGCCCCCGGCCTCACCCCTGACGCCCCCTTAATATCGCTAGTTATCCATATTTCTTTCTATTCTCCTTACTGATGTTTCAGGTTTAAGGTCATTACAATGTGATTTGGATTAAAAGTTTATTTTGGTTTATAAATTGATGTTAACTGTAATTTCCCAATTTCGAATAATCTACAGTACTGTACATGCGTAGTAACATGTCTTTTATGTCAAGCTATAGTCACCGTTAGCACTGATATAAAATTTTTGGTTCCGTTTTTGCTTTTTGGATCGTTGATATGAATTTAGGTAAAACAAGACAGCTTCCTTCGGAGTCCTCATTGTGTAGCTTTATGCTTCTCAAGCGAGGGTGATTCGCCCATAGTATCCTGAGTAATTTTCTGCATCTATTCTCCAGCAGCATATCGCTCATGCACGAGAAGTGTCACATTTCTAAATATTGACTTTTGAGATAAGTCAAATTTTAGTTCTGACCTTTTTTTAGTTTTTACTTGTAACACTATCGAGGCACTTAATACTTTTGAGATGTGACAGCTTACGAGGGCGGTTCATTAAGTACCTGTGTTTGGAATGAAAACACAACGTACTTGAAACAGAAGTGTAATTACCACGTCAACGCCTGGAGCACATTCCGAATTATGTCAGTATTGCCAAACCCGAAGTAGTCAAACTTGACAATAGATCAGTGACAAAACGCAATGTTATGAAAACAAATTGAACTAGATATGTGACACTACATTCATAAAATTCGCTATAATTTCCCCACAATTTTGCAACTTTTGGGAAATGTGACACTATTCTCGTGCATGAGCGATATAATCTCAGTTACAGTTCCGTGTAATACATTAAGAGTTTTTCAGTTTTGGGTGAGTCAACATTGATAGAAATAAAGCACAGAGTCTCTTCAGTAAATTATTCACAGAACGATCCCTCTTCTTAGTAAGTTACTTGTGATTTGTCTGATATCCAGAATCCCGATTATTTATACATTCTCAGTTCAATGCTATCACGAAACGACCCCTTCTCAGATTTTCTCAGTCACAGGTCAGGTTCCCTTAGTAGAAGTCCTGACCCAAAAGCAAGCAAGGAAATACTTAGTCAAGTTGTTCATAAGATCATAATATTGCGCCTTGATTTGCCAACAGTTCTAACTGCTAAATGCTAAATACTAGGAGAGCGTTCCAAAGCTTTTTCTGGTGATTTTAATTTATGTATCTCCTACACTTCAACCAAGAAATTTTCAATTTTTTTACATGCTTGCAGATACGACGATTGGACGTACAAAAGATTTTTTACAGTTAAAACAGTTGGCCAATCAATTTCACTAAATTCACACTTCTGTCTGCCTCCAGCAACCAAGGTGAGATAGCTGATTACTGTGATAATCAATCATGGGCTCAACTGACCGATTAATCATTTAGTTGCCTACCACCCTGGTAAACTGTTAAAACATCGCCAAACCCAGGGAGGCGTGGAAGCTCCCGGCTTCTTGTGAGTGCCTTGTAAATTCTAACTTCTTGGATATTCTACAAATTTTGCAGAGTCACATCCAAAAAATTAAACCATTGATAGTCCTTTTTTTATTTTTTCCTTTCAGACGTTCTTAGGGAATTTCTCTCTTACACGCTTCTTCTTCTTCCTCTTCCCCCTTAATGCCGCGTGCGCAGCGTGGGGGGCCACCCCGAACCCATGTCCTGAACTTGCCCCGATCGGACGCTAACACCTTGAGCTCGGCCATTGTTTTCCCTCTTGCTCCGGCGAGTTGTTCAATCCTTTCCTCGAGGGTTGTCCTCGGTCTGCCGATGCGTCTTCTTCCCTGTCCTGTTCCCGTCCATCCCCTGGAAGTGGCCCAACCATTGCAGCTGTTTGTTCTCCATTCTTCTCTCTTACACACATAGAGAGAACATTATTTGAAATTCAGTGAAATTTCCCAGAGAAGAAAATAACGTCTATTGTGTTCTTCATGAAAACGAAATACTAACGGAAAGGTTAATAAAGGAAACCCACCATGAGATAGAGCACTTTAATTGATATAGAGAGGCAATTCATTATGTACTATTGTCAAGTTTTCAGCCATACAAAGCACTTGATTCAAAATGAGGGTTCGGTCGGGATGTAAGAAAAACAGAGAACTGAGTCGTGGAAGAAGAAAATGGGTTGGGAAATGGGGCTGGCAACAAATCAATGAAGCCCCTCTGCTGACCCACTTTCTGTGCCTACCCGGGGGTTGTTTTCGAGTGGGAGAGGGGGAGAGGGTGTCGGTTCTCATCCAACAATTTGCGCCCCTCATCTGCATTCTCACTTATTCACCAACTTTGATTAAAGCTAACTCTTATAGCATTTTAACTGGTATTATACCCTTTACACAACACTATATACTTAGGGCCCGTTCAGGTATAGTTCGATAAACCGTCCATTTTTTACATGACAGGGATGACGGGGTTAATAATTCGATGATGATAATCAGTATATGGGCCTACCTATGGCGTCACGTACAGGGTTTGTCCAGAAAGTAATGAGCCTAATTATTGAGCCTGTATTGATGTTAAGGGGATTGTACACCACGAGTTTTACCACCTGGCCAGAATGTCAATGTTAAGTTTTATAAGGAAGTGCTTCAAAGGCTGAATCACAGTGTCACCCGCGTCCGAAAAGAGATCCGAGCCTCATGGAAACTGCATCATGACAATGCGCCGTCTCACACAGCCTTTATTGTCACCTCCTACTCGAAACGATTCCAGAGCCACCTTACTGTTCAGACTTAGCCGCAGAGTTCTTCTTTTTATTTCTCCGAATAAAAAGTAAGCTCAAAGGACATCATCTGGGCACCCTGGAGTCTGGAGAACGTCCGAGCTGTTACGACGGCCTTACTGAACCGTATTCCGGCAGAGGAGTTCCAGGGAGCTTATACAGCATGGGAATCAAGTTGGCAAAAATGTATTGAAGCGAAAGGGTCTTCTTTTGAAGAATATTAAGTTGTAGTACTTGTATGTGCAATACATTTAGTAAAGAAAAATCATTACTCATTACTCTTCAGACAAACCATAAACGTAAGAAACAACACAGAAATAAACAAAATAGTAAACTACGTATAAATTGGAAAGCAATAAAGAAGTCATAGTTCGTCTAAAGAAAGTGTAGCGTCTAATTTGGCTAAGGCTAGAGTTTATAGGTATATCGTGAGTCGTAGAACTATAACACGCTCCGTATTTTCCTTGACAGCGGTAGTCTCCCCATTAGGCCAGGCTGCTACAGCCTCTTCACATGTATATATATATATATATATAGTAAGCGAGGGGACGTTCGCTCTCACCGAAGATATTATTTGAATTTTTGGCACCACCAGCCACGTCTTCTTCGACCAATCAACGAAGACCTTGAACGCTTCCAAGCAACTACACACCCCGTCGTGCATGCAACGCGTGCTCTGATTGATGAAATCTCTGATTGGTCGTGGTAGCTGGAACCAGAAATTCAATAAATATCATTAGCGCCTGGCGCCTTCTCCTTTGCAAAACTCTAGCTGGGACACGTTGTGAGAATGATAGAAGACCCACACGTTGAACAAAATGTACAGTATGGCGCTGTGACGGCTTCAGGAAGCACGAAATAGAAACTGACTTCGACAAGTACCATCGCCTAAAATGTCACAGGGAGGATAACAGCTCGGTATCGCCTTACATTGGGAGATGACGGTGTCATCCAGTACTTCTACCCCGAACGTTTCAAGCGATGGTGGAACGCGGTCTTGGTGTTGCGTCGATCAAAACTGAGACAGCAGCAAGCTGACTTGGTTGTGGTTGTTATTTAGGCCTAGGACAAAACATCCAAAACATTGCGGCCTGGATGACCTTGTCATTGAATAAATATTGATGGACTGTCTAGTTTTATTGTCCGGCATGGGTCGTGATTGTTGCCATAGTGGCATCCAATCTGATGAGCGTTTACTACAAAACCCCACCCTTTTGTAGCTAACAAATAACAAGAAGACATTCGAACGCGGCTTTTACCCCTCATTACACAAAAATTGACTACTCTGAATTTCTGACTACTCTAAAAATATTGGCAGATTCAAAGATTACGATCGTATAATCCCAAAAATATCCCTAATAGGCAAATGCCGTCTTAAAGATGTATTATAGACGTCTTAGGGTAGATAATTTTGAATTTCTAGCAGATACGCAAATGAAGTTATTCATGTCTTCCTGATATCTTTCAGATAGCTCATCATGCCATCTATCAAGCGTCTTAAAAACATTTAGGTGTAGACATTGTTACTATTGACGTCTACAAAACGTCTATATATATACTATTTCAGATGTAGATGTTCATATCTACAAGTCTAGATATCTGATGTAGACATCAATATCTTCGCTGGCTGTATGGGATGCTATCCCACCATTTCTTGGTAGGTACGTCTTTGTCAAATTGCAGAAGCTATAATAGTTTTAAATATAAAGAAACCTACTGGCTACAATTTATTGTAAAAAAGTGCTAAAATACCCTAAAGCATCTGAAAAAGTTGAATAGAGAAAGGAAGTAAAATCAAGAGAAGAAATGCGATTTCACACAAGGACTATGCTACAAAAACTGTCATATTTTTTTGTGCGGAAAAGGAAATATAAAATTTCGTTGTTCTCGTCAAAAAAACACTTTGAGATAGAAGGAAATGTGTGTTTTACTCTGTAAATGCGTAAGAGAAAGGACCTCAGAAATGCCTCTGATGATGAAAATGTGGTCGTTTTGTTAGGTAGGGGTGGGGAGTGCTGGCGAGCTTTATAGGTTCTGATGGCCCTTATTTTTCACTTTTCGGTTCAGTTACTATACGCTACGTTCCATTACTTTCCTCCATTACGTTAGTTCTATCTTCAACCTTCAAATGACCTGGATGGTATGTGCTACATTTCAAGAAATTTACTATTTATCCTTTGGTCGTAATAATATTGATAAAACCTTAGACCATATAATAGACACGCCATGTTAGAATTTCCGAGGGACCAACATAAAAATGACGTCCAACACTGGCAAAAGCGCAAAGCAAAGCGCAGCTGCTTTTATAGGCGCGAACCTATTATTTTCAAGTTTTGTTTAGTTAATTAATTAATTGAAGTGAGGGAACATTTTTTAACTTTGGTAAAACTTATTTAATATTCAATTAGAAACTTTTAACGGTCAGTTATTTTTTCATAAAACAAACTAGTCACTCGGGTGACCAGGTTAACTAGCAACAAAGTTTCTGTTGGTAGGTAATTTGGGCTGTGACGTCACCCGCTGGCGAAAGATAAACATAATGTTGGTGCCCCAACTTTCTGTTGTGTGAGTGTTGTTGTTCTGCTGTTGAGTGCATCTAGAATGCCGTGTCGAGAGTGTTATATGGTCTAAGGACAAAACAGTTGTTTTCTTCGCACTCGTGTGCAAGCCAGGGGTTTTCTCACCAATTTGGGACTATTTTACAATCTCAAAAGTCCTTTACGGCGATGATGTCTGCTACCATATTATAACTTAATTTATAATAGATAAGTTAAATATCTACATAATAGTCTCCTTAAAACAAAACAAACAAAAAATATCAGATCACAAATGAAGTAAATTCGTCGGTGGAATTGCCGCCTTAGTGAGGTACATTTCAATCATCCCCGAAATAATTTTTTTTATGTAAACCTGTATTGTTTGAAGAATTCATCCATTAATTCATTAATAAATGACGTAAAAAATTTTTTGGGCCCCCACCCGACATCAAAACCTGGGCACGGCCTTGATTTCAATGATATCGTGTGGAGCTTTTTCCAAAATTATTATTTATTAACCGATTAATTCGCTACTATAACAGAGTTGGATTGTATGAGGTTTCTCCCCTCTGCTTGTCCCTTAACTTTTATATCTGCTGTAGACTACACACTTGACTCAAATGGGAAGTAATCTCACATTAAGCCATTTCGAAGCAAAAGTAAAAGCAATTTTCTCACAGGTGGCAAGTTTCAGCATTTCTGGAATAAATCTTCCCCTTCAAATTTAAAACTCGTTTCAACTTTCAAAGGTTTATTACTGCTGGGAAAAGCAGACCAAGCTTTTCCAATACCGTGTCAAAAATGAATGTTGAATTTTCCTTTGTTAGTTTTAACTATGCTGCAATTAATTTTGAATCATTTCACTGATTACGTACTCGCAAGTGTTGTAAAACTTTTATTGTAATTTACTCCACGAAGGTAAGCTTAGTCATAATTGAGATGACAGCTTCAAAAGGAAAAATGAGTGTAGCTTTCCGATTATGACGAAAATTTTGAGTACACGGGCCCTTATACTATTTCACTTTAGGAGATGAAGTCATATGCTGCTTAAGCAGTAGAGTTCATAAAACGTACATGACAAAGTTGTAGAAAATATTTCAAAAGAAGGTTTTGTTTCAAGGAGTAAAAGGTGGCTCTGTACTTAGCTAATCAAACATTAAGTGGTATAAGTTTACTCTTGATGCAAATACTTGACGAAGTCATGATTCATTGATTATTAATATTTTTATATGTTTTTTTGTATTATTTGATCAAGTCAACTTTTATTAGGCTATAATGTGTTCGAAATGTTATAAAGTTACAAAGGAGACAATTTTATATATGATTCCTTACTTTGGCAGTAGAATTTGTAAAACGTGCATGACAAATTTGTAGCAAATTTTTCAAAAAAAGGTTTTGTTTCAAGGAGTAAAAGTGGCTCTGTACTTAGCTAACGGATTAATTGGTAAAATTTATAGGTTTACTCTTGACGCAAATGCTTTTTTATATTAATTTCACTGCATTTCATGGAAAATAATAATTAAAACTAATGATACCTTCCGAACATTCTTGTTGACGTAGGACTTTTTATTTCTCTGGCAACAACAACAGAAAAGACTGCAAAAACTCACCTAGAACAAATAAATAATGCGCTGTCATTATGGAATTGGAAAGTAACAGAAAAGAATAGCTTTAAAACTAAAATTGATCGTTTTTGTTACTGGCAGACGTCAGCTATACGAGTAACTTACAGCAGCCTAACTCATGTAATCTCTTTTGGTAATCTCTTCTGACGCCGGGGAGTAGACGCGTCACTTATTACATAGGCGCCCATTCCACCGACCGGCTAGGGCTATTTTCAAAAACGGTGACGTGGTAGCAGACATTAAAGACTTAGGTGGCGATTCCACCGACCTCGCATTGCAGAATGCTAATGACATTGACGGAAATTAGAATTTTTCTTTTTATAGAAATCTATTAAAATTATTGTACTTAACATATCCCATGACGCCATTTTTTAATTGTAGTTTGTTTGCGATTTTACTGTATGACCATTGATCAATTTTAACTATGGCATAGAGGAAAATAAACATTTCCGTCAATTCTGCAATGCGAGGTCGGTGGAAACCCCGCCTAAGTCTTGAATGTCTGCTACCACGTCACTGTTTTTGTAAATAGCCGTAGCCGGTCGGTGGAATGGGCGCCTTAGTAAGACTATAAACATAGAGCCTATAGAGGGGGGAGGGGGGCCCACTAATTTCATTGCCTAGAGGCCCAGGGAACGTTAAGCCGGCCCTGATTATAATTGCTGCTAGTATAAAGGTACGGTATAGTATTGTAGATGCCGTCAAATATATAATAATAGCTAATTCGAGTAGTTTTCATAAATTATGCTATTTTGCTTTGTCTGTCACAATATTTTACCTTATTCCAAAGTAACGCGAAAAATGAAACTATGCGCAGATCACACCATCTCAACTCGGCTAAGATAATTGGAATTCTCTCTTATAACCATTGTAAACAGACCATAATTTTGCTGCTGACAGATGCACTACTATAATTGGGTAATGAATTCAAGTTCCAAGTAGGTACTCTCGGAATCGTGATAACAAACCATTGATGACCATTGATCAATTTTAACTATGGCATAGAGGAAAATAAACATTTCCGTCAATTCTGCAATGCGAGGTCGGTGGAAACCCCGCCTAAGTCTTGAATGTCTGCTACCACGTTACCGTTTTTGTAAATAGCCCTAGCCGGTCGGTGGAATGGGCGCCATACTGCTGATCGTTAGGTAAGATGAAAGTTTTGTTTTGTATTACATCTCAAACATTTATTGCGTCGATGAAAAAGAATTAACCCTTTGAGGTACACATTTAATTTTTTAAATGCAGAAAAATACATTGTGCTAGATACAGCTGTTCCATATAGGAGATCGCTATGACATTAATATTAAGTACCTACAGTATGTATTCCCATTAAGTTAAAACTGTTATTGCCGTGACTAGCTTAAAAATTATTAATTTAGAATAAGTAATAAGGAAAGCAAAGATTGAAACAAATTATTATTTACGTAAAATTCCTGTTGTAAGCTACTAGCCAGTAGCCCTATGCCTGCTGGCATATAGGACAATGTATCTATCGTACGTCTGGTAAGTTATGGTGAAAAAAAGACTTTATAGTCTTATTGTTCGCCATTTGTATTGCAATAAAGTCGTTTATTCATTCATTCATTCATTCATTAAGTTCGGTAAATAAACTGCTTGATGGTAGGGCCTCACTGAGAGTGTAGAAAGCTTTCTCTCCCTCTATGAGATGGTCTTTAAGCAATTTTGGGAAGTTAATAGCATTTCTCGCCGCTCTCAGTTAATTTTGAATCTTCCAGAAATAGGTGAACCCTGGATTCAGACGCTCACTTTTGACTGTCCTGGCCTTACAAGGTCTCCCCTTTGCCTCGTTGACCACAAATGACTGATGCTGTTTATTATTATGATTAGTGTTGAAACTAGAAACCTACACGGTTAATCGGACGTTACTCGCAGGGAACTAGGAAAGTCCGGGACCGCCTGATTTACATGCCCTCCAAAGCATGGACAGAAAATGTAGCAAGAGGTAGGACTCGAACCAACAACCTATTGGGTGAAAGTCAGAGTCCGTACCACTACTCTACATGTTCTGTTATGGAGTGGCTCATCATAAACCAGCTTTTTTAACACGAGAGACATTTTTTTCAATGTATCAAAATAAATAAAGGCATTTAAACGATTGTCTCGACATTTTTTGGGGTTGGGTTAGACAATTTTTATTCCCAAGAGCTTCTAGCATTGAAAAAAATGTAGGGGTTCGATGTTTCTGTTTTCGAAAACTCATGAATATTGAAATATCGAAAAGGGTCTCATGCCTCTCCCCAACAACTGGGGTTTGAATAAATTTGGATTTTGAATAAAGCAAAACCTGTTTTCAAATTCAACATTTGCCAATACTCGAAGTACTATCCTATGCAAAAGGGGCAAGACTCAGTGACGAGAAATAAGAAATGCAGTTAAATAAATAAACCAAATTCCTATTGTCGTTCTTATTTATTTATTTGTTTTCCTACGTTCCCTTAATGTAGTATAAATACCCCTTGACTAAGCTACGTAATCGCGATTAAAATTTGTATCATATTATGGCCCTAAACCCATCCTGAACCTCGTCTCGCAAATGAAAATTGCGCGTTTCTGTGCTAAGGGTAATCTTAAAAAAAAAAAAGATGTTTAGAAATCCAACTGTTTGCAGTGCATGGCTGGCCTCAAAAAATCAGAAAAAAATGTTCTATACCGCTCTTTTAATTTTCCACCCATATGGAAGTCATGTAAATTGGCCAAATTAGGGTGGGGGGGTCTGGGGGGCCTAGACACCCTCAGGTAATCGTCAAGTTCCCCCAAGGATGTTTGAGGAAATAAAACAATTAATTGAAAAAACTCAATAAATAAACGAATAATTAAAAATATGAAAGTTTTGTTTATCACAGAGAACAACAAAAATATAAACAAAAAACATTATAACGCAAAAATTCGCCTATTTTAATGTACCGTATTATATTGGCCAGTTCGGAGTTTTGGACTGTCTTTTAGTCTATGTTTATGTTTGAATGTGCAACGCAATCATGGATATTAATATCATAACGGTCTCGACTTTCGGGGGGTCTAAACCAGTACCCCCCCCCCCCCCCCCGGATGTTGAAAACTAGGGGCACGGAACACACGGAGTCGTAAGACACTCCCCCCACTCGCCAATGATCTAGTCAAACATATCATTGGGGCTATCTAGCGGTGGCAACATGCAATATAACCGATATTATCGTGTCAAATGAATTATCGAACTTTCGAATTTCAATGGAAACTACCAATTACACAAACATCAGACTTTTGAACTCTCTGATAAGCGGCATTTGGAAACTCTGCGATAAATTGCTGCAGAAATCATCGTCATTAAGGTACATTACGATCATTTCCTGTTGCTGCATAGGGATTATAGTGACATAAATGCATCAGCTGTTATCGGTTGTTCTATTAGTTGGAGTTGACTACTAGCATTGAATAAATAACACTATTGTTATACTGTATATTCATGCTATTAGTAACTATTATATTATTTGAAAAGCTTTTTTCTGTCTTAGGCCTACTTTTGATGGCCAATGAAACCTAGCCCTGCCAACGACCCCATCCGCAGTTTTTCAGGCACAATTGATATTGTTTCTGTTTAATAATAATAATAATAATAATAATAATAATAACCGGTCCGAGTTTACTCGAACATGCTTTCCAATTTATCAAAATTAGTAGATAGAGAAAATGAGTAATTTCATGGTAAATAATTTTCCTATGGTTAAATTTCCGATACCTCGGGAGGGGGGGGGGGGGGTTGTCCATCTAACGTCACTGGAGGTGTGGTAAATTCTTGATAGGTCAGACCAACACATTACCACACATCAATAATGGCAGAGCTCCCAAAACATTTTTTTGCACAGAACCAAATAGTTTTTTTGGGAAAGTAACCTGTCCGGTTTCGTTTCTCAATTTAACACCTAAAACATGCCTGAAGGTAGAAATCATCGATAGATAAGTTTCGCAGATAAATTATTTTTTAGTCATTTTTCATTAAAAGTTAGTTATTTTTATTTTTTTACCCCCACAAGAAAACTATCAAGTGGCAAGCGACCCCCCGCATTTCGTCAACATTAATGACGACTACAATATATGTGAATTTAAAAGAAATCGTTGGTGCCGGTTTTTGAAAAATAATTTTTTTAGGCGTTTTTTTTTAGTTTTTTGAGAATAAAACCCCCTCAAATTGAGTTAGCCCGAAATAAAAAAAATTACCCGAGGTATGATTTTTGTCAACCTACATGCCGAATTTTATCATAATCGACCGATTAGTTTGCTCGGAAATCGATGAACAGACAGACAGAGCGACAGACAGACAGACATTTCGTAAAAACCACTTTTTTGGGTTCCTGGGACCTCAAAACGTGTAATTCCGTTGAAATCTCGGAATCGAAAATTTGGACCGTCGCAAAGCTTTCCTTATACTACGTATAAATTGGAAAGCAATAATAAATCGCCTTTATTGAACAGTGTAGTTAGGGCCAGTGGCCCTTTCTTACACTAAACTGCCCCTGTTTAAAGGTTTGGCCGTTGGCAAACTGCTTCGTGTCCTAATATGAACCTTACTACAAGTGACAATGGTCAAGCTGAACAATTGACACGCGTTAGCTTGATTTAACCAAGTTTAACGCCAAACCCAAAATGCGGCTGCCGGGAATGTTGCTAACCTCAACATTCCAGATAGTGCATTGGTCATAAGAGGCTCCTCTGTCAGTTCTCGCGCCAAGACCGTGATTGGGTACTCGACCTCGATGGCAAGGTGCGGTAGCGTACTTGTACTTGTGCGAGTCTCTACAAGCCATGCGATCAGAGACGTGTCGTAACTCAACACGGGTACTAACCTACAGAGGGGACTGAAGAGGGCAATCGGATACATTCATTAAATTGTTAGTATGCAATTAACCTTTTAAAAAATAAAAAAATAAAAAATATATAAAAAAAACCGCCAGGTCACAGACTCGTACCCGCACTTGATTAAGCCACGCTAACGCCTGTTATAATGTCAATGGCAAGCATGTATCAGCCTGTCCATTGTCACTACTTGTCACTTAGTGTGGGTTGACATCGAGGAATGAACCAGTTTGACAACGACCAAAAATTCATTCGGAAATACCATAATAATATTCAAAAACCCAATGAGGTCGTCAGCTCAGCAGGGCCAGGTTCATTGGCCCACTACAAGTAGGCCTACGTCTATAAAAGCCCTTCAAATGTAATAATAGGCCACAAATATGCAGCTTCTCCAAACCATCTCAAATTTTACACGAATCAAAGTTGTAATCGGTCAATATTTTGAATGAACATCCGCAATACAACCCTTCCCTACCTCATCCCCGAAGTATTTAGGGTTGAAAGAGGAGGCGAGGGGCGCTGGTGTGAGGGAGGCCTGGTGCTAGGCGACAGCTGTGACGTCATTCTCACAGCGATGACGTAAAAGAACGGCTGTTCAAACTGCGCGCTGCTGAGCTCCCAGCCACTCCGCGCTGAGCCACTGTGCAAGCTCCACGGCCTGATAAGGTCTTATCAACCGGACTTCGCAAGTCGACCCGTTCAACTCCAATACGCATCCAACCCCGCGAGTGTACAGAAAAAAAGCAACATCGGTCCCCAGTGTGTCTGTAGTACCTTTTTTATATTTTTCTACTTTTATAAATTTAAAATAATATAGTAAAAATCCATTCGGCTTAGTATACGTATGTTAGCAAATTTTATTAATTTCGTTGATTTTATTTTTATTTTTTGGCATAGCTGTGTGCTACCTCTCCATTTTGGATAATACCAAGGTAAGTGTGCATCTACGTTGTTTTACGTAATGACCTTTATTATAAACTGCCTAATGCTGTACCGATAAGGCGCATTGCTCTGGTTATCTTTACTGATAAGCGTGTAATTTAAGTTTCATGGGTATATTCTTGCGTGCCTACTATAGTACCAATGTCTCCACTGCAATACCGGACATTAGGTCTATGCTTTTTGTTGTATTACAAGCATGATTCTGCTATATATTATATTTTTATATAGGTACTTGTGCCAGGACGCCGGGTAGAAGGCAAATGTACTAATACAATAGGTTGTAAATGTATTTCACGGTGTACAGATGGTGTCACGGTGTAATTTGTATTTATGTTTAATCGTAAACACACCTTAATGGCTTAATATTCTTGGTGGCTCACAATGTTGTTAAAGTTTTTGAAGATTTATTGGGGAACCTGCGCAAGGTTATTAGTTTTATATTCTCTTCGAGCACTAAATTGGCATGTGATTTATAGGTATTAATGAATAGCAAACAAACGCCGATTCGTTGTACCAGCAGATATTAAATCACGTATATTGAAGAAACGAAATACATTTATTTATTTATTTTTTATTTTACGTTATCGTTTGAAAAGTCTTGGTAAGGTATACTTCACGGTACCACCATGCCTTGGACAATGGCTGTGCTGTCTAGTAATACTTACCGAGACTTTTCAAGCGATGTTGGGATCCAATCTTTATCGATGAATGTTATTAATTTAACGCCGTGGTGATAAATAAAACGATAGCCGTTTTATTGCAACACAACTAGTCATGATATTAAATTGCTCCTATTCGTTTAAATTCACTATTTGTTATTAATTTTTTTCACCTATTTTATTGTAGACCTTTGCTGAGCGTTTTCTGTGCAATATGCTTCGAATTCGACAATGGAAATTTCGAGCAGGCAAATAAATTTGCAGCAATATAAAAATAAACCTGCCTTTATTTCACCCCCCCCCCCCAATGATTGTTTCGTATGGATATTGCCAATTTTTACTTATATGGCTAGTTACAGTCGTTGAGACATAATGCCCCCTCCAGAAAATTTGCCTAATGCCACATATGGCCGCGATCATGGCCGAATATTACTCAATACTTCAATACTATGGGATAAGTATGGAAATATAAACTAAAAAATGAATGGCGAGGAATGATGTCACATGACATGAATGTCAGTAATGTCAAAAACAGCAAGCATTGGAGCTCGACAGAAATAGAGTTATGTCATGACGTGGCTTGCTTGTGAAGGCGGTCAACACTTTGATATCTTCGAAGTCCTCGAAAAAGACCTTAAGAGCTTATTTTACCCTTCCGTATTATTACGACATCTTACAAGGCATCCGCCTCTTTTAAGGGAGCGGGGAATATATCGAGGATATTTTGAGGTTTAGGAATTAGTGGGGGTCCTCATTATGGCGACTGGAGGAGGGGGTTCTTGAAAATTTTTGTTGGGAATCCCTGGACTTTGCAGGGGACCATTTAGATACTACAATTCTATGGTGTGTCAATACTTGAAAAGAAAGAAAGAAAGAAAGAAATATATTTATCATACAATACAAAATGAAATTAATTATACAACAAACCCACTAAGAAATTAACAATTTTCCTACTAAATATATATATGTGTAAATTCCTCCGTGGGCACCTCAATCAAAACCTATGAAAGGCTTGTGTGATTGAAATTGTGATGTTTTAACATAAGAATTATCCTTTTACTTTTAGGGCGAGCGCGACCGAAATTACCGAGTTACCAGAATCCGGACGCGGTCGCCCTAAAAATTGTTTTCTTTTATTGTTATAAATAGAAATATTTTTATATAACTTAAGTAAGGGATTTGTTGCCTGCGAAGAACACACGAAACATCAGTACTTGTTCAAATCTCGAGCAACGGTGTCATACGTATATTTTAGAATAGCCGCAAACCCCTTTTTAACTTTTTAATCCTTTTGAACCCTGATAAGTGATAAGTCATTCGTCCTTCCCCCCCCCCCCCGGGCATGGAAAATTTAACAGCTTCGTGCGAATACATATTACGGCGTCGAGCAGCAACTATGCACAAGAGCCAACACAGCGTCTGCGGTTCGACTGGCGGGACGTGACCCGTGAGTGCATCCCTTCTCAGGCGCCCATTCCACCGACCGGCTAGGGCTATTTACAAAAACAGTGACGTGGTAGCAGACATTCAAGACTTAGGCGGGGTTTCCACCGACCTCGCATTGCAGAATTGACGGAAATGTTTATTTTCCTCTCTGCCATAGTTAAAATTGATCAATGATGAATGAATGAATGAATGAATGAATGTATTAAATATTTAGAATAATTTAAATACAATAATTGTAAAGCCCCACATGGAGACCTATAACAATTTACCCTACTCTAAAACTAAAGAAAACGAAAAAAAATCAATTAGACTTAATTTAACTTATTAAACTACACTTACATATTAATAACAGATCTCTCGTAAACACATAACAGTCTAGTCCACTATTTCAAATAAAGATTCCACCTCTTCCCGTCTCATCAGCCATTCCCGGACGAATTTGGAAAATTTATTTATTGACAGCGACCCAGGACAAATATTAAGTAAGTTAAATAATTTTGGTGCTATATATTGGTAGGATTTGGTAAAATTTGCTATGTATGCCCTTGGTACTACAAGGTGCTCAATTCTTCTAGTATTTGCTGGTCTGGGTCTCTGTACCATGTCCCCACTGATAGAGTAAAAAATTCGCAATGTCTTGTAAAAGAACAAGTGCCGCAGCGGGAATAAACCGAGAGACGCAAAGAGAGGGAATGATGGCCAAGTTCTAGGTTTTTTGACTATTGTTCTAATAAGGTATTTTTGGGTAACTACAAGTGAATTTAAATTTGTAACAAAGGTCCCACCCCACACTTGGATACCATACGCTAACCGAGATTCACATCATACAGTAAAATCACAAACAAACTAAAATTAAAAAATGGCGTCATGGGATATGTTAAGTACAAAAATTTTAATCGATTTCTATAAAAAGAAAAATTCTAATTTCCGGCAATGTCATTTGCATTCTGCAATGCGAGGTCGGTAGAAACGCCCCTAAGTCTTGAATGTCTGTTACCACGTCACCGTTTTTGTAAATAGCCCTAGCCGGTCGGTGGAATGGGCGCCTAAGCTGTGGCTAAACCCCCACATGGTGCATCCTAGAGAATCATTTCCATATCTTTGTGACTGTGGAACCAGGAATTAATTCGTTTGGGGCGTTTTCAACCATCGTAACTTATCCAGCCACTAAGTTTAATGGGAGCTTGATGGGGGTTTTAAGAAACGGCTTTATTTCTTCAGCATACAGACCTAACATTCTAAAAAAAAATCGTGTAGGCACGTGAGGCGAGAGCTGATTAATTAATTTCTCGGTCCAGAGTACTTCTTCTTCTTTAAACGCCTGATGGCAATTCGGACTTTGGTGACTGCTGCTCTGAGAAGGGAAGTCGTGCTCTTGCCAAACCACTGGGCCGTCTCAGGTGTTTCAACCAGGATGTTTGTTCTTCTTTTGCCGGGAGCCCTTAGTCCCTCTATCTTCCCTTTTATTATTACATGCAGAAGGTGTTGCCACCAACTGTTAGCGTTCTCTTTTAGCAAGCTTTTATCTGCTGTTGGGGATCGCTAAACTATTAATTGTGTCGCAGGATTGAGGGTACAATATTTTAAGACAAGGTTCAATCAATGAATACAACAATATATTGAATGTAAAATATTAAGACACTCACCAATAGGATACAGCCGGTGCCCGACACTTTATAAATATAAAGACAAATACTTTAAGTTATTAAGTCCCTAATATTAAATTCGACTCCTTGAGTCCTGAGAGGTTCCTCCTTCTGTCCCTTCCGTCTTCAGTCTGCCCTCCAAAGTCCCTCTGGGGTCTATTTAATACCTCGGTCGGCGATGTCACCAAAATGGCTGTCTGGTCTCACGCCACTCGCTTTCGCGGAAAACCGTCAGCAGTTTTGGGTCTGGACCAGACAGGCACTCAGCAAGTTTCGCCGCCGGGTCGCCCATAAGTATGGCTAGAATATAGATCCCAGAGGGGCAGAGGCGACGATCCTCTGACAAAGGCGATACATTTCGTTACTCATCACATGGCCAAAGTATGTTAGTTTCCGTTTCTTAACAGTCAGCAGAAACTCTGCGGCTGTATCTATTAGACCTCTGAATCTCAGCATTAGGGACATGATCTCTCCATGATACTAATAATAATAATCTAGTCTTTATTGAGAAAAAAGAAGGTATAGGCTTACAGAGAGATAAGGGCCTATGGCCCTCTCTTACACCTAACTGTACATATCAACGATAGTTTAATTGATTGAAATATGTGTATATATAATAAAGTATAAACCATATTCATACGGAATATTAGCCATAAAATTCACATAACAGTCACACTAATTCAAATTCGCTACCATCCTCGTTCATTTTTAAAAAATGTTCATATAAGCCCCTTCTAAAACCGGGTTCGGCTCACACCATCGTCAAGTGCAAGAAAACAGTAGAAACAAAACGGTACCAATGCAAGCTAAAACTTAAAGACATCGTCAAGATACACACAGCATAGCAGGGGCGTAAATTTGGGGGGGGGGGGAACGGTCCATCTTGCCCCCCCCCCCCGCCTCGAGCATTGTAAGACGTGGTTCATACTTCATGGTCCCCTTTGCAGCAATATGAATATAATCATTCCTTTTATAGCTTTGTAAAATCTACAGCTATACTTTGCAACTGTTAAAATGCGTAAAACCCCACTATTTTGCTCTTATATTTTTCCTTATTCTCTCTGATGACGTCATAAGGTCGACTTAGTTTTGCCCCCGCCATCATTCTAAAACTTTACGCCTCTGCAGCATAGCATACAGTAAACAATAACACATTTAAACATTTGGAAGTGGTAGCCCTAACAAAGAAATATTTTTTTCACAATGAGTGACAGCAAGTTTTACAAAGTTACCAAAGAGACTAATATGTGTATTTGTGATAGTACACAATAGAATTTGGTCTTGAAGACGATATCGTTAATCCATAAAAATCCTATCTCTGAAATTGTCTGCTTCCTCCTTTCAGATTATTTTATTTTATAGATTAACAATAGTTTAAATGTATTGTGCATTATCAACGTTCATAAATTTGAGGACGTGGTCAAAGAGCAATTTTGCCAACATAGCGGAACCAGAATTTAATTAATTAGCTGTCAAGCCAAGTTGTTTTTAAAAAAAATTGGAAAGATTCCCCCTAATGTCTCATTTCAGGGTTGACTAGTCTTGTTGATATTCATTATTCATGATTGAAAACCAGTTCGCTATTTCCTATCTATGGGGATTTGCTAACTACAATACCATATACTCGTAAGCTCGGCGCCTATGTGCTGACAATCAATAGTAATGATTGCGAATGTACATGCATACCACACGAGGTTGAGCGCAGAGGGAAGCCAAGCAGATTAGTCATGTACTGCAATATTCATGTCCCCAAAGATTAATGATTGATTGATTTTATTTTTAATCATCATTTTAATGCAAAAGCATTTGAATACTATTGAATATGCAGTTCGCAAGAGACCGATGTATTTTTGTTGATTTTTTAATTTTGCGCATTACCCTGTAATTCCGGTGTCTAGTTAGAAACTCAATTGTTCATATTTTTCAAACGTTTCGTCAACATCTGCGGTCGAAACGTTTGAAAGTACGCTTTCAGAACGACCACGGCCTATCTTCCCGGATTGTACTGCTTCGTCACGTAACTCCGGCCATGTAAGCAATTGTAATTATGTATCATACACTAACTAGACTTGGCGAGATTCGAACCCACGATCATATCCGGGGTTACCCCTTCAACCAAAGTTAGTTTAATGTCAGTGTTACATATACCATATAATACTGTTATATTTATGTATAATTATAAATGTCATGCAAAATATACAAATTGCCGTACTACACGTGCAACATCGAATGATCCAACAAAATTTCGAAAAGGTCAAAGAAGTAACATAAGTTAATTTATTTAATCTGTTGTGGCCCAGCAGCAATATCCTGTGATACAGCTGCTAACGCGATAACTTTCCTCTCAAGGACAAACGAGTGATTTAGCTGTCTGGATGTTATTGCCTCAACCCTTCCCAATAATGCCTCCCCCCCAGCCGCTGCCCACTGCCTTTACCACCCACATCACTGCCGTATTGTCTCACCCTCGAGCAGTAAGGACCATGCACCCATGCCGCCACCTCTAAGCTACAGCAATATCAAAAAAACTTGATAACGACGTCTTTTGCTGAGGGGTCTCATCTTTGGCTGACTGATAAATAATTAAATTAAAACAACGGCACACGATCTTTTCCATTGCCATTGGGCTAGCAGCCGATTTCGGAAGATGGCGTGAAGCTGATCTCACGAAAGTGAACGATTTTACCCTAGTTGGGGGTTAAAGTAATATATGTAGTATCGGTTAAAGAACCGGTCCGAGTTTACTCGAACATGCTTTCCAATTTATCAAAATTAGCAGATAGAGAAAATGAGTAATTTCATGGTAAATAATTTTCATATGGTAAATTTCCGATATCTTGGGGGGGGGGGGGTTGTCCATCTAACGTC
Organism: Psococerastis gibbosa; assembly: GCA_963971405.1. NCBI lineage: Eukaryota > Metazoa > Arthropoda > Insecta > Psocodea > Psocidae > Psococerastis > Psococerastis gibbosa. The sequence continues at coordinate 12,229,968 of OZ020491.1, read as the reverse complement.
ACTGGAGGTGAGGTAAACTCTATATAGTTAATAGGTCAGACCAAAACATTACCACACAGCAATAATGGCAGAGCACGCCATGCATTTGAGCGTGAATTTTCTATCATTAAAAAAAAAACATTTTTTGCACAAAACCAAATAGTTTTTTGGGCAAGTAACCTGTTGGGTTTCGTTACTCAATTTAACACCTAAAACATGCCTGAAGGTAGAAATCATCGATAGAAAGGTTTCGCAGAAAAATTATTTTTTTAGTCATTTTTCATGAAAATTTAAATAAAGCATTTAAATAAGAAATGAGTATGGCGTATTCCCGGGGATCCAATATGTGTAGTTTGGTGCGCGCACATTTTTGGTACAAACCCACCCAGCGGCCTTAGCAGAATAATACAGATGGGATTACAGCAAAAAATTTGCCGAATATGTACGAGGTTGAACAGCTCTTAGATATCCTGCAAAAACTAGACATGCAGCACATTGCAGTGTATAATGACGTACTATATGTTAACTGATACGATTTCACAAATAACCTTAGACCTGTGACACGAGCCTTCAACTAACTAACTTGTTGGCAATGCGCCCAAAACTTTGTCATAAGAAAAACTGCATGCGAGGAATATAATTAGTTAATACGATACTATGTGTTCCGAAGTCTTACAACCGGGTTTACTAATTTTTACAAGCTTGCCATGCCTTACAGTTTATACCGTAACCAAAGTATGGGAAGACACAAATGGTAAGTTGTTGTGCCCGTCGTATGCGGTTAATTGATAATTCAGTGTTGCCAACTTAATGTATGATGCTCAGGTTCTCAACCACTCAAGCTGCCTCAACTGGCAACCGCTCCCTTGACTTAACTTGACTTAATTAGGCGCGATCAGCCCAGGGGGACTTTTGGCCGCTCTGCCGATTTCCCTCCATCTTTGCCGATCCTCAGCAGCCGCTGTCCAATCTGCTGCCTCGACGCCAACTCGAAGGAGGTCCTCCTGGAACTGGTCCGCCCATCTTCGCCTTGGTCTTCCTCTTGGTCTTCTTCCGCGGGGGATTGCTTCCCACACGGCCTTTGGAGGTCTGTGGTCCGGCATCCGGTGCACATGTCCTATCCATTCTAGCCTTTTTGCTCTATGATCGTCAATGACGGCGAGGGCATTGTAGAGCCGATGGATTTCGGTGTTGCATCGGATTCGCCAGACCGCTCCCTAAAAAATGTAAACACTAAGGCGCTAGGCCGTAGCCAGATTTTTTTTTTTTGGGGGGGGGGTTTAGAAATTTGATTGGATATTACATAGGCCTAGCGGTTTTTATTTTTCCTCTCAAAATCCAATTCTATCTAGTATCAAGCCATTTCCTTTCGGGGGGGGGGGGGGGAGGGTTGAAACCCCCATGAACCCCCCCTACGGCATTGCTAAGGCGGCTATTCCTGTATTCCACCGGCAAATTTGCTTCACTTGTGTTTTGAGATTTTTGTTTGTTTTATTTTAAGTATACTATTATGTAGACACTTAACTTATCTATTATATGTTAAATTATAATATGGTAGCAGACATCATTAATAATATTATAACTTTATTTATAATAGATAAGTTAAGTACCTGCATAATAGTCTCCTTAAAATAAAACAAACAAAAAATCTCAAAACACAAGTGAATTTTAGTGAAGCAAATTTGCCGGTGGAATAGCCACCATACAACAAAAACCTAAAATGATTATGGCATGCTTGAGCCAAAGCAACTGACTCAGATCAATATACGATATGACGACATCACCTGTTGAAATTATGGAGGGGCAGCTTGTTGTTGTTTTTTTTGGCAATTTAAGCCCTTGTGGATTCAAGGTTTTAACTCTAATTTTTGTCACAAATCTTGGCGGTCCCAGTATGTAATTCACTGATGCAAGCCAACTTTATGTTTCACAATCTGCCTGTCGTTTTCCTATTGGGCCTTTGCTGTATAAGAAAATGCTAGTACTAGTAGCTTGTTTTATATACATACTGTATAGCCGGCATTTTGGGTTTCTATACAAAAGAGGTCCTTTATAATAATTTTATAGATATTCTGATAATAGGCTTACTAAATTCTCGTTGAGAAGCTATAGTAAAACTACGCTGAGTTGGAAATGCAAATGTTACGCGAACAACAGTCATGTTACAAATACTACAAGCAAAAGCTCGCATCGCATATATATCATATGTAAGATGACTGTTGTTCGCGTAACACTTGCACAGTATGCCTCGGTCAACTTACTGTGATTTTTCTGCTGTGACGTTTGGCTCATTTCAGCGTAGCTGTAAGCATTGCATTGAACTGAAGTTATGTTTATAAGCACTGTAGCGAATTCAATTTACGGACCCAGATCGGAGTATAGGAAAACCTATTATTTTCTGTTCGGGTCCAAAAGAAAATAGTTGCGCTATTAATCAATGGTAAAAAGCTTAAACGTTGTGACGTCATTGAATTTCGAAAGCTGACAAGTCCAACCAATATAGTGGGTAGAGCTCCAAGTCTAAAATTAACCGGCAGCATTGATCGGAATTCAGTAAATCAGATTTGCGAGTTATGCCGTTGTCGTTTGTTCGACAGCATTGTTCTGTTGTGACACTGGCCTTGTCCACATTACTGCAGTCGTTTGATCGTATAAGCTACTTAAATGGCAGGCCTATGTACACATGTCTGGACGCTGCATCCCTCTCGTCTGCAGTCAAGTCATACTTGAGATGCGAAACGTCATAAACTCCCTAATCAATGAGGGAATTAATTTATGAATGAGCGATATTTTATGTGTAGATTGTCTTGAAAAGCCTCACTGCTCACATCAGTTTTGCCCTAATATATTAGACACCTATAAATATTTATTATTGCTTTACTTGCGCATGTCACGATTTGCTATCCGAGGCAATGAGTAAGAAACTGTACCTATACGACTTTAGCGAATTCGGTGGCAAGGTGGTAGCATGCTTGTACTTGTTCGAGTCACTACATACCTTGCGATCGTAGACGTGTGAAGCATTTCATAATAAGTCTTGACATAAAAGGGAAGCTGTTCCATAAAACCGGCATATGGAGTGTTTTATTATACGGACATGAAACCTGGACTATAGCAGATAAGGAACTGAAGAAGCTTGTAGCGTTTGAAATATGGTTTTACAGAAGGATACTTCGGATCAGCTGGAAGGACCAATTGACGAATGAAAGAGTGCTCGAAGCCATTGAAGAAGAGAGAAAGCTGCTACCTCATACAAAAAGTTGTAGAGCAGAGAGCACGAAAATTTGGTACACACCATCATCGAGGGTACAGTGGAAGGTACCAAAAGAAAATGGAAGGAATTCATGGATCAACTGAAGGGGGACGCAGGAGCTCAAACAAACCAAGAGCTGGAGGATGATACGCAGAGAGTGGCTGCCTACCAATCATTGAGATTGTGATCTCAGGAGAAGAAGAACAGAAAAAAACCAAATCAGTCCCACGTGGAACTACCTGCTAAAATTTACAACTCAAAAAACTCGGATGATTCAGCTGTTGTTGGGGCGTGATCGTTGGGAACTTCAAAACTAATGACCCGTTCGCTCCATTGAGGTACAACCTTCGCAGTTTTCTGCAATGGGGCATCAAGTCACCATCGACCACAGTCCACAGCCCATCAGCCCGGAAAATTGTTTTTTTTGGTGGGTTTCTAGTGATTGCCAGTGCCGGGGTTTATGTTAACAGCCGATCATTGATCTAGCCCTGCATTCTTCAAGATCAACGATCAAGTATCAGATTGACCGCAACGCATATGATGGCTGGAACACCTCGTATGCATGTCAGACGACCGCATGCCGAAAAATATTTACAAAGCAAGCATGACAGGATGGCGACTGGCTGGACGTCCTCGAAAACGCTGGCAGGATGAGTTTGAAACTGACCTTCGCGAGTTGGGATTCCGTAGATGGTGGGACGTTGTACAAAACCGAGATGACTGGAGGAGTGTTGTCCAGCAGGCTAATGCTCATCAAGGGCTGTAGAGCCAGAAGAAGATCAGATAGACCTGTCTATCGCACTTCTCAGGGCTCTACGAATGAAAAGCGTTGTTTTAATAACAGTGTTTGCAGTAGTAATTTGAATTTTCAATTTCCGTTGTTACCGCACAGCAGCGTGAAGAGAAATAAGATGCTTGAAATGGATTATTATTTCTGTTTTGGTTTATTAATCCTCTCTTAGCTATCTCTACAACTGTCTCTGGGGACTTGGAGAATCTTCTTGCAAGTTTTTGATTCACAGAGTTTAGCATGGAAATTGTGCAAACCACCAAATTAACGGGAATTGCATTGTTGGATTAATTAATTGATAAACATGGTTTCATTTCGTTTGCGACCTTAGACTACGGATGATGTAGTAGCATATTACCTAGCATGTTCAAAGCATATTGCAGGGCCTTACTCATTCATTAAATCGTCCATACGTGTATCATTGCTGTAGGCTATGTAACACAAGTGGCAAGGCCATTTTAAACGTGGCTGTTGGCCATGCGACAGCACGCTCTTCAATATCTGGCCATTGTTAAGCCTAGAGGTCTTAGCAATTTCGCGTTGTTAATTTATTTTACTGTACTCCAAGGGCTCGAGCGAAGAATGCGCATAAAATCGTTAATACTGCTCTCTCATAAGCGGGGCTTACACGGGTCAATGGACGACTTTTCTATTGAATTGCTGTGATTGGGGGTCAATTCCCAATTACAGCACCCATAATGAACTTAAGAATCCTCGCTCTGATTGATGTTTGGTTGGCTTTGGTAAAACATTCTTTTCCGCCATAATTAATTTTTGAATGTACAGCAACATTTGTAGATAACTTGCACAAGGCCAAGAAAGATGAGGATTCCCTACTAGTTCTTGATGGGTTGTCGCGCCACTGTGTTTTTTATTGCTTTATTCTTTTATTCAAGTTACAGCTAGTTGGTAGCAACATGTGGCATCGATGCCTCCACTCCCATCGATGCTGACACTCCCTCTTCAGCTTTACATTCTATGATTCTTTCTGCGACAACTTTACTGGCGAAGTTCTCGTGTCGTAGCATATGTTCGTTCCAGCCAGCTCTTATAAATATGGATGCAACCAGAGTTTTGTTTTCGCTTATTCCAGTTCTTATATTAGGATCGCTAATATATGAGAAGTGCTAACTAACCTCAGGCATTGGCCAGCAATATACAGTACATATCGCACGCCAATTGTTTAGCCATAGAGATATAGCCGGCCGCCGGGTCAAGGTGTGACCAATAATGCTCGCGGCTGTCTTTGTGGGAACGCCATCCTCAACCAGCCATTGTCTCTTGCAGACTTCCTCCCCGACCTTGAAAATTATTTCTCACAATTTGCAGACTGCACCATACAGCACAAGTTCTATCAACGACTAAGTTTCAAGGAAAAGTGAGCCTCACGTGCACTATACGCAACACCACGTTGGCTACTTCCAGTTCTTAGTAAAAAAAAAAGGACAATAATTATTCATATAACAGACACTGGGAACTTCCTCAAACAGAAACAGTCAAACGGAAAAACAAATAATTGTGGCATAGTATATTTAATTTTTTATACGTTATTTCAAGCGAACAAGTTAAATTAAGCCTGGTTGCACGCACGCATCTGTGTCACATACAGTATACTGTACTGGGTGCCGCTAACGACGAGTATTGGAAAAGATGATAGTATAAGGAGAATCTATGGAACCCTGTAGCGGGGAGCCACGTATAAGAAACAACGCAGAAAGAGACGTGGTACTCAATGGAGAAGTCATAGTCTGTTTTATAAAAGCGTCTAAGATGTCTTGGACACGTAAGAATGGCAGCAGACAACATGCCGAATTGAATGTACAGAGCTAGTAAGGCGTCTGGTTATAGATCGTCCACGAAACCTCTAGGCTCTGAAAGGACGAATTAAATACCTACCTCCGCGAGTTGCTTCCCAAACTACCCTTTGCAGCCATTGCCCTACCCACCGCTTGCAGGAATATGACTTGCAGTAACTTGGAGTAACAGTGACCAATCTGAACATTGTAACATTGTGCATCCTACTCAGTGGCGTAAATAACACCCCCGAAACCCCCGCGGGCGTAGCATTGCTGGGGGCGCACTTCAGTTCCCAAAAAATAAAAGGATAATTTAGAAATCTACGTAATTAATAAAAATATCAAATATCAATTAGTTATCCATGTTGACTATAATTAATTATGAAATTAGAAACTTCATCTCATTTAAAACTAAAAATTATCTTTCTCGCCAATCCTGCGCTTTACCAGTGGCAGCAGAATGCACCAGGTACCAACAAAACCAGACAGCGGCTGATACGTTTCCCATTATTATTTTATTTTTTATGCTACAAACTTTTTCTTCCCATTCCACCAAGACCGTAGGCAGGGGGCTGCCCCCCCCCCCCACCGAAATGAAAAGTTGAAAATTAAATGCATCTACTACGGTAACATGAATATGTCTTCCTCTGTAAATTATAAGCTTTACTGCTGTTAAAATCGTAAAACCCCACTATTTCGCGCCTATTTTTTTCAAAACTTTCCACCCGGGGAACACATGCGAACCGGCTGGTTTGTGAGCACTAGTTATGTGGTGGGGACATAAACCAGTGTATATGGAGACTAATGATACCCGGGCATTTTGTAGAAACCTTTTCTTGTGTTTGTGGGACATCAAAACGTAGAAATCCGTTGAAATCTTCAATTCAAAAATTTCGACCATCACAAAGCTTTCCTAATACTAACGTGCAAATAGGAAAGTTATTAGAAATTTATAGCTCAGTTCTCTGTGGTTAAATGGGGACTGGGGTGTAATTCTGCTATTGGTCGTCAAGTAGCAGCTGTGAACATACGTGTACAAGTAGAGTGCCTCTGCAGCACATGTGATGTCTCCTGTACAACCGTAACCCTGACTTCTGACACTTGCACGCATACGTGTACTTTGACACTTACAAACTCGCTTGCATACAAATGATTTGCGAATTGTTTTAAGTTCATTGGCTCCTATGTACGGTTTGTATAATTTTGAACTTTCTTGTTTATCAAAAAACCCAATTTTTTCTCATTTTCTTCTACACACCACCCTGGGACCACTTTTGCTTCAGGGGGGGGGGGGGGCAGGTCATTGTCCCTTTCCCCATCGGGTGTTACTAGGGGTAGTAGCCATCTGAAGCAAATCTGTTTTGGAACTGGAAGCTACTATGATGATCCTGTAATTATCCTACTATGATGATGATCCTGTAATTCTTCACCATCTTCAGTCTCAGGACGTCGTGGGCCATTTCTTTGCTTTATCTAGCAAACATAGATTGCTTGTAAATGGCCGCAAGATTTCTTTTAAAATATAAATTTACCGCTCTTATATGAGCCCTTATAATTGCGCAATAAATAGCATTACTGCTTTCCAATTTATACGTAGTATAAGGAAAGCTTTGTGACGGTCGAAATTTTCGATTCCGAGATTTCAACGGATTTACACGTTTTGAGGTCCCAGGAACCCAAAAAAGTGGTTTTTACGATATGTCAGTCTGTCTGTCTGTGCGTCGATTTCCGGGCAAACTACTCGGTCGATTTTGATGAAATTTGGCATGTAGGTTCACAAAACTCATACCTCGGGACCATTTTTTTTATTTCGGGCTAACTCAATTAGGGGGGGTTTTTATTTTCAAAAAACTTCAAAAAAACGTCTAAAAATATTATTTCTCAAAAACGGCTCCAACGATTTCTTTTAAATTCAGAGATATTGTAGTTGTTGTTAATGTTGATAAAATGCGGGGGGTCGCTTGCCCCTTGATAGTTTGCTTCTGGGGGTAAACAAATAAAAATGACTAAATTTTAATGAAAAATGACTAAAAAATAATTTTTCTGCGAAAACTTTCTATCGATGATTTCTAACTTCAAGCATGTTTTAGGTGTTAAATTGAGTAATGAAACCGGATAGTTTGGTTTCCAAAAAACTATTGGGTTTTGTGCAAAAAAAAAAATTTTTTTTGAAAAAATGAAAGCAAATTCACGCTCAAATGCATTGCGTGACCTGCCATTATTGCTGTGTGGTAATGTGTAGGCCTGACCTATCTAGAATTTAAGTCACCTTCAGGTGGTGGACGACCCCCCCCCCCCTGTGATATCCGAAATGTAACCATAGGAAAATTATTTACCATGAAATTAATCATTTTCTCTCTCTAATAATCGATAAATTGGAAAGCATGTTCGAGTAAACTCGGACCGGTTCTTTAGTAGGGCACGTGTTTATCGTAATTTCTCTGTGTCTGGTCTGGGACGTCGCTGACTGCATAAAAAGTTTCCTTATTAGATGGCTGCAAAAAGTCAAGTTACGTCCTTATAAACTTGAAAGAGATTTTTCTCGTTGTTCAAATAATTTCCCTATAATGATGGTACAAAATAGATTCCCAATTTTGTCCCCTCATTAAAGTTTATATTTTCAGCAATAACTTTAATGAATAATTAAAAAATAAATGCACGTGTTACATACTCCACTGCTCATGCGTACCTGAAACACCGAACTTGTTGCCTAATGATGTTCAAAATAGCAGCCCAATTTGCCCCGCCCACTTCATTAAAGTTTTTATCTTCAGCATAGCGAACTAAATGCACGTGTTATATACTCCACTGCTTAAGTATACCTAAAACACGAAAGTTTTTGCCTAATGATGTTCAGAATAGCAGCCCAATTTGCCCCGCTTCATTAAATTATTTATTTTCAGCAATATTGAACATGCACGTGTTATATACTCCACTGCTTAAGTGTACCTAAAACAAGAAAATTGTTACCTAGTGATGTTCAGAATATAGCAGACCAATTTGCCCCCCACTTCACTAAATTCTTTATTTTCAGCAATAGCGAACTAAATACACGTGTTATATACTCCACAGCTTATGTGTACCTAAAACACGAACGTTTTTGCCTAATGATGTCCAAAACAGCTGCCCAATTTGCCCTTATTAAAGGTTTTGTTTTCAGCAATGCACGTGTTACTCCGCTGCTCACGTGCACCTACCCTTGCCATTTCCGTTTAGTAAAGTCACGTCACGTTTATTTAAGTCGCGTTTCCCTTTCCGGTTTGGCCACGTTTTGTCAGATCACCTTTCTAGTCGCGCTTGATTTAACTAAAATGATTTTTAAGGGGTCACCAAACATCACCTATTAATATATGTTTCCATTTAAACGCTGTTACGATGTTCTATGATAGCCAGCTAAATGCAATAGTTACTCAAGTAAGCGAACCACAAGTTTCCCAATTTTGCGACAGTGTATCATGGCCATGGTATCATCAATTTAGATTTTCATTTAAAAAAAGGGTTAATTGCATACTTTACAAACAATTTAATGAATTTATACGATTGACCTCTTCAGTCACCTCACTAAGTAACCTACTGGGTACCTGTGTCGAGTTACGACACCTCTTTAATGATAAGATGAGTAGAGACTCGCACAAGTACAAGCACGCTGCCACCTTGCCACAGAAGCCGATTAACAGTTACAGTTGCGATTTAGCCTACAGGTAGCCTAGCGGTGTAGATCAGTTGTTAGAGAACTGGGCTATGAAACGAATGCCCGAAGTTCGAGACCCTACAGAAAAAGAGAAAATCGGTCCACCCAATCGTAATCGGTACCTTCACCAAGTTTCTGACCGTAACATCATAACACGACGGCCTAATATGATCTTCTACCAGTCCTCAGACCTAAACCATCATTGGGTTGTTATTCCACATAGTTTTTGTAATATTTTTGTAATTATTTGGTCTGTCGTACCAAGACAGTGAGTACGATATTTACAAAGGAAGTGTCTCGCCAACGTTCTAATTTACGGTTTTCCTGGCTCCTGTCGGCTGCTGTGTTCAAGGGCAAATTAGTGAGTTAGTGCGAAGCAAGGAAGCACAATAATGTTGGAAAATCAAGCTGTCTCGTGTAAGATTACTGATGATGCCCTGTTGGCTGTTGCCACTCCTGCAGCATTACGAGCCGCTAATAATTTGCGTAATGAGTCGTAAATCTAATACAGGTTACCCTTTGCTAGCACCCACAATATGAATGTAGTTGGCTAAGTCCGTACACATGTTACAGTATATTAATAGTAAGCCAAATGCTGCTTGCTGCAGCCGATGTAGGCTGCCATTGAAGGCTTGTGACATAGTATTCCGATGACCACAAATTATGCGGAAACTATAACTATACTTCGGACCTGACTCCGAATTGGGCATACCAGACTGTGAAGATGATATGCCTAAGTGTCCCCACACTTCCTAAAAACCACCAATCCTTTATCAACATGCGCCTATCTCCCGCATACCTAGCTGAAATTCCCGGGTATGACCCGCACAAGAAACGACAACAACAATATTATCTGGGGAAAAAACAATGGGGTCGCTGGCAAAGGGCTAGGACTCTGTTAACACTTTCACCAATAGCCAAAGTATCCAAATTTGTTGCTATTCTCAGCTTGCCCATTATCGCTTGTAGCCTGTGTAGGTTAACATCTAGGACATGGCAGGCACAATTAAATTTTGTTTTTAAATTTACATTTTATGGTATCTTTCTTACCAAAATTTGAGACTCCGAAACTTGGTGAAGTCATGCTTATGCCTTTTTCATTGAGTTAATGGTGTGCTTGTCGCAGCTTGTCTATTATCGGTAGTAGCCGGTGTAGGTTGGCATCACGGTTGCGTACCCGTTTTTCAATTACCAAAATTTCACACGGAACCAACATCGAGTAAATAATGTCTAGAAACCCATAGGGTCGTTGGCATTGGGCAAGGGACTAATGGGCCACTATAGGGCCGGCCGCCTTACCAAGTTGAATCCAGCGGACCAGAGCAGGTTCAAAGATGCAGATAACTTGGTAGTGTGCACAGTGCCGGTAGGGAAACATGGTAGGACTTGTCCTGGTCACCTCCGAACTATTCGTGTGACTTCACTGTGTTTCCCAAGTGGTTCGGAATCCACTATAATCAGGAGGTCCCCTGTCCTATGGGCCCACACCGTGGCCTGGGACTGTGTCCAACCATACTACTACTAATGGGCCACTAGGGGTAGTCCTTGATCCATAAAAAGCCCTTCAGACATTTTCGTAGGCTATCCGTACACAGTTCATTGAATTTTGGGTGTATTTGAAATTCTCGAGCTGAAAAGTAAGCTGGCCGACTGTGAATGGTATCAATTCGGGAAAATTCGGGAGGAACAAAGTCGAAATGATTAGTAGGCTATGTTTTAATTTAAATTTGTGCAAAAGCAGAATCGCGGCATACTTGACATATTTTTCGGGGAAAAGGGTAAGCTTCGAATTCAGATGAGCATGAAATTAAAACCTGTCAAAAATTCACAGCCTGCTTCGTGTTTTGGTACAAAACGTATTCGGTTGGATGTCTATATATGAAAATTCCCCAAAATTAATCAATTTCAATGCAAAATGAAAATAAATTTCCACCATTGCTGGCCAATGCTTTCTCAACTGGAAAACAACCACTTCAGGGTAGTGGAACAATTTAATCTCCTAGATATTTCGTGATACACCATTCCCTCAGTTGGCCTTACGCTTTGTTCTAATTTTCTAATTCAGCTTTCATCCCGTATACAATTTTACTTCGGGATTAATGGGTTAGTAAATTTCTTTCATTTATGTCTAAAATGAGTGAGTCACAATTTAATTGCATTATAGTCCCTGTTTTTGCCCTTTCTCCAACATGCTTTGTGATTTTTTTTTGTTTTGTGCCTGAATTGGTAATTGGTTTTGTTTAAGTTGAATTTGATTGCAGCACTTTAGTTTTTTATTTATTTTATTTTATAGAATTAAGTTCCTAAATTGTACCTTACATTGCATATTATTGGTAGATACATGACGGGACAAACAGTCGGGTTCATCCTGAATTAAATACAGAGATGGGCATGCTTATTTCTGGTTAAAAGCGTCCTTCAAGGGTGCTTTCTAAAATTGTTCATTGTACTTTTTGTTAAAATTTACTTACCCGGGGAAAATTTTATGACAGAACATATTTCTACATCGATAAAACGTCATAAGGGGGCAGTCATCTTTCGCATCACAATTCATACAGAACATTATAATATGAATTTTTGGCTATTAAACCAGAGCATTAGAAGGGTTCAAGTCAAGGTTTCTCTAGTGACTTCATGTTACTAGAGTTCTTTATATAAATAAATAAGGAGTTTTTTTATTCAATTACTAAGCCAACCTAGTGGAGTTGGGCTATAAAGCCCTCTCTTACACTCTACTAGGAAGGCTATATACGGGTGAGGAACGAAATGTATCGCCTTCTGCATGTAATAATCCAAGGAGAGATAGAAAGACAGACGACTCCCGGCAGAGATAGAACATCCTGAGGCGGTAGTTTGACAAGAGCACGACTTCCGAAATTAGACGATATGTAAAAACTGGGCTTGGCGGGATTCGAACACACGATCTACGCTGCCTTTATTTTTTGTACATCCTCTAATTTTGGTTATTACGTGGAGGTTACCTCTTCAACCAAAGTTAATTGAATGTCAGTGTTATATACATATACACTACATATCGTATAATACTGCAATATAATGTGTAAAGCCGCGACTTCCATTTTCTAAGCAGTAGTCTCCAAGTTCCAAATTGCCATGATGATCGCCAATCTTCGATAGAAGAGGCATTTGAAGAAGGAGAAGAATACACGAGTATTCTCGCCATAGTGGTTGGGGATGGACGATATATTACATAGAAACTATAGAAACGTGGATGACGGCCAGGGGGCAATTAATTCAAAACAATGCACTCCATGTGGGACTCAAGCAAAATATTATTTTGGTCTCTATATTCATTTGTTTTGTGATGGGAACTTTGCTAAGGCGCCCATTCCACCGACCGGCTAGGGCTATTTACAAAAACGGTGACGTGGTAGCAGACATTCAAGACTTAGGCGGGGTTTCCATCGACCTCGCATTGCAGAATGCAAATGACATTGACGGAAATTAGAATTTTTCTTTTTATAGAAATCGATTAAAATGCTTGTACTTAACATATCCCATGACGCCATTTTTTAATTTTAGTTTGTTTGTTTGTGATTTTACTGTATGATCATTGATCAATTTTTACTATGGTATACAGGAAAATAAACATTTCCGTCAATTCTGCAATGCGAGGTCGATGGAAACTCCGCCTAAGTCTTGAATGTCTGCTACCACGTCGCGGTTTTTGTAAATAGCCCTAGCCGCTCGGTGGAATGGGCGCCTAAGGGCGTAATAGAACCTAGGCACGTCGCTGCAAGTTGCCCCAACAAATTTCATCAATGCTCTAGGTAAACATGATGGTGCTTAAAATTTCCGTTTGCCATTCGATTGGCCAACTGAGGTGGTCCACCGCTGGCGTTAACAGTTTAATCAGCATCTGCTAATTTGTCTATCTGATTTCGATGTTATCGGTACAATGCTACTGATAAAGTTATAATGTCACCTTCCGGTTACTCAACAAAACTTTATGTTTGCAATCCTGAAGACTTGACGTTTAAACCCATGTCATCAAAGTAGCTGAGCTCCAGAGCAATACATTATAGTCCCAGACAGAGGCGTAAAGTTTTAGAATGATGGCGGGGGCAAAACTAAGTAGACCTTACGACGTCATCAGGCAGGATAAGGAAAAATTGAAAATATATGAGCAAAATAGTAGGGTTTTACGTATTTTAATAGTAGTAAAGTATAGCTGTAGATTTTATAAAGCTAAAAAAAGGAATGCCTATATTCATATTGCTGCAAAGAGGACCATGAAGTATGGGCCACGTCTTACAATGCTCGAGGCTGGAGCTGGGGGAGGGGGGCAAGTTGGACCGTGCCCCCCCCCCCCAACTTTACGCGCTTGGTCCCAGAGGTGAAGACGCAAAAATTCCTAATCTGAACCTCCTCGTGATGAAGATGGAAGTACGTAATGGCGACTGAACAGATAGGGGACCGAGTTTGAGCCGGTATAAGCGAAAAACTCTTTTCTGGGCAGGGTACTCTTTTGGCCTGGGGTTGGGAAACTGGCCCAAAGGCGGAGGAACTCAATGAAGTTTCAACGGCATAAGGATGCAGAAGCAGGCAACGGGAAACCACTGCGTTAAAATTCTCTAGTACAGTCATCATGACTAAGTACATTTCGATACTCTACATGCATGACTTCCTGTTGGCACGTCCGAAGTACGGTATTTACGTGTTTACTCGTTTAATGATTAATAAAATTTCCATGATGACGGCCAATCTTCGATAGCAGAGGCATTCGAAGAAGAAGGAGAAACCTATTAGTCCAATACTGAATGTTATTTTCTTTAAAAGTTCCCAGTCATGATGTTAAGGCAATGCATGTAGTATAGGCGAATTCAAGAGTCAATTTTTAATTTGTAATCTTAATTTTTTTAGCAGAATATTTTTTATTTGAGAATAAAACAGTTCAACAATGTAACAGGTATGGGCTTCTAAAGCCCAGCAATAACAATTTTATTGTAATGTGCATATATACTGTATATTGTCTTGGAAATACATTCATTCATTCAAAAATTTAAACAAACGACAACCAATTAATGGTCTAAGCCTGAGGACAAGAAAAGGTTCCTCTCTCTTGAACACCGCTTGAGATTTCGTGTCCGGTAGTTACGTGTTTTCCTTACCAATCAAGGTAAGTAAGGTATCCCATTGGGTTTGGGCAGGCCGTTTTTCCTTTTGTATCGAGTTTCGAAACAACAGAGGATTAAATAAGGTACAGACTTCGAGGGGGGAGGACGTGATAAAATAAGTGTAAATATATCTCAATAAGCCTCAACAAACCACATTTAACCTGGCAAAGTCCAAAAACCAAAGTTGTACTCGGGAAATGAATGTGAAAACTTTGAGAAAGTTGTAAATATAATTTTATCTCTTTTCAGGTAAGGCTATAAGTTTGGATTCAGGCTAAGAAGAAAGTTGTTGCTAGCTGAAATGTGTGAAATACACGTTCTCTACTATTTTCTCCAGGCCAGCTTCAGGCTTAGGTTATTCATAGGAAATATACTAAATGACGTCACTATCATGGAGATATCGAATTTCCATTCACCTTCGCCAAGAATGGTGGTAAGTTGGAATTCATTAATAATCTCCTTAATTTCTTCTTATGTGCAGGACGGTATTAAACTGAATTAGATTGCACAAATTAAAGTTCTAAATAGCACCGATGGGAATTGGAGCCAAGCGTAATGAGAAATGAGCTAGAATACCGCTTGAAATTTCATTTTCATTTTATGTAGATGGCACTGGCGGAAGTAATTACATAGCATGCCTGAATGTTACTGCTTACTACGTGAAAATTATTAATTAGGAAAGATCATCCTACAATATTACGTTTCCCGCCTCATGTTGCTTTCAGTTTCTGACAAGGTAGATTGGAAAACTTTCTCTTAAACCTTGGTTGTGATGTTAACAACTTAACGGAGGTCCGATTACTGAATTGGCTTCAAGTGAAAACTAAGGCCTATAGTATTCTGCACATCATATGTTTTACTCACCGAATGAGTTGGGGAACTAATGCCAATAGTGAATAAAAATAACTTAGTAAAGTTATACGTCATAAAATTATTTTTTTAAAAACACAACCGGTTCCGGCTCACGCCATCTACAAGTGCAAGGAAACAGTCAAAACAAAAAAGAATGCAAAATAAAACCTAAACGCACTGTCAACATGCATACAGTATACTCGTAGCATATGGTAAACAGTAATTAAACATTTAAAATGATAGTTCCAACAATAGAGACCTGCTGTAAAAGGTTATGTCATTAATTAAAGTTTTGTTTTCTGCAATAGCTTCTCTGATCTAAATAGTTTCTAAATGATCAAGTATAACTGTTTTCCTTTGTTTTCCCTTGTGACTTCGATAATTTTAAGATTTTACATTTAGCCAAATATTAGGATAATAATAAAAAATGATTCTGAATTGACAAAATTATAGCCCTTCCTCATGCATAAAATTATCTTTGACCTCGCAATTTTCTTTGATCCAATTATATTCTGGAAATAAAGTAATCTTATGAATCTTTAGTTCTGCAGCTAACTGCACTGCGGATAATTAAACTTAGAGTCTGTGGTCTGTTTGAAAGCGTGTCGTTAAAGCTTTTTCAAAATGTAGACAATATAATCGCAATTGTAGCTACAAAGACCCGACGAGTTCTTCAAGATGCCATTAGCGTGGTTCCCCTATATGCACTTTCTTCTGCTTTTTCTCTTTCTAATTTTTACATTTTCCTTCCATACATTTTATTTGCACATTTACAATTCTAATTCCTATCTCTGGATATAAAGTGCTTTGAGTGCTCTCTATTTGGGATTTTTCTGTTGTTTGTTTTCTGGTAATAAAAATTTGAATAAAACATAATCTTTTGAAACATGTTATGGGAAATGTTCGGTATATTACCTTTTGTTACGGTGTGTATACTGGGGTGAGTTTGTTACCTGGGCACTTTCAATTCATTTACACGCACATTTCACATATTTCAAACTTCATTATTTTTTTTTTTTTTTGCTTTAGAAGATACATATTGTGTGTAGACCTACGTCCGGGGCCAGATGAGAAAGGTTAAATGAAACTTACCTGCAATAAATAAATCAGATTAATTAATTAAAAGAGAAAGGAGAAAATTTTAAGCATAGGTAGGTACCGTAAAAAACATTTGGTAATGATGTACAGTGTTCCCGCTCGTAAGTAAATATATAAAAAAATTGAGTTTCTTTGTTCTATTACTAAGCCAACCTAGCGGATTTAGGGCTATAAAGCCCTCTCTTACACCCAACTAGGAAGGCCCGGGACCGCCTGCTTTACATGCCCTCAGAAGCTTGGGCCAGAAAATGTAGCTATAGTGTAGGACTCGAACCAACAACCTTTCGGGTGAAAGCTGGAGTCTGTACCACTACTCTACAGTCTACATGGCTCGTTCTGGGTCTACGGTGAAGGCTTGTGCGCTCGATGTTCGGGAGAAGAAACCACACAGGTTGGGTGGTTGGATATTTTTTTTCTTCTTTTAATAGAGGACCAGCCTGGTCTGGACCAGGTAACGAACCTGTTGGCTTCAAGTACCAGTGCCACCTCCCGAAAATTCATAAGGGATGCTGGGTTAAGGGTCTGCCCGGAGGCTATTAATTAGACTCATGTCTTAATGGGAGAACTTAATATTGAGTGTGAACCGAACAGGGAAGAGGAAAAGGTCCATAGGCAAAAAACCTCGTCGTGTATCAGACTGACACAGGTTGCTGGTTGGATGGTAAAAGTGGTCTGGTTGTTTTTGAAAAAATTGTAGACGGTTATCGGCAGCAGCCTCAATAACAACACTGTCAGCCGATTGGTCCCCCACTCCAGTGCAACCCCAATCACTGCTCCAGTAGATAAGGCAGTTTCGGATTAAGGCCCGTTGTATTTATTCATTCAATCATATTATATGGGCAACCTGTATAATACTGCACGCGCATAAATAGGTTTATATGTCAATTCCCAATGGATGTTGGCTTTAATATTCAGGTCACCTTTGTTACTGTTTCATCCCGCATCAAGAAAGCAGATTCGTACTACTGGAAGGCAGTTGGCAAAAGATGGGAAACGTTATAACATCCATCCCCAACAACCTGCCACGGGAAGTGGTGGTGGCCACATTCAGGATGGCCCTAGGGCACGATTTCCTGCAACACCATCTGCACGAAATCGGGGTGGTCGACAGCTCAATGTGCCCCCTGTGCTCGCTGGAGGAAGGCACTTAAGACCACCTGACCTGCCCTACATGAAATCAACGACAGTGACGAACACTTCGAGTCACGGATGTAATGGGAGGCTCGGCGTCAAATAGCTGAGGCAAGGACTGGCGTTGGCGCAAGTAAGGGTGGTCAACAGCCCAATGTGCCCTCAGTGCTCGCTGGAGGAAGGCACTTTAGACCATCTGGCCCTCTGCCCAGCCCTACATGAAATCAACGACAGTGACGAACATTTCGAGTCACGGATGTACTGGGAGGCTCGGCGTCAAATAGCTGAGCCAAGGACTGGCGTTGGCTCAAGTAATGTGCCCTCTGTGCTCGCTGGAAGAAGGCACTGCAGACCACCTGGCCCTCTGCCCAGCCCTACATTAAATCTACCAAAATGACGAACACTTCCTGTCACGGATGTACTGGGAGGCACCGCGTTGAATAGCTCAGCAGCTAAGGACGTGCTGAAGTAAGAAGTGAGGTTACACTTGTGCTGACTGTTGCCATTAAAATGAATTAAGAAACAGTTCAATACACATAATAATACAATCGTCCAGAAATAAAACCAAAATGTCATAATGACATTATGTCATGTCTCGCAAAGTAAATCTTACAGTGGTATTTCGAGCACCACGATTTATATGGATAATACACGGCACAATTCGATTAAGGTCAAAATTTTCCGTTCTGCAATTGGTCTTTTTGATTTGTTGCTATACCTCTCAAACGCCGTCGTAATAGTTCGTTATTACAGGTCAAAAGAGAATGAAAATGATTTATATCCAACTAATTACATTAAATTGTATTTGATTTGTTTTTGTTGAGGATTTTTTTTCCAACGCCTGCTTGCAGCATTTCTGCTTGAAGCAACCCTGTCAGCCTGATGGGGGGGGGGGAGGGGGAGTGAGTCTGTTTATTACCTTCAGGCACCCTAGGGGCAGACTCTTTCACCTCGGGGAGAAGGGGAGTTGACTGACAGGGTGGACCTCCTG
Source organism: Psococerastis gibbosa (assembly GCA_963971405.1). Taxonomy (NCBI): domain Eukaryota; kingdom Metazoa; phylum Arthropoda; class Insecta; order Psocodea; family Psocidae; genus Psococerastis; species Psococerastis gibbosa. The sequence goes on along the minus strand of OZ020491.1, from coordinate 12,211,252 downwards.
ATTATAGTGGATGCCGAACCACTGGGGAACATAGTAAAGTCACACGATTAATTCGGAAGTGACCAGGACTCGACACGCACAGACTGACTGGTATCATGCCCCACCATATGGTCCCCTGCCAACGCTGTGCACACAACCAAGTTTGCCGCAGTTTGGAACAGGCTCTGTTCTCGTGGATTCAACTTGGTATGGCCGTTAGCTAATAAATAAATTATTCGGAGAGAAATGCCACTATGAAAATCGAAATTTTGGTAATCATCCCATTAACCCCAGCAGCCTCGCAAATAAAATACAAATATAACGTCGGCTGCGACTACTTGTTCTATTCTCAAGAAATGAGTTTCTAAGGGCACAAGGATCTTAGGACATAAAGAAGGGGTACGTAAAATTGCTTTCCCTTTTATTTTATCCGTAAACTTTCGTTTTTACCTTTACGGTCTTTCTGCATTGTATTTTCTTATTACTTCTAACCCCTAACCAACAATAAATACGCACAGTTGCTCACAGCTACGACACTCAAGAGGCAATCGGCGGGGAAAAAGCCTTAAAAGTGTAGAAGTCAAATATTTTATGAAATATCAATCGTGAGATGTCAAAAATATCAGGACTAACAGAAAACATTTTTCTGAGCATTTTGATAAGTTATATGCACCTTGAAACCGATTACCCCCTGGAGACCAATTGCCATCACCCCTTGCGATAAGTCTCAATTATACTTTAAATATGGTCTTGTTATAAAACTTACTTACTTACAAAAATTACATTTTAATGTTTGGTTGGTTTCTTAAGGTAACATATTTCAAACTTCGCGTGTTTTTTCTTTCCGTCGATATGTAAAAATTCGGGAAACCCTACTATTTCGCACCCATTTAAAAAAAAATCAAGGGGGAGACCTCTTGACCCCTTGCCCTTTCGGTGTAATTTCAAAAAGTCCTCTTGGTCTCTATATTCCCCATTTTACTGTTGTTGAATGTGTAGACCCCACTATTTCCCCTGGGGAGGCCCCCTGTTTGCAGTTATATAAATTACCGCTTTTCCCTTCAGACCTCTCCGCCGTCGGGGTGGCCCTGGCCAAGGGAGAAGTACCTCTCTATATTGGTTTGTTTAAATTTAAAAATTTTACTCTTTGGTTTTTTAAAAATAAAATAATAATGTGATATGTTGTACAGTGGATACCTACCTATTGTATAGGTATATAAGGATCATTTGTAATGAAACCCCCCTCCGAAAATGTCAGTAGCTATTGTAATGCTTGTATTTAGGTAAGGGAACGCTTGCTACTAATAATTAGTATATTTAAAAAATTCTATATTAGTTGTAATAGTTTATGGTTTTTTGCCCCATCCTGGAAAATATCCCTTGTTTCGTTCTGATAGAGAGCCGTAAAAAAAATTATGGGTGCGTCATATAAAGCTACTATTATAAATATACCTGGATTTTTTCTCCTATAGCCTCCGCACTGATAGCATTGTATGTCTGATGTTTTGTTGTCCCACCACGCACACCGTGTCCGTCCCCAGCTAGGGGCCTTATCGGTGTGCCACATCTATAAGTTCTGCCCCCAAAATTTGAACGTTGCAGCACTCTCTCCACCTGCAACAACCATTGGATTAATGATTTTAAAAAAAATCGTTGCAGGTGGAAAATGCTCAGCTTAATGCCAATAAAATAGAATATGTGGCGTCTAACCATAAGCCAAGTATGGCTGCTAGTGGTGAAACGTAGGGGGAAATGCCAAATGAAATGTACCCAAGTCGTAGGGTTGCAACGTAAAAGAATTCTATGAAATTAAAAACAAATTAATAATTCAACAGGCAAAGCTGACAACAGTAGGGGTAGAAGTTCGGCGCACTTGACCTTGGGTCCTTAGCGGGCTAAAATAAGCAAATACTCTTACAAGCTTAATTTCCATTATGTTTTGCTTATGGTGAGAACTTCACGCTTCATTTCGGTCACAACTGCCAATTTGTTGATTGACTGAGCTGCAGATGACTCGCCTCAAGCAGTGACTTCCCAATTTTTTAATTAATTAACTAATTAATTACTTGTACTAACCTACAGGGGCGACTGCAAAGGTCAATTGGATGCATTCATTAAATTGTTTGTACGCAATTAAACTTTTTTAATTAAAAAAAATATGTATCATATTTTGAAATCATTATATTGCAGTGTCAGAAGTCATAAACAGCTCAATAACTTGTTAATGGCGCAGGTTACTACAGTATTACGAAATAATGCCGAGTTGGTGCCTATATACAGTAAGAAAGCATTGTCCAATGTGATGAATGAGAGACTAATAAATAAAATCATCTCCTTTTTAACTTTGTAATATTTTGAATACATTTTTTTTTTGAAATCAGCGGATAAATTATTGTTACTTGTATACAGGGAAAATTAGTTTCTCCACAATTTAGGCTATTGCGTGGAGGTTTCCTATGTGCCTGATAATTGTCTTCCTCCCCCCCCCCCCCCATAAGTTTTTGAATCACTCTATCTAATCTATCAGTATTGTGGCTACAACAGAAACAGTGCGCAACATTGCTATTTACCCTTCTCAGCTGTTTTATTGTTCTCCTGCTGTCCCTAATTCGAAAAAATTGTATCTGGTTGACTCTTCCCATTAACTCTGCTGTTGTGACAGCGGGGATTATTTGCTTGTGACCCAATCTGTGGACTGTCTGGTCAATTACAGACAAGTTGGCTAATTCCTTTTGACAGAAAACATTTTTTTTCTGTTGTATGTCATACGGATTTATAGTTTATATTTGCATAGCACGAAAAAGCATTGACATAGTGGATCCTAGAATGCCAGAATTTTGGCAGTGATATTTTAATTTTCGTTGTTCTTATAGCATTCCATTCTTAAGTCATTAATTATATACTTATAATCATTTTAATATGAAGGCTACTTAAAATGCATGTTTTTGGAGTCTAGTCACTAGTGGTTGAAATGACAGTTAACATCCAGTTAAAATCTTGACTGTCGAGGACTTAAAAATTGTTCACTGCCAACTTTCACCTTTTCCCAAGCACAGCTCATACGAATTTCATTTGCCGGAACAATAGATAATGAAATTCGGCATTATAGCAACCTATACCTAAAAAATCATATTTTTTTTAAAAATAATTTGAGCTAACTCAATGTGGGGGGGGGGGGGTTTACCCCATAAGAAAGAAAATAAACGGTAAACGATTTATTTTAAATTCGCACATATTGTATTCCTTATTGAAAACAAAACCCAGTAGGTAGCACCCCCTTGATACTTTGGTTTAGGGGACAAAAATATAAAAAAAACGTTCAATTATTTAAATGAAAAATTGCTAAAAAAAAAAAAAATAAGTTTCTGGAGAACCTATTTACCGATGCTTAGTACATTCAGGTATGTTTTAAGTACTAAATATAGTAACAAAACAAAACATGTTCCTTTCTCAGGCAAGGTTTTGGTTTTAAAGAAAAAAATACTGTTTGAAGAAAGTTTGAAACTTTGTGCTCCAATTCATTGTATACCAAATATATAATAATGATGATAATAATAATGACTTTTTATTGTTTCTATTACTAAGCCAACCTAGCGGAGTTAGGGCTATAAAGCCCTCTCTTACACTCAACTAGGAAGGCCCGGGACCGCCTTCTGTAGATGCCCTCCGAAGCATGCCCAGAAAATGTAGCCCGTGTGGGGCTCGAACCAACAACCTTTCGGGTGAAATTCAGAGTCCGTACCACTACGCTACATGCCCTGACATATATAATTTGTATAATAATATATAATATAAAATATAATGAAGTAGGGGCTTTATTATTGTGTAGCTTTATATTAGTGTGCCCATTCTAGAGTAGACTATGCAGCAATCCCATCGAGGAATCCGTGCTTTAGGATTGGGGAAGTCGAGGTAGCCGAAATTTAACCCTCGGACAATTAATTACCCTGAAACTATTACGGTACCCTACAGACCTATATTAATTATTGATAAACAGGAAAGAAGATATGAGTACGGGTTCACTCGTACCGGTTCTTTTGTGTTGTTATGGAATGAATAAACAATGGTATCACTGCGTTATACAATACAATAACCGAGTCGCGGGAAAACTGTCATTAAGCTTTTACACTGTTATGGCATGTTATGTGCATGCTTGGCCTATCTATAACCACGTCGCACGGCATCACGTGGCAAGGACGGTCAAAGTCGCAGTGCTGCCACGCAAATCACAACTGCACCTTCATGTGTTATTTCCACGTCACGGAGCACCGTGCCACCGAATAATATGATGGCGCCTAATGGTGCCTGTGACGGGGACGAACATTTCTAGAAGCTGTGTCGTGCCAAAGTATATAGAGTAGCGAGGGTGAATGAATGAGATGTGGTGCTATATAATTACATATGAATGTAAAGAATATCTTGGCCAGCCCACGTAAATAAATAAATAAATAAATAATGACTTTTTGTTCTATTACTAAGCCTACCTAGCGGAGTTAGGGCTATAAACTTACACTCAACTAGGAAGGCCTGGGACCACCTGCTTTACATTGCCCTCCGAAGCATGGCCAGAAAATGTCGCAAGTGTAGGACTCGAACCAACAACCTTTCGGGTGAAAGTCAGAGTCCGTACCAGTACATGTCCTGACGTCTCCTATGACCAGTTATAGAAACGACGCGCCGTAGCAGCAGCCTGATCATGGCGATTATAATCCCGGGGTTAAATAAGTACCCTGGGATTATAACGTAAACAAACAAATTTTGAATAGCACTTTCCATTATAAAATTATCTTGTTTACATTTTTAATACCAGGGGATTAAATAAATAGCGGTATTATAATCGCCATGATCAGGCTGCTGGAGGTGATCTCAGGAATGCCGCAATAATACTTTTGCCGGGCTCAAATGTCCCATCTCTCCCATATGCAACTCTAGGCAAACCAATAAAGGTCTGACTGACTCATTAATACGAAAACGCCGTGGCAGGAGAGCCCACGCAATGTCTAGGCCTGAGGACTGGTAGCGGATCCTCCCTCTTGAGTACTGCTCCATTTTGGAGCTGTGGTGAGCAGCATATCCAGCAGCCATGTTTTCCCTGGCAAGGAAGGTAAGGTCTGGCGAAAATGTTTTCTTTTATGTTGCGTTTCTAACCTCCTTCCTTTCCTTTTCTCGTTTCACTTCTTCTTCTGGCTTGATGGACTTTGGCCTACTCGATAACACTCCTCCAGGCATCTCGGTTTGGTACAACGCTCCACCATCTACGGACTCCCAACTCTCGAAGGTCAGTTTCAAACTCATCCTTCCAGCGTTTTCGAGGATGTCCGGCCAGTCGTCTTCCTAGTTCCTATCATGCTTGCTTTGTACATCTTTTTGATCTTCGTCTGATATTGTGACGACGCGTCCCAGCCATCTTATGCGTTGCGCTTTTATGAACCGGACTACGTCTTCTCCGTTGAGTATTGCGTCTATTTCTCGTTTCACTGTTCTCTTCTAAGTGGGTTTATCGAGATATATTGCAGACACAGAGACAGACTCAGATCGAAATCGCCTCCATCCCTTCCATTCATTTTTTATTTTATGCTAAACCCCTGATAGTATGAACCGTGCCGTTGTTAACAGTATATTTTGTCCCTTATGTCCTACTATATTAGTACCTTACTAATTCGATACTCGGCGGCTGACTTACCGCGAAGGTGAATTATAAGAAGACCATGTCTAGAACAACCTATAAGAACATACAGTAACCACAACTTTCGGTCTTAGAATCTCTCCACTTGGTCCGTAAATTGAATGCGCTGCAGTGTTTAGCTGTTACATACGTCATGGTCTTCTTATAAACTTAGCTTCGTTGCAAAGTAAGCGTGTTGTTTCCCATGTAAATCCAACATGGCTGTAATCAGCTGTTTGTACAAATAAGCAGACGAAATTCACTTGAAGTCGCAACATCCGTATTCAGTAAACATTAAAAAGCTTTCAGAAGAGGAATTTCTCTTCAATCGACTGAATAAGCATCAGCCAACAAAACAAACTTCTGCTGATATACCTTCGAATGAGGAAAATTTACACAATTGAAAATAGAAAGGGTTTAAAATGAGAACTTTGTTATTCCGTTTTTGTTGAAATCTTCGAGCGTTCCAGGGGAATTGTTAAAAAAGTTTTGTCGTTTTTTCGCAGTGCTCGAAGTGAACTACGGTATAGTATCTTCAAAAACGTTTTAACGGGAAATCCTTTTCCTTGATTATTTCAAACTTTTGTATAGTTTCATGAATTAAATATATTGGTCATTTCCTCAATACTTACAGTGCAGCATAACATGAATCTGAAAAAGCTGATGCACCCGCTAACTTAGCTAGAGGAATTTGACGTTTTTTTCATATCTCTAGGTAGCCTATTGGCATTTGTATTAATGTGTGCAGAACAGAATTTACTAGTATGAAAAAAAACCGGTCCGAGTTTACTTGAACAGGGTTTCTTATTTTTTTGCGTTATTATAGGTCTCAAATGAGAAAATTTTCCATCTCTGTCTTGTTTAAACAAAATTTTAACTTTTTTGGGGAAATATATTATAAAATGCCTTCAAAGCACCGAATGGGACGATTGCATAGTCAAGAACGGACAATGCAATACAATACCAACCAATACAATACAGCACAGCAATAATGGCAATGTCTGCACTGTGTTGCGGCAACCATAATTACTTCAAAAAATATTTTTTTATTGAAAACCGCAACTTTAATTGGGAAAGTAACCTGTTCGGTTTCTTATAAATAAATGCACAGTACGTAGCATTTAAGCACTGGTAGTCATGGTCCGAATCATAGAGACAAATATCGAATTTGATGAAGGGGGTACCTTGAGATAGTTGGCATCGGATAGCCTTGCAATAAATCGCATTGAAAGGGATATGAAGATCCGGTCAAGACCCATAATTTGGGTTGCGATATAGAATGTATAACTCTATCTGATACTTTGGTAGTTCCTGGAGGATTTAGGAGTTCAGGACAAGAACTACGATTGACTGGCAGTGGCAACATAAACTGGCTGTTACGAAAAGCCCTTAAAATATATATATATGGGAAAAGGAAATTATAAATTAGACGTGAAAATATAGAAAGAAAATCTACAACTATATTTTCTTTTCAATTATATTTCTTGTTTCCGAGATTATCAAACGAACTCGTCGCCCACTGTATTAAACTATGTCTTTTAAGAGTGTACAGCCCGTAGGAATTTAATACTTTTTATTTTTTATTTAATTAATTAAGCATGTTATTAAAGATTTGGCTCATCAAAGTTGTAGAAGACTACTTCATGCATCATATTATAAGATATTTTTAATTTTCGAAATTGTAGTTTTTCCAGAAACATGCAAATATTTTATAAACAATAACTTTTCACGTATTATCATGCTTAGTTAATTAAATAAAAAATATTAAATTTCGGGCTGCCACTTACCTACGGGCTGTACGCTATTAATGCCGACCTATGTTCGGACATAATTGATCTGTTCCCATTATGTTTCGCTATTGGCATACTTGCACTATTCCTTGATCACTACCAATTCTTGAGCAAACTTACAAAATTATAGCATATCTAGAGACAGATTAGCAGACTTGGTCAGAGGTGGTCCCAGACCTCATAAAAGGGGGAGGCACTTGTCAGTGCCGTAACGATAGGTTTGCAAGGGTGTAATTTGGCGCCTCTCCACCCACTTTCATAAAAGTTGCTCAGAAGCCAGAGGGCAGAAATATTGGGGTCTTACGCATTTTGAGAGCAATAAGGTTTATATATTACAAAGAATCAACATAATTATGGACACGGCGGGCCCGGGGGTCTCCCCGGGGAGAATTTTTTTGAAAAATAGGGTTGAAATGGTGAGGTTTTACGCATTTTGAGAGCAATAAGGCTTATATACTACAAAGAATGAATGTAGTGGCGGACAAAGGGGCCCCGGGGGTCTCCCCCGGGAGAAATTGTTTGAAAAATAGGGCTGAAATAGTGAGGTTTTGTGCATTTTGAGTGCAGTAATACTTAGATTTTAGAGGCAAAGGATATAACCGCTGGCCAAAGGGGGGGGGGGCAATTACCCTCAGTGCCGGTCGCTGTGTCCGCCTCTCGACTTGGTTGAACCTGTGTAAAAATAGAGCAGTTGGTACAGAACTAGACCATGAAACGGAAGTTTGAGGTTCGAGACTCGACACAAAAGGGAAAGAACCGGTCCGAGTTACTCGAACATGCTTTCAAATTTATTAAAATTAGTAGATAGAGAAAATGAGTAATTTCATGGTGAATAATTTTCCTATGGTTATATGGTATGGGGGGGGGGGGGGTTCTCCATCTAACGTCACTGGAGGTGAGGTAAATTCTATATAGGTCAGACGAACACATTACCACACAACAATAATGGCAGAGCACGCAATGCATTTGAGCGTGAATTTTCTATCATTTTTTTGCACAAAACCAAATAGTTTTTTGGGGAAGTAACCTGTCCGGTTTCATTACTCAATTTAATAATTGATCGACATAAAACGTAGCAACTTTAGAATTACGCGCAAATTGAATTGAGACAGGGCTTTCCCTTAAATTGGGCATTTGACCATTGGGCATAATTGATCAACGCAAAGCCCAGAACAGCAATAAACCAGCAAAGAGCTGTTCTCTCTAAATGGAACCAGTTAGCCCCTCAACTGCCAGTTACAGTATCATAATACTACACAATTATATCAAGTAGATATAAAATTTAGCATTGAAATATAGTACACTATATCAGGGGCGGGGAATGAATAATAATTACTAATTCTAAAAAAAAATATATACAAATAAAGTATTGCACTCGTAGTGCTTTAAAATGTTAATATGTTTACTCTGCTTCATATGATTTCAATATACACTATGTATGGCTCTCAGGAGGCTTGTGAGTCAATAGAACAGTGAAAATTAGCTCTATAAAAAAATCCTTTTCGGCTCTGGCCGATCAGGTGTAGGGAGATTCCGCAGACCCTGATTTTCCTCAACGCTACCTACGCTATGTATGTAATAAAAAATAAAAAATAGTTCATTATTTTCCCGACCACAACATCAGCACACAAAACAAAAAATTACGACTATGAACTTTTACTTAGGCGCTTATTCCACATACGTCAATAGTCAATAGTAAATATGGTATTGACGGACATTTCAATTTTACTCTATGCCATTGTTAAAATTGATCAATGATCATAGAGTAAAATCACGCGCTGCAAACAGTACAAAGTACAAACATTTTAATAGATTGTTTATAAAACAGTTTTCATCCATTAAACAGATCGGTGAAGGTCGATCTTACTTCGGATCTCCTACTATTATTAGGTTTTATTAAAAATAATAAGTGTCCGAAGAAAACAAATACAAACAAAATTAAAAAAAAAAATATATGCAAACAAATTTCAAAAATTTGGCGCATACGTGTCAATAGAAGAAAAGTGATTAATAGTTGAAAAAAACATGTGGAATGCAGTGTATCAATAAAAAATTGAAATTTCCGTCAATACCATATTTACTATTGACTATTGACGTATGTGGAATAAGCGCCTTATTAAATTATTTTTACTTTGACTGGGCGTCATCTTGAAATCGTTGATTTGTCGTAAAAAGTGTTGTTCACCATATCGTAGATAATAATACGGGCTTTAAGTCAAATTTTAATTCATTCCTCTGCAACCAATATTAACTGACATATGAATTAAATAAGGTTTCAATCGGCCGCCATCTTGTAACTTAATAGTGGATCTAGCTGGTTAACGAACTCAATCAAAACATTTGTCTGTTCAATTATTGTGCCAAATTTCATCAAAATCGGAATATTTACGGAAGTTAGAGTGTTTCCCAAAATCGATATACATACAGTGTATATGCAGTATATATATATAATAACATTTTGAACGGAGGATGGTTTTAGGCTCAGGGGGTCATGAAATGGAAAGTTGTGAAGAAATTTTCCCGAAGTCGAACATTGGTCGCCATCTCCCTAAAAGGCTCCCGGCCCTTGCATTATGCCACTACACAAAAACCAATGAAACAAGTTAAGGGCTGCAGCTGCAGTTTTCGTATCAAACATGACTTTTGCCATTTTAGCGTACAACCTTCTGTTATGTACCCATGCTTATAACTTGGTTGACCATGAACTTTCAGACTGTTACAGTTTGATAAAGACTTTAAGCTACGTAATCAAATTGCAAATAGACCACCTTCTTAGGTTAATCGGCGAAATTAAATTAGTGTACTAGTAACGAAGCCATTGTGGCCATTAGGTGGTGTGGTGCGTAAGTAATCTACTTGAATTAATTGTGTAGTATTATGATACTGTAACTGGCAGTTGAGGGGCTAACTGGTTCCATTTAGAGAGAACAGCTCTTTGCTGGTTTATTGCTGTTCTGGGCTTTGCGTTGATCAATTATGCCCAATGGTCAAATGCCCAATTTAAGGGAAAGCCCTGTCTCAATTCAATTTGCGCGTAATTCTAAAGTTGCTACGTTTTATGTCGATCAATCAGGCTTCATTACCCTAATAATAAATTAATTCATTAAACAGTGAATAAATTAGAAATCAGGATTTTTGTTTTGATCGTAGGGATATTATTTATTAAATTGAGGCTATAAAATTTAACGGGATGTGGAACATAAGAAATTGGCACCTCCCAAAATCGGATGTTTTTATTAAATTTTTATTTTTATTAAATTTACTAAGCATTTTATTATAGATTTAGTCTATTCAAGTTGTAGAAGACTATTGTACGCTATATTTTAAGATATTTTTAATTATAGGTAGCCTACAGCAGTTCTTCGAACGTTACTGGGGACTAAAAATACCCCGAGTAAAGTACACAAAATTAAAAATACCCCATAAACGTAGGTACGAAGGATGTACGAAATAGTCTTCTACTACTTCAATTCACCAATTTTTTTTTAAAACTTGCTTAGTAAATTAAATAAAAAATATTATGTATCAGATTTTTGAGTGTCAATATTGTACGCTACTTATCCTCTTAACGAGTAGAATTTAATAAAAAAAAGTTTCTTTCAAAAATTTGGAACAAATGGTTCAGAATGAAAGTTTTGCCTCAAGAAGTAAAATACGATCCTGCACTTTGCTAATAAGTAATAGTGCAAATAATGTAAGGTTTCTTCTAACTTTTACACTTGAAGCAGAGTCTTCTTTTGATTAAGGTAAAGAGCTACAAACTTTTTGTAAACTGTAAACAGTAATTTTGACAAAATTAATTAAATTCCCGACCCGCGGCTGCAAACATCTGAGAATAGTATTTTGCTAACTTCATAAAAAATATGAATATATATTCTCTTACGATTTACATACTCTATAATCTATAAAATCTGTATAATGCACTTTATAGTTTTTTTTAATAATACTATTTCAGGTAATAAGATGCTTTTTAAACCGCGAAAGCTTCTATTTTTTATGAAGACTTCGTATGTCTATTACAATAATAGGTTCGTGTCTATGTGTCGAGGCATTAATTTTTTTGACCATAACTTTCTTTATAAAAAAAATTGAAAGTTAGCGTACATCTAAATTTCTCTGATTTGCTCGATCATAATAAATGGTCATGAGGTTACAGACTATCAAAAGCAAAGCAGGCTATTTTGAAAACTAGACCAAAATTAGTCGATAGCCTTGATTAGATTTGAAATTAGGCGGTGTTGCATCACTTTAATCTTTAAAGACCTAATTGTGATTTTTTTAGTCTACAAATCGAAACACTTAGAACACTGTTGAAGGGCCACTTCGTCAATTACCACTCCCTATGCAATGCAAGAGAGGAAATGCTCGTTAAAATTCCCCTTTTCGGAGTCTAATTATGGTTAATTGTTTAACTCCAAACTTTGTCGTTTTATTAACAAGCGGAAACATTTGACCCACAGTAAAACTAGTTCATATTGGATATGCCGCCACTAGCTTACAATTTATAAAAGGACTGGGCCTGGTTGGAACTCCATACGGAAGTAGGATTCTTCTATGAGACCTAATTCGTCGCGTCTGTAATAACTAGAAGAACCCTTCTTCATTTGCTAGGTCCAGCCAGGTCTGGTTTTCATAACCAGCCTAAGCACCAATCTAAGCCAGGTTCACTGCTACAGTTTCGAGCACATACGCGTTGCACAATAATTTTAATAAAAATTATGATGCGTCAGCAGTGAATACCACCCTCGCAATTTTTAATTTTTCATGCCTAGGCTTGTTAATTATTGGAAAGATCAGTTTATACTTTATGTGAATTGAATATAAAACATTCAAGAAAAATTAAAATGTATCGTACATTGACGGGTACAGGGGGGGGGGAGGGTAGCTCACCAAATTTGGTGATTTAATTGATAATTGATCCTTCATATGTTTTCCTATTTTGTCCCACAACTACCCCCCCCCCCCCCCCCGCAAATGGGCTGGATCCGTTTCTGATATACACATGGCCATTGAGTCATTGAGGTTATTGAACATAGGATAATATATTGGATGTCCAGTGTTTTCAGATTGGTTGGACTGCAAGTTACTGCAAGTCAAGATTACCGGTGCCGATAAGAAGCACTAAGTTTCCACAAGCTGTGGCCAATGACCTAGCTGTGTCATTTGGCTGGTTTCAGTTTGTCCATTGACGCTTAGGCGCCCATTCCATTGACCGGCTAGGGCTATTTCCAAAAACGGTGACGTGGTAACAGACATTCAAGACTTAGGTGGCGTTTCCACCGACCTCGCATTGCAGAATAAAAATGACATTGACGGAAATTAGAATTTTTCCTTTTATAGAAATCTATTAAAATGTTTGTACTTAACATATCCCATGACGCCATTTTTTAATTTTAGTTTGTTTGTGATTTTACTGTATGATCATTGATCAATTTTAACTATGGCATAGAGGAAAATAAACATTTCCGTCAATTCTGCAATGCGAGGTCGGTGGAAACCCTGCCTAAGTCTTGAATGTCTGCTACCACGTCACTGTTTTTGTAAATAGCCCCAGCCGGTCGATGGAATGGGCACCTTATAAGCAGTGTAGGTTTCCATTCAGGACCAGAACATGTACCAATTTTCCAATGACCTAAATTCAGGCAGAAACAAAACCTCTAATCCTCCGAAATAATAATGGGGTCGTTGGTATAGCAAGGTGTATTGGCCCATTGCAAGTAGGCCTATGGTTATGAAACACCCATTAAAAATTAAAACCTTATTGAAATCAATTGAATTTTACCAAATAATGAAGAACAATATTCATTAACATTGAAATACATTATAACCAATTATTGTTTTTAATGCTGCAAAATCTGTTGACTCGTACGGTTTTATTTAAAGTGAACCGAAACCCCTCCACGGTTTCCTCTTGGTGTTTTCAAATTAAAATAACTAATATTCCTCCGGTAGCATTTCATTTGCTATGATATTACACAAGGCAAACAGGTTTGGGTACTCATCTCAAAGCGATTTCGTTGTTAGTGTAATGGAAAAATTCTGCAACAAAGCTTGGGCATACATTGCACAATAATAATTATAATGAATTGGAGTACCTGTGATTTGAAAATTGGTTATTACACGTGGAAATGGTCTCGCGTTCATATTGTATCGTATTGTACTCGACTCATTCTCCGCATCTGCTGTATATACAGTATATTCAACAATTCAGTATATTCGGCTATTGTATAATTAAGTAAAGACACTTTTGTTTCTATCATTTTTCTTAGTATCGGCATTAAATTAATAGTAGGCCCTGTACAGATAGATAAGAAGATAAGAGATATCTGTATTTAGGCATTTAAACGGACAGGATAGTTACACAAAATAAAACAAACAATATAACGCTACACAATACAACACAATGGAAATATTGTACAAATAGAGACATAGGCCTAATTCCACCTTATTTATCAAACCTGTACATATGCACATCTTAATAAATGCTGTTTCAATTTTCTTATTCCATCTCCCTAATGTTCCCAGTTAATTCCAGCACAAGGCGATACTCAGGAATTCTGAGAAGGGGGAGAGGTTCAGCAGATAGTATAATACTCGTGTGGCAAAAAGTGGGGCCCGGGAGTCTCCCCCTGAGAAATGGATTGATAAAATATGCGCGAAATAGTGAGAAGTTTTTAAAATTATGTGTAAAAAATTAGGGGTTATTTTCACAGAAAAATATTTTTTCCAGGGGGGGGGGGTTGATCCACCTTGGATTCGATTCGATTGGATGTCAACCCTGTCCCCTTTGCAATATGATAGCTCTTCCACCATTGAGATCGCGATTTAAACAAATTTTTAATGCTTTAAATATATTATATATGCATAGACATGTGCCCGACATTTGGTGACCGACCAGTCAGTCCATTTCCTTGTACTTCCCCTTACGACACAGCTGCAGTAGAACTGGTATTGATATGGTCATGAAACCCAACAGTGTTGAATGAATGTATTATTGGAAAGGGGTTTGAGGTAGAATTCAACTGAACATTAAAATTTATTTTCGATTACTAATAATTTTGCTCCTCTTAATCTCTGCATATTAATGATTAGGCAACCTTGTTCATTGTTCGTGACTTGTTCAGTTCAATGTATGCTACTGAATATTATTGATCGTAATTTCTCAAATTACGATTAATTTAGTCTGGGGAAATTTCTGTAGTTGGAAAAAATATTTCCATGACGCGGGGTAATTTTGAAACTTTAAAAAAGGCTAGCTGTTATGTAATCCATATCTTCTGCTTTCACATTCAGTGCTTTGTTGTAAAATTTGTTGGCTTGGTCGAACATATCGGTATGCCTATACCTGTTTCTGAAAGTCAGCTAGAACCCCTCTGGAGCGAAAATATTTAAGCTTCGGTATCTGAACATTTGGGTCATTTTCTTCAAAATTGAGTAGAAAACGTGTTTTTTTTTTAAATTGACAATAATTCTGTTATGTTTGCTAGGGACGCCGAATTTTAAAAATTCTGGGGGGGGGGGGGGGTAAGAATTCGGTACTCTGGAAAGTATTAAGAAAATGCATTGGTAAATGGTTACTTAAAATAACTATAATGCAGAAAAGTAGGCTATACGATCAAAATTGGCGCGAAAAAGGTTCTAAAAGTTGGTGCGGTGCAAATGCCAAATTATGTGATTTATTTTTATCTTAATGTTTGAAATATTAGGAGACAAATAAATAAACGGCACTAAGGGCTCTTGCTTCTGGGGGGGGGGGAACTAGTCTGCGGGAGCAAAAAGGACCGTGCCCCCCCCAAAGTCGGCGTCCCTGATGTTTGCTCCAAATTGTCGCCGTCGCTGAAACACACTGGATATGTGCTTGGAAGTATTCTGTAATCAGTCTCGCATGAAAACAGAACCCCCTACACGATAATATTGGTGCTTCTGCTGTTATTTAATATGCACTGTATGTATATTATCATTGTGTATGACGCTCGAAACTTTCTGGCTTATAAGTCCATTTAAAAAAAATACATTACTTAGTTAATAACGTAATGCTGTAACAATACGTGATGTCGTATAGGCATACACTTATCATTAGGTATTTGCGCATGCAGATTCTTTTAAATAAAAGTTTAATTAAACAATCTACTGTGCTAATACAATACCGGGACGCTTTTAGTTCACAGTCACTGTAAAAGAGAGCTTGCAGCTAGCTACATACGGATTTCTAAGAGCAAAGTTAGTTTCAAGATAAGATTAAAAATGTCCTCTTTCAACTAAGCAATTTATTAGAGAGTGCACTCTTTGCATTATTTGCATTTGATGATTTAAACGTTAATTCACTAAGACAAATAGTGATGAAACTTAAAGGGTAACCCAGAATACTAAACACAAAATGTCATACAACGAGTGTATACGTATTGATAGTAAAAAGGCGCATTGCTCGACAGATCAGAAACATTTCAGTCTTTTATCTTCTTTCAACTAAGCAATTTATTAGAGACTACGATACAAGCACTCTGAACTATTTACTTTTAATGATTTGCAGTTTAATTCATTGAGACAAATCGTGTTGCAACTTTAACATAAAATAACCCAGCTCATACTAGATACAAAATGTCAAACAACAATAGTATACGTGGCGTACTAGTATCTTTTGATTGTATTGTACAGCAATGCTCGGCATATCGGAAACCTTTAGTCTTATGTCTTCATTCAACTAAGCAATTTATTATAGACGATACACTCTTTGCACTATTTGGTTTTAATGATTTGCAGTTTAATTCATTAAGATAAATAGTGTTGCAACTTCAAAGATAACGCAGCTAATACTAAATACAAAATGTCAAACAATAGTATACGTGGCGTGCTATATTGAATGTATTCTACAGCAATGCTCGGCATATCGGAAACCTTTAGTCTTATGTCTTCATTCAACTAAGCAATTTATTATAGACGATACACTGCACTATTTGCTTTTAATGATTTGCAGTTTAATTCATTAAGATAAATAGTGTTGCAACTTCAAAGATAACGCAGCTAATACTAAATACAAAATGTCAAACAACAATAGTATACGTGGCGTGCTATATTGAATGTATTCTACAGCAATGCTCGGCATATCGGAAACCTTTAGTCTTATGTCTTCATTCAACTAAGCAATTTATTATAGAGGACGATACACTCTTTGCACTATTTGGTTTTAATGATTTGCAGTTTAATTCATTAAGATAAATAGTGTTGCAACTTCAAAGATAACGCAGCTAATACTAAATACAAAATGTCAAACAATAGTATACGTGGCGTGCTATATTGAATGTATTCTACAGCAATGCTCGGCATATCGGAAACCTTTAGTCTTATGTCTTCATTCAACTAAGCAATTTATTATAGACGATACACTGCACTATTTGCTTTTAATGATTTGCAGTTTAATTCATTAAGATAAATAGTGTTGCAACTTCAAAGATAACGCAGCTAATACTAAATACAAAATGTCAAACAACAATAGTATACGTGGCGTGCTATATTGAATGTATTCTACAGCAATGCTCGGCATATCGGAAACCTTTAGTCTTATGTCTTCATTCAACTAAGCAATTTATTATAGACGATACACTCTTTGCACTATTTGCTTTTAATGATTTGCAGTTTAATTCATTAAGATAAATAGTGTTGCAACTTCAAAGATAACGCAGCTAATACTAAATACAAAATGTCAAACAACGATAGTATACGTGGCGTGCTATATTGATTGTATTGTACAGCAATGCTCGACAGATCGGAAACCTTTTAGTCACGCGGTATTATACTGATAACCATGGGAAGCCGCATTGCGGAATATTTAGCTTTGTCTGTGTTAGGTAAGCCGGTTGTTTTATTGAACAGTTTTAAGGCAGTCGGCCGCAGATGATAATATCCATTGGCTCATTACTAGAGTGATCATGAAGAATTAGGGTGGTGTTGTAAGATACCTGAAGCCTGAAGATGAGTTGGATGATTTAGACCAGTCGGCTATGAGTCCAAATATTTCTGACTGGCTTGTAAGGTCTAAAATATTGTTCACTAATGTAGCCATCGGCATAGCTTGTGGAAGGGCAGAATCCGATTTGCAGCACCTTGTCAAAGTGAACAATCTGAACATCCTTGTTTGTTTGCTTATTTTTCTAACGTCTGCTATCAGTATTTCTGCTTTAAGCAACCCTGTCAGCCTGGCGGGGGAAGTGAGTCTGTTTATTAACTTGAGACTTCCTAGGACTAGGGCCGTAGCGCTGAGAAAAGCATTAGGGGGGATGGGTAACCTTTTTTTTGGGGGGGGGGCGCCAGTATTTTCCTATACGAATGATGTCCATTTGAGAGTCCATTGCGTTGTCTCGCTCGTACCTCAATCGCGGAACGGACTACTGAATTGAGTTTCTATGGGAATTGCTTGTTTCTATACCCTGATTGTGTTTGTTTCAACGTATTGAATAGCGTTGTCATGGCAACTGACGTTTCTAATTTAAAAAAAAAATAGTTTTTGGGGACATTATGCAGCGGGTTTTTGATAAAATTATAGGCAAACTGATATATAATAGTCCCATATACGGCTTTCACGTCAGAAAGCAATACAAGTGTACATTTCTAGTTGTTTACAATAGACTAACCCGCATGCACCTTCTATCATAATAGATGGGCTACCTGTACAGTATATCTTTAAGAAGTAACTCACCGGGAAAATCTCCAAGAGTTCAGTGGATGAGTGCCTATTCGCTGCACTCATTATAATACGCGATTAACACAATTTAAATGAGTGGAAAAAGTCCAACGATTGGGGAACAAAAACACAGACCTAAATAGTAAATAAACATATGTTTATTTTCAACTTCTTTGGAAAGTTGGAGTGTTTGCTTTGAAGTTCGGAAACGAAAATATTCTACTGAAGGGGACTAATATGGGTTAGGCGGTGTTTCCACATACGTCAATCGTCAATGAGAAATATGGTTTTGACGTGGTAGCAGAATTTTTAGTATGTCTTTAATGTCTGCTAAACCTTCAATTTCACATTTCTCATTGACGATTGACGGATGTGGAAACAACGCCTTAGGTCCCTTGCACATAAGTGCAACGCTATATTATCGTTGCAGTACAATACATTACGGTTGATGACTTGATGCACAAACGTGAGTTATTAGCCGAATTCATAAATAGAAGTGTTTACTTCTAAAGTAAAAGGTAGAAATGTAAGAGTTAACTGTGTGAGCATGTGCTAGTTTTAAATATTGCCTTTCTTCGTAGTTCAATTACTAAGCCAAGCAAGCGGAGTTAGGGTTATAAAGTTCTGTCTTACACTCAACTAGGGAAGCGCGGGACCGCCTGTTTTACGTGCCCTCAGAAAATGTAGCAAGTGTGCTCGCTTTCATATTCATGTAACCGATTACTTTTATATATTAACATTTGCTTCCGGACATTGAGCATAAGCTCTTTTGTTGAAAAAATTGCATTAATATGTTTACTAAAAAAATTAAAATTAGCACTCGTGGCCCGTTTATTGATCCCTGCTAGAGTAAAAGGTTATCAGAGGTTATTATTTGAGCCTAGTTTATATCTTGACGAATGAAAGAGTGTTAGAGGCTATAGAAGAAGAGAGACAGCTGGTTACCTCTTAAAAAACAGAATAGCGAAATGACTAGGGCATTTTCAAGACACAAAAATCTGGCACACACCATCATTGAGGGCAAAGTGAAAGGAACTAGTAGAAGAGGGTGGTCGAAGATGGAAATCATGAAGCAAGTGAAAGAGGACGCGAGAGCTCGAACGTCTTCTTTTCTTCTGTAGTTGCAATCTGGCGATTGGTTTGCAGCAAATCCTTCCACCGCCTTCACCACTCCTCCCTGTCTTGGGCCGTTCTCTTGAGTTCCAAGTAGGTTCCGCATCTCATATCTTTCTTGAGGTCTTCTGCGTACGCCTTCCTCGGTGCCTTCGATTGTGCCTTCTATTATGGTGCTTAAGAGTCCTTCCTGTCTGATCAGGTGACCCATCCATTTTGCTCTTCTCACCGAAATGGAGGTACGAGCGTACCAAGAGCTAAAGAGGAAGGCGCAATACCGGGAGAGCTGGAGGATGACATGCAAGGAGTTGCTGCCAACCAATCGTTGAGATTGTAACCTCAGAAGAAGTATATATCGATATACAACTCCTTTATAAGCTCAGTCTGTCAAATATGGCTTATTGGTTTGGTATGCCTCTGGGTGATCCCGCGTATAAGTTAGTTTTAAGATGGTAAATTGCCATTGGCAACCTTTTTTAAATTAATTATTTTTCTTTGCCATTACGATTATATGATAATCTATGTAGATGCTTTTAGTTTATTGTATACTTTCTAGTGTTAAAGGAGACAGTTCGTATACTGAACTTCGTTAAGTTATGCTTTTGATCGCTTTATTGCGTCAATGGTAAGCTTGTCTCAGCTTGTCCATTGTCGCTTTCAGCCAGTGTAGGTTGACATCGAGGACACACACCAGTTTGCCAATGGTTAAAAATTCTTACGGAAACAATACAAATAATGTCAAAAATCCATGGGGTCGTTGCCAATGGACAAGGGACCAATGGGCCACTATAAGTAGGGTAATAGGTTTATTATTATTTATTAATTTTAAAGAAAAGTAATAAAGTTCCCTCTGTAATTCTTATTGCTGGCCTGTCCCTCATAAATGTTGTGCAAATACAATAAGGTTCTTACACAATAGGCAGCTTCAAATGTATTCAAGACGTGATCCATGTTTCAGTCCCTGCATAAATAGATTTTGTTCATTTGTTTTGTGACACAGGTACTGCGTCATCAACCCCGAATTTTTTTTTACTTACTCTAACCTGGACATAGTTTATTTTAGACCTGGCTGGTAGCACCAGAACTTAAAAAATTATCCTTGATGGTAGCTAAACGGTATGTCTATCTTGAACTCTCACTATTATGGATACCTACAATTATATTATATAGTAGTACTGTACTATAGGGTACAGGGTATGGAAGTATATTTATATTAAATTCACTTATATTGTAGTCGTTATTAATGTCAACAAAACCCAATAGATCGCATGCCCCTTGATTTGGTTCTGGAGACAAAAAATATAAGAAAATACTCAATTTTCAAACAAACAAAAATGACTAAAAAAATAATTTTTCAGTGGAACCTTTCTTACTTCAGCTATGTTTTAGGTGTTAAATAGAGTAATAAAACATTCTATATAAATCCTTTCCCAAACAAAAATTTGATTTTGAACAAAGAATTATTTTTTGAAGAAATAATAAAATTATTCATTTCCAATGCATAGCGTAGCATATAACCAGCCACTTACTGTTTTGTATAGTTATATATTGGTCCGCCGATTCCTGACTATACAACCGTCCCAACAATCAATAACAATCAATTGAGTGCTTTGGGATAGGGAAACTCGACTTTTAAACCTAAACTGAAATTTAACCCTAGGACAATCGTTTACCAAAGAACTATTACAATGCCTATCCTAATTGATAAGTAGGAAAGCATGTACGGGTTCACTCGTACCGTAGATGGTGGAGCGTTGTACAAAACCGAGATGACTGGAGGAGTGTTGTCGAGCAGGCCAAACCTCATCAAGGGATGTAAAGGCAGGGATTCCACCGACCGGCTAGGGCTAAATACAAATACGGTGATGTGGTAACAGACATTCAAGACTTAGGCGGGGATTCCATCGACCTCGCATTGCAGAATGCAAATGACATTGACGGAAATGTTTGTTCTTCTTTTTATAGAAATCTTTTAAAATGTTTGTACTTAACATATCCCATGACGCCATTTTTTACTTTTAGTTAGTTTGTTTGTGATTTTACTCTATGATCATTGATCAATTTTAACCATGGCATAGAGTAATACAAACATTTCCGTCAATGTCATTTGCATTCTGCAATGCGAGGTCGGTGGAAACACCGCTTAAGTCTTGAATGTCTTCTACCACGTCACCGTGTTTGTATTTAGCCCTAGCCGGTCGGTGGAATCGGCGCCAAAGCCAGAAGAAGAAGATCCTAATTGATAAATAGGAAAGCATGTACGGGTTCTCTCGTACCGGTTCTTTTATTATGGACAGAATTAAAATGGCAATAGCAATACGCGAAAATTGCATGGCATTAACATGTCTAATGATATGATAGGTCGGAGGTTGACGAACTGCGTTCCATCGATTTCGAGTCTCGGTTCGCGTAAGTTGCCCATATAGCTGGTTTGTTTACTACAAAATACTACGTGCCGAATATTGAACTTTGACACATTGTCGTAATGCATGACGTCAACCACCATGAAAATTGGAGTTTGTGAGACGTGGAAACTGAAATATACCACTAATTCGCACCGTAACGTTAAAGGCGTTTGGGTACTCGGAGGCGTTAAAATATGATTGTGGTTTTTGCTTTTTTCCGGGATTAATAAGTCTATTACACCCATCCCATGCTAGTGACTGTCACTAGAGTTCTAGACAGGAGATATGTTCCAAGAAATATTTTTTTTGAATCCTGGGGCCATATTTATTTATTTATATATTTCATTCCCTTAGCTAATTCCTTTGTCATTGAAAGTCATTTTCGTGGCAATGGGAAATTTTTTAGTATCCCAAGCCGCTCCTGGGGACAACGGGTAACCTGGTTGAAACCGTGATACCTTAACTATTTAACTACTACCTTATTTAACTTGGTAATGCCCAAGGGTCCCTACCACTATCTCTGTAGGTTAACCAAATTAATGTCTACCGGCTTGCATTGCTGGAATATATATGGAATGAAATAGAATAACCTACGATACGGGGATGAATGATCTCTCTAACCCAAACAAATTACTGTTTATACTTAGTCTTTCTCTGCGTCTCTAATAAATCCAAGTGGTTAATTATTCGGAGTTAATGCCGTATAAGCTCTATCCGCTTTAAAATATTTTGCATAATTGCATTTCTTGAGAGCTACTCGTGTATGACATGACGTCTTGATGCGTACGATGGGCTTTAATAAATCCACATGATAAATTACTTGGAGTTAACGCCGCATAAGCTGTAACCGCTTTAAAATAATAAAATCTACTGGCTATTTGACGTACTTCCTTGCTGTATTATTGCATTTCTTGAGAGCTACTCTTGA
This sequence comes from Psococerastis gibbosa, assembly GCA_963971405.1. Lineage (NCBI taxonomy): Eukaryota > Metazoa > Arthropoda > Insecta > Psocodea > Psocidae > Psococerastis > Psococerastis gibbosa. Next base: position 12,188,694 of record OZ020491.1, on the reverse strand, counting down.
ATGATATGACATCTTGATGCGTACGCTGGGCTCTAATAAATCCACATGATAAATTACTCACTATTAGGGTTAACGCCGTATAAGCTCTAACCGCTTTAAAATAATAAAATCTACTGGCTATTTGACGTGCATCCTTGCTGTATTATTGCATTTCTTGAGAGCTACTCGTGTATGACATGACGTCATGATGCGTACGATTGGCTCTAATAAATCCAAATGATAAATTACTTGGAGTTAACGCCGCATAAGCTGTAACCGCTTTAAAATAATAAAATCTACTGGCTATTTGACGTACTTCCTTGCTGTATTATTGCATTTCTTGAGAGCTACTCGTGAATGATATGACATCTTGATGCGTACGCTGGGCTCTAATAAATCCACATGATAAATTACTCACTATTAGGGTTAACGCCGTATAAGCTCTAACCGCTTTAAAATAATAAAATCTACTGGCTATTTGACGTGCATCCTTGCTGTATTATTGCATTTCTTGAGAGGTACTCGTGTATTACATGACGTCTTGATGCGTACGATTGGCTCTAATAAATCCACATGATAAATTACTTGGAGTTAACGCCGTATAAGCTCTAACCGCTTTATAATAATAAAATCAACTGGCTATTTGACTAGCTTCTTTGCTGTATTATTGCATTTCGTGATAGCTACTCGTGTATGACATGACGTCTTGATGCATACGCTGGGCTCTAATCATTGTGGAAGGTGTGCAAACGCAGTAATGGCTCTATTTTAAGTGTACAATGCACACGTTGGCTTTGGCCTTCAGTTCTAATGAGTTGTGACGCTCATACTTCGTCAGGTGACTTTTCATAACTTGTCGGTAACAGACGACCAAAATCAACACCATCATTATTACTATACCCATACACTGACATAGGTCAGGACATGTAGAGTTGTGGTACAGACTCCAACTTTCACCCGAAAGGTTGTTGGTTCGAGTCTCACACTTGCTACATTTTCTGGCTATGCTTCGGAGGGCATGTAAAGCAGGCGGCCCCGGGCCTTCCTAGTTTAGTGTAAGAGAGGGCTTTATAGCCCTAACTCCGCTAAGTTGGCTTAGTAATAAAACAAAAGAGTCAATATATATATTGTATTTATTTATTTATAGGTTAGGAATAGTCCAGTTGGTAGGGAACGGGGCCATGAAACGAAAGCTCGAGGTTCGAATCGCGACATTTTGCGCCGAACCAAGAACCACTCAACCGTAAATGGGTACCTACCTTAGATTCATTAGCAGGGGAAAAGGGACTGTCGGGCATGTTGGTGACCACAACACCCCCCCCCCCCCCCCAAACGAGCAGTGGTCAAGAGGGAGAATCCTCATGCCTGGACCCTCATTGAGTTGTCGTGCCACAGTATTGGTATCTGTAATACAGTAGCTACAGGTATTTAATAAGAAAGAAAGAAAGAAGGAAAATTGTCTTTATATTCCATATGGGCGAATTTTGGACCTTTCGGCCCACTCTTACAATTAACCCACAATATTATAAAACAATAAATAAGTGAATACTAATAAGAAAACTAAAGAGATATGTACGGACTCCTTCCGATTTACTCAACATTCGCTTCTCATTGATATCGTTGCATAAGAAAACTGTGACAAGCTATTAAAATAGGCTATTTTGAACGGTATGTGTTTTTGGGTTAGAAAAAAAAAATATAAGCTTGTATTTAGATGTAAAGGAAACTTTAAATATTGTTCCGCAAGACATGACAGTATAGGTAGTGAATTGGCCGCGAAAGATACTCAAAGGTTCGAGGAAAAAGGAACAATTTACCTAGCTAATTTTTTAACGAACCTTAGTAGGTAAGGTACGGCATGTCTTCATTGCCTGAATAGTATAATTTTATTGTAGCCTAGCTAGCAAACTTTTACTGATATATAGTATTTCGTTGTGGGATAACGGATGTAGGCCACACTCGGGCATTTGCCCATAGTGGCGCGATTTTTATAAATTGTTGTATTGTGTATTGTTGCATTGTATTGTATTAAAATATATTCATTCATTCATTACAGCAGCTTATAACCTATCCAATTCTAATTTATGATCTATATCGTACTTATAATTTCAAATTTACATTTTTTTCCTAGGTCGAAACCGGTCGTGTTATACTTATACTATCCTTAGGTTTATTGTAACCCAGAGTAGTAACAAATTAAGAGTTATTATGGTAACAATGACCTTGAGACTTTGTGTTGCCAAAACTCCTAAGGGTTGTAGTATTTGGACGTGGGTTAGACAGAAAGAGGCACTCTAGTCTTAAGTCTCGCCCCGTAAATATAAGATGTTTATTATTATTATTATTATCAATTTTTTTTGAATTTTTGATACCAATATTCTAAAGAATTGTAGTATCAATTCCAAAGGTCAAGGTCAAACATTTACGTATAACTCAAAATCGTGTTGATAACAGAATTCTCACGGTCATTGCTACTATAATTATTAATTTATTACTACTACTACTACTCAGTACGCCGCATTTTTGTAACCTGGATTTCACATTGTGTCCCTCTTATTGAACCTCCGTTTTGTTCAGGTAGCTTCTGTGGTAGCCCCTGGACTAAGGCGGGGATTCCACCGACCGGCTAGGGCTGAATACAAAAACTGTGACGTGGTAGCAGACATTCAAGACTTAAGCGGTGTTTCCACCGACCTCGCATTGCAGAATGCAAGTGGCATTGACGGAAATGTTTGTTTTCCTCTATGCCGTAGTTAAAATTGATCAATGATCATACAGTAAAATTACAAACAAACAAACTAAAATTAAAAAATGGCGTCATGGGATATGTTAAGTACAAACATTTTAATCGATTTCTATAAAAAGAAAAATTCTAATTTCCGTCAATGTCATTTGCATTCTGCAATGCGAGGTCGGTAGAAACCCCGCCTAAGTCTTGAATGTCTGCTACCACGTCACCATTTTTGTATTTAGCCCTAGCCGGTCGGTGGAATCCCCGCCTAAAACCTGCCAGTGTTGGCACACTCTGAGACAGTTTTTAAATAAATAAATAAATATTGACCTTTTCTTCTACTACTATGCCAACCGAGCAGAGTTAAGGCTATCTCTTACACTCAACTAGGAAAGCCCGGGAACACCTGCTTTACATGCCCTCCGAAGCAATGTAGTACGGGTGGGACTCGAACCAACAACCTTTCGGATGAAGGTTCGAGTCTGTACTACTACTCTGTATCATTTCTTGAATTATCTAGGTCTAGGTACTCTTATCAAGTTCCAATTAAATGACAAAAATATTTTAGTTCCTGTTTGACCGTAATTGACAGCTATTCTGTATAAAATTATTTATAGCAACAATTCGAATAGTAGGTGAAAGCCTACGTTTAAACGTTTATATTGGCTTTACACAGTTTTATACGATGTGTAACCAGGACCGTAGCTAGGAGTTTCTTTTTTCTTTCCGGGGAGGGGGGGGGAGGATGGTTTCAGAAATTTCATTGGATATTACATAGTAGTTTTTATTTTTGCTCCCAAAATCTATCTAGTGTCAAGCCATTTCATTTCGGAGGGGGGGGGGACGTTGAATCTCCATGTGTCCCCCCCCCTCCTAGCTATTGCCTTGCGTGTAACCCATGGGGACCTATCTTCCCTCACATACCCTTTCCTCTGCCTTTATTGCCATTCGCTATGAAGTTAATTATTTTGAACTGTCGCTGGCGAATTAACTGAATGGGACGCAGTTAATGGATAATGGCCGCAAATGGAATGGGGCTCAATGGAATACTGTGAGCGGGGCTTTGTCCCTGCGTTTCAATGGACTTTGAACATGCTACATCAGCCCCCGAGCAACGTTACAATTTTGCGGAATTTTTGCAAGAGCTGAATTGGTCTTTTTGTGTGAATGTGATTAAAATGTGGTGCATTGTTCAGATTGCTTACAAAGCTTTACTTAAAGTTGCTCTTTGAAAAGTTATCTTGTGATCTGACTGCCGTAATTGTGTAAGTAATTGTTGTTTCTGATTTCTCTGCAACTTACTGAGGATGCTACTTGAAATGCATCCAGTATACGCTAGGTATAGTGTAGCAAATAATAACTTTCTGTGGACAATGTTTGTAATTTTTTGTACAAAGTCACACTTTTCATAAATAAGTACTAGTAGAGGTAGAAAAATCGCTCCTTTCATACATATTAAACGCATTCTCGTATTTTTCACCAATGGGCAGAGTTGGGAATTTCGGTGTTAAATAACGTACCTATCTTTTAGTTAGAGGATGTCTATGAAAAAAATCAGATTTTTCGAATTTCCTTATTTGCTAACATAAGCCTATCCTGCAGTTCCTCTTCTACCCGACAGCTTAAAAGCTTTGTTAGTCTGCCTATTATCTGAGCGGTTGACGTCCCCTATTGTTGACTCTACTACAGCCTGTTGTACAGTCTACAAATATCATCCATGCTAATATCACAATCAGGATCGGCCTTGACGTCTTGTAATCATAATAGCATACGTTTTATCTCTGTGTTCTCTTCTGATTTGAGTGCGTAATTCGCGTCTTTTTCTTTTTTCATAGCTCAATATCTGCCAACGGCCTTACCATGTTTATTCCATGAGAGCAGAACATGTTTCAAACTGCGGCAACTTGGTAGTGTGCACAGCGTTGGCAGGGGAACATGGTGGGACATGATAACGCGCTGAGACTATACCAGTCGGTTTACTTGCGTGTCGAGTCCTGGTCACCTCCGATTTAATCGTGTGACTTTACCATGTTCCCCAAGTGGTTCGGAATCCTCTATAATCAGGAGGTGAACCCTGTCATTCAACTCCGTTTCCCCCCGAGGTAAAGGAGTCTGCCCTTAGGGTGCCACAAGTTAACAAACAGACTCACTCCCCTCGCCAGGCTGACAGGGTTGCTTAAAGCAGAAATGCTGAAAGCAGGCGTTGGAAATAGCAAACAACAACATAGCTCAATATCCTTTTCTTCAGTTCTCAACACACCCTCCAAGAAGCTAGGGCCTCACACGAGCGCCTACAATACCTTACACCTAACTTCAACTCGCAAAGGTTCAATGTCTTGCCCTAACTTATTGGAGAGCCCTATTTCTTGAGTAAGCTTGTACATAATGGCCCATTATTGTACTTGATATGAAACATTAATTTTTCTGTCTAGGCGATCCCTACTCGCCTAAATGGCATTGAGCACGTACAATTATTGTAATTTTCACTATTGTTTATTTGATTAATTAAACGAATTATATTATTATTAGTTACCTACTTTTATTAGGTACTCTTTCAATAATTTCGACACCCATTTAAGCAAGTGAGACCCCATTGTAGCCAATAAAGGTCATTCAGTCACAAAAAGAATATAGTTCCGTCTTGACTTTGACACGTGGATCACACACATACCTACATACTGTACAAGGCCGTATCTAGGATTTTAGGGGGGGGGGGGGGGTTCAGAAATGTCATTAGATATATATTACACTGTGGTTTTTATTTTTCCTCCCAAAATTGGATTCTATCTAGTGTCAAGCCAATTCCTTTGGGGGGGGGGGGGGTTCAAGGTGGTGAAACCCCCCCCCCCCTCTGGCTACGGCCTTGATACTGTATATCGGATCATTTCCTTTATTTCTGTTTGCCTGCCAGTTCATGAAGACACGAGAGATTACAAAATATTTTGTAAGGAAATGACGCCCTAATATTTTGAATCTATTAATTCTTTACTCCATGCTCTATTTAGTAACCCTGCACTCTCGGTTGATACTTATTGTTTCGGCTTTTCTTACCTAGGTATGTACATGAGCATTACAAAAAAGAAAATATTTGATATATCAAAGGAAAATCGCTTACTATTCATCCATCAGCATGGTAATTATATACAGTCGCAGGGGTATGACAATGTCTGATGAAAAATTCATAAAAATGGATACCTTCTAAAAATGCTGTAATAATGGTACAATAGTAATCACCCAACTGAATTACTACAACCCCGGGATATTGAAGTTAGACCACGTTGCATTTCAACAGTGATAATTTGTTTTGATATTTTTGCTTTCCAATTTATACGTAGTATAAGGAAAGCTTTGTGATGGTAGAAATTTTCGATTCCGAGATTTACACGTTCTCAGGTCCCAGGAACCCGAAAAAGTGGTTTTTACGAAATGTCTGTCTGACTGTCGCTCTGTCTGTCTGTAGTTCTGTCTGTTCATCGATTTCCGGGCAAACTACTCGGTCGATTTTGATGAAAAATTTGACATGTAGGTTTAAAAAAAATCATGCCTCGGGACCATTTTTTTTATTTTGGGCTAACTCAATTTGGGGGGTTTCATTCTCAAAAAACTCCAAAAAAACGTCAAAAAAAATTATTTCACAAAAACGGCTCCAACGATTTCTTTTAAATTCACATATGTTGTAGTCGTTATTAATGTTGACCAAATGCGGTCGCTTGCCCCTTGATAGTTTGCTTCTGGGGATAAAAAAATAAAAATAACTGAATTTTAATGGAAAATGACTAAAAAATATTTTTTCTGCGAAACCTTTCTATCGATGATTTCTACCTTCAGGCATGTTTTAGGTGTTAAATTGAGTAACGAAACCGGACCGGATGCTTTCCCAAAAAACTATTTGATTTTGCACAAAAAATTATTTTTTGAAAAAATGATAGAAAATTCGCGCTCAAATGCATTGCTGTATGTTAATTAATGTGTTGGTTTGACCTATCTAGAATTTATCTCACTTCCAGTGACGTCAGGTGGACAACCCCCCCCCCCCCCCCGAGATATCGGACATTTAACCACTGGAAAATTATTTACCATTACTCATATTCTCTATCTACTAATGTTGATAAATTCGAAAGCATGTTCGAGTAAACTCGGACCGGTTCTTTTCTATAATTCTGATTTAATTAGAAAAAAAGAACTACATTATATGGGTAGATAGAGGCATCATTCGTGTATAGAATTTCATAAATAAATACTAAACTACAAGTACTTGTACTAGAGGTTCTAGTTCTAGTTAGAAGGCTATCTACCTAGGTGTTGTGTTAAATCAGTACAAAGTATTTTATTGTGTTTTTTTAGAGGAATACAACAATATTTTAAGTGAGAAAATTCAAAGCTTGTATTAATATACAGTATATTCATGTATATGAATTTCTCATCTAACAATTTCCATATCTTTTCGGCTGCAGAACGAGGAGTTAATTATTTTCGTCGAAAATACTCAGTTGTCGTTTGTTTACAAAATATTTTTGTAATCTCTGCCCGATCCCGACTCGATATACAGTCGCTTTCTGCGTGTCAATACCAAATTACTTTCGTATAACTTCCAATAAAGAAGAATCGTCTGTCACAAAGGCTCTCAGTGTAAAATGTCCTCGTAGTACAGATACATTATGTGCCTGAATTTTCCTTTTTGCTTTTTAAGTTTGTCCTGAAGCTATAAATTGTCTAGATGTCTAGCCTTGACCAGTTGTGTTGTTGCTGTGTTTGCAGAGTAGTCTCATGACTCTTTTGTTGTCTTTTTACGTGTATTTTGAGCCTGATCAAACAGTAATAAAACCTGATGTTCGCCGTAATGAAGCATAAATCTTAGTTATTTGGGGGTTTAATAGAGTCGCAATTACAAAATTGTGCTGTGTTGAATTTTCACCTTCGAATTCGAAGTTTGCATACGAAGGTCACATACGTACATCCCAAAGTTATTTTCTTTTCAATGTCTGCAAGCTGCTCCTTACTTGAAAATACGTATTATACTGTATATTTAGTCAAAACATTTAGAGTATAAATCATTATGTATGTGCATGTACTATACAATTTTTTTTTTTTTTTTACCTTCGTGGGGCCTACTCGTTTGAGTTCCTATAAGCGTCGACCTAGAAGGTCTTTTGCTTCCACGTTTGCCGTCTACGCCCATCTTATAACACCAGTCTTTTTGATAAATTCTAGTGTTTTTGTGATGGGATTAGATCGGATGGTTTCCTCTTCAGACCTAGGGTGGCCAAGAGTTTGGTATCGAGTTTTTCCCAGCGCTTCACATTCAAAGAGAATGTGTTCAGCTGTTTCTTCTTCAACTTCACACAGTCTGCATCTACTGTCGTTTTTCACGCCAACCCTATGCATGTGTTTGTTGAAGTGGCCGTGGCCCGTAAGCGTGCCAACCACCCTTCTAGCTTGCTCTCTACTTAAAGAGAGAAGCTGATTGGTGAGCTTTTTACTAGGACCCGGAATAACCTTCTTAGCAAATCTGCTTTCCGGGACTTTCTTCCATTCCTCTGCAGTTTTTCTCTGCACCCATTTTTGTACAGAAGTACGGGCCTGGCAATAAGCCATCCCATACTTAGGTTCTGCACCAATGAATGGCGTTTCTGCACCTTTTCGAGCCAGCTCGTCGGCTCTTTCATTCCCATCAAAGTTCGAGTGAGCCGGGACCCAAATCAGCGAGACTGAGTTTTCCCGACACACCTTTATTAGGAGGTTGATGCAGTGCCACACCATTTTTGATGTGATCTTTATAGCCTCCACAGCCTTAATCGCTGCCTGCGAGTCTGTATAGATAATAATGGTTTTGCCCTTGCTTTCCATTTCCATACACTCCTCAACTATACAATAGTTACGCTTGATTACTGACGTTTAGTATCTACTTTGTAATGAAATTGTATTTGTATATACTGTATGTACTTTAGAGGGTAGGTATGGGTAGTTCCATCTTTCAACCCTACGACCTAAATCATACAAAAAGTTATGAATCATAGTTTTTGTGAATCTACATGCCGAATATCATTAAGATCCTTAAAGTACTTTATCCACAAATCGATACACATGCAGTCATTTCGTAAAAACCATTTGTTTCTGACTCTGGGGCCTCAAAATGTTCCGTTGAAATGTCGAAATCAAAAATTTCGAGCATCACTAAGCTTACCTTATAGGCCTACTACCGTATAAATAGGAGACGGCCTATTACTCATCACGATACGATTGCAGTGAAGGATTCGGCTTGTGGGACACGCTCCTTCCATTGAAATCTCGAAATCGAAAATTTCGAGCATTACTAAGCTTACCTTATACTAACATATAAATAGGAAAGGTGCCGTGGTGTAGAGGGCCTATTACTCATAATAAACGATACGATAGCAGTGAAGAATTCGGCTTGTGGAACACGCTACTCGCTTGCTAAAGCTAATCGGAAATAGCCCGGGGCGTTCCTTTGATAACAGCGTGCTCGTGAATCAGGAGGCCCCAGCTGTTCGTCTATCCCTAGTCACAAGGCATTATCAGTGCTTGCTAGTGCGGCTCGCGGGTAGTAGCGTAGTAGGCACAGCTCCCCGGTATCGGTAGGCTACGTCTGTTGAGTATAGGTACGGGCATGTGAAGCGGTTCGGACTTTTTGCAAACCCGGGGAAACTGAAGCAGTCCCTTATTTTGACTGGTGCAATTAATTTATTTGGTCATCATTCCTATTCTACAGGTATGTTAATTTACAACATAAGATGTTTAGTTGAAGTCTTCTTTGTATAATAGCCTAAATCTCCTAGTATAGACATTTTATGTACACTAAGAAAAAATCTTTTGACTCAGAAAGTCGAGTTCATGCCACGCTAGAGTACCTAAGATGTGCCGTAGATGATAATAATTTTAGACCGTACTATTGTAATATTGTATGTTAACGAGTCGGTTAAGGTACTGGTCAGATAGTTAGAATTGTTCATACGATAATGATTTTTATATCTGACAAAGCTGTTACATAATCATACCCGTGCGATGTTCGAAAAAGTGTATTACAGTAGTACCATGTAGTGTTATTGTTAAGTAGTAATTCATTGGATCAGAATTCTTTTAAAAAAAATAAGAAAATCCGCGAGGCTTTTGTGAACTTTTACCTGGTGATTCCACGAGCCCAATTAAGTTTATTTTTTAAATTGTATGCAATAGTTATCGTGTAAAGATAGTGTTTGGAAATAAAGAAAGAAAATTGTCTTTATTTACCATACCATGAGCGAATTTGGGGTATTTCGGCCCACTCTTAAAATTAATCCATTTTTTTTGATTTTTGGAATGAAATTTTAAAAACAATACGCATTCTTCTTCTTAAGGTTACAATCTTAGCGATTGGTTGGCAGCAACTCCCTGCATATCGTCCTCCAGTTTACTCGGTCCTCGATCTTCCTCTTCAGTTCTTGATATGATATTGCTCCTGCGTCTTCTTTTACTTGATCCATGAATTCCTTCTTCGGCCGTCCTCTTCGGTTATTTCCCTCTACTGTGCCCTCGATAATAGTGTGTACCAGATTTTCGTGCCTTAGCAAATGCCCCATCCATTTCGCTCTCCTGATTCGTATCTGGGCTACTAACTGTCTTTCTTGCCCGATAGCGTCTAGCACTCTTTCATTTGTCACATGGTCCCTCCAGCTGATCCGTAGCATCCTTCTGTAACACCACATTTCGAAAGCTACGCAATAGGCCTTTTAATTTGCCGTACTTTACATAATAAAATTCTTGATAAATTAGAGAGACTGAACTTCCATAAAATAAAATAATTAAATACGCTATTACAAAAAAAAAATTAATCGCAAAAGCCATATTCAGAAACTGCCCCAGGCTTGCCAGAACACAATTTTTTTTTCTCATTAACTTTGATGTTAAATTAACTGAGAAAACAATTTAGGCCCATTGGACCGTGGCTTTTGTATTTTATTCGGCTGAAATTCGAGGAGGAAAAAGATAATAGATTGTTAATACCTGTATAATAGTTAAACTAGCCATTACCCATTTATTAAACCTAACAGTTGATTTTCAAACAGAACCTATCCTTTAATTTAATTTATAAATTGCATTAATTATTACGAGTTAATTGTAAGAGTGGGCCGAAAGGCCCAAATGTCACCCATATGGAAAAAAAAGATAATTTTCTTTCTTTCTATCCTTTCATTTTAAATTTCACAGTCACGTATACTAGGCCTCTATGAACATTATTTGAATGCGCCGAAATTGAAGATCATCAGTTGACCTAATCTGTTAGGCCTACTACAGTTTCTACATACACATTTAATGTATGGATAATAAATGTACTAATGCAAATTGCTACTTGTGCCTGTACAACCTTAAAACGCCGCTTATACAATATGAATTTACGTATTTTGTGAATGGCGTTTTCTTGCTTTCAATGCGATTTCCATGACAATATTTCCCGTGCAGTTATCCCCTTTTTGAAGGCTTTCCATTCATTTTATGAGTTTTTCGCTTTACATTTCACCCATTCATTTTCTTTGGCATTTTGCATGAGTTAAGCTGGCACCCTTTGTGTTGAAAAATGTTGAAATTGCAAAAATGCAAATTGATGTAAGAGCTCATAAAATTTGTGCCAACGAGTGAGAAAGACTTTATACTAATTTGTACTAATTGTACTTATGAAAGAAAAAGGAATGATTGAAAAAAAGAAAATGGTTTTTTATTATTTTATATTATTTCATGCATTGTATCAAAGTTAATTGAGAAATGGCAGTGCCTAAAGTCCAAAACGTAAAAACACCTTATGATAATTGTGTATGAAGTTGTCTTCTTCAACTTGGATAGACCAAAGCTTTATAGCTTACATGGTAAATTAAATAACTTATAATAATAATAATAACTTATTTTTACGAGATCCAGTGGTACATACATATAAACATTCTTTTACCTCTTAAGGTATAGTAGATAGCCTATTAAGACTAAATGCTTCGCACGTAATATTTCGAAAAATAGACCAGCAAAATGGGTTGTTTATGTGAAATCAAAGTCACGGTGTTGTCTCGTCAACTAAGATTTGTGCGTGGTCTGATGGACATGAGACAGGCATAGCACGGACTGCGTTCGGCTGAGATTGTTTAACAGCCACAACGTTTTCTATTGACCTGCAGCCCGATCATGGCGATTTGGGATTATTAGAATACTGGGGTTTATTTTTTAATGCCGCAGTAGTCAGGTGTTACGTGACGGTGTTAAAATGTGCGCGGGAAATGCAAATTAATCAATTATTATCATTTAATAATTGAAGGAAATACGAATAAACATTAAAATGTACACTGTAGAATTTTGAAAAATGATAAGAGTTTTAATTAATGTGTCTGCATCAAAGGAAGAAAAAATTTAAAACTCACAAAAAACATTTATTAATAAATTTGAATTTCCAGCGCATTTTGCACTAGCTCATTTGTTTAAAACAATTGAATAAACCCCGGTATTATAATAATCCCAAATCGCCATGATCGGGCTGTTGTAACAGAATAATATATGATTATTTATTTAATTATCGTTGTAGTTTTCCACTTTCCTATATTAGAGTGAACGTCCCCTTAAATTGCTGAATTCAGCATATAAGCTATCTGTAAACTCACCTGTGTTGTTCTTGTTCACCCTGGCATAAACGGGGTGCATAGAGATAAGGGTAGCAAGTCATAAAATTGAAATTGAAAACTCAGCAGCTAGTGAGACATAAATTTCGCTTCATATGCGGCATGCATTTTCTCTATAACGAACCAGTGGGATGGGGAATCAACTGACTGCATACAGAAATTGAAAAATGTACGAAACTCCGTTTTCTCTGACACAATTTACTCTTATCGATGGGTAAGGGTTACAAAATAATATGAACGACTTGAACGTGATTCCGCTTGCGACTTCAGCCTGCTATATGATCTCACTCAATTTTATTAAATTACCAATTTTTACATTGCTTCTTAAGAGGGTATGCTACGTAGAAAATGAGCACCCCAAACTTTGTTGTTTTTATTGACATCTTATTTTTTATTTAATTAACAAAGCAAATCATTAATGATTTGGCTCATTGAAATTGTAGAATAACATGTATTAAATTACCAATTTTTACATTGCTTCTTAAGAGGATATGCTACGTAGAAAATGAGCACCCCAAAATTTGTTGTTTTTATTTACTTCTTATTTTTTATTTAATTAACAAAGCAAATCATTAAAGATTTTGCTCGTGGAAATTGTTGAGTATCATGTAATAGGAAATATTAAATTTTTGGTACCTTAGTTCTTTTATAAATACCAGAACGGACTAAAATTACGCTTATTATGGGATTTTTGGAAGAACTACAAAACCCAAAAGCAAAAATACCCGATTATATATATGATGCACGAAGTAGTCTTCTACAATGTAACTGCAAAGGCTTTCACGGCCGGAGTCAAATGAAGAACCAGTAGAATCCGGGCTGATGAAAGTGAACTTTCAATTCGACCACGGCCCATCAGCCCGAATTCTACTGGTTCTTCATTCTTCTACAACTTAGATGAGCCAAATTTTTAATATCTTGCTGTGCTAATTAAATAAAAAATGAAGAAAAGTATTTAATTTTGGGGTGCCAATTTTCCACGTGACATAATCCTCTTAATACATTATCTCCCTGAAATACTAAATAGCTTTTGATACTGAATGTACATTTATTCACGCATTATAAATTGAAGGATGTGGCAATAATTAAAATTCTATTTTTATTTTCCAGGTAAGCAATTTCTGTGTTATCTTCTTAAGGTGCCCAAAAATAAGGTAAGGCCTAACTTCACGTTAGTGTTCACCCGGTCGCTTCGATCGCGAAACGAGACTTTTTCCGAGACCGAGACTACTTCAAAGTCTCGGTTTCGAGACCAATAAAACACGAACGAGACCGAGACCGAGACTAGTAGCACACTGGTCTACCTAGACCTACCTCTGGGCAGACCTACTAGTCTCGGTCTCGGACGAACACTACTTCACGTAGACTCGTATCTGTACTTGGTTAAGCCATGCTTTCGCCTGTTTCAGTGCGTCAATGGTAAACTTGTCTCAGCGTGTCCGTTATCCCTTGTAGCCGGTGTAGGTTGTTATCGAGAACGTATATCAGTTTGCCAATGGCCAAAATTCATACGGGAACAATACAAATAATGTCCGAAGCTGGTAGCGTGCGTGCTTGCACTTGTGTGAGTCTCGCCATGCGATCAGAGACGTGTTGTAACTCAACAAGCGGCGGGTACTAACCTAATGAGGCGACTGAAGAGGTAAATTGGATTCATTCATTAAATTGTATGTATGCGCGATTAATCTTTAAAAAAATAGATAATGTTCAATTAATAAATGCTAATTTTGTACTTTTGGTACATGAAATATTTAATATTGACAGGCCACTACCTGAGTCACGGGCCCTTAGGCTCTGTCGCCTTGTCTTCGACCCTGACTAAAGGCGCCCATTCCATTGACCGGCTAGGGCTATTTCCAAAAACAGTGACGTGGTAGCAGACATTCAAGACTTAGGTTGCGTTTCCATCGATCTCGCATTGCAGAATGCAAGTGACATTGACGGAAATTATAATTTTTTTTTTATAGAAATCAATTAAAATGTTTGTACTTAACATATCCCATGACGCCATTTTTTAATTTTAGTTTGTTTGTGATTTTACTGTATGATCATTGATCAATTTAAACTATGGCATAGAGGAAAATAAACATTTCCGTCAATTCTGCAATGCGAGGTCGGTGGAAACGCCACCTAAGTCTTGAATGTCTGCTACCACGTCACCGTTTTTGGAAATAGCCCTAGCCGGTCAATGGAATGGGCACCAAAGCTGAACTTCAAACCATTGGAAAAATTAAATCTACGTCGTAAACAAAAAGCCTTGGAAACAAATTTTTTTCAAACATCAACAAACAAACAAACAATATAGAAGAGTGTGGGCAGAGCTTACATTGTAGGGCAGCCAATGAAAAGAATTAGATGAGCTGGCAGTGGCAGGAACGCAGTGAAAATAGTTAGGTGAAGAAAATGGCCAGAGGCCAAATCAGCCACAGCTTACATCACCTTACCCCACTGACACGTGAAGGCCAATGGGCTTACTCACCTCGTCACATACTGTATGTACAATGGCCAGTGTTACACGCACAAATATCTGCAGTAAAATCAATTTACATTGGACCCCGTTCTTATTTGCAATAACATTTAGGGGTGCTATTAATTTTTTTAAAATATTAATCGCAATTTAATGAATGTATCCGATTGACCTCTTCAGTCGCCTCTGCAGGCAATGGCGGATCCCGGATCCACGGATCCACGGGGGGGGGGGGGGTCAGAGGGGTCATGAGCCCCCCTAAATGAGTAAATCCATAGTAAATTTATAAGATACCTTGTAAAAAAAGAATAAAACTCAACTTTTCAACAAAAAAATTACCTTTAAAACTTACAAAAAACTTGTGACCCCCCCTAAATTTTCGGCTGGATTCGCCTTTGTCTGCAGGTTAGTACCCGTGTTGAGTTACGACACGTCTTCGATCGCACGGCGTGTAGAGACTCGCATAAGTATATTCGCTACCACTGTATATTTTACGTACTATTTTTGGTACTACAATATATAACAGAATCGTACCATGAGGGAATTTAAATTTAAATGATTATTTATTTATTTATTTTTAATAAACAGTTGTAGGCTACGCTTTTCATCCGTTTGACTGACAAAATCAGCATAACAAATTTTTTTTCTATTGTCACAATTTTACTTCTTCTCGAAGCATCAAGTTTAATTGCAATACAGCACAGCACAGTAGAGTAGACGGCATACTACTTCAGTCCACCCCCTCTCTTTTACCGGGCAATAAAAGAGGTTTGGTGGGGTGAAAAACATAACACTTGAAAAATATAAAATTGTAGCTTATCAGCTGTAGTGAAAAAAGGGTAATTTATTTCCGGCGGCGCTGCTGACATTCCACCTTTCACAACAGCAACAGCGGCAGCACCCCTGACTTTGTAGACGGACATTGCGTGTCCGACCACACGCAACCAACCCTCAAACCGCCCCATGCTAATCCTATTCAGCTGCTAAATTGGGCATTTTCACTCTCGTGGCTTAGAAATAGCTTGAAGTGAGTTCAATGGCCTGCATCACATCTTTGTATAGTGTATAATGTTTGTGGTCCTGCGTTCAAGTCCAGCCTATCACCCGGTTTTTTCTTATAGTAGGTAACAACCAGGGTACGATGAACATCCGCAGCGCATGCAATGAAGCGGCAAAAAGTAGTTTCCCAGTCTATGCGCTATAAGCTTAACACGCCAATATTTAGATTATATACTAATTTAGATTGCAAGGGACCCGAGGTCAACTCCGCAGAACATATTGCGCATGTATTCAGTTGGCAGCCGGGGGTGTTCAATTGTCCATTTGGTTTTCATTTCCCACTATTTTCTTTTTTATGCTGGAACCCTACAACCTGGAAATGGTTCCTCTGGCATTTTCCTCTACGATTCACTGCTATGGTTGTCTCTTATGATCAACTGATGAGAAAATCGTCATTCCATACTAAAGGCATTGCGGCCTATACCAAACTAAATTTTTCAGTCTTTTAGGGAGCTGCATTACAGAAATTTTTGTTCGGTCCCCTAGTGCTCATGATAATGTGAAGAATTTAAATCACGGTAGAACGGAAAATGACAATATGTAGTCTCAAATTGTATTAGTTTTCCCTTTCTCTGCTGACCCTTTCAACGAAACCCTAACCTTGTATGAATTTAACTTTCCTTTTTTATTGAAGCATTTCTCAAAATGTCGTGCTTAGACGATATACTACAGTAGTAGGGTACAATGTAAGCTGAAAGTAATGAAAATTCTGCAGGACGGGCGTGACGTTTTTCCAAATTTAATTCAACTGGAATATCAGTTGGGTGGCGGCTGGTTTAATTTTGAAACCGTCTCTTTGTTAGACAGTCTGTCTCTGCTTTGTCAGCAATGACAACAGCTTGGAGGCTCTGTTTGTTTTCCCCGTTTCATTGTCTAGACTGAACAGGTTTATGGTTGATAGAGCCGCAGGGTCTGGGTTTGAGTTTAGGGACCGATAAGTGGGATAAAGGGAAAAGTCCTTTTCTGGGTTCACCCAACCCTAAGACTGGTTTCACACATGCGCGATTTTGTCTGCTCGATGTTTAAGAGATATCAAAGAGAGAGATGCCGCGTAATGTCTCGCTGAATTACAAGAGATGCTTTTAAGTAGCTTCGGTGTCTCGTTGAAGTCGCTCTCAGTCGTTCACCCAACCCTAAGACTGGTTTCACACTTGCGTGATTTTGTCTGCTCGTTATTAAAGAGATTTCAAAGAAAAAGATGCCGCGTAATGTCTCGCTGAATTACAAGAGATGCTTTTAAGTAGCTTCGGTGTCTCGCAGAAGTCGCTCTCCGTCGTTCCGGGCTCCTGTCTGCTCGATATTAAAGAGACTTCAAAGAGACAGATGCCTCGTAATTTCTCGCTGAATTACAAGAGATGCTTTCAAGTAGCTTCGGTGGCTCGTTGAAGTCGCTCCCCGTCGTTCACCCAACCCTAAGACTGGTTTCACACATGCGCGATTTTGTCTGCTCGATGTTTAAGAGACTTCAAAGAAACAGATGTCGCGTAATGTCTCACTGACATACAAGAGATGTCGATTTTTAAGTATCTTCGGTGTCTCGTTGCAGCCGCTCCCCCTCGAGTCGAGCAGACAAATCGCTAGTAACAACCCTGCCTAAAAGACATTAAAGAGAATTCCTATACTAACCTTGCTCGCCGTCCGTTGCACGTACGCTTACACTGACAGCGGTATAAAAAAAAATAGGTTAAATGTTCTGTGCGTTTCCATTGAAAAAGAAACTGTGAAATTTTTGGTTTGGCTAAAATAGCTAGTATAGTACAATACTACGGGCGGATCCCATTATCACGTTAAAATTTTCGGTTTGGAATACCGCACGGCACTGCATTGATATAGGCCTAGATGGTGGTTCCGCCTAGTATTTGTAACGGTTATTTCTCAAGCGATGGAACTTCTGGAACTACTGTTAACGTAGGAAAGTTTTAATAGAATTTTAAGATAGCGCAGTAGGTATGCTAATGACCAATTACCAATACTAATTAGTTAACAGGTTTACCACTAATTTCCCGAAGTCTGATAAAAAAAATTGTCGCTGCTCTCATCCTATCTACGGGTAGCAGGCTACATATGAAAAATTTCATGAAGTTCATGAAGTTAGATAATATTCACTCTTCATTGAACCTTTTACGTTAACTGGAAGGGCGATAAATGACATCCTACCGACTATAGGCAGGTATAATAGTAGATATCTGCACCTGTTTTACAATATAAACAATACCGGTATCTCGGATGCATTGTAAACAGTGAGTGCGAGCTGAGTCGGGAAATTTGCAACCGCATTAACCAAGCTCGAAATGTTTTCATAAAAATGCTGAAAGTATATGAAGTATAAGAATATGTGGTTGGACCTTCGATTGAAAATAGTGAAATGTTATGTGTCCCCAATCGTTCTATATGACATGGAGGGATGGACATTGACACAAGCTTAGGTGGGGTTTCTACATACGTCAATCGTCAATGAGAAATATGAAATTGAAGGACATTTCCATTTTACTCTATGCCATTGTTAAAATTGATCAATGATCAATAGAGTAAAATCACGCGCTGCAAACAATAACAAACTAAAATGGCGTCATGGAATACGTTAAGTATACAAATTTTAATAGATTGTTTATAAAACAGTTTTCATCCATTAAACAGATCGGTGAAGGTCGATCTTACTTCGGATCTCCTACTATTATTGGGTTTTATTAAAAATAATAAGTGTGCGAAGAAAACAAATACAAACAAAATTTCAAAAAACAAATGCAAACAAATTTAAAAAATTTGGCGCATACGTTTCAATAGAAGAAAAGTGTCAATAGTTGAAAAAGCATGTGGAAACACCGCCATCAATGAAAAAATGAAATGTCCTTCAATTTCATATTTCTCATTGACGATTGACGTATGTGGAAACCCCGCCTATGGAGAACAGGATCAGTGCATTTGAAATGTGAATATACAGGCGGAGAGATCGCGTCCCTAATGCTGAGATCCTGAGGCGAATGAATGCAGAAGCCGAGTTGGTGCAGACGTTTAAGAAACGGAAACTAACATACTTCGGCCATATGATGAGGACCAAAAATATTGCCTTCTGCATGTATTGATCAAAGGGAAGATAGAAGGTCTAAGGGCTTCCAGCGGAAGCACATCCTGCTTGTAAAACCTGAGGCAGTGTTTTGGCAAGAGCACGACTTCCCTCTTAAGAGCAGCAGTCTCCAAAGTACAAATTGCCAAGAGGATTGCCAATCTTTGATAGAAGAGGTATTTTAAGATGAAGAATCTAGGATGAATTTCTTCGTCACACATACATTCCATCACAATAATTTATTAGTCCTTATTTAGCATGTGGGTAAACCCTGAAATCATGATTATGTCGTGTTCTTAAAAAAAAAACTCTTTCTGGCGATGATTCAATCATCAACGTCATTCAGTTCAAAGTGCACCTGCTTTGCGTTTTTTAATTAAAAACGGAAAGATCCATTACATTTCATATTAATAAAAATCCCCATGGCAAAAATATGTTTGTTCGGACTCCGCATTCCATAATAATAATTCATGATCCTCAATTCATATTCACTATTTTCAATTTCTATTCATAAATCTGCTATTACCTTATTGCATACAACACGCGGATTTGATATCCTTTTGTAATCAGTGTGTATAATTATTACTTAAGAGGAAATGCTACGTAGAAAATGAGCACCCCGAAATGAGTTGTTGTTATTGACTTTTTATTTTTTATTTAATTAACAGAGCAAGTCATTAAAGATTTGGCTCATAGAAGTTGTAGAAGACTACTTCATGCATCATATAATAGGAAATATTAAATTTTTGGTACCTTAGTTTTTCATAAATACCAGACAGTAATAACATTTTGCGTATTTTGGAATTACTACAAAACCGAAAATTAAAAATACCCAATTATATGATGCACAAAGTAGTTTTCTGCAACTTAGAAGAGTCAAATTTTTAATAACATGCTGAGGTAATTAAATAAAAAATAAAATGTATTTAATTTTGTGTCAATTTTCTACGTAGCATATCCTCTTAAAAAATGCCTATTTCATGACAGATCCTCTCCATTTCTATTTAAATTTTTAGGAGCACAATGTGTTAGTGGGTAAGACATTTCGATACTTAAACATGTATTAATGAACCCATTTGCAGTCATAAACAACCGAAAATAATAACCTACCCAGCACTTCTAAAGCGGTCCCTACAACGGTCAATAATAATGAATGACATTATCAGTAATGATGGAGCTGTGATCAGAAAATCCGGATCCACATCATTATTTTTCGTCATTCCAACTTTGTCCACCTTACACGATCATTATTACTGTCATCTTGATAGAAAGAAGAAAGAAAGAAAATTGTCTTTATTTTCGATGTGGGCGAATTATGGGCCTTGATAAGGTAATTATTACTGACCGTGTAGTGGCCACTTAAGATATTTTGTAAGTCTAGTTTTTTTTAAATTTTCTCCCATTTTAAAATCAATTATTGCATAATATGTACATTGTCTTTAAGCGAGCGCAATTATCCGACCAATGCTTCTTATACCAAAGTTTCTTAGATCAAATATGACGAATATATGCCTTTTCTACATGAAGTTAGGCTAACGAATGTCTCCGTAACGTGGTCGGGATATAGTAAATAATGTATAAATTACCCTAAATAAACTCTGATTGACTTACAGGAATCAAAGTGGATTATAATTAAATTGCTAAGTATTTGTCAACTGAGATTAATTGCTGTTAACTGCTGAATATATGCTCGACGTAGACGGGAAGTTCATTTGACCCTTTTGCGCTCTACAACTCCCAACAATTCAATGCTCTATGCTTGTTTACAAACCTTAGGATTACTTTTAATGCCGTGTTAAAATAGTTTAAATAACCCCTGGTTAAGTTTCTATGTCCCCGTTGGTGCTTGGACTCCACTAAGTCACTAACTTTCATAAGTATTGTACGAAAATCAAGGGAACCCATGGGCGGATACAGGGACGGATCCAGCCCATTTTTTTGGGGTAGCTGAGGGTCAAAATAGGAAAAATATATGAAGGATCGACTAAATTAGAGCGTAATAACTTAATTTACAATAGATTTACCAAATTTCGGGGGGGGGGGAGGTAGAGGGGTTTAGCTGCCCCTAAATTTAGTAAATCCATTGTAGGTTAATTTATTACGCTCTAATTTAATCTATACTACATATGTTTGTTTTATGTTTATTTTATGAGAAACACATTTGGGCTGGTTATAATTCCTTATAAACTATTGAATGTAATATAACTTAATTTAATTTAGCGTATTTAAAGTTAATTTTAATTTTGTCATTTTATGTATACATGTCTTGTTGAAAAAAAATGGAAAAAATAGATACTTGATTTGATTTGTTTGTTTATTTTGACCCACAACTACCCCAGGGACGGATTCAGCCCATTGTTTGGGGGTACCCCCCCTGTCCCCCTGTATCTGTCCAACAACTACCCTAACTCCAAAAAATAGGCTGGATCCGTCCCTAAGCCCTGAGGGAACCTTATAATCTTTGACTTGTCGCATGGCTGAGTATCGCTTTAACATTTTCCCTGGTGTAAATTGCCAAATCCAATATTTGCGACAAGGTCAGCTTTGAAACCATCAGTTTCATAATCAGTATCGTCTTCTTTTCAAACTTCAGCTACATGTCTTCTTGTCTCTTTTATCCCAGCCACGAGATTTTCTGTCAGACTCCCGCTGTTGCGTCAGCGCTGGTCTGTTCGGCGCGTCTGTTATGTCACTTGTCGCCACTAGAGCGCATCTTGTCGTAGTGTTCCAGTGGTGGGTGTCACGCGGTGCGGGTTCATGCTCCCTTTCAATGCGGGAGCTTGTCTTCGGGTTTGTCCTCATTTTCAGACGAAGTAGGTGCATGATTTGGGGCATTACCCACGAATTTAATTTAACGGGGTCTTATGAAATGGAGGAAAACTAGAGGCCTATGTAGGCTATACTAGGGGTCTTCACAGTGTTCGTGTTATCGAGTTACACCTAGCTAGTTAAGTGTGTTATATCAAGTTAAGTTAACACACCGATAACCCGATAACCAAGCAAACCAGCGTGCTATCCTAAACGCAGTTGTTTAACGTGTTATTTAGATAGCACTGCGATCGATAGCTCAAGTTCACAGCCGCCATCTTTGTTTTTGTCGATTGATTTGAAACACGCGTTTAAACTTTTGTGGTATTTACATTTATTTGTATTATTTATTATGTCACAAGCAATTACAGTAAATACTAAAAATGAACAAAAAATATAAACAAATGTGGCACTAGAATAGAGTTCTGCCACTTTCTTTAAAACCGTGCCATGAACGTCTGACTACTACCACGTTGTTTACCCTGATAAATATAGCATGATAACTCACTCTCGAGGTACACTCACGGTTATGTGTTAACTTGGATAGCACATCTAACTCGATAACCCCAACACTGTGAAGACCCCTACTATACAACAATGAGCATGCTATATGCCGGACGGGACGCTGGATGAGACAGTGGTTTTTGATGAGAAGCAAAATACGGTACGGTACAGAGTTTTTTTTTTTTTGCTGTGGGACGGTCCTTCGATTCATTAGCACCATAAGCAATTCCGGCGTTTTGTCTTTGGCAGGAAAATCTCCTCCAATACATAATTATAAATATAATATATATAAAGTAAAAAAAAACCTACCAATGCCTGTTCTATCCGAAATTTTTGTCAGGCGCAGTTTCCTTTGTACAAGAAGTGCTAGGCTATACTATTAAGGACTGGGTTGATAATATGGCAGCAGAGGAGGCGGCTCACAGTCACAGAACAGTCGACAATTACAATAATTCTATGTCATGATGAGACCTTATTAGTCCAGGTACGAGTTATAGTAGATAGCCTATTCACCTACTGCTTCAATTGCAAAATCGTAGCAACGTATAGCCTAATTAGCCTCAGCACAATAAATTTTGAAAATTTGTCTGCCCCCTTTGTTGACGGCGCTTGATGAATTCGCAATGAAACCTTTTGGGGGTTTCGATGCTAATGGCGTAACATCATCGATATGAGGACGTTGTCCATTTCAAGTTTCAAAGTTGTTAACCCAGAAACGTCTAATAATGCTGAAAGCCATTAGCAAACGGTGGAATAAAAGCTTGGTTGAGTACCTTGTAACTTGGCGAATGATTGATATGCATACATAGCTGATATATTTTTGCAATGTCTTTCTATTTTCGATGAAGAATGTTTACGTTAACGCGGGCATTCTCTGGCGCTCCGCCAGCCCTACCAAGACTCGTAAGCAAAGTTACTCTGCCTTGGACAGGACACGTAGCTGGGAGCTTACTACCAGAAATTCTAGAAGCCCTTGATATTTTGTCATTTACTGTACTTTTGAAATTGAAATGGCTCCTATTGTCAATTGCAAGAATTGCTCCTCTTAAAGTGGTAGGCTATGTTAATATCACTATCAAAGCTTTAAAATTTACATAAATATATTATAAATACTATAGTAAACACTTTATGTCTTAGTATCGCCAAGAACTTGGGGTGTCTTGCTTCAAGCTGGTGAAAACGCTGGCAAGACTTCGGAAAAAGATTGGAGGGGGATGTTAACAGGAATGAAGTGTGTTAAAATTTAATCGCAATGAAATTCTTGCCCCAAGACACTTCTTTGCAAATAACTTCTCTATCTTGGAATAAGCGACAAAAAGTGGCTTGTCACTTCGGGAGATAGGTACCTAATGTTTTGTGTCAATTTTTTATTTTTCCCTGCGTTTACTTTCCCAACTGTTGCGTTGAAATTTGGTTTCATTTACATAATACTCATGTTAGTGCTGTTTTATAAAATAGTCGACTTCAGGACAAGTTCTACTTGTATTGTGTTTAGTAAAAGGCTCACCAACACCAATGCCTGCTTTATATCGTAAAGTGTCATAATTCAGTGAGATAAGGGAGGGTATCGTAATTTTAGGGTCGAAGAAGCCATAGCGGCGAAAGCAAACTCTAATCGCTGAGAGGTCAACTGCTGTCGCGTGCGCGCTCATCATGTGGGGCTTTCAGCAATATAAAGCTAAATTTGTTGCCCTCATCTCAAGTATACTCCTATAAGCGTCATCAGTGCTTTTTTCAACCCCCGAAAAACGGTTTTCCATATTTTAATTTGCAACAAAGAACAACAATTAGATGTGTAATCACTTCATTACTTATTGTGTTTAGATTTATCATAGTCTTACGCTTTAAATGCCGTAAATGTCATTTATATGCCCACTATTTTCCCATATGAAACAGAAACAACACGTATATAGAAATTATATCGCATACCGGTACCTTTACGAAAATCAAATAAATAAATAATGTTTTTTTTTTGTTTTATTACCAAGCCAACCTAGCGGAGTTAGGGTTATAAAGCTCTCTCTTACACTCAACTAGGAAGGCCCCGGGATCGCCTGCTTTACATGCCCTCCGAAGCATGGCCAGAAAATGTAGCAATGTGTGGGACTCGAACCAACAACCTTGCGGGTGTAAGTCAGAGTCCTTACCACTAATCTACATGTCCTCTCAACTGCAGATTGAGAAAGTAGCAATTTCATTTATAGCCTAAATGACTGATTTTCAATACGTACACTCCCGCATGCTTTGTCTGCCGGACATGAGTCAAAATTTTTTTATTGGACTCAAATTCCAGCGGAAAACTGGTTATACCTATACCGGTACATCATATATAGAATATAAATATTACACGTTCTTATTTCTCAATGTTTAATGGACCATAAGTAAGTGGGTAGCTATACTGATAATGCTTTTGAAAATAACCTTATAGGTAGCTATGGCTCAATTATAAAAAAAATAAGTATTTGACATCTCCTAAGGCCCTGAAATGAAGCAATTTTCTCCACATTTCTCAAAATCCGGACATTTTCGGAATTTTTAAAAATTTCTAGGACTCCCGACAGAGCACCAGCAGCCTGATCGAGGCGATTATAATACCGGTATTTATTTAATCCCCTGGTAAACAAGATAATTTTATAATGGAAAGTGCTATTCAAAATTTGTTTGTTTACAGTTATAATCCCAGGGTATTTATTTAACCCCGGTATTATAATTGCCTCGATCAGGCTGCTGGAATGCGGAACTGTCCGTACTGAATCCGGACATCTGTCAACCTTATTTTTATTCCCCATGATAATTTAACCTCGTATTCTCCTTTTAGGCCTGCTGCTCTCATTTAGTTTAGGCCTGCATCGCCCACCTGGGCATTCCTCTGCGTCCTCTTCTGGGATGAAGCCTTACGCTGTATTTTGCGAGTTACCTTGGTCCCTCCTCGACGCAGTGATGCTGCAGTTTCAATAAATGCAGCGTTCGTGTGGAACGGCACACCCGCAGACCCGTCAACAAGGCGGTGACGATGCCACCGGCCTGGTGCATGTTCATTCCAATGGAAAAGCACTATAACCGCATTTTCTGCCTGTTTTAACCGGTGATTGTCCCATATCGTAACAACTGACCGTCGTTTTGGCACAGAATTTCACTCGTTTGTTGGTTATTTGCTCCGCACATGCTGTATTATGCCTCGTACTTCATAAACCAACAACTGATCGACTATGTCGAAAAAGATTTTTACGCCATAATTTATAGCTAGGCCTACATACCTATTGGGTTAATGCCAAATTATTTGAAAACAGTCTACTTAAAATTTTTTTAAATAAGTTCAATGGAGGGGGTCACTAAGACCTCCCATGACTCGTATCTGTACTTGGTTAAGTCATGCTTTCACCCGTTTCACTGCATCAATGGTAAGCTTGTCTCAGCTTGTTCATTATCGCTTGTAGTCGGTGTAAGTTGATACCGAGAACGTATTGGCACAAACAGTTTGTCAATGGCCAAAAATTCATACGGAAACAATACAAAGAACCGGTCCTAGTTTACTCGAACATGCTTTCCAATTTATAAATTAGTAGATAGAGAAAATTAGTAATTTCATGTTAAATAATTTTCCTATGGTTAAATTTTTAATATCTCGGGGGGGGGGGGGGGGGTTGTCCACCTGACGTCACTGGAGGTAAATTCTAGATAGGTCAGACCAACACATTACCACACAGTTATAATGGCAGGGCACGCAACGTAATTCATTTGAACGTGAGTTTTCTATCATTTTTTTTTTTTTTAACAACTTTTTTGCACAAAACCAAATAGTTTTTTGGGGTCGAAAATTTTAACCATCACAAAGCTTTCCTTATACAACGTATAAATGGGAAAGCTATGAAAAGTCAACCTAGCCTACTCGGTCCAAGGAAGAACCTCAGTCTTAGACGCCCATTCCACATACGTCAATCGTCAATGAAAAATTGAAAAATGACGTAAATTGACGTGGTAGCCGAATTTTTAGTATGTCTTTGCTGTCTGCTAAAACGTCATTTTTCAATTTTTCATTGACGATTGACGTATGTGGAATGGGCGCCTTACGGGCTCCCTCCTCCCTCCCCGAAGCGTTAAGAAACAACACAACAGCCACAGATGATATCATCCAGTTCCTAAGAGCCACCGGGCCTCTTCTTTAGCATTTAACCCCCCCCCCCCCACTACTTACACAACAGAACTGATAACCCCTCTCCCACAAAATAATCGGTCAACATCCCCAAATTCCTAGCGAAAACTCCCAATAGGGAAAATAAAACAAATCTTAAAAAAGAATTTCAAATACTCACACTCAAGACCACCCATGGTAAATTATAATGGCTACACTGGTCGTCATCAGTCAATAATGTCAGCACCTTGTTAAAATTAGTTATTTTCCCATCAATCTTGTGGTTACAAGAATCCTCAAAACACCCGTTTTCCCCGGCGTAGCTGACAGGAAATTAGCTTAATTGAATTTTTAATCACCTCATTTTCAGAGAGTAATAGGTCTAGTCCAATGTCCAAACGCATCCTTACATAAAGCGTAAAGTAAAATTAATAAATTTCATAATAATGCCTTTTTATTTAGCCTATATATAATTGCGTATAAACCTTTAAAGTGAGTATGCACGAGTCGAAAATTTTTCCTGTGGCGCCCTAGATGTGACAGCCTATTCAGAGCTAGCAGTCTTAACTAGAAGGTGAAGGACCTGGAGCCATTATCACTGTGTAGAGAATCCTGCTGCATGTCAGAGGGTAGGGTCTGGTCCCCTTCACAAAAACCTGTCATGTGTCATGGCGCAACATGCGGGGGACTCCCCCATGATACCAGTATCACAAAAACAGACGCATGGTTTGATTAACTGTGCCCTAGTTTCTGTGTGTAGATTATGCCGGTAGCGCCTTCCTTTCGAAACCATGTTAAACGTTCGGAGACTTTAAATTTGTCATAACAAAAGTGCAAATGAAATAGTTATTACAAGTTATACACATTTGTTTTTTGTTCATTAAAATTAAATGCCACGAAGTAACGAGTAATCTAATTTTTTCGCTCGTACCGGTTATTTTTCTATATTTGAACTGTTTTGGTCAGGAATGAGGTTCTGTAGGGACAGTGTTGATCACTAGGTTCGCTGACGACAAACCGATATCCATATTATTCAAAATGGCCGCCGTTTGCATGTGAAAGCTAAGCTCTTAGCATCTAATTAATTCTTTTAATATTTTTTATAATATTTTTACTATGCCTGGACCTTATTTCGCTGCATATAATTTAATATATATACATATATTCTCCATGATTTATAGAAAAATATCACTTTAAAATAATACATAAATAAAATAATTTTAAAATAGTATTGAGGCTCATGGAAAAATCATCGCTTTGATATCAGTGCAACTGGTGCTGCCATCTACAAAATGACGTCACAAATGAACCTCATTGCCCAGAGGGATGAGAACTAGACTATGAAACAAAACGTAGGGGCGCGACTTCACATAAAAGGAAACATTTTCCGCCTGGCCTGGATCCACCATCCCTAATGGGTACCTTACCTTCATTGGTAGCGGGAACACTGCACGGCACCGATAAGCATTCATAGATGGAGGTGCCGCCCAGTGAATTACCAAGCGTCACTGTGCTGTTGTCTATCCGAAAAGTTTTCCGCTATCTTCTTCATGGGAAACCCATTCAATGGCGGATCCACAGGAGGGGAAGGGGGGCAGGGTTGTCATAACCCCCCCCCCCCTAAATGAGTAAATTCATATGATAGTAAAAAAATAAAAAAAATGAATAAAACTCAAATTTTTAACAAAAAAAATTACGTTTTAAACATACATACAGCTTGTGACCCCCTCCCCCTAAATTTAACGCTCTTGAGCCCATTGAATATCAATTGGCAATAAACAGCGATGACGGCACTAATTAGCGGGTCATCCATCCAATTACTTGAGCCTGAAATCTATGAGAAGGCGCCTGAATTTCTGTGTGTAATGTACAGTACGTCAAAATAACGAGGGGACTTAATCACCTCAGCTAATGAGCCCGCTGTTCCTGACCCGACCCTATAAATCAAATTTCATTTCAAATTATCTCAAAGTTAAAGGGGCCCGCCCACTTTTCCTTCGCTGCTACCGCAAGCGTTTATCTCGAACTAAATAAAACCAATTCAATGGTAGAGTGATACTGGGAAATTTGCCCCAGTTCCATTAATTGTCTTCTTCTTCAGTTACAATCTATTTGCAACAGGCAGTTCCATCTTTTAGTTTTGATCCTGGTTTTGTTCAGTTCTTATGGGCTCTAGGTAGGTTCCGCATCATTTTTCTTTCTTCATGCCTTCTAGCAACACCTTCCGTGGTCGAACCCAACCATTTTTGCTCTCAATTGTCTTTTATTATAGTCTTGAACAGTCTACGTCTAAAGCTAATTTGAAATTTGACAGCCGCGCGTTGAATGCGAGAGGTAAAAACCCCCCGAAAAACACCTGAAATAGAAAAAAATTTATAATAAGATGATAAAGATGATTTTTGTGAATCTGCATGTGAAATTGCACTAAAATCCATTGCGTAGTTTCCCCACAAATCGACGGAACAACATTTCCTAAAAAAAAACACTTTTTTGGTTCCAGAGACCCCAAAACTTGTACATCCGTTGATATCTCGAAATCAATAATCACAATGCTTTCCTTAGGTGGCTATTCCATCTGTCAATAATCCGTCATTTGTGCAGCAATAATTGATGAGATGTTTGTTTTAAGGAGACTATTATGTAGATACTTAACTTATCTATTATAAATTAAGTTATAATATGGTAGAAACTTATTATTGATGCACAAATGACAGATTATTGACAGATGGAATAGCCGCCTTATACTAAGATATTTAAATTAGAATGAAAAAACCTGTACGAAACTCCCTATGTCTCTAATGTTGATTAAAAATTACTCATAATCCGCCCTATTCACCATACGACAAAAAATAAAATGAGTATTTTTAGCATAAATCATTAAAAAACATTTAAATTACTCACATATCAAAGATAATACACAAAGTAGATCTACCGCAAGCGTTTTCACAACACAAAAAGGTTTAATTTGGCAGTTCATAAAAAAATTTCTTTCATCCTGCAGCAGCCATTAATTTTTTTATGGGCAGAGACAAAGCCTGAGATTTCAATTTAAGAGGATTGTTGGATGGCAAGGGGAAATGTGTCGCAAGAAAGGCTGGATGCCTTTTGTGCCTTTCAAAACACCTTTTACCCTTCTTCTTCCGTAATTATTGTCATGCAATGTTTCCGTGCGTGTAATCCACGCATAATAACGCCTTTAAGGAGAGCTGCAGGTGAGTCGTAGAGATAAATTACTTTATGAATTTTGCCCTCATTAAAGCTGTGCCCTGAGGTACGTAAGAACTCAAAAATTACAACATACAGAAGAAAACGGCATGAACCCACATTCATATTAATTTACGAAATGTTCACAAACTGTGTAGCTTCGGTTCCTACTTTTCGAGAATTTAATTTTTCATATGCCTCAAATCGGGTTAGGCTAAAAAGCTTTGGAGTTTCGTAATTTTCTTTTATACAGTATATGCGTCTATGATTATCATCCGCATAGGTAATAATGCCGTTAGGTATAGGGTTGTACGTTCATATAGTAAAACTACGCTCAGTTGGGAGGTGAGCTTTCGTTTATACCATTTGGAAAATGACTGTTGATTCGTTCCCGTACTTGTAGTAGGGGAGCCCGCGATGCTAATTGGTGATTTACTTGAGCGTCATTGAGACTTATTGGGTTGCAAAGTTTGATGATTAAAAAAAAATGTTATGTAATGTGTACCTCTTCAGCGGTGGAGTAAGCGACTATATAGATTTTCAAAAATGTAAAAAAAACTGTTAAGTGGACATACTCGAGCGCGTCAGATATTGATATATATGGTTCATCTATATGTCCTATAGACGTGCTGTATAATAATCTGACGATTATCTAGAGGGATCTGCCTAAACTGATTATTAAAAAGATAAGATTTTTTTTTTAAATCATTGAACTTAATTATTTGAAAAGCTCAGGAATTATTAAATATAATGTTATATTATATTCATATTAATAATATTAAATAGTAAACATTTATAAACTTTAATACTCATAACTTTTATTAAAAATAATAAAATGAGCCAAAACTTTGGAAATACGCTGTAAATAATATCATGGCGTTGTATTGGTTCGGTTGAGCTAATGCCTGTTCAAATGTTAAGCATGTATGAGCTTGTTCCTTGACACTTGCAGTCGGTGTGGGTTGACATCGAGGAATGAACCAGTTTGCCAATGGTTAGAAATTAATTCGGAAACAATACCAATAATGTCCGAAAACCGATGGGGTCGTTGGCAGGATTCAATGGTCCACACTACATGTACGCCTACGCCCAGCATAAAAAGCCCATCAATCATAAGAAAGGTCGTCGCGTAACACTTGCACAGTATGCCTCTGTCAACTTACATTGATTGATGTTTCAGCAGCCCGATCATGGTGATTTTGGATTATTATAATACCGGGGCTTATTCAATTGTTTTAAACAAACGAGGAAATTCAAATTGATAAATTAATACTTTAGGTGAGTTTTCATTTTTTTTTCTCCCTTAGATGTTAACACATTAATTTAAATAATATTATTATTATATTTCAAAATTCTACCTTAATGTTTATTATTTCCTTCAATTTTTAAACAATGCAACTCTTCTCTATTATTCATATAACTTATTAATTTGAATTTCCCACGCATATTTTAAAAACAACATCACGTGACACCTTGCTACTGCGGCATTAAAAAATAAAACCCGGTTATCATAAAAGCCCGGTACTATAATAATCCCATATCACCATGATCGGGCTGCTGGCTGTGAGCGTAGTTTGACTATAGTAGATACAAAGACAAATGACGTCATTCCCCCCCCCCTGCTCTCAGGATTTCTGGTTACTAATTAGGAGTTCATACTAATACTTAGCTTTATTTTTAGGTAAGCCTTATTGCGAAGAAGAAATGAAGTCTCAGGTAAATTTGTATTCTTAACTCTTTTTAAGGCGCTTATTCCACCTACGTCAATAGTCAATACCACATTTATTATTGACTATTGACGTAGGTGGAATAACTGTTTAAATAGATGAACAATATACAAGTGTACATTATAATACAACCGTATATTGTTCATGTTACAACCAGTCCAGACCTGTCAGTCTACGTGCTTGATGTCGAGTCCTGGTCACCTCCGAATTAATAATATGACTTTACTATGTTCCCCAAGTGGCTCGGAATCCACTATAATCAGGAGGTCCACTCTATCATTCACTCCCTTCTCCCCGAGGTGAAGGAGTCTCCCTCCCCCCGCCAGGCTGACAGGGTTGCTTAAAAGCAGAAATGCTGGAAAGAAAAAGTATACAGTGATGGTCTAGTGACACCGCAACTGCCTTTTGTATAGTACTGTTTGTATTAGATCGGGGAGTCGTCATTCTAGCACGTTTTATCGCTGTGTTTCTTCGAAAAATATCGTCTCTCCTCCTACACACTCAACTCTCGTGTTTTCTTTAATTATCGACTGTCAGCAAAGATTTTTCGTTTTTCCCTGACTGAATACGGTGTGATTAAAACTTATCACAGAACGCTTCGTCGACGTTACTCAAAAGGTTTCGAACCATGAAAAACCTCCTCGTTATTAATTGCTTGGGTTCCGTATTTTATACACCTTTCAGCACTCAATCTTTCCCTGTTTTTGATTTCTTGAGTCTTGCTTTTATTTTTATTTTAAAGATCAACGTCTCTTTTGTTATCTTAATTGTAGTGTCGACACTTTTGATTCAGAAAGATCATTAAATCTCAAGAATTATTAATTGACGAGGACTGAATGTAATCATAAGACGTGAACCTACGTACGAGGTGGTACATTTCCTTTAAATCGGGGAAGAAAGTTTTGGCCAAGCTACATTATCTGGCTTCATTCATCACCTCGCCAATGGTGAATAGTTTCAGAGAAACCTTAAAATAACTCTGATGAAACGGAAAATTCTGTGGTTTTCCCAAGGTTGGGGGGGGGGGGTGGGCAGGCGGCAAAGATGCAAGATTGTAGAGAAGAAAGTCAAAAAGACCACGTAAAAATCTAGTAAATCAGCCATTTTTGAAACTCCTGGAAAACTTTCCCCCTTTTTTCGTACTAAATGAGTCGAATGCACATTTTTTGCCAGTTGTCGCGTTTCAGCTTGCTATGCCTTCCACATGGTCGCCTCGTCTTCCGCTCTTCCAGTCAATTTGAACCGTTCTTGAGGCAAGCATTAGTACACATATTAGCCTATGTAGTTTGCCATCTGCGAATTTGTACGTAAATTAAACTCAACAGATTTCTATAACAGAATAGAGTGCGTTCAGGAATTGTACTATTATTGCTTTCCAATTTATACGTAGTATAAGGAAAGCTTTGTGATGGTCGAAATGTTCGATTCCGAGATTTCAACGGATTTACACGTTTTGAGGTCCCAGGAACCCAAAAAAGTGGTTTTTACGAAATGTCTGTCTGTCTGTCTGTCTGTCTGTTCATCGATTTCCGGACCAACTACTCGGTGGATTAGGGTGAAATTGAGCATGTAAGTTCACAAAAATCATACCTCGGGACCATTTTTTTTTATTTTGGGCTAACTCAATTTGGGGGGGTTTTATTCTCAAAAAACTCCAAAAAAACGTCTAAAAAAATTATTTCTCAAAAACGGCTCCAACGATTTCTTTTAAATTCACATATATTCTAGTCGCTATTAATGTTGATAAAATGCGGGGGGGGGGGGGGTCGCTTGCCCCTTGATAGTTTGCTTCTGGGGGTAAAAAATAAAAATAACTTAATTTTAATGAAAAATGACTAAAAATTAATATTTCTGCGAAACCTTTCTATCGATGATTTCTACCTTCAGGCATGTCTTAGGTGTTAAAATTATTGAGTAACGAAACCTATTTGGTTTTGTGTAAAAAAAATTTTTTTGAAAAAATGAAAGCAAGTTCACGCTCAAATGCATTGCGTGCCCTGCCATTATTGCTGTGTGGTAATGTGTTGGTCTGTCCTATCTAGAATTTATGCACCGTAACGTCAGGTGGACGTGACACCCGAAATTTAACCATAGGAAAATTATTTACCTTGAAATTAATCATTTTCTCGTCCTACTAATTGATAAATTGGAAAGCATGTTCGAGTAAACTCGGACCGGTTCTTATTATTATTTTATTGGTGGGCTTTCTAGGGGCTTTGGTCTACTGTAGTATTTGGTCCATTGAACCTCGCCATGCCAAAGACCCCTTCAATAAGGCGCCCATTCCACCGACCGGCTAGGGCTATTTACAAAAACGGTGACGTGGTAGCAGACATTCAAGACTTAGGTGGCGTTTCCACCGACCTCGCATTGCAGAATGCAAATGACATTGACGGAAATTAGAATTTTTCTTTTTATAGAAATCTATTAAAAGGTTTGTACTTAACATATCCCATGACGCCATTTTTTAATTTTAGTTTGTTTGTTTGTGATTTTACTATGTGATCATTGATCAATTTTAACTATGGCATAGAGGAAAAAAACATTTCCGTCAATTCTGCAATGCGAGGTCGGTGGAAACCCCGCGTAAGTCTTGGATGTCTGCTACCACGTCACCGTTTGTGTAAATAGCC
Organism: Psococerastis gibbosa; assembly: GCA_963971405.1. NCBI lineage: Eukaryota > Metazoa > Arthropoda > Insecta > Psocodea > Psocidae > Psococerastis > Psococerastis gibbosa. The sequence continues at coordinate 12,154,733 of OZ020491.1, read as the reverse complement.
CTAGCCGGTCGGTGGAATGGGCGCCTTAGGTCTTTAGGACGTTATCGGTATTGTTTCCGAATGAATTTCTAGCCATTGTCAAACTGGTTCACTTCTCGATGTCAACCCACACGAGCTATTGGGCTGACTGAGACATGCTTACCATTGATATTGTAACCGGTGTTACCTCGATTAATTTATATTAATATTTATATAAGTCACTCAGAGGTCCACCCATTGGGATCCTTCAAATGATGGGTCCACCCAATCAAAATATGAGGTTTTGACGTAAAGTCTAAATTGATATGTATCCGATAGCTGTCCATTTTGATGGTGACTCAATGCCTGTTCAAGGCTTAGTGTAGACGCACTCCAGTTAAATGAGGTGGCCCTGTTTACCTTTATTCATAATCAACTAAAATTCAGGAAAAGTCGTCTAGTCAATCAATAATTTTGAACTTTGTCCAGGTCTACAGTCCTTGGCAGTGAGCCTGATTCGGGAGCTTGGTGTGTAAACGAAGCATATTGGTAGTATGTCTAGGGATTACGAATGTCAACCTTGTGAGTAGTGTTTTCAGCGTGAAATGAGTTCATTGCCGCTATACATATTGCATAACGAAATATGTACCAAATGTCACTGGATTGGCTACCATTTGACTACAAAGCGGCATATTAACCCAATCAGTCAGTTATGATGATATGACTAGATATGGATCTTGTATGTTTAGCCCGCGGTATTTTTTGTAGATTGGCTCAAATACTTCACATTACGCTGCAATTTACATCATAATTATACGATTTAGAGTTTTTATGGCATCGGCAAGCTGCCACATTGTTAATAAGCTCTTATTGAGTCTGATAGTATCTGATATGTGGTTGATAACATACAGTTCAGCTCTTTTCATGGCGCAAAACATATTACAGTACAATTAATAATCGGTAGCCTACCATCTGTAGGGTTATGGCAACCAAATGAAGACTACTACCTGCAATATCTCCCGTTAGTATTATGTTAGGCGTGTATTCCACCGGCGATTTTACTTCAAATTTGATTTTGTCATTGACGTTTGTTTTGTTTTAAGGAGACTATTTTGTAGATACTTGTCTATTATAAATTAAGTTATAATATGGTAGCAGACATCATTAACAAGTCTCTATCATATTATAACTTAATTTATAATAGATAAGTTAAGTATCTACATAATAGTCTCCTTAAAACAAAACAAAACAAATGTCAATGACAAAATCAAATTTGAAGTAAAATCGCCGGTGGAATACCCGCCTAAGGCAGCTACGATAATGAACTGGTACCTCTACTTTTCAATACCGTATTTTTATGCCATATTTTTATGCATGGGAAATATTTATATTGCACAGTAGGATTACGAGAATAACTGAAGAATAATTGCAATAACACATAAGCAATAACTGAAGAATAACTTACTGCAATAACGCAATAACACATAAGCAATAACTGAATACCTTAAGCACTTGATTAATCTGACTAGACTTGGGTGTGAATAGCATGTTGAATTTTTTCGAGGAAATCAGCCAGCTTGTAGAATGGAGGCTGGTTTATCCACTCGATTGCCGTTTTATTCTGTTTCGGGAGATGTGAAGGAACCAGCAGCCACGTCAGCGTCTCACGAAAAGTCTGAAAAATCACCTCTAAAATATAATGGTTTTTTAAGAAATTACTTATTTCCAAATGATAATAACCGGGCCGGCTGAAATACCAAGAGCGGGCGTTGGATAAGGTAAAGTGTTTTTTCTTCTGGACTCCAGTAGAAAAGTAAGCGGTTGTAAAAGCATGCAAAAATAAGAGAAAAATAATTCCTACTGAAGATAGTGAAGAGCAGTACACAGCTGTGATCTTGGGAGCGCTGAAACAGGCTCAGATGTGAAGGAACCAGCTTCGTCAGCGTTGAAAATCCAGAAAAAATACTGACATAACTCTAAAATATAGTGGTTTTTTTAAGAAATTACTTATTTCCAAATGACAATAGCCTGGCCGGCTGAAATACCAAGAGCGGGCGTTGGGTAAGGCAAAGTGGTTTTTTTTTTCTGGACTCCAGTAGAAAAGTAAGCGGTTGTAAAAGCAGGAAAAAATAAGAAAAAAATAAAAAATTCTTACTGGAAGATAGTGAAGAGCAGTACAGAGCTGTAATCTTGGGAGCGCTGAAACAGGCTCATAAATGCCTCGTGTATCACATCAAATTCTACTTCTCGTTCTAGTTCTCGACGATCCTAAAACTTTATGCGATACAAGGAAATCATTGTGCTATCTTGATTAAACGCGTCTTTCTCTCGAAAAGGGGAATTCAATTTAAGTGGGGAGGGATAAAATTTCATGGGTTTAGTTAATGGGAAAACTGTATTAAGCATGATATTGCGTCTTGTTTTCGTTTTCACAATTTACAGAAATGTCGTCTTTGTGTAATGTTGGTAAATGAACGAATCTCATCAGAGGGGTTTCTCTTCGTTATTTGAAATGTTATGTTTCGCAGTGGAGGAGCGTGCATGTAATAAGGCGTGCAATGCCGCATTACACTCAACAAATCCTTAGAATGTATTAAGAGCTTCGTTGAAATCTATAGGATGCCGCAAGCAAATAAGATTGTATGAGCATAATGTTAATTGTTATCAATGCAGTCTAAGAAAATTAAGAATCTCGTCAGAATTCAAATGCTTTCTTTTTTGTTTTCAAATTTTTACTTTTTAAGAAGATAGGACATGCTATATATGCTATATATAAAATGATGCGTATATATATTTTTTTTTAACTTAAATAAATATTTGCAAGCATTACACTCGTAATTATCCCACGCTCCGCAACTGGTCGTATCATTACTGTAATTGAATACCGTAGAGCTATTCTTTCCCAAAATAATTCTTGCTGTGCATTAGTTTTTTTTTTTTTTTTTTTTTTTTTTAAATTTAAAGAGGAAGCTCACCGAAGAAATTATATTACATGTATATTTTATTCATTGTACCCATGGTTTAGGCTATAATATGTTAGTTTACATTTTTTACTTCGTTTAATACGTAATTTATAAAGATTTGAACTATCAAATAACGGAGGAATATTTAATAGTAGGGCCTACATATAAGGATTTTTTTTAATTTCGGTGCAGTGATGTTTCCGGGAAACTGGTAAGGGGATAGAAATTTACCAAATTATCAGGTTCATGGAAAAATCATAACACCAATAGTTTAAAATTCATTGCAGGTATAGTATGGTGCATATTATATAGGTACTGTAATAGTCCTCCACTAATTGGATATTCCAAACCGTTATGAATTTTGTATTAAATAAAATATAAAATAGTAGGTTTGGGGTAATTCAGGGGTGGCAAAGATCTGGGTTGGGTATTAGGGTACGATGGAAAAATTATATGAAATGGCTGGCAATAGTGAAAATGTGAAATTACAAATTGCAATTGCAATTGTTCAGTATTGCGGTAATTTCAATTTGGTGAATTTTGGGAAATTAGAAACACACGGAATTATTGATTAAATTACTACGCATATATACTACCAATATTATTTCTATGCAACTATGCAAACAAGAACAGCAGCTAAAATATATCCAGGGGCTTAAGTTGTTGATCAATCACCTTCAATTAAAGCAACCGTATTTTCGCCTGTTTCCCCAGCTTGCTGGAAGGTAAACATACAAATTTTATATTTTTAACAAGGAAGTGTTAGCGACTTGCAAACTGAAAATATATACTGTATAATCATGTTTTTGCTTACAAAGTAAATACTGTATACAGTACACTTATAAGGAATACCGTAATAAGGAATAAGGAGACCGTCACATGGCTGTTTTGTTAGAGATGTTTATTTTGGGAAATTCTATAACGTTGTTTTCGATTTTGAAATTGAACCCTTATTAACCTTCGTATATTTCTTAGAGCCCATTCCCGCATGGGTAGTGATTATTAGAGCTACAATAACATAAGCTATGTTAATAAAAGCAGCAAGCTTAATGCTTTTGTCGCTGGCAAATCGCTTAATGGGTAAAATGGCGCCTGATAATGATAGTACATAATATAATAATAATCTTCTATCTTTTCCTTCTCCAGTATTCCCTGAACAAAGAGCATATATTTACAAAATACAATAACTTATATAATAATACCATCCCGCGTCCCAAAGCTAGCGCTTGATTTGGACAAAGGGCTTATACAGTGCTGCTAAACAAGGCATAATCGTATTATTTTTTGTTATTTATTTATAAAGTTTATTTTATTTTTTCTTGTTATATTAATATTCTATTCTTATTATTATTACCTCCCATTGACAATTTCTCATTTCTTTCTTTCTTTCTTTCTTTTCCTTGTTCAGTATTCCCTGGATACATTACAAAAATACAATACATAATAATACCATCCCGCATCCCCAAGCTAGCGCTTATTTGGGACAAAAGACTCATACTGTGCTGCTAAACAAGGCTTAATCATTTATTTTTGTTATTTATTTATAATGTTTATTTTATTTTTATTTTAATTTTATTTCAACTTGTTATTTTAATGTCAGTTTTTATTATTATTATTATTAACTCCCATTGACCAGCCATCTTTTTATACCCGCGTTTAACTCACCCATCTGTTTAAATGTTTTCATTTGTGGAGGAAGTTCATTAAATATCTTTGGTATAAGTACTTTGTTTAATCTCTCTCCGTATTTGTTATATGTTATCTCAAACTTAAGCTTTTTTGGGTTTCTTGTATTGTACTTCCCTTTATCATCTATTTGGTATTCTTTTTTAGAATAGTTATCTCTTATTAATTTATACTTGAATAGTTTCGTTATTGGCAGAATGTTAGCATGTTTGAATTTTTCTTCGTATTGTTTGTATTTCTTGTTGATTTTATTTGATAACATGTTTTTTATTATACGCTTTTGTATCATTTCTAGTTTGTAGGTGTATGTGTTTCTATCTTTGAAGTATACTGTTATACCGTAGCTTACTATGGATTCAACTAGGGCGTAGGTACTCCATATTTTAATAATAATAATCATAATAATAATAATAATTCCTGTATTTTTTTTAAACATTTTTACAGATATTGTAGGTCCCCTTAACCTAAGGCGCCCATTCCATTGACCGGCTAGGGCTATTTCCAACAACGGTGACGTGGTAGCAGACATTCAAGACTTAGGTAGCGTTTCCAACGACCTCGCATTGCAGATTGCAAATGACATTGACGGAAATGTTTGTTTTTCTTTTTATAGAAATCTATTAAAATGTTTGTAATTAACATATCCCATGAAGCCATATTTAATTTTAGTTTGTTTGTTTGTAAATTTACTGTACGATCATTGATCAATTTTAACTATGGCATAGAGGAAATTAAACATTTCCGTCAATTCTGCAATGCGAGGTCTATGGAGACGCCACCTAAGTCTTGAATGTCTGCTACCACGTCACCGTTGTTGGAAATAGCCCTAGCCGGTCAATGGAATGGGCACCTAAGGTGTGCGAGGTATCTATACTAATGATGAAGAGTACATACAGTATAAAGTTATTTTTGTTGGCGCTCAATAAATCCCTTTGTATAAATGGGCCCTAAGACGCAGTGAACAATCAATTTAATCAAACGATAACCACAATGTAGAGACGGAGCAGAACAATAAAGCGTTCCAGGTATTTAGCAATTGCGGCTACGATCAAATAATTGCACCTGAAGACGCCACATAATTGTTGTTCTTGAGCAAAGCAGTATGGTTGATGGTGTGTTATTAGGTAGCTCGTAGCCAACCATGTAAATTGTACGAGTTCGTGTGATTTCACAGGCTACCAACTTAACAATTTTCTCGTACTCTATTCTTAACCGGATGCCACTTAACCTTGACCGAGTGTTTGTCTTCTTTCCGGTGGTTTCCATTAAAATCCAGTTTTACAGTGATCACTAGATGGAACTGACTTTGGACTTCATGGTATCTGGTGTTGGATTTGATGAAGATAGGGAAATAACGAGGGGAAGTTAAAAAAAAAGCAGGTTGCTTCCAAATATTTTAAACAGGCTACTTGTAGTATACAGTCAAGGCCGCAGACAGGGCGGGCCAATGGTCCGGCGCCCAAGTGTGGGGTCAGGGCCTGTGACTGTGACTGACAGGTCGAGTGAAAAAAATTACCGGCGATGCAATTTTTCCGACGACTGATAAAAAAAGAAAACAATAATGTATCTTCTTTTCGAGTTGCAATCTATGGATTGGTTTGCAGCGAATATTGTGTTCTTCTCCTCCGCTCTTGTTTGTTTTGTGCGGTCCTTTTCAGTCCTTTATAGGTGTCTCTCCCTTGTTCCTTCATGACATCCTCTAGGTACTCCTCTGTCGTCCTCTTGAGTTGGTGCCTTCAACCATGCCCTCAATGATGTTCTTGAGGAGCCCTTCCTGTCTCAGAATATGCCCCTTCCATTTGCCTCTTCTTGTTCAAATGGTGGCCATAACAGCTCTTTTTCCGTTTATTCTATGGAGCACTTCTTCGTTGGTTATGTGGTCTCTCCATGGGATTTTCAAAATTCTTCTGTAGCACCACAACTCAAAGGCTTCTAGTTTTCTTTTGTCATGTGTAATATAGGTTGTTATGAGTTCGCCAAAAAATAGGCTGCACTTCATTATCCAAGCTCAGGCACAATGGATGCATTTGTTACCAATTTTATATTTACCTAGGTTGAAGTGGCAGCCTCCTCATCATTATTTAACCGAAATTACAAAATGAGTGACGAAACCGGACAGGTTGCTTTCCCAAAAAACTATTTGGTTTTGCACAAAAAAAATATTTTTTGAAAAAATGATAGAAAATTCACGCTCAAATGCATTGCGTGCCCTGCAATTATTGCTGTGTGGTAATTAATGTGTTGGTCTGACCTATCTAGAATTTATCTCACTTCCAGTGACGTCCCCCCCCCCCCGAGATATCGGAAGTTTTAACCACTGGAAAATTATTTACCATGAAATTACTCATATTCTCTATCTACTAATGTTGATAAATTGGAAAGCATGTTCGTGTAAACTCGGACCGGTTCTTTCATTTAATTATTTAAAATGTAGCATGAATTCAAATTTTAAGAGCATTTAATAAATCAGTCAAAGAAAATCAAATATCATTTGATCATGAAGTTATGTTCTAATCGGCCCATCGGACAAAGGCTGTGCCCAGGTTTTGATTTAGGGGGGCGGTAATTTATAAATGAAAGTCCATTCTATCCAGTGTTGCAACTCAAATAAATTTATTCACATTCTTCATACAATACAGGTTTACATAAAAAAGTTATTTCAGGGCGATCCGGCCGGACCCTGGGCAAAGCTATGGCTAGGACTACTGAATATGCTGATTAAATGCGTTCATATAATCCGACTAGCATATGCTTGAAACTACAAATATCGAAAATAAGTACTGGGACTTTTTTAATTAATTTTACGAAATAGGTAGTTAAAACAATGCTATGCAACACTGTAGCATCACCTGAAAAGGAGCACGTTGCAGGGTGCCTTATCATGTTAACAAGTCGGCACAATAATGTGAAAAATGGCTTATCTCGACAAAATAGCCTTGAAATGAAAGTCATGCTCGTGATGGTGGTCATCGGACCTCTAAAACACGGGTTCCAGCCTTCCTCGAACCTAGCCAACCTCCATGGGTGAGCAAGCAGCTGTATAGGCGAAGACATTATCCGGCCCTTATTTAAGGAGAACCACAAGCAAGGATATTAAAGTAGGAAGTGACAGATTCCTGTAGCCCTATTACGGTGATTTGGGATTAAAATAATACCGGGGTTTATTTTTGAATACCACATAAGTAACGTGTCACGTGACGGTGTTAAAATATGCGCAGGAAATTCAAATTAATAAATTATTGGAATACAAGAGAATGAATGGTTGCATTCAACGCCGTGCCCGGTTTTGATTTCGGGGGGGGGGGTCCAAAAGGGGTCCAAAATTTTTTTGACGTAAGTTATTAATGAGTTAATGGATATATTCTCCAAACCATACAGGTTTACATACAAAAATTTATTTCGGGGGGGGGGGGGGGGGTCCGGACCCCATTGACCACCCACCCCCCAAGGCACGGCCATGGTTGCATTGTTTCATAATTTAAGGAAATACTAATATAGACTTTAAAATGTACAGTTGGAATTTTGAAATATAATAAGAATTTTAATTAATGTGTCTACATGTATGGGAGAAAAAATTGAAAGCTCACCAAAAATATAGCCGAGGATCAATTTATCAATTTGACTTTCCCGCGCATTTTGCACTCGTTTGTTTAAAACACTTGAATAAACCCCGGTATTATGATAATCCCAAATCGCCTAAATAGGGCTGCTGATGCAATTTAGTAAGCTGCACGCGCAAATTATGGCATAGATTTTACAGTAGTGTATTTATAATTAAAAGCAAATCGGACACTCATTCTTGTTGCATAAAGTCGAATTTCACAAAGAGATAATCATTGAAGAGCTAAATAAAATATCATAGCATTAGAAGAAATATTTTTCTACATTTTGATACCTACATGATAGTGGCCGGTACGAACACCTATTAATAATGTTCAGAATTTATGTGGAAGTAATTTGAAAACTGGGGCAGATCGGTGCTATACTGCTGTAGTGGCGACTGCATCAAAATGTATTGAAGTGTTTCTTCCAATGCCTTTCTTACTTACTAGCCAGCGCCCACCCTTGACCCTAGACAGGACAGCCATTTGGTGACGCGCTGACCAGTATCTCCTTACTGTCTCTAGATGTCGTCCTTTTTGTTCTATTACTAAGCCAACCTAGCGGAGTTTGAGCTATGAAGTTGTCTCTTACACTCAACTAAAAAGACACGAGACCACCCGCTTTACATGCCCTTCGAAGCAAGGCGAGATATATAGCAAGTGTGGGACTCGAACCAACCACCTTTCGGGTGATAGCCGGAGTCTGTAGGCCTACTACTCTACATGTCCTGCCGTTTTAGCTCTACAATGAAAATTTCCGGTAAATTCGACTTTGTGGGGGAAAAAAGAATACTAACTAGTTTGCTCATAATATATTCATAATATATGATATGTATATATATATATGTGACATTAGGATTTAATGCGTGTTCTTAAAAATAAATAAATAAGGACTTTTTATTGTTTCTATTACTAAGCCAAACTAGCGGAGTTAGGGCTATAAAGCCCTCTCTTACACTCAACTAGGAAGGCCCGGGACCGGCTGCTTTACATGCCCTCTGAAGCATGGCTAGAAAATGTAGCCAGTGTGGGACTCGAACCAACAACCTTTGGGGTGAAAGTCAGAGTCCGTTCTTTTGGCTAAAATCATGGAAAAGTGGTTTTACGTGCTCGAGTGCCTCTGAACAATTTTGTAGTGTGGTTTGTGGTAAGGGACCATGAGTTTCTTCCTCCCTTCAAGATTATCTTGGACCGTGAGTGGGGAGTGGGATTAAAAGATTAGCCAATAGGAAGGGGGTTGCTGAGCGTGTTATTAGACAAAGTTAGCAATCTTGCGAGTGGTTTATCTGTACTGTAAATTCCTTCACATGCATCATAGTTAAATGCATTCAGTGCTTAGAACTTGTGAATTTATAGTAATTAACTGCCTTGAGTAATTTCTTCAGTAGCAAATCTAATACCTACAATAGGTATTTTTATTATTTCTGTAAATCTATTGACAGTGCGACCTGGAATTGAAAGAAATTTCATTGCTCTATTTGGACTTTACAATAATTTCTTTTAATTCAGTTGTCAAACGGTATTTAAGTAGGTAGCTAGGTAGGTTGAGCATTGGCAGTGCAAAAGTCTTCAGTGATTTTTGGACATTATTGGTATAAGTCAGGATTCATTAAACCTTTAATTTTTTTTCTAATGGAGAAGTAAATTGGAGGACAAGTTCGAATTTGCCTTCGAGGAAAAGTACAAAGTAAAGGTACCAAAGTACGTGGTTGGCTCAGATCAACCCCCCTCCACCTCTGGCAGGGCTCTAATGCCCCAATGTGCTGCCATAGCAAGATTCGCAGAAGCAATAAAACTTGACAACTGGGCCCAAATTTTGGTCTGTGTACCTACTGTAAGATCATACTAGTTACTATACTACTAGATTCATTGAACGAAGGCATAGGAAAATAGAAAATTTCCGCCCTAGCTCAATGTAACTGGGGGAACCGTCGCACCCTCTCGCCTTGCGTAAACTTGTAATGTGTTGGGCCCTGTGTGAACATCTTTCCTTTTTCAGGATTCTCTTCTCTGACAATTTTTCCCTTTTCGGTCCAGCCGGTTTTCCTATTTAGAGTCACGTGCCGCGGACAGGTGATTGACGGCCATGTCCACTGCACGGTTGACAGTCGCGCGGCCTTGTATACCTCTAACTCCATCATCATCATTTAGCATCATCACAGGCCATCATGTCATGCTTCAAGGCACGCTTATGGGAATAAGTTAGGTACACACATATTAGTTCTCATCTTTTGTCAAACCTCATTCAAAGTTCCTGGATTATTACATCCTATACGTTCATCAGCAAAATGATGACCCGGAATGAAGGTCGATGTTGTCTGCATTCATGTGTTGAGTACCTGTGTGGTCTATCATATCATACAGGCAGTGTGTCCGTAAGAATTGCTACTTGGAGTTTGTGCAAAAAAGTGCCTATAGTAGGCATTATTTCGAGATGTACCTAATACAATATACTGGGAGTATGCAAATATGCAAAATAGGTTGACCTGACCTTTTTTTTTTAAAAAAAAAAACCTTTATTAGTACCTAATGCATTAGTAGATTTATTTTCGCCCCTTAAATTAAATGTAGTAGGTTTAAAAATTGAGTGCTCCCCGCTTATGTTTGATGGTTAAAAAGGGGGTCACATGACTCTGAAATCATTTCCGAAACAGCCAATAGTACTTAGTAGTATCCAGAATGTGACGCCATTTTCATGTCACCCATGTCTACCAGCGTTTTATTATTTATCATTTTATCTATTTATTTATTTATATAATTTCATTAAGAAACATATTGCATTATTATTGTTAACCTATAAGATGTATGATGTATATACTGTCTGTATGAATTAGGCCTCTAGAATTTGAATAGGCTAAATCTTTCATAACATAGGCTGTATAGTTTAACTTACTAATAGAAAAATTAAAACGGACTAATTTTGGGGAGATTCAGGGGTGGCCAACACCAGAGGCGTCAAGTTTTAGAATGATGGCGGGGGCAAAACTAAGTAGACCTTATGACGTCATCAGGCAGGATAAGGAAAAATTGAAAATATAAGAGCAAACTAGCAGGTTTTTACGTATTGTAATAGTATTAAAGTATAGCTGTAGATTTTACAAAGCTAAAAAAGGAATGCCTATATTCATATTGCTGCAAAGGAGACCATGAAGTATGAACCACGTCTTAGAATGTTAGAGGAGCTGGGGGCAAGTTGGACCGTGCCCCCCCCCCCCAACTTTACGCCCCTGGCCAACACCTACTTCCATATCCTCTTAATACGGTACATGGAATTTAATAAAGATATTATTAATATTAATTAATTAACAGAGAAGATTGCGAGTAGCATTCAAAATTGTAGTACTACTACGGTACCTCTGCTGCTTTTGGCTGGAGGAGGGGAGGTGATATGAGATTTGGGGGAGGGGGGGGGGTAGTCGACTGTTCGCCCCCTGTCAAGGCACTTATGCTGGACATGTAATATTCCAATATATATTACTAATCGATACCTCATCCGTGCATTGGTATGTTTTCGTTATGACGACTGCACTAACGTAATATAATTGATAGTTTTTTTTAACCACTAATGCGCAGTGGTGGGTGACCTCAATGCCAAGGACGAGCTAAATAAAAACTCAATGATTCATCGCTATATTATGGGTTTTTGGTATTTCCTCGCGCACGACATTAGGAGGACTTTCTGGAAAACTTCGTAAATAACTAACCAGTGCTAGCTACTCAAAGCTATTCGTGTCTTTCGGATCCACTTACAACTTTACGATTTATTTCTATTTTTTCGGCTTTTTCATTTTGAGGAGAAACTCTACTACTCAATCAAAGAAGGCCTGCTTTGAGTAATAACTCTGACATTTTTTATTGGTGTTTTTTATCTCTGAAATTAAAGTTGGTAGGTCAAAGACTCTTCGTCATACCTATTACAGGCAAATGGCCATGAAGGTTAAGTTGATTTACATAACTAACTGATTAATGAAGTTTTAACGAAGTTGTATACGTACAATAGGTAGGTACTGTATATTAACTTAATACTTGAATTTCACTCAGTTCATTGGGCTACGACATACCAAGCAGACCCCACGCTGATGTTCAATTTTATACTGTATACGAGTATACCCATATGCGCTTCAGCAGAACTAGGCTAGTTTATTTTTTTAATAGTAAATTTATTGTACCAATTCGTTCCCCTGTAAGCCTACTATGCCTTTAAGTTTTAACTAAATCCGCGGGTTTAAAATGTAAACAAAATAATTTTGATTAGCAATTTCTATTCAAAAATTATCGTGTTTACATTTTTAATCCCAGGTTAAAATTAAAAATTATTGGCATAGTGGGCCCGCTGGTATTTTTATTATTATATTGATTGTTACAATACTAATGGCGACAATAAGCTACTCGACAGCAGCAACAATAAAATATAATGTACGCTAGATAATATAACAATAACAATGCTTTATGTTTTTGCATGAAAAAGTTGCAAATATTAAAAAATAAATAATATAACAATATATAAATGAACAAATATGACTGTTTTGCTGTGAATTGCAAGAGCCAAAACGCCCACAGTTATGGGTAACATGAAAATGACGTCACAGTCCAATGTTGGGAAAACATTTATTTTTCCCCTACTGAATAACGTTTTTTAAAAAAAATAAGGGGTTAAAATCAAATATCTTGTAATGCATTAAAATGGCTTATCAAACATCAAAGAAAAGCACAAAAAATAATGTTTGCAGCATAATATAATAATTTAATATAACAATTTTTTTACAGCATTTCGTATATTAGACCATATTACATTAATAGGTAGTAGGGGGACCGGTCGAGTTGAATTTGACACTTTACCTACGTAGCCTACGTCACAATAGATTTTAACAAAAAAAAATTGCTGAAAAAATTTAATTTCTTTTGAGGCTCCCGTTCCCCAGTGAACAATGGAGCATGCACAATGAAATTAATTCTCTAAACACCACAGCCCTGCGCTTCTCTAATTAATTCTGCACAGAGACTGCAAGTTTGCAGAAATGCAGCGCATAGGAAATGGGCCCTAGACCCATAACTCTCCCCATCTCCCCGTATATTCCCCTTTCTCCTCCCCATTCCCTCATTTGAGTCGGAATATTTATACATGACAAGAGAAGCATGCCAAATCCCATGGAACTTACCATACAACTTGCGCTTCCTGTCTAGTTCGAAACTCCTGGAATAGCACGATCTTCATTAACATATAGGAGACGGCATGGAAGCATCAAAATGCATGAAATTTATGGGTGAATGTGTATCATTCACAAAGTTACAAACTTAGAATAAACCCGATAAAAGAGTCGTACATAATATATGGACTGATTTCAGATTTGTAGGTAAACGGGCTGTAAATGATTAGTGTTTCATTAACATGTAGGAGACGGTATGGAAGCATCAAAATGCATGAAATTTATGGGTGAATGTGTATCATTCACAAAGTTTCAAAAGCTACCCAAATAAGTTTAGCGAACTTGGGATTTCGGGCTAGGGACTGGATGCTTGGTTATCGAAAATCCAACAATTCAGCATATTTCTAATTTTTCCAGTTTCACCCAATTTAAAAAATTTTGTATTTTGTATTTCACATTTACCAACGTTGTCCTTACGCTAAACTCTTATATTATGATGGTTGTACACGATCTCTCCATAAAAATTCATAAAGTAGAGTGGTGCTATTGAAATGAAATTTATGGGTGAATGTGTATCATTCACAAAGTTTCAAAAGCTATCCAAATAAGAAGTTTAGCGAACTTGGGATTTTAGGGGATTTCGGGCTAGGGACTGGATGCTTGATTATCGAAAATCCAACAATTCAGCATATTTCTAATTTTTCCAGTTTCACCCAATTTAAAAAATTTTGTATTTTGTATTTCACATTTACCAACGTTGTCCTTACGCTAAACTCTTATATTATGATGGTTGTACACGATCTCTCCATAAAAATTCATAAAGTAGAGTGGTGCTATTGAAATGAAATTTATGGGTGAATGTGTATCATTCACAAAGTTTCAAAAGCTATCCAAATAAGAAGTTTAGCGAACTTGGGATTTTAGGGGATTTCGGGCTAGGGACTGGATGCTTGATTATCGAAAATCCAACAATTCAGCATATTTCTAATTTTTCCAGTTTCACCCAATTTAAAAAATTTTGTATTTTGTATTTCACATTTACCAACGTTGTCCTTACGCTAAACTCTTATATTATGATGGTTGTACACGATCTCTCCATAAAAATTCATAAAGTAGAGTGGTGCTATTGAAATGAAATTTATGGGTGAATGTGTATCATTCACAAAGTTTCAAAAGCTACCCAAATAAGAAGTTTGGCGTACTTGGGATTTTAGGGGATTTCGGGCTAGGGACTGGATGCTTGATTATCGAAAATCCAACAATTCAGCATATTTCTAATTTTTCCAGTTTCACCCAATTTAAAAAATTTTGTATTTTGTATTTCACATTTACCAACGTTGTCCTTACGCTAAACTCTTATATTATGATGGTTGTACACGATCTCTCCATAAAAATTCATAAAATAGAGTGGTGCTATTGAAATGGCTGTAGCGTTCATGGGACTGTTTCATAAAAGAAAACGGTTATTCACGTTCTCTCTAGAGTCATCGCTTCGTTTATATGCTTATCATAAAGTTCTACTATAGGAGATAATATAACTACTCATTCCGAGAGATGTAGGCTACAGTTCTGCTTCTACTGTAGTCCAAGCATGTTTCTGAATAACTCGTTATTTAGCTGCACATTTTATTTGCTGTTTTCCATGCTTACTTACTTACTCCTTGCCGGCCCCCTTACCAAGTTGAATCCAGCGGACCAGAGCAGGTTCAAAGATGCAGATAACTTGGTAGTGTGCACAGTGCCGGTAGGGAAACATGGTAGGACTTGTCCTGGTTACCTCCGAACTAATTGTGTGACTTCACTGTGTTTCCCAAGTGGTCCGGAATCCACTGTAATCAGGAGGTTCACTGTCCTATGGGCTGGCATAGGACAGTCAAGCCGGGGTCGCTCTATGGGCCCAAATATGAGACCTAAGTCGTTATTAACCCGACGAACACTACTACTACTAAGTTCTGCTTTAATATACTGTCAACAACGTGTGAAATTTCTACATTACATTTTGGCAAGAGCTAACCATATTTTTCATGCGTATGGAAACTCTTGTCAGCGTAGACTTGCAAGGGAAGCACTCGTACACCCCTTCCCTCTTATTCTGTAAAAGAAGACAGCTAAGTGCCACTTAAGGCACGTACCCTTGTAAAGCCTGTTGTTACTGCATACGCGCACTTTTCACGCGTTGATGCCGCTAACAACCTTGCGCTTTGTGGAAACCCCTATACAGGGCTTAAATTAGAAGCAAAAGCTCTATGAAAACCAGTTACTACTATTAATGCACCCTAGTGAGGTCTTTTTACATTAGGTACTCAATATGCAATATGTGTGAATTTAAAAGGAGTAAAACCCCCAAAAATTCAGTTAGCCCAAAATTAAAATTAAATGCTCCCGAGGTGTGATTCTTGTGAACCCACATTTCATCAAAATTCACCGAGTAGTTTGCCCAAAAATCGACTACAACAGAAGGATTGACAGACATTTCGTAAAAACCACTTTTTTTGTTTCCTGGTACCTCAAAAACTGTAAATCCACTGAAATCCCGAAATTGAAAATTTCGACCATCACAAAGCTTTCCTTAAGCTGGCCATTCACGAGGGCTCCAAATGGACTCGCGCCAAGCCAAATGGCGCGTCCTGTTCCATTTGGCGTTAGCGCCATTTAGAGAGGTCATCACGACTACGCTGAACCAGTCGCTCCAAATCTTTCAAATTGTACAGTGTAAAAGTACCTCTTCCATATCGTCACACTGTTCAATTTTAAAGATTTGGAGCGACTGGTTCAGCATAGTCGTGATGACCCCTCTAAATAGCGCTAACGCCAAATGTTACAGGACGCGCCATTTGGCTTGGCGCGAGTCCGTTTGGAGACCTCGTGAATGGCCAGCTTTATAGGCTACCACTTATAAATAGAAAAGCGAAAACTTTTTAAAAAATTAATAATATTAACTCCGTCCTCGGTAAAAATTTGACGTCTCGTTCAAACTAGAAATGAAGAACCAAGAAACCCGCCCCCAATATTGCGCTCCGACGCCCCAGTTTGTCATCCTGAGGCCATTCCCATAAATGGGATTTCTACATGACCTAGTTCGGAAAGCTCCGCAGCCTCCCTCCTGTTAGGGGGTGTGCGGAAAGGGGGGGGGGGAGGGGTGGGGATTGTAGTACTACAAGGGACGCCCTGCGCTCTCGACTAGGCTGATTGTAAGTAGGCCGTTGCCATGGGACCCCACAATCGATTTTACCACTCCCGTCTGTTCTTTTACGATATATTTAATATAAATATCACTTGCCCTGTCACAGCCCCTGTGTGCTGCCCTTTTACATCAACAAGTTTATATAAGAGCTGACGTCATTTGTTTTGTAAGTTTGCAACCTTTAAGGAGACTGGGCTTGAGAAGACGTTTTTACTTACTATGGTCACGTGATGAATTAGTTGAAGAAACCTACTTCCATAGCTAGTGTCATCCAAGCCCAGTCTTCGTAACATATCTTAGGAAATGACGTCAGAACTCAATTTTTAACCATTATAGAAGGTAACTGAAATTAGAGGATAGATAAAAACTGGGCTTGGCGGGATTCGAACCCACGATCTACGCCTAACCGGAGCGTCGTCTTAGCCGCTCGACCACAAGCCCGCACAAGCACAGTTGATGAATATCCTCTACTTCGGTATATGCTCGTATTGACATGATTCGTAATGTCGAGACGACGCCCCGGTTAGGCGTAGATCGAGGGTTCGAATCCCACCAAGTCCAAGTTTTTATCTATCCTCTAATTTTAGTTATAACGTGGTGGTTGCCTCTTAAACCAAAGTTAATTTAAAAAGTCAGTGTTATATACTCCATATTATAATACTTCAATATAAAATTATAGAAGGTTCTGCTTATCTGCAACCACTGTAGTTAGCTGTTACTTGGTTTGTAGGCAGAGGCAGATAAGAGTTTCTACGCTATATAGCGGATAAAGGAACCGGTCAAGAATTGTTTCTGAGGCAATAATAGAAAAATCATGGAGGGAAGGCCTAAGGCTAGGGCTATTTACAAAAACGGTGACGTGATAACAGACATTCAAGACTTAGGTGGCGTTTCCACCGACTTCGCATTGCAGAATGCAAATGACATTGACGGAAATTAGAATTTTTTTTATAGAAATCTATTAAAATGTTTGTACTTAACAAATCCCATGACGCCATTTTTTAATTTTAGTTTCTTTGTGATTTTACTGTATGATCATTGATCAATTTTAACTATGGCATAGAAAAAAAATAAACATTTCCGTCAATTCTGCAATGCGAGGTCGGTGGAAACCCCGCCTAAGTCTTGAATGTCTGCTACCACGTCACTGTTTTTGTAAATAGCACTAGCCGGTCGGTGGAATGGGCGCCTTATAAGTGTATTCATCAAATATCTCATGGAATATAAATCGTTGAGTTGTCAAAAATATCGGGCCAAGCAGAAGAAATTTTTCTGGGAATTTGATACATGATATCGCACCCAGATTTAAATAGTGACACAACCCCTTTTCGATTTTATGTCTCTATCAGTGTCACCATCGACGGGCAGGGGATAGCTGCCAACACAATAGTAAATCTATTGTATTGTAAGTTAATTTGTTCCGCTCTAAGTTAATCGATACTACGTATGTTTGTTCGTTTTTGACCCACAACCACCCCCTACCCCCCCCCCCCCCAATGGCAAATGGGTTGGATTAGTGATTGGGATATAGATTTACTTCCATTTTAGAGAAGTAGCGGATTGATGGGGTTGCTGGGGCTTAAGTTCTTAGCGGACTGTATAGCCAGCATAATTAAGTAAGATTGAGTCGTGTCTCGAAACCTCAGCATCTGCCGTGCCACCGATCTGTTGGGTAAAGCTAATATCAATGGTGTAATATTACTTAACAAAAGGTTAGTTGGACTGTATGTTGCCTGCTGTGTTAATAGTCATTAGAGGCCCCTGCCGATACCCGGCGCTGAACTAAATAGGGTTCAGCTGTATAAGCCAGTGGCAATAATAAAATATTCATGAGTAAACTCCGAATATGTACTATATCGGGTTCTTATATTGCACAAAAAGTATGTTTCGTGGTTTTTTTTGCCATGCTATCCTTGGTTTTTAGTGCTAATTACACTAGTCCAGACACCAGTTAAAGCAGACAGCGACTCATTACTCATAGCCTACTTATATATGTAGTCACATTTGTATTTGGATTGGGAAGCCTTAGAAGCCTCAGGGTAGGATTCAGTACTTTTGTCAGGGGGGAAGGTGAAAGAACAGCAGTTCAAGGGAAAATAATGAAATATCATAAATAAATGAGTTCATTTTTTTAATGCATTTATTTTATATATGTAGCCCCGTTGAAGAGAAGACATGTCTGTGCGAGACGTGTTTGTGTTTTTATTTTATTTATTATTAAAAGCCTCTTCTAGGTATTATCATTGAATATATAACACTATATAGTGTTATATATATATATAGTTATATATATATGTATAGTGTTATATATTCAATGGTATTATCTATGAAAGTAAATAAATAGTAGGTAATAATACTACTAATAATAAAGTCTTTATTGAAAAAATATATATATATTGCCAAGATACAGCGAGATTAGGGCCTATGGCCCCCTCTTTCCCTTAACTGTACCTATCAACGATATAGTTTAATTAAAATATTACTGTGCTATATAATAAACTACAGTCATACTGATTATCAGTCATACTGCAAAGATAAGGTACCATTCCATTGTTATAAGCCTCGTTTAGACAATATCTCTGAAAAGTGAATAAAGCTGGAACGGTTTGGCTAGGTAGGCTACCAATTTATTTTTGGGGCCATAACGATAATGGGACAAGAATAGCAAATACTGTATATACCCAAAAGTAAACCCAAATGGCGGAAAAGTTTTTTAAAGGCAAAATTCGAAGGTGAATTTTGAAAGGAAGGAAAAGCTCCCTTTCCCTTTGATTCTTGATTCATTTACGATTATTGAGTTGATATTCTGAGCTTTGAGATACGTAGGATAAACCTTCAGTTGCGTCAGGGATGTTACATCAGGACATGACGTAGAGTAGTGGTACAGACTCCGACTTTCACCCGAAAGGTTGTTGGTTCGAGTCCCTTACTTGCAACATTTTCTGGCCATGCTTCGGAGGGCATGTCAAACCGGTGGACCCGGGTATTCCTAGTTGCGTGTAAGAGAGGGCTTTATAGTCCTATCTCCGCTGGTTTGGCTTAGTAATAGAAGAAAAAGTCAATATTTATTGTTTATTTTACATTTCATCTACCTATTGAGACGGCAACGGGCAGTACAACCAATGTTCGACTTCATAACTTTTCATTTCAAACCCCCCCCCCTTAGACTTAAACCACCCCCGTTCAAGATGTTATATTATATATACGAGTATATTAGTACTATGCATATTATATGTACGCATGTAAATCGATTTTAGAAACAATGTACCTTCGGTAGATATCGTCCGATTTTGATAACACGAAAATTCATGCAATTGTCAATTGTTAAGCTCGTTAACCGGCTAGGTCTGCCATTTTGTTTCAAGATGGTAACCGATTAAAAAACTTAAAATATCTCATTTAATTTTTGTCACAAAGAGATGGAATGAAATGTGGCTGAAAGCCGGCATTTTTTCATGAAAATGGCACTTACACGTTTTACGACGAATCAAGATGGCGGACAGTCAAAGTGCAAATAATGTAAGACTTGCAAAAAAGTTCATAGTTGTCTACATAGCGTTTTCAAATGGGAAAATCAGGGTCGGCGATTGTGTAAAATATGCTCTAGTGTACTTTAATAGTGCAATATGTTATCATTTTTAAGGGAAAGAGAAACCGGCTCCACGTGAAGTGGAGTCGGTGCTTTTAAGAAATCTCCTTACGCCTTATTGGCCAGACCCGAAAGGGATTTTATACTATGAATTAAATACGTATTTTATGGCCTACAGTAGGTACTGTATGCAGTTTTTTTTATGTCCCAAGGTGGTAAAGTAGGAAAATCCATTGAACTGAATACACTTTATTTAATTACCGTATTACCGTATCGTATTATGGCCAATAAACACTTATCTAAGGTGCCCATTCCATCGACCGGCTAGGGCTATTTACAAAACAGTGACGTGGTAGCAGACATTCAAGACTTAGGCAGGGTTTCCACCGACCTCGCATTGCAGAATGCAAATGACATTGACGGAAATTAGAATTTTTCTTTTGGACCTTAGGCGCCCATTCCACCGACCGGCTAGGGCTATTTACAAAAACAGTGAAGTGGTAGCAGACATTCAAGACTTAGGTGGGGTTTCCACCGATCTCGCATTGCAGAATTGACGGAAATGTTTATTTTTTTTCTATGCCATAGTTAAAATTGATCCATGATCATACAGCAAAATCACAAACAAACAAACTAAAATTAAAAAATGGCGTCATGGGATATGTTAAGTACAAATATTTTAATAGATTTCTATAAAAAGAAAAACTCTAATTTCCGTCAATGTCATTTGCATTCTGCAATGCGAGGTCGGTGGAAACGCCACCTAAGTCTTGAATGTCTGCTACCACGTCACCGTTTTTGTAAATAGCCCTAGCCGGTCGATGGAATGGGCGCCTAATGGGGATCCTCTTCGTAACATAAGCCATATAATACAAGCATTATGGATAAATAGATATATAAGGAAATTTTGTTCTTTTCTTCCTACTTAATAAAGCAACACGAGCCAGAACTTACCGGCTACAAACCATTCCTTAAAAAATCAGGCCTGCGACTAGTATCTCTCTATATAGGGTTTTTTGACATGAAAATGTTCCTGTGACAGCTAAATTCAACTGTTGTGAAAGGAGATAAAAAGATTAAAAAAAACTTTGAACTTGGCAGAAGCTTTCTGAAACTGACAGAAATAATTCAAGTGCTAACTTTTCCTTCTTTTTCTTGTTTTCAGATAAGTCCAAGACCCCATAAGGAGGAAGACTTCAAGAAAATTCGTAACGCTTACAGTATGTTCATCGTTTCTCATTGAGTTTTGAAGAATTGAAGACAAAACCAATAAGGAAATTCAAGAGTTCGTAGTAAATTTTCGACTTAACCTTCTAGTACAAGTATTTAAACCTTATTAGAGCAAAAATGCACATCGAAGTCCAGGTAGCGCTTAACTTCGTGATAAGTTACTTATAC
The DNA here is from genome assembly GCA_963971405.1 of Psococerastis gibbosa. Classification (NCBI taxonomy): domain Eukaryota; kingdom Metazoa; phylum Arthropoda; class Insecta; order Psocodea; family Psocidae; genus Psococerastis; species Psococerastis gibbosa. The sequence goes on along the minus strand of OZ020491.1, from coordinate 12,133,206 downwards.
AATAAACTTCCACGGCGGAGAGTCAACATCTTCGGCGAAGAGCTGGAAAAAGCATTAAAAGACAAATTTTCAGGCCACTGGTATCCAGACAAACCTTTCAGGGGGTCCGCATACAGATGTATTAAGACTGGAGACCCTGTGGACGCTGTGCTGGACAGAGCAGCCAGGGAGAGTGGGATACCAATTCAGGACATTCTGGAGAATCTTCCAGAGGAGCTCGCTGTGTGGGTGGATCCGGGGGAAGTTAGTTATAGAATCGGCGAGAAGGGAGCTGTTAAGATCCTATTCAGTGATTTGGGAGACTTCCACGAGGATTCCTCCGCGGACAGGGAGGTCACCAAGACCTTCAACCCTGAAGCGCAGTGCTTCCGACCTATAGACGCTGTGAGCACCAGCCTGGGTAACCTTTCACTGGCGCCCAAGTGCTCGTCGCCGTTCAGCAACGGGTCAGCGTTGCCATTGCCCAGTTTGCCTCCTACGTCGTCTGCACAGAGTTCGCCAACGCCCACTCCGTTCAAGGGATCTCCTAGCCCCATCCCCACGTTTATACCACGGTCCACGGCTCCTCTCACATTCACCACCGCCACATTTGCCCAGACAAAGTTTGGTAGTACCAAGTTGAAAACCAGCAGCAAACGAGCAAATAGGTACTGTACACGCTACTTATGTTTTATTAGTTCTAAGTCAGGGACTCAGGAATTAGTCCGTTGAGACCATCCCAACATGAAACGAGCATGAAAGAGACAGAGGGTTGTCTTAAATTGCATTTCTATGTAAAACCTCACCCAGAAAATCGAATAAAAATGTCACGCCACATTTACTCAGTGAGTTTCTTCCTGAAGATATCTCTACAGTACTCTTACTTTTTCTTGTCCTTGTTGAAGCTTTTCAACCCTGAATTGGGTGATGTCATAAGCTCCCTGGTTCCCAGTGGCATAAAAAATTTTTGGGGGCTCCTACCCAAGACAGAGCAGAGGCGGGGTATTATTTTGCAAATAGCACTGGGCCTAAGCTTTCATTTTCTTTTCTTCAATTAGTTTCTATTTAATTTTTTCGCAATGTTGGCTTAGTAATAGAATAAAACGTCAATATATTGTGCATAAGTTGTCTCTTTGAAGCCATTTATATATACTGTATATTCTGTTAGCACAATTATATTAACTGTAAATCTTAGGCTAGTTTCTTGTAAATTTCAGGATGTCACCAACCGAGTTCAGCAACTACATCAAGCAGAGAGCCATGCAACAGCAAATGCACCACCATCACCCACAGCAGCAGAATTCTCCCACGGGACGGCCACTATCTCCGCATCCTGCTCCTGACTTCTATTTCTCCGGGCCTTTTTCGGGGCCCTTCCAACAGCAGTACGGCCCTAGCAACTGGGATCCCCTCAACTTCATTCCTCCCGGAAGCCAAGGTGCAGCGAACCATAGCCTTGCACCTCCAAATCAACCTTCCTCTGCAGCAGAAAAGCAGCTCCTCGATGGTCTCAACAATTTCGGTCTAGGTTCTTCGTATTCAGGCAGCCAGTATCAACATCTACTCGTAGCCAATTAAATTATTCTCACTATGTCATTTGAATGGGTTTAACAACACAAAATGTTTTTTTTACCATCGACTTTAGCACGGATGACTTCTTCTTTCTCAATGTTTCTTGGCCATATCCAAACGATAACATCAAGACAAAGTCAAAAAGTTAAAACCAAAACGCTCAAACGCGAACCATTGGAAAACTGTTATAGACAGTCCATGAGCAACCACGCTGTCCAGTGCGCTCCTAATTGCAGTTTGCTAAACCACCTACAACAACACCTAACCGTGCAAATGTTACTAAATGTGCTTTTACTTACTTTACTTTAACGGTGCCGTATCCCTCCCACGGGGTCGGTGGCACATATGCGATATTCCCTCCCGGAGTGTTACTGCGGGTGCGAAGTAATTGGCAGTTGCTCTAAATATTGTAGTATTATTGATTTATTAATCAGGAGTAGCTTTTGTATTTTTGACAGTGAGAATAATGAACAAAATGGAATTTTTAGATAAATAGGCTAATTTGAGAAAGCAGTCATTTGTTGTTAAACCCAATATGTTGTGCAGTAGAAATGTATGTTTTTATGAATTTCTTAAATGCCCAAGAAGACTACGCTTTGCCGGATAAAAACACTCTCTAAAACATTGAAGTTGTCTTGAGAAATAAGTAAAAAGCTTAAGCCCTGTTAAGTGCTTTCTTTACTTGATGCCCATAAAAAGTTCAAAAGATATAAATTTTTACTGTACGAAAACTTTTGTACACCTTTGCTCTTCTATTCAATTTGAAACGGTTGTATGGTTACCATATGTGTGCTTACTTCTGCAAGATGATGGATCAAATCCTTAGAAAATTCTGTATTTTGTGGTAATTGCGAAAATTTGAAGCACACCGTTTAAAGGCAATTTTACATCCTCCAAATTTCATCAATCTTTTCAATGCTCCATTTAATCTAGGCCTAATAGTATAACTGCTTTCATTCAAAGCTGTCATTTTACTTGCAGGATTGTATGTCTCCAATACGTCTCTACAGTTCAGTGAGGGTCAATTCATACTATACATACATATGTATGTAAGTCAGATATACCTATTTGTGTTATTTTGGATGACATGAAATTGCTTTTAACCCAATTTGTAAGTTGATATGAAAATTGTCCTAGAATACAATATTAACTCCTCCGATTCTCTTCTGACTGAAATTGTCCTGATTTTGACAGAAAAGTCTTATTAGGTTTAATGTTTGGATCACGATAAGGCCTAAATGGGGAAGACAGTAAATTCAATGGAAGGCTAACTTTAATTTAAAGTGAATTTTACAGATAACAACCTTCCAACAATTTGGAATATAGCCATCAAAAGACACGGCAATGTTAAAACTACGGCTATCAATAATGGGATATTTAGGAAACAATTTATTAATAATATCCGCAAAGCTACGAATGTATTGAAGAAGTGAGTGTTAAATTAGACTATGAAGGGCTACATTTTATAATTGCAATTTAGAACATTATTGTACTTGTTTCCCATTGTTATAGTTGTTATAGGCTATTTGTAAACTTCACAGATCGGAAATCGGAAATGCTGTTAGCTAGGCTATCTTCTTCATTAAAGCCATTTGGTGCAGTGCTGGGTGAATTTACGGATTTTTTTCATTTTGAAGACTTGAGATGATTCTGTGTCGGTATAGATATTGTATTTATATGCAATATTAGATCCGCAAAAATCTTTTGACGAACGAACTTGTTTGTGTGAATTTCGTGTTATCCTTTGGCCTATTGTTAGGTCTGGCACACACGGACAATTAAAACGCAGGAGATGCCCTGGGAACTTTGTCAATGGAGCAAATGGTGTAAACCCACTGAGTCTAGATCAAGAGATTTCTGACGGGGACGCTGGTGCATGGTTTTCGAAAAATCGCGCTTTAGTGTAAGCTCAGCGTCAGAAATCTTCTGAGGGAGACTCTGTGGTTTTACACCAACCATTCACCAAGCCATTTGCTCCAATGGAAAATTTCCTTGCGTCTGAAGCCGGAGTCTAACGCGTCCGAGCGTACCAGACCTCAAGATGGTACTCAATCAGCAAGTTTCGCAAGTCCTTGAAGCAAAATAAATCCTGGCTTTTACTCTAATGCAGCTCTGAACCAAACTCGTAACCGTGACATAAGTATGAAAACGTTCACTAGCCCATCAGTATTTTAAACAGTCACATTGCATTAATAGCATAAGAATCTTTGCTTGTAATATCCAACTCAATATGTTTGTAAAATCTTAAATCCACAACCAGTAAATTTTAAATTGAAGTTGAAACAAACAAAGTAATATTTTAATATCCTAATATTTACAAGCACGACTTAATTCAACATGCTGTGTATCTGCTATTGGGTATTATATTCAATGATATTCTATGCTAATATGCCTTGTTGGATTAACTATAGGTAATTAACTTTGGAAAGGCCTTATATCTAAATGCATGTGTTCTTTGAAAAATCTGTTCTACCCGATACCTGAGAAAGTCGAAAATTAGAACGTATAATCGATTGAAGACCTGCTTTTCAGAAGCTAAAGGTACTGCGTCTGGTTTTGTCTGGAGCTACTATGTGATGGCATATGTTGTATTAGACACAAAATACCCCCAAATTTGAGGCTTACCTCAGGCATACTCAAAAATATAGAGTGACTTGAGACACGACCTTAATGACACTAACTACTAGCTTTGAATGAACATATTAATATGATACATTCAAATCTACCACCAAATTTGGGCGAGCGCCCACCGCATGCCAAGTGTCCACCCCCATCAAGAAGTCGTAAACATGTCACTCGTGTAGAATTTACTAACGTAACCCCTACCGACATCCTATAGGTAGGTACTAATTACAAACAATTTACTTCAGTAGGTATACTAATTAAATGAAAACGATGCTCTAATATTGAGCCTGTATTAAAAAAAAAAAAAAAAAAAACTTCCTACTGTATCTACTTGTAGACCTGATTGCCGTACCAAATCAAAACGGTATTTTCTTTATCATCACTCTTCATTTTGAAGTTACCTTAGTAGGTAGCCTCGTCTGATCTGACTGGAAGACATTTTTATCCTAGCCATTGGCGGATCATGGAGGGCGGCGCGAGCTAAAATAAATTAAATCAAATCTTAAAATTTTCCCCCGGGTTGGCCCCGGACTCCCCTCTCTTTTTGCAGTTCATAGTCAATCACATCAACAGCTTTCGGGCCTTCGGTTGGGTACCTTGTTTGCGGCCCCCGCTCACAAAAATTTTATATCTACCCCTGATTCTAATATTGTAGTAGCGATCGAACTTTCCCTGCTTGGATAGATCTTATTCGTCAGTGCTTAAGCAATGTATTATAATAAGAGTTGTCTTGATAAAAATATTACATTAAAAACACATATAAAAATATATCGTCACGACAGGTTTGGACAGATTTAATATTTTTATCAAGACAACTCGAAATATTAAAAATTAAATATTACAAAGTTACAAAGGAAACTATTTTGTAAGTATATTCAATGTATGCCATTCACATAGCTTTACCTATTTAAACAACATTAATAGTCAAACGAGATATTTAGAAAATGCGCATGCGAGCTAGCTAAACTGTTCCTCTATATTAGTCCTTTCTGTCCAAATAATTTTTAAACTTGCGGTATTGAGTGCATCAGATGTGGAATTCCCCCTGGAGCAATTCTAATACATATCGTATCCGAGAAACTCTTTCGATCCACATTTAGTACACTCTATACCTACTAAAATGGTTCTATAGTTTGTAATTGTATAAGCTTATGTTGGAGGTATGATTCAGCTCAAATAAAAATTTTATTTTCCTTTTTTATTTTTCTAAGTTTATGAGCAAATTATTGGTTTTATTGTAGAAATATAATTTAATTAGATATTAAATAAATGGTCCTAAGCGCGCCACATGCATAATAGGAGTTGTTATGGGTGAATTAAGTTCCTTCTAATACTTTCTGGTCCTTAAGAGCTCCGATTTGATACAGCTATGATAAATTGGTATTAAAATAATATGTTATCAATAAGTATGGATTAAGGACGGTAGCGTAGATGAGCATGCAACATTTATTTTTCTATTGTACAGAGAAAGATTTGGTAAAGTGGTTTTTTGAAAGACTACAGTGGAACGTAATGTAACGAGGTTAAAATTTTCAGTTATTATTACATCGCATTAAATGCCATTATTGCCTACTCACATGGTGTGCAAGTTGTTGCCTGATCTAGTCAAAAATATTATGTAATATTTCCAGAATATTCTTTTCTCAGTCGGTAATACATTGTTCGCAACCGGCTTTATGTATCAACATCGATCTCACAAGCCTTCAGGAAAAGTTGTATAGAAAGGGAAATTTTAAAGTTTAAACATGTTTTCGTTTCGTTATATATGGCAATAGGCTTGTTATAAAAGTTACCCTAGTACATAACCAAAAAATCACAATCCGTACCAAAAATTAAAGATAAATGAATAAATACCAAGTGTCAAATCGCATTACAGTATAAGAAACCGGAAATGAGAGTTGAGAAAGATCTGGACAAAGTGGGACTCGTCGCCTCTCCGGCAGTAATGGGTCACACGTTACACGTTATAATACATATATTACGCATATAATTAATTATTATATACATATATATGTATATATATATATTACATACATAATTAATAATTACACATTACACGTTATCCCAGAAAGGCATAGATTTGTTCAGATTTCTCAATACTCCCTTTTCGGGAAAAAATGTTCAGCGGAGGTTGCCTCTTCAAACCTAACTAGTTTTAATGTCAAAAATCTAATTATAAACTCAAAAATCTTGATTTCGCAGACTTAGGTCTACTGTACTTACTCAATACCTATCTGTCCATTAACGTTTCCCCGTTTGCAGAAAGCATAGGCCTACTATAGCCTACTATGTTAAATAATCTTTATGAGATTTATATGCTGATCACAACTATGTAGCGGTTAAAAATTCCAGGCAAATATGCATTATGTAAAATATAATAAACAATTTAATAAATTAGCCAAATGTTGTCACATGACGTAGTGTTCATCTTTATGAAAAATAATTACTGAAGATTTTAATCTTGATAACTTGGTAGAGTTGTTATTGAAGATATACGACGTAGGTTATTTTAAAGAATCTAACTCAAGGTACCTGATCCCGTTAGTATAATAATGAGGAAATATCTTTTCGTCTCTAGGTAATTGAAGGATTAAGCATATTACTTAAAAATGGCCTACATTGGAATGTTGAAGATTGGATTGTGGATATCGTCTTTGAATTCTATATTGATGAAGTATCATGTAATATATTGATTTCGTCTTGAGCTTTCAGGCTTTTATATTTTTATATATAACGACGAGCACTGTAGCGAGATTACTTTTAGTACCCTAACGTTATTTTTATACTTTTTCAATTGTTAAAATGGTACCCTTGTATTATTCGAGAATGTGTATAAGAACCATAGTTTAAGAAACTGGTATTTCTCCAATTCGGAGAACGTGTTCTAAAATTAAAACGTTTCGCTGGATTCACTTGTATTTTGTTCACGATTTTAACATTACTTATATGCTAAGGCTTTCGATCACAAAATAACCTATGGCGAATGGTCTAAAAGAAATTACTGAATTAATGGTTCCTTGCAAGTGAAGTATAATAACAGACCGTCCCAACAATAAAAATTAAGTTTTTACTTTTTTGGCAACGAAAGATATATTGGGATATAAAATGGTCGTGTGGTGTTGCCATAATACTTATCTATACCGAGCTTGCAGGAACTTCGTTCGTTTAGAATTCATTGGCTTGGGTTATTTTGAGTCTTCACTAATGCAACAAAAGGGTAGGAAACATCTATATGTTAAGTGTGTCATGGCACTGGCATTTCGCGTGCAATAAGTAGACTACTTCTACTCTCTTGTATGAGATTTACCTGAATGTACCTTTAATATATAGGTACTATGAATGAGGTGCTTGTTTAAAAGTTTAAAAATCCAACCTCCAAGCCTACCATCATTGCATTAGTTTCTTAATTTTCAATCAAATTTTGTATATTTGTGAATGTTTTCAGTTTAAATTTTTTTACAATTTTGTACAATAAATAATAACAATATTGTTCTGTATTTAATATAGTAAATGCAGACTATACGGAGGTTAAACGTTACCTATCGGGAGTTAGTTAGAAAATTTTGTAATTAGTGTAGTTTTTACGGTAATTTTGTAGTGAGTGTGGGTGTCGGTGACGATGATGTTAGCTCTATACGCCTGCGCAGCATTTTTACATTTTTTTTATTGTCAGAAATCCGGTTGATTAGATAATTATTACAGTACAACCAGAGTGTGCAGGTTTCAAAACAGCTGAGAAAGGTACCTGGCCCTGGGCGAGCTGATGTCAAATTGTTTGTAGACCTATACAAGCTGGCAGACTGACGTTATTTCGAGAGCGAGCCAATCAGAATGCAATAGCTACTGATTGGCTTGCGTCCAATTTATGACTGTTTCTTTTCTTGCTCACTGCTTTTCTTCTCTGGGAAGGATTATTTTACAACACATCTGGTTTATTGGCTCGAGTGGGCAAATGAAGACACCTTTTCGTATAGAAAGCATGATGGAGCAAAGCACAATACCCAATCAGCCATAGAAGACATTACGAAAGTTTGCTAAATTTTATTTCTAAACGCTTATAGCCTATGATAATGTGAAAAGTTCCGTTCTGTGGTTTTTAGGTTACTCAATAAGACGTAGGTACCTTACAGTATGATAAACAAGGCGGAAACTGTAAATTTATTTATCAACAGCAGAAACCTAAGAATGCAATTTCATACTGTATTTACTTACAGGTCGTATTTTCCTAATTTGTTCCATACGTGCCCATTGAACGGCTAATATTGTAAAAGCTACTATTGCTACTCAAAGAACAATAGATTACAAATACTGCATTTCCAAAATAGTGTAATGGGAACATTGGGCAAAAGATTTCCAAAAAATTAGCAATGCAGGTTTTGTAGAGCCTTTTAAAACATTAAGATCTCTACTTAAAATCTTCCTAGAGATAGACTTAGCCGATTTGCTGAAAGCTCACATTCATCTACTGGTAGAATATACCTGAGTTATTGCACCCACTAAAAAAAAAATTTATATTTTCATCTTGTACTGTAATTATTCATAGAAAATGTGTGAAATTGTTACCGAAACATATACAATACAATATTATTGCGTAACGAATGCTGCTCAAGGCGATAGCATCTGTTATTATGGGCTGTTAGCTAAAATTTGTGATATTTTAGTGTCTCGTTTTTTTCTTTCAATAGACGTATTCTTACCTGTTTCCATTTTTAATATATCTATATATGTTGCTTTCTGATTTTTATTTATTATTTTATAGGATAGTAAGGCTGAAAATTTGCTTTAATTCTTAGCTGACAGACATTTATTATCGAAGACGGTACATAGACCTACTAGGCTACTAACCACTTACGATAGTCCTACCCTTTTTTTCTATGTTACTGTAATAATATCTTTTTAAATAAGTTTTTATTGCTCCAGGTAATCTACCGATAGGCTGCGTATCGGACCTAGCGACTGCTAGTAGGCACTATTCATTGAATAATTATTGAATTTTCTTGAAAATTATAGGTCAACAACGTTAGTTCAATTGCATAATGTATTACCTACTCAGGGTTTTCGAGATTTATTAATCTTGGACCAGTTTTAATTTTGCCACTTACAATATTAATAATATAATAATAGTTACTTACCTTAACGGCGCCTTGTCCCTCCCCGGATCGGCGGCACGGATCTTAAATTTCCATGGTGTTCCAGTTATGTACATCTTCTTGTGACAGGCCAACCTAGGGCAGGGACGGATTCAGCTCATTTTTAGGGGGGGGGGGTAGTTGGAGGTCAAAATAGAAGAAACATGAAGGATCGATTAATTAATAATTAATAGCGTAATAAATTAACTTACAATAGATTTACTAAATTTTGTGTGGGCCCCTGCCCCCTGTATCCGTCCATGACCTAGGGTCCTGAGGTCCCCCCTCGCTTTTGTTTCTACGGATATCCTTGGTCGTCCTAGTGTTCTGGCTCCCTCCCCCGAATAGTCACTCACACGTTGTAGCAAGTGTCCATCTTCTCTCCTCTTCCTGTGGCCCTACCATAATAACGTATATTCCCTGAATTTTTCGGTGATATGGACTACCTGCATCTCCACTCGAGTAGGTACCCATCCTCGTAAAATTAATAATAAAAATATCTTATTTACTTTAATCGTAAATGATGATCAATAGCAATAAGAGTTAAAACTAAAAGCAATTTTTCAGCCGATTCTATTATTTTAAACCTGTACCTTTATCATTTACCTTGCACTTCCTGTAGATTTGGCAGACGAGTTAAGATTTGCAGTACCGTAACCAATTTTTTTTAAATCAATTCCATCCCTATCATACCTACCTATTCAGCCTACGGTATACAATTAAGATTATAATCTACATACCTAATTTAAACAATGGTTGTTGCCTACCGTACCACATAATAAAGAAGAAGTTCTTGGAAGTGAATGCGTAAAATTTGGCATACATTCCAAACTAGTAGGTACATTAAGATATATTTATTAATTTATATCTATACACTAGCTGCAGGCCGGCTTAAAGTAATTTTACCTGCACGCATTGCTTGTTTCAAACAATTTGTTTCTGAACTTTTATATGCCTTCTACAAATTAAAGAAGGCATAGGTAGGAGTAGGCCTTCCATTTTACTGATGGATTCATTAGAAATGACGTACAGTAGGTATATAGGGAGGCAGCTTTAATTCCGCTTTAATTTTGGTACGGTACTAGGTATATACTGAACGTATTATCCCGCAGCCCCTGAAATCATCTATCTTAAGCAATAACTTAATTTAATTTTAAAATAATAGTCTATCTTTAAAAAGGCTACGGTAGTTTAGCGCATACTGTCAGTTTACATTTTAGAACTCTACAATTAAAAATATGTGGCTGTTGTTGCTGTATAGTATAAGTAATTATAGTAAGTATAACACAGTTCAATAAATTACTGGCAGCTTTGTTATGGACTGGCCGTGGTTTTCTATCAGTAAGGCGCCCATTCCACATACGTCAATCGTCAATGAAAAATTGAAAAATGACGTTTTAGCAGACATTAGACATACTAAAAATTCTGCTACCACGTCAATTTACGTCATTTTTCAATTTTTCATTGACGTATGTGGAATAGGCGCCTAACCTAAAATATTTTAAGGTGGATTCTACAATACCATCGATAAAGTACTCCATACTGTTCACCATATAAATTCCCATAAATTATTATATATTATTTTTATTATATTATTATTCTTCTATATAAATTAATATTCCCCAATAAATTCTTGAATTGGCTGAATCTTATAACACTTACAGGTCACTTGAATATACCCTATGTAGCCTATGTATTTAAAAAAAAATATGACAAAAATTTGCTATGAAAGCTTTTCATTGTACAGTATAAATAAATGATAGTTTCGGCCAAAAAAATATGCCACAAATTAGGCGAAAAGAGTAAAAATAAAAATTGCATCCTATAGCTTACCACAAAATACGGGTTGACCTTGATTAAATTATGTTTGAGGCAATTTTCCGAATCCGTCATTTGTTACAATGATGAATATCGGCGTTTCGATACATAAAGTGAACTGTAACTTTGTAGGGAACATATTAGAATCCGCCCTTAGAATATTAACACTAAATGCAAAGAAGGTGATAAATTGTTAGAAAATTAATGGGAAACTAAGTGAAGTGAAGTCCCGGTATAACGCTATTCCACACAACCCTTCTTAGAGCGACTGCAACCAGCTGCTGGATATTTAATGGAACGTTTTACTCTATCCTAAAGCATTTAAATTCCATGGGAAAACTGTCAGAACATTTTCCTGGACTTTAACAATGAGTAGGCTACGGTATCTGCTATACAGTATCTGCTATTGTACTTCAGTACAATACAATACAATATATATTTCCTTTAAATTATACAATACATGTAAAGTATAAGATAAAATCGTCAGGAAACCAGTTACGTCTGCCTACACCATAGCATGAAAAGTCTCAGTGAAGATTACTGAGGAACACCACGGCATGGTGGTGCCATGGTACGGAAGTTTTTCAAGTTATTGAGGGAGGCTACCTTAAAATGTAAACTGGCAGTATAACTTCACGATTACGTTCTTCGCTTGGAATGATTGGACTACCTATTAATAAGGATTTGATTTCAAAATATTTTGTAGTGGTCGTGTATTTTTGACGAGATTAATTAATTTCTCGTTCCACAGCCACAAAGATATGAAAGTGGTCAGATGAAAAAATTCATAATAAATGCAAGATTTCTCTAAAACCTGTCTGTTTCCCCTATACATTTTAACGGGGGTTTCCGAAGATAATAATTATATCAGATGAGAATGTGAAAATTTATAAGCTTGTATTTATTATGAATTTTTCATCTGACCACTTTCATATCTTTGCGACTGTGGAACGAGAAATTAATTAATTTTGTCATAAATACACGAACATTCGTTATTTACAAAATATTTTGAAATCTATCCCATAAACCCTATTGCCTAGCATGTATGTCGTAGTTGCACTTAATTTTTAGTTTTGTGATTTCGCGTTGCTGGGCAACGTTAGTGAATTTATTGGACCTTTTAAATCGTCCATAGCTTTCAATAATTCGGGAAATAGCTGATTAACTTAATACAATACTAATTGATAAGCTCTTATGAAGGTAATTAATAAGCTTGTTGGCTACACTGTTATTCTTCAATGTTGCATGTGGTTTTTGAGAAACTCAAATTGACATTTATGGAACCATTGGTGTATTGTAGTTTATAGTCTGAAGTGATTTATATTTAATATGTATAAAAAATGATAGTTCATGAAAATAGTTCTCTTAGTCGAAAGGGTTCAACTTAAAATTTAAATCTTATTGTCGTCGATACCGTGACTGTAATTTTATACCTAACCAATGAAAAGAAAAGTTAGATGTGGGGGATTCCCTGTTATGTGTAGGCACCGAGGGGTTCTTTTAGTACAATTTGGGAATTAAATGATTATTATTATTATTATAAGCCTTGTATGTTATGGGTAAACAAACATTAAATGAAAATTATGCAGGCTACCTTCCTGCCGGCCTGCTATGCCGTTTAGCATTAACTTATTCTGGGGGTTAAAAATGTAAATAAAAACATTTTGAGTAGCGCTTGCCACCCTAAAATAATTATCTAATTTACATTTTTAATTTCAGGTTAAGCTTCAAAATAATCGGCATGGTACGGTACCTATTTCATCAAATTTGCAGCGGGTACATTGATTGAGGGGCACCTTCCCAAATTTATGGAACACGGCATTAGAGCTAATTAATTAATTTCACGTTCCGTTTATTGGCAAAAATATTATTTGATGACCTTCTAAAATATCTATAGATTACCATAACACATAATAAATTTTGTCAACTAATCACTGTCGTTACCGCATTCCATAAAACTCGATAAAGAAAGTCATATTTCCGAAGTGCGTCGTCTGCTTTTTTCTTTCCGGTTTGTATATTTTATAGAATAACAATAGTATAGCAATATACGTAATAATATATTATAAGAATAAATAGGCTACACCAAAATTTAAATAATATTCCTGGAGGTCTTCATCAAAGGACGCCTTTACCAATGTCGTGGAACGAGCATATAATTAATTAATTTAACTATCGCACCATTTTTTTGGAACGATTCCCCTTTAAGTAGTTAATTTTAATATATATAAAATCAATGACTTACAACAGGTCTGAGTTTCTGACAAAACATATACGGTACATGTTAGAATAAAAGAAAATCAAAATACAAAGACTTCGGTGGCATGGTGGTAGAGTGCTTATACTTGTGTTTGTATCTACACACCATGCGATCGGAGACGTGTCGTAACTCAACACAAATACTACTTAGTTCCTTAGTGAGGCGATTGAAGAGGTTAATCGGTTACAATCATGTAAATTTTTTGTTGATTAATCTTCTTTAAAAAATGTCTTGAGGAATCCCTACCAGCTAACTTTTCTAAAGATGTGAGAAACCTCATTCAGCGGACCTATTAGGCTATGTCGTTCGGTTATAACTTAACCTGGGATTAAAAATGTAAACAAGACAATTTTAGAATGAAAAGTGCTACTCAAAATTGTTCTGTTTACATTTGAACCCCAGCTTAACCCAGTTAATTACTCTATCGCTTATGGTTAAGTCGGGGATTCCACCAACGTCAATAGTGATATTAAATGTTTTTTGACGTGGTAGCAGACAGTTTAGACTGTCTAAAAATGTCTGCTACCACGTCAAAAACATTTAATATCGCTATTGACATTGGTGGAATCCCCGCCTAAGTTATTACCAAACGGACCGACAGAAACAATATTGTAAACGTATTGACCGAAAACTAAAGCATAGGAACGTTTAATATAATAATGTAGCCTATGATTACCATAATATTTTTTCATGACTTTGTAGTGAAACCATAGATTTTACATATAAAATTTAAGATAGGACAATTTAGTACTTTTGTAATGTTTTCTATTAGTACGACCTCCAATTTTTAAATTCTTTACGCCTGCCTCAGTCATTTATTTAGCTCAATAATTAATTGTCGACATAAAACCTGGCTATGCTGATTTTAGAAGCTTCAAATTGTCTATCATATATATCGTAGGCGCAAATTCCACCGACCTCGTTTGTGTTTGTCAGCCTGATATTGACGTGGTAGCAGACGTTAAAGATTGTCATTAAAGATTGTCTTTAATGTCTGCTACCACGTCAATATCACGCTGACAAACACAAACGAGGTCGGTGGAATCCCCGCCGTATAGGTACTTCACAACATAAGAATTATTAACGAAACGCAGGAGTTACAGAAATAATTATAATTTATACCACGACCCAGTGCATTTGAAATTGAATCTGGTTGATTGCATGACATTCTATCGTATGCGCATGCGGGCCTACTATGGCCATTAATATTAACTTACCCCTGGGGTTAGAAATGTAAACAAAACAATTTTGAATAGGACAATCCATTGTAAAATTATCTTGTTTACCTTTTTAATCCCTGGTTAGATTAAAAATAATCGTCATAGCAGGCCCGCTTGTTGTAGCACGATGAATCTAAAAATAAATGTGATTTCCTGCATTCCAAAAAAACATTTATTTATTTATTTTATAACAAGCATAGTCAGATTTATATTGTAGACATTGACTTCATAAAATAAGTCATCTTATTAAAATGTAAAGCATTATATCTTGGAGTCTACATACACAGCACATTCTCATGATAACTGTTTATTAATATTGTAGCCTGGATTATAAACCTTCACAAAATATGAAAATAATATGGTCTTAACACTCATTTGAGCACAGCCAAGAAAACTGTTCGTAGAAAACAACAAGGTGTTTGTTGAAAATTCTGCGAAAAAAATTTAGAAATTCCTCTTTTGAAGCAGCGAATATTACAACTTTGTATTCTGCAGAACTGCACTGTAGGAGTGTAGGCCCGTTATTTTACAAGCATAAGTTAATACAGTGCGACCAGGAATTGAATATAACGAAACACTAAGTTTATTCATAAATTTCAGAAATGTTTGTACAGTAAAAATAGGTTAGTGACGACACAGATAAGAAGTAAACTCGGTTAATAAAGATTTTTTTTTATCCGGCCGAAGGTTTTTAAGGTGCCATTCTGTTTATGAAAAGAAATTCAGTTACCTAGTAGAGAACATATAGCTTGACCTTATCACGGAGTTATACTGTAAAGTATATACTGTAGTGAGTGTAGTCTATACTGTACTGTAGTTATAATGTAAAGTATATACTGTAGTCGGTCTATACTGTACTGTAGTTATACTGTGAAGTAAAAGTACAGTAGAACTCCATTTACCCGGTTCATCCAATATCCGGATAAATGGAACTTTCAAAAAGATTTCAACGAAAAACAGATCATTTTCGCTACTGTATGCACGGCCGTAGCCAGAGGGGGTTCCAGGGGGTCTGGCTTTTCAGCATACACTAGATTGAATGTAGTTTTAAATATATTATCTATTAAATGTTACGTCAGATGAACCTCCACCCCCCCCCCCCCCGCCTGAAAGAAAATTTCTCGCTACAACTGTACGACTTTGACTGTATGCATCCTTTATTAATTAAAAGAGAACTGGTACAGTCATTAAAGTACAAATGAAAATCTTAACATCAGGGTCAAAATAAGCTATTTGACTGTATTTGCACATTTTCAGGCAGCCGAGATCCAGCAGCGTATATTAATAAAATATTTTCGACAGGTAACGCTTAGTATTAAGGCGGCTATTCCACTGGCGATTATACTTCATATTTGATTTTGTCATAGACGTTTGTTTTGTTTTAAGGAAACTATTATGTAGATACTTAACTTATCTTTTATAAATTAAGTTATAATATGGAAGAGACTAATTAATTATGTCTGCTACCATATTATAACTTAATTTATAATAGATAAGTTAAGTATCTACATAATAGTCTCCTTAAAACAAAACAAACGTCAATGACAAAATCAAATATGAAGTAAAATCGCCGGTGGAATAGCCGCCTAACCGCAACATGGGATGAAGAATGTAAACAAGAAAATTTTAAAATGGAAAGTGCTATTCAAAATTATTTTGTTTACATCAGTGGTTCCCAACTGGTGGTTCGCAGGACCCTGGCAAATGGTCCACGGGAATGTCGGCAGTGACTTATACGAGTTGCTAACAAGAACATTAAGCCGAGAATACAACAACGGTGTGATTTGGCCCCATACTGGATTTTAAATAGGTACGATAATATTTCTGGATGGAACTTGCTCATCTATCACCTCTTTGGTGGGGTCAATTAGCAGTTCAAAGCCATAATTAGTTTTCATGGGACTGCGCTGCTGTATGAAACTTAATCTAGGTTTGTAAAGGATAATTTATATGCTTTAGGTATCTCCTAACACAGTGGTCGGCAGAGTGGCAAGTGGCACTTTGGCTTTGGTGTACCTAATAAAAGTTTACTAAACAAGCAGATTTGGCTCCCAATTTTTTTTTAAACTGTGGAAACATTTATATACTTGGCTCTTTGGTTAAAACTTTAGCCGACCACTGTCCTAACACAATAGGTTTCACGCCTTTTAAGTAGGCTTTCAATCCTTCTTCAAATGAACTACTGTAGGTAGGTAACTCTTTCTATTTGTTGTGACTTGTCCTTCCTTGTCTAGAATTTACGCTCTTTGATATTGCTGCTTGTATTTTTTCATCTTTTCATTCAATGTGATGTCATACGGGTGGGTTAAGAACCGCGATGATTAATAAATGAATTTTCTGACGTATAATAATAGATCTGTGCTGTATTTTATACTTTACAATACCGGGCCCACTAAGATTATCTCCAGGATAAATTAATAGCCTACTACAAAGGTTTTCAAAATGCATACAGTATATTTAAATTAGGAAATACCGATATGAATCGAGAGCTCGTTCCCAAGTATTTGGTTTTATTCGAGCTAACGCCGGCTACAATGTCAATGGTAAGCATATCTGAGCTTTCCCATTGGCACTTGTATTCGGTGAGGATTAACATTGAGGAGTGAACCAGTTGGCCAATGACTGGAAAATATTAATTCATTCCGAAACAATAATATCGGAAAACTGATGGGGTCGTTGGCATGGGAAGGATCAATGTACAATTACAATGTACATAACGGCCTACGTACATAAGAAGCCCTTCAATAATAACAAATCTGAAGCGAACTTGGTTAAGTCACGCTTGCGCCTGTTACATTGTGTCAATGGTAAGCATGTCACAGCTTCTCGTTTGTGTCTTGTAGCCGGTATAGGTTGACATTGAGGACGTATGCTAGTATACCTGTGTGCCAACGGCGAAAATTCATACGGAAACAATAACAACAATGTTCGATACTGTCAATGAGGTTGTTTAAAGTTCAATGAGTCACTGGACTGTACGTCCATAATAATCTCCCATAAAATAATAATCGATTAAAAATATCTTTATATGAATAATTACTTTTTGTTCTATCACTGAGCCAACCTAGCGGAGTTAAGGCTATAAAGCCCTCTCTCACACTCTACTAAGATAGCCCAGGACCGCCTGCTTTACATGCCCTCCGAAGCACGGCCTGAAAATGTAGTTAGTATGGGACTCGAACCAACAACCTTTCGGGTGAAAGTCAGAGTCTGTACCACTACTCCACATGTCTGGACTGCTACTGACTACCTTTAAATAAACCTAAAATACAATTAATCCGAATTTAGTGAAGTCTTAATATATAGATATACTGTATGCTTTTTCAGGAGTGAAATACAGGTTTAGCCTAGTTGTACTTTACTGGAGAAGATCGTAGTTATGCCTGTAATTTGTTAAAATAATAAACCACATTCTGTTTGAGGTGGAAAAATAACCAAATAGCGTATAATGCAACTGTTAAAAAATGCATTAGCCTACATTAAAATGTTATAATGTAGGCATAAAACAAAATTGTATACTTTATTCATTTTCATTAAAAATATACAATTCTGATTTCTTTGTTCTTTTTTCAAAGAATAACTTGCCAAGAGGAGAGGATGCTTCGATGCTTCTTATTAAACCCTGCAGACTGTAGATTTCTTTACTTTTTGTAATGTGCCCAGTAAATATTATAATTAATAATTAAAAGTGTATAGGGGAGGCAGTCTGATGAGGATATAAGATCTATTAGTCTATATGTCAATGTTTCAAGGGACAATTAATTGTAGGAGTCGGAAAAACCTTCCAGAGCAGCCCTATGGCGATTTCAGATTTAGGCGGGGATTCCACTGACCTCGTTTGTGTTGGTCAGCAGTTAAAGACAGTCTTTGATGTCTGCTACCACGTCAATATCACGCTGACAAACACAAATTAGGTCGGTGGAATCCCCGCCTAAGTAAACACCGGGAAGAGGATTAAATTATTGTAAATAAACCGCAAGGTGTCACGTGACGGTATTAAAAGCATTTAACTACGGCGGCACATCCACCGGCTTCATTTGTGATTAGAGATTTTTCGTTTGTTTTGTTTTAAGGAGACTATTATGTAGATACTTAACTTATCTATTATCAATTAAGTTATAATATGGTAGAGACTTATTAATGATGTCTGCTATCATATTATAACTTAATTTATAATAGATAAGTTAAGTATCTACATAATAGTCTCCTTAAAGCAAAAAAACAAAAAACAAAAATCTCAAATCACAAGTGAAGTAAATTCGCCGGTGGAATTGCCGCCTTATCAAGTATTAATACCCCTCGACTCAATTGTTTTAAACAAAAGACTGCAAAATGCGCAGGAAATTCAAATTAATAAATTATTGGATTACAGCAAGAATATGGTTGCACTGTTTTATAATTGAAGGAAATAAAATTAAACATAATAATGTACAGGTAGAATTTGGTATATTACAAATGTTAAATAATCTAAGAGAAAAAAAATTTAAAACTCACCAAAAATAATATAGCCGAGGACCAATTTACCAATTTTAATTTCCCGCGCATTTTGAACTTTCGTTTAAAACAATTGAATCAATGCAAATTAATAGTTGATAAGTTCAACGGGATCATTTGCAGTAAGTTAATTCTATTCCCGGCCCTAAGTAATCTGTAAACGGCATAGTAGGGCTGATGAGGCAGGTGAGATTTAATTGACACAATTTTAATATAATTTCAAAACACCGATTGATGAAGCTAAATCATCATTTCTAGGTAGCACTCAGTAACAACCGGTAGGCAACCGAAATAAAATAATAGTTCTCGCTAAGAAAATCAAAATTTTAATAATTTGTACATAGGTCTAGGCACGCAGTTACAAATATAGTACATTATGCACCAAGATGAGTCGCTCCATAGGCGCTACAGTAGTGGCTATTCATTACGAAAATACAGCTTAGATTATTCATGTCTCTGAAATAAAATTCAATTTGCGTCGGTAGATAGTTTACTTCTCAATCGTCATCCTAAAGATACAAGGGCGTAACCAACATTTTTGGGGAAATTGAGTTATGATCAGATTTAGTGACCTTGTCGTAAGCTACCTTTGCTTGTTATGTTACCTTTGTTTGTTATTAGCAAAAGCATCTTAATAAGCAATTGTGTCGAAATGTTTTTGATGATACGCCCTTCTGACTTTAGGTGGAGGGGGGGGGTGTCGTTTTTTAATTGATTAAAATAATGTACAAAACTTGGCATTTTATGTGAATATCGAATATGAAGGATTATGAACAAACGAAATTCGAAAAACCAGTTACCAAGTTTCGAGCGTTTTCCAATAATCGTGAATGCCCTGCTATATTTCGCATTTCTTGCCAATAAACCTTTATTTAATTTTAACTTAGACTTTTACTGCATTTTGGCGCAATACAATACAAGTTGCAATTCTTCAATGTCCCAAATTTCAGTAACATTATGGTTTTACATTTATGAATTAATATAATGTTGTATCCACTGTCCCATTTTTTATCCGTAATTAACTTACCCTGTATGTAGACTAGGTATCAAGTCATCTTAGTCTGGAACATAAAAATTAAGTTAACTTTAATTGAATTCAGTCGGAACAAAGAAAATCATTGCCATTTTCATTCTACTTTTTTCTTCCCTTGAACAATGATAAATCCGACAAAACAAGGAGATGCAACCCCCGCTCCTTTTAATTAAATCGACGTTAATTAATTTAATTATTATGACTGGGACGTTCTAATTACTGAAGTATAATTTAACTTACTCTATTAGCGCATTCACATACATGTTTTACATATTACAGGTCATTTAAGAAAGGGTTAGTTGTAATTACATTGACTACTGTGGAAGATAATAGCCATTAGAGACAGGGCCTTAAAGTCATCGAACAATTAGGGCACGGCAAGGACCGTGGTCGAGTAGTTTGAGAGGTTGGATTTCAATAGGGAGAACGGTAGTGCCTCATGGGGATCGGATTTACTCAATAATTCAGAGTAGAATACAAGAGCAATGAGTCAATCGTCCAGAAACTATTAGCGCTGGTCAGGACTAAACCATTATTTATTCTCAGGACTAAGCCTGATGATGGGAGTAGCACCCACTCCCGAAACGTCTCCCTTCCTCTGACATTGTGCTCCGCCATAATTGTTTGAAGACTGTGAGGTCTTGCCTCTATTGACTATTTGTACACCAGGCAATGTAAGTCCAGCCAACCCTTTCTTAAATAATAGTACACCATTGCCATTAAGCTTTACCATTATATATATCGTATATTAGGTTATACAGCTTGATGTAGCTTATGGTCTGTGGTACTATAGTATAGTAACGATATTCTATTCTATACAGAATAATTACAAGTTGTGGCGTAGGTACGAATATACGAAGGTACGAATAATCCAACGGTTATTCCATATGGATGTGTGTGTATATGCCACATACTTCTCCAAATAAATCGGTGGCACAGCAAGAAATCCATGTGGGCAATTTATCAAACTCAAGCCAGTGAGTTTTAATTTTAATGATTAATGATGGACCCAAAACCATGCCAAAGCTTGTTTCACTTGGGATCAAACCAAGCTCTTAGCCATGCTGTTTAAACCCCTTACTCGAAAGCAAGCTTGACAAAAATCTTGGACAACTTTTTCTATGCTTTTTGTTAAATTTCAATTTAACCAGAAAAAATTAATTAGTCAGCTCGCAACGCATGAGAATCACATAAGTAATATATGTACTCATAGTACTGCAAATACAGTACCTACCGTATTTTAAGCTTTAACATTATATATTTTTATAGATGGTACAAAATGTCCTGGCTTTGGAGTTTGGCTTGGAAACAATCGAGTCAAGAGTTTTCCAAACGTACAAACCAACATCATCTAACTTTTTTTTCAAAACAAGCCAAACTTTAAAAAAAACCTTGGTTTGGTTCGGCATGGGTCGATCACTATTATTGATAGATTTCCCTGCAATTTGGACCACCCCTTTAAGTATATGATGGAACAGCTACTGTGCTTTCGAGATACAATCTTAGAAGTCTATCTAAGGTCACTGATGATGTCGAACGCAGATGTTGGCGAAACGTTTGGAAGTACCTACCCTTTCAAATCGACAAAGGCCCATCATCCCGGATTCTATTGTTCCGAAATCCGACACATGAATACATTTGTAATTATTAAACATGTAGGTATTACATTATAATTAATGTACAATTTACATTATTATACTACTGAAAGCAATTGCCAGGGGTATGCTCAACTGTACATTAGACTCTTAATTGCTAAGATTCGACAACTAATGCTTGCTGACATCAAATTCTACTCTGTCACTCATTGGTTACCGCAATTGGGTAATTGACAGTTAGGCCAATGTTCACTTTATGACGACGAATGCACCCTAGGCGGAACTAATTTCATTGAGTTCTATACATAGAAGAGAACATTGACTCCCACTACTGGCCACCAAGCGTATTTTTGTCAATTACTATATATCCTCTTTCTTACACAAGTCAGAGCTTTTTCACACGTTTCTTTTGACCAATCATAGCATGCTTCGCAGCCATAACAAGATTTCTTGCTTGGAAGCACCCAAAGGGAGCTCAGATTTGTCTCTCCTGTGGACATTGGCGTAAATAGGGGGTCCTGGGGGGAGGGCTTGGCCCCCCCCCCAGGATTTTTGGTGACAAAGACGTTTTGGAGGCTAAAGGCATAGCATCCACAATAATGAAAGGGAAACTAATTCTTGGTATGCTTATTTTACATGAAAAAAATCAACATATTGACAAAGTACTTTCACAAAAAATTTATTATTCAAAATGCTTAAAACCCCCAATGCTTCAGAGCTATGTTTTCCAAATTTTTCTCCGGGGGAGACCCCCGGGCCCCCCTCAATGGTAGGTTTACTCGTCGTTATAATAACTCAATTGTACCTCTTGCAAACATTGGCGTAAATAGGGGGGTCCTGCCCCCCCCCAGGATTTCTGGTGACAAAGACGTTTTGGAGGCGAAAGGCATAGTATCCACAAAAACGGAAGGGAAATTAATTCTTGGCATGCTTATTTCACTTGAAAGACATCATGAAAAAAATCAACATATTGACCAAGTACTTTCACAAAAAATATATTACTCGAAATGCTTAAAACCCCAATATTTCAGACCTATTTTTTTAAAAAAATCTTCGGGGGAGACCCCCGGGCCCCCCTCAGTGGTAGGTTTATTCGTATGCGTAAAACCTCCTTAATTTGGGCCTATTCATCAATTTTTTTTCTCCGGGGGAGACCCCCGAGCCCCCCTTTCTTCAGGATAAAATATTTGTAAAACCACACTTGCCCTTACAATTATCAGTTTTTTTTTTCGGGAGGGGGGGCTCCCCTTTCTCCAGGGTATAACGAGCGTAAAACCTCAATAATTTGGGCCAATTTATCGATTTCAAGGTTTCAAGGTCTTGGGGTCCTAAAGCCCCCCCCCCAGAAATTTTGGGAATTTACGCCAATGCCTGTGGAGAACTCTATAATTTCCTATAATGAAGGCTACATACTAGACATGAGCAAGGCTGTAGCCAGAATTTTTTTCGAACACCATTCTATCTAGTGTACAATGAAAAGGTTTTGAAGGGGGGTCCGGACCCCCTGGACTCACCGTCTGGTTACGACCCTGGACGTGAGTATACATTCGTCCAGCAGCAGCCCTTACCAAAGAGCGTAACGCAATGCAATACAGATAAGAATTAGTAGAATTAACAAATTTCAATTTTTTGTAGGTATTTAATTGCTCGTATTCACTCTCCGGTAGGGGACTCTGTCACAAGGCTGTTTGTTGTCGTCTACTCACAATACACAGGCCAAAACCCCAAAAAAGGTAACGCAACCCCCCCCCCCTTTCTTAAGAGGCAACGCAGCCACCTGGACGGGGCCGCGCTCGACCACTCAGCAACTACCGCCTGTGCTTAGGCGGGGATTCCACCAACGTCAATAGTGATAGTAAATGTGGTTTTGACGTGGTAGCAGACATTAAAGACATTCTAAAAATGTCTGCTACCACGTCAAAACTACATTTAATATCACTAATGACGTTAGTGGAATCCCCGCCTTAAGGAATATGGACTTGGAGTCTCCAGCCTGGGATAGTAAAGACAAGATCTCAAGAATCTCCAGTTGCTTCTAGTTATTTCTACGGGTCTTTTTAAACACACAGAGATGGTCTGCAGGCAGTCAGTGTAATTCGGTCAAGCTTCGGGCTCATTTCTTTTTAATAAACATTTCTATTTGCTGTCAGTTCTTTCGTTACCTTGTTTGGCCTGTGTATTGTGTGTAGACGCCACAGTTGAAATAAAAATATATAGACCCACCAGAGGCTGCGTAACAATTGCATTAGCGAACATTTTTCCCCGATTTATGTTAAACTTAAAGTACCTATTGTACTTTTGATATGACCAACAACAAGCAGCTATAAATACAGCAGGCTATCAGGATTGCGACTGCTGACATATAAATTTTAGCATGCTCGTCTACCTTATTAAGGTCTACTTTGATAATTTAATAATGCGAGTGCATGCAGACATCGAACTATAGTTGGCTCACCCTCTTTTGAAGAACCGAATGAAAGTTTTCCTTAAAGGATTGGAAAGGAGGTATGAATATACAGTATATGTGGAAAGTAGGCTATTAAAGTAGGCAGTAAATGGTGGCAGCATAAGTTTCCTTTCTTTTACATTCCGTCGTTTAGTTTGAGATTATTTAGAAGTTATTAAGGCCCAATTGCAGAAATTTTATTTGGCAAGCCGTGATAAATACAATAGGCTATCAGTCAAGATTGCGACTGCTGACAAATACAGTAGCATGCTCCTCTATCTCTTCTTTGATAATTTAATAATGCGAGCGCATGCGCAGACGTCGAACTATAGTTGGCTCACCCTCTTTTGAAGAACTGAATGATAAGTTTTCCATAAAGGATTGGAAAGGAGGTATAAATATATGTGAGGAAAGCTGCCTAGTAACGTAGGCAGTTAAATGGTGGCAACATAAGTTTCATTCTTTCTTTTTTTTACATTCCAGCTTGAGATTATTGGTTAATAAGTGGGAGCAATATATTGACTATTTCCAATAATAAAAAGGGTTGGCTGCAACCCGAAGATTATTTCTTGTCTCTTAAGAAATTTTTCCACCAGCCATTTTCATTTTATCAGCTCGGGATTTTATCTATATTATTTTTTGAATGATCATATTATTCCATTCAGCATTCTTCTGAGCACTATTCCCCATTTATTGGCCTACAACGAATTATCGTCCTGTAGAGAGACAACGCTTCCAAATATACTGTCCCTATCTTCAGAAAGTGGCGAAGGATTTGCAGGTAGAGTGGTTGCACGGGAGACATGGTCAGCGGAAGGGGAATCGGGAGGGGAGTCATTCCCAGGTAGCTTGGAAAAGGAAGCAGGACCGTAGATAGGTTCTGTAGATGTCCTTCGAAGAACGCTTCCCGAAGAAACACCCCTACAATCATCCCCAATGCGTCAGTAACTGTGTTAACTGAAATATGTTTTAATATGTAGTTTTTTTTTTAATTTTTATAAACTGTAATGTCATTTAAGGGGACAGAAGAATCCGGGCCAATAGGCCGTGGTCGATTTGAAAGTGGGCTTCCAAACGTTTCGTGAACAACTGCGGTCGACATCTTCAGTGGCACTACGTACACGTACACTTCTAAGGTACTGTAGCAACTGACTGACTGACTGGTGCAGGTATGGTTCGGTGCATGGCGCTCTTGTTTCTGATTGGCTCGATTATGGTATCCAGCCCTCAACAAAACAACAACAAAGAGAATGACGCCAACGAGCCAATCAGAAACAAGAGCGCCTGCGCAACGAACCATACCTGCACCATTTAGTCAGTCAGTTGCTACGGTACCTCCGCGATACAACCTTAGAAGTATACGTGCACGTAGTGCCCATGAAGATGTCGACCGCAGTTGTTGACGAAATTTTTCGTCTCGAAGCCTACTTTCAAATCGGCCACGGCCTATTAGCCCGGATTCTTCTGTCCCCTTATTAGACTCCGGCCCTGAAAGCCTTCGTTATTATATTGTAATGTCATTATCATATGAGCAGAGTTCGAGTGTTCCCAAAATTGTTAAGACGTGATAGGCCGTGGTCGTTCTAAAAGCGTACTACCAAACGTTTCGTCAACATCTGCAGGCGTCATCTTCAGTTGAACAGAACTGCGCAGATTTCTAAGATTGCATCTTGGAGGCACAGCTTTCAGAATGAACACGGCCTATCATCCCGGATTCTACTGATTCGTCACGTAACTCCGGCCGTCTAGGGTATTGTATAGTCGAAGCCTATTCCTATATGCATGGCGGTTTCCTTTAGATTCCACTTTCCGTAACTTGACTGACTATGGTGGGAGCCACCTTTAGTATAGCGACTGTCAAACTTCAGCGCGCCTACTATGCCGTTTAGTGTTAACTTATGCCTTGAGTTAAAAAGTAATCAAACCAATTTTCAGATTTTCAATAGCACTTTCCATTGTAAAATTATTTTGTTGACATTTTTAATCCCTGTTTGAGATTAACAATAATTGCCATAGTAGGCACACAGTTAGTTAAAAGTTAAAATCTTAAGCTGGTGTAATAATGGAGCAGTTTCACAATGTAAAAATTCTACTCAAAAATATTCCTTTATCTGCATAAATGTCGGGTAGACTAGGCCTACCGGTACTGTGTACAAAATCCATAATGCTATATACGGTACTTTAATTATTCAAGCCCTCGCCGATATACTTGTATATCAATAAAATAAAATCGTCTTGAAAATTTAATTTTTTTATATTAATATTAATTAATTAATTTAAATTTAATGGAAGCCTACGGTAAGTTAGTATAAATATTGACTTACGGAGAAACATCGGCGGACTTGACTTTCTCCATTTTCTTTTTTGATTGGGAGTCAGAACTACCTGCACTGGAGTTGGACCTTCTGCTGGACATCTCTGCAATATTTCCAATGCTATAATTCGAAGAAAAAAATACTATGTAAGTGAAGACTAATTAGTTTTTTTAATCCTAAACCTTGCACAATGCTATATATTGTACTGCACGCTATATACAATAGGGAATAGGCTATCTAATCATCTAAGGCTTAATTTGAATATTCATGCCGATACCTTACTTAAGAGTAAAAGAGTCGAGTCACTACGTACCACCCATAGATATTGCTAATCTGATAGCTTTAATAATAATCTATTGTAATAGTTCTGTTTGAGAAATTGAAACCTGTGAAACTGCGTAGTTCTATTATATTAATATACGTACCTACAACCTACGTCAGATTGGCTGTTGTTTTAGGCGCACGGCTCCTTAAGTTATTACCCTTTTAAGTCACTACCCTTTCGTTCATTAACGCGCTTACCGTAATGTCATTGCTGTAAGCTTCCACACTAGTGCATTACGGAGTTTATTAGGCTTCGACACCATGGGCGTTGCCGAAATACTATGTAATAATCTATATAGCATAGTAGTATCCCCATGACATACAAGTTAAGTATTATATTGCAGTATTATAGTATTATTATTATTATTATTATTTTTTTTTTTTTTATTATAAAGCGCCAGACCCGTGTGGGTAAACGCGCTTTCTGGTTTGTAGTTGCCGGTGTTGTTGTCTGTGTTGTGTGTGTATGGTATTAGTTGGTGGTGTGTGGCAAACTGCGATCAGGAGGGCACTGGACAACGGGTTGCCCAGTGACCGTCTAAGGGCAGTTTGCCAATGCTTGTATTAAAGTAGTGTGTTGTTTGTTAGATGAGGCTTGCCAGAGCTGTTGAGTGAAGAAAAGGAATGGTGTGCTGGAGAAGAATTGTATTGTGCGAGACTGCTTTCTGGAAATCTGTATCAGGAGGGAAGGTTCTGTATCTTGAGTAGACAGGGCATTCTATGACAATGTGAGGAATAGTTAGTCGTACCTGACAATTGTGGCATATGGGGGGTGGGGTGCCTGCCATTAGGTGTCCATGTGTTAACCTTGTATGGCCTATTCTCAAACGAACCACCTTCACTTGGTCTCTTCTACTCATCTGGTGCTCGAACAAGTTCCAGCCCCCCACCCTTGGTTGTATTGTTCTTAGTTTATTTTCCTTCGCAGTACTTCACTCTGTCTGCCAACATTCTGTTAAGAGGTTGTGTGCTGTATTTTTAAAGTCTGACGGGGGAAAGTAAGGGAAGGGGGGAGAATGAAGACTTGTTGCAGAATTGGCTGCGTTGTCGGCCCTGTCATTACCCTCTATCCCTATGTGGGATGGGGCCCAGAGAAACTCAATGCATTGGGTCGGTGGCAGGCATGCGATTAAATTAATAATTAGGTGTATTAGGGGATTTTTAGGATATAATTGCTGAATAGCTGTAAGTGCGGCTAAGCTGTCGGAGATGATAAGTGCTCTGTCTATGGAATGTATTATAATATGCAATATTGCTTGATGTATAGCTACAAGTTCAGCTGTATAGACGGACGCTTGCGGCAATAAAGGTATGAGGAGAAGATCTGAATTATATGAAACACCGGCCCCTGCGCCGTACTTGGTTTTGGAGCCATCCGTATAGAAATGGTGCCATGTGTGAGTCGGGTAAAACAGCAGTTTATTCTTAAAGTATTTGTTTACAAAAACATGTGGGATAATATCTTTGGGATAATCTGTCAGGGACGTGTCGCACCGTATCTTAGGGACAATCCATGGTGGTGGCGGAGTGAACCCGAGAGTGTAATGCATTGTAATTGGTGGCAAGCGGGTGGTTAGCTTTTCTAAAAGTAGTCGTAATCTGTAGGAATAGGGGTGAGATGATCGAGGGTGGGTTCTATAGACGGTGTCAAAAGATGTGTCTGTTACATCAGTCAGGGTGACTAGATGTGGATTGCTAATGACTCGGGAATAAAAGGTGACCATTAACTTGTCTCTGCGAATATGCAGAGGTGGCTCCCCTGCCACTACCCCTATACTGTTTGTAGGGCTAGATTTAAAGGCACCCAGGCAAAGGCGGATGGCTGTGTTATGCACCACATCCAGAGCCCTTAACAATGTTTTATTTGCTGAAGCGTACATGATGCAGCCATAATCGATTTTGGAACGTATCAATGCTCTGTACATCGTGAGGAGGATCTTCACATCTGCCCCCCAATTTTGATTGGCCACAACTTTCAATGCGTTCAGATCTAGAATGCATTTATGCCTGAGACTGGTTATATGCTCAGTCCAAGTGAGGCGCCTGTCCAGAGTTAAGCCTAAAAATTTATGGGATTGTTTGAATAGGATCGGATGGTTGTTTAGCGTCAGGCGGGGATGATTATTGCACCTTCTTTTTCTGCAGAAGTGAACAGCGGAAGTTTTATTTATAGAGAAAACAAAACCATTCTCTCTGGCCCACTGTTCTAGAGATCTTATAGCAAGGGTGAGTTTGTTTTTAATTACTGGCAGGCTAGGGGATGAATACATGATACACAAATCATCTATATATAGTGACGCCAAAATATCCGGCGATAAGTAGTCGCTGATTGAATTGATTGCTATAATAAATATACTGCAACTTAAAATGGACCCCTGGGGGGTCCCATTATCTAAACGTTCAATTCTTGATAGGGTCTCACCCAAACGGACGGTCAGGGAGCGGTCTCTTAGAAAGTTCTTGATGAAGCTTAGTAGGTTCCCACAGAGTCCCCATCTTTCCATAGTTTTTAAAATTTGATGGTGCCACAGCTTGTTGTAGGCGGCCTCCAAGTCAAAGAACACGGCTACGGTGTGTTGGCGACGTGTAAAACCCTGTTGTATGTTTTGAGTTACCCTTGCTAATAGATCTGTAGTCGTGCGACCTTTTCTGCCTCCACACTGGTAATTTGTGATCAACTGGCGCTGTTCGAGAATGTGCGTTAGTCTATTATTGACTAATCTTTCCATTATTTTGCATAGGCAGTTCGTTAGGGATATAGGGCGGTAAGAAGAAGGTGCACCGGAATTTTTTTGTGGCTTTCGTATGGGTATTAGTATGGAGTGACGCCACGCTCCTGGAAATTTATGTTTTGTCCATATTGCATTGTATAGCGCAAGTAGCAGCGATTTATAGTGTTGTGGCATCTCTTTAATGAAAATATATGGAAGGGAATCAGGTCCGGGGGCCGTGTTTTTACATTGGGAAAGCGCGTATTGCAATTCTTTCAAAGTAAATTGGGCGTTGTAGGGTTCATTGTGCCCCCCTGTTACCGTAATTGGGGAGGCTTCCAGAATGGACTTCGACATAAGGGAGGTTAGGGGAATACATTCATTACTCGAAATTTCCCCAAAAAAAATTGCAAACTGGTTCGCGATATCTTGTATACTAGTGTAACAACGATCTTCAATTTGTAGTGGACCCCAGTTTACTGGTCGTGTTATGCCTCTTATATGCCTAATTTTATTCCATACTGTAGCCATAGGTACGTCGGTTCTAAGGGATGATACGAAATTTAGCCAGTAGGATTTCTTTTCCTGCTTGAGAATACGCCTGGTAAGGGCTTCCTGTTTTTTGAGAAGCAACAGATTAGTTTGGCTAGGGAAAACTTTAAATTTGTGGTATAAGGATCTACGCAATTTAACGGCACGGGAGCAGTGGTCATTCCACCAAGGTACTAACTTTCTCTTGGACTGAATGGGGTGCTTTTTGGAAAAATGGGTCTGGGCGGCGGCCATGATTGGCTTAATTATGGCTGTCAAGCTTTCATCTATGTCCCCAGTAATGGTTGGGGTAGTCATTGTGAGTGACGCCCGGAAAGCGTTCCAATCTGCATTTTTTAAGTTCCATTTCGGGCAAGGGGTTGCTTGAGGTATGCCCGGGATATATGTGATTTCAATGGGGTGGTGATCACTTCCCCTTCGGTCGTCATGGACCTGCCATTCAAAATCAACCGCTATTCGTGGGTGTACCAGAGTTAGGTCTATTGCTGAAGAGGTTTGATGGGTACTGAAGTGTGTGACTTGTCCATTATTTAACAGGGTGATGTTATTATCTATGAGGACCTGCTCGATTTCCCTCCCTTTTGCATCGGCCGTATGTCGTGTTGTGTCAAAGATGGGTGAGTGTGCGTTTGCATCCATGCCGATTATATAAGGTTTGGGGAGCTGCTGTATTATGCTATTTAAATCGTTTCTATTAAATTGTCGATTTGGAGGGATATATATGGAGCAGAAGGTGATTGGTGTTTTAAGTGTCGTTCTGACTGCTACTGCTTCGAGATCAGTTAAAAGTTGTATCTGCTGCGTAGCCAGATAGTTTGCAACCAGTATTGCAGCGCCACCTCGTGCTCTCGCCCCCATAGGGGTCTTTATGGGATTATGATACAAGTCATAGCCGGTTAAGTCTACTGATTGATTTAGTTTTAGATGTGTTTCCTGTAGAATTATGATTAGCGGGCTAAGTTGCGTTATTAACAGCTGCAGTTCCTCTTTTCTAATGTCAAAACCGTTTACATTCCATTGAAAAATGGATGCCATCAGAATTCCTCAGGTATCTCAGGGGATAAGGGCAAAGCAGTGGTGTGTGCCATGCTATGACCTTGGAGCCTGCTCTTAGGCAGCTGCAGGGAGATGGGTTGGTTAATTAGGGTGGTTTGATTGTTTAAATTGGTCCCCGATGGGCTAATGCTATGCTCCTCGGGAGCTGTCAGGGCGAAATTTTCTGGGGGTTGCTGTTGTTCTGTTGAGTGCAAAACTGCAGCAATTTCCATTTCAGTTCCCGATTGTCCGGGTGTCATACCCAATTCATTCATTAAGTTTTTCTGGTTTTCAGCATCCATGTTGGTGTGAATTATTCGTAGTAAATTGGTTACTAAGTTTGTAAGGCTGGCCACTTGTGTAGTTAATTTGTCAACGGCAGGTAATAATACTTGACAGTTTTCACAGTTGGCCATTGGGGTTGCCCTGGGCCTGATTGTATTAGTGGTTAACCGTTCCACTGTTGGTTGGAAGTTGGGGAGTATGCCTCGCGTTTGGAGCGGAGGGAAATGCGAGGGTGTGGTGATCGGAGGAGGCACACTACGCGGAGTTCCCTGACCTTTGATGAGTTGTGCGTAGCTGATAAAAGGATTAACCCCTTGGGGGGTGGCTTTTATGAATTTCCGGGCCGCAGGGATGGGGATGTTCTCTCGACAGGACAGACGTACAGCTTTCTTTTCAGTGATATAGACAGGGCATGTCGGTGAGCGCACATTGTGGTCATCAGACTTGCAAGCAGTACAGTGGGTTTGTTCCCTACACGTTGCTTCGTTATGACTGTCTGATTTCGCCTTGCCACACTTCCAGCAGGTGGCAGTACGGTTGCAGGTTTGGCTATGGTGCCCATAAGAGTTGCACCTGTAGCAGCGTAGGGGTGGTTGGTAGTAAGGTTCGATGATGAAATTAGACGTCAGAATTTTGATTTGTCCCGGGAGAGAGGGGGTCGCGAAAGTTAATAAAAATACTGGTGGTCGAGGCGACATTTTGGGGCTAATTCTACGCACGTCTGACACCCCCTGAGGTGTAAGTGCCCTCAAAATTTCTTTGTCCTCCAGGGATCCTAGGTCCCAACATCTAACCACTCCTCGAATGAGGTTCAAAGATGGATGGGGCTGCACCCTAACTTTAACCTGTCCGAGAAGTGACCGCATATTCTGCACTTGTTCGGCCTGTTTACTGTTGGCAACTTCGATCACAATGTGGCCGGATCGTTGCTTTTTAATGAGTTTTAAATCTCCTGTCACTGACGACTTTAAAGCCTTTTCTATCAGAAATGGAGACACATCAGATAAAGATTTGTTGTCATCGGCATGGCTGATTTGGAATATGGTTGGTTTGTTACTCCATGAGGGCAAAATTGGAGGAGTTTCCTCCTCTGGTGAGCTACTCTGCTTTTGTTTTTTCCGTTTCGTCATTTAAAAGGAATATCCAAAGAAATGCGAAATTCCTAATATAAACCGATAAGAAAAACTTAACACTCCACGACCGCACAAAGACAGGTTTCGTCAAGAAGAAAAACACGTCTAATCGCTAGCACGGTCCGAACTGAACTGTAATACTATAGTATTATAGTATTATGTATATAACACTGACATTAAATTAACTTTGGTTGAAGAGGTAACCTCCTCGTTATAACCGAAATTAGAGAGAATAAAAAAACTGGACTTGGCGGGATTCGAACCCACGATATACACCGAACCGGGGCGTCGTATTAACAGCTGAACCATATAGGTAAGTGCCCATCTGGTGCCACATTTTATTTTTACATTCAGCAATCAGCATGGACAATATAATGGAAACGATTGTCAGTAACATTTCTGCAGCCTGATCATGGTGGTTATAATACCGGTATTTATTTAATACCAGGGGACTAAATAAATACCGGTATTACTAGTATAATCGCCATGATCAGGCTGCTGGCACATACTCGCTGCCGCTCTGGAGTGGGTCCCATCATAGTTTGAAAAGTCTCGGTAGCAGTAACAGAATAAGGGTTATACTAAAATGTCCTTGAGAAATATATGTCATCTAAACTAACAATGACCTTGACCTAATTGGGTAATGTTAGTATAAGTCTTAAGGGTTTTGATAACACACATTTCTCAAAGTCATTAATTTATTCTGTTACTACTCTCGGTACTGCATTCGAAGATACGATGATGGAACCGGGCCTCTGGATGAGCGGCACGAACGCTGGACGGCTCCTCTATGTTCCAATGCATAGTGGGTCCTTGCATTATTCCTTTTCGTGACGTTTCAGACTATCGTGGTACTCACCTAAGTGGAGTTTTAAAATATGCCATACCTTTTCCCAATCTGCCGTTTGTTGAGCTCTTTTTGTATTGCATCCGGTAGACGAGACTCGCTATTAAATCTGGAACCCCCGGACGACAAACTGATAAGGCTTCCATTGGCCCATGTACTGGTAGCATCGAAATCTCCGTTTACGGAAGCATTCAACATTTCTGCGGAAAATGTTGGCCTTGCAGGAATTATTGGAGATCGACAGCAAACTCTAAAACAATGGACAAGATTCTTGGGGAATGCGCTTGTACATATTGTACATACAGTTGAACCTACACTAAGGCGCTCATTCCACCGACCGGCTAGGGCTATTTACAAAAACGGTGACGTGGTAGCAGACATTCAAGACTTAGGTGGCGTTTCCACCGACCTCGCATTGCAGAATGCAAATGACATTGACGGAAATTAGAATTTTTTTTTATAGAAATCTATTAAAATGTTTGTACTTAACATATCCCATGACACCATTTTTTAATTTTAGTTTGTTTGTTTGTGATTTTACTGTATGATCATTGATCAATTTTAACTATAGCATAGAGGAAAATAAACCTCCCCTAAATCTTGAATGTCTGCTACCACGTCACTGTTTTTGTAAATAGCCCTAGCCGGTCGGTGGAATGGGCGCCTAATTTACATTTATATTGCCCCTAGAACACAGAGTCTCCCCCTGTTTTTAAAATGTAGGCGAGAATTATTGGGTTTTTACGCATTTCGACAACAGTAAAGCTTTGATTTTTCATGCAGACATTGATGTATGGGGATATATGCGAGAAATTATTGTTATTGTTGTTGTTATTGTTGTTGTTGTTGTTGTTGTTTCTAACGCCAGCTTTCAGCATTTCTGCTTTAAGCAACCCTGTCAGCCTGGCGGGGGGAGGGAGTCTGTTTTTTTAACTTGAGGCACCCTAAGGGAAGACTCTTTCACCTCGGGGAAAAGGGAGCTGACTGACAGGGTGAACCTTCTGATTATAGTGGATTCCGAACCACTTGGGGAACATGGTAAAGTCACACGATTAAATCGGAGGTGGCCAGGACTCGACACGCACGTAGATGGACTGGTATAGTCTCAGCGCGTTATCATGTCCCACCATGTTCCTCTGCCAACGCTGTGGCCACTACCAAGTTTGCCGCAGTTTGAAACATGCTTTGCTCTAATGGATTCAACAAAGGCCGTTGGCTATATGCGAGAAATATAGTGGGTTTCTTTGCATTTCTAAAATTATGGAACACATTGTTCTTCTAATGGCAGTGAAAAAATACTCTGGTGATTCTGATATTGAATTGCGTTCTTAGCCATATGAACATTTTGTGCTCATAGATGAAAAAAAAATGTTCTTACGAGTTGACATCTTCTAATTTCTTGAGCAATCTTTCATTCTCCCGGCAGACAAGTTCTTGATCCCTCACAAGAACGTCTCTCATTGAGAAAAGCTCTGAGTTCTCGCGACGTAACGCATCATTTTCTGACATGTAATGCTTGACTAACTCCGAAAGCTCAGGTCCTTCGAGCTCAGACAATTTTTCTAAATCCACTTTGGGTGGCGGCACCACAGGTTTAGGACCTGAAAATATTTAAATACTATTGCATTGGATTGAATTCAAATGACTTAATTTATTTATTAAAAATCAATAAATTATAACTTTGTGAATATTACATAAAAAACACTAAAAAACAGAAAACACGACCAGTTTCGACCGTATGTCATTACTTGTCTCAATTTAAATTTTCACTTGACGATGACATATAGCTAAGGTCGAAACCGAGTATTTTCTGTTTTTTAGTGTTTTTATGTAATATCGACCAAGTTATAATTTATTTATTTTTAATTTAAAAAAATTCAAAATATTACAAAGTTAATAATTAGACGATTTTATTTATCGTCAAGGGATACCTGAGAGCCGGGTCATGAAAAAAGAAACTACCTACAACATGCAATATGTACGGTGCCGGAAACAATATAAAACGGTATGCAAACCTTGGGATAGAGATATTGAATTATTTCCGGTAGCATCAGCAAGATGAAGTAATGTCCGCAAATGCTCATTTTCGTTTTGTAATGCGGCCACTTCCCTCTTTAAGCTTAAAATGAGGGCTTCTCTTGGATCCTGCAAAATCCGGAATTGCCGAAACAAATTAATTAGTACTATTTTTTCATATGACAGTTTTAACTTTCCTGTTTGCACTAACTATTACAATAGGTACCTACATATACAATTATGATAAATGTACAACTTCGATTCCAAATTTATTTTATATCCAAGTAATTTTCCCAAATACTTTTATTAAATTAGGCCTACCTATTGCAATGATCAAGCTAGACCACCTTTGAACATTTAGAAAACTATTATAATTAAAACAGGTGACCGAATATTCGTAAAATTTTACAGCGCCTGTCGCCTGTGCGCACAAAGGATAATTTAGAGACAGGGGCCTCACAGTCATCGAACCCATTGTCAGAGGAAGGGGGCGACGTTTCGGGAATGGGTGCTACTCGCGTCATCAGGCTTAGTCCTGGGAAGGACTGATGTTATGCCATTAGGAAAAAGTGAAGTTCAAGTAGAAGTTTCAAACTAGTATACTCTGACGAGGGTCGTGGTCGAGTGGTTAGAGAGCTCAATAATTCAGATTAGAATACAATAGCAATGATTCAATAGCCCAGAAACTATCAGTCGTTCTCAGGAGGAATTCTGAAGATGCGAGTGACACCTGCTCCCGAAACAACGTCCCCTCTCCTGACAATGGCCTCCGCTCTAATTGCTCGATGACTGTCAGGCCCCTGCGTCTGCTGAATATTAACACAGCAGGCAATGTAAGTCCAACTAACTTTGTTAAATGATATTATACCATTGCCATTAACCTGAACCAACAAATGGTGTATTGTATTTACAACGTCTTA
Source organism: Psococerastis gibbosa (assembly GCA_963971405.1). Taxonomy (NCBI): domain Eukaryota; kingdom Metazoa; phylum Arthropoda; class Insecta; order Psocodea; family Psocidae; genus Psococerastis; species Psococerastis gibbosa. The sequence continues at coordinate 12,096,897 of OZ020491.1, read as the reverse complement.
CCATGACCACTATAGGTTTTGTTCTAATTTTCTTTGCGCGGGCAGCATATCGCAACGTGTTTATTGTTTCAATGAGATTTGACTTTGCTGGAGATATGCAGGCTATCTGTCAAAGGAAAAAATGAAACATACTGTAGTTGCAGTCCTTTAGTTGCCACCTTTACATGTATTCTTTCTATAAATCTGTCTGTCTGTCCCCGGATATCGAAACTGACTGACCTAGTCAGGCCAGTAACCAAGATCTTATTTCGGGGAGGACTCTGATCCTATGGTGTGTAGTGAAACGCCGGGAAAGTCCAATTCCATCTAGCGTTAAATCAAAAAAGGCTGCCGCCGCCCCCCAACCCCCCCCCCCTTTAACTACAGGCCTGGAACTTGTATATTCGTATGCCAGTCGTCCGTATAATTGTGAACTGTGGGTTATGCGGCGTGCGAAACACCGAGCCCCCATCCTCTATCGGCTGATGCAGCTCCGTAGGCTAAGGCGTTGGTTCCACCAACGTCAATAGTGATATTAAATGTTTTTTACGTGGTAGCAGACATTTTTAGACTGTCTAAAAATGTCTGCTACCACGTCAAAAAACATTTAATATCACTATTGACGTCGGCGGAATCAGCGCCTTATGCTGACCTGATGCTTTGGTTATATTATAATGGACAACTTTCTATACAAAATCAAACATGGTTTCTACTGCCCCTTGCATCCCTATTCTTAACTTATGGAGAGAAATAAATTTCTATATCTTTTGACTTCGATGGCAAGGTGCTCGCTTGTACTTGTGCGAGTCTCTACTCTCTATACGCCATGAGTTCGGAGACGTGTCGTAACTCAACACTGGTCTAACCTACAAACCGCCTTTCTCCTCCTGTTGCAGACAATAAGCTTTCGGAGGTCTTCACTAACGTCATCCATCCAATCTTCAAAGTAGCTTCGACTTCGATGGCAAGGCGGTAGCGTGCTTGTACATGTGTGAGTTTATACACGCCATGCGATCGGAGACGTGTCGTAACTCAACACTGGTACTAACCTACAGAGGCGACTGAAGAGGTCAATCGGATACATTCATTAAATTGTTTGTATGGGATTAACTTTTTAAAAAAAATTTATTTTGTGGACTGCACCTTTCTCCATAAGATAAGGATAGGACTGCACCATCATGACAGAGTGATGATGATCCTGTTTAGATAAGTGTTTCATCACAATACAACCGATTTTTCGACCCGATTCTTTAATATTTTGAAAGATTGTAAGATGCCGTATGCACTACACTATTGCATAATATAAAGGTTGTGTTTCCTATAAGATATAAGAGTGTAGCAAATTCATCTTTCCCCCTAATTTAATTCATACAAAAAACTTAATAGATAAGAACTTTATCGACTTCGATGGCCAGGTGGTACGTGCTTGCACTAATGCGAGTCTTTACACGCCATGCGATGGGACACGTGTCGTAACTCAATACGGGTACTAACCTACAGAGGCGACTGAAGAGGTCAATCGGATACATTCATTAAATTGTTTGTAAGCGATTAATCTTTTATTTAAAAAAAAAGAACTTACCATAAGCGTAACTCCATTACCGGCTAAGCTGTCAGCAAGGAGTTTGGTGAGTTTGCTGTCTCTGTAAGGAATGTGGCCGTTCTTCTTTTTGCTGTCACTCAAGGACGCAATGCAGTAGCCTGCCGACAGCAAAATCAATCATTAGCCGATATAGAAAGCCAGCCGTGAGAATTTGGGCATCTGTCCCCATTGTTCTGGGTTGCCAATACCCGAACTGAAGAATTAGACCTAAATCAATTAGGTATTATATTTAAATGATAATTTGGTTAACCCTTTCGGGGATGATGGCCCACTCGTTAAAATTATTATTTTTTGGCTCCGCTGTTGTAGGACTACAGCTGCCCCACGTAGTATATAGAAGTGCAAAGCTTCATGGTTTAACATTTTACTGGGAAATTTCTTTAGTCTGGCTGCCATTTTCATTGAAATGTATTTTTTGAACTCACAAAAAATTTCTCGCTCAAACGGTTAAAACACTCAGTTTCGCAAGCCAAATCTCAAGGTTTGGGAACAGAGGTTAGTTATTTTTATTAGATATCCAGCTTGTTAATTAGGCATGTTCTGTCAGAATAAACTATTGTAAGGTACAATAATGCAATAAATCTCAAAAAATATAATATTTGTTTGGATACGGGAATTGGTTATTTTAAGTGTAGCTGAAAATCGAAAATGTCACTGATAGTAATTATTGCATAAGGGTAGCCCGTATGGCTGACGCGTTTTTACCCTTATTTCGTCAGTGTTTACAAATTATGCTAAACTATGACTGTGTCGTATGTTACTTGCACAATGTTCATTAGCACGACACGACTATCTATGTATTGCACATTAATGACATTTTCATTAAGAAGAAGAATTAATTGCTCGCCAGAACAAATATGTGTGACACAGACTGCGTTCTTTGCTCAGATCAATGAAAAGCCATTAATTGCTCGTCAGACAACATAAAATTTGTTGGAAAGAAAGGAAGCCTTGAGGAGGGCAGGCATTTTTCACGACTGATAACCTTTTCGAAGCGGTTTTACCCTTATTTCGTCGGTGATTACAAATGGTACTAAACAATGTATCGTATATTATTGTACATGCACAATATATACATACATTAGCACGACACAACTATATACATTAAAGACATTTTCAAACATTTTTCACTTTCTAGCCCGTATGTAACTCATCCATTAATGTCTGAACAGGAATTAATTGCCAAAAAAACACTATATACTGAACAAGCATGTTTGACACAGACTAGGTTCTTTGCACAGAATAATGAAAAGCCATTAATTGCTCGTCAGACAACATAAAATTTGTTGGAAAGAAAGGAAGCCTTGAGGAGGGCAGGAATTTTTCACGACTGATAAGCTTCTCGAAGTTTATAATAGAAAGCAATCAACCTGATGTCAGCAAGTGAAAGACAAGTGACCAAGGCTGAACTTTCACCATGCTGCATTATAGATAAATGGCAACCACCTCGGGACATTGCGGTCACGCAAACCTGTGTACGCTACTATACCTACTTCCTCATCAACAAACCCCAAAATAGGCATTGCATGAATAAATTGAAAGACAAAGAATTAGTTAGTTCCATTTCCTATCCGAGCTTATTGCGTAGTATTTAGCCTATTTTATATTATTTCTGGTGACCCTTCTTGTATTTCCGACAATTTGTTATGTACTGTTCGACCAGCAGTGAAGGAAATGAAGCAAGGATTCAGCAAGCCTAGCTGTGGGTACATCCGTATAGCATATACCGACAGAAACGGTCGCTCCCACTAAGAGGGAACTGCCCTAATGCGGGGTTTCCACATACGTCAATGGTCAATGGTAAATGTGGTATTGACGTTTTAGCAGACATTAAAGACATACTAAAAATGTCTGCTACCACGTTAAAACCATATTCACCATTGACCATTGACGTATGTGGAAACCCCGCCTTAAGAATTGGTGGAATTTACTGACTGCACTCGTATGTATTGTTTGTTTGTTAGTTTCCAACGCCTGCTTTCAGCATTTCTGCTTTAAGCAACCCTGTCAGCCTGGCGGGGGGAGTGAGTCTGTTTGTTAACTTGAGGCACCCTAAGGGCAGACTCCTTCACCTCGGGGGAGAAGGGAGTTGACTGACAGGGTGGACCTCCTGATTATATAGTGGATACCGAACCACCTGGTGAACATAGTGTAAAGTCCCACTAATAAATCGGAGGTGACCAGGACGCGACACGTACGTAGACTGGTATAGTCTCACCGTGTTATCATGTCCCACCATGTTCCCCTGCCAACGCTGATCATACCACCAAGTTTGCCGCAGTTTGAAACATGCTCCGCTCTCATCGATTCAACTTAGTAAGGCCGTTGGCCGTTAGTATTGTAACTATGGGCTATGTACTTACAATGGCATGTTTCTTGTCCTTCATTTGCTGGTTGAACAGTTCAGGATCTCTAGGTACAGTATTTTGCAAACATCACAAATACTTACCCAACACCATAAGACTTTTATTAATATTGTTGGCCTCTTCCAACGTTTTGCCTTCACTTTGAGTTTTCTTGGTCATCTCACTTCCTGCGAGGTCGACGAAATTGAGCTTTCCTTGTTTGGTTATGAAGACTCCAGACTCTTTGATCTGCTGCTCGGAAGTTATGTTGACACTTAGCATTGTGTGACTTCTACTGGAATACTCGTTCATGTTATGCTTACCTACAGCCCGGTTCCTCATGCCTGGAAAGACAGGCTAATTTATAAAAGTTGTTAATTTATGGTGTTCGTGGATCGTAAAAATTAAATCCATAAGAGCACAAAAAATAGGAAGAATAATAAGAATAGGCACAGGAAAAAAGAAGATAGAAAAACAAAAGAAAAAAAGACTAAGTTTTGTACCAATTGGCAGCGGGTCAGTTGCCCCCCCCCCCTAAAAAAGTATTTTGCAGCCCTCCTGTTTGGAGTTACATGAGTCTTCTTCGGTCAAATCTAATCCTTACTGCTATATGAATGCGTAAAACCCCAATAGTTCAAGCCCATTTCTTCTAAACATTTCCCCGGGTCCCCTTCTCTGCAGTAACATGAATCTTCGTCTGTTATGTTTAACCCTTCTGCTAGGAAAATAAGTAATCACTTTGGGCTTACTGTTTAAACATTTTCCCAGGGGGAGGCCCAGGTTATGAAGTGGTGAGTTAGGTACTTGTGTGTATTCCACTAGTCAAAATTCCGTCATTTGTGATTAAAAAAAATTGACATTTTTGTTTTAAGGAGACTATTACTAGTATGTTGATACTTAACTTATCTATTATATTTTAAGTTATAATATGATAGAGACTTATTAATAATGTCTCTACTATATTAGAACTTAATTTATAGTTTATAAGTTAAGTATCTACATATAATAGTCTCCTTAAAACAAAAATTGACTGAACCCCCCCCCCTTCCCTCACTATCTTCATGGGTATGGCCTTGCGAATTGACTACTCTGAAAGGTACAAAGTAATTCGAGATCAGAATTGAATCATGCTTGTCAACAATCATTGCTTGCTTGATAACTTACCCTCTTCTAAAACTGCTAAAAGGTCATCTAACTCTTCACAATCAACTGTGAATAAATTTTCTACGAAGAAGCCGCCACTTTTCTTGGACCATCTGACAGCTAAGGGTTTCCGTGATGAGCCAGGGTTCAATAGGTCTATGACCTAAAACCACAAAAAGCAGAACAGTTATGCTATATGAATACAATATAGGTTGCACGCGATGAAAGATTATTTCGCGATTTTCCTGCATTCTGCGAATTGGCTAATAATTAAATTTTCAAAATACAACAGTGCTGAAATTACCTCAATGGCAAATAAATAAATAAATGCCTCCTATTTTTTGGCTATTGGCAAAATTAAGACTTAAAAAAACTTACCATGTTCAATTATTTTAATGAACTTAAACGGAATTATCACGAAATTAATTGCTAAGATATCATACAGTAGAACTCCAATTAGCCGAATAAATTGGAACCTACTAGTAGGCTATTTTTATTATTATGATAATTATGATAATTGGAGTTTTTACACAAAGGCTGTAATTTGTAAAAAATTGAAAAATAGGGCTGAAATATAGGGGTTTTACGCATTTTCAGAGCAATAAGGGTTCTATATTTTAGGTAACTAATGCATTTGGGCGCAAGGCGGACCCGGGGGTCTTCCCCAGGAGAAAATTTGTGAAAAATAGGACTGAAATAGTGGGGGGTTTTACGCATTTTGAGGAACCTAATGGAGGGGGGGGCTATAGCCCCCGTAGATCCGTGCCTGGGTACGAGTGAACTCGTACGCATGCTTTCCTATTTATCAATTAGTATAGATACCATAATAGTTCCATGGTAAATAATTATCCCGTGGTTAAATGTCGGCTGCATCTAGAACTTCCCTATCCCAATTAAAGCACGGAATTGATCGTAGGCTGTAGGGACCATTTGCATCGTACAGAATGGGCAGGCCAATAACATCGTATTATACAATATAATCTTCCAGAATATACTGAAAAAATTATTTTTGATTCAAATGCTTCCTGATCTGTTTCGATTCTATATTTAGCACCTAAAACATACCTGAAGTTAAAAAGTGTCGATAGATTGGTTCGTCTGAAAAATTATTTTTTTAGTCATCTTCCATGAAAATTGTACATTTTCTAATTTTTTTTTCCCAAGAGGGATGCACCATAAATAATAAATACTGCAATATGTGTGAAATTAGAAGGAATCGTTTGAGCTGCTTTTAAGAAAAACATTTTTTAGTAGTTTTTCGGGTGTAAAACCCCCAAAATGAAGTAATTAAAATATTGACGAAAGAATAGCCCTGGAAAATATTTTTGGGAACCTACATGCCGAATTTCATCAAATCCTATCGAGTAATTTAGCCTTAATCGAGTTACAGACCGACAGAGAGAGATTTAATATAAAAAAAATATTTTTTTAGGTCCCTCGGACCTAGAAACGTGTAAATCTGATCTGAAATCGATGATTTCGACCATCACAAAGCTTCTATTATACGGTACTAAAATATTAATAGGGAACCATCTGATAGGCTGTAGGTAATGTAAATATGCCACCCCATGAGTTCTCCATATCGTCCTACTTTAGGTTTTTGAAGAAAGTTTACTCGAACATCAACGTATCTGCTCAAATTTTTCTGTCTGACAGCTATTCCGAAAATCATTTTCTTTAAAAAAAAAAAATATCTGACCAGCCGCTAGAGCTTGTCTTACAATAAATGATAACTGATAATGTTTGACTAGCAATGGAAGGAATCACGATTGAAAAAAAAGTAATATTTTCATACGATTATTACGATTGGTTCAACTTCAACATCAAATGCAGGTCGAACAGTTAAATAAATACCTTTTCATTATAAATTTCTAAGAATGAAGCTTTAAGAACAAAGTGAAATTCCTTTCGCTCCTGGAGAATTTTGAAGAGGTACATAAAGCTGCGGAAAACCAAGCCGTGCTGTTCCGAGAATATGTCCGTACCTCCTTCAAACTGAAAATAATCAATCACTCCATTACAGATGAAAGGGATAAGGGATAGAAGACGAAAATTAATACAGTATTCTGCAAAAGTAGTCGCTGCTTACCTTATATCCTCAACCGTGAGTTACAAGTATAACAGTATAGGGCATAAGCCTCATAATTATGTAGTTATCTATTTGTACTTTGTAATCTATATACATATAATTAGATAGGCTAACTCTGACTTCGAATGTCACAGCAGAAAATGTCACCAGAAAACATAAATTTTCATGGCTTTCCGTAAGATTTTTTGCAAGTTGACATTCATGATGCAAATTTCATACCTTTTATTATACCTATTACGGTCATTCCTAGAGTCTAAATCAGTGGTTCCCCTGGTTCCGGAGCCAGACTTGACTCCAGTGGGCCTTTAAATCCCGCTCCAGCAAACTATTCCACAATTCAACAAAAAATTGTTGTTCTCTTATATGAATCACATTATAAATAAATTATGAATGTCACGAGTAACTGGTTAAAAAGTACAATAAGCGGTTTGCGCAGGATAATTGGACTAGGGCAGTAGCGTATCTAAAAATATACGGGTGGAAAGCTTAAAAACCAACCATTTTGAAATTGTATTTACAAAGTTTCCCCCGAGTCATGTATGGCGCCACGAAGGTTCGCGGTTAGCTAGAACCTTGAAATATGGCTCCAGGCACAATATTCTCAAAATTTTTAATAAGTGGCCCACACGCTCTTTGTTCCAGTGCCGGATTAACCCATGCAGTGCCGGATTAACCCATGGGCACTTGGGGCACAGGCCCCCGGCCCCCCAGAAATGTCTAAAATTCCGGCCCCCCAGAATAAGATATTTTAAGATTAAAATATAAAAAAATTAGAATTTAAAAGTTTTGAAATTGGCGGAAAGTAGTGTTATTATTTTTTTTTCCTGCAATGCTGGTAGGTTGATTTTTTGAATTTTAGAGGAGGTTGCAACTTGCACCAGAGGCTGACGAAGCGACCTGCTATCGCCCCCCCCCCTCCCCCCTTTGGAAGGCAGTTATATTCTTTGCCTCTAGAATCTAAGTGTTATTGCACTCAAAATGCGCAAAACCTCACTATTTCAGCCCTATTTTTCAAAACGTTTCTCTCGGGGGAGACCTCCGGACCCCCTTTGTCCACAATTATATTTATTCATTCTAATATATAAGCCTTGTTGCTCTCAAAATGCGTAAAACCTCACCATTTCAGCCCTATTTTTCAAACAATTTCTCCCGGGGGAGCCCCCCGGGCCCCCTCGTCCGCCTCTAGTTTGCACCCACGCCCCCCCCCCCCAATATCTTGTGCCCCCGGCCCCCCAGGGGTTAATCCTGCACTGAACCCATGGGCACTTGGGGCACAGGCCCACAAAAAAAACTAAATTTCCGGCCCCCACTAACGATACTTTTTTTTAAATAAACAGATTGAAAGTTGAAACGTGTTTTTTTTCTTTAATTTTGGTAGACAGAGTGTTCACACATGGCCCCCACATATCTTGCGCCCACGGCCCCCACAGGGGTTAATCTAGCACTGCTTTGTTCCTACTTACCAGTCCAGGGGGTCCTGTGAGCGTATGCGTTTTCCCGCTTCCCGTCTGGCCATAGCAGAAGGCGGTGCAGCTGAAACCCTCCACCGCCATCTCAATCAGTCTCTTTACCCCGGAGTACTGCACAACGTCTTCCTGCGTCGCCCCAGGTTGGAAAACTACGTTGTACGAAAACACTTTTGGCTTCTGTCCATGCGATGTCTGACCCCCAATCTGAAATTTCCCTCTACTCAATTAAACACTTCGATTTCATGTAGAACCGTATGAGCTAGACCGTATGGTACTCAGAAGCTCATCTACTTTGAAGATTGAATGGATGACGTTAGTGAAGACCTCCGAAAGCTTATCGTCTGCAACAGCGGCCTGATCATGGCGATTGGTATTTATTTAATCCTGGGATTTAATAATGGGATTAAAACTGTAAACAAACAAATTTTGAATAGCACTTTCCATTATAAAATTATCTAATTATCTTAGTTTACATTTCTAATACCAGGGTATTAAATAAACCCCGGTATTTTAATCGCCATGATCAGCCTGCTGGAGGAGAAAGGTGGCGTCGAGAGGTCAAGCTTCCTGAATGACATTCAAGCCAGTAAAGTAAAGAAAGCACCCGTGAGGGTGACAGAAGAGGTGAAAGAAGAAGAAGAAGGAAGATAGAAGGTAGACCCAACTCCCAAGCCCTGTTGATAATTTCTATTTTGTGGTTGGCTTCAAACCCACGCTTTCCCAGTTCTCGGCCGGTTAATGAAAGGTCTGTTGAGTAAGGAAAGATGCACTGTAAAAAATTGTGAGAAACAAATAAATAAATAACCACACCGCAGACCGCTAGATTATTTTATTGTTAGTACAATGTGTTTAATAAATCAAGTAAATGACCTACGATAACATCTACTAGATATCCTCTATAGTCGATTGATAGTTTAAATCATTATTGCAACATGCAAGACAAATTACAGTAAACCCAATACTGACAGCAATTCATGCATGCTACAGGAAAAAAAAAGATAAAATCAGACTCCATTGCAATTTGCCCGTTTATTGGGAGCTTCTGCATAAAAGAAAAGTAAAACGTGACGAAAGCAATTATTTTGAAATTGCTAAAGTCATAAACGAACAGGATATCAGCATTAGTGCTGGGATGTGACCAATCAATAAAATAGTAATCACTAAAATCAGGGCAGTGGAGCTTTCGAAAGTGCGTGTTGAAAATGCGTCAGCAAATATTGGAGGGTGTGTTACGTCACCTAGAGGAGTGTGTCAGAAAGGACTGTGATAGATAGTAAGTAACTGATAGAATGGGGAGGGTTCACAAATATAAAAGGTTATTCACCCCATGCCTTTCATACATTTCTCATAGCTTTACTTTCAGGACTGACTGAAATGAAATGAAAAACGACTTTATTGAAAATTACAATACGACTTAAGTCTTGTTTTCATGTTAACCCTAAAAACCAAAAATATTGTATTATTGATAAGTGCAAAGTTAAATAGAGAAGAAACAAGAGAGGAAGAGTGGGGGGAAAAGAATGGTAAAATACATACGGGGAGGTTGGATCCATTGGCATCACCATTACAGGACGGGATAGAGTCTCAAGCGTTATCTAAGATATATAGGCTATTGTTTAAATATTATCTTAAAGCTACTGAGTGAACTGCGTTAAAAAATGGACTGAGTTAAAAAACATTTCTGGACAGTTCATTTGAAACATTATAAAATACACATTACCGTTTTTATTTCGTATAAGCGCACTTAACAATAACCTGTTTAATTTATTTCAATATATGGGCTAATACGTAAAAGTGTGTGTAAAAGAATGAAAGTATAAATCAAATCAAATTTATTTTTTTAAAAAAATATTTACCTCAATTACAATATTTCTGATGGAAGGCGGGCCCAAAGGACAAGTCCCTTTACAAATAAAAAGGTAAAGTTATGTGTAAAAACAAATAAAAATTAAAAATTAAGAAAAATAATTGTGTAGGCAGCTAACTAAAGTAATGTAGGCTAATATTAAACCAGTACTAGTTGGCATTTGACACAAAGAGACGAGCAACATCCACTCAGGCGGCTATTCCACTTATCAATAATCCGTCATTTCTGCTTCAATAATTATTGATGAGATTTTTTAATGTATATTTAAAAAATGCCTTTCGGCTATGGCCGATCAGGTGTAGGGAGATTCCGCAGACCCTGCTTTTCCTCTACGCTACCCAGAGGCGTAAAGTTTTAGAATGATGGCGGGGGCAAAACTATAAGTAGACTTTATGACGTCATCAGGCAGGATTGAAGAAAAAATTGATAATATAATAGAAAAATTGTAGAGTTTTACGCATTTTTTAATAGTTGTAAAGTATAGCTGTAGATTTTACAAAGCTAAAAAAAGAATGCTTACATTCATATTGCTGCAAAGGGGACTATGAAGTAAGAACCACGAAGCTGGGGGGGGGGGTAAAGCCAAAAGGAGCTGGGGGGGCAAGTTGGACCGTCCCCCCCCCCGCCCAACTTTACGCCCCTGACGCTATGTGTAATAGAAAATAAAATAAAACTTCATTATTTTCCCGATCACAACATCAACACACAAAACATTCTTGTGTTCCAAACTATGACGACTATGAACTTTTACTTATTAAATTATTTTTACTTTGACTGGACGTCATCTTGAAATCGTTAATTTGTCGTAAAAAGTGTAGATTACCATTATCGTAGATAATAATACGATCTTTCAGTCAGATTTTAATTCATTCCTCTGCGACCAATATTGACTGAGATATGAATTATATAAGTTTTCAATCGGCCGCCATCTTATAACTAAATAGCGGATCTAGCTGGTTAACGAACTCGATCAAGGCATTTGTATGATCAATTTTTGTGCCAAGTTTCATCTAAATCGGATAATATTTACGGAAGTTAGAGTGTTTCCTAAAATCGATATACATATATGTATATATATAACATTTTGAACGGAGGGTGGTTTTAGGCTCAGGGGGTCATGAAATGAAAAGTGGTGAAGAAATTTTCCGAAAGTCGAACATTGGTCGCCATCTCAATAGGTAGATGAATCTCCCTAAAAAATTTCATCAATTATTGATGCACAAATGACGGAATATTGACAAGTGGAATAGTTGCCTTAACAGTATACATACATACCTATTATCCCGATTTTCATTTAAATATGCGTGTACAATACAAAGTATAAAACCAATTTCTTTCTTTTTCTTCTTTCTTAACATTCCTGCCTGCTACTTCTTCTGCGGATTGTAATTTTTATATTGTACACCTGTAGAAAATACGCTACACCTTATTACATACACCTTCAAATGTTACTTGCCACTAGCTGTCCATTTCCCGGGAAGTCGATAACGGATTCATCCCCATGTTTGAGTTCCTTATTGCTGAGAGGCCGCACCCTGCAGCAGAGAGGAAATTTGAAATTAAAAAGTCAGCTAGGCTACACTATTATTATATTATATTTTTATATGTGTACCGGACAGTATAAGGTCCAATACCCTTCGGAATAGACACAAGGTCCTTCCATTTATATATTTTGGGAGGGGGGGGGGCAGCCTGAGTCACCCTGCAAGGTTGACTCACACCACTTCGAGAGGGGCCCTACATGCCTAAAAACTCTTTTCTCCCTCTTCTTCTTCTTCTTCTTCTTCTTCTTCTTCTTCCTCCTCTTCTTCTTCTTCCTCCTTCTCCTCCTCCTTCTTCTTCTCCTCCTCCTCCTTCTTCTCCTCCTTCTTCTTCTCCTCCTCCTCCTTCTTCTCCTCCTTCTTCTTCTCCTCCTTCTTCTTCTCCTTCTTCTCCTCCTTCTTCTTCTCCTCCTTCTTCTTCTCCTCCTCCTTCTTCTCCTTCTTCTTCTTCTTCTTCTCCTCCTCCTCCTTCTTCTTCTTCTTCTTCTTCTCCTTCTTCTTCTTCTTCTTCATCCATCAAGGGTTTTAGAGCCAGAAGAAGAACCTGTGATTTGTGTTTACCTACACTAAATGACCTCCACGATTGATTACCTGTCCGATTAATGACCCAAATATCATTTAGGTTATTACTAACTGCATCTAGTATGTACACAAATTTTTAATGTTGTTTTGTCAGGAAAAATTGGTTCTGACTGTTGCGAGCCGTTGTGTGTTGTCCACAAACTCCGTGAATGAGTTCATGTAGTCTAGATTAGGTAAACTTCTAACAGTATAGGTTTTTATACATAATGTATATCTTCTACTATAATATTGTACTGCATTAGTATATAATGGAATAATAATATATTTAATTAATTAATTCATGAATTGAGTAGACAATGTTGCCTCCAATTGGTTCTATTACTACTGCTATATTTAGTCACAAGTACAGCGTCATAGCGTACCAACCAATTTTTTGCAATGCATCTCGGTACATTAGTATAAGTTATTTTATTTTTTATTTTTATTTTTAAATAATCATTACGCAACGCCCTATGGAGCTTAAGCGTTGTATGTTTATGTGCTGCAATGCTGTGGTTTTGAATGGGGTTGGTGTGGTGTGCACTATTGTTATGTCTATAAGTTATGTCAGCAGAAAACTGTCTACCGGGTCGTAATTCTAGCTGGATCATTATGCAAGGTACGTGTATACACTGCACAGTAAATAGGAAAAAAGTACCAGGAGGCGGAGCATTGCGCTCGGTTAGGCGCCCATTCCACCGACCGGCTAGGGCTATTTACAAAACCGGTGACGTGGTAGCAGACATTCAAGGCTTAGGTGGCGTTTCTACCGACCTCGCATTGCTGAATGCAAATGACATTGACGGAAATGTTTGTTTTTCTTTTTATAGAAATCTATTAAAATGTTTGTAATTAACATACCCCATGACGCAATTTTTTAATTTTAGTTAGTTTGTTTGTGAATATACTGTACGATCATTGATCAATTTTTACTATGGCATAGAGGAAAACAAACATTTCCGTCAATGTCATTTGCATTCTGCAATGCGAGGTCCATGGAAACCCCGACTAAGTCTTGAATGACTGCTACCACGTCACCGTTTTTGTAAATAGCCCTAGCCGGTCGGTGCAATGGGCGCCTTATTGTTGCTCCCGCGGGATATAAGTCTCAATTGGTTAATCACATGCGCTAACTTTAATTCTTGGTACCTGACTAACGTACTCCCCCAGGCGTAAATCTATTTAATTTAATTTAATTTAAATAATTAATTTAATAAATTTAAAAATATAAGTATAAAAATATTTAGGCCTACCTTCTTAATCTCATGTAGTGACCATACGGCTTTTAAAGATGAAGATATGAAATTTTGCAGTGGGCCTAAGGTTTACACAAAGTAGCCATACACTTTTCAAATTTACAACTGACAATTCAAACTTTTCTCAAAATAACAAATAACCTACCGTAGTTAACAACAAAATTATTTTTCAACCATTTCTTTACTAAATCAAGATTTTTGACTTACAAATTCACTAAAATTCTTGGTAAGAATATTTTTTTTTGTTATTTGTCAATAGGTAACTGTATATTACCGTATGTTAAGCAGAAGATTTTAGCGTACTTCATTCAGGTAAAATTTACTGTACATAGTAGGTAAGTCATACTAAATACTACGAGTACTGCATGTACTGTCGGTGAATTTGACAACCAACATCAGAAGCAAGAACATCTATATATACATGTCTGTATGTCTGTAATGCACACAGACAAAGTAATTTGGTGACACCCTAAATCATTCTTATAATAACACCTTCGCCATTATTATCAGTAATTGATATAAAATAATGCAAATTATGTAATAAGTTATAGTTGAATGCATATACCATCAGCTACACACAGTCTATAAAAAGGAAAGCACGCTAGCACGCGCTCAGCACCACAGACATTGATTGCTATCAAAGAATACAGCAGAAATTTATGCAAATAGAGGCTACAGTATGCTCGTTGGTACCCTTGAACTTTGATGCTTTCGTCGGAATTAATTTCACTGAAGCACCGGACAATAGTTAAAGAAAGTGTTTTTTTATCTTTTCCCATTCATTTTTTATCGGAGCCTATGGAACAGTAACAGAGCTGTTATTTGACATACTGTAATAGTGTATACTACATCGTAGGCTATTTCACAATAGAAATTAATTTTATGGGCGTGTTGAGTGAAATTAATAATTTTACCTACAAATAACATTAAATGATCCTGTGGAAGAAGGCGTTAAGTTGCATTAAAAAAGATATTTCATTATAGATGGTGGTAATATTGTATGCTGGAGCCCTTTGCAAAGGCAGTGACGCAAATGGCTAATTCAGTGGCGTAACAGAAAAGTAGCCAGTGATGCAAGGCATAAGGGCCCCCGGCCAATGGGGGCCCCCACAGAAAGTAAAAAAACGTAAATTTTTTGACATTTTCTGAAGAAATATATAAAAAATGTCAAAAAAACTAATTAAAGAAAAGAAAATGAAAGTTTAGGCCTAGTGTAATTGTAAAAACTTGTCGGGGGGCCCCACTACTCTGTCTTGCGTAAGGGCCCCAAAAAGAAATATATAAAAAATGTCAAAAAAACTAATTTAAGATAAGAAAATGAAAGTTTAGACCTAGTGTAATTGTAAAAAACTTGTCGGGGGCCCCACTACTCTGTCTTGCTTAAGGGCCCCAAAAAGAAATATATAAAAAATGTCAAAAAAACTAATTTAAGAAAAGAAAATGAAAGTTTAGGCCTAGTGTAATTGTTAAAACTTGTCGGGGGGCCCCACTACTCTGTCTTGCGTAAGGGCCCCCGAAAATTTGTTACGCCACTGGTCTAATTCGTTAAACTTTTCTCCAAACTTTGAAATGTAGGTAAGCCAATCAGTACTGGGCCAATTGCCGTTCCTACTGCGTTTTGCCTAACACAATGCTGGGAGGTACTATAAGGTTCTAGAGCATTGGGCTAAATTTGGTTGCTTTTTACAATTTACGATAACCTCGCTCCCCAATTAAGTATATTATTGTTCCTTTGTAGGGGTCATGGACTTGACTGGGGTATATGAGAGAGCTCAAGAATCAATTAAATCAATGGCGAGCAGCCCATTTTTCATGGAACTTCTCATCAGTACCGCAATGTTTGCCATTAGCGTGAAGCTTATGTCGGAACTCAAGGGGTTGAGTTTCCTGCCTCCGCCACTGTAGAAATCACAGTTTCTACTACAACTACATGTTAAATTGTTAAATTAAATTTGTTTCTCGCTACTTGTTTAGTTACAATTGATAATAGTACCCTGCTAGAGCCAAGGGCGGGTCCAGGGCAGATTTTCGGAGGGGGCCATTCCGGGAAAAGTGCGTGTATGGTACCTAGCAAAAATGAATTGGTGTGTTTGTTAGTGAAACTAGGCACAATAATTTATAGCGCACTACTTGAAAAGACCATGCGCCTGATGGAGCTATGTACCAAGGGGGTTCCGGGGGTCTCCCATGGCCCCCCTTTGAACCCGCCACTGGCTAGAGGTAGCTGATGAATAATAATATTTGTAACAATGCAAATGGATTAGGTTCACAGGTACAGTCAGGGGTCAGGTCTATGCAGGACACTGTATGGAAAACTAGGGGAAACCGTAAGAAGACTCGTATTGAGCACAATTGGAAATTGTTTTTTAGGTTTTTTTAGGTCGGGTATGGCACCCCTCACGGAAAGTAATCGAGGTAATAATATTAACATTGCTTACATAAGCTCATATCGTAAATTAGCATGTCCGGTCGGTCATATTAGAGAGGCTATAAACTTACCTTACACAAACATTAACATTGTCTTCTACAGGAGGTACAAGCGTGTTTCTCACTACTTTTCGAACACTTTGATCCAAATTATCCGATCCAGACCTGAAAAAAATAGATGGTTATCTGGTTATAGTGTAAATAGGCTACCTAATGTCGTTAATAAATATACCTATAATTTGAACAGATTTTATGTTTTATTTGAATCAACCAGAATATGTGACATTTGCAGGGAATTCACATTCGCCCAACCCCCAATCACATTGAAACCTTCTATGCTTTAAGGAATAATGACATCATGAACGGATACAGCGGGCATGGGGGTAGCTGCTCTAATTTTATCGACACTATACATACGTTTGCTCTATTGTGGCCCACAACTACCCCCACCCCCCCCCCCCAAAAAAGTGGGCTGGATCCGTCCTTGAATTGCATGCTGCATAGAATGCATATATATTAAGTAAAAGCGTCAGGGACTAATCATCTGAAACTTGAAAGGTTCGTGGTTCGATGGATGAAGAGGTTATTCGGATACATTCATTGAATTACTTGTATGCGAATAATCTTTTTTAAACTAAAAAAAAAACCTTTCGCCTCTGGTTGATAAGGTGTAGGGAGATTCCGCAGACCCTGCTACACCTACGCTATGTATGTAATAAAAATAAAATAAAAATAAAATAAAAATACTTCATTATTGTCCCGACCACAACATCAACACACAAAACACTCTTGTGTTCCAAGCAATGACGATTATGAACTTTTACTTATTAAATTATTTCCACTTTGACTGGACGTCATCTTGAAATCGTTGATTTGTCGTTAAATGTGTTGATAACCATTATCGTAGATAATAATACGGGCTTTTCACTGTAAACGATGCCAACAAACTACGTGTACTCGAAAGAAAGATAATAAGGAGGATATATGGACCCCTTTACGAGTACGGAGAATGGCGTATAAGACACAACGCTGAAATCGACGCCGCTCTCAACGGAGAAGACATAGTAAGGTTCATTAAAGCACAACGATTAAGGTGGCTGGGACACGTTGTAAGGATGTCTGAAGAACGCATGCCACGAAAAATGTACAAAGCAAGCATGACGGGAAGACGACTGCCAGGACGGCCAAGAAACCGCTGGAAGGACGAGTTAGAGAATGACCTTCGCGAGTTGGGAGTCTCCAGATGGTGGAGCGTTGTGCAAAACCGAGAAGAATGGAGGAGTGTTGTCGAGCAGGCCAAAGCCCACCAAGGGCTGTAGAGCCGGAAGAAGAAGAAGAATAATACGGGCTTTCAATCAAATTGTAATTCATTCCTCTGCGACCAATATTAACTGAGATATTAATTATATAAGATTTCAATCGGCCGCCATCTTGAAACTAAATAATGGATCTAGCTGGTTAGCGAACTCGATCAAGACATTTGTGTGACCAATTTTTTCATCAAGTTTCATCTTAGCCTTTGCTCTATTTAAAGTTAAAGATTGTCTACTTACTCGCTTCCTCTGGAGCTAGGCGTTTTCAATGGTATAGGATCGTCAGCACTTCTAGATTTTCTCATGCCGTTAGACTTGGCCTTAGAGGCTGGACTATGGCCGCGGCTTGCATATGGAGACGACTGTTTTTTCATAGTTCAATCTTCAATCACCAAACCTTAACTGTAAAATTATAAATTACGAAATGTCAGACTGAAAAAATTGTCTTACCTACCACCTCAATAAGACGTGCCCTCCTCTAGTCAATAGCAGAGGTTCGCCAGCCTAATACTGTAATGTAATTGAAAAAAAAAATCGTAAATTTGAAGGAATGGTAGATACCAGTACTATATATTGTACTATATTCACTGTCTTGAATTGCTGATGCCTCATGGCCTGAACTAAAATACCTTTCTACTAGTAGTAGTAGTAGTGTTCGTCGGGTTAATAACGACTTAGGCCTCATATTTGGGACCATAGGCGCCCATTCCATTGACCGGCTAGGGCTATTTCCAACAACGGTGACGTGGTAGCAGACATTCAAGACTTAGGTGGCGTTTCCACGATCTCGCATTGCAGAATGCAAATGACATTGACGGAAATTAGAATTTTTCTTTTTATAGAAATCTATTAAAATGTTTGTACTTAACATATCCCATGACGCCATTTTTTAATTTCAGTTTTTTTGTTTGTGATTTTACTGTATGATCATTGATCAATTTTAACTATTGCATAGAGGAAAATAAACAGGTCGGTGGAAACGCCACCTAAGTCTTGAATGTCTGCTACCACGTCACCGTTGTTGGAAATAGCCCTAGCCGGTCAATGGAATGGGCACCATAGAGCGACCCCGACTTGACTGTCCTACGCCAGCCCATAGGACAGTGGACCTTCTGATTATAGTGGATTCCGAACCACTTGGGAAACACAGTGAAGTCACACGATTAGTTCGGAGGTGAACAGGACAAGTCCTACCATGTTTCCCTACCGGACCTTTCTACTAAGGCCTAGATTGTAGTTACGCATTGTAGGCTAGGTAGGTGGATACCTACGGCGCCCATTCCATTGACCGGCTAGGGCTATTTCCAACAACGGTGACGTGGTAGCAGACATTCAAGACTTAGGTGGCGTTTCCACCGATCTCGCATTGCAGAATGCAAATGACATTGACGGAAATTAGAATTTTTCTTTTTATAGAAATCTATTAAAATGTTTGTACTTAACATATCCCATGACGCCATTTTTTAATATTAGTTTATTTGTTTGTGATTTTACTGTATGATCATTGATCAATTTTAACTATGGCATAGAGGAAAATAAACATTTCCGTCAATTCTGCAATGCGAGGTCGGTGGAAACGCCATCTAAGTCTTGAATGTCTGCTACCACGTCACCGTTGTTGGAAATAGCCCTAGCCGGTCAATGGAATGGGCACCTATTTAGAAGTTAGACGTGATAGAAGTTTAAACGGGTTTACTACAGCATTATACAATAGCATAGTTAAATTGCCATGTATATTCTCTGAGTATACCAAAATACCTTACTTGGCTAATATAAGGCGGTGCTCCACTTGTCAACTTTTCTTCATTTGTGCAATAAATATGGATGAGATTTTTTTAATGATACTATTATGTAGATACTTAACTTATCTATTATAAATTAAGTTATAGTATGGTAGAGACTTATTATTGATGTCTCCACCATATTATTATAACTTAATTAATAATAGATAAGTTAAGTATCAAGTACATAATAGTCACCTTAAAACAAAAATCGCATCAATTTTTAATGCACAAATGAAGAAAAATGGCAAGTGGAATAGCCGCCTAAGTATAAAAAACTTATAAGATAAATGTTTCTACCAGCCTCATGCAGGACTGCAGCTGCAGTTGGTTGAATTTTTATATTTCTAAATACGGTACGCCTAGATACTCCGCAGGTACGCATCAGGTAGCCTCAGTCAGTAGGCCTAATTTAAACCTGCTGTCAGATTCACATTCAGCTGTGTCCTATAGGCCACCGTGTTTTTTTACATTATTAATGAATTCATCATACATTGCTGCTACAAAATATATACAGTATATTGATTCTTCAATTACGACGGCCATAACCTCGAAATATTGTTTAGCCTATACAATGGCTATTACGTGACCCAGTCAATTATATTCAAATGTGTA
Organism: Psococerastis gibbosa; assembly: GCA_963971405.1. Classification (NCBI taxonomy): domain Eukaryota; kingdom Metazoa; phylum Arthropoda; class Insecta; order Psocodea; family Psocidae; genus Psococerastis; species Psococerastis gibbosa. Next base: position 12,076,908 of record OZ020491.1, on the reverse strand, counting down.
ACGAATATACCGTATATTATAGTATATGATGAACTCTGAAATTTCAACTTGTAACAATCTAATTTTTGGAACGACTCCCATCCGCAACTGCTTGGCAATTAAACTAAATTAAATTGTTCTTTAAGCTCCCGCTGCCAATTATAAGTTTTATACATACAGTATATTTTAGTACTATTTTTAAAACAATTTATTTGCTGGCACTTCTCATCCTGTCCCAAAGCATCGGATCAAACGATTATTCTACAGAATTAATGGATGGATTCAGTGCTCACGTTTGTCTTCTTCAGAGCTAATCCGCAACACCCCTACTAGGCTACAATAGTTTTTTTTTTTTTGCAAAGTCAAATTTCTCATCAAATATCCATCATAGAAGAAAAATTTTCCTCTACATTTTGGTACCGCTACAAGCCGGCACTATCACACAGTTTTTATAGGGGTTGTTAAAAAAGAGAAAAAACGCCGTGGCACGACAGCCCAATAAGCCTGAGCACAGGTAGAGGCCTGAGCACAAGCAGGTAGTTGATATTCTTTCATGACCACTGCTCTTTTTGGGATGATGCGGTCAGCAACATGCCCAATAGGTCTTTCAAAAACTAGGGCAAAACTGGTGTTAGCGCCGCTCACATGCTATGTATATCTTTCTATAGGTACACTAATTTATGGCTCCATGTCTATATAGATAGAAATTCGTCAAAGTGCTAAAAAAAAACGTGGTGGTTTGTCCGATTTTCTCTAACATCATGCAATTGCAATTTGCCATCTGTGAACAGGAAGACATTTTTTTCGGAAGCGAGAAGCGGTTACTTCAGTAGTGGGTATAGCTTAGTCGCCAGCAGTTCGCTAGACCGACAATACCTACGGTAGTAACTAAATAAAGTAAATAAAACGTGTATTGAAATTAAAAATATAAACAATAATTTTAAAGTCACTAGACCTATAACAATTTTCTCTAAAATCAAATTAAATTAAATTACAACTAACATTCCTACCTGGAAGTAGGACTAGCGTAAGTGTAGGTATATAATTTCATCTATCTATTTATAAAAGTACCGTATTGACAAATAACTTGCAAATTTACATGCATCTTTAATCTTTAAACTTATATAGAAAAATTATCACCAACACGCGCGAAATAAAGTATAAACGGACTTCTGTTATGAAACAACTGGTTGTTACAGCCAAAGTCAGCACCGCTGAAAGGTTGGCTATGTACTGGTGTTAACTGGAGACACATGGCTCAACAGCAAGTCTTGGTAGCTGAGGCAACCTTTTTCGCAGAACGAAAACATCGTGGAATCAATAAACTTTGGTGAAAACGCTTCATTGAATATTCAAATTCTAACTGAGTGAATGATAGGAAATTGGCAATTTTCCCCCCAAAAAAATAGATGCAGCCCCCTAACTCACTAAATTTCTACGATCCAGAACCAAGCAAATTTCAAAGCTGTTGACCTTCCGGAGAAAATAGGTGCTACTCCTGCTAGACCGCTAGACTGCTAGACCACAGTAGGGAAATAAGACACGACTGACTATCCTGAAGGAATACTGAAAAGTGGTCCCACGATAGTTCGGAGGAAAAAAAAGTGCTACTCCATGGAAACCCCAGGTTAAAGAAGTGGGAAAAAGTGATTTCAATATACAATATTTTGTAATCAAATGACGCCCTAGTCTTTGTGTTGAAATAAATTAATTCCCGTTTCCAGTTTTGTTAATGAAGTCAACATCTAAAAAAATTCTGACTAAATGCTTTGAACCCCACTATTTCTTACCTATAGCTTAAAAAATGTTCCCCGGATGGAAATTCCTGGTGTCGAGCACATTCAATAATATATCTTATTGGCCTCAAAATTGTTAACATGGCTGCTGTCAAAATACGTAAACTCCTACTATTTCGGGTCTATTTAAAAAAAATATTAGACTCCTGCCCCCCCCCCCTTGCTTGCAGTATTATTATTCGTCTGTAAAATCTAAACGTTACTGATATAAAAACGCGTGAAATCCCACTATTCAGGTATATATTTTTTTTTAACATTATGAAATACCGTACCGTACCTACCTATCTTAATCTGATCTGGATACGACCTGCTGCTTTAGAATATATTTAATTCATATTAATTATTATCATTTATTCATGAAGGACCTGATCCGGGCAACTGGACGGTTCGACGGTTGATCCGGCTCCGGCTGGTCTAGGACTATAGCCTAAATGTTTGTAATGGTAATTTGATTAAACTTACAACTACTATACTTACAGTAAAATAATATAAGTAAAAGTAGGTTAACATTTTTTAATTATGAGAGGCGACGTCCACCAACTAACATTTGCTGTGGCACCTTCAATCAAGTTTATTCTGCAAGTTTACTTCGTTACGCTAACCAACTTACCAGTGATAATTTAGTACTTAGTTCCCTACAGCAGCATCATGTCAATACTAGGCATCGTCTATCTCATAATATTTTTTCCGAGCCTGCAAGAAAATGCATTTTTGAACACTCTCCAATATTTTTAGCCTGCAAGAAAATGCATTTTTGAACACTCTCCAATATTTTTAGCCTGCAAACTATTCAATTCCCTTCCAATAGAGATAAAGGTTCTCCGCTCAAGTAAGCATTTTTTTAAATCCATCTAAAAATTTTATAAATAAAGCTGCCAATAAACATTTACTTCAAATATTTCAGAATTCTTCATAGATCTCTTCTCAAATAACTTTGTGCCCATCGAACCTATAGAGACTACAAGTTTAATTGAATTTTTTTTATTTTTTATTCTACACAATTTTATACTTTTTGGATTGTAAGTTAAAATAATAATAATAATAATAATGTTAAATTATGTATTGTACTTATCTTTTGACCCCAGCGTGACAAGTCATTTTTGTACTTAGCGCTGGGGATTTATGCTTCGATTTTTATTAATTGTTCAACTATACATATACTTACTTACTTACTTACTTACTTTTAATAGTTCGACGGATTATTGGAGGAGGCCCAAGCCTCTAATTAGTAACTATCCCAATTGCCGAAACCCAGAAATAAAGTGACTATGCAACTCTTTACCGTAAGTCCTTGTTCTGTGATCCAGCGACAGCAGTAGCAGTAGCAGTTGTAGCTTCTAGCAAGAGAATTAAATCTGGGGGAGCTTGATGAAGGAATTCTCTCTCTTCAAATTATTAATAATCCTAGGAAAATAAAACTTTTGAAAAAACGCGTTAAAACGTGGCAATAGATATAAACAAATCACTTATTACACGATTTTGCGGGCTGCTGCCACTTATTTTGCGCCTTTTCCAAAAGTTTTTACTCTTTGTTTTTGTTATATAGTAATAATAGACGACTTTAAGTTCTGATAATATACTCTCAAGAAGAGATATAATCAAAGGAAAACTGACCTTTTGTCTACTCAACTAATTCCGAGGAATGTCTAACCAGAGTTGACGGTAGCAGGGGGGAATGGTTTTCCCGGAAAAGTTACCTGTGTGATTGGTTTCTTGAAAATGTCCTTTTGGTGAGGTGTACAGTAGCTTATATAGTCGACCTGTAGTCGTATTTGTAGAATTGACTGTCCAAGCCATTGTTATGATTAGAAATAGATACTGTATACTGTCTAACGAAAAGGAAGCATTGAAGTCCTCATTTTGGAAATTGGAAGTGAAGTATTTTAATAAATTGTAATATCCATCATGCGAAGCGTGAAAATTAAAACCGGGTTAACCGAAAAAATATTAGAAATTAGTTTTATCACTTAAATACATGGATACATATATATACTGTATATAGAACACCCTTGCTTAAATAAGGACTTTTTGTTCTATTACTAAGCCAACTTAGCGGAGTTAGGGCTATAAAGCCCTCTCTTACACTCAACTAGGAAGACCCGGGACCGCCTGCTTTACATGCCCTCCTAAACATGGCCAGAAAATGCAGGAAGTGTAGGACTCGAACCAGCAACCTTTCAGGTGAAAGTCAGAGTCCGTACCACTACTTTACATGTCCCGTTAAATACGAATACGATCCAAGAGACATGGCCAATGTCCTGAAAACGGCGCCAAGCGACAGTGGCAAAATTGTAGTTGCAGCTGGTAAATAGATGGCAAGTGTGTCATATTATCATGTCATGCATTGTGGCATAAAAAAATCGCGATAGGTCTAACTAAAAATGATGATTTTGGCGGTTAACCCGGTTTTTATTTCCACGCTTCATATTTTGTGAAGGACATTCAATAGCATATTTTCCTGTTTGAAATATTCCATATGTTACCATTCTGTACTTAGGCCTACGTATTGTACGAGTATGTTGTACGAGCAAAAAAATGAAATAAGAAACGTGGTCTGACGCACTCTCCCCATCATAATTTTATGCAGGCCTAAGCCTATAATATCCCTGAATAAAACGAGTTCTTGTAAACTTGACAATTCTATAATTAGTTTTTGTTTTCCCTCATTGTCTGTGCTCATAATTCCACTAAATGAGTAAAATAAGTAAAATATCGCTGCTGCCCACCAAGTGCTCTCAAATTCAACACTTAATAAATATATACACTAGCCTAGTTCCGTTCCTCATTGTCTGGGTCTACTCAGTCGTTGTATAAAACAGCCTTTGAAGGATGCTAATCGAACATCAATTTCCCCGTCTTCTAATGGGTCATTTGCATATAAACTTCTGTAACAACTGGGGGATACACATTCCCTCACACAGGCGAAACGGCTAGGTCCTACATGATTTAGACAGCTTTGTTCGCAGGCACTTTCAAACTCCCTGAATGCCATCTCCTAGAAAAAATAGATGATTTTAGACAATGCGATACATAATTGTATGGTGGGCTCCTAGCCGCAGGTTGGGATCATTTAGGCTAAACTCAATTAACTATTGAAAAATATCTCTCTGATCGTTACCGTACGCTTGCGCCTCTTCAAATTTCAAGTGAGTAAACCAAAAATTACAAAAACTTAGTGTTTTAGAAAAACTTGTCATAACAGCCCCAAATAGTAAAACCCAAATAATCGTTAAGAAATTAACTTTGTCTAAGAAAACCCACTTGTGTTAGTATAAAACCCTGAGCGCTTTCGGCAAGAACTGCCATCTACAGAGGGAAACCCACTAGTACAGTTACACCTTATCTGCGATTTGAGACTTGCTCAACTCGAGGAGAAGATGCAAATGTGACTAGGGAGAGGAAACCTTGGTTTATATAGGACTGGGAAGGGGGTGGGAGGGGGCGTGGCTGGTTACCTATTCCTAACCTACTGGCTATCTATTAGAAAGGAAGAAAGAAAGAAAATTGTCATTATTTTCCATGTGGGCTGATTGTGTGAATGTTAATATGTCGTTTGTTAATTTTTCCCTATTGTGTAAAGCTCTTTTAATTTCGACCTGTTCAAAAAAATTTAAAGTGTAACTTTTCTTTATTTTGTGTAGGGTTGTCCAATTGTGAGGATCGAATGTGTGATTTTCTGAGTTAAGGTGTTTCGCGAATGTGTTGTTGGTGCTGGTGTTCTTTGACCCTAGTTTTAAAGCTTCTGCCTGTTCGGCCTATGTAAATTGCAATCGTTACAATTTAGACGATAAACTCCATTGCCTTTTTCCTTTTCTGTTTTGGTTTTGCAGTTCATGAGTTTATTGGCTAAGTTGTTGCGGTTGTACGGGGCTGGTGTTTTGTCTGTTCTAGAAGAAATGAGGTTACTTATTTTTTCTGTCATTTTTTCTACGTATTGTATCCTGAAATATGATTTATTGGTTTCCGGGTTTATGCTCTCTGGGGGGTAAATTAGTTTGAGGTTGTGTTTGATTTTGTGATGTCGTAGAATTCTGTCTACTAGATTGAGATTGAAATTGTTATTTTGGGCAATTTGTTTTATTGTATTTAGGCCTAATTCATCATTATTGTTGGTTTCATTCATAGGGATGTTAAAGAGTCGAAAAATCATACTGTGGAAGGCTGCGTGTTTGTGCTGGAATGGATGAGAAGAATCAATAGAGATTATATTGTCGCTATGGGTTTCTTTGCGAAATATCTTGAAGTCTATGGTATATACTATTATTTTTGGTGATGGTGAGGTCTAAGAAGTTCAGGGAGTTGTTTTCTTCTAATTCCATGGTAAATTGGATTTTTGGGTGAATGGTGTTGATAAAACTTAAGAAATTGTCTAGTTGGCTGTTACTTCCTGTCAAAATGCAGAAGATATCATCTACATAGGCTACCATGTCAAGAAAGATGTACATTTAACTAGGGGATTTTTATTGAGTAGAAGTTTGTGTTCGAAGTTATCCATAAAAATGTCAGCACGAAGGGGAGAAAGGGAAGTCCCCATAGGTAGGCCTATTTTTTGTTGGTAGAACTGAGATTCGAATCGGAAATAGTTTTGATGAGTGCATATAACTGCATGTGCCTAGCAGAAGGAGGGTCTCAGAAATAAGATTGTTTGAGGTACCTATTGTTGTGATAGAGTGACTGGGCAACTAATTTACGCACTTCGGGTACGGGAATATTAGTCAACAGATTTTTGACATCGAATGAGACGAGTTTGGCATTGCTAGATAAGGAAAGGTGCTTATAAGGCGGGAAACCAACTAGAATGAGTTTTTGACGCTGTGCCGGGGTGTGAAGTTGGAGAGCTCGCGAATGTGTTTGTTGAGAAAACCAGCTAGGTACTTTGCTGGCTGGGACACTGTTATACGAAACTACTGGGCGGATAGGTTGATTGGGTTTATGAAGTTTAACCAGACCAAAAAATGAAGGAGCCACGGGGTTCATGTTGGTAAATTTATAGGCTTTAATGGCTTTTTTGGTTGCCTTTTGGAATTTGTTTGTGGGGTCTACCTTATGTTTTACGAATGTGGATTCGTCAGAAATGAGGTCTAATACTTTAGAAACATAATCTTGGGTAGGTAAAATGACAATGGAATTTCCTTTATCCGCCTTGGTGAGTGTAAGGTTATCTTGGGCTACAGTTTCTTTTTTGTAGATTTAGTGTTAGTATCGTTTTTGTGTGCAGGCTTGACGTTTTTCAGAATACCTGCTGCTATGTGTTTTTAATTATTGTGGCTTTTAAGGCTAAATTCAGTGTCTGACATTAATTTGGTTAACGTTTTTTGTTTAGACCTATATCGGGGCAATACTTGAGGCCCTTGTTGAGAAGTTCCATTTCTTTTGTGATGAAAATCGTGTTAGATAAGTTGACGGTACGAGGATAGAATTTATGTGTTGTGATGGCCGTGATGGGTAGTGTAATGAGTGTCTGCGCTGGAGGCGTGAGGCTTTAACCGGCTTGAGTCGCTTGACCTACCTCAGTCTGCATCGATCGATGAGGGGTGTGAGTGTGACCGAGAACTGATGTTCGCCTCGCGCATCGCGCATCGCGATGTGATTTGTGATGTATTCCATTGAATTTGTTATTTTTATTTTGGTTATGACTCAGTAGTAAGTACTTTTATTTGTTTATTTAGTGTTGTGCGTTTTTTGTAAGTGATGTCACTAATTTTTGTGTATATTTGATCTTGGAATGTGGTCCATTCTAAAAAGTGAAGTTTGAAAGATAATTCAGAATGTAAAACTTTATGGTAAAGCCGTAAGCCTGCCAGATTTATTTTTCAAAAAACCGGGAGGTTTCAGTTTGGGTTATACAGTATTCAGTACACTATAGTCTATACCTATTTATCTTTTTTTTCGACATCTAGGGCCAAGTACAATAGCTTCAAAGAACCGGTCCGAGTTAACTCGAACATGCTTTCCAATTTACCAAAATTAGTAGATAGAGAAAATTAGTAATTTCATGTTAAATAATTTTCCTATGATTAAATTTCCGATATCTCGGGGGGGGGGGGGGGGGGTTGCCCACCTGACGTCACTGGAGGTGAGGTAAATTCTAGATAGGCCACACAGCAGTAATGGCAGAGCACGCAATGCATTTGAGCGTGAATTTTCTATCAATTTTTCAAAAAACATTTTTTTGTACAAAACCAAATACTTTTCTGGGAAAGCAACCTGTCCGGTTTCGTTACTCAATTAAACACCTAAAACATACCTGAAGGTAGAAATCATCGATAGCAAGGTTTTGCAGAAAAATTATTTTTTAGTCATTTTTCATTAAAATTAAGTTATTTTTATTTTTTTACCCCCAGAAGCAAACTATCAAGGGGCAAGCGACCCTCCACATTTTGTTAACATTAATAACGACTACAATACCTGTGAATTTAAAAGAAATCGTTGGAGCCGTTTTTTGAAAATAATTTTTTTAGACGTTTTTTTGGAGTTTTTGAGAATAAAACCCCCCAAATTGAGTTAGCCCAAAATAAAAAAAATTGGCATGATTTTTGTAAGCCTACATGCCGAATTTCATCGAAATCAACCGAGTAGTTTGCCCGGAAATCGACGCACAGACAAACATACAGACAGACAGACAGAGCGACAGACAGACATTTCGTAAAAAACACTTTTTTGGGTTCCTGGGACCTTAAAACGTGTAAATCCGTTGAAAACTCGAAGTCGAAGATTTCGACAATCACAAAGCTTTCCTTATACTACGTATAAATTGGAAAGCAAAAATATAGAGGGCCTCCACGGGAAACCCGTTCTCATGGACGTAGGCTTACGCAGATTTAGATTTGACAGGCGACGAATACCACTGTACACAAGGGGGGCCCTTAGGCTCTTCGATAGCAGTAACGATCAGATTTTAATAGTGGGGTTTTACGCGTATTTATAACAGTAGGCCTAACATTGAGATTTTACAGGCGAAAATTACAATTGGACAACAGGGGGCCCCGGGGGTCTCCCCCGTTAGAAAATTTTTGAAAAGTTGGCTTAAATTGATTTGGTTTTATAGGCATTTAGTTAGAAGTAAGGAATCAGATTTTAAAGACGATAAATAAATATCATACTAGAAGTTGCAAACAAGGGGGCGCGGGGGTCTCCCCCATTAGAAAAATTTGTAAAACTTGGCTTAAATGAATGGGGTTTTACGCATATTGATAACAGTAACAATTAGATTTTATAAGCAAAAATTACAATTGCACGTAAGGGGGGCCCGGGGGTCTCCCTCGGTTGAAAGATTGGCTTGATGTAGTGGGGCTTTACTCATTTTGATAGCAGTAACGTTCAGATTTTACACGCGATGAATTAAGTAGGTAGTTGGAAATAAGGGGGGCCCGGGTGTCTCCCCCGGTTGAAAAGTTTTGAAAAACCGGCCTGCAATAGTGGGGTTTTACGCAAATTGATAGCAGTAACATTAATTAGAATTTACAGGTGATGAATACAATTGCAGTGGATTAAAATTTATACTTAGTCGTAAAATTACATCACTCAATTTCATGTCTTAGAAAAACAGGGAGATTTTCCGGGCTATTTTCCAAAATCGGGAGATTACGGCCTCCCGACAACATTCATCCGGGAGCCGGGAAATTGGGCTGAAAACCAGGAGCCTCCCGGGTAAACCGGGAGGTATGGCAGGCTGTCTCTGATTTTGAACCATTTTTTGATTTCTTCTGCAAGCCAGACTTTCTGGTCGATTCTATTCTAAGGGCTTTATTGGATTGTGTGGAAAAGGTTGCTGTTTTAATTTGGAGGTATTTAAGAGTGATTCTAAGTCTTTTGCAATCTTGCTTAAATTTGAGGTTAAGTGAAGCAATGGCGAATTTATTTTTCTTTAAGTTTCCTATAGATTTTGAGTTGTTCATCAAGACTATAGCTGTTTTAACCGAAATTATTAGATTACTCGTGACTGTACCAGCCACGCCCCCTCCCCCCGCTCACAGTGCTATATAAACCAAGGTTTCCTCTCCCTAGTCACATTTGCATCTTCTCCTCGAGTTGAGCAAGTCTCAAAGACATACAATGGTACCTCCTGCCCACCTGATAAGTATGCAACCTAGGCCCACTATTGCATTTACCTTATCCACTCCAGGAGGGTATAGGAGGGCATTTATAGCTCATGTAATGAAGCGGCAAAACGTTGTGACCGAGATTAAGTTCGGATGTTCTCGCCATAAACTTATTACGATAATATTGATTGCCAGGCCAATGCACAGAACTTAGGCTACTGCGCCCTATTCTGTTCTGTCTGTCTATTCTGTCAGCCCTGCCTGCTAATTGCTCATTTGTTGCAATTTTCCTTTTTTATGTGGTAACCCAACAAACTCATCACATTTCCCTTCAGGCCCCCATTCACGGGACAATTATCGAAACGATTTGTTGCTCGATGTTGCAGTCGAACGACAAATTGTACGTGTGTGGCAATATCGCATCCGATTTTGTGGTCGCACGATCGATTGGAGATCGCAAATTCGCAACAGGCAACCCCGAAAATATCGTTTGCGATATGAACATCGTTCGATATATCGCACGTGTATGGCGTGATCGAACGATCCCATAGCCCAAATGCTATGGTAAATTACACTTATACCTTACAGTAATCCTTTAATGCATTGAAAATGGCTTAAAATAATAAAATAAACAAATAAATAAGGACTTTTTATTGTTTCTATTACTAAGCCAACCTAGCGGAGTGAGGGCTATAAAGTAATCCTTTAATGCATTGAAAATGGCTTAAAATAATAAAATAAACAAATAAATAAGGACTTTTTATTGTTTCTATTACTAAGCCAACCTAGCGGAGTGAGGGCTATAAAGCCCTCTCTTACACTCAACTAAGAAGCCCGGGACCGCCTGCTTTACATGCCCTCCGAAGCATGGCCAGAAAATGTAGCCAGTGTGGGACTCGAACCAACAACCTTTCGGGTGAAAGTCGGAGTCCGTACCACTACGCTACATGTCCTGGCTTCGCACGTTTCTGGAATGATCCTTCCCAATGACTGTGGTGAAATCAACGTTGTAAATTTTAAATCTTCGTAAGTCCTTCCAGGTGCCAGGAATCGCAGTGTTGTAGTTAGACGTTCGTGAGGAATAATAGTTTCCCTTTATTATTTTAGAAGATACCTTATGCAAAAGCTCTAGGTATGGTTCCTCTGACATTCTAAGGTAGTTATGCCAATCTTTAGGATGAAAAAGTTTCTTCAAGAACATTGATGTGAGAATATTTTTGACTTTTCAGAAGCCATCTCTTAGTCCATTCTGTCTTACTCTTCCTTTTATTTACTATAAAAAGTCTTTTTTTTTATCTATAGAATGAGCGCCAGTGCGCTTAAACTAGGTAGTTGTGATTTCATCGTTAATCGTTAATTTAATCGTTAAAACTTAAATGCTGGCCTTGATCCTTGTTACTGCGCATGTGCCAGGACTTCGTCCAATTGGACCTACTCCTCCAACGAGGAAGGTGTACAACTTACAAGCTCCAGAATTTTAAAATATAGCCTAAAAGTAAAACCTCCCGTACTAATTTTTATCAATAGCTTTTCATGGTCCTTAAACATTATTATAAGCCTAAATGCAACCAGTATCTACGGGATTTTGATCATAGCATACCTATACCTATAGGTTTTACTGTTAGGCTATATTTTTAAATTCTGGAATTTTGACTTTATCAAATGGTTAATTGTTAGGTAGGTATTATTAATTATGACAGCTTACAAAATTAGTTACTGTTTTGACTATTTTCAATGATGAAATTGAGAATTTACTTAATTGTATTATATGTCGTGCCGTGTATGGTTGGAAATGGAATAAATAGCCTACTACTTTGCATATAGGGCCTACAGTACCTAACCTCAGGGACGGATCCTTGGGGGGGGGCGGTGGGGGCGATCCCCCCCCCCCCCCGAAAGAAACAGTTTTATACTAAATAGAATGGACTTTTGAAGGAAATTAAGAAAAATTATTACTCTAGTAAAAGAAACGCGATATTCTTCCGGCCACCGCCCCCCCCCCCCCCCCGAAAACTTTTTCTGAAACCGTCCCGGCCCAGTGGTGGCGCTAGAAATTTTATGGCGGGGGGGCCATGACATCTATCTGGGGGGGGGGGGGGCGGCAATGAAAAAACAAAACATATTTCATTGGGAGTAGGATTGGCGTAAATTCCCAAAATTTCTGGGGGTGGGGGCTTTAGGGCTCCAAGACTTTGATTAATATTACTCATTCACTTCTGAAGTCCGCCTAGCAAATTGTATGACTTTATAATTATTTAAATTTTATTTTTTTAATGTGTAAAAGATACATTATACACTAAACTATTCAAGTTCAGTAAAACAAAAAATTAAAAAGTTAACTTTTTTTTTTGAAATTAAAACAAAATTGTTTTTAATTTCCTGAAATTTTTTACACGTTCTGACACGCTCAGCAACCTAGTCGTCTCACTCTCTATAACGCAGGAAGGCCAAATTGCTGAACTAGTTCTGAATAGTGGTACCAGGCGCAGAGAAAGGTGGGCCTGGAGGTTTCCCCCGGAGAAAAAAATTGATAAATAATATATATAGTACCGTATCTTATAATTTGGGCCTTATTTATAATTATTTTTTCTCCGTGGGAGACCCCCGGGCCCCCCTTCCCCAGGGTATATAACATGCGCCAACCCTCACTAATCTATAATATAAAAATGAATAGGAAAATGTGTTGGTAAGCGCATAACTCAACAACGCCTGGACCAAATTTGACAATTCTTTTTTTTTAAATGTTCATTGAAGTTCAACGATGGTTTTTTTTTTTTTTTTTTTTTTTTTTTAAAATTCGAATAATTGCCGGAAAAACCCTAAAAACAGTCATTTTCATTTTCCCATACAAACATTTTCTAACTAAAACGTTGAGTCAATTTGAGCTTTATGTTTCGCTTATAAGCGAAATTCTCTTCTTTGCCTGTGTCCGGACCTCAAAAAAAGGGAGACTTCCATGTTCATAAGCTAAGTGCAGGGGACAGTTCTAGAGGGGTCACGAGTTGTGGAGTGCCGCTGTGCCGGTACCTGAGTTGCCTCCTATGAATGGGGGTTGTGTGCAACGCCAGATTATCATATTATTTTGTTAGGTAACTGCTTGGTTAAGCTAAGTGCAGGTGACTATTGTGGAGTGCCGCTGTGCCGGTACCTGCTTGGTTTGGATTCAACAACTAAATAGGGCCACTACGACCATTCTCAGGTGTCATGCGAGCCCCGAAGGGGCGAGCTGCCACCCGCCGCAGGCTTCGCGGCCCCACCCCCCGCTTGTAAGGTGTATATATTTAATACATTAGTGAGGGTTTGCGCATGTTATACCCTGGAAAAGGGGGGCCCGGGGGTTTCCCACGGAGAAAAAAACTGATAAATAGGCCCAAATTAGTGAGGTCTTACGAATATTATACTCTGGAGCAAGGGGGCCCTGGGGGTTTCCCCCGGAGAAAAAAAATTGATAAATGGGCCCAAATTAGTAAGGTTTTACGGATTTTGCAAGCAGCACCTGCAGTTGCGATTGTATCAACGAATAAACATTCCTCTCAGGGGGCTCTCGGGGTCTCCCCCGGAGAAAAAGTATAAAAAAATAGGCCTGAAGTATTGGGGTTTTAAGCATTTTGAGTAATTTATTTTTGTGAAAGTAATTAGTCAATATGTTGATTTTTTTTCATGATACATTTAATTTTAAATAAGCATACCAAGAATTAATTTCCCTTTCGTTATTATGGATACTATGCCTTTCGCCCCCATAACGTCTTTGTCACCAGAAATTCTGGGGGGTGTTACGGGTGCCCCTGGGAGGGTTTTCCCCCAGGACCCCCTATATGCACGCCGATGAGGAGTAGGCATACCGTAATGAAAGTAAATAACTTGTTACCAGTTGTGTCGGACGTTTTTGAATTACAATAATTTTTCAATCTAACAAAATGTCAAATATCTCAAAAGTGGGGGGGCCCGAGAAACTGTTGGGGGGGGGGGGGGGCAGGCCCCCCGGGCACCCCCGTAGCGCCGCCACTGTCCCTGCCTAATCTACCTACCATTTTTCAACTTTGGTCAGTAACGAGTTAATAATATATAATAATACCTAACAATTAACCATTAATTTTGATAAAGTTAAAGTTATAGAATTTAAAAATATAGCCAAACAGTAAAACATATAGGTAGGTATGCTATGATCAAAATCCAGTAGATACTGGTTGCATTTAGGCTTATAATAATGTTTAAGGACCATGAAAAGCTATTGATAAAAATTAGTGCTGGAGGTTTTAGTTGCTTGTCACTTTTTTTTTTAGTTGTGGCAAGACACCTGTTGTGGTGTCTTCGTATAACTCACTGCTCTTCAACCCACGTTCGGTGTCTTCCCGCAACCAAAAAATGGTGGCTTGTCACTTTCTAAGTCGCCAAAAGCCTTGGTCCATGCCCACTCATTTTTCTGAGTGTAGGTATGCTATGATCACAATCCCGTAGATACTGGTTGCATTTAGGCTTATAATAATGTTTAAAGACCATGAAAAGCTATTGATAAAAATTAGTACGGGAGGTTATACTTTTAGGCTATATTTTAAAATTCTGGAACTTGTAAGTTGTACACCTTCCTCGTTGGAGGGGTAGATCCAACTGGACTAAGTCCTGGCACATGCGCAGTAACAAGGATCAAGGCCAGCATGTAAGTTTTCGTTTACAGCCACGGGATCGTTCGATCACGCCATACACGTGCGATATATCGAACGATGCTCAAATCGCAAACGATATTTTCGGGTTTGCCTGTTGCGATCTCCAATCGATCGTTCGACCACAAAATCGGATGCGATATTGCCATACACGCATCTGTCGTTCGAATGCAACATCGAGCGACGAATCGTCACGATAATTGCCCCGTGAATGGAGCCTTTACGTTTCACCGCTATCGGCCTTACTTAGCTTATGCCTTATGGTTAGGAGCTATGTATTCTATTATATTATCTTCGACCATATCGTATTATGAAACTAGACAGCTTTTTACTCTCTTCAAAACCGGTCGGGTTTTTGGTAGCCCTTACTGTGCAGCCATCGGCTTATTGTAGCCCGGTTCGCCTCCTTTTATAACCTGAGGTTTCACATTGTCCCTCTGGTTACACCTTTCTGTAACTAAGGTAAATGTGTCAGCCCCTGGACCTATTTCTGTTTCGCTATTAGTCCAGGTACCATTCGTCCCCGTAGCATAGCCATCACATTTTCCGGAATGGAGAATTCCGGAGATTATAACAATATCGCTATACATGCATCCTTACGGGAAGACGTCATAACATTGCCTCCGGACAGTCTCCGAAGCCACTATAAATTCTCCGGAATTCGGAGAATTCTCCAGAAAATAGCAGCCCTGCTTTCGCTGCAAGTCAGATTCCATCATGAAGCACAGTTTCCACGAACTAAGGCGGCCATTCCACCGGCAATTTTACTTCATATTTGATTTTGTGAATTTTGTCATTGACGTTTGTTTTTTGTTTTAAGGAGACTATTAGGTAGATACTTAACTTATCTATTATAAATTAAGTTGTAATATGGTAGAGACTTATTTATGATGTCTGCTACCATATTATAACTTAATTTAAAATAGATAAGTGAAGTATCTACATAATAGTGTCTCCTTAAAACAAAACAAACGTCAATGAAAAAATTCACAAAATCAAATATAAAGTAAAATCGGTGGAATGGCCGCCTAAGCGCATGGCAACTGGGCAGCTTTGTTACCGGTACACGTCTTAAACACAAAATGTATACATGCATTAGATACCATGAAGCATGCCACTCACGTTTTTAGTTGTGTCTTTATAGGGAAACTCCAAAAATTTATAGGCCACTTTATCTGAGTTTGCAAGACTCATACATGTTACGAATAAACTAAAAAATGCTACTTTGGCGTGCATGGAACGCTTTGTTTCCGACATTGCTTAGTGTACGAAAGCAGTGCGCACACTCCTATTGATTTTATCCAGCTGAGCTTAGTTGGAATGTTTTATTTCCGACATTACAAGAGCAATACGCACACTCACTCCTATTGGTTTTATCCAGCTGTTATTGTTCGCCATAGGCTACATCCAACGCGGGGCTGTAGACCGTTAACAAAATGCCGTCTAGTGGACCTGCACAAGTACGGTACGCAATTTCGCTGGGTGAAGGGTCTGCACAAGCTAAGTAGTGTTTTGACCGGGTCCCGGTATCCGTTCTGCTATGCTGCAATGAGTAAGACTTCGATATTTTTTGCATCTCTGATAGTTGGCTTAGGGTTAACTAGAATGGCAGGAGCTGTAATATCCCTTATAGAGCTCCAGTTAACCATAAGCCAACTATCAGAGATAAGTACCAATGTAAAAAAAATATCAGTCTTAAACATTGCAGCATAGCAGAACGGATACCTGGACCCGGGCAAAACTCTGTACTTTGCTTGTGCAGGCCCTTTGCCCAGCAAAATTGCGCACTAATCTTGTGTAGACCATATTGGTAACTGTTTACAGCCCAGCAATGGAGGGACATCTCTAATATGGAGCATAACACGGTGAGTGACTTTCAATCGTTAAGAATGAAATTTTTATGAACTTTCCAGTTTTAAAAACATTTTAATGACAAACAATATCAAAATGAGTCAGGTTAGCTATAACGTACAGTAAAATTATCGACAATTTGCATCGTGCTATTTAAAATAACTAATATTAAATCTTACCAAATAAATCTTTAAAATAGAATGAATGTACACATGTACAAACAACTTGTACAGCGGCTGCTCTACATGCAAACCCACACTACTCTAACAATTAAATTATCTAATTAAAGCAACAGGCCTTCGGTAGAAAAAAGTTCTACAAATAAAAAAAAAGTTAAAAAAATATTGTAGTAACATAGGCCCACATTATCCGACTAAATTTCTCGTGTATTATAATGATAAATCATTTAAATAAGGTTAGAATGAAATTTTACGAAAATTTCTACATTGTTTATGGGTATTTAGAAGAGCAATATAAAATACTAGTAAATAGTACCAATGCGTCTTTAAAATTAACAGATTTTTTAATTTGCTCAGGAAAATGGAATAAGTTATAGAAGTAAGAAAGTAAGTAATCTGATAATACGATGTTTCCAACTAATAGTTTTAATTATTCATGAAACTAGATACCATGGTAAGAAGAGAAAAAAGAATTGCATTTATAAGCTATATTTTGTAAACAAAAGAAGTTAATCAAACTTAAAAACGTTTACAATACTGTAATACTGCATATTATTATAAATTTTATAAGTAATTCGGTAAATTTAAGAAACTTGACGAAAAGAAAACTTTACTACAAGCGTAAATTCGAAATATACTTCTGTCTGGTTTCAGTTGAAACTATCAAGAACGGCAGGAGGGGCAAAGAACTAAATTTCATGACAATTGATATTATGTGTTAATTTGACTTTTATTGGGTTATATTAATTTACAATAATTACGGTTAATGACAGTATCCATATAGGAAAATACCTTCATTTCCAAACAAAACAACTCGGCACATAAAAAATTAAGTTAAATATTTAATGCAAAAACTAACTTTGTCTGAAATAGCCTATTGGGTTCATATGTTGCTACTAGCTTTTAGGTTAGGGCATTTCGAGTAACAAAGCCAAATTGTAACAATAATTATAGAACTACAGGAAATAACAGTTGCAAACAAAAAATATTGGTTATATTTAGAATACACGAAATACTCTGAATTCACACAAAAATAACCTTTCATTATCATTATCATAGCTTCTGTTTTATACTCACAAATTTCAGTATTAAAGACTAACGATCATAGCGAATGTATACTATATAACAGTATTGTCATTCCTATTTTCTGTTGAAGTATAACATACACAAACATTTTAAATAATTGGGAGTCCAGTCGGGAGGTAGGGAATGCTGAATTACACCTCGAGAACAGTACTAGTAGTAGACGCTTCAAGGACCCCCCCCCCCCTTCTCGCTTGGGCGGGAGCGGGGGTTTTCTTAGTTTGTTCTGTGTTAATAAGGTTTGCTGTTACCATGCAAAGTTAAACAGCATAAAACATCACACTAAACAACTTGTCAAACTGGACTTCGCATCGAGGAACGCTCGCTCACAACATTAAAGTAATTTACTCGTAAATAAACATTAGATGAATGAATTAGTCTTTTGGTGGAAATCGGTAATAGTTAATAACAAAATGCATAGAAATGTGGAGAGAAAGTAAAGAAACTTGTCAGTCAACAAAAGAGCCTAGTATGCCTTATGCGTTATATGCATAGAAATGTGGAGTGAAAATACAGAAGCGTATCAGTCAATAAATAACCTGCTTTGCCTCGTGTGTTATATGCATAGAAATGTGTAGAGAAAATAAAGAAAGTTGTCAGTCAACAAAAGAGCCTATTATGCCGTATGCGTTATATGCATATAAATGTGGAGAAAAAATGCACAAGCGTATCGGTCAACAAATAACCTTCTTTGACTCGTGTGTTATATGCATGCGATGTTTTATTCCCTGTAACGATACACACTGAGGTGTTGTGCTTAAATAAAGCCATGATTAAGAAGTTACAAATGGAAAACCGAGAAATTAAAGTTTATCTGCCCTCGTCTACTCACAGGGTTCTCGAGGTAGGAAGTCGACATTCTACTTTCTAAAGTATCTGCCTAGTCTATTAATTTTTTTACCTGCCGACTGGACTACTGTAAGACAACTAAGCTGGAGGTTATACAAATTGAGCAATAATCCATCATTAGCAGTGGCGTTCAAACATTTTCTTCCGTTCTGCTACCATCCCGCTGACGTAACTTAGCGAGGGTGAGGGGAAGACTGGCGTCGCTAGTTGGCACCTCGGCAGTTCTGAAAAAAAAGTAGGCCTGGTGTAATTGGGCGCATATGTCATCGCTGAGTCATTAGTGAACGGATTGTTTGTTTCCGATACTTAACCTCGACTGACAGCAGTTTTTAGTAATAAAATTGACCTGACTAACAAGCCTGTTCATTTTGTTTTCTAAACGCCTGCTTTCAGCATTTCTGCTTTTAAGCAACCCTGTGTGAATCTGTTTATTAACTTGAGGCACCCCAAGGACAGACACCTTCACCTCGGGGAGAAGGGGAGTTGACTGACAGGGTGGACCTCCTGATTATATTGGATTTCGAACCACTTGAGGAACTTAGTAAAGTCACACGATTAATTCGGAGGTGACCAGGGCTCGACTCCACACGCAATTAGACTGACTGGCAGAGTCAGCGTGGTATCATGTCCCACGATGTTCCCCTTACTAAGCAGTTGAAAGTTTTATCACTAAACACCAACAATCTTCAATATTCAACATAATTCGTAGGTGTATAAAGCATGCGGAATCCAATCATTTCATATTTTATTTATTTCACTATTATTTCAACCCCAAAGGTTGGAACATTGCCTGTATTGTTACAATATTGTTTGGCCCCTGGCATACAGGCCCCAGGACAAGTCTTCATTATTTAACAAAGGGTTGGATGGACTTACATCGTCTGATGTGTTAATAGTCATGAAATAAATAAATAAATATTGACTTTTTTGTTCTATTACTAAGCCAACCTAGCGGAGTTAGGTTTTAGCCCTCTCTTGCACTCAACTAGGAAGACTCGGGACCGCCTGCTTTACATGCCTTCTGAAGTCTTTACACAGTTATCGAGCAATTGGGGAAGGGGGCGACGTTTCGGGAGTTCGAGAGACTTATTAAATAACTTTAAGTAGATCATGAATTGATTAAACAAACCTGCTCGGGGTAGAACTGGAGGTCCTGCTTTTACATTTATTCTGTTCTTGATACCATTGTTGTTACCGGCCACAAGCATTTGGACGCCTAAAGGACACACAAAACAAACAAACTAAGCAATCGACATACAAACATTGGCACAACACACACTACAAAACACTGCCACGCAGATTGATTCCATTTCAAATTTGGTAAACTACTACGTGTAATGTGTAGTGTTTTCATGGGGTACACAGAAACTAATAGGCAAACTTCAAGCAGTAATGATACAAAATGTACGTGCAAATTACATCCTATATTGACCAAGTAAAATAAAGAGGGAAATATAACCTGAACCGCACAACAACCCGTCACCAAAAATCAGAATGACATTACAAAAGGTTAAAACAAAAATGGCAACAATACCCCCCCCCCCTCCCCTCCCTCCCTCAATCGAGAACAGTTCGGACTACGGTCTCAAGGAAAAACTGACAATCAGTCTTTCCATTCACAATAATCAATGAGGCATGTCATGATTATCAACTAGTGAGACCTTCTGTTATACGAGTATATGCTAACAATAATAAAATAGAATATGCAGCGCTATGCATTGCCGATAGTGGTGGAACGTTGGCGGAAAACAGAAAAGGAAGGTCTTCGATGGCATAGTGGTGGCTTGTTCGTACTTGTGCGAGTCTCTACACAAAATGCGATCGGCGGCCTGTCGTAACTCAACACAGGTATTTATTATCTACGGAGGCGACTGAAGAGGTTATTCGGATACATTCATTAAATTGTTTGTATGCGAATAATCTTTGTAAAAAGTAAAAAAGTGTTTTATCATTGTAGGGTTCCAACATAAAAAAAATAAAATATCTGTAAATAACAAAAAAATGAACAATGCCACACATTGGCTTCGGTGGAATGGTGCTAGCGTGCTTGTACTTGTGCGATTCTCCACACACCTTGCCTTGCGATCGGAGACATATTGTAACTCGACAATACTATCTATTAGTTTCAAGCGACTGAAGATTTCGATCGGATACACTCATTAAATTGTTTTTATGAGATTAACTTTTTAAAAAAACTCAGTTAAGTTTCTGCGCACTTAAATTGCATTCTAAATAGCTTGCTTCTGACTGCATTAAGCAGTGACTTCAGGATGCTGACAGGTTTAAGGGACAAGGAATCGCCGTTTGGGCTTCCAGATGTAGGAACTCCAAATTGAATAACACGAAATTCAGCAATGGTTATACCGCTTGTAGCTGGAGATAATGTTTCAATGCTTATCATTTGGCCTGAGGCCTGTGTGGAAGGCAATTTCGCACTCCTGTTGCCAGAAGGGACAGAATGCTGAGAAGAGAAGAACTACAGTATGATCAATTGCGTCAGTAGCCTACTAGGTTGAATGAAAAATACCAAAATTAAGTATGCTCCAATACATTTAACGATCTTTGCCCTATCACCCGAAGACGCAGAAAAGGGTAGCCAACTGCCCAGGACACCAACCCCCAGTATGGCAGGGAATAAAAGAGAGATGGAGCAAAAATATATATTTTTAATTTCTAAGGCCACCCGCCAGACCACGTCTGACCAGCCATTGAAAAGTTGGGATCAACAAAGAGCGTGTGACCGGTGCAAGACCTAAATGTGCGTATATTTGAACAAATTAGTTACAAAATAATTATAAAAACTCTTTTAGCACTGCAGTTTCAGTCAAACGACGAAAAGACGCCTTTATTCATTTTTAATTGTGGGCTAAAAATATAGCGTCATCATAAAATTATTTCGTGGAAATATATTTTGGTGGTTGAAAAGTCACAGTAAGAAATACTGGATGGCACCTTCTAATGTATTGCACTGTTCTATAGTTATATGGCTGGAAAACTCATGGTTAGGTATACCGGACAACACCGCCAACTTCCAATGCACAGCGGTGACGTGCAGGATTTGTTACTGAGACGTTTGAAGCGATGGAGGCTCCCATAATCGATTGTAAATCTACAGAAAGTGGAATCTGAATGAAGCCGCAATGCATTACAATAGGGGAAAAAATGGCGGTTTCCCTCAAATTCCACTTTCCGTGCCTTTATTAATGACGGTGGGAGCCGCCCTTAATGGTATTGAGAAAGTGGAATTTAACAGCTCGATTCATAGACTGCAGACAATCTGCGGGAGTACCAGAATTTCAAAATAAATTTTAAGTTTAAGGACAGCCTGCTATCAGTTTCTTGGGAGTGAATGAATGAGTTATTATTTTATATCTTTTCTTCTGCTATGATTTCTTCACTTCTTTTTTTTCGGGAAAATGTTATGTTACGTATGATAATGTGAAAAACGAAATAAATTGTAAATCGGTTAACTATAGAGTAGCCCTATGGGGCTAAAGCTCGCCTAATATATAGACGCTTTTCATTTCATTTCATAAGTTTCGTAGGTTAGTTCTTCGGATACAGGAGAAGAACGAAAATATGCAGGTAGGACGCTTTTCATCGTACGACCAGAAAAACCTATATTCACTGCAGGTCCGATCCAACGAGACAATCCAAAATAAAATGGGAACAGAAGAAACTAGAACGTGATTTATTGAAATGGAATTTAGGCGGGGTTTCCACATACGTCAATGGTCAATGGTAAATATGGTTTTGACGTGGTAGCAGACATTTTTAGTGTGTCTTTAATGTCTGCTAAAAAGGTCAATACCACATTTACCATTGACCATTGATGTATGTGGAAACCCCGCCATATCTGAACTTTTTTTTCTTCTTTGGACCCTTTGGCATTGTTTCCCTGGACTGCAGCGGACGTGAATATGGGTACCGTAAAAGAGTTCTCAACAGGCCATCCCATTACGAATATGTAGGGAATTACCTTTGAGATGCTCGACTGCAGACAACAAACACCGTTCAGATTGATTCCCCGAGCGTGAGCTAGGCACCTCGTGTGGCAGCGCGCGAACATGCTGTTAGTAGAAGAGAGCCACCAAGTAGTGACATGTGAAAAGCATTAATTTAAGTACAAAATATTGGGACATTTGAATGCTAATAATGTGACACTCACTGACAACTTGTATATGGGTTCAACTATCAAATTATGATAAGGCGGGGTTTCCACATACGTCAATGGTCAATGAGAAATATGAAATTGACGTTTTAGCAGACATTAAGACATACTAAAAATTCTGCTACCACGTCAAAACCATATTTCTCATTGACGATTGACGCATGTGGAAACCCCGCCTAAACAAAAAACAAAAACTTAGAATTTTATAAAAACTTGTAAATTATAACCCGAATTAGTGAAACCCAAATAATCGTTAAAAAATTAACTTTGTCAATTAATTGTCTATTTTTATTATTATTGCTTTCCAATTTATACGTAGTATAAGGAAAGCTTTGTGACGGTCGAAATTTTCGATTCCGAGATTTCAACGGAATTACACGTTTTAAGGTCCGAGGAACCCAAAAAAGTGGTTTTTACGAAATGTCTGTCTGTGCGTCGATTTCCGGGCAAACTACTCGGTCGATTTTGATGAAATTCGGCATGTAGGTTCACAAAAATCATACCTCGGAACAATTTTTTTATTTGGGGCTAACTTAATTTGGGGGGGTTTTATTCTCAAAAAACTTCAAAAAAACGTATAAAAAAATTATTTCTCAAAAACGGCTCCAACGATTTCTTTTAAATTCACATATGTTGTAGTCGTTATTAATGTTAACGAAATGCGGGGGGTCGCTTGCCCCTTGATAGTTTGCTTCTGGGGGTAAAAAAATAAAAATGACTAAATTTTAATGAAAAATGACTAAAAATAATTTTTCTGTGAAACCTTTCCATCGATGATTTCTACCTTCAGGCATGTATTAGGTGTTAAATTGAGTAACGAAACCGGACAGGTTGCTTTCCCAGAAAAGTATTTGGTTTTGTAGAAAAAATGTTTTTTTGAAAAAATGATAGAAAATTCACCTTGAAATGCATTTCGCGCCCTGCCAGTATTGCTGAGTGGTAATGTGTTGGTCTGACCCATCTAGAATTTACCTCTCCTCTAGTGACATCAGGTGGACAACACCCCCCCCCCCCCCCCCCGAGATATCGGAAATTTAACCATAGGAAAATTATTTACCATGAAATTACTCATTTTCTCTATCTACTAATTTTGATAAATTGGAAAGCATGTTCGAGTAAACTCGGACCGGTTCTTTTATTTATTTTTGTCTATTAATTTTTTTTAGCGATTATTTGGGTTTTAATAATTCGGGTTATAATTATAACAAGTTTTTACAAAAATTCTAAGTTTTTGTTTTTTGTTTAAAATGAAATACCACGAAGTCACGAGTAATCTAATTTTTTCTATCAAATTATGTCATAAATCTGTAAAGTGATAAGTGCGAACCTTGCCCTGCTAAACTTGCCTTGCCAACGACCCCATCGGTTTTCCGGGCATTGTTTCCACATGAATTTTTGGCCATTGGCAAACTGGTTCACCCCTCAATGTCAACCCACACCGGCTGCAAGTTGCAAGTGACAATGGACAAGCTGAGACATGCTTACCGTTGACATTGTTGGCTCGTTGACTTGACAGTTCACTTAACCAAATAAGGGAACGAGTCAAATCTGTGTATGTGCACCAATATATTCCCTATAGAACCGATAGTTTTGCTTACGCAATGGTACCATAACCTTAGAAAAAGTGCAAAGCATGGTAAGATGTTTAAATGTGTGGGGGAAAATTTCATGCATCCATACATTGCAATGTTCACGCCAAGCAACTGTTTTGTTAACTAGCTTACGTAATGTTACATTCACAAGGGGTGACATCTATGAAAACAAATGAAACTAGAAAAAATTATAATTTGCCGTTAAAAACACCATTACGAGGACGCGCTCGACACGTCAGGAACGCTTTCCATGCTAACTAAATGCAAAGTTATTAATAATGTAGCGCTAGCCTATCGAAATGTGAGGACAACAATGCAAACTATCTATCAAGGGATAGATTTCAAATTATTTTGTTGGCAAGGACAATGGCAGTGTATTTTTGACGAAATTAATAGATTATTATTATCAGAAGTAATAATGCTACAGATGATAAGTGCAACTTGCCTTTGAAAGCATGTATTTTTTTATGAAATTCTCATCTGACTTTCATAACTGCGGCTGTCGCACGAAAAATTACTTAAATTCGTCAAAAATGACCGACGAAATACTGGTTTACAAAATATTCTGAACTCTGTCCCTTAAAATTCAAACAAAATAATAATTTAAAACAATAGTAAAGCATAGAAACTAACCAGTATTTCATCCTGTATACAGAGCGGGCTGACATCACTATCTGCCGCCAGCTGGGCGCGCAACTGTCGGTTCCTTGTATCCAGCTGCGAACAAGTCTGTTGCGCATGCGCTAACTGTTTGGTTATTCTGGCCAATTCCTCCTCCAATTTTGCCGATTCAACACATTTATCCGAATAACGCTCCGATAAAGAAAGTATCTCGGCTTTAATTTCTTCCATTTCCTCTCTGAAAGCAGAAATTCATGGTACAGCAGAGATTAAAAAATATTTTGTAAACAAAGAATGGACAACTTTCCAGTAGAATCATCCTGTGGCTGTAGACCGTTATCAATATGGCTGCTACTGTAGCCTGCACAAGTACGCAATTTCACTGGGAAAATAGCCGGCACAAGCTAAGTATAGAGTTTTTCACCGGGTCTAGGTATCCGTTCTGTTATGTTGCAATGTGTAAGACTTCGATATTTTTTACGTTAGTACTTATCTCTGATAGTTGGCTTATGGTTAACGGGTGCCCCGTAAGGCATATTATGGCTCCCGCCGATCCAGTTAATGTATTTCTATGAGAAGAATCACCTGCTGTGATTGGATTGATACACGTTGCTAGGGACAGGGAAAACCGTGGCAGTGGAATATTTTAACTTTACTAACTACATACGGTTATAGCTACCCTTGAAATAAGTAAAACTAGAAAAGTCATGTGGCGTGACGCTGACAGACCAATGTAGAAACCAAGACAAGAGATGAGAACCCGGGACGTACTGGAGAAACTCAGAGAAAGAGGCTGAACTGGTGGGGACACTTACTACGTAGAGACGAAAAACACCTAGTGAAAAGATTAACAAACCGGGAGATACAAGGAAGAAGACCACCAGGGAGGCCGAGAGTTACACTGGGAAGAAAGAACGCCGGGGATATGAGATGTTTGGAGCTCTCCACCGAGGACGCACAGGACAGAACTGTGTGGAAACGCTGCTGTCGTGCTGCCGACCCTCCATGAGGCTAAGCCGCGGTAAAAGTAAAAGTAAAAGTAGAGAAAAGCACTCACTCATGAGCCTCATGCAGAGCAGTGACGTCGTGCGCACTCTGCATCCTGCGCAGCCACTCCGCCTTGAACTTGGCTACCTCACGCTGCACCTCCGTCTCGTGCGCCTTGCGCATGGCATCGAGCGCGGCCAGCGTGGCCTGCGTCTCCTCGGCCAGCGCCTGCTCCTTCTCAGCTGCCGCCGCGGCCAGCTCTTGCCGATGCTTCTCCTCCATCTGCGCAATGATGCGCCGATGCGAATTATCTACCGCGATGAGTCCTTTCTCACAGAGAGCCTGCAATACAACATAGTCAATTAGTGCTAAAGGTCAAGACTACTTTAAATTCGTACTCGTACTAGATTAAGTCATGTTTACTCCATATTTGTTGTGGAAGGACATTGATTAATTTGTTTGATAGTGTCAAAAGTAAGCTTGTCTCAGCTTGTCAGTTGTCGCTTGCAGCTGGTATAGGGTACCAGCTTGATGCGGAAACAATACAATAACGTCCGAGCATCCATGGGCAAGGTTTAATGTACTGCTGTATAACTAAGCCTACGTCCATAAAAGTCCTTCAAATAATAATAATAATGGATATTTCATAACTGTATTTCCATGCTGGATTAACGGCTTCGGGTGGCCCATAAACCCGAGAATTCAAGCCAAGTAAACGGTATTTTCCTTCTTAGTATATTTTCACGAATTAATCTATTGCATTATTACTTCTGACTAGACCTAGTTGCACTAGTGTTTATGAACCCGAATTTGAGACTTAGAGGTTACTGCACTGTGGCCTATAAACAATCTCATTACTCATTACACATTCAGTATGTTGTTGCTTTCCTATTTATTTTAAAGATTGAAACGTGCCTACCTCATGCACTTTGAGTTAGTCAGGTAAGTTTAAACTTTACATTGCTATTGTTTACACGTTAGTATATAGTAGGTACGAGGCGGCCAGAGACGTACCCAGGATTGTAAAAGGGGGTAATGAAAGTAATTTGGTAGCCTACCCCATGGACTGTATAGGGAGGAAAATTATATAGTTCATACTTATATTTTTTTCGGGGAAGCGCGCATGGGCCTCATCTTGAGCACTACTTACTTTTACGTCTATTTATTGTGTTCTACTGCAATGCACATACCCTTAGCTGTTGAATTTCCGCTTGGTACCGGTGTCTGATGGATTCCTCGACGTCTCCATCTCTATTGAGCTGAGTGGATAGTGTCTTTTGGTATGCAGCACGTAGGTTATCCATCTGCTGGGCATACTCCGCGTCGAGAGCCCCTAGCCGCCGTTCTAACCTTCTAGCCTTCTCCAGAAGCTGTGCTTGTTCAATTTCATGCTGACAGACTAGCGAGTCTCTCTGAGATTCCAATTCCCCTCGAAGTTCCTGATAACAGAGATTGCATAATTATTACGATGTAATGAGTTGAAGGTTTGGAATAGTCAAGTTGATAGAGAACTGGCTTCGACACGGGAGGCCGAGGTTCGAGCCTCTACATAAAAGGAAGCCGATGCAAGACCAAAAATAATAAAATAGAATAGATAATGCCTAACCATACACCTAATAAGGCGGAAATGGCAAAAGTAGTCAAAGCCCAAAGGAAATGTAAACATAAAAAAGCGGCAAATGAAAAACAAAGTAACAATTCAATAGGCAGGCCTGCCAACAGAATATAAGCCTAGTAAATCCTTCACATATGACCTTGGTTCCCGGCAATGTTAATAGCTTATAGCGAGAACCTCTAAGATTAATTTCGGACACAACCTTTGGCCGCTTCATTGACTGAGCTGCGGATGGCCGGTGTAAAACTAACCCAGACACTTGCGGACCAACATGTAAACTTTAAATTTTTTTTAAGGCCAAACAGGAGGGTTGTGGCCTTCACCGTTGAATACATAGAAATAATAGAACTGGAGCGGCGGGCCGTTAACCATACGCCAACTATCAGAGATAAGTACCAACGCAAAAAATATCGAAGTCTTAAACATTGCAGCATAGCAAAGCGGATACCTGTACCCGGTCAAAAACTCTGTAGTTTAGTAGTTAGCTTGTGCAGGCTATTTCCCCGCCGAATTGCGTACTTATCTTGTGCAGGCTACACTAGCAGCCATATTGATAACGGTCTCCAGCCACGAGATGGTTGAATATCCATTTTATAAACAAAGCCCCGCGTCTCGTACCTGTTCCGTATTTGACTTGCATTATTTCAAATAATTGCAGTTTTACCTATTTCTGGCGCTTTACTGTCAAATAAAGCGTTGAGCTTCTGACTAAAGTGCATTTCATTACAAAAGTTGGAGGTTTTTCTTCCCTGTGGGGCACGTAAAAATGTTCTAAAAGGTATGTTTTTAATTGCTTCATGCACAAATTTTAGACCTAATGTAATTGTAATTTTTGGTTTAGTCAATAGTGTAAGCATGTCTACGCGTAGACTATACCCTTCTATCGATTTTTACTATACCACTGCGGTTTAAAACATATATTACGAACCCTCTGCAAAGACATTTCCAGACCAGTCACGTGACTCCCTCCGGTTTGGCCTTAATGGTAGAGGCCCCGAAAAACTGTCTATCTATGTTCAGTGCATACATCAATGAACAGCAATTAGTTGCTTTGATAACTTATCCTTAGCCATACAATGTGTTTATAATTCATCGAAATTAGCGGTTTGGTTTATTTAACACTAACCCCAGTGACCGCGAAAACTTATCCTTCTACGTTCGTGTTACGGTTACTAGTTGTAAAGCAATCTATCACACCACCAACGTACCTGTAGCTGCCAGTCATGACGGTCCCTTAGCCTCTTTGCTTCCTCGTCTTGCTTCTTCTCCAGCTGCTCTAACGACGCCTGCAGAACAGGACACCTGGCACACGCCCCACCGTCGCTTACCCGCTCCAGCACCGTCACCAGCGTCGCCGACAGCCATTCGCACTGCTCGGCTAGCGACGCCCAATTCACACTCTTCGCCGTCGGTGACTCTGCTTCTAAACCGCAAAGACTCGTCAGCTGCTTCGTCTTCTCAATACATGAAGCCACAGCAGAGCACGCCTCGGAGACACAAAGAGCGTCCGCGGAAGACGCAGTCTCCGCAGCGATACGGTGGAACAGGTACAAGCACTCAGTCTCAACGTCCAGCCCCGGCGAAGGTTTCAAGCTGACTCCCCTCACAACCGGACGGCCGTCGGAAACATCTGACTCTTGTGTCATCTGACTAATTCTGGCGTCAATGAGTGCCATGGTAGCTATGACGCTCACGAGACGCTCCAGCAACGCTCTGCTCTCGGAGGCTTCCTTTTCGAGGCTCTCATGCGTGCGAGTTGGTCGTCGCATGCATGTGAGACATCGCTCGTATTCCTCGGTAAGCTCTTCAATAACATTGTCCATGATTGAACGGAGAGACTCGGTTACGGTAGAAGCGCAGGCCTCGCGAGATGCGTCACATAGACCCAGCCAGGACATCTGTAGGATATTATTATAATAATTGGGTGGCTTGACATTAGAGGTTAGAGAATTATAAAGTTCACTTCTTCAACACTCAACGCTAACGGATTCACGTGTATTATCGAATTATCGTGTATTTTTTTAAAGTTTCAATACACGTTCACTTACATCTCTACTCATTAATTTATTACGCTAAAGGAGAAGAGAAAAATATAGGATGCAGAAAACTAAAGAAATACTTAAAATCTGTGACAGAAAACGACGAACTTCCCTGGTTCAACTACACACAAGACAAAGCTTTTTAGCAGTGTTGCCAACATATTTTATAAATGTAATGCCTACCCTCGCGCCATTTTCAGCATTGCCAGTCCACCTCATGGCAACATGGGACAGTTCCGCTTGGACCAGCTCCTTGTTGAGAGCTTCCTGCGCCTGCGCCCACGCCTCCCGCAGTCGTTGATTCTCGCCACCACGAGACTTTCCCTCTTCATACTCGGCTGTCAGACAGAGCGTCTCTAATGTCAGACCACATGCCACCTAAAACAAATTGGATTATTCATTAAGCCTCATGCAATGATCTATTGGTCTTACACTTCCTACATTTTCTGGCTATGCTTCGGAGGGCAAGTAAAGCAGGCGGTCCCGGGCCTTCCTAGTTGAGTGTATGAGAGAGCATTATAGCCCTAACTCCACTAGGTTGGCTTAGTAATAGAACAAAAAAAGTCCTTATTTATTTATTTATTGGTAAAGGTTAATGGCAATGGTGTAATCAATCGGAAAAAGGGTAGTTCGATTCCTCAAGGGCTTGGGATTCACTTAATAATTCAGAGTATAATACAAGAGCAATGAGTCAATCGTCCACAAACCGTCAGTCCTTATCAGAACTAAGCCTGATGATGGGAGTAGCATCCACTCCAGAAATGTCGCCCTATTGCTCGATGACTGTGACTGAGGCCTCCGCCTCTAATGACTATTAACACAGCAGGCAATGTCAGTCCAACTAATCCTTTGTTAAATAGTAGAGCTTAATCAAGTTAATGATAACAATTAAAATAAAATGCAGGGCTACCGTGTCTGATGTTGAGGGAGAACATTATTTGTACTTATATTTATATTTTTCAAGCTCTATCTCGCCAATTTCAATGATCAGTACGATTAAACAAATACTAATTATGACATCAAAATTACCTGTGGTATAGTGGCAGCACGAAAAGTCTTAACAGCCTCATGCAAATTTCTTTGGTTCTGGAGTAGCGTATTAAGGTCGGACACTTCGGCTTCTAGCAGGACGGGATCCAGCTTGCGCGCCTCGGATACAACGTCCCCTGCCGCAGTGAGGGCCCGCGTAACACTATCAGTCAAGCAGTCCAGTGGGTTCTCCAGAGACACTTCTTCACCACGCATGCGCCGCCGGACGGCAGCCATCATTGCTTGGATCTCTTGAATCTGCAATATGAAGATTGTCCCATTAAGACAAATCCGGAATAGTTGTGCGAGTGCGTCAAATTGCCTAATTCCATGGCCACGAATACATGCACACAACAATTAGGACTTGGTATTGAATGGACCAGTTTCGTAGTGAAATCCAAAATGGCGGTTATGCATGCAGACATTGGGAGATCACGCGACAATGGGACATGAAAGTTTCTGATTGGAAGTATTTTTCCACAAGAGAGAATACCATTTCTTGTAGTTTATTATTTTTTATATTTTATATTTTTTTTATTATCATGATGGAGGTATCTATCCCCCTTTCCACCAGGCAGGGGCATCGTAATGTTTAATTTAATACAATGTATTACTCACATCAGAAGCAAGGACGAGAGGTTTTCCCTGGCCAAAAGACCTGGCAGCGTCCAGCACCTTCCGGACAAGGACAGACTCGAAGGCGATTCGTTCAGCAGCGAGGCGTAATTTGGCAGAGGTGTCCAGGTCTCCAGACACTGCTAATCTTTGGCGACGCTCCGCTAGCTCCATTAACTTCACCCGCAACATATTCTCCAGCTGACCAATCAGCGATGACGCGGCTTGACGAACGTCCTGCATTACCAAAAGCAGTAAATCGTAAAACCGAGTATGTGGTGCACTGAGTTGATTCCAATATTGCATGTTATCATTTAACAGCAATTACAGAGTACCTATTTAACTTTGTAGGAGCCTATAGAGGTATAGGAATTCGAGAATGGAAGACATGGAAAAATTGAAATTTTTTATACCAACTATGTATTAAAATGTAGAGGAGCATTATTTATACTTTTTCTCCGCTCATTTATGGCTCTAATATCGATATTTTATGAGAATGTGACTTTGTAAAAGAAAAACGTCTAGTAATGTTTCTTAACAAACAAATTAGTGAATATTACACTTACAGTTTGTTTTCGTTTGTCCATTGTAGAAAGCCTTCCTTCCAAGGACGTCAACCGCAGCAGTACAGTGATAGGCTCGGACGTAGCACTGTCAAGACTTTTTCTGCGAATTCGAGGCTTCGCAACGGGAGGTTGTCCAGGTACTACAGCTTTCTGACCAGACTCCAGGGCAGCCAACTTGTTTTCCAGTTCCGTTAGCTTCTCCTCGACTTCGCGCCCAATTTGAAAACTCTCCCGGCCCTTCAAGGACAGTGAACGCCGTTTCTCACGTGATTCAGCTTTGCTTGACTTTTGCTTTAAAGCTCGCACCTGAAATAAAGTCGAATTTTGAACCTTAACTTTGCTTTAGCTATCCAGTGATTAATGTTTACATAGCCGAATCTCTACCCGAAGAACCGGCCTTTCTCAGGGCGTGGACGCGGAACTCAAAGTATTAATTGACATGAGAGCTTCATACAGCAATAATTGAGTCGCCTATTATCAAAGTCGCCAATTAAATTTTTGATCAATTTTTCAGAAACCACAAAAGCTGTAAATACAGTACAAATAATATGCCGTATTAAACTAAACTAATAGTTCAGTAGCTGTATTGCCAGTTTAGATTAATACAGTATATGATTTTTACTGTATTTATTTGGTTGGTCAAAAATTACATTGGCGACTTTGATACTAGACTACTCAATTGTGTTTCATTAAGCAGTGTGGGTGCCATGGTTAAGGGTTCTGGACCAAAGGCACGTTAAAATTACCTGTTTTTCAGCAGCAGACAACTTTAAAGCCAGATCCTGAACACGGGCAGCCATAAGATTTGCCTCCGCGGTATCCGCTTCCTGTTTGAGTTTGGCGTCCTGCCGTAACCGGATGCTGGTCAGCTCAAGTTCATCGCAAGCCCGGTGTGACTGTCGCAACTCTCGTTTCATCGCTCGGATCTCCATCACTGCCTTCTCGAAACGGCCTCTCAGTTCTTCGTACTCTTCCACAACTCTGGCCTGGAAAAGAATCATTTAATAACAAACATAAGCACTAGACAAACAGGACGTGGATTCCTCACGGTTCCTAATTACAAATTAACACACAGCAGAAATTCTGTCAACTATAGAGGTTTGAGTTACTACAATGAAATGATCAGGGCCGGATACAATGAAAACATTACCTTGTCTATCATTAAGAACTATATTGTAAGTCTACTCACAGGTACAGTTTAAAAAAATATTGTTAGTGTGACGAACTAGTAAATAACCTACTACAGTAAATTGTGTGGTGATCCCAACGCACCTTCACCGGCTCAGTTAATTTGTAATGTTTTTTTGATAAATACACGTATTATTATTATTATAATCACAGGTTCAAGTTTTGCATTACTTTCAAATGAAATTATTTTTGGGCACAATAAGCCTAGCTTTTAACCCAATCATGTTCACAGGTAGTAAAAAATTTAACAAAATCCAGTCAAGGTAATGGCAGATATGAAAGGATTGTCCCAGATAAAGATGTAAAACTAAACTCCCGTTGCTAGAACAATGACAATCAGGATTTTGTAATAAAATGACATTGATTATCAGGGAACCTCTCAAAATGCAGTATTTGAAATTTAAATATTCAAAAGGTTACTGTTAGCAGTTGATATTTTAACCATCCATTCTCATCAAAATAAAAATGTAACCTTGTAAGGTCTTGTAACGTATCGCAGATGAGGAAGCTGACTGCAGCCTCCATGTTCAATTCGAGAATCGAATAAACAGTAATTATGACCACAGGGCAGCTAGTAAGCTAAACATAGGATCAAATGGCTCAGGCCTATTGGAAACTTACCGTTCCGCATAAAAGTACGTTAAGGCTACAGCAATGGCTTCATATTCTGCGCATAGAATTAACTTTGACGTTGCGTTAAGCTCAATTACGTTGAGGTACGTTTTATTTCTCTATAAATCAGGGCTTAGCCATAAACAAGGGAGTCTATAAAACGTACCTTATCCAGTGACGAAAGGTCCAAATCTAAATCGATATTGGTTAGGTCACTGAGAGAGTCGACACTCCTCCCGCGCATCAGACTTGTGTCCTCCAGTTTCAGACTCCATGACTTGTCCATACTGCTATCCGTCCAGTCTCCAGACTTGGCTGGCTCGTCCAGCACCTTGCTGAAGCTCTGCCGTCGAGGGAACGCTTCCGTGTCATGATGAACCTAAATATTAAATACATACAAATACAATAACAATCAGTCACTAGTCGTTTAAATTATTAGTTTTAGTCTTGGCATATGTGTACGATATCTGTAGTTTTAGGTGCAAATTCCACCGAACTCGTTTTTTATAGCTACCGTGATATTAACGTGGTAGCAGACATTAAAGACAGTCTAAAAATGTCTGCTACCACGTCAATATCACAGTAGCTATCAAAAAAAAGGGTTGGTGGAATTTGCGCATTACAGTAATTTCAATTAAACACACATGGGGACGAGTCCTACCGGATTCAGTTCTTTCTTGATAATCTAGTTCGGATATAATGTCCCAATAACCTGAGAGTATATAACTGCCGTTTAGGAAACAACTAATAGACGCAATACACAGTGGCGAACACATAGTACGTTTTGTAAAAGCACAGCGGGTACGATGGCTGGAACACGTCGTAAGAATGCCAGAGGACCCTATGCTGAACAAATATACCAAGCAAGCATGACGGGAAGAAAACTGCAGGGATACCGCTGGAAGGGCGAACTACAGTAGAAACCGACATTGAGTTGAGGTCCTTTGATGGTAGAGCGTCGTACAAAACCGAGATGATTGGAAGAGTGTAGTTAAGCAGGCGAAAGAGAGAGAAGAGCCAGAAGAAGACGAAGGTACAACTAATGAAATGAATGGTATATAGATAGAAACGGCACCATGGCGCCATAAACTTACCGGTGGCACACGGATGGTATCAAGCGTATTTCTTCTCGAAGTAGGCGGACTGGACTTGGATCTTTTGTTGTAAACTCGGGACCGGGACACTTGTGTCTTTGCCCTCTCTTTCACCCGGGAAATTGGAGTTCTAGTGAGCGGAGGTGACGGCGGGAGAGGGGTCGCAGACGGGTGTCCCCAGCCTGGACTGTCCCGCCCCAGGTACGAAGTTGGCGAAGTATCAGCGCACGAGTGGGAACTCGATGTTCTTTGAAGACCTGTTCAAAACAAAACCATAAGGTGCTTTTGACTAGAAGCATTTGGAACTGAGGATAACAGATCTCATATCTGACCACTGACGAAGCCTCGCTTTAATTTCATAGGTCTGTTGAGCGCTGCCATTAAATTTGGGAATAAGACGGCTATTCCACCGATGTGGATTTTGAATGTGAATGTATCATGAAATGGTAGCAGACATCATTAATAAGTCTCTGTGATGTCTGCTACCACGGCATGACACATTCACATTCAAAATCCAAGTGTTAGCCACATCTTAATAGTAATAGGAAACCAACTCGAATTCTCCTAACAGGCGCAGTTACACCGGCAGAAAATGTGTTCGAACCTACAGTTAGCCATGTGTACTACGATTCAAAACATAGAGGTAAATTGACAATTATTTTTTCGAGTTGGAGGCCTCGAAAATTGTCAAGTCTGTATAACAATGACCGATTAGTCTAGTTGAAAATGTTTTATCTTAATTAGTAGTAATTTACTATTATCTCTCGGAATTATATAACCCTTTCCCCAGTGGCGGCTCGCCATTAGAGGCAATGGAGACAGTACCTCACCTAGTTTTCCAAGTAATTCGTCTAAGAAAGTGAATTTTCAATTATGAAATGTCGGCTAATCAAATTCTAGAAGAGACTATTAAAACTTAAAAAATACCTCGAAAAAGTACCATGAGCTGAACTAGCTTCAAAAATTCACAACAACTAGTTATAACGATGTAGTGGCACAATTTCCAACTGCCTCTTCATTGCCAGAAGACGCAGGCACGAATTCGAGCTGTAAAAAGCTCAACCAGCTTGAAGATACATACTCAAAACATTCGCTGCACCCAGCTCAATGATGAGCCGATGAGACACGCGCTAGACCCTGCCTCTAAACGAGTTTAACATACACAGCTCTGACAATTTTTATTTTATTTTTTATACGTTTGTTTGCTGTGCCGCACCAATTTTATATCCCCACGAGCCGCCACTGCCTTTCCCAAAACTTCATGATGATACAACGCAAAAGGACTATCTGGAGAAGGCTACATACCTGACGGAAGACTAGAAGGGGGATCAAAGTAGTGGGGGTTCGATTCTTGAAGCTCTCTCTCCAGCTTCTCCCCAATGGTAAGCGGATGGCCGGGAGGTTCACCTAGCCCGGCCGCCCGTCGAATCGCAGCAGTCCAATTACTCCGTATTCCGGCCGTGACCGCACTCAATACAAATCGCCTATCATCCCAACACTGAAAACAATATTTTTTTTTGTTAATCAAAAGCAGGCATTCAGGAAAAAATTGAGTAGGAAAACATATTTTTATCCCAAATTCAAATTTTCAATTTAAAAAAAAATCATATTGACTGTATAGTCATTGAATGTCCTCTTACATAAAATATGGTGGATTATAAAATTTAGACTAAGTTTACTAGTTAAATATTCAATAAAAATTTAAATTATATTAAACATGTACAAGTTAACAATTTAATTGCCACTTAATGAATTGTTATATATTATTTTTATTATATTATATGTTGTTGGCACCCGTTGAGTTTCCCTGCACTAGGGAGTTTAGTTTGGATTTAAAGAGCGTGACCTTGTTTTTTTTCTTTTCGCTTAAGTTGTGTCTTGTGTCCATTTTTATTTTTTAAATATACAACTCCTATAATGTGATTGAATAATGTATTATAATTCCTAACCAGCCCTATGTCGACATATGTCAGGACATGTAGAGTAGTGGTACGGACTCTGACTTTCACCCGACAGGTTGTTGGTTCGAGCCCTACACTTCCTGGCCATGCTTCGGAGGGCATGTAAAGCAGGCGGTCCTGAACCTTCCTAGTTGAGTGTAAGAGAGGGCTTTATAGCCTTAACTCCGCTAGGTTGGCTTAGTAATAGAACAAAAAAGTCAATATTTATTTATTTCTTTACATATACCGCGCGCGCCAACATTTGTACGACACTTAACAAGCCAGAGATTATTCATGCCAACTAATAATAGGGTATTTTAGTTTTCCTTTTTGTTCAGTAGTCCAAACCACAAGTCACATAAAACACCAAACAACTCACCACAATTTGGAAGCCATGATTTCTTTGGACTTGTAACTCTGCTACGGCGCGCACCGAACTCAAATCCAGCACGCCATCAAGAATACCCTTATCTTCAGCAGTGGGATCTCGATAGTACATTAACGCGGCACCCCGTAAAACAAACCAGTGCTTCGTCCATTCTGTGCCCGCCTGTTTCATAAGCCACCCCTTCTTTAAGTTGAGCAAATCTTCAGCAGGCAGCGCCACACGCAACTCCGCACTGGGAGAATATCGGAGGGCCGTTGGGTCT
This sequence comes from Psococerastis gibbosa, assembly GCA_963971405.1. NCBI lineage: Eukaryota > Metazoa > Arthropoda > Insecta > Psocodea > Psocidae > Psococerastis > Psococerastis gibbosa. The sequence continues at coordinate 12,039,749 of OZ020491.1, read as the reverse complement.
AATCCGCAACCATCGGGGTCGCCTCGTACCTGAAAAAGTATTGACCACGATTACTATGATAATAATAATTGTTTGGTAAGAATGTTAGCAACAAATCCATATGCCATTCATCAAACCTTCATTGCGATCAAACAGTAGCATAATGAAAACGCTCTTCAGTGGGAAAACATTTCTATATATTCTATTGGAGTGTGTTACCAAATTTTACAAGAATTATCGCACTTCTGTAGTAAATGATGTAATAAGAACCACAAAGGCCAAATTGTGACAGGGAATGCCTTTCTAGGCACCAGGAAAAATTTCAGATCTTTTTTCTCTGTTTGACTCATCAAAACGATAAAAATAGTTCAGGACTCCTTTCAGAAGTTGTCCTTTTTAAGGCTGAGATTAAAAAAAAAAAACTTTATACATCTTCAGTCTTCTAGACGAAATTAATTAATTCTTCGTTCTAGCCAAGAAGTGAAAATGGTCTTATGAAAAAAAATTGATAAAAAATACAAAATTTAGCAATAAATGTACATTCTCTCACCTGATACCATTATTATTCTAAAAACGCCATAACGTGCATTATACCGATTTTTTAGAGTTGGTAGTAAATCAGTCCAGCAAATAGGCTTCTGTTTTTTTTTTTTTTTTTAAGTTGGTAGCTTCATGAAATTCCTCAGGGGTAATTTAGTGTTTTTGTTGCTGAGGAACGAGTAATTAATTAATTTCGTGAATATGACCTGGTCTCAAGTTATCAAATATTTTGAAATTTCTGCGTCAACCACAAGCAAGGTAAAGTAGAACTTACAGGGGTTTCATGCAATGGTTCTTCTGCTTGCTTGTCTCCCTCCGAGTCGCGCTCTCTGGTAGGAGGTGGATGAATGCTAGGTAATGAAGCCCTGGGGCTCATACGCGGACTGGTCAGACGATCTGCAATGTCTTTTAGCTTCTCTCTACGTATTTGCTCTGTTAGGCTGCGACCTCGCTTCTCACGTCGAGCTCGGGCCTATAAAATAAGGTACAATGTAATATAAAAAGTAAAGCTAGGGTAGACAGTCAGCTTTGGAAAATAGGTCGTTTCAATCGTCAAAACTGCCCTCAACGGTTATATGGCTACATCAAGGCGGTTAATAAGTAGTGACAAATTTCAGACTAAAGAGCTATTTTAAATTTGACGATATTTTAATTGCTTTTTCCAATAACAGTATACTTGTACATTGTAGAGTAGAAGCAAAATCACACGTATCGGTTTGAAGGGACACAACTTCGTAATTCACATTGCACTTTTTTTTAAAATTTTCTTTCAATCTTCTATCAATGTATGGATATGTCTTGTAAATCTAGATTTAAATTGATTGATTAGATAGTCCCAGCATTCAAATAAATAAATCTTTTGCTACAACAAAGAAAATAGTAATCAGCAGTAACCAACCTTTTCTTCCGCGTGCAGTTTATCCCTTGTGGGAGGAGAGCTAGACGTGGCAGGTTGTCCAGACATACTGGACAGACTACTTGTACTGCTGGAGACACTGCTTACCGCCGGTGAGGACTCTCTATAGCTTAACGTCTGCTTCGGACTGCTCGAAGAACTCTCCCTGTAGGAGATTGGTGACTTTGGACTACTTCGAGACGGCGAGTCCCGGTAGCTCAGAGACGTCCGAGCAGACTTGCTCGGACTACCAGCCACGGAGGACTCGCGGTAGTTTAATCCGGAGACCGGTGGTTGTGTGGGTGACGTGGAGATGTTTTCCTTGTAGGTCAAGCCGGTGATTGTGGGCTTCGATGATGGCAGTGGGTCTCTGAAGGTGAGAGAGGGCGGAGTTTGTACTGTGCTCGCTGGGGTTGTAGGGGCTGGTGAGTCCAATTGGTCAGTTGAGCTCTAGAAAGATAAGAATAACCAATAGTAATAAATACAATACTTAACGGAGAAGACATAGTCCGGTTTATAAAAGCGCAACGCATAATAATGTAATATAATAATGTCAGACGACCGCATGCATGCCAAACAAGATGTACAAAGCAAGCATGACAGGAAGACGACTGGCGGGACGTCCTCGAATACGCTGGAAGGATGCGTTAGAAACTGACCTACGCGAGTTGGGAGTCCATAGATGGTGGAGCGTCGTAACAAACTGTAACAAACTGAGGCGACTGGAGGAGTGTTGTCAAGCAGGGCAAATCTAATCAAGAGCTGTAGAGCCAAAATAATAATAATAAAAACTTGCATTTCATAGAATACATTAATAGTTCCATATACGAGAGATGAGACATTAGCTTCCCTCCAAAAATATACTTTTTTTTAATTTCTTTATGACCAGCCATTGAGAAAACGTAGCAGGTAGCCCCAGGATTCAAAAAATATTTTTTGGCACGCTCACATGTTCCATCTCTCCTAGCCATCCTAGGCGCAGCGCTTTTATAGAATATGTCTTCTCAATTTCGAAGTTGCTTCTTACACGCCACTCTGTTTTCGTACCCCTCGGGCCCTTCAATTTTTTTTTTTTTTTTTTTTTATTTTTTTATTTTTTTTTTTTTAAAAGGTTAAATCGCATACAAACAATTTAATGAATGTTGTATCCAAATAACCTCTTTAAGCCTCATTAAGTCACCTAATAGGTACTCGTGTCGAGTTACGACACGTCTCCGACCGCAAGGTGTGTAGAGACTCGCACAAGTACAAGCCCGCTACCATCTTGCCACCGAATACTCGCAGTTTGTTCGCGTCGTTGCCGGTAAGATTCCAGGTTTCTGTTCATAAATAATTAGATTACTCGTGACTTCGTGGTATTTCATTTTAATAAACAAAAAATAACAAAAACTTTGTGTGCATGTGTCTAACAGAAGGAGGGTTTGAGAAATAAGGCTGTTCGAGGTATTATTCCTCGCGTTGAGCAAGTCTCAAATCGCAGATAAGGTGCAACTGTGCTAGTAGGTTTCCCTCTGTAGATGGCAGTTCTTGCCGAAAGCGCTCAGGGTTTTATACTAACACAAGTGGGTTTCTTAGACAAAGTTAATTTCTTAACGATTATTTGGGTTTCACTAATTCGGGTTGTTATAACAAGTTTTTCTAAAAAGTTTTTGTTATTTTTTGTTTATTAAAATGAAATATCACGAAGTCACGAGTAATCTAATTATTTATGTTAAAACAGCTAGTCTTGCTGAACAACTCAAAATCTATAGGAAACTTAAAGAAAAATTCGCCATTGCTTCACATAACCTCAAATTTAACCAAGATTGCAAAAGACTTAGAATCACTCCTAAATACATCCAAATTAAAACAGCAACCTTTTCCACACAATCCAATAAAGCACTTAGAATCGCCCAGAAAGTCTGGCTAGCAGAAGAAATCAAAAAATGGTTCAAAATCAGAGACAGCATAAGCCTTTACCTTAAAGTTTTACATTCAGAATTATCTTTCAAACTTCACTTTTTAGAATGGACCACCTTCCAAAATCAAATATACACAAAAATTAGTGGTATCATTTACAAAAAACGCACAACACTAAATAAAAAATTAAAAGAACTGAGTCAAAACCAAAATAACAAATCCAACGGAATACATCACACATCACATCGCGACACGAAACATCAGATGCGTGAGACGCACGTGAGTTCCCGGTCTAACCCCCTTCATCGATCGATGCAGACTGGGGTAGGTCAAGGCCTCACGTCTTCAGCGCAGACACTCACTACACTACCCATCACAACACAAAAGAAATGGAACTTCTCAACAAGGGCCTCAAGTATTGCCCCGATATAGGTCTAAACAAAAACACGTCAACCAACTTAATGTCAGACACTGAATTTAGTCTAAAAAACCACAATAATGAAAAACACATAGCAGCAGATATTCTGAAAAACGTCAAACTTACACACAAAAACGATAACACTAAATCTATAAAAAAGAAACTAGCTCAAGATAACCTTACACTCACCAAGGCGGATAAAGGAAATTCTATGGTTATTTTACCTACCGAAGAATATGTTTCTAAAGTCTTGGACCTCATTTCTGACGAATCCACATTCGTAAAACTTAAGTAGACCCCACAAACAAATTCCAAAAAGCAACCAAAAAAGCCATTAAACAAAGTCCTAATACGATACCTCAAGATATAGCCTATAAATATACCAACATGAACCCCGTAGCTCCTTCATTTTTTGGTTTGGTTAAACTTCATAAACCCAATCAACCTATCCGCAAAGTAGTTTCGTATAACAGTGCCCCAGCCAGCAAAGTAGCTAGTTTTCTCAACAAACACATTCGCGAGCTATCAAACTTCACACCCCGCCACAGCGTCAAAAACTCATTAGAGTTGGTTTCCCGCCTTAAGCACCTTTCCTTATCCAACAATGCCAAACTCGTCTCTTTCGATGTCAAAAATCTGTTTACTAATATTCCCGTACCCGAAGTACGTAAATTAGTTGCCCAGTCAATCTATCACAATAATACCTCGAACAGCCTTATTTCTGAGACCCTCCTTCTGTTAGACACATGCACTCATCAAAACTATTTCCGTTTCGAATCCGACTACTACCAACAAAAAATAGGCCTACCTATGGGTTCTTCCCTTTCTCCCCTTCTTGCTGAAATTTTTATGGATAACTTCGAACACAAACTTCTGCTCAATAAAAATCCCCTAGTTAAATGTATATCTTTCTGGACAAGGTATGTGGATGATATCTTCTGCATTTGGACAGGAAGTAACAGGCAACTAGACAATTTCTTAAGTTTTATCAACACCATTCACCCAAAAATCCAATTTACCATGGAAGTAGAAGAAAACAACTCCCTGAACTTCTTAGACCTCACCATCACCAAAAATAATAGTACCCTAGATTTCAAGATATTTCGTAAAGAAACCCATAGCGATAATATAATCCCTGTTGATTCCTCTCACCCATTCCAGCACAAACACGCAGCATTCCATAGTATGATTTTTCGACTCCTTAACATCCCCATGAATGAAACCAACTATAATAATGAATTAAATACAATAAAACAAATTGCCCAAAATAACAATTTCAATCTCAATCTAATAGACAGAATCCTACGACATCACAAAATCAAACACAACCTCAAACTAATTTACCCCCCAGAGAAACCCGGAAACCAATAAATCATATTTCAGGATACATTAAATAGAAAAAATCACAGAAAAAATAAAGTAACCTCATTTCTTCTAAAACAGACAAAACACCAGCCCCGTACAACCGCAACAATTTAGCCAATAAACTCATGAACTGCAAAACCAAACCAGAAAAGGAAAAAGGCAATGGAGTTTATCGTCTAAATTGTAACGATTGTAACGCAATTTACATAGGCCAAACAGGCAGAAGCTTTAAAACTAGGGTCAGAGAACATATAACAGGTATAGGAGACACCAACACCAACAGCACATTCGCGAAACACCTTAACTCGGAAAATCACACATTCAATTGGACTGCCCTACACAAAATAAAGAAAAGTTACACTTTAAGTTTTTTTTTTGAAAATGTTGAAATCAAAAGAGCTTTACACAATAAGGAACAATTAACAAACGACATAACATTCACACAATCATCCCCTCTAATAGATCTAGCTAGTAGGTTAGGAATAGGTAACCAGCTACGCCCCCTCCCACCCCCTCCTTCTTCCGCTCCCAGTCCTATATAAACCAAGGTTTCCTCTCCCTAGTCACATTTGCATCTTCTACTCGAGTTGAGCAAGTCTCAAATCGCAGATAAGGTGTAACTGTGCTAGTGGGTTTCCCTCTGTAGATGGCAGTTCTTGCCGAAAGCGCTCAGGGTTTTATACTAACACAAGTGGGTTCCTTAGACAAAGTTAATTTCTTAACGATTATTTGGGTTTTACTAATTTGGGTTGTTATAACAAGTTTTTCTAAAACTCTAAGTTTTTGTTTATCCAGGTTTCTGATGCGTATGTTGCAACCGGTCTTCTAAGGAGTTTGCAGATCCTTAACTTCGTGGTTCTGGATTCTGGTAACTTAGTGAAATACTCACCGAAAAAATGTTTTCTTCATCAACGCAGAGCCAAGATGAGCTTGGTTGACGGACTAGTATTCCACTGTCTCCATGGCAGCTGTTAAACCTCGGCCGGGGAACTTCAGGAGGACTTCTGCAGCTCATAGGTGTTTGCTGAAGAAGCGCGCTCGTCTGACTCCCCGGGAACGTTGCGTTTCTCTTGTGCCGGCCCTACAACCCAAAACATACAGTTTATGACAAATATGTCGCTTAAGTATTGCATATACATGTACTGTAAGTGTTGAAGTGCATAAGTAGGGTAGATACGGAAATAAAACAGGACTATAATTATTATTAGCGCTAGCAGCCTCAAGTTGCGGATCCAGTATCAGATATACTCTTCTTGAGGAACAGGGCGACAATCTTTCTAATAAACCACCGTTGTTGGGGACCCAACTTAACTCCATAGCCCGTCTCAGCATTGAGGTAAGCGTACAGTGGAAGAATAAATGTTGAAGCCCTGCCGTACAAAGTTGGCAAATTGTTCCCGAACCCTTTATTAGGCATGCAACAAGTGCAGTTAGCAATATCGGTGGGTATTTTACGCTACTGAATACTTCCTCAGATTAATTAAAGGGCTCGATGGAAGAAGGCGAAGTCGCATTTTAAAACCCCAGATTTTAACGCGGAAGAAGTTGTTATACCCCACAACAACGCTTTCGCAACTGTAAAAAATACGGTTCCCCCAACGCGCCCCAAAACAGATTTTGAGGCCCCTGGGAGAAAGAAAGCCATGACAGGCATATCTTGTTTCAGAGAACTGTGCGAACCCGATGGACGGGGCCACGTGATGTTTCACGCTCATCTAGATGATCTCAAGGTCAATAAATGACACTAAGTGCAAAGATGAAGCAAAAACTATCCCACGAGTTTAAGAACAACTTGCATGATTTTCAATTTGATGACATAAGAAACTGAAAAATGTATACCTTTATCGTACTAGATATGCTATAATAATCACCGCTTAAGAGGACATGCTATACGTAAGAAATTAGCCCCAAAATTTGTTGTTTTTATTGACTTTTTCTTTTTTACATAATTAACAAAGGAAGTTAATAAAGATTTGGCCCATGCCAGTTGTAGACTACTTCGTGCATCATATAATAGGAAATAATACATCTTTGGTAGCTTAGTTCTTTCATAAAAACCATTGGGGCTAAAATTTCACGTAAAATAGATTTTTTGGAAAAACTAAAAAACCGAAAAGTAAAAATACCCGATTACATGATGCACGAAGAAGTCTTCTAGACTTGTACTACGCTTAAATGTTTATATAAATGTTTTTAATAACTTGCTGAGTAGATGAAATAAAAAATGAAAATGATTTAATTTTGGGGTGCCAATTTTCTACGTAGCATGGGCTATCCTCCTAAGGCGGGGTTTCCACATACGTCAATGGTCAATGGTAAATATGGTTGTGACGTGGTAGCAGACATTTTTATTATGTCTTTAATGTCTGTTAAAACGTCAATACCACATTTATCATTGACCATTGACATAAGTGGAAACCCCGCCTCTCAAATTTACAAACCCATTTACGAAATATGAAAATAAAGAGACACAAATAGTTCTAGTTAAATTAGAAACATCGGCAACTTTAACATTAAAGTCAGATGTGGTAGTCTTAAATCTGCTCATTATCAATGAGAACACTTATTCTTCAGAAACCAACCGGATAATGTTTTCAACAGAATGTTTAATTTCTTAGAATTCAAGTTCATTCACAAATGGATCGAGAATAACTATTAGATGAAGCACTCTGCCTGAAACAACCCAGTAAGCGGGAAAACAGTTAACTTGTGCTGTTGTGCCCATTCCACCGACCGGCTAGGGCTATTTACAAAACGGTGACGTGGTAGCAGGCATTCAAGACTTAGGCGGGGTTTCCATCGATCTCGCATTGCAGAATGCAAATGACATTTACGGAAATTAGAATTTTTCTTTTTATAGAAATCTATTAAAATGTTTGTACTTAACATATCCCATGACGCCATTTTTTAATTTTAGTTTGTTTGTTTGTGATTTTACGGTATGATCATTGATCAATTTTAACTATGGAATAGAGGAAAATAAACATTTCCGTCAATTCTGCAATGCGAGGTCGGTGGAAACCCTGCCTAAGTCTTGAATGTCTGCTACCACGTCCCCGTTTTTGTAAATAGCCCTAGCCGGTCGGTGGAATGGGCACCTAAAAGGTTCTTACTTCTTTTACAAAATTGGCAGAACCCCCACTATCATAATAATATTGCCTGGACCTGGAACTAACTGCTGGATTCATATAGCACCAAAGGTCTTTAAGTCCAGAAGTTAACTTATTACTGGGGTTAAAAATGTAAACAAAATATGTTGATAGAACTGGACACAAAAATGTATCATACAAATGCATTGATCAAGTTTGTTAACCAACATACGCCATTTCGTTTCAAGATTGCGGCCGATCAAAAACTTAAAAAAATCATATCTCAGTTAATATTGGTCGCAGAGGGATGGAATAAGAAGTGACGGAATTTTTGTAATTTTATTTACGATAACTGTAACACTTTTTACAATGGGGTTCATTTGTGACGTCATTTTGTAGATGGCAGCACCAGTTGCAATGATATCAAAGCGTTGATTTTTCCATAAGCCTCAATACTATTTTAAAATGATTTTTAATTACGTATTGTTTTTAAGTGATATTTTTCTATAAATCATGGAGAATATATATATTAAATTATATGCAGCGAAATAAGGTCCATACATAGTAAAAATATTATAAAAAATATTAAAAGAATTAATTAGATGCCAAGAGCTTAGTTTTCACATGCAAACGGCGGCCATTTTGAATAATATGGATATCGGTTTGTCTTCAGCGAACCTAGTGACCAAAACTGTCCCTACAGAACCTCATTAGAACGATTTCAAGATGGCTGCCAGCCAAAAATTTAAAAAAAAAACATATCTCAGTTACTCGGAGAGGGATATAATATTGTAGGATGTGAAGGAAAGCTTGTATTTTTTTCTACGATAACGATAACAAACACTTAATGAAAAATGAACGATTTCAAGATTGCGGCCAGTAAAAATGAAAATAATGTGTTTGTGTGTAACGTTTAGTTTGTAAAGCTTTGCCGCCAGGCGGCGCTACAACTCCCTCTTCAGTTGCCATGGGGGATAAGAAAGCGGTACCGATCACGCACCATAAGCAGTCTATATACTTCAAGTCTTTGGTATAGGCAGAAAAACGCGGCCATATTTATTTCCTATTAAGGCCAAGCCGAAACAAAACCAAGCCAAACTTGTCGCGCTCTGGAAGAGCCGCGCTGAAAACACGAGCACCATAACCAGCAGACAATAGCATCACCTGTTTAGTGCAAGACCGTGAACCGCATTACATAATATTCATTCATCCGCGCCTACCTACGCCAATCCTCTTCATTACCTTGTTTACATTAGAAATTTTATAATGGAGAATTATGTGAGTATTGACAATAGAACGATTGCGATATAAAGATTTGTGTCGCCTAATGAGAGGCGAAAGAAAGTACCAATTGTTACGGCAGAAGCATTGTTACCGAACCTATACAAATACACAATATTTCAAGATTGAAGAGACTTATCTCGCACATCTTTCAAATGGAGATTACCTCCATAATTCGCAATAAAGGTGGCATAAAGTGGAATTTACACATTTAATTTCGGGCATAGGCCGACTGAAATATTTTCGTATTGCATAATTTCAACTGTCATTTACATTTATTACATATTACATTTATTTACATATTATTATGAATGTGTTTAGGAATGGATTATTTTTCGGCATAGGAGAGCTCATTGGTGGAAGAAATAACTAATTTGGTCTTATTACAATTTTCATTAAACAAATTTTCCATCATTTCCTTCCTACACATACGTTCGGCGTCAAGTTTGCAGTTTACAGGTATGTGATATGAGTATGGCAGGCCTAGATATAATAGTTTTCTAATATTTTAGCACTGTGGTTTACCAATTACAATCAGATCTGCGTTCTGACAGTTTGGTTTGGTACACACAGTCTCATAGCAACATAATGCACACTGTTCATGAAATGCTGCTTTACTACATTTACATCCAGATTTTCAAGAAGATGCACTGTGCCTCCCCAAGCTATGATTACACCACGTACAGATATACCTATAAGTAAAACAGTTTCGAGTCAATTTATTACTTTGGGATTACTTTAAATGGGATCCGCCCTTGGACTACACAGGCACCCCTGTACGAAAACGAAGAGTGGCGTACATGAAACAAAACTCAAGGGAGAAGAAATCCGTTTTATAAAGGCATAATGCCTAAGCTGTCAGAACTCTCATGACGAAGTACAAAGCAAGCATGGCATGACGGGAAGGCGACTGCAGGGACGTCCACAAACCCGCTGCAAGGACGAATTAGAGACCGAAATCTGCGAGTTGGGAGTTCCTACAAGGCGCACCGTCTTACAAAATCGAGAAGACTGGAAGAGTGTTGTCAAGCAGGCCAATATCAATCAGGGACTGCATAATCAGAAAAAGAAGTAGAAGACTTCATAGGCCAGATTGGGGGTGAGAAGCAACCGAGAGAGATGACATACACTTACACACATGACAATGCGTACAGTAAGTTGGGAGATAAAAATACCAAGGACCCCCCAGCGCAGCGGAAGTCTATGACTAGTCTTTGAAATATGTCTGGCAAATAGCCCAAAACCGAGCCCTTGCAGCCTTTCTTCTGTGAAAAAAGGCCGACCACAGTTATAATTAGTTTCTCGTCAATGCAATGTTATAATGATCTGTTGGTGCCAACGATAATGAAATAGAATAGATGGCGCCTAACCATAATTTAAGTGTGGCCGCCGTTGAATGGCTAAGCTACGGGAATGAATGATATCCGGAAAATAGCGAAGCAAAAACAGAACTTAGCCCAGCTGCTGTCACAGCTACCTGATGCAAGAAAAGGTATAATCAGTGGGAATCGATGCGAAGTCTCAGGTTACAAAAAGTAGGCGAAATGGGTTACAATAAACGAAATGCTGCAGTAAAAACCCCGGTGGTTTCATCATAGACAAAAAAACAGTAAGGCACTATATATATATACCCGGGTATTGCCATCCGCCATTTTGTATCCTATAATTCCTATATGGTAAGAATTGTAAGTAAAAGATTGAAAAGAACTAAAACACGGATACAAAATGGCGGATGACAATACCTGTCTAGAAAACAGTGATCAGAGGTGACGAGTGTACCAACATGCGCGACTAATTTCGAGGTTCTATTTCTATTTTGTTGGCAGCTCCATTCTGTGAATTTTTGTGTTACAGATGCGCGCACACCTTCAAAATTCACTCTCATCATTTTTTCACAACGCGGCTAAAGAAGTATAAATTCAAAAACTTATAGAAAATAACCAAAATAAATACGTTAGATGAGGAAGCTACCTGAAGCTTGCACTGTGCAAGTGCAAGGGTAGGTACCTTATTCTACTGTCAATAGACACCAACGGAAAACGCATGACCCAATAGAAAATCGAAAAATAATTAAAGGCCAATTTTAAAATTTGTATTACATGTTTTAATTCTTCATTACAGTATTTAACAAAATTCATAGCATAGTAACTTTTCCATTGCCAAATCTGGACATGTTCGTGTTTTGACTTTTGAAGAACCTGGTTTAGCCTACTTTAAACTGGCATTCGATATTCTTCACGGCCCATGAGCCTGAGATGTTCTACACATTGCAAGAACCATCATGCAAAGGCAGTAGAGCTAGTATGTAGGACAGGCAAGGTGATTACGACCTTGCCGTTGCCGAGCATTGGGTTTGGCTCGCATGGAATAAATCACGGCATGTAATTAAACACATGTGCCATGCCGTATGCATTTGCCTCATATCCTGTACAGTGTAGAGGGTCTCAGCTATTGTAGAACGTCCTCGGGGAAGGGAGATTCCCCTCCCCTTCTGAACCCGCTACTGGGTGCGTGATGGATGAAAGAAATGTACAATAACAAGGACGATCTTACAAGACAAGAGGAGCCCGGTCAAATGTGTACGTTCCAAATCGTGCAATAAAGGCAACTCCCCCCCCCCCCAAAAAAAGTATCAGATTGGGCAGGCTTGTAGTTTCCTCACAATTTCCACCTCCTTAGCGTAGGATAGCTGCATGTGGCTGAGTTGCGAATGTTGCGTTTTACTCCCTCCCTCGAGTATAAACTAACAGACAGCAGTAGGAAGAACGAAAATACCCGAGCAGATACCAGTAGCCCCTATCATATCACCCAAACAGTCAGGCAACATAGGTTAGCATAGCGGGGCCACATGAAGAGGAGGGAAGTTGTCCACCTGTGAGTGACTAATCAGAGGAAGGCTACAAGGGCTGTAAGTACGACCAAGGTTGTCCATAGAAACAAAAGTGAGGACTTCAGGATAATTCTCCAGTCACCAGAAGATGCAAACCTGGAAAGTTAAGACCCAGTCGTTTGGGGATAAGACGAATATAGCATAGCGTTCCTAGATGATGACTGTTTACGAAGCGCCATTTTGGCGGGTTTGCTCACCTTACTTCTAGGATAGATACTAAGGACCTCCTTCCACCACTTGGCCTCCTCGCGACAGGTGCCCTTCACGTAGTGCACTGTATCCGGCGCAGTGATGGCGAGACTGAAACAGTTTCCGGTCACCTCCTCGGCATCCGTCACGTCCAGTACCTTGTTCATGTCGATACTCGCCTGCGGCACCGTCTCCGGCTGAAAAAAGTAAAGAGTGCGAAGAGTTAGCACATTGCAACATAAAATTTGATCCCCTTGTAAATTCGATTAAAGTACCACTCTTTTGAGTGTTTTTATTTACATTTTGAACAAACCCTGCTGGCATTTTTGTTTTGATCCAATGTTTTGATAGGTATGCATGGTTTGATTGGTTGGCCGCAAGAGTCAAACTTTGGGAAAGACATTGGCGAAGTATGTAACCTTTCCTAAGAATAGCATCTCTACTTGGTTACGTCATGCTTTCGTCTGGTTCATTGCGTCAATGATAAGCTTGTCTCAGCTTGTCCAGTATCACTTGTAGCCGGTGCAGGTTGACACCGAGGACGTATAACAGTTTGCCAATGGGTTAGCCCTAGGTCCATAGAAAGTCCTTAAAAAATTACAATAACAAAATAACCTTTCCTACACTTCATTTAAAAATATTCGTCTGCGTGACTGAAACTAGTGTAGAAAGCACCAGGGGGTAAAAGTGGGTTAGAGCAATGGGCTAGAAAAGCACAACCAAATTCCACAGACCTACCAAAAGATAATTGTGCTGTTTTCTTGTTTTCAGTATTACAGTAGGGTGACTCTACAGCCCTTGCACCTGAAGCACTTAATTCCCTCTTACTCTCATCTCATCCGGACATTTTGTAACCCTTTTCCAAAATCATGACAGGATCAATTCAAGAGCTAAACAACGCGCAAGCGAACAGAATATAAAGGAGTAGAATTCTTACAAAAAAATACGATAAGGAGGACCCAAATACTTGGAAGTAAACCAAGAAGAATATAAGATGACATTGCCCAATAGGACGGTGGTACCGGTAGTGAAAAGGATTAAGAGGAAGATGGCACTATGATGGTAACACAAACTGGCATGTTAGAGCTGGAGCAGGTGTGTAGGGACCAAGGCCAAACGCCTGCGGCTACCGCTTTGTTTCTTTACTAAATTACGGATTCCAACCGCCTAATTTCCGACTCCATGGATTTACATGCCTCTTTCAACTCAGCAGGGTCCTTTCAGGATTTTTCCCTATCAAAACCCATCCCCAGCAAATTGCGCCGGGACAGCGTTCCAAATGACACGACTGCCTCCAGAGCCACCTCCACAGAATAAGTATCGCTGATTCATCCGAATGCCCCCTCTGCTTCCAAGGGGAAGGAAATACCGATCACCTATTCCTCTGCATTGGCATTGAGGTAGAAAACCGAACTACGACATAGGATGAGGATTTACTAAAATATATACTCAAATGGCCTACCAGCCTAAGACAGGCGTAGGCTGAAGAAGCTGAAGAAGAATTTTTCCCTTTTTGACAATTTCCTAGACTCGTATCTGTACATGGTTGAGTCAAGCTTTCGCCTGTTTCATTGCGTCAATAGTAAGCTTGTCCATTATCGCTTGTAGCCGGTGTAGGTTGACATCGAGGACGTATACCAGTTTGGCCAATGGCCAAAAATTTATACGGAAACAATCAAATAATGTCCGAAATCTATTGGGTAGGCCTAAGCTCATAAAGAGTCCTTCATTACATTATTATTATTATTATTATTATTATTATTATTACACTTTCCTAGTTCTATTTTTATTTTTTACCATTTTTTTATTACGAAAACGAGTTTTATTCCTATCAAAGCTACTCCGCGCGTTTGACCAGTAGATGGCAAACTATTTAATCCACATGTTTTAAAGCGTTATAAAGCATTTGGCGCCATATTAACGCCATTAACAATATCCGCTCCATAAATTTTAATAGGCGATTAAATAACTTTTGCAGTAATAATTCGCGCGGTACTTAACATAAACTGTTTGGCACCTTAGGCTACCTATTCAACTAGTGTGAATGATTAGAATGGCAATTAACACAGTACAGACATAAATAATTGCTTAAGTTACCGTCAGGAAACCAATCATTAGCAACCACTATAACCTGCATTGGGGAATGTTCAGCGGAAAACAAAGATATAGAAACAACGAGGATGGTTACGCTGGTGTTGTAGAGATAGTCAGTGAAAGTTTGTAACTGGCAGAAGTCTGCAGTAAAAACATAACTTCCGAACTTATGTCCAATGGAGTCCGGATAAATGGGTAATGACGAGAATTATAAGAATGTTGTATGTGAAGGCGCAACAAAGAGAAGGGATCGTCGGAAATGTTAAATAGACCGGCAGCCATAGCACCAACAGAGAGGGGTAAATTACCCAGAGGTTAGAGTTAGTTTTTGGTTTGTTTGGCATGTAAAAAAGAGGTATTTATGTTGTTAATATTATTATTATGATTTTAGGGTTTATTTGGACCTAGGCCTAGTTATGGTGGCTCATAGTACCTTGTCAATGCCAACAACTTAATGGATTTTCCGACATTATTGCTATATTTTTTTTTGCATGAACTTTGGGCCATGGGCAAACTGGCAAAAAAAAACACGTCCTATATGCTGCCACGAGTTTACCTATCCCAGAAATAGAAATATTGTCGATATGCTTTATAAAGATATTATTTTAATAGAAAGATGTGTGGGAATGAATGCGAAGAAAAAGCTAAGCTGGTGGTTAGTGCTTACAGATTGAGACCAACGATTACTCTATTGGCGTTTGGCCTGGTCCAGAACGACACCATTGAATATTTCATAAATAAATACAGTATTCATTCATTCATTCATTCATTAAGGTGGCTCCATCGGCCCGTGAGGACCTCTCGCCTGTCGCACCAAGCCCCTCCAAAGCGCGCCAACTCCCTCCATGCGTCGAAATGGATGCTGCAGGCTTTCAGATCCTCAGAGAGCTGGTCCTACCATCTCTTCCTAGGTCGCCCCTGTGGTCGGTTGCCTGCTGGTTGGGCTTGCCACACCCTACCCTGGTCGGGGGCATCCTTGAAAGGTGACCGGTCCATTGGAGTCTTCGTGCTCTTAGTTCCTCGGTGACGCTGGGCGAGTAGTGTACAGAAATTTCGAAGTAGAATCCAGTTGCTGCGGAGCATTTGACATACAATCTTTAA
Source organism: Psococerastis gibbosa (assembly GCA_963971405.1). NCBI lineage: Eukaryota > Metazoa > Arthropoda > Insecta > Psocodea > Psocidae > Psococerastis > Psococerastis gibbosa. The sequence goes on along the minus strand of OZ020491.1, from coordinate 12,024,009 downwards.
AGTCTACGCAGTGCCACTGAAGATGCCGACCTCAGATGTTGACGAAACATTTTGAAGGTCGACCACGGCCTATCATCCCGGATACTACTTCATTGTGTAACTACGGCCGTGAAATCTAAGTAATTATATATGTATAATTTAAAATGGCATATCTGAACCGGCAAGAACTTAACAGACTCACTAATATACTAATTTGAATGGACCTTAATCGGTGAAGAATGCAAATTTAATTTCGTCAACAAAAGCTTCTAAAATCTTCAGCTTTCCTTTGAGTCTAACTTCCTCACTCATTCAATTGGACATGACCTTAAATAAGTGACCCGCATTAGTAAGCTACACATAAACCTGCTCCCATCTCATTCAGTATGGCGCATAAAACATGTGCAAAAATATAGGGCAACTTGCATCATAACACAAATACCACAGACTTCTTATCACTTATTAGACCTCCCAACCCCTGGAATTTCTTCAATTTTTAAGCGAAAAAACTAAAATCAAAGCAATAAAGAAGTAAATGTGTCAGCAGGCTATTATGGCACAATACATGCAGCAGCCAAATTACAGAATTGTGGGGTGGGAGCCTACGAAATTAATTCAAACCCCATTTGCAAAGAGCTCTGTCGATTATTAAGGTGTAAGAGCATGTATTCAACGTATAGCCCAAACAATGCACCTGACAAGTTCCAGGGGACTTGAATGATGTAATAAACAACGTATAAAAAACCCGAGTAATAATCCGACAAAAAAACTTAGATTCCCAACAGGTATAAAGTAAGGTAGGCTACCGCCACTGTGCCACAAAAAAATCCCATTGAACCGTACAAAATCCCCTTGGGAATGAGGATTTCTCGGGATTTCAATTCACTGATAGTTTAAGGTACTTTATTTTGAGACCATCACGATAATTTCAAACATAAATCCGTTTTATACTGACGTGTAGCATAGCATGGATTATTTTTCAGCCCTCAACAGTTGTCGAGTGGTTTTTAGATGAAGATTTAAAATATGCGTAGGCAAATGTACCATATATACAAATGCGAAAAGAAGTAACTTGGTATCAGAGATTTGGTGACATTTAAAATAAAATAAAAACATTTTTAAGAGGATATGCTTTTGGCAACCCAAAATTATATACATACATTACTTTTTTTTTTTAACTCAGCAAGTAATTAAAAATTTGGCTCATTTAAGTGGTAGAAGACTATACTTCGTGCATCATATAATCGGGTATTTTTACTTTTCAGTTTTGTAGTTTTTTCAAAAATACCATTTTATGCGAAATTTTAGTCCCCAATAGTTTTTATGAAAGAACTGAGGTGCCAAAAATTTAATATTTCCTATTATATGATGCATGAAGTAGTCTTCTGTAACTTATATGACCCAAATCTTTAATAACTTGCTTTGTTAATTAAATAAAAAAATAAAAAGTCAATAAAAACAACACATTTTCTAAGTAGCATGTCTTCTTAATCAACAACCCTAGTCCGCTGACTTTTTTTTTGTGTTCTATTACTAAGCCAAACAAGCGGAGTTAGGGCTATAAAGCCCTCTCTTCCATCCAACTAGAAAGACCCGGGACGGCCTGCTTTACACGCCCTCCGAAGCATGGCCAGAAACTGTAGCAAGTGCAGTTCTATGAAAAAAAATTGAGAATTCGTCACTGCTATGATGAAATAACAATAATCTACCATATAAAAACGTAACTTACATGCTCGTCGACGGAGTAACTGAGTTCGCCATCGTCATAGAGAACGAACCATCTGCGCTGCCATCGCTGAAAAATAAAAATACATAATTTATGTCATCATAAGTTTTAATCTGAAAAGTGGCAAATGTAGGGGAAACCCTTTTTGGGTATGCAAATAAAGGCCCTCTCCAACTATCAGGACAGAAACCCTATGCGTCATTACTGGGAGGCGGCTCCTCGGCGAATGGCAGAGATGCCAAGAGCTGGCATTGGATAAAGTGAAGCATAATGATATTAGGCACCCGTATCTTAAAGTCAGGTTCACGACAACTTCATGAAAAACCTCATAATTAACAGTAGGACTAGCACAAGTCATAATTTGATTAAAAAATTAATTAAGACGTTTGTGCTACTTGTACCTGTACCTTAAGGTATACATGGCATACCAAATTAATGGTCGTAAAATGAGTTTTCATGTCTCATATGATGTGTAACTTGACACAGGTTTGCATTTCAAATTTCAGAGATACCATCTATGACCTTCCGGTCCTCGAAAAAAAAATTAATGCAACCAAAAGATAGTTTAACCCCGACCTTGTAATCAAAGTTTTTACCCCATCTCAAAATTAATAATAATAATCAAAATATAGAGTGTGTACGGGTGGCGTGAATTACCCTGTGGCCGTCACACAACATCGTTGGAAGGAGTTCGAGTTCAGTAATTTCAGCAATCAGTATTCGCATAGAGAAATATACTAAAGCTTTCCTTAAACTAACGTATAAATAGGCAAAACTACTAAGAACAAGATACGGTCCTGGACAGTGGATAAAAGCGACTGAGGAGTCTACAGTCAACACCACACCATTTCGTAGGGCGAAACCATATTATTTAAAGCTACGTTTACAGAATATTAATCGCAGTCTAGCTGAGGAACCACCTTTGGCACGAGGAGTACATTATACCCGACGAGATGATTTATTAACATGGACAACTGAGAAAACATTTAATAATAAACGTATACCTGGGACCTGCTGGCTGCCTAATGACGCAAAAACTTGGCAATAGTGTAGGATTTAACGACCAAATTTAGCTTCACAGTATATACGTTTGATGATGCATTGAGCATATGAGTAGGCTATTGAGCAGTGTTTATTTTTGATGATTTTCCAATTGCGGAGTTATCTTATTGATTATCCATTTTATCACTCAACAATACAAGATCATATAAATAACTTGGCAATAGTGTAGGATTTAACGACCAAATTTAGCTTCACAGTATATCCGTTTGATGATGTGATAAGCTTGAGCATATGAGTAGACTATTGAGCCGTGTTTATTTTCGATGATTTTCCGATTGTGGAATTATCTTATTGATTATCCATTTTATCACTCAACAATACCAGATCAAATAAATAGTATTTGACGCTTTTTGCTTTCCAATTTATTTGATAAGAAACTATGCGGAATTTTTCGACAAGATAAAATGATAACACCCACTCTATTAAGTACGATTTGCACTTGTTTTACTCAGTCAATGGAAATCGGAAGAAAGCAAGACTGTTTCCCATTGTCGCTTGCAGCTGCTGTAAGCTAACAAAGAGGGACAACCATAACCAGTAAATCCGATCTACAGGAGGATTCAAACTACTGTTCATCCGATTGAAATGCAAGCTCTCTAATCGCTCGACCATGGCCCTCGCCTAATTCAGATTTGGTTTTCAACCATCACAGAGATATCCTTATACTAAATAGGATAGCAAAAATTAAGCCTTTGATCGATTTAAGACTCGTATCGAATCCATACATACTGATTCCCTACTCGATTCCGAAATCGAGTAATTGGCCGGACTCGGACCTTCTTAGCTGCAATGCATACCGGTTGAGAGGTTGCGTAGAAACCGAGTTTGATTATTTGCTTTTCATGCCTGGCTAATTCTACGTTATGCCCATTCCCAGTATGTCTATTCTACGAAAGATAATAAACGACGCTTTCGAAAGCGACAAACTAAACATAAAACACGTTGCGAAGGTGCCTTACTACCGTAGCGGCTACTGTAAACAAGTATGGAATTCGCTAACAGCTTCGAAGGCCGTCAGGCACACGATTTCGGTTTAACGCATAAATCAATAAGCCGAATTACAGTCGGGGCAGGTACACTAGACCTAAGCGTGCAAGCTAGACAACGAATTAATGGCCTGGCAACGAGGGGAGGAATTATTTAGAGGACATGCTACGTAGAAAATAAGCACCCCAAATTTTTTTGTTTTTAATGACTTTTTATTATTTTATTTTATTACAAACCAAGTCATTAAAGATTTGGCTCATGGAAGTTGTAGAAGACTGCTTCATGCATCATGTAATAGGAAATATTAAATTTTTGGTACCTTACTTCTTTCGTAAATACCAGAACGGACTAAAATTACGCGTTTTCTGGGATTTTTGGAAGAACTACAAAACCGAAAAGTAAAACCCGATTGTATGATACACGAAGTAGTCTTCTATAAAACTTAGATAGCCAAATTTTTAATAACTTGCTGAGTTAATTAAATAAAAAGTGGAAATTATTTAATTTTAGGGTGCCAATTATCTACGTGGCATATCCTCTTAAGGCTACAAATGGGCTGACGACAAGGGCCATGGGCGGTGGAGACCAACAAGGCCCGAAGAAAATCGAAACCATAGCCGGCTACAGAAGATATATTCCAGATTTCCATGTCGGTTCAACCTTGAAGCCAAAAAAATAATATTCTTAAGCCTTTTTGGTGATGAAAACGTGCCTAATACAAACATGTGCCGCATATTATATGGAGTACTGTAGTTACTTCCAGCAGATACTCGTATCTGTCTTGGTTAAGTCATGCTTTCGCCTGTTTCATTGCGTCAATGGAAAGCTTATCTCAGCTTGTCCATTATCGCTTGTAGCCGGTATAGATTGACAGACATCGAGGACTTATACCAGTTTGCCAGCGTCCAAAAATTCTTACCACCATCGACGTCGATTTGCCCCTAAGCTGTCAATGCTTGACTGATGAAGATACACATAAACATCATGTTTGCATAGCCTGCATTCTTTAAGCTTAAATTCTTTAATCATCATGGCAACCAGGCCTAGGTCACTCCAACCGACCGGACAGCTAGCTGCACGCCATAAGGAAAAGTTTAAACCAACCTGAGAAAAGAATTACAAAATGGGCCAGTTCCAAGTTCCACCAGACTATTGTATATAGCCTTACCCCAACTACTACAGTGTCACTGAAATCCTTGACGTTCATTCTTAATTTTCAAGACCTGGCTTTTTTATTGGTACTCCTGCAAATGTCTACGACTGAGGATGAACTTATCGTTACCGCGATGGAACCTAGAATTTGGGCATAATGTCGGGGACCTGCGGTATCCAAGGTTACCATCTGTGTGGTCAAACGCGCTATCAAGATTCGGAATCCCGCACGAAATTCACGCAAAACTTGAGACGGTAGATATTTGTCAAGGGGATAGCGACCCGGGTGTCAAGGTTCCTGGAGAGGGGGGGTCAGGGGTCACCGTGGTGAAGGTAACCTGGCGATTCAGGTTTTTGTCCGCGCTATTAAAAATACATGTTCAGCCGCAGATAGCGCCGTTAGACTTAACATTAATTTATATTCCGCCATTTTCATCTTCTAGGTCTATACATATCCTTCTATAGATTGGAATGAACTGACATTTTTTTAAAAAAAAATTATAAACTTAAAAAACTTCCCGCCGAGTCATATGCTATATTTTGAATTTGAGTGAGAAAAGAACAACGAAATCTCTCGACCAATCAGCACCACGCTATTAGGAGCTACCCTGATGGCCTTTCTTTGGAAATGTTAATCAAATTGAAATAGTATTAACAACTCTTGTCAGACCCAAAGCAACTTCCACAAAACAAACTTAGCATCATATTCTATAATTCAGCTTCGAGATCCTCAGTTTGCTCTCTGCTTAAGTAAATAACGTACTTACTATATTTTATATATTGTATTAGTAGAAGCTGTAGGCCAGAGGAAAGTTTCAAAAAACGGGGGTTTACGCATTTTGACAGCAAAAACCATTAGATTTTACAAACTAAGACGTATTAATAAAACTGCAAACAGCGGGGGGCCGGGGGTCTCTCCCGATGATTTCTGTTGAAAAAAATAGACCTGAAATTTGGGTTTTACGCATTGTGACAGTAAAACTTTTGGATTTTTTATATAACGAAGACTTATTAATAAAACTGTAAGAAGGGGGGCCCGGCGGCGGCGGTCTACCCCAAGGGAATTTTTTGAACGAAAGGCCCCAACTTCAAGTGTTTCGACATCAAGAACATTAAATTTTTCATATTACCAAGACTTATCAACAAAATAGCTAACAGGGCCGCCGGAGAAACAAAATTTTGAATAAATGGGCCCAATGTTTTTTCATTTCTTGTTACACACCGCTCGGGGAGGGGTTGCCTCGCCATATCCTACGGTCTTGCATAACCCCTAAAATCTCTTTTTGTAGATAGCAGGCTCTCCAAGAAGAATCATCTTGTTGGATACGTTCCTGGCTGCTGGGCAAAGATGAAATAATTAATGGAGGTTGGAGGACAAACGCATTAACTTGAACGAGACCAACAACCATTATTTAAAGCATTGCCATTAAAAAAAATGATTTATGTGCGTGCATTGTAACAACATTTTGAGCATGGTACGTGAATATGTACTCCTCTAAGTCCTCTTTAATCCAACATGGCCGCCGACTTCTGGTCAGTTCGGGAATCGAACCGGCAACCTTACCACTAGTCACAATTTAAATATTGGCGCCAATCTCCTCATTCGTTGGCGACTCGTCCGCCACCTATGTTTAAACTAACACTTTTTTTAACTTTCAAGTTCTCACTCATCTGGCTCTTCATCTGCAACCAACTGCCCGCAGTGCACTAAAATACCAAGTCTTTCTACCATATTTAATCCAACTACTACTGCACCACTGCTTTACATCCAACATCTACATCTTACTCGCAAGAAAGGAAACTTCCTAACCGAGCTCGGGAGAGTAAGAACAAAATCTTCTCTCACCAACCCCAACTATATTAATTAATTAATTAACTAACGCGGGGTTTCCACCGACGTCTCATTGCAGAATGAAAAGACATTGACGAAAATTTCAATTTTTCTTTTTATAGAAATCTATTAAAATGTTTGTACTTAACATTGACACCATTTTTTTAATTTTAGTTTGTTTCTGATTTTACTCTATGATCATTGATCAATTTTAACTATGGCATAGAGTAAAACAAAAATTTCCGTCAATGTCATTTGCATTCTGCAATTCTGCCTAAGTCTTGAATATCTACTACCACGTAAATGTCTTTGCATTCTGCAATGAGAGCTCGGTGGAAACCCCACCTAACCACTATGTGACACATCGCTTCATGTAGGAACTCGCGGTGTAGCCCGCCTAGGTTGCCATTGAGGACGAGTACCAGCTTGCTAGCGGCCAAAAATTCTTGCGGAAACCATACCAATGTCCGAAAATTGATGGGGTCGTTGGCAGGGGAAGGTCAAATTGGTTATTAGATAATTATTATTATTTTTTTTAGGTTAATTGTGTACAAAAAATTTAATGAATGCATCCGATAAACCCCTTCAATCGCCTCACTAAGTAACCTTATAGGTACTTGTGTCGAGTTACGACACGTCTCCGATCGCAAAGTGTGTAGAGACTCGACAAGTACAAGCATGCTACCACCTGGTCCCCGAAGTAGGCATACGTCCAGAAAAAATAATAGAATAAAAAACCCTGTAGCGCTACAGCGCATGTAGGACCTTACACAACATCGCACCAGTCCGCACGGTACTGCGCCCTTCGATGCCAGTCACTGACGCCGAGCTCCCTAAGTTCCCTTTCTACCTCGCCCTGGCATCGTAGCCTTGGTCTGTCCACCGTAATAAAATCTATACCTTCCAAATAATTAAGACTATACTCGGCGATAATGACGCACAAAAGGCGCCTAACCACGCAAAACCATAAAAAAGCCCCGTCCCCATATCACGGAGTAAACACCAACAAGGGGGGCGTGGTAGAAGAAGACACCCCCATGACCCCCCGTGTAACCTCGATGTTGCAAGACCCGCTGGATATTATCTCATTAACTACGAGGGTGGATTGAAAAGTCCGTAGAAACTCTAAACTGGTACAATGTATTAACAATGCTTACTACTACTTTTCAACATAGTCCCCTTGTCGCTCAATGCAGGTGGTCCATCTTCCCTCAAGTTTTTTTATTCCACCCAGAAAATAATCTTCCGTGAGCCCTGCAAAATATTCGGTTGTTTCGCGCATTACTTCCTCATTTGAGCCAAATCTTTTCCCTCCAAGCCATTTCTTCATATTGGGAAACAGAAAATAATCGGACGGTGCCAGGTCAGGGGAATAAGGAGGGTGGCGCAATAGTTCGAACTTTAATTCCTGAATTTTAGAGGTCACCAACACTGCGGTATGAGCCGGCGCATTGTCATGATGAAAAAGAATTTTCTTTTTTGCTAAATGGGGGCGCACAGTTTGAATTTCTGCTTTAAGGCGGTCAAGAAGGGATGCGTAGTAGGTGCCGGTAATCGTTTTTCCTTTTTCTAAATAATCTACGAAAATGACACCTCTTGCGTCCCAAAAAATGGTGGCCATGACCTTGCCTGCTGACTGGACGGTCTTTGCCTTCTTCGGGGCACGTTCTCCACTGGCTACCCACTGCTTAGACTGCTGCTTCGTTTCTGGGGTGTAAAAATGAACCCAAGTTTCATCTACCGTTATAAAACGACGAAGAAATTCTTTGGGGGCTCGTTGAAACAGCTTTAAATTCTCTGCACAAAGCTCGGCGCGACGGTGTTTTTGTTCAGCTGTCAGCAGTCGCGGCACCCATCTTGCTGACAATTTTCTCATTTTAAGGTGATTATGTAATATATTGTGAACCCTTTCGCTCGAGATCCCCACAATGTCAGCTACCTCTCGCAGTTTCATTCGACGCTCTCCTAGCACTAAATCACTGATTTTTTTTACAGTTTCTGCCGTAGTGACGTCAGAAGGCCGCCCAGAGCGTTCGGCGTCTTCTGTGCCCATATGCCCAGTACGAAAATTTGAGAACCACTTATAAACAGTTTTAATTGACGGAGCAGACTCCCCATAATGTTTATCAAGGCTTTTTTTCGTTTCTTGCACATTCTTCTTCTTTAAAAAATAATGCTTAATAACGACTCGAAATTCTTTTTCATCCATTGCTCACAATTACCTGCAACTCCCCGAACTTAAAAAATCACTGTGATGTCAATTATGATCGAATAACGCTCAAACTTTGACTGAGTTCCGATCAGACAGTTCGCTAAATGAGGTGATATTTGGCCTTGACGAGTGGCGCCATCCCTCGGATTTTCTACGGACTTTTCAATCCGCCCTCGTATGACCTGTCCCCCCCGCCGTGCTATTGTCCGCCTGTGCCCCATTTCGTCAGTCAATTAGTTCCCTTATTATTGCCCCCTTCTCGTTTCGAGATCTCTAATTTGTCTTGTTCAATTTTGCGGACCGCAAAGGTTACCACGACGCAGGCGAGTCTGTTAGTAATAGCGGCTTTGCAAAGAGTGCGGCAAAGAAGGGAATGTAGCCTCCATGCTTGTGGCGCATTCGAAATAAGCGTACTCTATGCCATATATCAGGCAAATATTTTTATATTGTTGTTGTTTGTTATCTAAGTTAAATGTTACATTTTAGGCGCCCATTCCACCGACCGGCTAGGGCTATTTACAAAAACGGTGACGTGGTAGCAGACATTCAAGACTTCTGACTTAGGCGGGGTTTCCACCGACCTCGCATTGCAGAATTGACGGAAATGTTTATTTTACTCTATGCCATAGTTAAAATTGATCAATGATCATACAGTAAAATCACAAACAAACTAAAATTAAAAAATGGCGTCATGGGATATGTTAAGTACAAACATTTTAATCGATTTCTATAAAAAGAAAAATTCTAATTTCCGTCAATGTCATTAGCATTCTGCAATGCGAGATCGGTGGAAACGCCACCTTAGTCTTGAATGCTGTCTGCTACCACGTCACCGTTTTTGTAAATAGCCCTAGCCGGTCGGTGGAATGGGCGCCTTAAGTGTTTTTCGTTTAGTTATAATTGTATATTGTATTACTGTATCCAATATAATCATTCATTCATGTAACCGGAATTTTTTCCAGGGAAGGGGGGGGGCTGCGATCCTGTAGTAAGTAGTGAAATATCCAAGGCCGTATTTATAGGCCAAAAAAAATTTAGAGGCCAAAATATGGCGGACTTTCTATATCCGCAAGCAAATCATATGGATGTGTAGGGGCTCGATTGCAGCCGCTTGTTCTCCATTCTTCTCTCATGATATAGAACTCTATAGATATTAATTGCAAGAAAGTTGTTTAAAAGTTGATTAACTCTAAGCGCCAGCGCTCGACGCGACGCTTTGAAAGGCTCACATTTGTTTCCCATAAAAGAGGCGCCTCATTAACAATTCACGCAATAATATGGCTTATCAAATTATCGGAACAAAACTTAACAATGGATGAAAATTTATGACTTTATGACATAATGCACTTTATAACCTTGCGTGGCTCTGTCATTTGCTACGGCACACATCTACTAGTTTCCTGGCTTTTACATTTTCAAGAAATATAGCTACGTCAGGTTATTTAGCACTTGTACCCATAAATACCTGATGTATGCACTATTTTTATGGTCAGCAACATGCTCAAGTGACTAGTCTTAACATAAAACGACGGTTTAAAGTTGTACATTTAATTTATGTGCACAGGTATATTGTTTTTTTCAGGAATCGAACTTATAACTGTTCAGCCCAATATTCACTTTTAGATAATGAGACTTTCAAATAAGATAGCCTACTCACATAAATCAGCAACGAAAGAAATAATGAAAATTGTATTTATTTTCCACATGGGCTTATTCTTTCTTCTTACTCATACAATTAACTTATAATAGATGTTGTATTATGTTACAGTATTACATATTTAACTGAAAAATAAAATAAAATATAAAACTAAAAAAATCAGTCACCTAAAATTTTCACAAATTCAAAAACATCCCAGTAACACAGAGAAACGCCACTACGATACAATAATATTATTTGACTGCGCCAGTACGATTTCTTATAAACCAGACATCATTATTTTACCGTTTTTTATATTTATTTTATTTATTTAATTTTATAATGCAATTGGAATATTTATGTAAAAATATTGTGGGTTAATTGTAAGAGTGGGCCGAAAGACCCAAAATTCGCCCACATGGAAAATAAAGACAATTTTCTTTCTTTCTTTCTTTCTTTCTTTCTTCTCCGTTGAGTATTGCTTCAATTTCTGTTTCTTATACGCCACTCTCCGTCTTCGCATAGGGGTCCATAGATCCTCCTTGTATCTTTCTTTCCAATACTCGCAGTTTGTTTGCGTCACAACGCTCCACCATCTACTATAATTCAAAATGTAGAGGAGTATTCTTCTACTTCTTCGGTGGCAAGGTGGTAGCGTGCTAGTACTTGTGCGAGTGTCTACACCCCTTGCGGTCGGAGACGTGTCGTAACTCGACACAAGTAACCATCAGGTGACTTAGTGAGGCGATTGAAGAGGTTAATCGGATACATTCAAATTGTTTGCGATTTAACCTTTTATTTAAAAAAAAAACTTCTACTACTCATTTATGGCTCTATGCTCGAAAAAGTCTGGCGGGGGGGGGGGGGGGGGGGGTGTCTGATTGTCTCAATTGAAGCAAATGCCACCCTGAAAAAAAACAGCTTTGGGAGCTCAACAAGTACTCTTAAACAATGACAGCCGGACGGTAGGTGACAATTTCACGCGTCGCTGTCAATCCTTTGTGACAGACGAGCCGCAAAAGTGCGGATTGATCGACACGTTGTTCGATATCACCTGCTCCATTTCACAGAATCAATAACAGATGATTCATCTTAGGCCCCGCGCCGCAATTATTGCTTTCCTACGTTAGTATAAGGAAAGTAAATAAATAAATATTGACTTTATATTCTATTGCATAGCGCAGTTAGGGCTGGAAAGCCCTCTCTGTTGCGCTCAACTAAGAAGGCCTGGGACCGACTGCTTTCCTAGCCCTCCGAAGCATGGCATTTGGCATTGAAAGCGTTGTGATGATCGAAGTTCTCGATTTCGAAATTTCAACGGAAATGCACGTTTTGAGGGTCCATCTGGTGCCCCATACTCAAGGCCGTAGCCAGGAGGGGTTCATGGGGGTTCAACCCCCCCCCCCCGAAATGAAATGGCTTGACACTAGATAAAATCGGATTTTGAGAGGAAAAATAAAAACTACTATGTAATATAGTCCAGGCAAAATGAGAAAAGTATGGACATGGAATGTTTTGATCCTGTGCAACAATATCAAAATATTCCTTGCACCATTTTGTGTTACCTTGTTGCATTGGATACAAGGCATAACAAAAATTGTGCAAGAAATATTTTAACAGTGCTGCACAGGAGCAAAACATTCCACGTCCATACTTTTCTCTCTTTTTTGCGTGGACTATATCCATTGAAATTTCTGAACCCCCCCCCCCAAAAAAAAATACCTGGTTACGGCCTTGCACCTATACTACGTCATATTTGACCAACCAGTGCTACGGCTTGCCATGTCTTCTTTTGACGAATCAGAGCACGCGTTGCAGCCACGGCGGCATTAGTTTATGTTTAGAAGTTCTGACAGTAACAAGCGCACATTACCTCCTTAACATGCTAACTAAGTTTTTAATGGGTGTTAATTGAGTATGCACTAGTGTGGAGGTTACCGTCCATTGTTTAAATGACCCACAACATCTTAGCAACCACAAAATATTCTCATACCGGATCAGAGAGAGTTGGCACAAATCATGTGAAAATATATATTCTCATTTGAATAATGATAAACTTCCCATTTTCCATTGCATTAGACTGGGAAGAGAACACTGAACACAACATGGGGCGGTAGCTCTATTATTCATAATTTCACATAGAATCTACCATAATAGAGAATAGACTAAGATCGACCGATGACATTAATAAACAGCCGGAGGAGAGGAAACGCATACAAATATAATTATGTATGAAATCAAATTTAACGATAAATATAGACGGTAGAGATTCTTCACAAGGGGTCTTCACAGTGTTGGTGTTATCGAGTTATACCATATCTAGTTAAGTGTGTTATATGAAGCTAAGTTAAGACTCGTGGAACCCGATAACCAAGCTAACCGGCGTGTTATCCTAAACGTACTTCTGAGTTGGTTAACTGTGTTATTTTAGCGCTGCGATCGATAGTGGGTTCAGGTTTAACCACCGCTATTATTGTTTATGAATTGATTTGAATAACGCGTTTTAAACACTAAATTTAATTGTATTTATAATGTCAGGAAAGTCGCCAATAAAAGATGGGGCAAAGAAGTTGTCTCCGTGCTTCTGGGGAAGCTTACGGCAATTGAGGTATGTATCTGCTCTCTATTTTCTTAATTTCTTTAAAATATCACAAAATCATGCGTATTATATTGGGAGGTGGATTTCTGCTACGTTGTTTACTCTGTTAAATATTTTCGATATAGCTTCACCCCCCGAGGTCCACTCACGATTGTGTGTTAACTTGGATACCACATCTAACTCGATAACACCGACACTGTGAAGACCCCTACAATCTCGGTGTTATCCAGTTATCAAGTTAGAAGTGTTATCCAAGTTAACACACAATCGTGAGTGGACCTCGAGAGTGATCCATGCTACATCGACAGAGTAAACAACGTGGTAGTAGTCAGACGTTCGTGGCCACGGGTTTAAAGAAAGTGGCAGAACTCTATTCTAGTGCCACATTTGTTTATATTTTTTGTTCATTTTGGCTATTATAATTTTAAGTATTTACGGTAATTGCTTGTGATAATAGATTATACAAATAAATTTAAATACTACAAAATTTTAAACGCGTGTCTCAAATCAATCGACAAAAACAAATATAGCGGCGGTCAAACCTGAGCTATAGCAAGGTAAATAACACATTAACAACTTTGAAGTGGGTTTAGGATAGCACGCTGGTTAGCTGGTTATCGGTGTGTTAATTTAGCTTGATATAACACACTTAACTAGGTATAACTCCATAATACGAACACTGTGAAGACCCCTAATGTTATCCAAGTTAACACACAATCGGGAGTGGACCTCGGGGTGAGATATTATGCTAAATCGAAAAATTTAACGGAGTAAACCACGTGGTAGGTCAGGACGTTCATGGCAGTTTTTAAAGAAAGCCTATTCCAGTGCCACGTATGCGTATATTTTTTGTTCATTCAGGTTATTCTAATTTTAAGTATTTGGTAATTGATTGTGACATAATAAAAATAAATGTAAATATTACAAAATTCTAAACGCTTGTTTCAAATCAACCGACATAAAGAAATACTGTGGCGGTTAAATCACCATCGATCGCAGCGCTAGCTTCAAATAACACAGTTAACCTACTCAGAAGTGCGTTTCGAATAAGACGATTATTGGTTATTTTGATGTACAGGGTACATCACGCAATCCGTCCACCCATTTTATTTTGGTGTTTATAAGGAATTTTTAGAGGCGATAAAAAGTTATGACAAAGTCGGGGTCGACCTATCTTTTGGTGATTTTGGGAATTTATCTAAGAATTTTCAAATAAAAAGTCAATCTTGGGGAGTCCTACATACATCGTTGGCAACGTGGTTTTGACTCGACTGTTTTGGGGACTCTTTGTAGCATAAGCTTGTTTGCTGTACACAGCCAACGATTGCACCATTGATGAGCAGCTTTGTAAATGTAATAGTAACATAGTCACATGACAATAAAAGACGCACAACTGTGCCCTGTATTCCTACACTATCTGGCGCCATAAAGCCAACATTTCGTAAAACACGTGTAATATGTACGTAACATATCAGTTGAGAGCGTCACTTGTGTAAATACTCGTCGTCGTATATACGATATGGCCCATTGTTCTCAAAAGCGCCCGGTTCAGAATTTTAAACAGGCGCGTGTGTTTCCACATACGTATGTCCTCAAATCAGTTCAACTCACACAAGCCAAGCTTGATTAAAATCCTATTTCCTTCAATCTTTAGGAATACATTTTGAATGCAACTCACTGAAAGTCAACAATTATTAGGTGTGGCCGCGTCGCTTAGGATGGTCAATGAAATTAATGGAATTGGCATAGCATATAGTACGCTCGAACGTACCAACAGCTGAAGAGGAAGGCATAGGACCAAGGATGATATGCACCGGAATCTTCCTTTTCCTCTGGTTCTTAACTCCACTCTCAACTTGCGATTCTCCTCTCTCCACGGACACTCGAGATAAAAAGAAATAGTCTCACATACCTCCAGGGAAAATGTAAGGAATTATAATTTTAGGATTAGATCGTAAATGCGAGTAAGTATTATAGTAAGATTATGGACTTTTCTACAATGCATTTAGTTAAAAATAATTCCGCCAATTTTAAAATTCTTGTGTCCATAATTTTACTACAATAGAGCCTATGAGGCCCACCCATCCATTAAAAAAGAACAGAGATTTTAACAAAAAATCAATTCATTCATTTCACGACAAGAACCAGTATTAAACATGCATACTTGCAGGTAGGCTGCTTAGAGGTATACATTAACAAATCATTAAAATCGCATTTTACACACATGAAAAGCAGTTGCTCACGTCATTCGATAATGATTTCTATTACTTAAATATATATATATAAGTCATTATGTCCCTAAATATGCATTAATGCACATCAAAAAATACCAACTGTCAAAAGGAAATAACAATGATGAGTAATGAACATGATAGCGCTTTAGTGCTTACCCGAAAAGTTAGTTAAGTCTGTCAATAATCCGTCATTTGTGCATCAATAATTGATGAGATTGTTTGTTTTAAGGAGACTATTATGTAGATACTTAACTTATCTATTATAAATTAAGTTATAATATGATAGAGACTTATTATTGATGCACAAATGACTGACAGATTATTGACAGATGGAATAGCCGCCTAATGCCCGGTACACACGGACGATTCTCGTAGTCACGATTTCCGACGTCTTTTTCATGGTAAATCGTCAGGTTTGTAATAATTTTTACTACTAATATGTAACCCTTTTTAGCTAGCCCTCTAGTTGAGTGTAAGAAAGTGCCGAAGGCCCTAACTCCGCTAGGGGAACTAAGTATAATAAAGAAATTATTATTATTAATTCAGAAGATTTCAATGATCTGGCGTGTCTAGGGGAAACCCTTCACTTTGTGCGGTCGGCTTCACGCCAGCGTTGGAAATGGCCAAGAAATCTTTTGCTAGCCCAATGGCGATTGCCCCATCTCTCCTATATGGAACTGTAGGCTTGCCATGATACACTTGAACTGAAGGAGTTGTCTTATGAAATAATTGGAGGGGGAAAAACCTTATGTGTAAACATAAAATATCTCATGAAATATGAATCGTAGAGCTGTCCAAAACATCAGGACAAATAGAACAAAATTGTCCACCTGACGTCACTGGAGGTGAGATAAATTCTAGATAGGTCAGACCAACACATTATCACACAGCAATAATGGCAGGACACTCAATGCATTTGAGCGCGAATTTTCTATCATTTTTTCAAAAAATAATTTTTTGCACAAAACCAAATAGTTTTTTGGGAAAGCAACCTGTCCGGTTTCGTTACTCAATTTAACACCTAAAACATGCCTGAAGGTAGAAATCATCGATAGAAAGGTTTCGCAGAAAAATTATTTTTCATTAAAATGTAGTTATTTTTATTTTTATTTTACCCCAGAAGCAAACTATCAAGGGGCAATCAACCCCCCGCATTTTGTCAATATTAATAACGACTACAACATATGTGAATTTAAAAGAAATCGTTGGAGCCGTTTTGGAGAAATAATTTTTTTATACGTTTTTTTTTTGTTTTTTGAGAATAAAGAATGGTCCCAAGGTATGATTTTTGTAAACCTACATGCCAAATTTCATCAAAATCGACAGAGTAATTTGCCCGGAAATCGATGAACAGACAGACAGACAGACAGACGGACATACATACAGACAGACAGACATACATACAGACAGACAGAGCGACAGACAGACATTTCGTAAAAAACACTTTTCTGGGTTCCCTTCAAAACGTTTGTTCCGTTGAAATCTCCAAGTCGAAAATGTCGACCATCACAAAGCTTTCCTTATACTACGTATAAATTGGAAAGCAAAAAGTCTAACGCTGTATCAAGAAAATAATTCACAAGCTTGAAATGGTCAGAAAAGATTAAAAAAAGAAAGGGGTCTCAATTAAAACCGTTAAAGGGAAATTACGAATAAGTTGGTAATCACCTTAAAGGAGTATCCACTCAGATGAAAAACACCAATTACGGGCAGCCAATCGATGAATGACCACGAGATAGCAAAGAAAATTAGTTGGCAGTGAATGACAACCCAAGATAGAATAACGTCGTGATAGTAATGACAAAGCCTATCAATAATCAAGTACCAATCACAAAAGATTGCTCATCAACTGAAGAAAGTCAGTTTCTGCTGCCACTTTCGTCACACTGATGGATACCGTCTAGTGCCACTTCACTAGAACGGGCAAATGCCAAAGAAAGCCATTATTCAATTCAGTTTACTTCATTGCATGCGCAACCAATCGGTTCAATATTTTCACATGGAAGCAAAACGTGCGAGGTAAATTATAGTCAGGGTTTCTTACTATAGCCCAGTAAAGATAGAATTTTTTATGCATTTCAACTACTTATATATTTTATATTTGAAAGACGTAGGTCTAGTTGGCCTCTTTGCATACTGATCCATTAAATCTTGCCCTGCCAACGACCCCATCGGTTTTCGTATATAATGGGTATAATTTCCGAATGAATTACTAGCCAATGGCAAATTGGTTCACTCCTCGATGTCAACCCGCACTGGCTACAAGGGGTCGTGGACAATCTCAGACATGCTTACTATTAACATTGTAAAGTAATAGATTTATGTATCATATATTAAAAACTGGCTTGACTTTGTAAAGTTGAATGCGCGGAAAGTTCTTGGTCTCGTCTCGGTGATGAAAGGATTAGCCGCTAAGTGTTGCCACTTTAAGCGACTTCGGTGGCAAGGTGGTAGCGTGCTTGTACTTGTGCGAGTCTCTACACACTTTGCAATCGGAGACACAAGTATACCTATTAGGTTACTAAGTGAGGCGATTACAGAGGTTAATCTGATAATATAATTACAAAGGTTTTCAAGGCTCTGGGATGATAGGACTAGGTCGTTCTGAAAGCGTACTTCGAAACGTTTCGTCAACATCTGCGGTCGACATCTGTTGCTGCTGAGCCTCCGAGATACAATTTTAGAAGTCTACGAAATTCCCCTGAAGATGTCGACCGCAGATGTAGACGAAACGTTTGGAAGTACGCTTTCAGTTCAACCACGGCCTATCATCCTGGATTCTACTGATTCGTCACGTTAAGGGGATACATTCATTAAATTGTTTGGACGCGATTATTATAAAGAAAAGGAAGAAACGACTTAAGGGTCACCCAGGGTACGCCCCTATGCACCATCTGCCCCGCTACCTGCACTTTAGAAGATCTTTGGGAGAGCACAGACAATGACGTCAAGGTGGAAGAACACTGGGCCCAAAAACTTTAATGAGTCTCAACCTCAGACACGAAAAAGTAAAGTACTGTAAGTGCGGACATTGTATCTTATCTTACCAAAAGTAGACAACAGCAATTTCGGGGCCCCATTACATGACCTTATGTAACTCTCATGTTATCGGAGAGAAAATTGGCTGCGATAGTTCGGGATGCACGATCCTCGAACCCAGACCTGTGTTTTCTCATGTCAAATCGAACCTAGGAAAAGTTTAGAGGTTCGTGCTTCCTTTAAGCATGGATTGTAAACTCAACATTGCCTAGCACAGCTATATGAACACAGCTGTTTACTTCCCCTTGTGTATCTTAAAGAAAAACTGCCTTCTGGTAAACTACGCTTACGAACTCCCTGTCCTATATGTTCGATCCGGCAAGGAATGCTAGAAACGATCACCCCTCGCATAACACACTCAACACAACACCAATGATGTAGGGGTTAGCTTGCTATATTGACGACATAATGCGAGAAGGGAGAAAAAGGTTAAACGGTTCAAGGAAAGCCCAATTTAAGGCCTTGGGATAATTGTAGCGTCCTGGTACACGTACATCATAACTCAACATACTACCAGCAGATTCTATGCAATTAATCCTTTATAAAAGATTCATAACTTATTTGCACTCAGTGCCGGATTAACCCCTGTGGGGGCCGTGGGTGCAAACTCAATCTACCAACATTGCAGCAAAAAAAAAAAAAAAACGTTTAATTTCCCGCCAAATTCAATTTTGTTTGGAAATTGTTTTCAACTTGTAATTTATTTTTATTATAGAAAAAAAAAATGTCTGTGGGGGCCGGAATTTTAGGTATTTTTGTGGGGGCCGTGGCCTGTGCCCCAAGTGCCCATGGGTTAATCCGGCACTGTTTGCACTGCTACGGAATCAGGAAAGAAAGCTCTGCACAATTCAAACCAAAATTAATCTGAGAGGACAGTCCAATATTAGGTACCCCTATGAGACATAGATTTGTAATGTTGCCTCAAAACATCAAACTCGCTTTTCCAGAAACTAACTAAATTCTCGCCCTTTCGGCTCAAGGCCACCGTTATGTGTGACGAAGAATCTCTTCGAGGGCTCCTTGCCGGACAGTAAATGGGACACTATAGTGAATCGCAACTCTATTGCGCTTTTGCATACAAACAGCAATACTCTTATGACATGATCCAATAAAAATTGCGGTATAAATTCGACGGCGAGAACCACCAGTTTCCGGTGCTTGTAATCGGCATTGTTGACATCACCTGCTGCTCACTCTACTATGCTTTGCCATTGCACAACTAACCAGTGCAGTGGCCATAAAGGGAACCGCGTAGGCTTCAAATGCGCATGCGAAATCAATAAGCCCTGAATTGGCAAAAACCCAGCATTGCCAAATTGAAAACCAAAACAACTAGCATCCGAGGGGAAGCCCCTGCAAGCCTGTTATTCGCGGATGACGTGGTAGTAAGCACGAAAGGGAGAAGGGAAGGCGAAGCAGAGCTAAATAAATGGGTGGAACGCCTAGAAAAAGAGGGCCTGAAGGTAAACAGGAGCAAAACCGAGTACATGGAATGCGGGAAACCAGAACCTGGCACTGTAAAAATAGGTGACCAAGAACTTAAGAAAGTGGAGACATTTAAGTATCTGGGTAGCACCCTTGAACAAAACGGTGGATGTGAAGAAGACGTGAAAGGAAGAATAAAAGCAGGCTGGGGGAAATTTCATGACGTGGCACCAATCCTCACAGACAGAAAAATGCCAAAGAAGCTCAAGGGTCGAATATATAAGCAAGTGATCCGACCATGCATGCTGTACGGTGCGGAGTGTTGGGCGGTCAGGAAGCGAGATGAACACAAAATCCACGTGGCGGAGATGAGAATGCTACGAAGAGCGTGTGGACTGACCCTGCAAGACCGGCGCCGAAATGAGGACATAAGGTTGGAGATGAAAACTGGTGATGTCGCACTGAAGCTAAGGGAAAGAAGACTCAGTTGGTGGGGCCACGTCCAGAGGAGGGAGGAAACATCCCTCCTAAAGCGTATACAGAATATGACACTCCCTGGACCCCGCCCCTGGGGAAGACCGAAAATGACACTCCCCAGAAAAATCGAAGAAGACATAAGCTCTGAACAAGGAAGACGCCCTAAACAGAGTTGTTTGGAAACGCCGCTGCCGTGCCGCCGACCCTCCCTGAGGACAAAGGCGATGTAAAAGTAAAAGTAAGTGTGCAAGTGTTACTCGAGCAACTGTCATCTTAAAAATGATAAATGCGATAAAATAGCAATGGTAAAGTACAGTACTTGTACCCACCAAAAAACATTTGTATTGACAGTCTTTCTGGGCATTATTTAGTAGATTTGATGTGTCTTGGAACTGTTCTGTTAATTTAGGGAAGACCTCCAGGGCTCCTTCTACAGCATTTTGTAGACGACTCTGTATATTTAAATTCCAATTCCAATATACACAAACAGCATTAACACCGGCGTTGCATCATCACAAGAGGAACAGTTCTACTGCCATTTTACTACAGGTCTCAGTAGCTACAATTAAGAGAAAGAAGAACGTTCAGCTCAAAACTCAAAATAAGTAAATAGTAATAGTAATAAAGTAAATCTCGATCAAAGCCTATAATAACGTACAATATAAATAGGAAAGAAATCTATGAAAAATTAATTAAATTTGCCATTACATGAAGAAAATGAAATGGTTCGGATAATGGTTATGAAAATCATCAGTACCGACCACCCACAATTGAGAGGCCACAAATTAACGCTAATAGAATTGACCTCTGTTTGCACCATCTACAACAAGATCCAACCGTATTTGATAACAATTGACCTATTTCCTTTGCATTTTATCACTTCTAACCATCCGTTATACAATTTTCAGTTTTCTTACTCTTTTTGCATAAATAGCATTTCTGATTTCTTCACTAACTAGTGAACGTATTATGTAAAGTCAACAATGAACAGCAGAATAAGAGCAAATAGGACAACACACGATTTTTGTACCAAGTCGATTTTCACAGGAAATATCGATCGTAGAGCCGTTAAAAATATCCGTTAAATTAGCAGAAATGCTCCCCTGCATTTCAATAGGAGACATGTGAACTTCAATAACACCAATTGGCCAAAGTTCTTGAACTCCTTCCTCGGGAATACCATACCAATCGTTTTTTGTAGTAATCAAATTCAATAGCAGCTGCGGCCAATCTGTGTTAGAAAGGGGTACATACTGTATAATGTATCAAAATGCTCAGAAAATTGTTTTCTGCTTGTCCTGATCTTTTTGAAAGCCCTAAGGTTGATATTACAGATTTATTATTATTAAGTCGAATTTAAGATTTTAGATAGCTCACCAAACTGCTAGAAGAAATACTCCTCAGCATTTTGATAAATGATTTGATACGATTAAGTTTTGTAACTTTGTACAAATCAAGTTCAATAATTATGGCCAATCGGTATTACAGACGAGCACACATTAAAATGTAGAGGATTATTTCTGCTAAGAGATGCGACAGCTCTAGGATCGATATTGAATTTCTTGAACTCCCTTGCAGACAGTGCAGACAGGAAAACTTCATTGTAATTATTCCATTTTTAGATAAAATCTCTTGTTGAAGTTGTTAAGCAATCTAGGCTATCTATTCTGTAAGGTTGACATTAAAATTACACAACACGTGTGAGGATACGCACATGAAGCCATTCACACGCATTGTCAAAAATAACAACAAATGGACCGATAAAACAAACCCTGACTGCAATTATTTAAATAATATGTTGCGTCACTCCTCGTATATCCCTATAACATTGAGAAAAAAAAACGTAGTCGGCGTTTCATAAAGACACAGTTCCTTCAAAATCATCAATATCTAAAAATGTTTTCTTAGATTGATCTTTGATTGGAAGTAAGAAGAAGATAAGACTCGTTCGGGTTGGACAGCCTGGACGCTCTTCTTTGGCTAAATGGTCACTGGAGAAAGTGGCACTTGCTTCAGCGTTGGGTCGGCTTGAGTAACCACTTTCTTCCACCTGCTATAGTACCCTCAGACTGTATGACGCCATGTCATATACAATATACATAACAGATCACAACAAAGGTTACTTTATGCATTTTATTTTTGCCTTCCCATTTATATGTTAGTACAAGGAAAGTATTGATTTGGTCCAAATTTATGTTTTCGATATTTCAACGGATTCACATACACGTTTTGAGGTCCCAGGAACCAAAAAAGTGGTTTTTACGAAAAAATGTCAGTCTGTCAGTCGGTCCATCGATTTGTGGGCAAACAGCTAGATGGAATTTGGTTAAATGCAGCTAGCAGGTTTACAAAAATCAAACCTCAGGGACTTTTTTATATTTTAGCTTAACTCAGTTATAGGGGTTTACCCACAAACATAAAAAAAAAAACAGCTAAAAAAGGTTTTCCTAAAAAACGGCTTCAACTATTTTTTTCTTTAATTATTCAAAAGAATTGTAGTAGTTATCTTTGCAAAAACGAAACATATGGTCGCTTCCTTGGTTCTGGGGGCAAAAAAATAAAAAATACTCAATTTTTGTGAGAAGAAAAAAAAAATTCAGTGGAACTTTTCTACCCTATTGAGAGTTCCCACTAACAGATTAATTCCTTCAGTGGAGACTGAATTTAAAAATTCGCAGTTTGGTGGCAAACTTCAGACACGCGCGGCTATACCAATATCGCACTATGCGTACTAATCACAAATACGATTTGGGCATCTGCCTTTTGGTTGACACTTACTGTTTGTCACCAATTTCATGTCAAAGGATACATTAGCTTCGCAAACGAATTTGTGGCCAGTTTAACAGCTCAAGATGGTTTATTACCTATTGTCATTGTATTTAGCAAACACTAGCTAGAAGACAAACAAAATCTCACGAGGTGTCAGAGTAAAAATTCCAACTTTACCCAGCATACCGAAGTCGTAGACCCGTACAAAGCAAGTTCAACTTCTCATGGAACTGCTTAATTGTTCTTACCTGCAAATAAATAAATTAAATTAAATTTAAAACAGTTAACGTCGCCAAATTGTCGTAATTGTTACTAAAAAGTGTACGTCACGCAGGAAATACTTCTTATTTTTTATTTAATTAACAAAGTAAGATATTAAAGATTTGGCTCATTTAAGTTGTAGAAGACTACTTGATGCACCATATAATAGAGTATTTTCCATTTTTGGTACCGTAACTTTTTCATAAAAATGATTGAGGACTAAACTTTCACATAAAATAGATACCATGAGAAAAGTACAAAACCAAAAATTAATAATACCTATTATATTATGCATAAAGTAGTCTTTTACAACTTTAATGAACCAATACTTTAAAATTTGGTTAGTTAATTAAATAAAAAATTAGAAGCATTAAATGTCGGGCTGTCAATTTCCTATTGGACGTACAGTAGGTGCACTCTTAAGAGAAAATCGGACTATGAGTTTTTTTTTAGAAAATCTAATTTCTATGACATATCGATGATAAAGCCATAAACGAGAATAGACGAAATAGAAGAATTGCTCCTCTACATTTTGAAGGCAGGCAAAACAAACAAACCATCGATATTTACTTTCTTACACCGATAAGGTTTCTCCCAGGGACGCCGAGTTTGGAAAATTCTGGGGGGGGGGGGGCAAGAATCCGGTACTCTGGAAAGTATTAAGAAAATTCATTGGTAAATGGTTACTTAAAATAACTATAATGCAGAAAACGTTGACCGACGTACGCTCGCTCTTTCTAAAAAATTATTGACTAAAGTTTGTATTAAGGTTTTGTGCCTCTTAATTGTGAATGCTCTTTGCTTCTGGGGGGGGGCTGCCCCCCAAGAAACTAGTCTGCGGGGGCAAGATGGACTGTGCCCCCCCCCCCCCTAGTCGGCATCCCTGGTTTCTCCCATCTATTTCCTATCAAAGCGCTCAGACAGGAATTGGCAGCGAGTAACTGTATCATAAAGGAAGCCATATTTACTGCCATAAACACCAAACTGTAAACCGGCCCTGAACTCCACGATGATTTGCAAAATGATAAATACAAATATTTTAATCAGTATACAAACGAGGCAGCTTCTTATACATAATGCATTATTACATGAAATTAATACTCGGGGGAAATAATAATTTATCTCATACTTTAAGTCCCAGTATAAGTCCCATGATAAATAATAAACTCCAATTAACGAAGTTTATAAACGTGGAGCTTGTGGTTTAAGCATCAATGTGCGCGAGTACATGTCCCTCATTGCAATTTATCGCTCGGGATAACATATAACGTATGAGTAAAGACGTTTCATACTGTTTACGATCCAAAAACAGTAAAAAAATTATATATGAGAATACCTTCGCCGACTAAGGGGCGCTCCTTCATCAGTCCCGCGATGCACACTACGTAGCTTACATAATTTCAAGAAAATAAATTAATACACCCCGTTAAGATCAAGTCCGTACACGCTTTCCTATTTATCTATAAGTATTATAGGAAATACTGATGAATTGATACTAGAAGCCTATTTATTTATTTAGTTATTTGTTATTTAGTTATTTGGAAAATATTATTACAGGACAATGTCCCTTAGAAGTAATCCATTAATACATTTAGCATGTCTGAGTCATTGTTAATAAAAACTACTTAAAACTTATATAAAATTGATTTGGAAAATATTATTACAGGACAATGTCCCTTAGAAGTAATCCATTAATACATTTAGCATGTCTAAGTCATTGTTAATAAAAACTACTTAAAACTTAACTAATGGGTGTTGCTCATATTAATAACGACTGCAATATATGTGTGAATTTCAAAATAAAAGTTGGAGCTGTTTTTTAAGAAGCCCATTTATGTAGTTTGTGGAGGATAAACCCCCCAAAGTTGAGTTGAGCTCAAATAGAAATTTTGTTTACCCCTTCAAGACAAAATGGCTAACTGCCTACAGCCCACAGAATGGACTTCAACCGCTTGGTCCTTTTACCATCACACTGTTCATCATTGTTATAATAATAATAAACGTCTTACATTTACGGGGCGTATTCTAAAGCTATTCTGTTCCTACCAATTTTTTCAGTAACTGGCTTTTGAACCCACGAATCTTTGGCTGCGATCTAATTTCCTTATCTAGGGAGTTCCACTGGCGGCAGACATTTACAAAAAAAGAACTACCATATAAAGCTGTGTTATGTCGGGGTATTCGCAATACAAGTCCATTTCTATGGGAATTCAATGGCTTTAGGCGGTCATAGAGATATGAAGGAGCTTAGTGTAAGAGTCGTAGGGTAAGACTCGTACCCGTACTTGTTTAAGTCATGCTTTCGCCTGTTTCATTGCGTCAATGGTAAGCTTTGAGATCGTATACCAGTTTGCTAATGTCCAAAAATTCATACCGAAATAATACAAATAATGTCCGAAATCTATGGGGTCGTTGTCATTGGAAAAGGGACCTATACTATAAGTAGGCCTGGGTAGATAAAAAGTCCTTACAAAATAATAATCATAATCTAGCTTAAGGTACACGTCAGTCAATCTGTAGGTAAACCTGCAGAAGGGCTGGCGACGCCAATGCAATCTAATTCATCCCAAAAATGAAGAAATCCTGTAACATGGCGACAAACCTTTTATCAAAATTAAACCGGGAAAACAAAATTTCCTGGCAACCCTTTCCCTAGACGGAGTTCAATGAACCGTACAGAATATGACGAAAGTGATAGGCTGGAGCAAACTTTCTACCGTGTTCTACTGCGTACCATGTGCGTGTCTGCGGCAGAGGTCGTTGCTCTTCCGTCATTTTCCTATGTCAGTATTTGACATGCTTACGAGACATCTCCAGCTAGTAGAGAACGAAACGGAAGGACGAGGTTCGAGGCTCGACAGCAAACGAAACTTTTCCCACCCAACTCTAATGAGTATAGGTAGGGAAAAACACCGGGCATGTTACGGACCACAACACTACAAACTTGTTCTTCGTTAAATGCCTCTTATATCGAAGATAATCATGACAATTGATGCCATGATAATTATCATTGGGAATTGTAACGCAGCGGTTTCCCGTTGCCTTATGCATCCTTATGCCATTGACTCTTTATTGAGTTCCTCCTGCTTCGGGGCCAGTTTCCCAACCCCAGGACAAAAGAGTGCCCTGCACAGAAAATACTGTGTTTTTCGCCTATCCCGGCTGAAACTCGGTCCCTTGTGTGTACGCGCTTCCATCTTCGTCACGAGGTACAGATTAGGGATTTTTACATCAACTACACAGAGATCAAAGACTCAGAAGCTCAGCTACTTTGAAGACAACCAAACAGAAGACATGACAAACAGTGCAACTCTACCAGTACTGCAATGGACTGTCATGCTGCATTTGAAGAACCAGTAGAATCCAGGCTGATGGGCCGTGGTTGAAATGAAAGCGAACTTCCAAACGCTTCGTCAACATCTGCGGTCGACATCTTCAGTGAAACTGAATAGACTTCTAAGATTGTATCTTGGAGGCTCCCCATCGGCAAACGCAGAAACTGCCAGTTGCCTTATTTAAAGTACTATCGGAATTTTATTCGTACGGATCCTAAAATTATTTTACTTTCGGTTAAGTCCGCAGGTGAAATGTAAAACAAAGGGGACGGGGGAACTACAGCACCACTCTGGCGATTCGTACATGCAATATAATTAATTTATGATAGATGTTTAGCTTAGGAAAGAATAACGCAGTTGGCATCTTTAGAGATGCTCCCGACACCTTAAGGCTGGCTGACGTGTAGAAAACACGCCAAGTGTAGAAAGACACGCCAGGAGTGAGTGAGCCATGCAAGTTGCGCATCCTTTAGCAACTAGAGAGTATAGACAACTCACAGCACAAATTTTTTGATATAAATCACACGATTGCGTTGCTATGGCAACGAGTACATTGCGTTGGCGTATAATAGGACATCGCCTCAAATTTCACTCACCTGAGGGGAATAGTAAGGGGAGATCTGAATTTGCAACGGATAGGTAGGAGGGGCTAAAAAAAAAGTCATCGTGAATAGTCACCAGGAAATGCAAAGTATGGAGTCAGGGCATGTAGAGACCCGAAAGGTTGCTTTTGGTTCGGTTCCCACACTTCTGGCATTTTCTGGCCATATTTCGGAGGGAATGCAAAGCAGGCGTTTCCGGGTATTCCTAGTTGAGTGTAAGAAAAAGCATTAGAGCTCTAACTCCACTAGGTTGTCATTGTACAAAAAGACATTATTATTTTTGAAATGTCGGGATATTCGTCTAATCCTTAACATAAAATAGAATCTACAATAGTACTGTAGATACAGACTGAGGAGCTGTGAGATTAAAAAATTGCAGTTCCTCACTATAAAAAAAAGTAAATACCCAGTATAACATTTCGTTCCAACAAAAATTGACAAAATGTAACCCTTGACGCGCATTAATTTTTTACTAGCACAACACAATAATAAAGAGTATTTAATAAGACGTTATGGCAATCCATGTTAAAAACTATCAATTTCGACCATGAATTTATCGGTCGATTACCTATAGTGTAACTTATGCGTCACGGCTAACTTAAGCGAAAGGGGAGACTTTCACACCAACTTATGTGGAACTAACGAGACCCAAGTGCTGCGCTCAAGTTTACGTGATTGAAAGGAAAAACAATCACACTTCAGCGATTCCCAGGCAGGATATTGCTGCTTATTACGACCAGGTTTTAAGTGGTTTTAATTTATTTATAAGAGTTATGAAATAGGAAATGAGTGAAAATGACAGCTGCTCCTCCGTAGAGGTGCAAAAATTATTAAGAAAAAGCAGACTCAATTTAATTGTTTAATTACGTCACTACATACATGGAAACACAACCACTACAAGTATCCCTTACGGGACTGACATACATACAACGGCAGGCCAAGTACGTGGGACTAACGCACTGCAACAGACTCCCGACATGCGTAAAAACTATTAAGCAATGGAACGTATTTCGAAAATATCTAAAAACAAATCTCAACGAGTAAACACCGACAAACGAAGACTTACTGACTTACTTACTGAACGTAGATTTAGAGAACTTTTTTTTCCAAATTTAAGCACACGGGCTGAGCCCTGCAGCATAATGCGATTACTGTATAACTTAACTTTCTATGGAAATATAAATTTATTGTACTGTATTGTAATTGGTTTTCCGTTTTTGAACGAGTGTTTTGCAATTTTTTAGTATACATAACCTACAGTTCAATATACTCTACTAGGTGCGCATGGTCTTCGAAGTAGCTGATCATCTGAGCAACACCTAATAGTCTCAGAGGCGAAAATATTTCATCTGTACGTGTACCTCCTCGTGGTGAAAATGGAAGCGCGTATTGGCGACTGAACAGATAGGGGGCCGAGTTTGGCCAGGGATAAGCAATGTCTATTCTGTGCAGGACACTCTTCCTCCTGGGGTTGGCAAACTGGCCCCGAAGACCGAGGAGCTCAGTGAAAAGTCAACGGCATAAGGATGGAGAAGACAACGGGAAAACCACAGCATTACAATACCCTAATATATTCATCCTGACTACAATCGCCCGTCTTCGATAGAGGAGATATTTGAAGAAGAAGCAGTGCACTCCTAACATCTTCAAGTACTGTATATTTAGTAGTACATAGTATTTAGTACTGTATTATTTAATAAATATGGTCACAACGATTATATCCTCACCCACCTCCCCTAACCTTGAACGCACATTTCATTTCTGTTCATAATTAAAATTGAAAATAAAATCGCATGGTTGAAATATGAAAAAAGGAAGCTAATGGAAAAAGGAACCCGAGCAAGAAACTAACCACATCTATGCCCATGGCCGTGCCCAGGGGGGTGGTCCATGGGGTCCGGACCCCCCCGAAATAAATTTTTGTACGTAAACCTGTATGGTTTGAAGAATTTATCCATTAGTTCATTAATAAATTACGTATAAAAAATTTGTGGACCCCACGAAATCAAAACCTGGGCACGGCCTTGCTATAGACTATGCCCGTCCGGGGCAGAGTGCTAAACTCTAGCCTAGACCATCCCGTACGCCCATATGTTGACGTTTTGATTGAGATTAAGATTAAGCCCCCCCCCCCCCTCCAAAAAAATTCTGGGTGCGGCAATACCGGCGCACCAGCACTTGCCCCAAAATAATAAATTAAGCAAGGCCATAGCCCACACCGATCATTGCATTATGGTCCATTAATCTGCAACACCTGTCTTGTATAAGACTTCCTCAACTTCGCCCAAAGACAACACGACGTTCTTTGGCGTAGGATATACGGCAACCTTGGGCTTCGGATGGGCGGGGTTGTTACACTTGGATGGCTTCAACAGGTGCCGGCCACGGTCACGTAGTACGTAATGCACAGTAGCCCGGTCTCAAGGGTAGAGAGTGGACAGCGACCGCAGACCAGAGGCTTCTAGGACTGCCAGCACAGGGCATAGCAAGGATCATCAAGGGATGCAGCATGGAATTATGAAAAATCAATACATGAGGATAAACTAATAGGGTCATTTATTGGATAGCATATACAGGAGACCGGTCACAAGGGTAGAGAGTGGACAGCGACCGCAGACCAGAGGCTTCTAGGACTGCCAGCACAGGGCATAGCAAGGATCATCAAGGGATGCAGCATGGAATTATGAAAAATCAAGACATGAGAATAAACTAATATGGTCATTTGGTGGATAGCATATACAGGAGACCAGTCGCAAGAGTATGTAGAGACTGGACGGAGACAGAATGCCCGAGGGTACTAGAGCAGCCACAGGGCAAAGCAAGGATCATCAAGGGATGCAGCATGGAATTATGAAAATTCAAGACATAAGGATAAACTAATATGGTCATTTGGTGGATAGCATATACAGGAGACCGGTCACAAGGGTATGTAGAGACTGGACGGAGACAGAATACCAGAGGGTTTTAGAGCAGCCACAGGGCAAAGCAAGGATCATCAAGGGATGCAGCATGGAATTATGAAAATTCGAGACATGACGATAAACTAATATGGTCAGTTTACAGTTTACATAGCGAACCAGCCTCAGTGGCGGAGACTTGATGGATACCACAGACAAGACAGAAGGGTACTAGGGCAGATAT
Source organism: Psococerastis gibbosa (assembly GCA_963971405.1). Lineage (NCBI taxonomy): Eukaryota > Metazoa > Arthropoda > Insecta > Psocodea > Psocidae > Psococerastis > Psococerastis gibbosa. The sequence goes on along the minus strand of OZ020491.1, from coordinate 11,993,542 downwards.
GGTCTTAACACTTCAGCAGCATCAAGGGGTGGTTCCCACAGCACAGAATTATAAAAAATGAAGACGGTAACAAAGGGATACAATACTATGGTCGCGTAGTGGATATTGCGCACAGTATTCTTGAGTTGCAATCTAAGGATTGGTTTGCAGCGAATGTTGTATTTTTCTCCTCCACTCTTGACTGTTTTGTGCGGTCCTTTTCAGTTCTTTGTAGGTGTTGCGTCCTGGGTCCTTCATGACATCTTCTAGGTACTCCTTCCTCTGTCGTCCTCTTGAGTTGGTGCCTCAATTATGTTCTTGAGGAGCCCTTCGTGTCTCAGAATATGCCCCACAGTATTCCATGGTATAAGGTGAACGGAGACCACAGACATATAGGGCTGTACATTTCCAAGAAGAAGAATAGAAATGAATGACCTCAAAATTTGCAAGTTATTTGCAGTGATCTAGGGGTGGCCAATGTCACCGGTAAGTTTCCTCTTAAACAACCAGATTTTTTAATTTTTTTACCACGATGCGTAAAAGGTTGTCTACATAAAATGTACGCAAAATATACTTGTGATTTCAAGTTGGAGCCAACACAGTTATATCCAAGATAAAACGGCTCTTGGCGTACCAGTCCTGGCTTTTAAATTTTAAGAAACAACATGTTACCAACGCGGCAATGATTGAAAAATCTCAACTGAACCCATCAAGAGTATCAAACATCAAAAGCGCTTCCTTTCAGATAACCAATAACATGAAATACCCCTTACCCGTTTCCTCTTTGTACCCATAAGATTACTTTATAACGGTATAACATCATCAAGAATATACGGGATGTATACGTTATTGATAAAAGATGTATATAAGGTATCCACGTAGTGGTATAGCGTTAGAGCGTTCGTAACTTGTAGAGCAGACTGCTCAGCAGAGCGTGTATTAAACTGCGGCAAACTTGATAGTGCGCACAGCGTTGGCAGGGGAACATGGTGGGACATGATATCGCGCTGAAACTATACCAGTCAGTCTACGTGCGTGTCAAGTCCTGGTCACCTCCGATTTAATCATGTGACTTTACCATGTTCCCCAAGTGGTTCGGAATCCACTTTAATCAGGAGGTCCACCCTGTCAGTCAGTCAACTCCTCTTTCCTCCGAGGTGAAAGAGTCTGCCCTTAGGGTGCCTCAAGTTAACTAATATAGTCACTCCCCGCCAGGCTGGCAGGGTTGCTAAAAGCAGACGTTGGAAACAACAGCTTAGGCGGGGATTCCACCGACCTGCAAGTGCAAAATACAAATACGGTGACGTGATAGCAGACTTTCAAGACTAGGGGGGGGGGGGGGGTTCCACCGACCTCGCATTGCAGAACGCAAATGACATTGACGGAAATTAGATTTTTCTATTTATAGAAATCTATTAAAATTTTTGGGCTTAACATATGCCATGAAGCCATTTGTTTAATTTAAGTTTGTTAGTTTGTGATTTTACTCTAAGATCATTGATCAATTTTAACTATGGCATAGAGTAAAACAAACATTTCCGTCAACGTCATTAGCATTCTGCAATGCGAGGTCGGTGGAAACCCCGCCTAAGTCTTGAATGTCTGCTACCACGTCACCGTATTTGTATTTTGCACTTGCAGGTCGGTGGAATCCCCGCCTTATAAAAAAAATAAAATAAAAAAAAATATCACACTAAAATAAACACCAACTCTCCCAAATTTCATAACGAAGAACAGTACCGATAAAGATAAGATAAGTCTGAGATAAACCTGAGCGCAATCGGGGGGCCAAACCGATGAGATACAACGTATTTCAGACGGGTTTCTTGCAAAACCCGAGCCACGTCCACTCTATCGTACCTTATAAACGTGTTTCAACTTATGTAGATTGCCATGTTTCCTCAGAGGAAGGAAGGAAGAGACAAATTAGGCAGAGACCTGATGAAACAGGTTCTACAGAGTGTGTGGTCAACTTTCGGTGACTGTCAGTAATGAGGTGATTTTTAATGTTGCGTCCATCAAGTCCAGAAAATATTCCGTTTGGTTGTTTTATCGGAAATGCTGATCGGAACTGTTTGGTTTTTATAGTAGGAGAAACAGTTTTTAATCATGCATACGGGTACATAACGGGATTTCTTTTAGATAACATCTAACAACAAAATATGGAAGAAATGAAGACGAGTAGTATTAGTATATTGACTTCGATGGCAAGGTGGTAGCGTGCTTGTACTTGAGCGAGTCTCTGCCCGCTATGCGATCGGAGACGTGTCGTAACGTAACGCGGGTACTAACCTACAGAGGCGACTGGAGAGCTAAATCAGATGAATTCAATAAATTGTTTGTATGCGATTAACCTTAAAAAAGGACATCTAAAATCAAGTGTCGGTAATCCTACGATTTTTTTTAGGAAGGAGGAGGTCAACAGAGAGAGGCCTTTCAGATAGATAGAACTTCTTACATTTCAAATACTTCTGACCAGCAATCCTACTATAACGATTTCAGATTACCTTAAGACCGGCGACTGAAGAGGTCAATCGGATACATTCACTAAATTGTTTGTATGCGATTAATATTATTATTTTTAATAAAAAATTATTGTAAATGAACCCAAGGTGTCACGTGACGGTATTAAAACCATTTAACTTATCGGCTATTAATTCGCACAGATTCAATTGTTTTAAACAAAAGAGTGCAAAATGCGAGGGGAAATTCAAATTGACAAATTGGTCCCCAGCTATATTTTTGGTGAGTTTTAATACAGTAGCTTACCATAACTTTTTCATTATTTTATGTAAAAATCTTGATGGTATATAAGCAATTTAGTGAACGTATCCGAACAACCTCTTCAGTCGCCTCGGTAGGTAATACCTGTGTTGAGTTACGACAGGTCTTCGCCAACTAAAGCCTCAAGCTTTTAGTTACATACTGTAATGAGATTTTTCCAATCGCGAAGGGCCCCAAATGACGTCCCTCAACAACATTCCTTTTCAGACCCCATCAATTACCACACCCAGAGCAGTATTGTATAGCTGTACGACATTTAACATATTCGATTCCAACACAGAAAGGCCAAACAACAGTTTCTTGGAAAAAGGGGGGAATACGCCTATGGGAAAACCTCCTGGAAGCTTCTGATAGGTACAGTGCACAATCATGAGATATCGGGAGCCCACAAGCAACGGAATAGGCCAAGTTGATCAGCGCGAAGGCCCCAAATGACGCCCCTCGACAACATTCCTTTTCGGGCCCCACAGCAGTATTGTAATGCACGGCATTTAACATATTAACAGAAAGACCAAGCAAGAGACTATTGAAAAATAGTTTCTTGGAAAAAGGGGGGATACGCCTATGGGAAAACCTCCTGGAAGCTTCTGATAGGTACAGTGCACAATCATGAGATATCGGGAGCCCACAAGCAACGGAATAGGCCAAGTTGATCAGCGCGAAGGACCCCAAATGGCGCCCCTCGACAACATTCCTTTTCGGGCCCCACAGCAGTATTGTAATGCACGGCAATTAACATATTAGCAGAAAGACCAAGCAAGAAAACTATTGAAAAATAGTTTCTTGGAAAAAGGGGGGAATACGCCTATGGGCAAACCTCCTGGAAGCTTCTGATAGGTACAGTGCACAATCATGAGATATCGGGAGCCCACAAGCAACGGAATAGGCCAAGTTGATCAGCGCGAAGGCCCCAAATGACGCCCCTCGACAACATTCCTTTTCGGGCCCCACAGCAGTATTGTAATGCACGGCATTTAACATATTAACAGAAAGACCAAATAGTTTCTTGGAAAAAGGGGGGAATACGCCTATGGGAAAACCTTCTGGAAGCTGCTGATAGGTACAGTGCATAATCATGAGATATCGAGAGCCCACAAGCAGGGGAATAGGCCAAGTTGATCAGGTGTCGCCCACAGTGAGTACAAACCTACGCTTTTGCATTGTGCCTGGCCTTGGGCCCGCGCTCCCATACATCTCGCATTGATGGCTGAAGGCCCGTTCCCATCCGTTCATCTTCTGTCTTCCGCCCTACGGCTATCTTCACGCCACCCATCCTACACACAGACGGATAATTAATACCTTGGCGGAAGTGCATCGAATATTAAATGCGCCTTATATACAGGGCCCTACATGAGGGATCGGTTGGTGCGTTTTAGGAGATGCGAATAAAACACCAATAATAGGCCCAAAATTAAATACGCCATATGCAGATCGTTTAATGCATGTGGGATCGGTTGATGCGCTTTATGAGATGCATAATATTATAGAAATCAAATAAATCATCAATAAGGAAGATATTAGTACAATAATTGTACCTATCGAAGTCGAACATTCAATGCGACACATGTAGTATATCGGTTGATGCGTTTACGATATGCATCGGAAAGTATAGAAATCGAATACACCAATAAGAAAGATGTATAAATAGTACCTATCGAAGCCCAAAATTAAATACGCCATATACAGATCGTTTGATGCATGTGGGATCGGTTGATGCGTTTTATGAGATGCATAATACTATAGAAATCGAATAAATCATCAATAAGGAAGATATTAGTACAATAATTGTACCAATCGAAGTCGAACATTCAATGCGACACATGTAGTATATCGGTTGATGCGTTTTACGATGTGTGTCAGAAAGTATAGAAATCGAACACAACACCAATAAGAAAGATGTATAATATGTACAAATACTATGATGCGTGTGGGACCGGTTGATGCGTTTTATGAGATGCATAATATTATAGAAATCGAATAAATCATCAATAAGGAAGATATTAGTACAATCGTACCTATCAAAGTCGAACATTCAATGCGACATATGTAGTATTATAACATATCGGTTGATCAGACCGTAAAGAAATCGAAGAAGCGGTTCGAGTTTACTCGAACATGCTTTCCAATTTATCAAAATTAGTAGATAGACAAAATGAGTAATTTCATGATAAATAATTTTCCTATGGTTAAATTTACGATATTGGGGGGGGGGGGGGGGGTTGTCCACCTGACGTCACTGGAGGTGTGAGGTAAATTCTAGATAGGTCACACCAAGACATTACCACACAGCAATACTGGCAGGGCACTCAATGCATTTGAGCGTGAATTTTCCATTAAAAAAAAAAAAAAAAAAAAACATTTTTTTGTACAAAACCAAATCCCTTTCTGGGAAAGTAACCTGTCCGGTTTCGTTACTCAATTTAACACCTAAAACATACCTGAAAGTAGAAATCATCTATAGAAAAGTTTCGCAGACAAATTATTTTTTAGTAATTTTTCATGAAAATTTAGTTATTTTTATTTTTTTACCCCCAGAAGCAAACTATCAAGGAGAAAGCGACCCCACGCATTTTATCTACATTAATAACAACTACAATATATGTGAATTTAAAAGAAATCATAGGAGCCGTTTTTGGGAAATAATTTTTTTAGACTTTTTTTTTAGTTTTTTGAGAATAAAACCCCCCAAATTGAGTTAGCCCCAAATAAAAAAAATTTTCTCGAGATATGATTTTTGTGAACCTACATGCCAAATTTCATCAAGATCGACCGAGTAGTTTGCCCGGAAATCGACCGTCACAAAGCTTTCCTTATACTACGTATAAATTGGAAAGGAATAAACCTAACACCTGTCAAAGTCCAAAATTAAATGCACCATATACTTTTACTTTTACATCGCCTTTGTCTTCAGGGAGGACCATATACACAGGTAAATACGATGTATATATTGTATATATCGGTTGATGCATTTTATGAGATGGATAATATTATAGAAATCGTATAAATCATTAATAAGGAAGATATTAGTACAATCGTACCTATTAAAGACGAACATTAAACGCGCCATTTTTGTTACAAATAGGCTGATGCGTTTTACGAGGTGCGTCGGATGGCCAGCAATATAAATAATCGAATAAATCTCCGATAGGAAGATATAATCGTACGAGTAATATCAAAAACCAGCAGCTATACGGATGATGGATCACATGCATGAAACAGATGCCACGAAAGAAATTGAATTGCACACAATATGTACGTGCATGTATTCTATCGGATACCTTCAGAGGCAATGTGAGAGGTGGGGGAGGGACATTTTATAAGTGTAAAAATGAAATACGATGTACACAAAAAAGTAGCTTTTATGAAATGCCTGACTGTCGATTTGTGGACACTCGATAGATTTTGTTTCAGAATGTACGATAGGTTCATAAAAATCATATCTCGAGACCATTTATTCTAATTTGGGCTACCTCAATTTTGGGGGCTTTTACCAACCAAAAAACGTTTGGCCCCTAAAAATCATATTTCAGAACATTTCTTTTCTGTTGCTAAGTAAATATTGGGGGGGGGGGGGTTACAACTCCACCACTAAAAAAACTGATAAAAAACCATATCTCAAAACCTGCATAAATTCGCGTATATATAGTCGTCTTAGAGTGACTAAGAACCCATCAGGTCGCTTTTCTCTCAATAGTAAAAAACGACTAAAAATTGACATTAAAAACTCATATCTCTGGACCATTTTTTTGACTCTACAGCCCTTGGCCTCCTCTTCAACACTGTTCCACTCAGGTTTTTACGATGCTCCACCACCTATACGTACTCCCAACGCTAATTTTCAAATTTATAATTACCCCAACCAACGGCTTCGTGGACGCAGTACTCAATATAACATAATAATTGGTATACACTAATATATGAATATATCAATGTTGGAACAGATTTATTCCTGGCCTCGCTGTGCTTTTGCTTGCAATAACCCACTCAAACTACCGATTTTCCGGCCTACTTAAACAAGCGACGCAGCCAATGACAATAGCCAATATCGGCGCTATTTTGGGTCACTACGTGTCACTGCGACTTTAAGCGGAAGGTAAGTCACGTAGCCCTGGCCATTGTAACCCACCCTGACCCTGCGACTGATCGGAGAGGAAAGGAGGACCGCCCGTTAGACGACGGAACCAACGTACGTGAGCCATGCTATCAACATTCGAACAATAGGCCGCGGTTCCCAAGAACTCAGTAGTTGTGCCAAAGCGTTGACATCGAAACACGTTTGGGTACAATGTAGTCCGGACATTCTAGAAAGGCAAGCTCATAGCATCGGATGACATCCAGCTCAGACAAGAAAACGTCACAATCTTGAAAAATGGGGAGTTTTCTTCTTCTTCAGGTCCTTGATGGGGTTTGGCCAGCTCGACAACACTCCTCCAGTCATCTCGGTTTTGAACAATACTCCACCATCTACGGCCTCCCAACTCGTGAAGGTCAGTTTTCAACTCATCCTTCCAGCGTTTTCGAGGACGTCCCGCCAGTCTTTTAAGAGAAAATCTAATATATTCAATTTACTAATGTATTTCATCTTCTTCTTCTGGCTTTACAGCCCTTGACGAGCTTTGGCCTGCTCGACAACACTCCTCCAATCATCTCGGTTCTGAACAATGCTCCACCATCTACGGCCTCCCAACTCGTGAAGGTCAGTTTCCAACTCATCCTTCCAGCGTTTTCGAGGACGTCCCTCCCGCCAGTCTTTTAAGAGAAAATCTAATACATTCAATTTATTAATGTATTTCTTCTTCTTCTTCTGGCTTTACAGCCCTTGATGAGCTTTGGCCTGCTCGACAACACTCCTCCAATCATCTCGGTTCTGAACAATGCTCCACCATCTACGGACTCCCAACTCGCGAAGGTCCGTTTCCAACTCATCCTTCCAGCGTTTCCGAGGATAGTAATTGGGGTCTTAAATGCCTTAAATCGATACTTCCCGATAATAGCCAATGTGAATCCGACTTACGATATTCAGAGAAAATCGGAAGGGAGCCTGCCTCCAACACCGAGCAAATACTATGCTTCAGCGGGCCTACTATGGCGATTATTTTCAATCTTAACCTGGGATTTAAATTGTACAATGCAAGATAATTTTATAATGGAAAGTGCTACTCAAAATTGATTTCTTTACATTTTTGGTAAGGCTTTTCCATTTTCTTTGGTAATAGTAGGCACTTTTGACAGCCCTACGATCGATGTTTCATGTATTAATCGACTGTTCCAAAAACGCGTAGTGGGGCTATTTGAACAAAACAGAAACATTTGCCCACAGCAATATTGCTGCATCGAAAATATATAGGTAGCCCGTAATGCTACATTAGAATGAATTTTGTAGCCATCCTGTATTAATTTGCGCAGTTCTCCGTAGGTACTTCACTACTTCTACTGCCATTGCTATCTTGTCAGATCAGTTTTAACGTTAAATTCGACCTTGCAAAATTGACTAAAGCACAGCCCATATTAGATAAGCTCTCCTATTTAAGTCACAATATTATAATAGGTCACCCAAAATTAATCAGATCTGATGATCTAAAAATCAACTAGAAGTTTTCGCACCTAATAAAGGAGGTACCCTTCAGAAATAACCAAATACGCCTCAGGCTGAGAAGGCGAAGTGGCCATACAGTTGCTTGCAGTCACATGTCAGATGTATATCAACTTATCGGAGATCTACAGTCCCTACTTATTGAACAACACTGACCCCACCCATCACAACAAAGAGCGGATTTTTATAAAATTAACAATAGAATAGTCGAAAAATTCCTTTCGTAGTCTTAAAACTCTGATCTTAACTTTTATTTTTAACCGAAATTAGAGGATACCAAAAAAAACTGGACTTGGCGGGATTCGAACCCACGATCTACGCCTATCTGGGGCATCGTATTAATAGGCGTAGACCCCGCCAGGTCCAGTTTTTTCAATATCCTCTATTTTCGGTTATAATGAGGAAGTTACCTCTTCAACCAAAACTAATTTAATGTCGCTGTTTTATACCATACAGTATAATACTGCAGTATATTCTATATTTAAGTCATACGCCCACCTCAACTAATTATCCGTAAGAAAGTTGAGGATGTCAACAGATTGATAAAAAAAATTGATTTTTTCAAGCAAAATATGCGGCTTAATATTAACTTATTTTTGGGATTAAAAAGTTATCTCTTAAAAACTAGAAATGCAATCTCTCCATCGGCTTTCCTTTGCGCATATTTCCTAATTAAAAAGCGATATTAAGAAAATCATAATAAGTATTCCAAGTGAGTACACGGACAGATAGACATCTAATATGGCAAGCGTTAAATGTTTTCGCCTTGGCCTAGCCGTGTGAAAACATTGGCGATGACTTTCACGATATCGCTCACGTACGCTGCCCAATCACTGACTGCATGGGTTTCTTTTGTGCCCTGCTCAACACGTATTTCAAATTCTACGAAAATAACGGGCCGAAAAGATGAGGTTCCCTCGAAAATTCTATAGCAAATTAGTCGACCTGGGTAGGCCAGAACTTCTAATTTAGATTGTAATCTTATACAGCAGGAAAATCGTCAACCCATTGGGCGCAAATTCCACCGATCCCGATAGTGATAGTGATACTGATATTGACGTGGTAGCAGACATTTCTAGACTGTCTTTAATGTCTGCTACCACGTCAATATCAGTAACACTATCACTATCGAGGTCGGTGGAATACGCTCCTTGTGAAAATTTCATTTGCTGCGGTAGTTGAGTTAAATGTCAAAATCCAAGTCGAACTAAGGCACGACCAGAGTAGGCGAAGGGGATTTATAATAATAATAATAATAATAAATAAAAAAAGTTGAAAGCTCAATCAATGTAAAAGGTTCAGTAGTGCACAAATAAAAAAAGTATTTGAAATTTTTTGAACATGCCGTGAGAGTTACTCGTAATTAACTAATTTATCAATACACGGTTCCATTGGCAAAATTACTCTTTGAAGACCGCCTCTCATTGCTACTTCAGCATACTGTATGCTTACGTATGTATATTTTTTACTGCCATTCTTACCTTTGTTCGGTTGATAGGGTTTGTGAAATCCCAGCCAGGCGCTACAAACAAGTACCCACACTTCGAAATCTTCCTTGCGGCCTGAAACAAACAAAACGAAAATTGTTAAAATTATTAATCAACCTTTCCCAATTTAAAAAAAAAGTTACAGTACGTGTAATTTACAAACAAAAAACATTTAAAATAAGAGTACCTATCGTAATATTATGCATGCAATCTTCAAATAGAATCACCTTGCCAAGCTCCGTCTATGCCCATGGATGGATACAGGGGGGCAAGGGGGAAGGTGCCACCCCACCCCTCCCCAAATTTAGTTAATCTATTGTAAGTTAATTTATTACGCTTTAATTTATTCGATACTACTACACATGTCAAGGCATGTAGCGTAGTGGTACGGACTCTGACTTTCACCCGAAAGGTTGTTGGTTCGAGTCCCACACTGGCTACATATTCTGGCCATGCTTCGGAGGGCATGTAAAGCAGGCGCTCCGCTAGGTTGGCTTAGTAATAGAAGGAAAAAGCCAATATTTACTTATTTATTTATGTTTGTTCTATTTTGACCCACAACTACCCCCTCCCTCCCAAATGGGCTGGAAAACATGCGATGGTAAAGCCACATGGCATAGTCAGGACGGAGCTGAAGAAAAGAAAAAGACATCAGCTCCCAGGTAGAATACACCAAAAATGCAATTCTCTAATTTCTGGATACCACGACTATAGCCCAGCATTAATCATTAGTTGAGCTTAGGCGGGGATTCTACCGACCGGCTAGGGCTAAATACAAAAACGGTGACGTGGTAGCAGACATTCAAGACTTAGGCGGGGTTTCCACCGAACTCGCATTGCAGAACGCAAATGACATTGACGGAAATTAGAATTTTTCTTTTTATAGAAATCTATTAAAATGTTTGTACTTAACATATCCCATGACGCCATTTTTTAATTTTAGTTTGTTTGTGATTTTACTGTATGATCATTGATAAATTTTAACTATGGCATAGAGGAAAATAAACATTTCCGTCAATTCTGCAATGCGAGGTCGTGGAAACCCCGCATGTCTGCTACCACGTCACCGTTTTTGTATTTAGCCCTAGCCGGTCGGTGGATTCCCCGCCTTATTCTAATAAGGTGCCCATTCCACCGACCGGCTAGGGCTATTTACAAAAACAGTGACGTGGTAGCAGACATTCAAGACTTAGGCGGGGTTTCCACGACCTCGCATTGCAGAATTGACGGAAATGTTTATTTTCCTCTATGCCATAGTAAAAATTGATCAATGATCATACAGTAAAATCACAAACTAAAATTAAAAAATGGCGTCATGGGATATGTTAAGTACAAACATTTTAATAGATTTCTATAAAAAGAAAAATTCTAATTTCTGTCAATGTCATTTGCATTCTGCAATGCGAGGTCGGTGGAAACGCCGCCTAAGTTTTGAATGTCTGCTACCTCGTCACCGTTTTTGTAAATAGCCCTAGCCGGTCGGTGGAATGGGCGCCTAAGCCGCCCACCCCCCGGAAATAAAAATATAAATCAAACCCTACAGCATCAGAGCGTCAAGGCGCAGCCGACTCTAGTTGCATGGCCATAATGACCACAACTTCATGATTGCGCCATAAAACCACCTGTTCCAAGCCTGCTCGAAGCACTATGGGCTACTTGGAGTCATTTACGAGTACAATGAGGTATTGATCCCATGCCCTCTTCATCCTTCGAGTCCCAGCGTAGTATATGATTGCTGGCCTCTGTCGAAAGTCTCGAACCAGCTGAGATCGCGAATTGGTCTCTGGTTTGAGACCCAGCTAAGGCGCCCATTCCACTGACCAGCTAGGGCTATTTACAAAAACGGTGACGTGGTAGCAGACATTCAAGACTTAGGCGGGGTTTCCACCGACCTCGCATTGCAGAATGCAAATGACATTGACGGAAATTAGAATTTTTCTTTTTATAGAAATCTATTAAAAGGTTTGTACTTAACATATACCATGACGCCATTTTTTAATTTTAGTTTGTTTGTTTGTGATTTTACTGTATGATCATTGATCAATTTTAACTATGGCATAGAGGAAAATAAACATTTCCGTCAATTCTGCAATGTGAGGTCGGTGGAAACCCCGCCTAAGTCTTGAATGTCTGCTACCACGTCATTGTTTTTGTAAATAGCCCTAGCCGGTCGGTGGAATGGGCGCCTAAGGTTCCAGCCGTACTACGAATCAGACTATCGTACATGTATACTATACAAATTAGAAGTCACTTAGAGTACGTAAAAATACTCTTTTTCTGGGGCAGAAAGAAACCAAAAAAAAATGGTGCGGCAGGATGAGAGGAATAGGGAGGGCATCTTTGCATTTCATCAGGAATGAACTATTTTTGTACATATAGTATATAAATTTAGAGTTAAAGTGTGAAGAGGCTTTTTCCAGTATTCAAATAAATAAAAATCTGTTAAGGCCAAACCGGAGGGTTGTGGCCTTGACCGTTGAGCCCGCGTCTCGTACCTGTTCCGTATTTGACTTGTATTATTTCAAATAATTTCAGTTTTACCTATTTCTGGCGATTTACTGTCAAATTAAGTGTTGAGCTTCTGACTAAAGTGCATTTCAATACAAAAGTTGGAGGTTTTTCTTCCCTGTGGGACATGTAAAAATGTTCTAAAAGGTATGTTTTTAATTGCTTCATGCACAAATTTTAGACCTAATGTAATTGTAATTTTTGGTTTAGTCAATAGTGTAAGCATGTCTACGCGTATACCATACCCTTCTATCGGGTTTTACTATACCACAGCGGTATTACGAACCCTCTGCAAAGACATTTCCAGGCCAGTCACGTGACCCCCTCCGGTTTGGCCTTAAGCACTGCAAAAACATCGAAAAAATATTGTTTTAAATAAATATACACTGGGTACGCCTTTTTTATAGTACTGTACTCTTCTTTTACCTTCCCAAAATCCATATATACTTTATTTTCAAGGCCCAATGATCTAGAAGGTAAAAGATTCAATGTACGACCAAGGAAGAGATGGGTGAGTGAAGTTAATGAAAACCTCAGGAAGCGTTACGCGACCTCAGTCCAAAACTAGAGTTAAAAGGCGGCGTTGGGAGGCGAGTAGCTGGTAGTAGTAGTAGTATGGTTTGACACAGTCCCAGGCCACGGTGTGGGCCCATAGGACTCCAGTGGACGTCCTGATTATAGTGGATTCCGAACCACTTGGGAAACACAGTGAAGTCACACGATTAGTTCGGAGGTGACCAGGACAAGTCCTACCATGTTTCCCTACCGGCACTGTGCACACGATCAATTTATCTGCAGCTTTGAACCCACTCTGGTCCACTGGATTCAACTTGGTATGGCGCCGGCTGAGTGGCTAGTAAAAACATTTTAATCCGCGGTACGATAGTTAAATCGTAAATTATTTCTAAGGGGAGACCGCCCCCCCCCCTCTCCTGGTACATTCGTGCATTTGCTCTATTAAAACGTCTAAGTCTTAACATTTGCTTAAGCCGGGGGCCGTCCTTACTTAACGACAGCTTTTGTATGTCCACCGTCCGCATGACATTCCTAATGGGAAACCCTAAGCTAGAGAATACTTGAGGCGTTAGGATCATGACTATGTTGCACCATAACACCACCTGTCCAAAGCACCTGTACTGGTCCTGAACGTCCTGAAGAGCCGTTTACAAAGCCATAGTCATGGGTATTGAAGTATTATTGAGACATTGTCGTCAAAGATGCCGTAAGAGCGCTTGACTGCTTAAGTGCTTTTCCCATGGCCCCAGTCACTGTCGTAGAAAGCGACTCAGTTATCACTTTGTGACGATATTATCACTTGACTTCAACAAGTGTCTCTTAATCAGATCGCACTTATTTACCATGCTTGCATTATGTTTCATCACGAGCTTTAGGCTGCTACATCACGCTGAGGCAGCAATTAATTAAAGCATAGAAGTTTCTACGCTAGGCCAACCAAACCATTGTCGAGTACGTCTAGGATTACGAAGAGAGTTTTACTTATTTCACACTACGGATCTACGATACATGATTGTTGTGAACCTACATGCCTAATTTCATCACAATCCACCAAGCAGTTAACTGAGAACAGTTCATGCTCTTTGAATTCACGCACCAGGACTCAAGAGCGAAGCAAGAGAAAAAAGACACACATTATAGGTTGCCCCCTCACTACGTTCTGTTAATGTTTTCCAACGCTGCTGTCAGCATTTCTGCTTGAAGCAACCCTGCCAGCCTGACAGGGGGAGTGAGTCTGTTTCTTAACTAGAGGCACCCCAAATACAGACTCCTTTATCTCTGACTGACAGGGGGGACCTCCTGACTGTAGTGGATTCCGAACCACATGAAGAACATGGTAAAGTCACACGATTAATTCGGAGGTGATCCGGACTCGACTCGCACGTAGACTGACTTGTATAGTCTCAGCGCGTTATCATGTCTCACCATGTTCCCCTGCCAACGCTGTGCACACTACCAAGTTTGCCCCATTGAAACATGCTCTGCTCTCATGGATTCAACAGGGTAAGGCCGTTGGCAAGTGGCAACCTACAGTCAGAGCTCGTTATCATGCCCCACCATGACCCCCTGCCCACGCTGTGCACACTACATAGTTTGCTGCAGTTTTGAACAGGCTCCGTTCTGGTGGATTCAACTTGGTATGGCCGTTGTCATTAGTAGATAGAAATGTACCGGCCAACTCGTCACTAGAACATATAAGTACAGGAAGATGTGCAAAAACTTGGAAGGAGAAGAATTCGGTGCTCTTGTCAACATACCACCCTAGCAGCGACTCGGGTCTTATGTCCTCCTTTCTCAAATTCCTCTCCCTATAGAAGCTTTCTACAAAGATACACAGGCAGGTATTCTGTACTGTGACAACAATATTGAGAACAATAGTAGGATACAATGATATTGAGCCCCTGGCATTAAAGCTCAGCCTTCCAGATGAGATCAATCGCAGAGTTCCGCAGCTACGATCATTCCAGGAATTGGACGGTAACCTCTCGATGGTGACCCTCTGCCGCCAAACAGCCGCGTGAGTGCATCCTTGACACTACCTGTCGGCACCGGCACCTTCAATGCCACACTCGGTGCATTTATACGTCTAATCAAGGCAACACAAGGCGCAGAAGCCAGTCACGGGTCGCGGATTCGGTCAGTAGGGTACAACCCAAATGATATTGTACATGTAAGCAAATATCGCCTTAGCTAAGCCATGGGGAACAAACTCAAAATTTGCAGTGGAAAGCAGTATCAGGCTGCTGGAAGTGCCACACCAATGGAACTCGAATTACTTCCGTTTGGAGCGGGCTGTTGTAGCCACATAAATCAGGCCGATGAGAAGGAAGTGGATTAGTTCTATACAAATCACCACAACGTGTTGGGTAATTGTTGTTCAGAAAGGGAAATAACTTCCTTTGAATACAAATTATTTTCTGTTACTTCTGTTTTGTTCAACGGAAAATACTTTGAGTTACTCCCCTTTGACCTTTGAAGGCACTATACAGTCTCCAACTGCACTATGTAGCTCAATTCTCTCCTAAGACTTGTGGTCATAAACTAAGAAACCCCAGCTGTAGGACATCCCCGCAGCAATTATTATTTTGGTTGACGCTTCTCCAATTTTCTATACCGCATACTCCAGTTTCATTTCTTCCATCGGAATTCTGTTTCATTCAACGGAGATATTTTTTTTAGTTACTCCCCTTTGACCTTTGAAGGCGCCATAGTGTCTACGTAAGCTCAACTGAACTAGTCACTAGCGCAATTCTGTAAACCCAAGGCTTGTGGTCATGAACTTACAAACTCCAGCTGTAGGACATCCCCAACAATTATTATTTTGATTGAAGCTTTTCCAATTTTCTACACCGCATACTCCAGTTTCATTTCTTCTATCGCAATTCCAGACACATATTTTTACAGATTTGTGTCCACCAGCTACCTTCTCGTCACTAATCCGACAGTCTTCACAAGTACTAAACCTTACTTTAGCCGAATCATTAAGGTGCAAACCAACAAGGTTAGACTTTGACCATCCGTCAAATCCCAACAATCCGCACCTGACAGCGACGACGAAAGACGATGAAGCCTATACCCTTTACTTTGCTTGATGAATAGCTTCATGTTGATATTATCCATCAAGGCAAATCAATGCCATTTTGACTCCAAGTCATTTTTATTATTTTTATAAAGCGTAGGAAAGTTTTGCTAAAATGATAACCTTGGCTGTATGACAGTCGGCTGCCAGCAGTTACACTTCAATGGCCGTATATGACCTTCTTCTTTTCCATTGCTCTCTTTTTCCCCGCGTTGATGATGGCTTCTTTGGGTGAATTGATTGTTGTTATTGCATGTGAAAAGGTTTGCGTTGGTAAAGAAAATGTCAATCAAGTAAAGCAATTCATTTTGTCTCTGGTTGTAAATGGTAATGACTAGGAAACTTTGTAAATTATTGACCTTCCTTGTCCTTTGTCAGGCATTCATACAGGGAATTCGGTTCTGTGTTTCCGCGCAGAAAGAGATTGTCTATTGAGGGTATCTACCACCACCCATTCTGTGGGTAGAGTGTTGGATAATGTTTCACTATATTTTACAGCTAAAGTGGTCGATACTCGATAGAATAAATCCAACCCGAAATACAATGCTACGTAAACAAGTTAGGTATTTGCAACATACTAGAGTTCTAATGCTGAGTATCTGAGGCGAATAAATACAGAAGCCGATTGCTGCTAGTGGTCCAGAAACGGAAACTAACGAGGAACAACGAGGAACATAAATATCGCCTTCTGATAACCGATTCTATAACATGTTATATACCAAGTGAAGATAGAAGAACTGAGGGCTGCTGGCAGAAGAAGAACATTCTGGTTGAAAAACCAGCACCAGTGGTTTGGCAACAGCATGACTTCCCTTTACAGAGCAGCATGTCCGAATTGCCTTTATTATCGCCAATCTTCCATAGAAGAGGCATTTAAAGCAGAAGAAGATAACGTATTGGTGTTGTTTAACAAGAAATCCCGTAAAATACAACATAAGTTTCCCCATTATAATACTCCGGAAAATAAGTTATTCCGGACATAAAGACACATTGAGCTGTCCAACTGGTGGATACGGAACACCGACTTTACAGTTGCAGGTTTTAATATTCTATAATTAACCGTAGGCATATGATAATGCATAGACTCGCAGAATATGACATTAGTCGTGATGGCACACCATAAAAAGGTAACCGTACATATAACCGACTATAGACCTATCGTATGTAGCACAGTTATAAAATATCACATGCGTGCAACTTTGGCACAGAAAACAATCGCAGCAAAAGCATATCATAGTAAGTAATAATAAATAAATAAAACACAACTATGTCAAGTATTAAAAAAAGTACTAAATAATTTGTATTTATGGCTCGTTTTTTTACTAAGGTAAATTTTACAGTAAATATCTATTGTAGATGCAAAACATTTTTTAAGCACTAAGCAATATTTCTGGGCAATTTGATACAAGATATTATGTGGCCGTCATTAGTACCGATTGGCCACAATCGTCAGAATTTATTTGTATAACAAACGGTTGGTAATACGTTCGGATGCCATTTTTGTACACATCAATTCTAATTTACTCAAAATCAATTCTACTCAAAGGACCTATGCTCAATGAGAAATTCTTTAAAAACATCTAAAATTTCAGGCTTTTAAGTTTTATAAGTGTAATTTTACAGATAAATACCTATACTACTTCTTGGAAAGTTCACAACAACGTGCAATTGTGAGAGAAGAATAGAAATTAAATCGATCGTAATGTGTTGATTGCAGTAAAGATGCATTTATTTATGATTAAACGCAATTAGCCGTACCTACTTTCGTATCTAATTGTTGATGTGTGAAACAACATTCATAAACTATAGTATTCTGCAGCTACCGCTACACGGTTTTATGCAATGTATAGCAGTTAACTGTACATAGCATATGGGGATAAAATTACTTTCTCAGTGTCTCTTTCAAGTTACAACCCTCACGTCCCCAACCCAATTTTTCGACACTTCAATTGCAGTTAATAATAATATTAATAATAATAATAATTAATCATTCGTGTATTTTTTTTTAAAACTTTTTAGAAGTTCTTTCCGGTAGTCCACCATTTTAATTTAATTAATTAAAACTCAATTGCATATTCTGGAACGAACCTACCAATGCCTTAGGGCACGCAATGTATTGGAGGGTGAATTTTCCATAATTTCTTCAAAAAATTTTTTTTGAACAGAACCAAATATTTTTTTGGGAAAGCAACCCGTTTTTTTCCGTTGCTCTATTGAACACCTTAAACATACCTGAAGGTAGAAATCATCGATAGAAAGGTTCCGCAGAAATTTTTTTTTTAGTCATTTTTCATGAAAATTTAGTTATTTATATTTTTTTACCCCCAGAAGCAAACTATCAAGGGGCAAGCGACCCAGCGCATTTTGTTAACATTAATGATGACTACAATATATGTGAATTTAAAAGAAATCATTGGAGCCGTTTTTGAGATTTTTTTGTCCTTTTTTGGAGTTTTTTTGAGAATGAAACCCCTCAAAATAAAAAATAATCTCAAGGTATGATTTTTGTAAACCTACATGCCAATTTTCATCACAATCGACTGAGTAGTTTGCCCGGAAAACGGTGAACAGTCTAGTATAGGAGTAGCAGCGGAGCCTTTCTGCCCTTTATGCGACACCCGGGAAGAGATGGACGGAAATCATCTTAAGACGTGCCAGGCTCTTGTCAGTAGCAGAGGTTCACCAGATTATGTGTTGTATTGGGCTGCAAGAAAGCTGATGGCGGAAGCCTAGCGCTATGGTGTAATTTAAAAAAAAAAAAAAAAAAAAAAAAAAAAAAAAAAAAAACGGTGAACAGTCAGACAGACATTTCGTAGAAACCACATTTTTGGGTTCCTGGGACCTCAAAACGTAAATCCGATGAAATCTCGGAGTCGAAAATTTTGACCGTCACAAAGCTTTCCTTATACTACGTATAAATTGGAAAGCAAATAACAAAGAGTGAAAGAAAAGGCGACTGGTCACCTTACGGAAGAGGACTGACAAAACTGAAACGTGGTCTTGGACTTAGCATGGTCACCGGCGGCAGCATCAGTGAGAGGCACTGCATTGATTAGAATTGACAGCAAAGCCACCACATTGGGACAGGATGTGCCACCTTGCCACCTAGTAATCCTACTTAACATCTAATTCCTAATGACACATTCCTCCATTTGCAAATCAAAGGTTACTATCAGACACACGTCTGATTCATGTGACGCTAGAAAAATAGAGATGCAATGATTGGAACAGCATTCCTGGGAAAATTCTGTGGATCAGATAGGCTATGGAATAAAAATTGAAAAATTGAATAGTCTAACCCAGTGGTCGGGAACCCCTGTCTCCAGGGAATCTATAGGCTGCTTCCGACAAGTAACCATATTTGAAATGCTTATAACCCTATTATTTCGCACCTTTACTTTTAAATATTCCACATTATCTCAGCGGAAGACACTATTTACGCCCTGACTTACGAAAACTTTGTCCTTCTCCAGTTTAAATAGACATTCTAAAGTAAAAAAAATGCAATTAACCTATATTGATTCCCTCCTCCAGCAGTATGTATGCAAAATAGGGCTCCACGAAGGTTCATGAGCAACTTCGACCTTAAATTATGGCTCCGGAAACGAAACACTTGTACAGGTGTATGCAACTATACATATTTTGACGATTAATACCTTTTCTATTCTTTGACTCTTTATATCTCAGAAATGGTAGCTCTAAGAAAAAAAAGTATTGATACATTTTTTATAGAGAATTTTATAATCTACAATTTTTATTTGAGATAATTTTACGATAAAACTTACCCTTTTGCTGAAAATCGCGATTAACTAACTTTTTCTCGAGATTTTTGACCTTTGACTTCGAATAAATTTTTTTCCAGTCATCGGAATGATGAGCAACTTTTCCATGTTATTTTTAATTATATTATAAACAATTACACGCACTTTCAGCTTGCTGTAAATTTATGTACCTTTAAATGTCTACATTGACCGGACTAACAAGGGCACAAGGAGAAGCTAGACAGGCATATAAAAAACTTTAATTCATTTACAAATAAAGAATAATAAATTGAATACTATAGGGCTGCTCCCTCCCCGGGAAATGAATAGATTTGGTTCCATTGGAGGGCTGTTAAGAATGGAGGGGAGACAACTCAAGGTGCTATTGACAGTACCCGCAGATAGGGGCTTCATTATTCATTGCCCCTTCCCGGAAATTACATGTTCAGATTGTCAACGCAATGCTTACTCATACTGTACTCCGAGATTGATAAAAAAAACTACTTTCCAACAGGCCCAAAATTAAATACAAAATTCCGCTTTTGCGAAGAATGCAACAAGGAAATGCCTCGCGAAGTTAAGGGACATGGGACGAGTTTACATATAGAACAGTTTGTCGAATAAGGCATCTGGTATAGTGATAAAAAGTAATTAATAACATTATGGGGAGCTTGATAGAAGGCGCGGTTTCCACCGACCTGCTAGTGCTAAATACAAATACGGTGACGTGGTAACAGATATTCAAGACTTAGGGACTTAGACTTAATAGTTTTCTATAAAAAGAAAAATTCAAATTTTCGTCAATGTCATTTGCATTCTGCAATGCGAGGTCAGTGGAAACCCCGCCTAAGTCTTGAATGTCTGTTACCACGTCACCGTATTTGTATTTAGCACTAGCAGGTCGGTGGAAACCGCGCCGAACCGAAATGCGACCCATATTGATAGAATCCGCCCTTAATGGTATTGAAGTCACCTACAACTTACAAGTGCCGAACCGCTAAACAATACAATACCGGCATCTAGGTCGTCAGCCTTAGAGGCGCTCGCTTAAGGGGTCTCTTGTATTCGATAGGTAACCCCTTTCTACCTGGCATTCAGGTCGCATGCCTTTAAGGCGCTTCCGTTCCACCGTATTTAGTATTAGCATTGTCAAGTGACTGGGCACGTGCCCGGACCTATACGCCACAATAGGCGCACCCTCCTACGAATTCCAACACAAAGTATCGGGAACAATACCTGCCTGAGCTCTGTCCTACAATACAATTGGTCATTTCCTGTTGCCCAGCTACGTATAACTACCGTACGTCAGGTGCTTTGCATCGACAATGCGCTGTTTCATTGACTGGTCATGCCATGAAAGTCGCTGAAGTATGTACGACAGGACAGTAAACGAATGAAAACGCGATTGTAGGCAATCTGCTTTCATTCAGCGTTAGTATCAACTTATTTTGGGGTTATAAATGTAAACAAAACAATTTTGAATAGCTCCTTTCATTCTAAAATTATCTTGTTTACATTTCTTACTCCAGGTTAAGATAAAAAATAATGGCCATATTAGGTCGGCAGGTAAGGTCATATAGTCCTACAAAAAAATGCGATTAGTAGCTGTCAAAAATTAAACAAACATAACATCTGCGTTACTAGCCAATGCGACAAAAGTAATAAAAGCCCAGGACAAAAGAGTACCCTAGTTGCTTCTTTAGTGGCGGCAACTACTCCCCCGTCACATAGCCATCCTCGGGCTACTTTGGCTTTTCCTAGACAAGTCTGCACCACCCGACTTGCCACTACACCCTCCGCTTAAGCCGCTACCTGGTCGGGGACGGCTCATTCGCTATATCCGCAGCTAATCACCATATCTGGTGGCCTTTTCGCTATCCGCCACCTGCGACCCCGCTAGTAGCCTACAGCTCAGCCCTATACCGAATAGTATTCACTAATTCTCCAAATCGCTACTCATGATTTTACCATAGTCTGAACAAAGCGCCGCTGGTGCGGTGTGAAGCGACCGTGATACCATCGACTTGTAGCTGCCAGCAACGCACAAAAACGTGGAATAGAGCACCAGTATGGCGGTGTTGGAGGCCAATTTCGATAATAAGCCCAATTAGCATTGATCCAAGATAGAATCCCCGGCGGTTCGTTTGATTGTCATTGATTGACTGGCATTTTCCTCTACTGCTTCCCCGCGGTCCAATTGCGGCGTCATAGCTATCTCTTTTTTTCTAATTTTTTACACAAATAATGCAAACTCCCTAACTGACTGTAGACTGTAGGTATACTCATTTCTTCGACCATCATTACAATAGCATAGTTGTCCAACATCAGGCTCAAAGGAATAAATTCGATGCTATCCATAAAATCTACAGGTAGGGAGGAACCTTTTTAAGGCGTGCTGGAATTGATAACTCCATGCCTAGTAAGACATCTAAGGCTTTCACGGCCAAAGTCAACATCTAAGAAGTTCATTGGAGAATTGAATCCATGCGTTTCGTCAGGGCACCATCAGTGAATATCAGTCGCTAAACTAGGTACACAGAGAAGAGATAGCCTGTGGGGACGCAGGCTCAGCAGGAAGCATTTTCTGTTGATACGTGAAAAACCTTACGTAGTGACAGTTAACAGACAATCCTATAAAGGACATCTGTACGACTGTACAGAGAACATATTAAGTGATCTTTTGCGAAATCACCAGGCACAAGAAATATGCAAACAAACTCAGGTACGGTGACTAACCTACAAAAACGCTGTTGTTGTTGTTGTTTCCAACGCCTGCTTTCAGAATTTCTGCCTTAAGCAACCCTGTCAGCCTGGCGGGGGGAGTGAGTCTGTTTGTTAACTTGAGGCACCCAAAGGGCAGACTCCTTCACCTCGGGGGAAAGGGGAGTTGACGGACAGGGTGGACCTTCTGATTCTAGTGGATTCCGAACCACTTGGGGAACATGGTAAAGTCACACGGTTAAATCGGAGGTGACCAGTGCTCGACACGCACGTAGACTGACTTGTATAGTCTCAGCGCGTTATCATGTCTCACCATGTTCCCCTGCCAACGCTGTGCACACTACCAAGTTTGCCCCATTGAAACATGCTCTGCTCTCATGGATTCAACAGGGTAAGGCCGTTGGCAAGTGGCAACCTACAAAACGTACCATTTTGACATTTAAAAGTGGCCTTTACTGTTGTCCAGACTCGACCTAACCAGGTTTTTGGAGAAGCTAACTTGATGATAAAAAAGTGCCTAAAACAAGGTCTCAGGTACGGTAGGTAAAATGAAAACAGGTCAGTGTGTCTAATCAACTTGTCTCTAGCCGATATCAACGTATTATATCAATATTCGTATGTAAATTCTCAGAAATAATTAGCTTGGTTTTAATTATGAATGGGTACATTAATTTATATCATTTTAATTAATCCAATAACTAAAGTATGTTTTGGGTCAATGTTTCGTAGTAAAACCTTGGGTAGTTCATGATGTACACAAAGTCATTAGTAGTTCGTGTCTAAGGAAAAGTCTACAGAAGGAATTAGTTTTGTCTGATATTTCGCATACCAGACAATTTAAAGGTCTTAAATGCCAGTTTTATTTTTACTTTATGCACGCCACTATACAATACTCAGAAAATTGTATCGCCCAAACCCAAGGAATTACTACCCGACTACAATAGGGTGGCACTTGGAACAAACAAAGTGTTTCAAGTGCCTTCCTATCGTGGTCTCATATGCCTGATTCATAAACTTACAGTGTATAAGTGTAAGTTCTGAGATATTATTTTCAAGTCGATATTTTATTTTGGAGTACTTTGCTATATCCAACACTCGTCTTGGCCATTTATCCTTCAGCACTTGCAGGTTTAATAGAAGTTGGCAAGCTTGTGGGACAGTTGTTGTGTGGCTACGGACGAAAGACTATAGCGAAGCAAAAACTGATGGTTTTGTTTAAATTTAATAAACCTACATTATTAATTATTATGATTTATTATAATGCCACATTTCATTTCTCCAAAAACAAAACATAATGGCGACATAGCAGAGGTAAAACCAAAACCCTTCCTTGTGGCGAATGCTGGAACTATTATTCGAATGGATTCCCGCCAGAAACAGGACTTAGTTGATGTGATAACACAGCTACCTGAGCTAAGGTCACAATACAGTAGGAGGGAATAAGTGAAAGGTTGTAGTAGGGGTTGCCAAACCCGACCAGTCTAGCAGAGTAAAAATAAATAATAAATTAGTTTGACGATATTAAGGCCAAACCGGAGGGGGTCACGTGACTGGCCTGGAAATGTCTTTGCAGAGGGTTCGTAATATATGTTTTAAACCACAGTGGTATAGTAAAAATCGATAGAAGTGTATAGTATACGCGTAGACATGCTTACACTATTGACTAAACCGAAAATTACAATTACATTAGGTATAAAATTTGTGCATGAAGCAATTAAAAACATACTTTTTAGAACATTTTTACGTGCCCCACAGGGAAGAAAAACCTCCAACTTTTGTAATGAAATGCACTGTAGTCAGAAGTTCAACACATAATTTGACAGTAACGCGCCAGAAATAGGTAAAACTGCAATTATTTGAAATAATACAGGTCAAATACGGAACAGGTACGAGACGCGGGGCTTTGTTTATAAAATGGATATTCAACGATCCCGTGGCTGGAGACCGTTATCAATATGGCTGCTAGTGTAGCCTGCACAAGATAAGTACGCAATTCGGCGGGGAAATAGCCTGCACAAGCTAACTACTAAACTACAGAGTTTTTGACCGGGTCCAGGTATCCGCTTTGCTATGCTGCAATGTGTAAGACTTCGATATTTTTTGCGTTGGTACTTACAGTATCTCTGATAGTTGGCTTATGGCTAACGGGTGTCTCGTAAGGCATATTATGACTCCCGCCGCTTCAGTTCTATTATATTTCTATGTATTCAACGCTCAACGGTCAAGGCCACAACCCTCCGGTTTGGCCTTAAGTTGGGTCGGGAACCAGGAATCCTGTTATTAGCTTCTCTATGACCTAAGGTAGTAATGGGTTCGATCCGGAAATTTGGTCGGATCAAACTGAGGTCTAAAGAGAGAAGAACCGAACCAAACCGAGGACCAAAAAGAAATGAACCGGACTAAACCGAATTGGACGGGACCAAACTGACGAACGAAGAGAGATAGACCGGACCAGACCGAAGAGAGATGAACCGGACCGAACCGAGGAGAGATGAACCAACGACCAAAAAGAGATGGGCCGGACCAAACCGAGGGCCGAAAATTTATTAAAAAATATTACAAAAACTGGTGGAAATCAGCGGAGCGGACCGTCTAATAGTAGCCTACGGTACGGAGGACTCATCGGATAGTTGGACAGGTACGGTAAGTGAACCTGCGTTATAACCTGACATTGAGAATAGTGTCTTCTTGGACGTCTTATTCCCACACTTCTCTTCCATTGTAATAGTGGCAGATGGGCCTTGGCCTTTTGCACAATCATGGTTTCAGTTTGCTAAGCGTGGCGGCACCGTCTAATCCATTTAAACCGATTGTATCAATGGCACATATTACTACAATAAACTACAAAACATTGTTTTTCCCCATTTGAAGGTCCAGCCTGCAGGTGTTATAAAGGCCGAAAATATTGATGCAATGCCGGTTATTCATTGTTTTGTCTTTTTCGATATGCGGGGGTTCCACAATAGCATCAAGTTTGCTAAATCATATTGTGCGAGTGGCGGGCAGGTCGAGGTCGTATAATATGGTAGTTGGTAGCAAAAGGATATGCAACGTAGATATTGGTCACCCCTGGATCAACACCAAAACAAGTTTATTTTATTATTTTATTTAAAAAAGATAGTCGCATACAAACAATATTTAATAAATGTATCCCATTGACCTCTTTAGTCGTCGTCTCTGTAGATTAGTACCCATGTTGAGGTACGACAAGTCTCCGATTGCATGGCGTGTAGAGACTCGCAGAAGTACAAGCACACTACACCACCTTGCCAATTGCCATCGAAGTCGATAATTAGTTTTTATTTTCACTTCATTTATTAATTACGCAAGTTATTAAAGATTTCGGCTTTTCAAGTTGTTTACAGATAAAATCATAGCGTATTGTATTTATGATTATAGGTTGTTATTTATTATTAATTGCTTTCCAATTTATACGTACGTAGTATAGGGAAAGCATTGTGATGGTCGAAATTTTCGATTCTGAGATTTCAACGGATTTACACGTTTTGAGGTCCCAGGCATCCAAAAAAGTCTGTCGCTCTGTGTGTCTGTGCGTCGATTTCCGGGCAAACTACTCGGTCGATTTTGATGAAATTTAGCATGTAGGTTCACAAAAATCATACCTCGGGACCATTTTTTTATTTTGGGCTAACTCAATTTGGGTGGGTTTTATTCTCAAAAAACTCAAAAAAACGTCTAAAAAAATTATTTCTCAAAAACGGCTCCAACGATTTATTTTAAATTCACATATATTGCAGTCGTTATTAATGTTAACAAAATGCGGGGGGTCGCTTGCCCCTTGATAGTTTGCTTCTGGGGGTAAAAAAAATAAAAATAATTAAATTTTAATGAAAAATGACTAAAAAATAATTTTTCTTAATTTTTCTTCGAAACCTTTCTATCGGTGATTTCTACCTTCAGGCATGTTTTAGGTGTTAAATTGAGTAACGAAACTGGACAGGTTGCTTATTATTGCTGTGTGGTAATTTGTTGGTCTGACCTATCTAGAATTTACCTCACCTCCGGTGACGTCAGGTGGACAAACCCCCCCCCCCTCCCCCGAGATGCCCGAAATTTAACTATAGGAAAATTAATTACCATGAAATTACTCATTTCCTCTAGCTACTTGATAAATTGGAAAGCATGTTCGAGTAAACTCGGACCGGTTCTTTTTAGTTTTGACGGTCCCGAACACATACTATATCTTTACTGTAATATTGTATTGTACTATATGTGGATATAATGGCCTAATATATTTCAGAGGATGTTTTAATTTTTTAGTAATGCGATCGTTCCACAAATTTTATATTATCGTGCAATCTGCGTCAAAACTGGCCATGTTTGTATTTCTCATACAGATTTGAACAAAGATCAGTGATTATTTTCCATTAGGGACAGTACTCTCAGTATGCAATATGGATATTCAACTGTAAAAAGTTATGTACCGCATGCTACCATAAAAAGTAGAAAAAACAACACAGAAATTAGCAAGCCGTTAATATCAATTCTCAATGATACATTAACTGCATAAGACTGAAAACAATAGGTACATGAAGAAAACTTTCAAAGATCAACCAGCAAGGCGAAACGTGGGGCAGAACGAGCTTGAACTTTTGATCAGATGCACATGCAAAGAGTTGAAACGCGGGAAAGGGGAATTGATCCAAATTAAAGCACCAGGAGAAAGAGATGCGCCACCGCCAATAAGAAAGGCCACTCTGCAAAGGTCACGGTGTCAGTGTTGGGTGCACTCAAAGGCCATCATCATCAACGTCGAATGCCACTATACACATTATCTTCATTCAAACTTATATTTTAGGGAAATCGGCCAAGAATCATGACTGGATATACAGTACAGTATATATTCTTTTGTAAGGACCACTCAAAGTAATAGTGGCTAACCCGCAAAATTTTTATCTTCAGCATAAACTTCGTGTGATAAGGTAAAACCTAACTGCCACTTTCAGTAGTATTCAATATACATATGTAAACCGTGCCCTCGTTCCAAATTTTCGGGACTCCCAAGTGAACTGAGAGCGGCGAGAAATGCTACCAACTTCCCCAAATTAAAATTGCTTAGAGACCATCTCTCAGAGAAAACTTTCTACACTATCACTATGGGGTACTAGCACAATGACAATGACAATGACAGAACTAACTGATTTAGATCATATTTTGACGATTTTACTTTCTTGTTGATTACTTGATTGTATAATTTAACAGAAATGCAATACATATTTTTGCTTTCCAATTTATACGTAGTATAAGGAAAGCTTTGTGATGGTCGAAATTTTCGATTCCGAGATTTCAACGGATTTACACGTTTTGAGGTCCCAAGAACCCAAAAAAGTGGTTTTTACGAAATCTCTGTCTGTCTGTCTGTCTGTGCGTCGATTTCCGGGCAAACTCGGTCGATTTTGATAATATTTTGCATGTATGTTCACAAAAATCATACCTCGGGATAATTTTTATTTTATTTAGGGCTAACTCAATTGGGGCGGATTTTATTTTCAAAAAATTAAAAAAAATATTTCTCAAAAACGGCTCCAACGATTTCTTTTAAATTCACATATATTGTAGTCGTTATTAATGTTAACAAAATGCGGGGGTCGCTTGCCCCTTCATAGTTTGCTTCTGGGGGTAAAAAAATAAAAATAATATTATATTATATAATTAATAATATTTTCATAAAAAATAATTTTTCTGCGGAACCTTTCTATCGATGATTTCTACCTTCAGGTATGTTTTAGGTGTTCAATAGGATAACAAAAAACGGGCAGGTTGCATTCCCAAAAAAATATTTGCTTCTGTGCGAAAAATTATTTTTTTGAAAATTATGGAAAATTCAATTCACGCTCCAATACATTTCGTGACATGTGCCATTGTTACTACTGTTACAATGTATTGGTCTGTTCGTTCCAGAATATGCAATTGAGTTTTAAGGGGTTTTTAATATATATCGAGGTGAACCCCCCCCCCCCCCCTCCTCGAGGGGTCTGAAATTTAACCATAGGGAAATTATTTCCTATGAAATTACACATGCCAATATCTACTAATTTTAAATTGGAAAGCATGTTCGAGTAAACCCGGACCGGTTCTTTATTTTATTTTTATCATTTTTGTTTCTTGGGCAATTCACTCTTTTTCTGCTACGGCAGAACGTACAACAGTAAAACACTTATTCTTAACATAAAATCTCACGTTATGCAACCTCATTACCGCAGCGTGCACCGAAAATAATTTAATTCATTTAACACTTTCATTGCTAGAGGTAACAATATTTCTGCGCAAGTATTCCAATTTTCACACTAAATTACCCTCAAATCTGTTCAAATCACACAGAACAATGCACATCTATCTATTGTATACGCTCATTCAGTGACATAATACCTGAATGGACCTTAAAAAAATTATAAGATTGCGTGGGCATATGATTTACAGTTTAGGCCTCCTTTTACATGTAGCGGGGGGCAGAGCCGGCCCTGAGCCCCACAGGGAGCTTGCCTAGACAATGCCACAGATAACATGATGATACTATATAGGCAACCTTAAAAGAGTTACTAATTTTAATTATTTTATTTATTGTTGTTCCAGAATAGCTGATCCTTCTCTTTTGCCCCCGCGACAATACAATTTTTCAGCGCATTTTTCTCAGCTAGTCTCTTTTTTTTCGTTAATTCCACCTGAGGACTTAACCATTACTAAATGCAGGTCCTGCACCGTTCTTAAGACGAATGCACGACAGGGTCTGGTGAGACTGAGGGACCACACACAACCTGTTTAGGGCGACACGTATCTCCGGGGCTCTTAAAAGTGCATCGAAATCATTGGGTGATTAGGGCCCACGCGCATTAGCGACCTCAATCTTGAAGCCTACGGATGGTTATGTATCATTGCAGGGGATAATGACACATCTAATCTTACGACGGGGCGTCCCACTCAAATAGACAGCACATTGGGATACATTTATTTGTGCGGATAAGGTGGAGGGAGGCACAGACCGAATTTAGCATCTACCATGTTAAGCATGACGGAAAGGATCCTCAAGCAACCAACAACATCTGGAAGGATTTTAAGCTTCAGCTGAGAAGTGGTGGCCAATGAAGGAAAACATGGAAAGCAGGTCCATCAGAAGCTGTGAAATTAGGGGGATGGGAAGGTCAGGAGTAATGGTATCAGTGCAGCAACATTTTGGAAACGTCTTGTGGCAACCGAAAATAGAGGATTTAGAAAAACTTGCCTTGGTGGGATTCAAACCCACGATCTACGCCTATCTGGGGCATCGTCTTGTGACACTGATATTCATCATCATCATTTACAATCAGCTCCAGTCACCTGGGTGCTATGTAAATGTAATGCGCCTCCTCCCCTTCTGACCACTCAGCAGTTCCCCGGTTCCAGTCACACACTCCTGAGATCGTCCTCAAGTTGGCTTCTGCGTCACTCTCTTGGTCTTCCACTCCTTCAGTCTTTCATGTACCCTCTCTCCCTTTCAAGCCCCTTAGCGCTACCTCTTCAACGGTGACATCTTCAATATCGAATATTTACTTTAACCTCTACCGCGTTATATCCCCGACGGGATACAACCCTCATGTGAGGCAACCATCCTGGTGTTAGATTGTGGGTTGATCAATATCTGCCTGGATCTTTTTCGGCAGCGTCATCTTCGGTCTCCCCCTTCTCATGTTTCCTGGGTCCACAATAGCCTCAACTCTTTCCAGGAGATGTGTCACCCAGAATGCCCATATCATAACAGGCGTTTTTCCCCTGAGCTTGAACGTGATGTCCGCCAGTTCTCAATTCAGCTCTGATCTGGTCACTTCTTCAGTATCGTACAATGTACAAAAATGCAGCTATTTATTTATCTCACAAACTCAGCCACACGAAGCAGGCCGCATTGCCTCTCATTCACCCATACTGACTTTATGAAACCCCCGTCAATAAAAAAATAGATATAACTGACCCTCAAATCGAGAACTCGGGTCAAACTTTCAAGGTTAACATTTTTGACATTTGACGCACAAAATCCAATTTCAGAGTATAAAAAGCTTGCTGTAGCACCCGGAACCGAACCAATTGCGCCAAGATAAATTAGACTATAATTTGTAATTTTCGCAAATAAAACATGCTAAACACCAGCCATCGACGTAACCTGAGGAGGCGTGCAGAAACAACACGACTAACTAATTTAAACAACAACAACGGGCAAAAACTAAAGGGGGGCATTTACAGATATAAATCCGTCCATATAATTTGGCTCACGCCACCTAATCTATCTAGTTATTGAAGCAAGAGGAGAAAATTTGACAGTTCTGACACGGGGCAGGAGGTGCCCGGGTTGGCCAGCCTGGTATTTGCGGACGAACGAGGCCCAGGCTCCGCGTCGCGACGTTGGCAATACATCTGACAACCGGTACACCTACCCCGTAATTTACTGTGATTATTTTTGTGTGATTCTTGAACGGGCTGAAACTTGGGCCGGTAACGAAGGCGTCATTACTCCTGTAAATCCACTGCCCACCGTGGAAATGCCTTCTACTCCAATTATAATTAAGAAAGTAGGCGTGGTTTTTGAAACATAATTATTAAAAATATATACCATCCAATGATATAGGAATACATAGTCGTTATACTTCCCAAGATAATGAGAAAAGGTAGTAGGAGATTTGAATTAAAATTTGTGAAAGTATCTTATGAGCAAATTGGACACCCGTCACTACCGGTTTTTTTTTTAAAGTAATTTTTCGTGAAATATCGAGTCCTAAAGGAGATGTCATAAAGTAGAAAAAATTGTGATAAATACTTGCAGCCTGTACTAAAACCGGTTGCTAAAGCGAAGAACTAGAAGATGTGCACGCCACCGGCACCCGAGACTGGAAGCAATCCGAGATGGCGTGGTGTAGTGGCACTGCAAAGGCGGATTTTGCCTCCAATTTAGGGGGGGGGGGGTCAGCGGACAGGTTCAGTGTATTATAACATTAAAAAACATAATTATTTCCAATTCCCACTGTAAACCCATTGTTGTCTAGTGTAAGTTAATCTGTTTTGGGGGGGTCCGGACCCTCTGACCCCCCCCCCCCTAAAATCCGCCCTTGAGTGGTAGCGGCCAAAATTCCCCCCGGGCTGGATGCGCCTACCTAAGTTAAGTACTAAAACCGGTTGGGCCCAGTTTGTTAAGACATTTAGAACAAATCGTAATACCCCCACTATGTGTTTTTGTACAAAGTCGATTTTCTCAGGAAATATCGATCGTAGAGCCGTCAAAAATATCAGTTAATTTAAATGAACAGAAATGCTCACCTACATCGCGATACTTGACATGTGGGCTGCACTCACAACAATTGGCCTCAGTTCTTCAACTCCTTCCGAGATACATTAATATCATGTAATAGAATGCGCGGACAAAGTTGTTCTGTTAGTCCTGATATTTTGAACAGCTCTACGATTCATATTTCATGAGATATGTACACTTGTAAGGTTTTTCCCTCTCCGATTGTCTCATAAGACAACTTCTTCAGCTCTCGTGCATCACTAGCAGATCCAGCTATGGGCTAATGGGGGCTAAAGCCCCCCCCCCCCCTTCTCTTACCCAACTTACACTAGATAAAACGCACTTTCAAAAAAGTCTTCACTCTATCATAGACCTCCTGACTATAGGTTTTCCATCCACTAGTTCAGCCCCCCCCCCCCCTCTAAAAATTTCTAGATCCGATAGTGTCGTGCATCATGGCAAGCCTGCACTTCTATATGGGAGAGATGGGGCAGTCACTAACACATCACTTCACCACCAATTGATGAGATCGTTTTTTGTACTGACCAAATTCAATAATTGTGGCGAATCTATGTTAGAAAGAGACACAAATCTTGCAAGAAAACACTAAAAAAATGTCTTCAGCCTGTCCTGCCATTTTTGACAACTCTACGATTGATATGTCATGAGATATTTGACTGTTAGACATATAACCCCCCCCCCCCCAAAGCATTAATAATGTAAAGTCGCACAGCATCCACAGGACACACCTGAAGAATGCTGCCATAATAACATTAATTGATATTCAATTTTAAAATGCGTTTTGCAGGGCAACACCGCCCTCTTTCACTGTTCAATAAATATCACAACAATAGACAATGCATGCGGCTATGCGAGATAGCAAGCGGCAAAACAGTCACCAATCGGCTCATTATAATAAAATATGAATTAATTTATAATTTAACACTAGGGAGTTGTCGTTTGGAGGGACAATCGCACTGATGCGGAGGTCACAGCGTGAGGTTCTACAGGATATAGCAGCACGAAACGAAAGGACGAGCATGAGGACAATGGGCCTTCATCTCGCGGATAAGGTGCGCCTTATTACCTTCAAATGTGAAGAATTGAAAAAAATAAACAAAATAATCTGGTAGTGTGAAAATTGACCCACCAGTGCTGGTATTACATAGGGCCGAGGAAAAAGGTTGAGATAAGCATATAGTAAAGGTGACTGCGACCCAGTGCCTGACAGTCAATGTCCCATGAGCCAAATCCAGAGTCAAGACAATATATAGAGTAGTGGTACGGACTCTGACTTTCCCCCGAAAGGTTGTTGGTTCGAGTCAAGGCTGTGCCCAGGTTGTGATTTGGGGGGGGGGGGGGGGGTTCAAATTTTTTAACGTAATTTATTAATGGATAAATTCTTCAAACCACACAGGTTTACATACAAAAATTTATTTTGGGGGGGAGGGGGTCCGGACCAGATGGACCACCCCCCTGGGTACGGCCTTGGTTCGAGTCCTACACTTCCTACATTTTCTGGCCATGCTTCGGAGGGCATGTAACGCAGGCGGTCTCGGGCCTTCCTAGTTGTGTGTAAGAGAGGGCTTTATAGCCCTAACTCCGATATGTTGGCTTAGTAACAGAAAAAAAGTCCACGTTTATTTATTATTTATAATCCAATGGATAAATGCAGCTGCTGCTGTCTGCAAGAGTCCTGTAGAGAAGGGGGCAGTATTCACTCCCCCCCCCCCAAGTTTTTTTTTAAATTTCATTTTACGCCACCTGCGACATCCTCGAGAGCTTTTGCCAATTGACACGTCTTCTTTTGGGTAATCAGTGCCCGCCTTTGTACCCACGACGGGATTTATTTTTTCGTTATTGGAATCTTCCAAGCCCCAAGGCGTGCTGCTCTGGTTTGCCGAAATTTGACGTGGCATGTGGCACATGGACCATGAAATAAAAAATGGCATACGCTGGCTGCGAGGTAATACCACGTAAGTGCACAAAACCAAAGTTTTCAGGAGGCAAACGTCTCTCAGGTGGCTATTCCACTTGTCAATATTCCGTCATTTGTGCATCCATAATTGATGGTATTTTTGTTTTCATCAATTATTGAAGCAAAAATGACGGATTATTTTCAAGTGGAATAGCCGCCTTATGACCAGTCAAAAGTCAGTTATGACCGTCAAAAAGCGTAGCAAGTGGCCCCAGGATTAAAAAAATAATCAAATGTCTCATCTCGCCTTTCTGGAACTCTAGGGAAGCGAACGAAGATTTTTTTAATGAAATTGTGAAAATTATTTCTTTATGATAACTTCTGCGGACTTTTTTTCCAGAGTAAACATGCCGATAGAAAAGGGGAAAAACCAGCAAGGTTATTCTATTTTTCATCATGCAGGAGATGATATTCTAATATTAAACTGCAAACACCGCAACTCCAATCAAGATAGTTGGTCTTCTACACAAAGAAGCCGTTGCCGACTTCACAAACCAATATGTTAGGCTAGGCACACTCACTGTACCTGCATCTGGCAGATTTATATTCAGGAAACCGCCCCTCTCTCGCTATACCCACCCTGATCAAGGCTAAAACAGGCACGACGCATACCTGAACCTACTCTATCATCGTTACGATAAAAGAACCTTCAGGTATTCATGTTCTCACCTGCAATGAAGATAGTAACAAGGAAGACTATTAGTATGAAGTATCTAAAATTGAAGAAAAAATCAGTAAAGGCTGCGTATTGTTTATTAATAACGGTGCGGGCAAATAAACTAAAAAACTCAACAAATTTAACAATTTCCGCAGCTCTCAAGTTGGTACGAATTTCGAAGAGTATATCAGTAATTTACGAGGCACTGTGCGTGAAGAGAGGGGCGCCACGGTGTCGGGCAACACAATCTACCCACATCAAAATTACCGTGTAAATACTCAATCTAAATTCTTGTTTATAGCCGTGCTTTAATTCGAAATTAATAAAAAGTTTCAATAGCGAGACAACCTCCGCAATTTTAAAATGATCCCACACAATGTTGTTTATGCGTGCATAAGTAGTCACGCACAAGGCATTACTAAATGGAAAAAAAGTAATGTTGATTATTTATAACAGAATTGGGCAGCATTTTTCCTGCCAGTGGTAATTTTACTGATTCGCAAATTCCGGCCTCACAAAATTTTCCTAGCCAGCAGGATTCTTACTTCCTGCTTAGTAGATTTTGCTGAATTTCTCTTACCTCGAGGGACTTACGACCTTTACCAGCAGAAAGAGTCGACTTGGTTAAGTCGAGCTAACGCCTGTAACAATGTCAACGGTAAGCATCTCTGAGCTTGCCTATTGCCACTTGCAGTCGGTGTGGGTTGACATCTAGGAGTGAGACAGTTTGTCGTCTGCTATAGAAATGTATTAGGGAACAATATCAATAATGCCCGAAAAAATATGGGGTCGCTGGCAGGGCACAATTCAATAGGCCAGTACAAAATATGCTTTCATCCATAAAACGCCATTCAATAATAAAATTACCATCAGGAAAAATTCAATCCATCTAACTCGTAGGGTTCTCGTGCAGCCATCCACGGTATATAATTATCCGATGGATTTATATTTTGCTACTGCCACGCTTTTCCCTACTGCAAAGTTTAGGAAACGTCAATGCAGACCTTAATAAAACTGACCGTTGCCATGGCAAAATCAGTCAATAGTGCATTCATTAGCAATTCATAGAACGATTCTACTAATATTGGGTTGTGGAAAGGGAAAATTTGCATCTTCCACCATGTTTTTTTTTCAAATTTAAAACGAGTAGTCATGACTGATTTTGTCACGTTTGCCTCAAGACACAATGCCAGTTGGTGTCAGTTTCTGAAGCCACAAAGTTAAGACGTACTACAGCTATAGGGCATCCCCCCCTCCTCCACGTGAATCCCTTTAAAAGCTTCCCAGATCAATATCCGCATAATATGAGAAACGCATTTCTCCCCCTGCATAAATGAAAGACAATGAGAAACTGCAAGAAACGAGGGGCTTGCATTTGAATCAAACATATTTATCTAAAAAAAAATCAAATCAAACAAAAACTTCACAACACACATTGGGTGTGTTATATTGCAATTTGAATTAAATCTTTTCTGGCCCAAAGGTCATTTGAAGAATTGCCTGTCACCTGTTCACAAGTGAAAGCCAATATAGGAACTGCCAGAAATGAGGGGCTTGCATTCCAATCGAGTATGCTTATATTTAGAAAAATCAAAACAACCAAAAACACGTCACATCACACATTGCAAAAGTGTTATAGGCTATAGTACATAATATTGCAATTTGAATTAAATCTCTTCTGACCAATTTGCAGAATTGCCACCATTTCACTTCTTCATGCTCAAAATAACAAGGAAGTGAATCTTGTAATACAATAGTAGTCGTAATTCGACCATTTATATATCTGTGTAATATGGTAAAAGTATAATAGCTGATAGGGAATGTCAGTGACCTTCTTTGTTTCGTACTAAGTTCCCACATGGACCAATTAAGGTAGAAGGTACTGGTATTTACTTACTCCTGTAATTAGTAAAATTATATACCCCATCGCCGGTCGCAAGGCAACCGGGGGGTCATTGGCTCGCTATGCATCTCATGGAGGACATACTCGGACATTTCTCCGCAATTAGCTTCCCTAGAACCAATTCTCAAAGGTTTCATAAAATTTAGCTTCTCTTCTAACGCCGGCACAAACTGGGTCCCCTATCTGTTCAGCAGCCATTTCGTTTTTAGTTTACGTGTTCTTCTTCTTCTAATGCCTCTTGTATCTGGCGATCAGAATGGCAATATTAGTTATCATGACAACACTAGGGAATTGTAATACCGTGGTTTCCCGTTGTCTTCTGCATCCTTACGCCGTTGACTCTTCATTAAGTTCCTCCGCCTTCGGGGCCAGTTTCCCAACCCCGGGACAAAATAGTGCCTGCACAGAAAAGTCTGCGTTTTTTCGATTATTCCGGCACAAACTGGGTCCCCTACCTGTTCAGTAGCCATTACGCGCTTCTATCCTCACAACGAGGAGGTACAGATTAGGGGTTTCCGCGTCTTCGCCTCTGAGACCATAAGCACTGCTCAGAAGCTTAGTGTACGTTGTGATCTTCATCAGGTTCGCAAGATGGCCACCCGCGGCTCAGTCAATTAACGATGCTAACTTCTTTGGACCCGGTTAGGTAGGAGATTTGGGTTCAAATCCCATTTCCGTCCATTTTTTCATGGCTTCCTTTTTCTATTAACTATGGAATGTCAACGTCCAGTAATTGCCTTGGTTGAAAAAAGGCTTGTCTCACTCTGAAAAAATTGAATGCTAGACTGCTCCGTCCGTAAATGACCCCCCTCGAATTCAGCAAAGCATCGGAATGTCCAGCATGGGCAAAGGTGTGTGGTAGAATCTGGAGGAGGCGCCTGCAAGGTCGCTCTATACGGAGGTAGCCTATTATTACATAGCTTTGCGTAACGGGAATTCGTGGGCCTATGCTAGCTGGAACACCATCTGCACAAGGACCAGCGAGATACCAATAGCCCGGTCATTCGCATATACCTGCCACTATTTTCGTACTGTACCTTATGCCTAAAATTAACGCTTTCAGAGATTCAATAGAGAAATTAGCAAATACGTACAACGAATAGCACGCTTCGTCGGAACATGACAAATAAATAGGCCAAAAAAGTGGAATGTACACAGAAACAAACAATGAAAATTCTTGTATTCACCTGCTGCCCGATCGTGGCGATTTGGGATTATAATAATACCGGGGTTTATTCAATTGTTTTAAACAAATGAGGGCAAAATGCGCGGGAAATGCAAATTGATAAATTAATATTTTTAGTGAGTTTTCAATTTTTTCTCCCTCAGATGTAGACACATTAATTAAAATTTTTATTATACTTCAAAATTTAACCTGTACACTTTAATGTTTATTAGTGTTTCCTTCAATAATACAACAATGCAACCATTCTCTTTTATTACGAAAATTTATTAATTTGAATTTCCCGCGCATGTTTTATTACCGTCGTGCGACACCTTGCTACTGCGGCATTAAAAAATAAACCCAGGTATTATTTTAATCCCAAATCGCCTGTGCTCAATTTTATGTGCGACTTTGTTGGCAATCGACCTTTTTCCGATATCAAAATAATTTCAATTATTCAATACACACTGATATGACATAGTTTTATCGTATAACGAGTAATTTGTAAGAAGACTTCTTTAGGAAATTTTTAATAACGAAAATAAAAAATCGCTATGTACTATTTGCGAAGCACTAAATATTTGGCACAGATCAACTTCTTCATATCTTCTTCATCTGGCCCTTCAGGCCATACTGGGTTACGGGCCTTGGCACACCATTCAGCATTTTGCCAGCCATCTCAGTTTTGTAATTCTCTCCAACCTCTGCGGATTCTCAACGGAGCCCAGTTTCGACTTCGTTCTTCCAGCAGTTTAGTTGACGTACCTGGAGCCACCTGTCCGTCATACTCTTTTCGTACATTACAACGCGCTCCTGCCACATTTCATCGTTTTTTTATTTATGAAACAGACCATGTCCTCTACACTGATTGTGCAATAGAGGCCGAAAGTGGATGGCCCATTCTTGCTGAGTGCCGTGTGATCTGGCGACCGCGACTTGAACATCTAGGGTACACTGTTGCTACTGACGGTTGGGCTCCAGTAGTCCAACCTGCTGCCATAGCGAGATTCGCAGAAGCAATAGAACTCAAATAGTTCAACTGAGGCACCTATGGGTAAGGTGACCAGATTCTGAGAACATCAAAACGGGCCCGGAGATAACTAACTGTCAGAGAAAAATGTGAAAATGAAGATTCAGATTCAAAATCACTCGTTTTAAAGCAGGAAGTTTTTTTTGTTGGTACTTTTAATTAGATCTTTTTAAAATCATCGGGGATTACAATTACTAATGCTCTATATTTTGTTAGTGCTCTAAATGCGTTCGTTCATTCAGTCAGCAAACGGTTTCGGATAGTCCCGAACATAAACGAACAAGGCCGAAACCAGGCTGCTTACAGCTTACTTCTTAGTTCCTACACCAATGATAAATAATGTAATAAAATGTCTTAATAAGTAGCCTAATTCTAATAATTTTTTTAATACTTAATTTTAATACTTATGCAAAAAATATTTTCCCTTTTAATTTTTTATTAAAAAGAGCATTCTTACTAGTGGGTGGGGACCAATTCTGTAAAAACGGGAGTCCCGATAGGATTGCTTGGGACAACGGGACATACACTTAAAAAACGGGACGTCTGGTCACCTTACCTATGGGCCCAAAATGCGGCCTGGGTCCCGACGACAAGTTCATACTACTACTACTATACTGATAATTTTGTCTGTATCAGTAACGATCAACCTTTCAAGATGCAAACCATTTGACAAACACAAAAAAACGGCGCAATATCGAAGAAGAAGATAAGTGAAATCTAGGGCTAAAGTGAAATGACCAATGGTTTTCTCATTGGCAGAACAAAATGTCGACATTGAAGGGAACAAGAAGACGGACAAGACAACAAGGTGATGCGTGTGAAGAATGAATTACTAAATATGTGCAGGCAACCAGAATGAACATGACAAGTAAAAGTAACAACATGATCAAACTCGCCAACTATTCATTAAAATAAAATTATGGAACAATACAAAAATATTAAAATAATCATAATAGGCTACGTCCTACTTCATGTTCCGGTAATTATATACACCGTTATACATATGCTCGTTGCATTTTGGCAACCCCCAGATGGGGTGTGGTTCCTAACGTTGTTAGGTATCAAGCAAGGCTTTAGTGGAGTATAGACGTTTTAAATGCCTCAACCAGGGGCGTAATGTTCCATCTTGCCCCTTCCAGCTCCTTTGGGGGGGGGGGGGGGACTTTGCCTAGATACAATAGAGTTCTCATGAAAACAATTTACACTAGTTAGGATCCCAGTCGCCACAGCCACCTCCCCCCCCCCCTCCCACCGGGAAAAAATCCTGGCTACGCCCTTGAGGTCCTAGATCATTCGAAGTTCAGTACTATCAAACGCTTTAAAATTTTGTGAATCTCTGAAAATCCTTACATAAGCCTGATGATGGCGGCATAAGGTCTCCTTAGTTCTGCCCCCGCGCCATCATTCAAAATCTTTACGCCTCTGGCCTCAACAGAGGGTTTCTGCGGGGAAATGTTAAGTTTGCAACCAGCACAGGTTAGCCTTGCAGCCTTTGAAGGTTTCATAACTCGCACACATCCCATACAGCGACCCTTCACCCGAGATTGCATCACGTAGAGTGCCTATCTCACCTGACCCCGTGCTGTATCATCCTCCGGTGCCACGACCTTTACATACATAGACTACTCCCTTCTGCAACTGCAATAACTGATTCAAATTGGTCGCAACAGTTACACAGGTCGATAACCCCCATAGGACAGGACTTCTAATGGACCTGGGCAGCGCAGCGGTCGATGTTAGCATAAATATTAGTTAATATTTTTTAAGGACCCTTCTCCATGTTACAGCCGAATGGCTGGTTGGCAGCAACATATCACTTCGATGCCTCCACTCCCCTCGATCCTGACACGCCCTCTTCAGCTCCACGTATGTTTTGGCCCCTACATCCTCCATAACTTGCTACAGATATTCGTTTCTTGGGCGCCCAGGTCGGTTGACAACTCTATGATGCAGCTGATGAAGTTCGTGTTTAAGGCGGGGTTTCCACATACGTCAATGGTCAATGAGAAATATGAAATTGACGTTTTAGCAGACTTTAAAAACATACTAAAAATGTCTGCTACCACGTCAAAACCATATTTCTCATTGACCATTGACGTATGTGGAAACCCCGCCTTAGCAAATGACCAATCCACTGGCTCTTCTTTTCCTCATCGATGCAACGAGAGTTTGTATTTCGCTTACTCTGGTTAGAACGTCCTCATTTGTAACATGGGCTTGCCAAGTTATCCGTAACATAACGATACCACCACATAAGGACCCAGGCCTACTTATAGTCGCCTCTTGTCCAATGCCAACGACCCCATGGATTTCGGACAACACTTGTGTTGTTTCCGTTTGACTTTTTGGCCATTGGCAAACTGTCAATGTCCACCAACACCGGCTACAAGCGATAATGGACAAGCTTACACTGACGCAATGAAACAGGCGAAAGCATGACTTAACCAAGTACAAAGAACCGGTCCGAGTTAACTCGAACATGCTTTCCAATTTATCGAAATTAGTAGACAGAGAAAATGAGTAATTTCATGGTAAATAATTTTCCTATGGATAAATTTCCCATGTCTCGGGGGAGGGGGGTGTCCATCTGGCGTCACTGGAAAATTCTAGATAGGTCAGACCAACACATTACCACACAGCAATACTGGCAATACATGCATTTGAGCGTGAATTTTCTATCATTAAAAAAAAAACATTTTTTTTTACAAAACGAAATACTTTTCTGGGAAAGCAACCTGTCCGGTTTCGTTACTCAATTTAACTCCTAAAACATACCTGAAAGTAGAAATCATTGATTGAAAGGTTTCGCAGAAAAATTATTTTTTAGTCATTTCTCATGAAAATTTAGTTATTTTTATTTTTTACCCCAGAAGCAAACTATCAAGGGGCAAGCGACCCCCCGCATTTTGTCAATATTAATAACGACTACAATATATGTGAATTTAAAAGAAATCATTGGAACCGTTTTTGGGAAATAATTTTTTTAGACGTTTTTTTGGAGTTTTTTGAAATAGTCTAAAACCCCCCAAATTGAGTTAGCCCAAAATAAAATAAAAATGGTCCCGAGGTGTGATTTTTGTGAACCTACATGCCGAATTTCATCATTATCGACCGAGTAGTTTGACTGGAAATCGATGAACAGACAGACAGACATTTCGTAAAAAACACTTTTTTGGTTCCTGGGACCTCAAAACGTGTAAATCCGTTGAAATCTCGGAATCGAAAATTTCGACCGTCACAAAGCTTTCCTTATACTACGTATAAATTGGAAAGCAATAAGAGTCTGTAGACTGTATTCTCAGCGCGATATCATGACCCACTATGTTCCCCATCCAACTCTGTGCACGCTACCAAGTTTGCTGCAGTTCTAAACAGGTTCTCTTCTTGTGGATTCAACATCGTATGGCCGTTGGTTGGCCGCTGACTACGAGGGTTGTGTTTGATTAGGGGACACTTATCGTACTGACCTCGAAAGGTCCTAAGGCCTCAGAGGCTCATGTCAACCAGGGTTAACCTTTCCATTATTCATTAATATAAAGTTGTATTCGATCTCCGTCCGGTAAGCTAACAAGCAAACTCCGTAGTAGGCGAGACTAAATTTGAAAATAAAATGGTAAAGAATCATTACAACATTTATTTATTTAATACGTAATTAATCGTAATTTGTATTCACGCACGCGGCACTGTGAGGGAAGAGGAAGAAGTATTTAAACCCAACATAGTATTAAATTCTGGCACATTAAGTGATCTTACACGTGCCAATAATGGTAGATAAATGTAAAATTAATCTCTACGATGTATTTAAATTAAGACAAAGCACATGCTTGCTCTACTTTTTGATAGGCTCAACGCTTATCATAACATACTATTATAGTCATTTGGGCTGTCATTTAAAAACAGGCATATCGTGTATTAGAAGGTACGTGTGACCTCGCTCCTAACAATACTAGTGTTTTACATGTTGTATTAATCTCATATACAGACTTATTGCGTCC
This sequence comes from Psococerastis gibbosa, assembly GCA_963971405.1. NCBI lineage: Eukaryota > Metazoa > Arthropoda > Insecta > Psocodea > Psocidae > Psococerastis > Psococerastis gibbosa. The sequence goes on along the minus strand of OZ020491.1, from coordinate 11,951,114 downwards.
ACCTCTCAATCGCACACTAGCTGTATAAGAAGCCCTGCCCATAGAAGTTAACCCTCATGACTCATGTCCTCTGCTTTGCCATCTCTTCCGCATTTTCAAATAGTCTCAATGCTAACGGCAACGTAGAGGGTTCATTGGTAATTTTGTTTGAAGGACTTTTCATGGACCCAGACCCATAATACGTCCCTTGTCCAATGCCAACGACCCCATGTATTTCGGACACTATTTGTATTGCTTCCATATGCATTTTTGGCCACTGACAAACTGGTATACATCCTCAATGTCAACCTACACCGGCTACAAGCGATAATGGACAAGCTGAGAAAAGCTTACCATTGGCGCAATAAAACAGGCGAAAGCAAGACTTAACCAAGTACGAGTCTAAGTTAACCCCCATGACTCGTGTCCTTGCCTTGCCATCTCTTCCGCGTTATCAAATAGTCTGAATACTGACGGCAACCTAGGGGTTTCTAGTCCCACTCCCGTATATAATTAGTCATATATATTTTTGCTTTCCAATTTATACGTAGTATAAGTAAGGAAAGCTTTGTGATGTTCCAAATTTTCGATTCCGAGATTTCAACGGATTTACACGTTTTGAGGTCCCAGGAACCCAAAAAAGTGGTTTTTACGAAATGTCTGTCTGTGCGTCGATTTCCGGTTAAACTACTCGGTCGATTTTGATGAAATTCGGCATGTAGGTTCACAAAAATCATACCTCGGGACCATTTTTTTTTATATTAGGCTATCTCAATTTGGGGGTTTTTATTCTCAAAAAACTCAAAAAAAAGTCTAAAAAAATTATTTATCCAAAACCGCTCCAACGATTTCTTTTATATTCACATATATTGTAGTCATTATTGTTGACAAAATGCGGGGGGTCGCTTGCCCCTTGATAGTTGGCTTCTGGGGGTAAAAAAATAAAAATAACTAAATTTTCATGAAAAATGACTAAAAAATCATTTTTCTGTGAAACCTTTCCATCGATGATTTCTACCTTCAGACATGATTTAGGTGTTAAATTGAGTAACGAAACCGAACAGATTGCTTTCCCAAAAAACTATTTGGTTTTGTTCAAAAAATATGATTTTGAAAAAATGATAGAAAATTCACGGTCAATTGCATTGCGTGCCCTGCCATTATTGTTGTGTGGTAATTTGTTGTTGGTCTGACCTATCTAGAATTTATCTCACCTCCAGTGACGTCAGGTGGACAACACCCCCCCCCCCCCCCCCCCGAGATGCCCGGAATTTAACTATAGGAAAATTATTTACCATGAAATTACTCATTTTCTCTAGCTACTACTTGATACATTGGAAAGCATGTTCGAGTAAACTCGGACCAGTTCTTTAAAACGCCATGGCAACCGAGAGAGAAAATTGTTTCTCTGCTTCTTTTTTCACTCTTCCTCTCTTTTTCTTAGAATAATTTTAACCATTCATCAATAATACAATGTTTTTGCTTTTTAGGGTTAACATGAAAAACAAGACTTTATAGTCTTATTGTTCGCCGTTTGTTTATTTTCAATAAAGTCGTATTTCATAAAATCAAATCAAATTCTTCGACTTTCATTGCCCCCCCCCCCCCCCAACCCTACAACATTCATTCATTGCAAGCTAGATCAGGCCGCTCATAACGAAGTATCATCGAACCAATCTTTTTTTTTTTTTAATAATCTTTATTCATTTTCATTAAACACAAAATCTCAACGACCACAAAAAAAAACACTCTAATTACGGACAATTTCTCTCTAATTTGTCAAGTCAGCCTGTATTATTTTAAATCATTCATCTTCTAGACTGTTTAATAAAGATAAAACCTTCACAGTCCTCAACACAGGTGTACAGATGTTGCGATCAAGTACAGAAGATAGTAGCTCACCATGACTTGTAGTTCCCCTATAAGGTACATGTTGCCCCTATACTACTAGCCTGTGGGAACTGGTGACCGATCACCAACCAATTTCACTGGCTAAGTTATGGACTGCAACGCATGATCGAGTTCTGCCCGTATCTTATTATATCTAGACTATACTGATGCACGCTGTCTAGTCTCTGGCAATGGCATACCCCCTTCTCAACAGATAAACCATGGCGATTTCTGAATGCAATATAGCAGGAGTACTAGTGCATTATAATTAGGGCTTCCTGAATTCTGAAAGCTCAATTCCTGACATTCGAACCATTTGACATTTTTATTTTTATTTTCAAAAAACTCAAAAAAAAATCTAAAAAAATTATTTCTCAAAAACGGCTCCAATGATTTCTTTTAAATTCACATATATTGTAGTAGTTATTAATCTTAATAAAACACGGGGGGTCGCTTGCCCCTTGATAGTTTGCTTCTGGGGGTAAAAAATAAAAATAACTAAATTTTAATGAATAATGACTAAAAAATAATTTTTCTTCGAAACCTTTCTATCGATGATTTTTGCCTTCAGGCATGTTTTAGGTGTTAAATTGAGTAACGAAGCCGGACAGGTTGCTTTCCCAAAAACTATTTGGTTTTGCGCAAAATTTTTTTTTTTTAAAAATAACAGAAAACTCACACATTGCGTGCCCTGCCATTAATAACTGTGTAGTAATGTGTTGGTCTGACCTATCTAGAATTTATCTCATCTCCAGTGACGTCAGGTGGACAACCCCCCCCCCCTGAGATATCCAAAATTTAACCATAGGAAAATTATTTACCATGTAATTACTCATTTTCTCTATCTACTAATTGATAAATTGGAACGGATGTTCGAGTAAACTAGGACCGGTTCTTTATCTTAGCCTTGAAAATTGAGATTATTTTGATCAAAATGTAAAAAAAAAAACTCAGACATACCCAACAAATCAGTTTATCTGCGTCCTTTACCGACCAAGATGGGATAGACATTGTCTAAGTGGATTTACACCTAGTCGGTTATTATGTATTATCGTCGCCTTTATATTCTTAACAAATAATCGAAACAATACTGTGCAGTAAGCCCTATCTCATTCAAAATGAATGCGTTAATGCAAGACACTTATAAACTTGTAAAGTGCAATGCAAAGACAGACATTTTGATGTCCATGGCTAAATTTCTACAAAATATCCAGACATGTTTGATATCAAATGAAAACTCACCCGCTAATATAAATGATGAGCGCATTTGTTGATGTTTATATTAGAGCGATTTTCCAATATTATATATGAAATGTATCAACATTAAGAGGATATGAAACGAAGAAAATTAACACACCAAATTTTTTATTTTTATTGAGTTTTTATTTTTTTTAATAAATTTACTGTTATTACAGCTTAGGGGCCTTTCCGACGAACGAGACTTATCCAGCCAGTAAATTAAGGGGAGCTTACCTCAGAGATACCGATCCCCACTTTCTGGGATAATTTTTTACTAACATCACGATCAAACTCCTTTCAAAATCAAATGCCAGAACATTCAACATTTACTGTAGTGGTACGGGCTGAGGCTATTATCAAAGACTTAGTTGGTGTTTATTATACTCTTGGGCCATGTTAATCAGGCTATCACGTGTAAATTGAGTTTAGTATGAGCAAGGCCCAAACTTGAAACTCCAAATGTCATTTGCATTCTGCAATGAGAGGTCAGTGGAATACCCGCCTAAGTCTTGAATGTCTGCTATCACGTCAATGTCTTTGAATTCTGGAATGAGAGGTCGGTGGATACCCCCGCCTTATGAGAAACAACCAAATACACTCATACGAAACTAGATGCGAGAGAAATCTATACTGGGAACTTAGAGAGACAGTTCGGAGTACTAAATCAATTTTACACTTACAAGCACAATAAATGAAGAAGTGAGAAATGGGAGACAGTTCTACCTAGAATGATTCTCTGAAGAAGTTGAAAGATAAACTAATGTGTTAAGAAGAAATGAAGGTAAAGGTGTAGTTTAGCTACCCCACTGTATCAAAAGTCGAATGAAAATATTTTTAATATGGAAGGAAAACATCCCATTTGCAAGGGAATTCATATTTTAAGCAAGGGTTGTATTATTTACATGCCTCTGACAATGTTCCTTCCATAAAAAAAAAATTATGAGCAATTTGTCACTATACCTGACTATGCGAATATTCGAACTAAATTGGGCTGTAACTCAAAAACTATACTTTTCCGACTTTTAATTCTTTCGGAAATGGGTTTCTTTAAAGCTAAATCGACGATATAGAACCAAATTTTGTGATTTTATGAGTGGTAGCTAAACTATACCTTTACCGAAATGAAGTTGAACTTTTAAGGCCAATAAGGGTGGTTTACATTAGCGCCTTGATCAATTAAACCCTACAACAACGTTTGCAGATGCAGCCAGTTGTTGAATTCTCCAAAACAGTTTTCTTCGAAATAAAAGCAGGTTGTCACTTTGGCCCAAGAAATTATTATATGCGCTATGCACATAATTGTGTAAAAATTAACTTACCCTATTTGATTCCAACGCCTCTGCACTATGCTCTTCCTTCTGCTTGAAGCAGTGACTGCATTTCGTTTTATTGAAGATATTAGGAGCGAACTTTCGACATTCGACCCTCATATGGGCAGTTGACATTTTAACCGTTTCAATAACTAACACAAATCACGGCTTTGCTTGAATCACACATCCCGGACAGTTAACAATCGTCTCCAACACAATCACCATATTTTGGTATCAAGGAGATAGGTTACACAAACCAAACCAGCTGCCTTAGGCTATGCATATGCAGGTACTGTTATAAAATCTGAGTGCACGATCAACACATGTGGCAGATTTGGACAATATCAGAGTTACATCCGAAATTTAATAATTTAAACTTTAAAAAAGGATGTATGTAGACGTCAAAAGTAATTGTAGGAAAAAGAACCGACGAAAATAATACAGAAGGTCTCAACCAGACTCACGCACAGGCCTCTTTGCACTGAACTGTTGAGTGTTGTTGTCAACTCAAGACTCTTGCATGTACTGAGTTGCAGACAGCTATAATTGCAACAGTAAATCTTCTGTTGAATACATCCAACTGAATCAAACGTGCCACAAATGAATAAATTATTAATTTTATAATGATAATTTGAAAAATTTGACAAATTTCAGCCAAAATTCCAGAAAACAACCAACTCACGACGCACTTTATTTTATTAATTTATTTTTGTTTAGTTGTTTACCACATTGACTTTAATGTTTAATACAACTACTGTAGTCAAATTACTACTGTTTCAAAATTATATTTTTGATTAAAATCAAATAAATTTGAAGATTAATAATAACTTTATAAATAATTTTTTTGTTATTTTCAAAATCTAACTTTTATACCTGTTAAATATGTTTAATACAATTATTAAAAATTCCATATGATTTTTAGGGCCCTCAATCCCTCATACAATACAATATTTTGGAGCCTTTTGTTTGCTTAAAATGGCCGACAGTAAAGGAGTTAGGTGAGTTTTTAAAGTTAAATTTATATTATTACATGATTTCCTACTTATTTATGTACGAAATATGGTTTGAAAAGTGGACTTACGTTTCACCCGTTGCTAAGTAAAAATTCAGACCATCCACCGACTACTTATTACCTGATGGTTGATTTCCAATTTTTGATTGCAGAAACGTCCCAAAAATCGCTTTCATTAAGGAAGTTTATGACAGTGAAAATGCCTTGGAAATTTTTGAGATAGAACTCGAAAGAGCCTTAGAAGCAGGATGCGACGTTATTGTGGTTGAGCCATCTAGACTTGGGGATGAAACAGCCCGCTGGATTGCTACTGGCAACTGTCTTCACAAAACTGCAACCCTCTCAGGTCTTGGATCCCTTGCTAGTGCATTCATCTGGACTGATAAGCCTTACCTATGTACCCCTATGTGTGTAGTGTCTCTTCTCTGCACAGGAATATATACCCTTTCTTGGCAGTTTGATCCATGTGTCTATTATCAGGTTGAAAGAAATCTTAAGAGACTTGTGACTGAATACCCTGGGCTGAAAGATCTGACGTCTTCTTCGACAGTTGTATTAGTTCGTAGGGACATAGCTCGCAGAAACATGATTCATACAAGTATTTCATTGCTTGCAACCGTTGTTTGTATGTGGAGGTTGTATGAGGCTTTTAAATAGAATTCAGTTTGTGATTTTTAATTGACTTAAAATTTGTAGATAAGCTAATATCTACATATCTAGAGTAGCTAATTTAACTACCCACTAAATTTTTGATGTGATTTATTAGCTTGTACACGTTGTATTGGGGCCAAAAAGAATCGATGGAATATATACGAGGATAAGGTGGCATGTACGGGTACCTACCTAATGTTTTTTGTTTAAATTTATGGGGCTCTCAGTTTTGTTTATGTGCAATGTGTAAAGAGTAACGGAATACCAATTTTTCGTTTTTATTAGTTACTGAGAGGCTCAGTTTTCCTGCGTGGGGTCATAACAAAGCAGGTTCTTCTCATGCAGTTTTGGGCATTGGTTGCGGTGGCCCCGGCAATTCGGAGGTTTTTCGGACTTTCGCTTCTACACTAGTCCTCTTTTTTCACTCCAAGCTGCCTTCTTTCTATGTGGCTCAACCGCGTCAGGCACCAATCTTTAAATTTAACGACTATGTTCACTTCCTTTCTTATGTGCCGGTTCCGTCGTCTGTCAACTAGTATGAAGCGAAGGGACCATCACAAATAATCTCATTTGTTCAAGGCTTTATTTTATTTATTTCAGCAGTGTAAACTGGAAGATATCAGCATCCCGAGCACCAGCAGGTGCCAAGTTAACATATTACCGGCGTTAAATATGTTTACAAACAACTTTTGAATGACTTGGTACTCAAAAAAAATTTATTTACATTTTAAACCACGGTAATCAGTTAACTTGGTACCTCATGCTCTGGCTGTAGGAAAGTTTTTTTTTCAAAACTGATTTTTCTTATAAGTTAAGTAACATTTTATTGGCGTAGTGAATGTATTTTCACGAATTTTTCAGATGTCTTTAAAATTGTTAGGACATTCCATATACTTAGTACGCTACCAAAGTTCTTCCTACTTTCAGTGGGTGTTTCATAATCGGGACTGCCCTATCTGTAGTAAGCTCAGCAGTTCATACATGAACATGTTTCACACCTGCGACCTGCACACAACCTTTCCTATGTTAAAAATTTGCATTTATATACTTCATTGTATTCTACCCAAACCCACATGGAAAATATTACAATGTATGTCCCAATCCAATATGATGTAAAACCTCTGTAAAATGCCCCTGCTTGAATATTCGAAATAGGATATAGACTTAAAAGACATGTTTAATTTGTTCTAGAAAATTATATTGCGGTAATAAAGGCTTGAAGACAATTTGCCACTAAAACACGAATTTTAATTTACCTTCCTGTAACTATTATAGTAAACCATGAAGAATGATGACAGGTGTGAAAAGTGATACTGATATTTCAAATTGCCTTATTTTTATTTTACGGGGCATCACTTCTCGACCGGCGATTGAAGGCCGCTCTCTCCACGCTTCGGTTTACGTGAGCATTAACGTAGGGGTACCGCCTTACCGCATAACTGGATTCAGAATTATTTACCGAGCTTTTAAATGCAGTAAGACAGCACCCACATGTTCCAATGCGTAGCATTGGGCTACTATTCCTCATGAAAATATTTCGAAGCGTGGTGTAGAGCCGAGCCTTAATGTACAATAGTAACTAATATCAGAGAGCAGACTTAATAAGCCGGATTTGCAATGCATAAATATAGTTACGATGTTGTTCTTTTAAATACTACTAACAGGTGCAAGAATATTGTATTTTCAACTTTCGTGGTTCAATTAAAAATACTGAATACAATCAAAAACACCCAGCAGGCATATAGCAGCATAATTATAGTCTGAATTTCATAACTTTGACCTTTTTTTAACTCAGTAACTTTTAATTTGGACAGTTATTTACAATTCAATAATGTAGCACTTTTGTTTGGCTTTGTTGGTAATGTGAGTGTAATTATAAAAATCATTTGTATGCAAAGAGGCAGCTATAAACAGATTAATAGATAAGATAGATTTTGTCTCAATTATGAATTTATTAAATTGACTTAGGTTGAAGAGGCAACCTTCCTCATTAACCGAAATTAGAGAAAACGAAAAATCTGGACTTTGTGGGAGTCGAAGCCATGATCTATGCCGTGGCGGGACATCGTGTCACTACTTACACTTCTATCAATCATCGATATCATGAAACATGATCAGTTTAGTTTGGAGACGAAAACCAGGTGGTTTTCTCTTATGGTAAGCTTATGAATGAAAGACTAGGAATTTCCCATAGAATAAATATTTCCTGTTTCCTATGGGTTAGAATGAGATGCAATTCTGACTATAAGTCGGTTACACTAAAGCATTAATGTGCAGCAAACGCGGTTACAGGTAAATATTGTGTAATAATTCAGATGCGATAATTCTAATTGACTAATAATAACATACTAGAACTACACTTCCCATTTCAATTTCAAATCAGTGTAGCGATGAAGTTAGCATAAATATTAAATTGAACTTTAGATCGCTTTGTATGCCAAACCGCAGTCAGCGTCACGAGCAGAAAAAAATTCCTCTCATACATAGCTTAAAAATCTCAAAGTAAGTTAAAGAACCGGTCCGAGTTTACTCGAACATGCTTTCCAATTTATCGATTAGTAGAGAGAGAAAATGATTAATTTCATGGTAAATAATTTTCCTATGGTTACATTTCGGATATCACGGGTGGGGGGGGGGGGTCGTCCACCACCTGAAGGTGACTTAAATTCTAGATAGGTCAGGCCTACACATTACCACACAGCAATAATGGCAGGTCACGCAATGCATTTGAGCGTGAATTTGCTTTCATTTTTTCAAAAAAAAAATTTTTTTGCACAAAACCCAATAGTTTTTTGGAAACCAAACTATCCGGTTCCATTACTCAATTTAACACCTAAAACATGCTTGAAATTAGAAATCAGCGATAGAAAGGTTTCGCAGAAAAATTATTTTTTAGTCATTTTTCATTAAAATTTAGTCATTTTTATTTTTTTACCCCCAGAATCAAACTATCAAGGGGCAAGCGACCCCCCCCCCCCCCGCATTTTATCAATATTAACAACAACTACAATATATGTGAATTTAAAAGAAATCGTTGGAGCCGTTTTTGAGAAATAATTTTTTTAGACGTTTTTTTGAAGTTTTTTGAAAATAAAAACCCCCCAAATTGAGTTAGCCCGAAATAAAAAAAAATGGTCCCGAGGTATGATTTTTGTGAACCTACATGCCAAATTTCATCAAAATCGACCGAGTAGTTTGCCCGGAAATCGACGCACAGACAGACAGACTGACATTTCGTAAAAACCACTTTTTTGGGTTCCTGGGACCTCAAAACGTGTAAATCCGTTGAAATCTCGGAATCGAAAATTTCGACCGTCACAAAGCTTTCCTTATACTACGTATAAATTGGAAAGCAATAAGCAATCAAAAGTAAATTTATTATCCATGGTAGACTATTACAGCGTATCCATCGACCTTCTTAATTAAACTTGCATCACACTAAAGTTAAAAAGATTTTTTAATTATATTAATAATGGGGGATTAACATTTAACATTAAAATTGCTACCACTTAGTACTGTTCATCCTTTTGGCACAATGGAAAAAATCATTTTTAAATACAAATAGAAAACAACTTGTTTTACCAATATTATGTGAAGGTATTTTTGCACTTGTGTAGTTAGATAAACCTAAACGGTGTTCAGAAACTATTATTTTATAGTCTCATTATTATTTTCCTAGTCGGAGTTCCATGACTAGACCAACGACCCCAATTTTAAGGGTAACGAACGGTACACACTATTAAGTTGTCAAACTGACAAGGAAATCAAATAATAGGTTCCGGGCGTATGGAGTCTTGTCATGTGATAATAATATATAATGCAAGGACAAGAACATTTTCACACAAAATAGAATAGAACGATACAAATAACAGTAAAACTAATTTCATTTCCAATATAAAACTGAACGGCCCACGGCCCCATGGAAACTAAAAGAGTGAGATAAATGCACTACGTTTAATAAAACCCTAAGAATACGCTAAATCACCAATTGGAAGTACAATAGTTGTGCTAACTTTTCAACTGTTAAATGTTCCAATGCTGATGCATCTGGGGTACCGAAGCACTCCTCCACCTTTTTACCCCAGTTGCAGCACACCAGCCTGAACAGAACACAGCTATTGGAAAGTCGTTCTTCCCAAACTAACAAAGATCCTCTAAGTAATTGTTCTTTCGATAGGCCTACAATGGCTAGTAATTTCTAACATTAAATAATAATCAATTTTTTAAAAAACTAGGCACCCACCTGCTTTTAATAGTACACTGTGGCTAGTAATTTGTATACTACAAAATAAATGCGCCTAAAACTCTTCAAAAATCATGGTCATGTATAAAAACACTATTTAAAGTGTCTGAAGACTACAACAAAACTAGTAAACTGAACTTTGACCAAAAATACACAAATAAACACGTTCTGACCTACAGCCCGACGGATTATCCGACAGCACTCACGTCAGTAAGTCGAATTGCCACATAGGCGTACCTACCATGTTGAGTGTATTTTATGGGTGGTAATGTGACATTGAACTGTAGATATTAAAGTGCATGATCCGTATGGCGGGGTTTCCATTGACCTTGTTTGCGAAAGCTACCGTGCTATTGACGTGGTAGCAGACATTAAAGACAGTCTAAAAATGTCTGCTATCACGGTAGCTTTCGCAAACAAGGTCAATGGAAACCCTGCCTATACAATATTGAATTGGAATGTTGACCTCAGAAGAAGGGTTCTATCTCCGCCGTAGATTCTCCGGTTTTTGTTTTTTTTTTTACAAAATGAGATAAGTACATTCCTGTGTCAAGCAAAGATCTGACCCGAGAAATTCAGTGAACCCAGCTAGAACCAATCAGGTAATGTATTGCACAGACTAGCCTTTAAAATGAATTTACTCAAAACTAACAGAGTGTAAGTTAGACCCTTTATATTCGAAGGTCCTCAATTAAATACACTCTAATACTATCTAATTTTCTAAAGATGATAGAAGGAATTAATCATGCATAAACTTAAATTGCAAAGTACGGTAATATATCAGTACATAACAGCTGAATCACCGTTTGGCTGTACACAGACTTCTTTGATTTCTAACATTCATATTGAAGTAGAGATTTCAAAATATTTTGTAAACAACTGGTAGACTAAGTCATTTTGACGAAATTTATTCCCTCTTGAGCAAGTCAGCAACGATACAAAGTGGTTCTTTTGAAAAATTAATAAAAAAATATATGCTTTCTTAAAAAGCAGCTTATTAAATTAAATTAATTATTATTTATTAAATTAAATTAAATTTGCCAGAATGATTTACCACTTATCAACAAAATCGGTATAACGAATGCCTATACTATATAGTACCCAATAACAGGCGAGAAAATGAAAATTTATTGTGAAATCTTGTATTTTTTTCGTTTCTCATAAAATAAGCCCATTTTAATTTCTTTGCAGCTGTGGAATGTGAAATTGTCGAAAAATGACCTGGTCTTAGTTGTTAACAAAAAAATTTGTAGTCTCTGCCTTAAACCGTTATTGAATTCTTAGAAAAATGCATACAATTATCTTGTAATGGAAACCTAAATTATTACTATTTTACATAAAAATGCCATCAAATGCAGGACTACCAATTGAAAATATAGGAGATAAAAGACTATGGGAATGTAAAGAATATAAATTATTAATAGGTAGCAGAAGCTTTACAATAAAGGTGTGGCAAGTTTCGTTTTACATTCCATTTCCCGTAGTCATTTTCAGTTTCACAATCAGTCCCTATTCAACAAGAAATGCTAAAAGTAATATCGTTATTAAAAAAAAACCATTTCGTACGAATTAAAGAAATCGTGCGATAGTTTTACAAAGTTTGAAGTTTCAAAGGCATAGATCGGTGATGCAAATAATTACCAAACTGAATGGTCCATAGTACCGAAGAGGCCAGTAGCCATTCTGAAAATAGCAAAGCACAATTATTATTTCCAGACCACAACAAACCTATTGCATTAGTCTCGTCCCACGTGATGGTGGGGTTCTTCGGGAAAACCATTAATAAAGAGGCTCAATTTTAATTTAAGAAATGATTAACAATTGAAGGGTCCGGTAGAAGAAGGCGTTATGTCGAATTTCCAACTAGATTTAATCAAGATGTCTGAACCCACCCTTTCACATATATTTTTTTCTATATGAGTAGTACAATCTTCTTCTTCTTCCCCCTTAGTGCCGCGTGCGCAGCGTTAGGGGTCGCCAAAACCCATTTCGTGAACTCGCCCCGGTCGGACGTTAACGCCTTGAACTCGGCCATTGTTTTCCCGCTTGCTCCGGCGAGCTGTTCAATCCTTTCCTCGAGGGTTGTCCTCGGTCTGCCGATGGGTCTTCTACAATCTTCTACCCATCCATTCAAATATATGTAAAAGGGTGAGTTATGACAAAATTCGCTGTGGCACGGCGGTTTTTTATACTGGAACATTTGGACTTACCGTTTGGTCATGTGGTCATACAAGAAGCTAGGCAGAACTGTAACAGTTATGATATTGCCGCCGTCGGTAATGATTTGGGTGATGTCCTTGTCCTTCATGGCCACCACGTTCTGGCCGTTCACCTCAACCATCTGGTGCTCAGTCAATAGACCGTTACGGGCAGCCGAAGAATCGAGAACTATGGACATGATCTTGCCGTTTTTGAACGTGAATCCTATACGGCCTGTGCTGTCCTTATGAAGTGTAACTGTGCGTTCAAGCGGCCTGTAACAAGTGCATAATTAATTACAATAAAAAAACCACGCCTTAAGCTGTAATCGGAGCGGTAGTTCATCGTGAAATCGTATGTTATAACAATAGAGGTAACTTACAGGAACACCTGACTCGTATCCGTACTTGGTTAAGTCATGCTTTCGCCTGTTTCATTGCGTCAATGGTAAGCTTGTCTCAGCTTGTCCATTATTGCTTGGAGCCGGTGTAGGTCCACATCGAGAACGTATACCAGTTTGCCAATGGCCAAAAATTCATACGGAAACAATACAAATAATGACCAAAAGCCATGAGGTCGTTGGCATTGGACAAGGGCCCCTATAAGTAGGCCTGGGTTCATAAAAAGTCATTCAAAAATTAGGGAAGAAGGTTGCCGGGTTCTAATTGTCAATTTTTAGTTACATGGCGAGTTCCATTAGCTGAGAGGTTGTGCGCTCTCCAAAAAAATTGCTGTTTTCACAACGAAACTAGGTAGTGCGACGACTTCCTAAAATAATACTTAATTTTAATGAGTTTAGTAGTTATTGACCAGATAAAATTGTTGTAATTGAAATTTTTTTTCACATTACTCACCTGTCACGAACAATGACGGAAATTCCTGTTTCGGGCCCTTTACGGATCAAATCGTGGACTGCTTCAGCGGTTTTGCCTGTCATGTCTTTCCCCTGGATCTGCAGAATCTGATCACCAAACCGCAGCCCCGCCTGAGCGGCTGACGACTCTTTGATGACGAGGGCCACGAATATGCCGGTGTTAACGGCAGTAACGCGCAGGCCCAGTTTTCCTGAACCATCCTTGCAAAGCACCATCTGTAAGGGTGACGAAATGAAAACTATTTGTTACAGTTTCCCGTGGCTACAGTATTGGAATTTTGCAGTATTCTCAAATTAGCAATTCACAAGCCGCAATATTGGGCCTCTCTCCTTAGGCGGTTATTCCACCGGCCAATTTGCTTCATTTGTGATACTGTCACTGACATTTGTTTTGTTTTAAGGAGACTATTATGTAGATACTTAACTTATCTATTATAAATTAAGTTATAATAGGGTAGACATATTAATGATGTCTGCAACCATATTATAACATAATTTATAATGGATAAGTTAAGTATCTACATAATAGTCTCCTTGAAACAAAACAGACGTCAATGACAGTATCACAAATGAAGCAAATTGGCCGGTGGAATAGCCGTCTTAAGTTTCTCGGCTGAATTTAAAGTTAAGTCCAAGGTTCAACTTTTCGTAATAACATTCTAGGCGTCACCGCCATTTCTCCCTTCCATTAGTGTGTATAATATTTTAATTCATTGATATCGTGATGTCAAAGGCTACGAACATATTGTTATAAAAAACCTGTCTCTGCCTTTGCCATTATTTCGCCACTAACCTCTCGTACTCCGTTTGTGACAAAAGCTCGCGCTAGCCCACGATTATTGCCGGAAAGTGGTGCGACAAGTCCACCCAGAGTAGGAGTTGTGACGCTCATATCCGGACGGGCAGCTACTTGATTCTGAAACATAAAACTACATCATGGAAATCCGAATACAACAGTGTGATTCCACATTTATGCATGTATAACGTCAAAATTCCAATAAAACTATAAAAGCTCCAGCTAACAGCTTCATACACCCTTCCATGCTTGTTTGTTTTCCAACGCCTGCTGTAATGCTGCAAACCTGCGGGGGGAGTGAGTCTGTTTCTTAACTTGAGGCACCCTAAGGGCAGACTCTTTCACCTCAGGGAGAAGGGGAGTTGACTAACAGGGTGGACCTCCTGATTCCAAACAACTAGGGAAACATAGTAAAGAACCACGATTAATTCGGAGGTGACCAGGACACGACACACACTCAGATTGACTCAGTGTCACAATGCGATATCATGTCCCACCATGTTCCCCTGCCAACACTGTGCACAATAACAAGTTTGGCTGCGGTTTGGAACACGCTCTGTTCTGATGGATTCAACTTGGTATGGTCGTTGGCTCTTTTATTGTATTGTATTGCATTGATCCCTATTTAGTGTAAGGCGGCGCATACAAACCTCAGGCAAGTATTCGGGCATATTGGCGGCAATGAAGGATGGAGACAACTCGAGCCCCATGTAATCCGCAAGGCTGGGGTAAAGGGGTGCACTAGGTGCAACAGGGTACGGAAGCGTCGAGTCATTTGGTGTGCCAATGTTTTGCGAGATTGTTGGAGCAGAGAAGCCACCTTCCGCTTGGAACTGTGCCTGAAACATCAGCAAATGGTGATAATAATGATATTTAAATAACAATGTTGGCTTCACATGAATTTCACACCGACAAATTCTAAGTGGTTTTTGCTGTCCCTAACAACACCAGAAGTCATTTACTGTTTATTAAATTAGTAGTAAATATTCAATTGCACAGATGATTACGTAATCTTGTAATAATTCAAGTCACTATAGTGGCCTACTATATTGAATATTTAAGAACAAAGGCATTAAATGTATACATAGGCTACTGTATACGAGTATTGTATGTATACGCTTTTTTTTCTCTAAATTTTGACGATGCCTAAAATTAAGACGACATGCCTAGGCGGTTGGCTTAGTTAAGACTGGTGGAAATACTGAAATACTAGTTTTTGTACCCCACAAATTTGACGCCAGAAGTTGTTGTTGTCGACAGTAGCAAGTAATGCTAATAATTGCCAATAATCGATCTATCACCGTATAGTTGATTAAGTGGTACCACACAGAGCCTAACTGTCCTATGGGCCCACACCGTGGCCTGGGACTGTGTCCAACCATGCTACTACTACCACACAGAGCCGTGCAATTAACTATTCCGTATAATTTTAATCAAAGCAATGTTATGTCTGTTCAAGTGAAAAGGCAAAATTCCAAATATTGTCTGTTTCTATATTTTGACTCAGTAGTGTTACATGTAACTTTGTATTAACTCATTGCAATTTTGACTGAAATATCTCATAGTAGGCTATCACATAAACACTTTTAAATAGCAAATAAACTGTATGGAATAGGCTTACCTGATAAAGGCGGTCCACTTTCATGTCTTCTAAAGATGGATACAACGACATTGTTAGGAATGGAATTACTAAAACAATTTCTGACCAAATCTGCAACTAATCAGCCCACTGAATTGCCAATAATAAAATTCAATTCGAAGAAAGAAATGTCTTGTTGTGACTCATTCGCAGATGACAGAAGATAAGTCACGTGATAAGCGTGGGATTAGATGATTTTTGTAAACATAAAAAGTGGCGCCAGAATAATCTGCACAACAACGTCAACAAGTCAACAAGAGTATTTTAAATTAAAAATAAAAATTTTCATTTGTCAGTTTCTTTTCATGTGGAAAATTCCAATTATTTAATTTTTTCATAATAATGTGGGTTCTTACATTGATTAATAAAGATTCTAAAGGTAAGTCACAAAGAGTAGTATGTAATTACCTTCAATGCCATTACGTAGCAAGACGTATTTTCATCTATTATACGCTCCCCTATCCTGGGGCGCCATACGGAAGAACGGAACAATAGGGTTCCTCTCACATGAGAGTTTGTTTAATCCTTACCAACGCCTTATTTTTCAGAAGAATATTACTACCTAACCTCTAGAAAACCGGAGTATTTCGTTGGGCGTGCCCACGCAGATATCACGCTCACAGGAGACTCTTCAATAAGCCGGAAGCATACCTCACTGTATATAGCGAACCGAGAGAAATGTCCATTCAATGTCAAAACTCACACTGGGTTGTGGGTAAAAGACCACGGCTCCAAGTATGGTACCTACGTGCGTGAAGGACAGGATTGGTCGAAAATCGACCCCAATGTTAACGTACTTATCTCTCATGGCGCACATATTCGTTTCGGAATTGTTTGTAACATTTGGCGGTAAGTCACTAAGTGCGCTGAAAATGGTCTAAAACCACTGCAACAGCTCACTAATTTTAAAATACATTATATACATTTATTTAGGTCCTTGACCAATCTTGTGCATTACACACCTACCTCCTGGAGGCAACTTGGCACTAACCGAGTTATTTGGCAATTTTAAAAATTAGAAATATTTAGAAATTGCCGTTGATTTTTGGCGAAAGTAATTAATTTCTCGTTCTATTATTTGCGATTAATTATTTTATTTGTCCAATGACGATGGGTCCTATGCTTCGCTTGTCTTTCAAGTCTATCCCAGCCTTGAATGGCCATTGATATATTTTATTCATCGGTAGTGCTGTTTTAACTTTCGTGTTTATTTCTAGTGTGGAGTATCAACCGTTCGTTATCTGTACTTCAACAATATCAGATGACACAGCTGTTCAATTAAAAGAAATTTTGACCACATTGGATGGTGCGATAATTAGTCAGTTTAACCCTAAATGTTCAGCCGTCGTTACTCCCAGTATAACACTCTCCCTCAAAGTTCTGCTTGGTTTAATTAACGGCGTTCCACTAGTAACACCGGCTTATGTTAATGAGGTAAGTACATCCAATGCCAGTCGCATAATATAGAGTAGTGGTACAGATTCCGACTTTCACCCGAAAGGTTGTTGGTTCGAGTCCCACACTTGCTACATTTTCTGGCCATGCTTCGGAGGGTATGTAAAACAGGCTTGCCTAGCTGGGTGTAAGAGAGGCCTCCGCGAGGTGGGCTTACTAACAGAACAAAAAATGTCAATTGCAATAAATACATTCTTCTTCTTCTACCTTGCTGGTATCCCCTTCAGGGTATCAAGGGAATGAAGCATTTATTACGCAATCTCTGTTCTCGTTCTCTGATCTCTGATTGGTTGGACGCAATTAGTAGTTAAGTTAGTATGGGTATAAGTTAAGTATGGGGAGCGAGGTTGAAGCCCGCTTCCTTGTATTTTAATTCTCATACAAAAGGGTAGCCACTATCGAAAACTAAGAATTGAACCCCTCTCCTTAAGTTAAGTTCGGTGATGCGCCGAGTCAGTCAGGGAAAGGCATTGTTTTTTATTTTTTTTTGTATTCCATTAGAAAGTTCACCAACTAATTGATTGTGGTGCGATGGCCAGTGTTAAGTCAGCGTTGTATTGATTAGATAAATAGTAAACACGTCATTGTTAATTGTTGATACATCAGAGGGCAAAACCGATTTTCCAAAATTGTTCAAAAGACAACGCCATAAAAGGTTGTCGTTTAATTGTTGTCAATACTTAAGAGGACATGCATTTGTTGTTTTGATTTACTTTTTATTTTTGTTTAATTAACAAAGCAAGCTATTAAAGATTTGGCTCATGTAAGTTGTAGAAAACTACTTCATGCATCTTATAATAGGAAATATTAATTTTTTTTCCCTTAGTTCTTTCATAAAAACCAGTGGGGACATGAATTTTTGGAAAAACCAAAACGTAAAAATGCCCGATTATATGATGCTCCAAGTAGTCTTCTGCAGCTTAAATGAGCCGAAAATTTGCTAAGTTAATGAAATAAAAAATGAAACGTATTTAATTGGGTGCCAATTTTCTACGTAGCCGAAGGAGCTATTCGTTAAAATATGAAATTTATATTCCAGATCTCTAATGCAACCGCAAATCGCTCTAAATGGCCTAATCCGAAACTGTTCCTACCTCCTTTGGGTGAGTCATCTGTTAAGAAAAGCGATGCCAACTTCAACCATGAACAAGATCGGAAAACTCTGTTCAGCGGTAAAACCTTTTACGTCGGCAAACCGGTGCAACTTGAAACGCTCAAGGTATACGTGTGTTTAAATAGAGATTGTAAATAGACAGAGATAGAAAAACCGTGTATTTCTCAACAAGAAATAGGTGGACATAAAATTACAAGCTGTGCCTCCTGGGAGGGTGGCACATCAAACCTATTATAAGTAAATTAAAAAAAAAACATGGAGAAACATGGAAAAACAAGAAAAGTGGACTATTGTCCTTGTTATGCATAACCATATTTAACTTCCGTGAGAAAATATGAGTGCTAAATAAATTACACTTTTTTTGAAAATTAATTTTTTTGTATTCCTCTACAATTAAGAGCTAATAATAATAATAATGCGTGTATTTATCAAAAATGCATTACAATTTCTACTAAACCGGTGCCAAAAAGGCAAAAAAGCTAGTCTACCAAGATTGAAATTAAATGTCATTTCAAATTATTTTGTTTACAAGGAATAGCCGTGTATTTTTCACATAATTAATTTCGCGTTCTACAGCCGCAAAGATTTGAAAGTGGTCAAATGAAAATTTCATAGCAAATTCAAGCTTTCTCAAAAAGCCGTCTATTTCTTAGACTGATTTCCAATTATTCTATAAAATTCCAGGACACTTTATGCGTATTCCTCTCTTTTTATTATTTGTTGATTTATTGTCTTAAGATTAAAAAGTCCTTTCGGCTATTGCCGATCAGGTATAGGGATAATTCATGCAAGCGCAGACACCGCTTCGCGGGGTGGCGGCTTCTTCACTTATAAATAATATAAAATTATTGCTACCATAGGACACAAGAGCACATTTCGCACAAGTGTCTCCTATTAAAACGCGATGAACTTTTGTGCAAGCATCACAATATTTTCAATATGACATGCACCCATCACGAAATCGTTGATTTGTAACAAAAAATGTTAATTGCCATTATCAAAGATTAAAATAGGGGCTTTATGAAGAAATTTTCCAAAAATCGAACATTGGTCGCCGTCGCAGTAGGTAGATAAATCTCCCTAAAAGATATATATCTCACGTGCCATCCCAGCCCTCTCTTTCTCTTAATCTAACACTTAAGTCTTAACTGATGAATTCTGTTTGTTTAATTTAGATTATAGTAGAAAGTGCTGGGGGCAAGATTTCTTTATTAAGCAGTGATAACCGAAAAGAAATCATGGCAGACGGTGCTGTACTTTTGGAACCTAGGCAGTCTTCCTCTCAAAGTCAATCACAGAGCCAGTGGGATTCAGCTGTAATTGGTAGGTAACTTAATAACCGCCTCACACAATTACCAAATCCTATCAGACCAACATGTGTGACAAGTATGACAGGTTACTGGCAATTGGAATCATTTACACGTTCATGTAACCATTGAACAAAGCAGTACATTAGATGCACAATGTTTGTCAGATTGGTCGGACTGCAGGTGGCTGCAAGTCAAGTATCGATAAGAAGCACTGTGTTTCCGCAAGCTATGGCCAAACTAACCTGACTCTTAGCTACTGTTATTTCATCTTGCGCAAATATATTCTAATACAGTATACGTTCTTGTCGGTAATAAAATAAATATAGTTGTGATTTATTGCTACCCCTCTAATAGGGATCCCTAATTGTTGTTCATATTTTGCCTCCTCTAGGTTCACATGTCGTGATTACTACTATTTTATTTCGAATTAAGTGCACACGTCGTGTTGAATAAGCCTAGTTTTATTTTTATTTTTATTTTTATCTGCCCCTTTTGGTGGTTGATTGTGGTTAGTGCTCGCCCTTTTAAGCCCTCTGTGCTTATATTTGCATGCCCTGGAATTCCAGGTAAGTAGCCTCCACATTCATCGCAACACTTTACAGCACCACATTTAACACAGTACTGCTTATAATAGGTCTTTCGGCTGTAATACATTTCCGGAGAGTAAGAAGAAACAGGATATATACTGTATGTACTTACTTTACTTTACTTTAACGGCGCCTTATCCCTCCCAGGGGTCGGTGGCACGTATTTTCATCTTCCAGTCTTGGGTATCATCTGGCGAGAGACCGAGGGTCCTGAGGTCTTCCCTCACTTTCGTTTCAAGGGACGTATACTGTATATGTAAATATTTTCTTTTACAACGTTGTTTAAATGTTTATATTTTTCTATTCAGGACTTTTGGAAAAGAATGGAAGACGGACAGTGCCTGAAAGGGAAATCCCATTGGCGATAGTTTACTCATCTGTCGCCAAGCACTGCAACCCAACCTTCCTAGACTTCTCACCTAGACTAGATCCTGCTAATAGTCAAACCCCCAGCGTTTTGAACAGCAGCATCCTAGTGGAAGGCACCGAACCCAGTCCGGTACACCTCTTTTACTTTACATAAGGATTTCAAGGGACTACTATGGGTCTTACTGACCTATTTTACAGTGAACTGAGTTGAAACTGCCCTGAATTAGTCATGAGAATGTGGCCTTTGTAGATTGCACTGACGCAATGTTTTCGCACTATTTATTTGTTTGACTGGCTGCCCGCTCAGATTCCGTTCAATCTAGTAAACTGATTGAATGCATGCATTGGCTGCATCGATTGGTACTCTCGGTACCCAAGTAGAACGCCTGAAGGTTCTACTATGATTTTATTTGTTTCACAGTTCCAACAGTAATCACAATAACCAATGTTGCGCAGTAGCTCATTATAGTAGTGTTACGATAAATATGCAGTAGACCCCAAGTAAACAAAAAATGTGTAATCAACAGTTGAAAATTCTAGGCACGGACACAAGTCCATGCATAATTTGCAGAGTACGGCCACTGTTAGAGCTAACCAAAGCCAGGCTACCTAGATGGCCATCCACAGCCCGGGCAATCAACCATCCGGCAGTTGCGACCGCGGGTGGCGTGAACCACCCGCGAAAGCCATAAGCCATATTACCCTACTCGGGCACTCCTCAATTCCCGCAGTTGTGAACCAAGGTCAACTGCGCAGAACTTCTGGGCCTGTATTCTGTTGTCAGCCGTGCCTGTTGAATTGTTCATTTGTTTAAAATTTCCGATATCTTAATTTTTTTTTTGTTTGAAACCCCGAAACCTGGTCATATTTCCCCCTATGTTTGCCTGCCATCGGCTATGTTGAGCTTATGGTTATTATATTTTCGATGGCTGATACTAGTTAACCATGCGATTCATATATAATTTCTAGTAAGACGTTGTTCGCATAACACTTGCACAGTATGCCTCAGTCAACAACTGACCGCTATTTTCTGCTGTGACGTATGGGTCGACACAGTTCCTACTATAGCTGTAATTCCCAACTATAATTGAACATTGTGCTGTCAGTTCTGTAATTATTTTATTTATTTGATTGTTATTTGAACTGTAATCCAAATAACATTGTGTCTCAGATGATGCGTAGTTCAGCGAACGGTGTAGTGGAGGCTTCGCTGACTCCGGTGCCAACCACACATGATCCTAGCTCCGAACCTGCCAGATCTGTTATCCATGTCGAAAAAGTAGGTCCTACCAGGATCCATATTGCCACAGGTACCACGCAGGCATCGGCAAGGGACAGGGCAACTGACTGTTCTTACCCCCCGGTACCATCCACTTCTCGTCAGCCTATATCTGCACTGCCGATAGAAAACGAATCGAGACCTTCTACCGCTAATTCTTTACCTATGAAGGAGGTCTCAGTGTCGTCTGCTAGCTCTAAATTCGCAATGCTTGCGCGAAAAAGGTTCGTATATGTAATAATTACAACAAAAATAGTCTTTTGGAAAAATGCCAGTATAGTCGAAGCGACGATTTTGTCCGGCACGATGCTTTTTGGCCTGTACACACGTGTATTACTTTTAGACCTAGTTGCCCAGAGTGAATCATTATTATGCAATTGAGGAAAATTGTCAGGACAATAGAGGGAAGACCAAGGAAGTGATTTAGGCGCCCATTCCACATACATCAATCGTCAATGAAAAATTGAAAAATGACGTTTTAACAGACAATAAAGACATACTAAAAAAAACTGCTACCACGTCAATTTACGTCATTTTGACGTCATTTTTCAATTTTTCATTGACGATTGACGTATGTGGAATGTGCGCCTTAGGAATCAGTCGACTGACAGCTTTTCGCATATTAGTTTTGTAGGCTTTAAGAGTCTAGAATAAAATACTAAGTATAAAAACAATATAGTCTTGGCTAAATACTTTTCAGATCTGGAAGTACAGATATAGAAGAGGCACCATCTGCTAAGAGACTGTTCAATGATGCTTCATCTTCTACGACTAAAACAAGTAAGCCTAATGTCATTGAATTAGACATTCATTTCAGTAGGACTATCCTACATGCAGCCCTACCGCGGCGTGTAATGAATAACTTATGGGGAAATAAGATTATATTGTTCTAAATAAAGCCCAATGAATTTAACTTGACGTACGGGAGTTAAGTAGAATTATGTTGAGATTAATTGCTACACATGCTTAACTTATGTGTAACTTAGTTTATTCTGCGCTCAGTGGTACCAACAAAAGCTAAAGATTTTCGTCTGGTGGGAGTGGGAAATTTTAACACCGGTGTTAAAATGGTTTAAATAATTCTCGGGGGATGTTATTCTTTAAACGAATCAATTTGTACACAATAAGTAAATCGTAAAATGATTCCTACTATACATATACAGGATAGTAGCCTCCGAAAAATATTTTACTGATTAGCAATAAGAAGTAAATACAAGTCAACTGTGGAGGCACAATAAACTGCGTCGACTGCACAGACACTGATTTGATCGTATTTTGTTTCAGCATCCAAATCATCGTGGCTAAATGACCCTTTTAATAATACCCCTTCATCAATACCCGTGCGAGAAACGAGAGTTAAAATATGTGAGAATCCATTTGGGGCAAACTTGGTTTCTTCTACACCTCTGTCTGCGGGAAAGCGGCAGCACGAGGATAGTGAAGAAGTCAGTTTCCAACAACCGGAGAAGAGAAAACGTACACAAGAAACTCCTATACAGCGGAGGCGGCTACAAGAAGTCACTCCTGTTCTATCTCGCCCTGATCTCATTCCCAGAGAGCCCCCTAAGCCAGCTCCTGCTCCTCCCAAACCACCAGTAAATGTGAACAAATGTGGATTCATTGATATGAGCTTTAAAAAGGTAAGGTCAGTAAAGTTCTTGAATACAATGGTTATTCACTGTCTTGGTAAAAAAGGGACAATAGAGAAATAGCTCAGCGTGAGGATACCTCCGCCTACCATAGAAACAGAAAAACCTAACCTAACTTACCTCCAAAGTTTCTTTGCCTTTAGCTATTAACTTATGAGCATCTGCTGCAGTCCACCTTTTGCCACATGTCTCCATGTATTAATTTCTGTCGCAGAGCTAATTTTTTAAATGAAATACAAATAAAGAGCAAAATTGAAAAGCAAAACAACAACAAATATGGTCGTTTTCGATTCCCCAACCTACGGGTTGGACAAAGTGGGAATGTTAGGGAAACCGGTTTCCTTATGACATCATTTTCTTATCGAAAAACTTGAGTTCTATTTTTCCACTTTCCCTAAGTTTCCTATTTCCCCTTACGGTAAACCCAACACAATGAATACCCCTACAGTTAATTAGAAATACAGTACAATTTAGGCATGCAGTACCCATAAAATTAAGTCCATTGGGTCTGATTCGGTCGTTTCCCACCAAGGTCCAGAAAACTCTGTTAAATAGGTGAATAGTTGCTTTCAAACGTTTTAAATTGACTACCGACAAAGCTCAGTTCTACGTAAATTTTCACTGGGTTTTTGAAGGAACTATTTCTTTTTGTTAAATTTGCAGGAGCTTCCTGATAATGACCTCGGAACAACAATAATCATGATGTCAATGATTAAAGTAGACCGCTGGAATGTAAGAAGTAATAGCGCAATGGTGGAGGATGACACCTCTGATGCGAAAAATGTTAAAACTTTTAAAAAGGTTAGTAGTGTTATTACGTCCAGTCGCTCACTCTTTACAAACTGCTCGAATCTTTATATCGGGTGCCCCCCCCCCCCCCCCCACGTTCATTTTTGATATGACGAAAAATGTGGATAAAACAATTCTCACAAAACATCATATTCTCAATATTTTTTGTTATTAGTTTTTTGAAGTCGTTAAATGTGCCAAATAATATTCTATCTGAGCCTGCAGCCCTATTACGGCGATTTGGGATTAACATAATACCGGGGTTTATTGAACTGTTTTAAACAAGTGAAAAATGCGCGGGAAATTCAAATTGATAAATTAATCCTCGGCTATATTTTTGATGAGTTAAAGAGGTGGGCCGTTCTCGGTTTTCTCGCGAACTTGCGTTCTCAGTTCAAGTGATTAAAAAAGAACGGATCTTATTATGCGTTCTTTTAAGAGCCGGTACATGACTTCGGCTCAATCCCAACACTGGCAACTGGTTCACTAATCACTGGTTGATCATTCCCTATACAGTTCTTATACAGAACCAGTTCGCCAATGGTTAGCGACTTGCGTTCGTGAAAGGAGCCAACATTTCCCTATACTTAGCTTTTGTAAAAATAAATAACAAATATTATCATGAACACGTGCTGCTATTTTTCAGTGGAGTAAGAACTTATTTTACGTAAGTGGCGACCTCTTCATATACCATTTTGCATTGCGTTCTTCAAGAGCCGTTCTAAGAACCGGCTCAAGCAAGAACGGCACACCTCTACGAGTGAGTTTTCATTTCTTCTCACTTAGATGTGGACACATTAATTAAAATTCTAATTCTACCTGTACATTTTAATGTTTATTGGTATTTCCATCAATTGTAAAACAATGCAACATTATAATTCTCATATAATTCCCGCGCATATATTAACACCGTCACGTGACAGATTACCAATGCGGTATTAAAAAATAAACACCGGTATGTTAAGCCCAAATTGCCATAATAGGGCTGCTGAAAGTGACCGAGTCGTCATTCATGTAGAACGAATTAACATCTCCTAATTGTCAACATACTGTATGTATTAATTTTAATTGTTAGTCAGTACTTACGCTTACCGCAACTTAATTGTTCGATGCATAATCTATAGATTAACTGTCTTCATTTGTTCATTGCAGCAAATTGTATTAAGTGGAAATCGCCCTATTCCCATGGAGTCTTTGGAGGAGCCGACACCTTTAAGCAATTGGACGGCTTCTGCTACGTAAAGACTGGTCCTACATAAGGCAGCTTCTTAATATCAAGCAAAGGTTAAGCTTACTGACATATGGCGTCACGTAATAAATCGACTAGAGGTGGTCAATAGAAATGAGAAAGTCCCTCTAGCGATTTTGCTCATCTAGGGTTAAGCACCAAGACGATAGCAACGCGGCAAGTGCTCTAGGAAATTTTTCCTCTGAGCAAATGGGTTGGTTATTGGTTGGTGAAAAAAAAACAGTCTGTTTCTGAACGCAGATTTCTAAGTCGCTGGCGTGTTGAGGGGAAAAAACATGCATCTACTCAGGGGTTTTCCACCAAGCCATTTGCTTCTATGAACAAATTTCAGAACGAGTCGTCCGTGTGTACCGCACCGGGTCTTGGCTATTCTGTGTGACTTTTTGCTATCAGAAATAGAGGTGATTAAAGGCTCATACACTTCAAACTTAGACTTTTCTTATAGGTTTGCCACCACGCTATAAGTTAATTATTTTAAAATGTCTACTACTATTGTAATATGTACTTATTGATATTACAGATAATTTGTGTTTGGATTTTTTTCTCTCTCTGAAAGTGTCTAATTATCATAGGAAGCTGTTTTAAAAATAAAAGTCTTTAGTAGTAGGATGGCTTTTGTAAGTTAGTAGACAGGAGGGAGTGGAGGGGGCTCAAGTATCACACTCGGGCAACTGGAGCTGATTATTGATGATACTACATATGTGTATCAAAATAAAGATGTTTGACCATCAAGTTAGTTATTATATTTTAAATGTTTAATTAATTGTGGCCTATAGGTCCCTTGTGCAATGCCAACAACCCTATGGCTTTCGGACATTATTTGTATTGTTTCCGTTGTAATTTTTGGCCATTGGCAAACTGGTATACGTTCACGAAGGCAACCTACACCAGCTACAAGCGATAATGGACAAGCTGAGGCAAGGTTACCATTCTTCTTTTCTTCTTCTTCCGGCTCTACAGCCCTTGGTGGGCTTTGGCCTGCTCGACAACACTCCTCCATTCTTCTCAGTTTTGCACAACGCTCCACCATCTGGAGACTCCCAACTCGCGAAGGTCATTCTCTAACTCGTCCTTCCAGCGGTTTCTTGGCCATCCTGGCAGTCGTCTTCCCGTCATGCTTGCTTTGTACATTTTTCGTGGCATGCGTTCTTCAGACATCCTTACAACGTGTCCCAGCCACCTTAATCGTTGTGCTTTAATGAACCTTACTATGTCTTCTCCGTTGAGAGCGGCATCGATTTCAGCGTTGTTTCTTATACGCCATTCTCCGTACTCGTAAAGGGGTCCATATATCCTCCTTATTATCTTTCTTTCGAGTACACGTAGTTTGTTGGCATCGTTTACAGTGAGATTCCAGGTTTCCGATCCGTATGTTGCAACTGGTCTTATAAGGGTTTTGTATATTCGTAGTTTTGTGGCTTGTCTTGACTTGAGCAATTTTAGGTTGGCAAAATATGCTCTATTGGCTGCTGTTATTCTTCTGTCTATCTCTGCGCTAGTTTTGTTGTGATTGTTTACTTCTGCACCAAGGTAGATGAAGCTCTTTACATTCTCGAAAGCCATTCCTTGTACAGTCAGGTTGTCACTTCTCCGTCTCCTTTCTAACGCTGACATTACTAGATACTTAGTTTTTGAGACATTTATTTCTAGTCCAGCTCTACTCGCCTCTACACATAGTCTAGCAAGTATCTCTCCTAGTTGCTTCCTATTTTTAGTGATTATGACTATGTCATCCGCATATGCGCAGATCATTTGTGACTTGTATACAATTGTCCCACTCTCTACTATATTCTGTAACGCTGCTTGCAGTGCCAGGTTGAAAAGTGTAGCTGAGAGGGCGTCTCCTTGTCGTACCCCTCTGCCGAGTGGGAATTCTCCATATCGTCCGTCTATTATTACACTGGCTCTGGCGTTTTCCATAGTCATTTTTACTAGATTAACTAGTTTTTTTGGTATTCCTTGTCGGATCATTGTGTTATATAGGCTGTCTTTCCAAATAGAATCGAAAGCCTGTCTAAAATCCACAAAGAGCATGTGTAGGTCCGTATTATGCTCGTAGCATTTTTCCATAGTTTGCCGTACAACGAAGATTTGGTCAACAGTTCCCCTGGCTGGTCTAAAACCACATTGGTACTCGCCTATTATTTCTTCTGCATACGGTGAGATTTTTCTTAATAGAAGATTTGAGAAAGTCTTGTAGGCAGTATTAAGGAGTGTAATTCCTCTGTAGTTATTGCAGTCCAACTTGTCGCCTTTCTTGTAAATCGGTACTATAGTTCCTGTTTGCCATGCTTCCGGCATACATTCGTTTGCCCAGATCTTTGTAATAATGTCATGTAGTTCTTTTACAACCTCTGACCCAGAGTATTTTAGTATTTCACTGGTGATGCCATCTTTGCCTGGTGCTTTATAGTTCTTCATCCTTTTTATGGCGTTTTCTACCTCTATTAGTGTTGGTGGGGGTATAAGCATTTCCGCAGTTTGTGGTAGTGGTTCTTCTTCTGGTGTAGTGTCGCTCTCTTTGTTGAGTAGTTCTTTGAAGTACTCGGTCCATCGATCCATAATACTCTCCTCTTCGCCAAGTAGTTTCCCATTCTTATCTTTGCAACCGCTTAGTCTCGCCTTGTATTCTTTCCTGAACCAGTCTGTCTTTATAAAATTTCCTGGTCTGATTTTGCTGCCTTTTGTTTTCTATTTCTTCTAGTTTTTTGTTAATCATTTCTTTCTTCTTTCTGCGGCATACTCGGTTTGCTTCTCTTCTGAGTTCATCATATTCTTCCTGGGCCGACCTGGTGTTTCTTTGTAATTTCCTCTTTCTGGCTTCATTCTTCCGTTGTATTATTTGTACACATTCATCATCAAACCACTCATTTCTTACGCGCTCTTTCTCTCCAATAATGTCTCTAGTCACTGTTGTCAATGCTTCTCTAAGTTGTTCCCATTTATGGTTTATATCATTTACATTCTCGTCTTCTGCTCTTTCTTCTTTGTTCTTGCAGCTTATTTCGTATCTCACGTTGAAAATTATCTTTTACATCTTGTACTTTAAATAACTCTTGGTTCCACACCGTACGTTCTTTTGGCTTTCTTTTTTGGGCGTTGGGCAGTTTCTCTCTCATCACTGCTTTAACTAGGAAATGGTCGGAATCACAATTAGGTCCTCGGCAGGTCTTCACATCTATTACCGACGATGCGTGTCTAGCTGATACTAGGATGTGGTCTATTTGATTCGTCTCTGTAGTTCCAGTGATCGTCCATGTCCCTAGGTGTATGTTTTTGTGTTGAAAGTAGGTACTCATCACCGCAAGTTTGTTCGCTGCTGCCATTCCAATCAGGAGTCTACCGTTTTCATTTGTAGTTTGATGTTTTGAGAAGAGGCCACATGTTGTTTGGGTAAATGGTTCCTTTCCGATCTTCGCGTTGAAGTCACCTAGTACTACAGTGATGTCATATTGTGGTATGTTCTCAATGGAATAAGTCATCTGGTCGTAGAAGGCTTCTTTCTCGTCGTTGCAAGGTTACCATTGACGCAATGAAACAAGCGAATACATGACTTAACCATGTAGAGATACGAGTTATTGACCATCAAGGTACCTATTACATTATTCTGAACCTGGGAGAGTATTGAATAAGTCAGCTGAAGGGTAGTCGTTCCAGTTAATTAAGTTATAAATTTTGTCATTTTGACTAGTTGTATATTGTTTCGTTTTGTCGGCATTTATCTTCAGTACCTCAGTACCCCAACGGTAAAGTCGGCAGTAAGTTAGTTACTGTAGTCGTCAATTTTATCGTGACTCTCCAACCGAAACAAGAAGACACTAGCCGTACGTAAATAAGGTAAGACAACGTCACCTTACATATTTGATGACAGTGTCACATATCCCAGGAAAATTAAAAATTCTGTAAAAATCAACGGGCACAGGTATATTTCTTAATATCCTTTTGGCTCCCATCCCATCTTATGGGATGCTTTAACAAATCGCTTAATCTTGGCTTTACGGACGTTCCTCCTCTGCGTAGGTTCGATCACATTGCGTCTCTGCAGACTGGCGTAGCGGTCTTTCAGGATAGAGCCCTCGGGTGCTAGTTTCCTCAAACTTCCCTTCAATTCGCTTGGACTCTGGAATTCCAGGAGGGGTTGCTCAAATTTCGTCGGTCCAAGAGTCTTGGTTGCAGTTTCCTGAACAGAGAAAAGTCAAATTTACTTTCTAAGATATTGAAGAATTTTGGAGTGGTTAGGTGTATCACTATTAAAAGAGATAAAGTCTAGAATGTCATAGGAAAACTCTTTTTTTAAAAATTATTAATACGATGGAGAAAAATACAATTATAAAAGCTCAAACCCGAAAGGTTTGTCTGAACGCATGTTCATCGCTCATGAATTTTTTTTTAACATAACTAATAATGCAATTACTGAAGGAAACATGTTTATTAGAATGTTAGCTCTGTATGCTGGTGAAATAAAGCCTTAGCTGTTTCCTCAAAACCCCTATTGAACAGAGACCTTGTAGTTTTTTTTATAAAAAAATTAATCGCTTACAAACAATTTAATGGATGTATCCGATTGATCTCTTCAGTCGCCTCTGTAGGTTAGTACCCGTGTTGAGTTACGACACATCTCCGATCGCATGGCGTGTAAAGACTCGCAGAGGTGCAAGCACGTTACCACCTGGCCATCGAAGTCGATCAGTTCATCAGGCAATCCTTTAATTAAAGTGGCGCGGAATGGTATATCGAAGCCCGTTATATCCGTATGAATTAAAGGCTAATTAATGGTTCAATGAAAGGTACTTGTACCCATTTATAGGACATCTTTACCATTATACACTATGGTGAGCTGCTTACTCTAAGTCTACCACGGTCTTTCTACATCTTTTATGATTTTTAGCGATACTACCCGCAGTGTCTAGTATGGGTTAATTGCAAGAGTGAGCGGAAAGGCCCAAAATTCGCCCATATGGAAAATAAAGACAATGTTCTTTCTTTATCTATTTGTATTAGGCTGCTGGCTACTAACCTTAGCTTTTAGTCGCTGGATACGTTTATTCCTTTCCAGCTCACTGAGCTTCTCTTTCTTCTTAATCTCGCCCTCGAGTTTATCAAGTCGGTCATTAACATCCGCCCTTTTCTTCTTCTCAATCTTCTTCAATTGCAATTGGTGCCGCCTCTCCTGCTCTTCCTTTAACTTTCTCCTCTTTTGCAAAGTCTTCTTCTTTCGCTGTACAGGCGGGTTAACCGTTGAGTAGTCTCCAGCATCACTATCTTCAGAATCTGATGATGGTACCAAACCCACAGACATCTCTGCCATCCATGTCTTTTCTGCTTCTGCCACAGGCACCTGCATCAACATGGGATTATGGGATCAGTACAGTGCAGATGAAGGGCTTTTTATGGACGTAGACCTACTAATATTGCCCCTTATCCAGTCAACGGTCCTATGGATTTTCTGACATTGGTCATTGGTAATTCAAATGAGCCTACATTAAGGGCCGCGCTTACCACGCTTAGAAAAGATTTCGTGAGGGTAAACTGACTCGCCGCCTTTTATAGGAACATGCGCGACTCAATTCAGAATTCTTTTCCGTGTATATTGTTATCATAGAAATACATGCATATTAACTGGAACGGCGGCAGATATAATATCCCTTAAGGGGCTCCAGTTAGCCATAAGCCATCAGAGGTTAGTATGTAAAAAATATGGAAGTCTTAAACATTGCAACATAGCCAAACGGATACAAGGACCCGGTCAAAACTCTATAATTAGCTTGTGCAGGCCACACTTTCCGCCACATTGATAACGGTCGGGAGGATTGATATGCATATATGGCGTACTGGCATAAGTAATCTGTCCGCATTTCATAAAAAGCTATCTGTACTATGTATTGGTTTTTCATTCACTGTCTAGCTGTTGGGGTACCGGCAATCTTCCGAGATTTGCAGCCCTCATCAGACAGGAAAGAATATCGCCACTTCGGTAGAATAAGGACACAAATCTATCAATTTACAGAAATTGAAGGTTTTTTTAATAATGAATTGAGCTACCTGACGGTTCCCGCCATGGAGAAAACGACACAACTGACCTCGCCCAGAAATATACACACTACATTAACGGAAAATAGATTTAACAAATATTTTAGTGTAATAAAAGTCGAAATCAAACATTTTTCAGTTGGGTTTTTTTTTTCTTCCGAAGTAGCGATATGTATCCTTGTGAGAGATTCCTTGGCGACTTCGTGGAACTTGGAGAACATGAGTAGAAGAAGAACGCAATGATCTACAGTGAAATTCTTTAATCAGACTCTGATGACGGATTTTATCCGAAACCGGTCACTATTAAAGAATTTCACTGCGGATCATTGCGTTCTTCTTCTACTCATGATAGCGATATGTAGCCTACAGAGTGTATCAATGGTAGCTAATTATCACAAACCTTCCGGAACATTTTTGTTGTAACTCTTGCGATATGAGCTTCTTTTCTTTCGGTAGCAGCTTCTGTTTCAGCCACAACTTCTATTAATTTTTTATGGTCGGCCAACGACGGGTTATAAGACATACCCGGGTGTGGTGCTTCAACCGCTGCTACAGGAGAAGGTTTATTAAGGAGAGAACCAGGAACTTTTCTAGTCTTATGCCCGGTGTTATGAAGAGTATGCCGCACAGCTTCTGGAGTCAACCAGTCTGATAAACCATTTAATTCCGCGGTTGTGTCTTTCTCATTCCAAATATCACGGAATTGGTTTATAGGTTCTTTTTTCTGTTTTCTCTGTAACAAAAATGGAAAATTAACTAACCTACTGCATACTTCCTATCGTATATTTTAGAAAAAAACGTAAGGAAATTTTAAAAAAATATATCGCTTTAAATGAGATTTAATTAATTATAAAGACTTCCACGGCCGGAGTTATTTGATGATGCGCTAGAATCCGGAATTAAGGGCCGTGGGCAATTCGGAAGTGGCACTGCGTAGACATCTTAAAGTGTATCTCGGAGGCTCAGCAGCAAATTAGCAGTGTTGTAGTTAACTGTTGTGATGTAATGATACTCGTTTTGAAATTGCTAATAAACCTCATTCAGAAATCGAAAAGAATGCCAACTATACAAGTACATGTAGCCAAAACCTTACTATGTTCCTGGTTGGGGGAGGCATTTTCCTATACGAAAGAGTCCCATTGATATGGATGATAAGGAAGTTCAAAAACCTTTTCAGCTTATAGCTTGGCAACAAATGGTGTGAAAGGTGGTTTCGCATTAAAGTCGCACTTACTTCGATAACATTTTGAGCCACAAATCAGTTAGAGCACGTGGTAGGTTATTTAGTTGGACCTACTTTTACAAGTTATTGAACTCATGTCTAAACGTGTATGGCCGAACCAGAAACAGTATAACACAGTTGACAGATTACCTTTTGTTGCCTAATATTAGTAGCAATTTTCTTAATCTTCTCCCTTTGACGAATATGATTACGTTTTATCAGTGGGTCAGGTACGGCCGAACGACGCTCCAGGAGAGAGTAACATTTAGGAGAGCTTTGTTCCTTGACTCTTAATGACTTTCGTACACTTTTATTGGCCAACAGGTCAATTGAATGCGCGTTGTTTTGGTCTCCGGCGGAGTCAATGACAAATAAATCCTCATTTTTCTTATCTTGCACTTTACCTCCTAGCCGCTCGTTATGTCGCTGCTCTTCAAGGAAGTTTTCAACATCAGTTACGTCGACATTTTTTCGCCAAGAACTTTTATTCTTTTTAGACACGCGTTTCTTTCTAATTGCGGCCATTTTTATTTAAACAATAAAATCATAGACAATAAGACAATAGAATCTTAAGTCTAGAACAAGTGACTGCAGACAAAAACAAACACATTCATAATATATAATTTTAGGAAGACAAATGTTTAATGTACAATTTCGAAAGAATTTAAATATATAATATTTGTAAAATTATTCCGAAAGACAAACTTTTGTTAAATATAACTGTTATAGTTTTTTTCATGCTCTTGCTTTTTGTTGGTAATGTTGGTAACCAACCCCCTGCAGGCAGACAACTTAATTGTCCTTTACAAAAGATATCCGGTAATCGAAACATCAAAAATTACTATTATTTATAATTTTTACCAAATTTAGTTAATTAATTTGTTTTTGACGTTAATCGGATAAATTGTCTTTATTGGGTTTAATTTCTGAAAGTGCTAATCAAGTCTCCTGTGTCCTGTCTATCGTGTAATTGTTTGTATTGTGATCATCTCAATTGCTAACAATGCCGTCCGATGCAAAGAAAAAGGAACAAGCTAGGAAGAAAGAGGCAGCTAAGGCTCGAGGTGGAAAGAAACCTGTCAGTGGAAGTAACAAGCCAGAAGCAGATGGATTTACCAATGGCAAGGAATCCAGTCCAGTTGCCAATGGATCAGAGAGTGTGGAAGTTAGCGCTGAAGGTACGTCAGCTTTTGTAGCTAACCTATAAACCTCATTGCGAATTTACTTTTAGATACTGTAAAACGTGTCAATGAATTAAAAATAATCTTGCACTGTGTTAATTAACAGAAGCTATTAGTTAACACCAGCATGACCAAAATCTATGCCCAAACAAAAATGATAAGGTATTATAATTTATAAGTGTAACGGGATATTGCCGAGTTTACTATTTGAAAGCAGTCTGTTCTGCATAAACGCACCATAGTCCATAGTGGGCTTATTTAAGTCATGTTCGTATTTTGTTATTGATGTCAATAGTGAGAGTGGGTTTGGGTGTTAAAGTGCAGACACTTACTGTATTTACTTATATGTCTGTTTAAGAACTCCTGTGCCAGAAGCTTGAAGCTGATGCTCGAATGAATGCTGAAGCAAGGTCATGCACAGGAACTTCTGCCGTCCATCCTCGATCACGAGATGTCAAAATTGAAAATTTTTCGGTGACGTTCCACGGGTGTGAGTTAATGCAGGACACAATGCTTGAGCTCAATTGTGGAAGGCGGTATGGTCTTATCGGATTAAATGGCAGTGGTATGTATTATTATTTATTTGCTTACATTGGAGTATGTGGCCCTGAGTCCCTGAAGCCTTCAACAACTACTGCTATTATTACTACGTGGAGCTCTGGGACGCATCAAAATAAATTTCCGCATGAAGATAATATTTAACCATTCTAGCCTCCTCTGCTTCATATGAAAGACTGAAGCGTTACTGAAGAGTACCTAAGCTGGAGGAGACTTTTTGTCTACGGTTCATTAGATTATAGCCTTGAATCATATGATTTCATATCTCGTCTACTAAACTTTTCTGCAACTGCTGTAATTGTAACTATAATTTTTTGCCGGTACCATGCCGTATTAACGAATATTATATTTTTCCCGTCAGGTAAATCTACATTGCTCTCTGCTCTTGGTAACCGCGAAGTACCTATTCAAGACCATATAGACATTTTTCATTTGACCCGTGAAATCCCCGCTAGTGACAAGTCAGCCCTACAATGTGTAAAAGATGTGGATCAAGAGCGTGTCGCTCTAGAGAAACTAGCCGAACAGCTTGCCACCCAACCCGACGATGAACGTAAGTTGAAATACTCTGCATTTGTATTAGGTACTTCGGAATATACTCCGATAACTCGTAAATAAACTGTCTAGCATTTTGTGAGTTAGCAGTTAGTAGTTATAGTCCACGCAAAATGAGAAAAGTATGGACATGGAATGTTTTGATCTTGTGCAACACTGTAAAAATATTCTTTGCACAATTTTTGTTATGCCTTGCATCCAATGCAACAAGGTATCATAAAATGGTGGCAAGAATATTTTTACCATAGAATAAATATTTACTATTTTTACAGTGTTGCACAGGATCAAAACATTCCATGTCCATACTTTTCTCATTTTGTGTGGACTATACGAGTGTACACCCCGTAGGAATTTGGCAGTCCAAAATTTAATGCCTTTTATTTTTGTTTTACTAACCAAGCAAGTTATTACAGATTTGGCTCATTTATGTTGTTGAAGACTACTTCATTCATTATGATAATAATGTATTTTTAATTTTCGAAATTGTACTTTTTCCATAGAATCTATTTTACGCGAAAAGTTATTGTTTATAAGTTATTATCGTGTTTATGAAAAAACTACAATTTCAGAAAGTAAAAATACCTTATTATATGATGGATGGAGTAGTCTTCTGCAACTTAAATGAGCCAAATCTTTAATAACTTGCTTAGTCCATTAAATAAACACTTCAAAAATCAAAATTATCAAATTTCGTGTTGCCAATTTCCTACGGGCTGTACACTCTTACCTTACCTGAACTTACTTCGAATTAAAGTAGAATATGATCAATTATCATTCTCTTTGGAGATTGCTATAGATGATGGTTTATAGGGGCACTCCTTACTATCTTACTAAATTTCATCTTGCTTACATCCTGGTGTAGTATAGACTTTCTGACGTCACCTTTTATCGGGTTTATAAGTTCAACCCATAGAATAAATATTTACTATAGAATGCTAGTCGGTATAGGGCCGTCTGTGACTCGAACCTTGCACATCACAGAATCCAAGTCACAAAATATTTGGGTCCCACTGTTCCCACTTCGGCCAACAGGGGGCTCTGGTGTTTCACCAATCAGAAAAAATTATTAAAAAAACATTCATGAGTGCGTTCCAACGTTCTATAAAACTTGGCCCACGCTTGGTTGCCTACTTTCAAATTTTCAAATGTCAACATTCGTCATTCGTTTTCACAACAAACACAACTTTCTAGATAGAAGATAAATAATACAATATTTGATTACTTTATTAAATATTAATATGGTCTATTGTGCTGTTGTGGGGTGTGGGTCAAAAACTGGGGGTAAACCTTCCCACCTACAAGGTAAATTGAAGAATCAAGTAACATTTATAAGGTAAGTTTTCCATTTTCATTTTTATACTGTACACGTACCGTATGCAACTACAATAATAATTAATAAGTAAAAAATATATATTTAAGGCT
This sequence comes from Psococerastis gibbosa, assembly GCA_963971405.1. Classification (NCBI taxonomy): domain Eukaryota; kingdom Metazoa; phylum Arthropoda; class Insecta; order Psocodea; family Psocidae; genus Psococerastis; species Psococerastis gibbosa. Next base: position 11,914,513 of record OZ020491.1, on the reverse strand, counting down.
ATTCACAATATAAGATTAATTTAATAAGGATATTTGAAATTTAAGAGTAAATTATGCCTACATACCTCTTGATTAATATAATATGATGAAAGCCGGGAAGAGAGCATATCTTCTCTTTGTAATTGCATACGGTACATGTATAAAAATGAAAATGGAAAACTCACCTTTTAAATCTTACTTGATTCTTCAATTTTCACTGTAGGTAGGAAGGTTTACCCCCCAGTTTTTGACCCACACCCCCTCAACAGCACAATTGACCATGACCATCGTATTCGCTTAGACAGGTTAGCACCAGCTATCTGTGAGCTCTGAGGTCTGTGAGCTGACTTTTATTGCGTAAAGGCAACGCTTTATTCCATATATTGCAGCATTATATGGCGTATAATACTGACATTAAACTAATATGTTGAAGGGGCAACCTCCTCATGCCATTATTAAATGTTTTGTATTGAGTGTAGCGTTATTGTCTTGATTATTGCCTTTACTGTAAGCTATTCATGTTCTTCTTGGTACTATTAATTTTCCCTTTTTCGGGTCTTCTATTATTATCTGCTCCATCAGAATTTCTAAAATGTTTGATTGTACAATTAAAATAACGATTGTCTTACAAATCAATATTAATTATAATATTGCGTACGAAAATTCAATACCTATAGCGCCTAACTAATAACTGTAATAATAAAATCGTTTATAGTACATAGGAATAGTTTATAGTACAGTACGGTATTACCTTCAATGAGAAATAATTAGGCTTGTTTGCAGCCTATGTCCATTGTATATGGGAAAATCTATATGATGCTAAACCCCATTCGCATCATTCGTAGATAATAGGTACTACTAAAATAGATGCAAATTAGTTGCATCCAGGATCAGGTTTACCTAGATCATGAGATGATCGAGAACTAATGTTCATTGGGTAAAATGGTATAGGTACTTATAAGTTATCTTACCTAGATACTTGCTTATGAAGATATTATACCAAACCCTATTCGTAGATATGCCTCTAGTTCGGAATTTTCGTTCAAATTACAAATATGAATATAAATCATTCATTAATGTAGAGATGGCATCTATTTAAATTAATGCTGACTTAAGTGTTTACATTTTTTAATTTGTGCGGGAAGCACCTAAGCGCCCCCAAGTGGCCAAAATAGGAACAGTGGGACCCAAATATTTTGTGACTTCGATCCTGTGATTTCATTGAAAAAAATCACAAAGCTCTGAAATATTGCATCCTACGGATAAGCATAGGGATGCCAGTCTTCTTATTTCGATTGGCAGGCTATGGTTCAACCAAACCAGTCTTGGCAACATCGCATTGATTAAGCATTTTACCATTTATGTACATTTTTCCATTTGGTTGATTCTTCTTTAAATGCCTCTCCTATCGAAAATAGGCGATCATCATGCTGCCCTGAAAAGGCTGTTGTTGTTTCCAACGTCTGCTTCCGGTATTTCTGCTTTAAGCAACCCTGTCAGCCTGGCCTGAGTCTGTTAACTTGAGGCACCCTAAGGGCAGGCTCTTTCACCTCGGGGAAAGGGGAGTCTACTGACAGGGTGGATCTCCTGATTATAGTGGATTTCGAACCACTTGAGGAACATAGTAAAGTCACACGATTAAATCGGAGGTAGCCAGGACTCGACACGCACGTAGGACTGACTGGTATAGTCTTAGCGCGTTATCAAGTCCCACCTGGTTCCCCTGCCAACGCTGTGCACACTACCAAGTATGCCGCAGTTTGAAACATGTTCTGCTCTCATGAATTCAACATGGTAAGGCCGTTGGCAAACACTGAAAAGGGAAGTCGTGCCCTTGGCAAGGCAATGTGCCACCCTTAGTGCTTTTTAATAAATTAACTACGCAGACCACAGTTCCTTTCACATATATTCAGCTCCTGAGTGACGTCTCTGTGTTCGTTCTTCGTTCATGGCTGAATGTTTTCAAAGCCAAAAAAAAAAACCTGAAAAGGGAAGTCGTGCCTTTGGCAAGACACTGTCTCATTATTGACGAATCATTGATGATTGCAGAAGCCCAAGAACAGCTGATGGATGTTTACGAGAGACTTGACGAGATATCTGCCGATACTGCTGAAGTAAGGGCTGCCAACATTCTCCATGGTCTAGGCTTTACGAAGGAAATGCAGCAGAAGGCGACGAAAGAGTTTTCTGGAGGTTGGCGAATGCGCATTGCTCTTGCCCGAGCGCTATACGTTAAACCTCACCTATTACTACTGGATGAACCTACCAATCATCTCGATCTTGACGCTTGCGTGTGGCTGGAAGAAGAACTTAAAACGTAATTTTCAATTAGTTATAGCTCAAGTGACTATTTATATTTTAGTGCATATGAGTTGAGTGACTAAGCCTACTTTTAGGGATGCGTAGCTACAGCATCTGACTGATTGCAGTCAATGCAAATACAAATATTAAGGTCCTTAATGAGCTAGAGCCGGTTCTACTATATCAACACACATAGGTTGCAAGCAATGTATAAACTATATAGGAGAGATGGGACATTCGAGACCGCCATATATATTTTAGGAATCCGGGGGCCAATTGTTATCTTTTTAATGGCTGGTCACAGGAGAAGTGGTAGATGGCCCCAGAAATAAAGAAAGTCCCATCTCCTCTCTAGCAAGCAACATAAAGAAAGGGGGTAGTAGAGTAGTCTTATAGCGTCCCAAGGGTATATAGGCGAGTGTGGTTTCTGGGATTTCCCGGTGATAAGTAATTTTTTTTTTTTACTCTGAGAAATAACACATGCGTGCTTTGGCCCGATACACATTGTTATTGTTACGATTGTGTCTGGTGTAATTATTGATTTTTTTTAATTCTAGCAGCTAGAGTTAGTAGGTACCCCGCACACTTTAGGTTTAGGGGGCCTACAATGTATTTAGAAATGTTAAAAATATTGAAGAATACTCGAATTATTATTATACGCGGACAATTCTCCCCTTCGGAATTTTCCATTGTAGTCATAGGGCTAGCAGAAGATTTCTTGGCGATTTCGTAAGCTGGCGAGAAGCCAACCGCACGGTTTTCCCCTGGACGTCAGATCTTAGAAATCTTCTGAATCAGACTCTGTGGTTTTGCACCGAACATTCTTCAAGCCCAAGCCATACAATGGAAAAGACGTCAACAAATAGCGACTGGGAGAATCGTCTGTACCAGGCCTTAGGACTAGTCAGTGTCGTAGATAAAATATTGGTGATAAAGGTTTTATTTGGCTATATCGTGCTAATAAATTTCTTTTATATTGTAGGTACAAACGGATACTGGTTGTTATCTCGCACTCACAGGATTTCATGAATGGAGTTTGCACTAACATTATGCATCTTGACAAAAAACGCCTTAAATATTATTCTGTAAGCACTCAACTTCAGCAACAAGTATAATTATAATTGGCATAAGGCGGCTATTCCACTGACGTCGTTTTTCATTGTGCATGTGCATGACGTGGTAGCAGACATCATTAATAAGTCTCTACCATATAACTTAATTTATAATAGATAAGTTAAGTATCTAAATTACAGTCTCCTTAAAATATGACAGAGACTTATTAATGATGTCTGCTACCACGTCATGCACATGCACAATGAAAAACGACTTCGGTGGAATAGCCGCCTAGTTAATAGAATGAGATGTCATGATTGATGAAAGAATGACTATATGCTTTAATACGCCACTATAACCTACTTTAAGCTATCCACTTATGTCCAGCGGTTAAGACGACGCCCCGGTTAGGCGTAGATCGTGGGTTCGACTCCCGTCAAGTCCAGTTTTTTCTATATCCTCAAATTTTAGTTATCCATTTATGTTCTGATTTGAAGTACTGGTGGCAAATATGATTCCTAACAACGTCGCTGCGATTTAGTACTTTACACAGTGATTTGGCGGGCGATTCCACCATCGTCAATAGTGATAGTAAATGTTTTTGACGTGGTAGCAGACATTTTTAGAATAATATCTAAAAATATCTGCTACCACGTCAAAAAACATTTACTATTACTATTGACGTTGGTGGAATCCCCGCCTTAGGCTAATGTTCCAGTCATCCGCCTGAACCCGTGAAGATAACCAGTGCTTCACGAGCTGGACAACTTATTATTTGTTTATTTCTAAACTTTGCTGTATTTTTTAGGGCAATTACGATCAATTTGTGAAGACGCGATTAGAACTTTTGGAAAATCAAATGAAAATGTATAACTGGGAACAGGATCAGATAGCTCATATGAAGAACTATATTGCACGGTTTGGTCACGGATCCGCAAAGCTGGCAAGACAGGCGCAGAGTAAGGAGAAGACCCTCGCCAAAATGGTGGCAGGTGGTCTCACTGAAAAGGTCATCAGCGACAAGACCGTCTCGTTCAACTTTCCTAGCTGCGGCACTATACCACCGCCTGTTATTATGGTTCAGAATGTTAGTTTTCGCTATAACGATGCTTCTCCGTGGATATACACTGATTTGGAATTTGGCATTGACTTGGACACTCGTCTGGCTTTGGTTGGACCTAACGGCGCGGGGAAAAGTACGCTGCTAAAATTGTTATGTGCTGAGGTAGGACACCGTTTTAAGTACAATTAATAAGTACAATTATATAGTAATTACAGAAGCTTTCACGTCGGGAGTCAAATGATAAAGCACTTCGTAGTCTTCTAAAATTGAGACTTAGGACACGAAAGACATGGCCAAAATTGACCCTCCGTGTCTTAATTTTATTCTTGATGGCTTTAGTGTACGATTTACTTTTAATTTTCGTTATAATCTGTTGAAATCCGAAAAGGGCGAATATGTTGCTAAAGTTTCAAAAATATAAAGACAACCCTTGCCTGTTCTCATAGCATTCAGCATCCATTATGGTGGGCTTAGTTTTTTAATCATATAGCCACTAGCACATTGATTCATCAGAGCATTCAGAAATTTTTTATATAAATACTCCTAATAATAAGATCCAGAAACAAAAAGCTCTTTTACTTCCAAACAACCAGAATTAATGTATAGTATGTGCTAATACCCCATTTACCGGTTAACAAAAACATTTAATCTAAATGCTCGTTCATTAGATGTTACTGACACTGAAGTAAATTTATGTGTCAGTAACATTCATAAATTCACAACCGCACAAATCACTATAGCGGTATAGCTTATTAAAAAAATTACTCGTTTTTTTCATTCTTCTTTTGTTTTATTTTTATAATTTGATTGTATTTTTCAATAAATTTATGGGGTGCAGGGTGTTTTATCTTTACAGTTCGCTGATTACTGTATATTGCACACTTTACGTAACTTAGTAAAACAAGTTGTACCATGAAGGAATTTAAATTGTACGAAAATTTTCCGTATAAGATTTGCATATTATTGAACGTTCAGGTCTGTTTGCAAATAAATATTTATTGCTTTCCAATTTATATAAGGAACGCTTTGTGATGGTCGAAATGTTCGATTCCGAGATTTCAACGGATTGACACGTTTTGATGTCCCAGAAACCAAAAAAGTGGTTGTTACGAAATGTCTGTCTGTCACTCTGTCTGTCTGTTCATCGATTTCTGGGCTCGGTCAATTTTGATAAATTTAGCATGTAGGTTCCAAAAAAATCATACAATTTTTTTATTTGCTAACTCAATTTGGGGGGTTTTTATTCTCAAAAAATTCCAAAAAAATGTCTAAAAAAATTATTTCTCAAATACGGCTCCTTCGATTTCTTTTAAATTCACATATATTGTAGTCGTTGTTAATGGTAACAAAATGCGGGGAATCACTTGCCCCTTGATAGTTTGCTTCTGGGTGTAAAAAAAAAAAAAAAAATTTAAATGAAAAATTACTAAAAATAATTTTTCTGCGAAACCTTTCTGTCGATGATTTCTACCTTCAGGCATGTTTCAGGTGTTAAAATGAGTAACGAAACCGGTCAGGTTGCTTTCCCAAAAAACTATTTGGTACTGTGCAAAACAATTTTTTTGAAAAAATTCACGCTCAAATGCATTGCGTGCCCTGCCATTATTACTGTGTGGTAATGTGTTGATCTCACCTATCTTGAATTTACCTCACCTCCAGTGACGTTAGGTGGACAACCCCCCCCCCCCTCGAGATATCCGAAATTTAACCATAGGAAAATTATTTACCGTGAAAAAATTTTCTCTATCTACTAAGTGATAAATTGGAAAGCATGTTCGAGTAAACTCGGACCGGTTCTTTATTTATTTAGTTCCGCTATCTAATTGCTTATTTTCTGTTCAGTTGTACCCTACATCTGGCATGATTCGGATGAACTCTCACTTGCGTATTGCCCGGTACCATCAGCATTTGCATGAATTGCTGGACTTGGACATCAGCGCCCTAGACTACATGATGGCAAGCTTCCCTGATGTCAAGGAGCGCGAAGAGATGCGGAAGATCATTGGTCGGTACGGGCTCACGGGCCGGCAACAGGTAACTTATTTCCTTGCTTATTGTTTTTCATTTCAGAAACTACAGGAGTGCCAAGTTATTAGAGTGGGACTAACTACGAAAAGAGTGAAAAGGTGAGTTGGAGGAACTCGAGGAACCCCAATGCGAACTAGCGAGCTCGTATAGAAGAGTTCCCCGAGCTACTCCTTCTTTGCGGTACGGGTGAGCACTGGCCACATTCTTAGGCGGGGATTCCACCAACGTCAATAGTTATAGTAAATGTTTTTTGACGTAGCAGACATTTTTAGACAGTCTAAAAATGTCTGCTACCTCGTCAAAAAACATTTACTATCACTATTGACGTTGGTGGAATCCCCGCCTTACCAGAGAAAATCTACACCGGTTGAAGATTGTGGTCTGGGCTGATTGCAGGGGTTGCAACAATTCATTGGAATCAGACTAAAATATATTCTCTTAAACTGCAACTCTCGAAACAACGAAAGAGAGAAACGGAAGCAGCTTGTCGGAGGAGGTAGCTTAGAAACTAGTTGTAAGTTATTAGACCTACCGGCCGCCATACCAAGTTGAATCCAGTGGACAAGAGCAGGTTCAAAGCTGCAGATAACTTGTTCGTGTGTACAGTACCGGTAGGGAAACATGGTAGGACTTGTCCTGGTTACCTCCGGACTAATTGTGTGACTTCACTATGTTTCCCAAGTGGTTCGGAATCTACTATAACCAGGAGGTCCACTGTCCAATGGGCTGGCATAGGACAGTCAAGTCGGGGTTGCTCTATGGCCCCAAATGAGGCCTAAGTCGTTATTAACCCGACGAACACTACTACTAAGTTGTTAGGGCATCGAACGGGCATGAGGTAATCGGAGTCACCAGCAGCCCAATCATGGCGATTCGGAATTATTATAATACCGGGGTTTATTTTTCAATACCGCAGTAGCATGGTATCACGTGACGGTAACGCGCGGGGACTTCAAATTAATAAATGATTAGAATACAAAAGAATGGTTGCATTGTTTAATAATTGTGGAAATACTAATAAACATTGAAAATGTGCAGGTAGAATTTTGAAATATATTAAGAATTTTAATTAATGTATCTACACCTGAGGGAGAAAAAATTGAAACACACACCAAAAATATTAATTTATCAATTTCAATTTCCCGCGCATTTGGCACTCATTTGTTTAAAACAATTGAATAAACCCCGGGATTAGAATAATGCCTAATCGCTTTGATCGGGCTGCTGACCCACAACGTCTGCTCCAAGAAGAACATACGGGATTACAATCAGAAATCAGCAGGGGACGCCTTTTTTTGTAAAAATAAAAGAAATAAATAGCAATAAATTTTACTGTCTTGCAGGTTTGCCCTATCCGTCAGCTCAGCGATGGGCAACGTTGCCGCGTCGTATTCGCTTACTTAGCCTGGCAGACGCCGCACCTCCTCCTCCTGGATGAACCGACCAATCACTTAGACATGGAGACCATCGACGCGCTGGCTGATGCTATTAGCGAGTTCGAAGGTGGCATGGTTCTTGTATCTCACGACTTCAGACTTATTTCTCAGGTATGTCACGACATAGAATGTATTCTATCTAAACCCGTAGAAGACAATGTGGGCATTCGAAGTCGGTACGAAAAAGGGCATGGTAAAGAAAGCGAGTTAGCATCAGGCTATGAGTATCATACATATGAAATCAAGAGATATTGTAACTGGGCATACCAAACAACAGTGTAGTGTTAACGCATTGTGGGTTCTAGTCTCGCTCTTATTTTATCCTTCGTTTCTTTTGTTCTTTCGGCGTCAAACTTTTTTTATTATTATTATTTTTTATTTTATTTATAATTTTATTTACATATTTTTTAAATTTATAATTTTTTTCTTTTGGCAGGTCGCTGAAGAGATTTGGGTGTGCGAAAAAGGAACTGTGACGAAATGGCAAGGTACCATTTTAGACTACAAGGAACATCTTAAGAAGAACATCATTCGCACGCAGGGCAAGGCGGCTGCTAAAAAGTAGCACATCATCTAAAGAAAACAGTGAGAAACAACCGAAAGGTAGGATTTACGCTGGAATCTTCTTTGCAGTGCAAACAATTTCGGAAGCAGACATTAACCCGTTTTTTAAACGTGCTGAAACTTAAGAATGGACCACTGAATAATCTTCGTGGCTATCATTTCTTTGGCGATTTTGTTGTTTTATTCTTTTTTAATATTTATAAATAATCAATAATTGAAGTGTTCTGACATAATAAAATTTTCTTCCCCTCATTAGTTACCGAAATGAATTTGTATTATTATTCCCTAGGGTTTGAAGGGCCGAACTGGGGGATTTTAGTAGCATGCACACTTTCTGCGTGAGCGAATTTTCTAAAAGAAACATCGACTTTGAAGCAAATTAAATAATTTGAAGAATTGTTTGCAAAAATTGCAATGCTACAAATGACACATCTCAACGAATCAAAAACATGATTCAGAAGTTTGATTAGACTTGCCCCACACTAATAATACTGCGACATCAGTTGGACTTTTTATACGCATTCAAAGTATGTCAAAACTTATGAACCACCCTTTATAATCTACGGGAGGCCTTGCCTTCCGCAAGAAAGAGTACTATTTATTTCTTATTGTATTTATATACCGTGTATAAATAATATTTCTATTTTGTGTGCCCTAATGACCGAAATTCATCCTTCTATCAGAGTTTGTCTCCAAATCTGATTAAGCCTGAGTGTTCAAAATGTTTTGTAAACAAGAAATTTTGCTGATTTTTTTAAGAAAACAATTTATTGCTCATTCCACAGATACAAAGAAAACAAAGTGGACAGATAAAAAACTCTTAAAAAATCCAAGTTATTGCAGGAAGTTTATATTTTTTGAACTGAAATATTACCTTAAAAAAATTGGATAAAGAGCCTTAAACCCATCTTGCAGCACAGTTGTAAATCTGTAAGGGAAATAGACAGCTTTCACAAAAAGCTCGTATTTTTTAAGATTTTTTCATCTGTTCCCTTTTATATCTTTGTGGCTGTGGAACGAGCAATTCATTAATTTCGCCCAAAAAGTACGATAATTTCTTGTTTACAAAACATTTTGAACACTCAGCCTTAAAATCCGGTACTTTATGAATAGACCTCTTTCGTATAGGAAAATGATTGCACCCAACCAATCAAAACATAGGGATTTGACATTATTTTTATATCGATTTCTATACGAAATAGCTCCATTCATATTGCAACCGAAAAAGGAAATTAAAAAAAAATTGATGGGAGCGAGATTCGAACCCACGGACTTAGCCGTTCGAAGGCGGCGTATTACCTTATCTTACTACAAGTTTTTTTTGCAAATTATTGTTCTTAATTTGGAGAAAATTTGGAATGTAGTGAAAGCTCTATTGTAAAGGCAACCGTTAAGCGTCATGGTCATTATATATGCAATGACATGGCTGAAATGGAAGATTATAAAATTATAATAACGTCTTTATTAACCTTAATAGTTGCACCCAGTAACAAGTTATAAATTGTCGTGTATATTCGATTATTGGTAAGCTACTAATTTAAATTTCTTTTAAGCTTATCTTGTTGAGTAAATGAAGCATTTATTAGTTTCTATCCTACTCGCCTGCCTTCATGAAGCTGCCTTAACAGTTGTTTCGCAGATGTTTTCACGAATGAAGCGCTTTTAACATTGGTATTGTTAATTTATTTGTTAAATAAGTTGGGCAGGGCCCAAAACATCATTATTAAAAATACACAATGTCGCTATCTCATTTGTGTTGTTGTTTTCCTCCAAAATCTTTTTAAGAAGAAGAGATAAAAATATGATAATAGTCATTTTCACTAGAACATAATTATTTATTATACAATTAAACACTAAATCTCTTTAACTTTAACCAAAATTAACCATTAATTAAAATGAGGTAGACTCTCAAATATATATATTTATTAAAACTATCTTGCTGGCTGAAGCCTGAATTGGTATTAAGTTAACATTTCTTCTGTATATTAAACATTTATTGTTAATTACAAATACAATGGTTAGTGGCATAACTACGCATAGAGCACTTCACAGACCAGCAAACCGTGTCTCAACAATATTATAAATTGTACCTTTCGCTACTATCACTATTCCATTTGTACAATTATTTTTCCAAAATATACAATCTTAACATTTTTTTATTAGAATTGACTAAATGTACATAATTTTTACTGTATTCTCTATGCTCCAATGTTTTTGACAGAATTAGAGAATCTTTAGGCATAACGCCTGGTAACTTCATGCGAGGGCCAGCGCGGCGGTAAAGGAAGTATCCTGTGCCACGATCGCTAAGTAACGGATTTCTAACATGTCTATATACAGTATAGGCTGAAAGAATATCAACAATAAGTGGCCCAAAAATTTCTCCAATATTAGACTAAACTGTAGCCTATGCTATACACTTTCCATTTCCTTCGACTTATAATTATTTCTCACAAAAGGCTTCTTAAAGGTAACTTTCTGTTCAAAGTTTCCAAATTTCGTTCATTCCTATATAAGATCCAGCGTGTTGACCTTGGGTTTCGGCAATGCTTCCAACCTCGAAGGTTTCTGCCCTCCCCAGCCACTCCATGAGTTGTTGAGCCCATTGCTGCCAAAATCAAGCCTTCTATTCTCTGGGCTGCCATTCGTATAGAGGTTGAGAGCGTTCAAGCTGCCGTGCGTTTGATTCCTACTGGCTTTGTTCTTGTTAACGTAATCTAAAGGACAGAAAATAACTCTTAGAATGGTCATACCTGAACTAAGTTTCCTCAGCCCAGTGTTGGAACGTCTATTAAGGCGCAGTTTCCACCGACCGGCTAGGGCTAAATACAAATACGGTGACGTGGTAGCAGACATTCAAGACTTAGGCGGGGTTTCCACCGACCTCGCATTGCAGAATGCAAATGACATTGACGGAAATTTGAATTTTTCTTTTTATAGAAATCTATTAAAATGTTTGTACTTAACATATCCCATGAAGCCATTCTTTAATTTTAGTTTGTTTGTGATTTTACTCTATGATCATTGATCAATTTTAACTATGGCATAGAGGAAAACAAACATTTCCGTCAATGTCATTTGCATTCTGCAATGCGAGGTCGGTGGAAGCCCCGTCTAAGTCATGAATGTCTGCTACCACGTCACCGTATTTGTTTTTAGCCCTAGCCGGTCGGTGCAAACCCCGCCTTTACACGGTTTATTAACTTCCACGAGGTTCCCACATCATTGCCTTTCATAACACCTGTAAAGAAAGTACCCACCCTTGGCTGTTATATTCGGCAATATAACAAACACATTGAGTGATTAGCGATGCGAAATCAGTCTGGTGCCAGGGACGGACCCTTGGGGGGGGGGGCGGTGGCGAGAGAAATAGCTTTATACTAGATAGAATGGACTTTTGAAGGAAATTAAGAGAAATTATTACTCAAGTAAGGGAAACGATATTTTTTAGTCCACCCCCCCCCCCCCCCCCGAAAACTTTTTCTGAGACCGTCCCTGTCTGGGGCTACCCATAAACAACGTCTTTGCAACAAATTGAAACCGAGTGGTGACTGGTTTATCTACCCCGAAGGTTTTCTCTTCTTGCACAAACATGAACCGTTCCAACTAACTGCATCCTTATCGTCGCTGATACTGCAAAATGTCGTATGTCCAAAAATGCGATTTCCAGGTTAACACACCATGGCGACAAAAATAAATTAATAAACCTTGTAGCAAACGGTCGCTTGTCAACAGCCAATAGGAAAGAAGCAATAAATAAATAAACAAATAAGACAAAAGTTGGACAGCTTTTTGCTCTTGAAATGTAAGCTTTTTTCGCATGCGACGTTGTGCGCATTACATGATTTCTTACAGTAAATTCCTAAACTGACATGCAGTATGTCTAGCATACCCCGCCACGTACTGAGAGTTCTCGTAGCATCCTCTCTAGAGCGGCTCAACAGTTCGTTTGCTCTTCGTGGTTTGAAATAACTTCCCGCCAAATCTTCCATCTCACTGCGCTCCAGCCTCTGAAAAACGCAGAGAAGTATTTTGCCTTGAGGAAGAACTGCAATGGCAATGCCATATATCTTGAATGACACCGCAATTACGGCAGATTCGAAATTTTGTAATAATTCGACTTTTCCTACCCTCTAAAGAATATAAAAAACTGAAAATTGCAACAGACTTTGTTGAGTATGTATAGGTAAAAGTGCCATCTTTAAGCAAGAGTTCAAGTTATAACTAAGGATTATCACTACGCGAAAGATAGGGTAAAATTTTATTCCAATTTTTCACTATGCCATGAAATTTACTTACCCGACTAGACGGAATACTGCTATCACTTAGCCCCGAGGATATTCTCTCGGACAGATTGTTCCAATTTCCGAAAAGATTGTCTTCTTGAGCTTTTTTTTGTAGTTTTTCAATCAGAGGGGTCCAACTGATGCTACCGTTGCTTCCTAAACACACAGCCAAACACACTCAGTGATAAAAAAAATTAATTTTAACAAACGTGCGACACAAATCGACATCAAATTAGGGCATTTTTGTAGCAGATATCGTATTGACTGACATTCATATCTTCATTAGCTTGTTAGTGACTTGTTTTTTTTCTAATTTCTCCAAACGCTTGCGAATTCTCGACACCCCATGCTTTGATACGGCACTCGTGATAAAAACGTCACACATCGTGATCAAAAATAAACATATAACTGCAGAGAATATTGTACAGCACAATTGTTTATTTTGTTATCTTCAGATCCTTATAAGCTACCAATAAATTTTCTCTACAGTTTTAGTTTTGCTGCAGTTTTTTCAACCTCAGTAAGACTAGTGTCCATGCCATCGTCAATGTTTGCTGTCTTCAAGTATTCTTTGTCCGACAGAAATGGGAATTCTACCGGATTTTCCGCCGCCCTCTTCCATGCCACCCTTCCCAATCCCGCCGGTTGCACACCTGGGTTTAAGTTGCAATTAATAAAAACTCATCAGAATAAAATATTACTACTTAAATTATGGCAGTAGCACAATTTTATCATCCTCGGTGTAGTTATAAAGTAATAAGTAAGTAAATAAAATAAGGAATAACCTGGCTTCGTTTTCCTTTTGGGCCACCAAAAAAAATCCGGGCTGGGACTCGACCATTTTATCAACTTTACAAAATAAATTGAAGGCATCCAAGCAGGACTGCCGGATAAAGTATTTTTTCTGACAGGGAGTCGAACTCATCCGAGCTCCGGGCCTACTATGGCGATTATTTTTAATCTTAACCTGGAATTAAAAATGAAAACAAGATATATAAGTGGTACATATTTAAAATTGTTTTGTTAACATTTTTAACCCCAGGAATATGTTTATACTAAACGGCATAGGTGGCGATCGTACTCCCACTGGATTAATCTGTCAGTCAACCAGTCGTGCGCGTGACAGACATGAAATCGGTCGACGATTTTGTCGTAAATTTTCGCAATAGGCTACTTACCGGCTGGAGGTAGTTTGGTACGGGCAAACACTAAATCTGGAAGCACCCAACATTCCAACTCATCGTTCCACTCCGCCTCTTCTTTTATTTGCTCGAGGTTACTGTAACGAAAGCATAGTCTCATTTATTTGTTCACAATGTCATTGTAGGCAGATAAGTAGTTATTGCTATTTACTTCAAAAACTGCAGGAGTAATACGATAACAAGCGTTTTAAAGCAATATTGTAACAACACCCCAACCTATTATTTAAAGATCCCGATAAGATGTCCAATTCGATTGGTAACCCCCTTTAGTGTAAAAAATCCGCATGCTAAATTCTTTATCTGTCCTTGAAAAAAATATCTTAATCTGAATCTGAAATAATGTAAAATCTTGACTTTTCTTTCTATTACAAAGCCAAACTAGCGGAGTTGGGGCGGTAAAGCCCTCTCTTACACTCAACTAGGATGACCCGGGACCTCCTGCTTTACATACCCTCCGAAGCATGTCCAGAAAATGTAGCCAGTGTGGGACTCGAACCAACAACTTTTCGGGTGAAAGTCGGAGTCTGTACCACTACTCTACAGGTCTTGACTTTTCTATAATTTATATAATAATAATTTATTTTATTTTCTTTCTTTTATTTATCGTATATAATTTTCGGTATTTTATCGGTTCAATGGTTGAAATATGTAAATAATCTTCTTCTTTATCAACCTTGTTAGTATCCCCTTCAGGGTGTCAAGGGACTCCAAATTCATACAAAACACAATCTAAGTCGTTCGTTTATACTTGGCCATGGCCACTATCGAACTTAGATAGCGCCAAACCATCATGTTTGTCACAAATAATCAACTTACCTATAATTACACTCCTTTTTGAGTCCTATGACCATCTTTTCAATAATTTGTTTGTGGAGCTGCAGCTGGCGTTCGCCTTTTCGTATCGTATCAAGATAATCTGTTCTCTCGTGCTCAAACTCGCTTTGTAAATCGGAAACCTCCTTTTCCATGCCCCGTATCTGAAATTTATGAATAATATACGGTACCTCCTAGTCTTGGTGCGAAGAATGGGGGGTAGACAGTTCAACCTGTTCCTGCCCCTGTAGTTACTAGATTTCTTGAAATTAATAGAGTTAAAGATGGAGGTAATAGTCAAAATATATTAACAACAGCACTTAAATTCATAGGCCGGGTCCGAATATCGCCTGAAAAGTCTCGGTAAGGCCCGGTACACACGGACGAGTCTGCAGTCGCAAGTTGCCGACTTTTTTTTCACTGTGGGCTTGCTCCAACCATTCACCAAGCCCAATGGCAACATGCCACGTCGGCAACTTGCGACTGCAGACTCTCATGCATGGCATGTTAGTCATTCGGTGGCGCGCTGATCAGTAAAGACGAGCAATTGCTCTGGAGCCTATAGGGTCGTCTTCCACCATAGTATCTAGACCTCTAGCGAAGCGTGACGAGCTGCTACTTTGTCTCATAGGCCGGGTACACACGGACGAATGGTTGGTGCCAACCCATAGAGTCTACTTCTGAAGATTTCTAATAGCTGGCCTTTGTAACGGAAAACCGAGCACATACGTCGGCTTCACAGACTTTATTTTTATGACAATCTAAAAATCAATGGTTATTGGTGTAGCTTCGATGCCGGTTCTGGATATTTGATAATTAATTATTGTCACGTAGTCTTAGCTTAAAATTAAACTAGCCTTAACCGTCGAGCTCTGCGGCTGATGCGCAGTGAATTATCCTACGTCGACTACGAAAAGAATGTCTTAAGAGCTTTTCAACCATAGAAATATATTAACTGGAGCGGCAGGAGCCATAATAACCCTTGCGGGGCACCCGTTAACCACAAGCCAACTATCAGAGATACCAGCGCAATAAATATCGAAGTCTTACACATTGCAGCATAGCAGGACGGTTACCTGGACCCGGTCAAAACTCTGTACTCAGCTTGTGCAGGTTATTTTCTCAGCGAAATTGCGTACTTATCTTGTGCAGGCTACACAAGCAGCCATATTGATAACGGTCTACAGCAGGGGGATGTTTTCAACGTACTGTTGAACCCTGAAATGTCACCCTGAGAGTTCAGCAAAACGCCATAAGGCGGCTATTCCACCGACCATTTGCCTCACTTGTGAAAGTGTTTGTGAAGCAGTGAATTTTGTTATTGACATTCGTTTTGTTTTAAGGAGACTATTATTTAGATACTTAACTTACCTATTATAAATTAAGTTATAATATGGTAGCAGAAACCATTAATAATATTATAACTTAGATAAGTTAAGTATATATATAACAAAACAAACGTCAATGACAAAATTCCCTGCTTCACAAGCACTTTCACAAGTGAGGCAAATGGTCGGTGGAATAGCCGCCTAACATATACCACATTGACCAGTTTTCCCATACCTTTTGTTTGTACTTGCGAATAGTTTCATTTTTAACACGCAGTTCTTCCTGGATGTCGTCGTAAACTCTGAGAACCACCCCGTCTTCATCCTTAACGCTGGACAACGCGTTGGCTAGGGCTTCAAGGCGTCTCTCAGCCGCCTTTTTCTTCCTATACCGTCGCTCCTTCAGCTCTACGTCTCCCGCACGCTCGCCTCCTATCATGCTTTCTTGAAGCTTCTTTAACCTAAATTATTGTTATAATCAGGACTACGAGGCAAATGAACATTGATTTTTTTAAGTCTTTAACTTGTTGGGGTTTTTAGTTTTTAATACGTATGTAAACACGCCTCATGATTTTGGTCACTGAGCATGGTAGCTCCACAAAATGGAATATTATAATAATAATAAATAAATGTATTGCGTTTCTTCAATATTACATACAAAGTGAGAATATAATAAAGTAAGGGTGGCCCAAAGGATTTCTCGAGTGCTGGGCCCCCTTAATAATAACTTAAACTTAAATAATATGCACAGGTACAGTATGTGTGTACCTAATTTAATATAGAACACAAAATGTTCATAGAGCCAAACTAAACATCTAGTTATCACTCTGTAATATGACGTGTAATTGCAGCAACGTACGATATTGCGTTTATTTTATTTTATTGCATTTCATTTTGAAAAGATTCAATTTTACAACTATATTCCCAGAAAAAATTCAGGTTGGTTTCAACTAATGGTATTTGTAGATAGTGCTGTTATCTGTCGGTACAGCTAGAAAGAATTGTGACTAAGGAAGAATTCCTCACCTCTGAAGCACCTCCTGCTGCGAAGCATTGACAATATCTTGCCTCTCCTCAGACATCCTTGTCTCGTATCGTTGTCGCAGAGCTTCCATATCCTCTTGAAGCTTCTTCTTCGTCATTTGTTCCCTCTCATACTCCTCTCTCAGTCTGAGCATTTCATTTTCGTAATCGTTGCGGAGTTTTTCCGTTTCACTGCTGCGACGAACTTCGTTGATGGTCGGAGCTGACACTGGTCCGCCTGCCCGAAAAAAATGTTTGCTCATTAAGGAATAAGGAGAGCCATCAAGAAGGGTCACTAACGACACGATGTGATATAGGATCCTTCTCCATTGCTTCTTCCTCCACTTCCTCTGGTTTCTGACCTACTCTCCTGACATCGTCTTTAATATGGTTTCTGTATCTTGATTGTATCTTCTAGAAAATACAGTCCTATTACTTCTTCTACTTCTGCAACCTAATCAACCCAATCCAAATTATCTGCCATTTCATTACCTGTGTTTAACATTTTCTTAAGGTTGTCTATTTCTTCCTGATACTGCCTCAGCATGGCGTCTTTGGGATCTTCATTGATCTTTGGCTTGTTGGTGATGTTCTTGGCTCTGTTTGCATAGCGCAATGTGCTCAGTGTTTCGTCGTAATTGTTGTCCGCCGGCGATAAACAGGCGATCATTAGCGTCTTCGTGTTGCCTCCAAGCGAATCCTACCCAACCAAAATAGAATGTGTTATTAGCAATTTAGTTATTGTACTATATTCAATCAACGGAGATCAATCAACAACGTTTCAGAGAAACATACTGAGCCATACTAACTTAACAAATTTACCTGTAAGAGCCTCGTCAGCTTGGAATCTCGGTAAGGTATATGTTTAGCTTTTCCATCTACTAGAGCCGATATGACATTACCCAGAGCCATAAGTGACAAATTGATCTTAGTAGCTTCACGCAACCTCTCCCCTGCTGCGCCTGTTTTACCTGAAATGAGCATAAAAATTGGCTAATTTGGTGACGGAATAAATAACAAGGATTGTGTGCTTAAGCCCCAAGACTATTTTCGCTAAAATTCATCAGCTCACTAAAGCTCACGATAGTTTTTCTTACGCAATTGAGAACAATCGTAGTGAGACCTTGAGACCTACCGCGGTCACCCCAGATATCATATTGATCGGTTCCTGGGGATGGAAAGGGTTACAAATAACTATGGTAGACCCTAAAGTTTAATATTCAGTTTTTGATTTCTTACTTTGCCTTTCGCTTCCTGCCAAGTCAACCAGGTTGAGTTTCCCCTGTCGCAAATTCCCTGACGGTCCCATCATCTCAATGGAAATTGTAAATATACTGTGACTTCTCGAACTGTCTGCGTTCATAAGCGTTGCTCCTGTCGATCTGTTGGCCCATCCGACATCCATTAGACGCTTGCATTCTTCTACGGACTGAACGGTATGTCTGGATAAGCCTGTCAACAAAATATTAAGGAACGGTACTGCATTTGGAGTTGCTACATTGAGGTTTTTTGCTTCTAAAGCTAAGATATGCAGTATATGACTTATGGGGTTATTTCTTTCTCGTGTGTAGAGCCTTGCGACAAATAAAATTTTCAGGCACAGCCATCACATCTTGCCATTTGTTAGAACTTTCCTGGCCTTCTGTCTTCTTCCTTTGCTGGACCATCTCACTATGCCGGTCCCATCAGGCATCACCAATGGGGATGGGATAGTCTTAAAGATAAATTAAAAGGTAGAAATGAAGTAAACAAAAATTGGGCTGACATTAATGAATGTCCTTTGTCTTAGCAATATTTCTAGGGTGACCATCCATACTGATTTTATCAGTACAGTACTGATTTTTAATTCTGGATACTGAATACTGATTGATTTTTCCTAAACCCCTCAAATACATTGAATTTATATAGATGTCCATACTGATTATGAAAGGCTGAGTGTTAAAATGTCATGTCATTACATTCATTACATGAAATTCCCCTTAGTCTCAGTCTAAGGATATATCGTAGGCTGATTTTTTAATTAAAAAATATGGTCCCCCTAAATATTACAGATAATTCCTTCGCATTTTCCTCAACCTAATTTACCTTGTATGTAAACACCAGATCCAGGATTCTCCTTCAAGTCCAGCTTCCGTTTGACATCAGTGCCGAGCAAATCCCTAATGTCTTCATTGTAGATTTCGATGTAGCTGGCGACGATGAGGAATTTGGTGTCTTCTACAACGCTAGTGGCCTCGAAGACGTGGTCGAAGGTACGGGGGATGATGCCGACCGCGGCTGGCGGTGCCGGTGGTCCTTGCATTGAGAAGCTCTTGCCGCAGCCTGTCTGCCCATACGCGAATATCGTCGCGTTGTACCCTTCTAGAACACCCTATTAACGAAAATAAATGAAGAATATGACAGTAAGCTGCACTATTATTATTTAGAAGGACACGGACATAGGACATACAAACAATTTAATGATGACCTTATCAGTAGCCTCTGTAGGTTTTAACCCGTGTTGACACGCAGGGGCGTAAAGTTGGGGGAGCACGGTCCAACTTGCCCCCCCCCCGCTCGTTTTGGGGGGGGGGGCTTCCCCCCAGCCTCGAGCATTGTAAGACGTGGTTCATACTTCATGGTCCTCTTTGCAGCAATATGAATATATGCATTCCCTTTTTAGCTTTGTAAAATCTACAGCTATACTTCACTACTATTAAAATGCGTAAAACCCTACTTTTTTGCTCTTATATTTTCAATTTTTCCTTATCCTGCATGATGACGTCATAAAGTCTCCTTAGATTTGCCCCCGCCATCATTCTAAAACTTTACGCCTCTGTTGACACGTGTCTAATCGCATGGTGCGTAGAGTCTTGCACAAGTACAACCTCGCTACCAGTTCGCCGTTTTAGTTTCGACTGTTAGCGGAGACTTTCTTACCATTCAGTCATTCACAAGCAATATCTAGCGTAAGTTAAAGTGAAGATGTATTTCATGTATTTGCTTTGTACTGTTGCGGTTTGATCTTACCTCCACGAGAGGGTACACCATATCATTGTAAATTTGCTCGGTGTTTGAGGAAGTTCCGTACACACTGTCGAAGGTGAAGGGCTTGGGAGGTGCACACGGGTCTGAGGGATTCGTCAGACAGCACAGGCATTTCTCGCTGTCCATAGTAACCACCTCCTGTACATCAATAAAATCATCAAAAAAAATCTGGGGAGAATTCATGTTACATGGCTTATATACTGAGTTGAAACGGATAATACATGAAATATATGATTTGTTCGTCCTTGAAAAGTAGACAGTTTACTGGACTCAAACATAATAAAATGGCGGCTAACCATAAGCTAAGTAAGGCCGATATCAGTTAAACGTAGCCGGAAATGGGAAAGGTGGTTAAAGGAAATGTCAAATGTGGTCGACTTTGTAGGGTTTCAACATGACAAAAAAAAAGAAATTGCGGCAATATGGCAGGGCTCTAATTACCTTATGGTGAGAACCTCCAGGCATAATTTCGGTCACAACTTTTTGCCACTTCATTGCATGCTCATCTTACGCCCCTAGCTGCACCATTCATAATTTAATAGTGGCTATACGTGGTGAAATTCGACAAATGAACGTAGTCAGCTTTAACTGTTAACCTGAACTTTTATCGAGGTCTTTTATATTAGTTCAGGCATTGTTTTTTTCTTACTTAACGTACCTGGCATTTCAATTTCCGTTCCCTTTCATTGATTGGACGACATCGGACGATGACCCGCACCGTCTCTCCCCCTCTCTCCAACATTTCTGCAACCTAAACAAGCCAGTTATTTACAAATATGTCGTAAACAAAGTAGGCTAGCACCTAAGCTAGTTGCACATGCGCCGTTAACTATATCCCCTGCCACGGTTGATCCGAATTAGTGTTTATATCTCTTTCTATCTCATGTTGTACACCTGACGACAGCCAAGTGCCGAAACCGGTTGTAAAATAATATATAGGCCTAGTTGTTTTTAATTTGTGGACTAAGCCAAGTTATTATTATTTTTCTATTAATTGCATCAGGCTTCGGTATTTTTTACTAAAACAATTAATTCCTCGGATTGATGTGAAAAATCCATTCGAAAAAATTCAAGTTTTTGTAGTACAGTACGTTACATTTGCATTTGCGCACCGGAATTGTTAGAAGAACCATATTGAATTTAAATAGGTTTTATATTGTACAATATACATAAATCAGACGAGTAAATAGTCTTTTTTTTAGAAACCTTTTATTTTTTACGAATTTTTCATAACACCATTTTTATTCCTTGTAAAACAAGGAATTAATTTATTTATTCAAAATATTTCGAAATCTCTTCTTTAATGGTTGATATGGACTGAAAACGTTTTTTTATAATAACCAACAGTGGATCTACAGCGACTTAGCAACAATGTCCGGTTAAACAGCAGTCAAATTTATTTCATGTTTTGGGATAGGGTAAAACATTACAGCTGGAAAATTATTCGTCTGGTAGGACAGTTAATCGAAGGCGCCGTTAATAAAGTTAATTTAATTTATTGGCCTATTTTCCGGGTAGAGCGGTCGCTTGAATTCCGCAAAGGAGGTGGACTAGATAATGCACCACTCAAGTAATAATACTAAAATTGTTTTTTATTTGGGTTACCTGCATGCATGATGCATACAATAAACAACTAGCCAGCGCTTGTAAACAACCCATTATTCCCCTAGAAACCCAATAATCCAATCTAGATAATTAATGGTTGGGTTGAAATAGTCAAAAGCGGGAATACAATAATGTGGTTGATTGATATTAATGAAAGAAGGTTTTCTTCGTCATGACCTTACGGTCTTGACCTGGTTTCACCCCAAGGTGAGGGGTTGAAAAAGAGGGGGTGTGTTTTTCACCCTTGACAGCTAACCACGCCATTCATCGATCATCTGCAAGGAATTTTTCAAACCCCCCACGCATTCCTAGGCCTATATAATTATGATTACGATTGAATTTTGTTTTCCCAGTTTCATGAATTCTGCAAATGATCAAGAGGGTGCCTTCGAACTCTGTGCTGCGATAACAAGAATGGCAGGTTAACAGTCAATTACCAGATTTTGAACGACAAGAACGATTTCCGTCACCAGTATTGGTTACTGCAACTTGGTAATTGATGGCCTACCAGTTTATACTTTATCGCCCACTATTCGAGCACACCCTTAGGCCTTAATTAGGGGAAAATTTCCAAACAAAAATTTAAACAACATTAATTAATTTCTATTATTTTTATTAATTAATAAGGCCAGAGCCCTTACATTGACAAAAATTCTCTTAAAATCCCTCCTAAAATATATAAACTGTGCTAATACACAAATGATTTTGTCTTGTGAACATAAGAAAGCCCTTTTTCTTCCTTTTAGAAAATTTTATTTTTGAGAAAATAAAACAAATCCTCAGTCTTCTCTTTGACAGCATTACGAACTCGAATAACAATAGTTCATATCTGTACACAAGTATTGCGTATTATCAAAAAATAAAAAATACCATTGATAATGTTTTTGCCAAATATTCCGATCCCTTGAGTTATGGAAAATCGTAGCAAAAGAAAATGTATCATAGATCAGCCATGGTAAGCTAAGCCCACAACTTTATTCTATGAAATATTTTGGGTTTGCATAAATTAGGGAGGAAGCTTTCGCTGCCTCGTTTCCGGTCATGCTATAGTACAGTATATACTGACGAAAATCGAAAATTTCCAACTAGAGAGATAAAAGCCTTGTCGCCACCAGCACGCACCCCTCTCGTCCCGTCTGACGTCACTGGAATTCCCCCCCCCCCCCTATCTCACCTTGAGCTTATGGAAATTTTAAAATTCCAAAATCCCCATATCGCCCTCACCCTCCTGAATTCTGCCCAACCCATCACCTTGACCAGCATATTTATCAGCCCCCCGAAGATGTCTAGAAAATCCCACTTATGCTGGTGTCTACACAGCATGCGATCGGAGACCTACCGTAACCCAACACAAGATACCGGTATTTTTTTTTATACCTACTTTCGTTAAATTGTTAGTAGATAGTTATTTTTTTAAATGCCAATGTTTTGAGGTAGGTTTTATCTGTCTACCAGTATCGGATTTAACTGACCACCAGTTGGTAGTAGTCGCCCTAAATGGATCAAGACAAACTAATGTAGCTGTAGCTGTAGCTGACAAAGCATTACAGGTGGAGTAGGTGGAGTATCAGTCAGTGAGATCAGTAGTTACTGTCGCAAGTGGGGTTTCCATTGGCTAACATACCTCGTATATTAGGTAGACTAGGAGTAATAACATATCTATCAATTTCTAAAATGTATCTATTTAACATCATATTAGAAGGTAGCAGGAAGATATGAGATGCGGCACCTACTAGCACCTCAAGAGAGTGGCCCAGGGCAGAGAAGAAGATTGAGAGATTTGCTGCAAACCAATCAATAGGTTGAGACTCAAGAAAAAGAAGAGAAATTTATAAGTATTCAAGGTTATATTTTAGCATTTATGTGGTATACGATACAATACTGACATTAAACTAACTTGTAGGTTGAAGGGGCAACCTCCTATAACCGAAATTAGAGGATCTAGAAAAATGTGGACTGTGACCTGTGTTCTGTGCAGTTGGATAGTTGTTTGGCTGTTCTAACCTGCCCAACAAGACGAATCTTGTCGTAGAGCAAGATATAAGTTAGAGGATTTAGCCAACTCTGTTTTTGCGGGATGTGGTATAGCGGTTAATATACGTTGCCCCGACAAAGGCTTAGATCTTGGGTTGTAATTTCTCTAGATCTTCTAATTTCGGTTATTCATGGTTCACAATTTTCTGCAATTCTTTTCAAAGTTATTAGTGTAGGTGCCGGTTTAAAAAAAACTGGAAGCCTTTGAGTTGTGGTGCTACAAAAGAATCTTGAAAATTCCATGGAGAGACCACATAACCAACGATGAAGTGCTCCATAGAATAAACGAAAAAGAGCTATTATGGCCACCATTTCAACAAGAAGAGGCAAATGGATGGGGCATATTCTGAGACACGAAGGGCTCCTCGAGCACATAACGTACGGTTGAAGGCACCAACTCAAGAGGACGACAGAGGAAGGAGTAATAATAATAATAATAATAATAATAATAAATCTTCTTTATTGAACAGCGTAGTAAGGGCCAATAGCCCTTTCTTACACCAAACTGCCTTTACATGTTGAATGTATAATTATTTCTTATTCTATTTTAATTACCATTCATACTAACATACGTACTTACATGCATCCATCATTCATATTCCTAACAATTTAACCCGGGCTAATGCTGTTCAGACTGCTTTGCTAAAAGGAGTACCTAGAAGATGTCATGAAGGACCTAGGGTGCGACACCTACAAAGAACTGAAAAGGACCGCACAAAACAGACAAGAGTGGAGGAAAAAAATACAACATTCGCTGCAAACCAATCCTTAGATTGCAACTCAAGAAGAAGGTACCGGTTGGCTCATTCACAATACAAAACTGACAGTCAAGCCTTTACAAGCTCTATGGTAAGTATGGGGCTCCAATGATTATTCAGGTATTTTCGCGCTGCCACGTAAGCCTGAAGTAATTCTTTTAAGTTTTGTTTTCGTAAAAGTTTAATCGCATACAAACAATATAATAAATGTATCGCCTCTGTAGGTTAGTACCCGTGTTGAGTTACGACACGCCTCCGATCGCATGGTGTGTAGTGACTCGCACAAGTACAAGCAACAAGCACGCTACCACCTTGCCATCGAAGCCGATTTAAGTGATGCGAAATTTATGAAAACTCTATAATGGATATTTCTAGTGAAATTCAATTTCAACTAAAAAAACGCATGGGGGGGGGGGGTGCGATATTCTCTCAATTTTTGTTGTTTGCGTATATAATATACATTATGTTGTTCTGTGATATACAGGTTATACTCTATGACAGGTTTTAGGAATGGCAAATGTGTGAACGCTGCCATGTAATAGACCAGTATAAGGGCTTTATGAAATGAAATAAAAGTTACATAACAGCTTTCAAAACCTTTGGCAGTTGTAACGATGAGCTTTACAATAATATAATCAAATTTATTCGATGGGAAATAATGAATAATCTGTAGTTCATTTCCAAGAAGCTTAAATACTGTCAGTTCAAAGCTTAGAAACCGTTACAAATTTTACTAACTTTATAGTTAAATGAGGTAATAGTTATCCATCAGCATAAATCGCACAATTTCGACAGCCCTGAAGTACTTCATGCGCACTTCGGAAACTTTCTACTTCGCGCACTTCTGTGTTGGAAACGCGCTATCATTTCTGCACTGCTGCACGACCTCGCGATTAAACTCTGTTTGCCTATCGCAGTAACGGTGGAAGGGATGGACGGTCTTTAATCGATGATCGCTAGGTTACTGGCCTGCAACACATTTTTCTCCACCCCCTCCCCCCACTCTTTATTATGGGTAGGTACTAAATGTCATAGTCGATGTAATAAGACCTAATTAAATCGTAATGACTTAATGACTCGTATATTATCAGTTGTGTCTCTTTAGGATAAATATTTGTTTCATAAAACTTGTTGTTTTTGTTTTGCATAAGAGTAATCGCTTAAAAACAATGCATATTTCTGAATACGGTAACCTAGTCGCCTCTATAGTAATACGACAGATATTCGATGACAAGGCGTGGAAGGACTCGTACAATTGCACCATCGTCTTAGCAAGGGACACTTACCCGAACTTAAGGGCTGGGTACGTTGCGTCAATGAGAAAGCTTGTCTCAGCTTGTCCATTATCGCTTGTAGCCGGTGTGGGTTGACATCGAGTATGTGTACAAGTTTGCCAGCGGCCAAAATTCATACTGAAATAATATCAAAAATAAAAAATCCAGTTTCAATGGGTTGTGATGACAATTGTCCCCAATTGCATAGTAATGATTCCCTCTTGACAGCTTGGTCTAAAGGCACGTGTATACCAGTGTACCTGCGTCGTTATTAGCCAATCAGAGCGCTATTTACTTGTCTAATCTATTTTAATCTGGTGACTTGCTGCTGAGTATCCTACTTAATGCACAATATAAGTGCACTTACCAGAATGAAGTAAAAATTCATTAATCAATATAATGCACTTCGAGTTGATGATGAATACGGTGCCCCACAGCATAATAAGCATATGAGCAGCAGCATTATGAACACTTTGGTACCTATCGTACATCAAGCTTAGGTTTTCTCAACCATTTTGGATTATTATTATTATTATTATTTAAAGATAGTGGCCCATTGAACCTTGCCCCGTTTTTCGGAAAGTATTTTTATTGATTCCGCATGCATTTTTGGCCGTTATGAAAACGATACACGACTACGATGCTGTCAACCCAAACCGACTACAAGCGACAACAGGACAAGCTGAGATGTCTTTAAGATTGTGCTTGTTGATTAGGAAGGCTGGGAAGAATTTAACTAAGTATTCAACTAAAAAAACCTTAATACCGCCCTGATCGATTCGCCAAACTCATGGGTTGATACTCTAGTTGTCAATATTTTCGTTATCTTTATCATTTTTAAGGAAATTTGGGACCCTTTGAAGTGCAGAGTAGTATGGGGGCAGTGACACGTCGTCAAGTCAATATAACTGCTGGCCAATGACTTGCTCCTTAATAATGTAGAAAAGAAACACCCCCTACCTCCTTCCGCATCCATTTGGGCCCTTTCCGCATTCAAATCATTAAAATCTTATCGGGATGGCAACACTCGGCGTAATGGGTAAGTCATGTGGTTTTGGGACTTCATCAGATAAAAATAAGAAATTAAATTAAAAAATAATGGAACTTTAAAAGAAATCGCAGTCGCAGTCCGAGGACTGTTAGAGGATCCGATTGCTCTATTTAAGATGTTCTGGTTAGCAATAAATTCAACAGCAGCGTTTGTCCTTACCTCTGATGAAAGGTACTACTCATTTAAGTTTCGGTGGAGCCATCCTTGGCGGAAAATTTTTCCGTTTACCGTGTGTTTAGTGAAGAATCTCGACTGCGGGAATTCTAACTTTTTCACTGTTCTAAACTCAGGTACCGGTTGTTGAAATAAGGCCCTTTTCGACATTTGGGGGTAGGTAATGACCTAGGTTGCCCTTATTGGAAATCCGTTTCCAAAAGCTATGCCAATGACTTCATTTTTCGAAAATTATTGGTGCCAATCAATGCACGATGCAATTCTTGCAGCAATAAGTGCAATGTCATCGCCGAAACGTATCGTGTCAAATTTCCACATGCACTCTCACATTTCTAACGTCATACAGCGATTTTCTCAATCGTTCAAGGCTATCTATATACTAGTATATATATAATTAAAGGCGATAGCAAACATCGTTGTCAGTCGTATTTTTGCTTCTCCAATTTCTTTCCAGACCTTATCACTACAGCTTCTTCTTGTATAAAGTTCTACATAGTTTAAATACTACACATAATAATATAGTTTAATAATGCTCAAACTAGTTAAAAGTAAATTTTGACGATTTTACTTTATACTTCCTTGTCAATTACTTGATGGTACAATTTAGCCTTAGACCACATAATACACTAGACGCGGCATTCTAGATGCACTGCATGAGAAAGTTGGGGCACCAATATTATGTTTATCTTTTGCCCTCGGATGAAGTCATAGCCCAGATTTAGGCGGGCAAAAGATTTATTTGTTGCTAGGTAACTGGGCACCCGAGTGCTTTTGCCAGTGTGTGACGTCATTTTCTGTTGGTCCCTCGGAGATTTTAACATGGCGTGTCTAGAGTACTATTTGGTATAAGAATTTAACATAAATATAAATTTATTTATTCATTTAAAAAATATTTTGTTGCTATTCTGGCAATACGGTTTCCTAAAAAAAAGGTTGAGGATAAAAATGCAACAGTGTCATTAAATTTAATGGAAACGCAACGTCAAGCATTTTCGTAGGGTCTGTGTACAAGTAAACATCCCGGCAACAGCTCCAACACAATGAATCCGTAATTACGCCATAAAATCAATGACATGAATATGGGCTAGATCAAAAAACACGTCATTTGAAGTTTTTAGACTTGATGACTGATGGCGGTACTGCGGCATAGTTGCAAAGTTACTGGGTTTCGAAACCGAGAGCCAAAGACCCGGTCCCACCATCGCTTGAAAAGTCTCGGTAAAGAATACAGAACCGTATTTATGTATTGCGGTGTCGTGAAGTGTTTCTTACCGAGACTTTTTGTTGATGATGGGAACTACCCTAAGGCGCTTATTCCACCGACCGGGCTAAATACAAATACGGTGACATGGTAACAAACATTTTAATAGATTTCTATAAAAAGAAGAACAAACATTTCCGTCAATGTCATTTGCATTCTGCAATGCGAGGTCGATGGACCTAAGTCTTGAATGTCTGTAAAGTAAAGTAAAGTAAAGTAAATTCGTGTCGGGGTGGTACTACCCGTGGTACAGGAGTTTTCAGGTTGCATCAACAGCCTCCTGTTTAACCTATCGACAGTCAGGGAAGACTGCCGGGACCGCCGGCTTTACATGCCCTCCGAAGCATGGTAGTCAGAAGATAAATAATTGTCTGTTTTTGTCTAATTTTTTTGTTTTCATCAATTTTTTGATTTCATCAAAATTGTCTAAATGTCTGTTACCACGTCACCGTATTTGTATTTAGCCCTAGCCGGTCGGTGGAATATGCGCCTAAATTATGATTCTTCGGGGCGGAAGATATAGTTTTATAGATTTCTTTTTTGGCCAGTATAATTGTTGATTTCGTTTTACTCTGGTATTAAAATATTTTACTAGTGTAAGTTAACTATTGTGTAATGTATTAATTCCTTGGTGAAATAGTCATTAACAAATAAATTATTATTATTCTGCTATTCTTATATAACACTGACGTTAAATTTCTGCTACTAGGTTATACATCATTACTTGGATAGGAGAATTATGTAGCCTGAATTGCAAGAAAGTCTTATTTAGTCAAACCGTTTGATCTCATTGCTAGCTACAGCCATAACGCTACAACCATTACTGTAACATATTCAACTATTAGCACCTTGATACCCTTCTTAAAATGTGTAAATTTCCTTAAATAAGTACATACTTAGGTACGTTGTAATGAAGGCACAAATCAGATAAATATTTGAAATATTAGTGTTTTATTAAGATTTCATAGTTTCAAGTTTTATACAACTAAACAACAATATATTTATCAATGTAATACCTCGCCAAGTCATTCGCTCCAGACAATTGATAAATAATCGATAAATTATAGGCAGCTTCGCGTTTTAAATCGAACATTTCACACGGCGCAGGCGTGTCTAGGGCAGTCTTATAGTGGTAAATAGCTGGGGGCAAGAGACCTATATGATGATACAACCTGCCAATATTATAGTGAATTTCCTGCGCGCATTCGTCGCCGCGCAATCGCTTATAATCAGAAACGAAAGCCATAGATTGTGCGACCAATGTATTTACATTATTCGCATGCTTTTGTGAAGCCAGCTGAACAAATGTGATCGCTATCATGAGCGCCGTAAAAGGCGATTTATCGTTTTTAAATAGTAAAAGATACTCACTGACCGCCTGCTTGTACGAACCCGCCATAAAACAGTTGTTAGCAAATAAAACAGGAAGGACAGAATGCGAAGGTTTTCGCGCCAGCAGACGAATTATAAATTTCTGGTGTCTGAGCTCTTCTGTTTGTTTTATGATGAGATTGAAAATGCTCCAGGCGCGGGAGTTGTCGAATCCGCTCAGAATCAATTGGCGAATCAGATTATAGCCATGATGGGAATCTTTGTTAAAGAGACAGGCCAGTGTTGCGATTATTCGGATTTTGCATTCTTGCATCGGGTTTCTGGAACAAATAAGACTAAAACTATTAGAATTTTTTTGGCGCCAACACAAAATCTACCCAAGTCGGCTATGTTATTCGTAATCCGTAATGGCAATAAATAATTTTCAGTTCATGCAGTCCTGACGTATATTCCGAAAATATAATTTAACGTCTCGTCTCCGAATCACGCCCCCTGACGAAGTGAAATTATAAGACAGGTTTATTACATAAAACAACTGAGTGATATGTGATAATTGATGCACAATGCTCCATATAGACCAGTAAGGAAAGGTAAGAAATATTTGCATTAAGACGTCCTGTAGTGTCATAATACGTGTTACAAGTAACAGAGGCACAAATACTTAAAACGGTAAAAAATGAGTTATAACGATAACTTAACCCATGGTTTGTCCCCCACATGCATTTTCCAGGTTTCACCCAGATAGGAAAAAAAATGTGTTGTGCTGACAATTGTTCTCAATTGGATAATAATGATTCACGACGGGCCATGACTACCTCGCTGCACACCTCAACCGCATTGTAGTCCGTGATTCCTGCGCTTGTGACCTATGTGGACACCCCCGGATGGACGCTGAACACCTCGCGTCGTGCCCATCGACCACACGCCGACAAATTACGACGAGTTCGAAAAAATCGCACGTCGCTGTCACTGGTCAGCGCGTCACCAAATGGCCGACATGCCAAGGGTGGGCGTTGGCTAGTAAGTAAGAAAGTATAATGATTCACTCTAGACAGCTAAGTCTAAAGGTAATACCAGGTTACTGTCATCAATTGTGCGTCATTATTAGCCAATCAGAGCGCTAGTTACATGTCTTTTAAACTACCGATGGGTAGGCTCCCTGAAGTGATAAAAAAACTTGTAACGGCGACTTAGAGGGCAGGCAATTCCGAGGCATCTCCCACAGAGACTATAGAGAAGAAAGAAAGAGGACAGCTGCAGAAATGATGTTAGGGTAAGTGTCAATTTATATTATAATATAGGTATTGTATATTTTAATTTAAGTTCATTTATTTGGTTCGGCCCCTTGCTGTATGATGAAACAAACATAGGAAATTGACATCTTACATAATATGAAACCCACCTGCATAAGAAGTCAGATCCCAGAGCACTGAACGCCATTCTCTGCAGCAGTCCAAACTGTTTGTTATCCAGAGCAGACTGGCAAATGTCGGTGAACAGGCGCCACTCCTCCTCACCTGTCGGCATTCTTCTGCCCTCGACATACGTGGGCACTTCTTCGGTCTCGTCATCAACGGGCAGTCTCTTCTGAACTTCAACTCTTCGGTGTGTCCCTGAAAGCCAACAAGAAATATAGTCAGCCGCACCGCACATCAGCACCTACTAGTACGGGGGTTAACCAAATATAAACGGTAATTTTTTTAAATATTTTTATTTAATAACTTTATGCCCAAATAATTGTTTTAAAATTTATCATTACAGTCTCTTGTACACACACTCACCATCGATTTGGAAGTTTCAGTATTCCCTGGTCATCATTCGCCAATTGCTCAAGTGATATTCGACTTAATACATTGTACTATTATATGGTATATAACTACGTATAACACTGGCATTAAATTAACTTTGGTTAAAGAGGTAACCTCCTCGTTATAACGGAAATTAGAGGATAGGAAAAAACTGGATTGGCGGGATTCGAACCCACAATCTACGCCTAACCGGGGCGTCGATCGTGGGTTCGAATCGCTTCAAGCCCAGTTTTTTCCATATCCTCTAATTTCCTTGGTAATCGACTTCTCCATTGCTTCCAAATCGCTCTCCTCACAGTGACTCCTTCATAGCTTCATAGGCGGGAACAAAAAAAACTGTTTACACGGTATAGAGAGATGGACGGCGACTCAAGTTATGAAGAACAGAATCAGTGTTGCTGAACTGTTGATAAGAGACTAATGCTGCGCATATCTTGGAGAGATTGTGTCCCTAATACCGAGGTCCTGAGCTAAATGGATACAGAAGCCGAGTTACTGCGTAGAAATGGAGAAAAAAAACATACTTCCGTCATGTGATGATGAATGAAAAATTTCGTCTTCTACATGTTATAATCCAAGGGAAGATTGAAGGGCCCCTGGCAAAAGAACAACGTCCTGATAGAAAAACCTACGGCAGAGGTTTACCAAGCGCGCGACTTCCCCTTTTAGAGCAACAGTCTCCAAGATCCCAATTGCCATGACGATCGCCAATCTTCGCTAGAAGAAGCATATAAATAAGAAGACCTACCTGAAAATCTGGTAAAGAGCGTCACATCCTTTCGGGCTTTGATTCTCGCACAGTGCCTCGACAACAGTAGCCTCCCAACAGCCAGGAACTCGGCGATTCGCTGAGGGTTGCCTTTGAGAATGGAGCAGCGCTCAAACAGCATTCCGACGTCGAGCGAACCAGCGCCAGGGTCTTGCGTTAACGCGTTCAACGCCTCCTCACTACGCCCCAACTCGTTCAGGAGGTCGGATACGACAAATCGTGAATCAACCTGATGCGGGGCGCGCTCCATCACCTCCAAATAGGCAGTGACTGCTTCCTCTTTCCGGCCGAGACTTTTGAGACATTCTGCGTAGTCAAGCCAAACCTGTAAAACGAGAGCAGTTAAATTCAGTATAATTACCTCTAACCCATCTCTCTCATTTCCGAATCTTCCACTCTTCATTTCTCATTTCCGCCCTCCGAAGAGTGGGACTGGTATCAGAGTGAAGGTTGAATAATAATTGATCAAAACTGGAGATAGCAGGGATTGGCAGAGCCTCACGTATCACACCTGACAATCTGGAGTTGATTACTGATGATGACAGCTTAGCTTCCATTTTTTTTTTTACTAACATTTTGGTTCAGGCCTTTAGAGCTTTTTCCAACATTTTTGAACCTAATACTAAGTCCTTTTCCAAAATACCCATGTAACATTTCGGCTCCCCTCCATAAGGTTTCAATGGTAGGAAATTTAAATTAACCTAAGGCGGCTATTCCACTTGTCAGTTTTTCTTCAATTTTGATAATGTCATTGACGGAAATATCATCAATGTTACATATATTTTTACACCTCATTCCAATTGTCTTCAATAATTGACGATTTTTGTTTTTCAATTTTTTCTAATTTTGTAAGTTTGGCCACCGTCTTCTTATAATTTTATAATCTACAAGAAATTTTTTGATTTAAATTATGAAAAAATTGGTTTGTTCTCAAGAAATTAATTACAATTATTTATCATCTCCAGAAGACGCCATTGTTTTATTTTAGTTAGTTATTGTTTGCGAAGCGTTATTTTACTCTATGTTCATTGATAAATTTTAACATGCGGAAGGTTAAAATGGACAATAACATCGAGTAAAACAAAAATCGCATCAATTATTGATGCACAAATGACGGAATATTGATAAGTGGAATAGCCGGCATACCGCGTTATCACTTTTCTCAGTCACCTAAAAACAGCAAAACACTGGATCATGAGAATATAAAACATACCTGCGCAGCATTCGTCATATTTTCATCATTAACCAATATCCTAATTAGCTTCAAAGCCTCCACATACATATTATTGTGCATTAAGGCCTCTGCAACATCCAGAAGTAGATCACCGAACTCTTCCACAACATCCAACAGCGGAGCCACTATCCCATCTATGAGATGCAGTGCTTTCAAATTTATCAGCACGATTGCCAGTTTTGTTCTGATCTGGTGTGGGATTTCGGTATTTATTTTGCAGTTGATGACCCTGTAAATAAAATTTAATAAAAAATTATGGAAAAGTAATAGCGCCTACGAAATGAATTAATATTTAATGTCTTCGTATTATAGCACGTGGAACGAATACCACGAAATAGGGCTACAATAGTAGCCTTACACAAGGTGCCCCAAGGGAGAAGTCGGGTGGGACGACCACGAACGCAATGACTGGCGAAGCAGAGCGCAGGACCGCGCGGGCTGGCGCGATGTGGTAGAGCCATTCATGGGCCGCAGCGCTAAGGAGTAAGTAAGTAATAGTATTAGAAGAGGCTATTTCTTATATTATTTGGACTACTTCTATTTTCTATTTCATTATCGTTGGTAATACCTGAATGCGCATGTAGACACTTCTTCTGTGTTTCTGTCTTTTACCAAATTCTCCTCGGCTTCGATCTCCACGTTACAGTGCTGTGTAATTATCTCCAAAGACTGCTCATATTTTTGCATAGCCAGGCATAACTCTAAAATTAAGTTTACATCGTCGGATGTAACCGCATTCGGTACTTTATGAAACGCTGTATCCATCAGTGACAGAGCCCCTGAAAATAATGGAAGAAATGAATATTAACCACTCAAACGTTAGTAGTATGAATCATCAGGGTCTAACACATCGACACACGATTACTTAAGCGTTCAGTTGAACTGCATAGACTTCTAAGATTGTAGCTCAGAGGCTCAGCAACAACTGTAGCTGCTGAACTTTAAGATGTCTACCGCAGATGTTGACGAAACGTTTGGAAGAACGACCACGGCCTATCATCCCGGATTCTACTGCTTCATCGCGTAACTCTGGTGAAAGCCTTTGTAATAACATTTCCTAAAATCTGCCAGAACAGAAACACTGTCTGTTGGGAGCAGGGCCGTCTTGCAAAACGGTACCTTCACCTATGGCAATTCTACCTCGGGCCGCCACTGGTTGGGAGCTGAGCGGCTACACTGTGGAAGCAAAGACTATGGGGGAGCAAAAATAGAACTTAGCTAGAAAGAAGAAACCCAAAAACGGTCCAATTCCCATAAGCCCCCCGTTAAGTAGATAGTTCTGCAGAAGCAGATGTATAGTAGTAATACTTCGTGGGGATTTAAGTGCCTAAGTACCCAAAAAATAATATTTTTTTAAAACTGGGCGGAAATGCCCACACATGATGTACTCCGGAGAGCAGTACTATAATATTTTATACTGTTCAGTAGGTTTTCCGACATGAAACAGCCGGTTAAACAATAGCAATTAAATGCCAAGTGCACATTAAACGAAAGTGAGTGTCACGCATCGATTGCCACCCGTGTAATTACAACCACTTATTAGTTACAGTATGTCACCGGGAGAAAAATCTAAAACAATGACAGTACGATAAGATACAAGGTAGCACATCAAATGAGCGAGAGTTATTCAGATTTAAGAGCTCGTCAGTTGCCCAAAAGTTTTCAAACATAACAAACGTAAGTTTAAGAATCCCTAACTCATACTTTTGCACTTTTGCAGTAATGTTTGGGTAATGAAACTATTCCACTGCTATGTGTCTGTTGCCGCATTAGTGTACTTTCAGAACGCATGCAAGTACCTAATTGGTTTACTTTGGTTTCACGTCTGTTGCGATAAGTTCATAATTTCCGAATTTTAGAAACCAAGGCGACTACTTTCCATTATCTCAGTAGTTACCTACCTTTTACGTCATTTTCAGCATGCATAAATTGTGCGCCAGCCTTTGCATACTCTAAAATAGGTGAACCAACTGCCGGTAGAGCTCCTTCAACCAGTTTATGATACGCAGCAATCAAACTTCGGGTGTCTCCCAACTCTGTGTACAGCTTTATTCTCATTACATGCGCATCGAACTCTGTGCAGTCCTTCTTTACTGCTTCAGTATAACAATAGGCCGCTTCTTTGATTTTTCCTAACTCCAAAGCTTTTTCACCTAAGGCCACCCAATTTGATGCGTTTCCGCTCAATGCAGAAGCTATCATTCCCAGCTGAAGACCTCGCTCTCTATCGCCCAGCTCTTCATACATTTCAGAAAGTGTCCGGTAAGGTTCTCCAGAGTAAGGCACATGCCTTATAGCTTCTTTGCATAATCGCAGAGTATCCTCATACTGTCCTCTAACGAATGTCATGTTCGCTTGTCCAATCAGGGAAGCTACAGCCGGAGGTACGCCAACGCGCTCGGCACCTATTGGCTTTTCCTTAACAAAAGCCTCATATTCATAAAATGAAACACCACCCTCCAAGAACAGCTCAGCTTTTTTAGCCATTTTTTCATTTTCAGCCGGATTTGATTGATAGTATGCTTCGGGTTCAGTATTATTAACATCAGCAGTGTGTGTTTGTAGTGAGGTGTAAAGATAGTCTGTTATATCTTCATCCGACGAATTATCAAGCTCGTATTCATCTCGTTCCATTTTCATATCCATAGTGCCCTATTAAATAAAAGTTGATACAGATATAATTATTTATAAATATCACAAATCTTGTAGTTTTATGACAGCAAAATACACAACACAACAATATTTACGTGGCACTAGAAAGATATCCTCTGATATCGCCACTTTAAGTGTGGCACAAGAAAAATATGGCGGATAGTGTCTATGTTTATTTTAAACTTTTAAAGTTAGAGTACTTAAAGTTTTCAACTTCAAACCACTTCCTGAACTTGTAGGTTTCAATTAATAATCATAAAAATCGAGTTTAATTATAGTAGATAGCTCGTTTTTACCAATGAAAGCGATTTTTACGTATGGAACAATAAGGTAACTTCTGCATAACCATTTGAGTAGACTCAAGACATAATACTGTAGCAGCAGCAACAATCAGATTAGAAGAACCGGTGCAAGTGAACCATTACATGATTTTCTATTTATAAATTACTAATAGTACCGTAATTATGAGTTCTGTAGTTCCATGGTAAATAATTAGTAGTAGTAGTATTGGTAAAGGTTCAGTTTAGCTACCCCTCATAACATCACAAATTTTGGTTCTATATCGTTGATTGAGCTTTAAAGAAACCCATTTCCGAAAGAATTAAAAGTCAGAAAAGTATAGTTTTTGAGTTACAGCCCAATTTAGTTCGAATTTTTACATGGACAGGTATAGGTGTTGAAATAAATTTTTTAAATTATAATTTTTGCTATTTCATAATAAAATAATAATAAAATTAAAAATAATAATAATGAAAATAAATATTAATTTAATAATATTTTTGTTTGTCTATGACATTGTCTGTGACACTGTTTAGAGTTTACAATGTTTTTTTTACTTCCTTGCTACAAAGATGGCGAATACACAATATTAATTCAAAGTGTGATATTTTTTATCTATAAATTTAAAACCGATCCAAGGCATAACCCAACAGGTTATGGGCCCAGATAAATCTGGAAACCAAGATGTTCCGTAAAATCAATTAAAAAGAAAAATTAAAAATAATAATTAAAATTGTCGCGTGTGCAAAGTGCTTGTGTAACCTAATCTTACCAGTACACCATGCACGAAGACGTAAAAATTGAAAAATTAAATGGTCCAAACTACCTCACGTGGAAATTTCAAATAGATGTCATC
This sequence comes from Psococerastis gibbosa, assembly GCA_963971405.1. NCBI lineage: Eukaryota > Metazoa > Arthropoda > Insecta > Psocodea > Psocidae > Psococerastis > Psococerastis gibbosa. The sequence goes on along the minus strand of OZ020491.1, from coordinate 11,877,323 downwards.
TTAAAATCGATATATGCGTACGACATTGCAACCGGAACGGAACCTTTACCAAGTATCCTTACCAAGGATAAAAAAGATGATACATCGTGGATAAAAACTGACATAAAAGCTCAAAGACTAATTGTAACCTCAGTGGATAGCAGCCAAATTGTGCATTTACTAACATGTACAACATCAGCCGAAATGTATAAAGCATTAAATGATCTCTACAATAAGGACACTCATCAACAAAAATGTTCTCTTCTAACGGATTTTTACAACTTTAAATTGGAAGATGTCAACAAGGGAATTGCTGAAATAAAAATAATTATCCATAGACTAGCTTCATTGGGAGAAAAGTTAACAGACGAGATGGTTGTAACAAAGATTGTATCTTCTCTTCCCGAAAAATTCAACGCCTTCAGAAGTGCTTGGGAGTCAGTCACTGCAAAAGATAAGACGCTTGCCAATCTTTTTTCTCGCCTTCAATTAGAGGACGAACGATGTGGAAACAACACAGTAGCATTCAAAACACTAGCCCAAGGTAAAAGTACTCTATCTAATTCTAATTTTAAAAATAAAAATGAACTTTTCTGTACGTATTGCAAATTAAGAAATCATAGGATTGAAAAATGTTTTAAAAAAGCTAGAGATGAAAGAAATACGCTTTATTGCGGAATTTGTAAAAAGAGGAATTCGCACCGATCCTCAGAGTGTTTTTTCCGTAACAGAAATAGAGAAAATGGTGACAGCAATAATAATAAAGTTTTTTTGGTATCTAAAAATTCCAATTACTTTAATAATAATAAAAGTATTAGCTTAGCTGTCGATAGTGCAGCAAGTAAACATTTAGTTAATAATTTAAATTGTCTTGAGAATAGTAATCCTGCAATATCAAAATTCAGTTTAGCAAAAAAGAATGAATCCTTATTTGGAACGGCCATAGGAACATTAAAGAGTGAGAGTGTGACATTAAACAATGTAGTTTACGTACCGGAGTTATCTCAAAATCTTCTTTCTGTTAAAAAAATCACCGATAAAGGTGGGTTTGTATTATTTTCAAAAGGAAACGTAGAAATTATTAATTCAAAATTCGAAACTGTCATGGAAGGTAAAGAAAATAACGGTTTGTTCGTTGTTAATTTAAAATATGGTAAAAACCAAAATTTAAAAAATAGAGAAAATATTTTTTCTGTGAATGATTATGACGACATTTATGAATGGCATAGAAAATTAGGTCATATTAGTTTTAAAAATTTGCAAAGACTTGCAACAATGTCAGATGGAATAAAAATAACTAAAAATTCTTTAGATATTAAAAATTGTGAAATTTGTATTAAAGCTCGACATGCTCGTGATCCCTTTAGTGGAAATTTAAAGCGTGCTACTCGAATGCTCGAAATAATTCATAGTGACGTCGAAGGTCCCTTTGAAATTGAATCTATTGATCAATGCAAATATTATGTATCAATAATTGATGATTTTACGTGTTATAGTGAAGTACATCCTATAAAAGCAAAATCAGACGCAGCAAATGTTATAAAAAATTTTATTTTGCGAGCCGAAAATGAAAAAGGTTTAAAAGTATGCAGATTTAAATGTGACGGTGGAGGTGAATACCTGCCATTAAAACAATGGTTTTATAATAGAGGAATATTTTTTGATGTAACTGCTAGTTATAGTCCTCAAATGAACCCTCGTTCAGAAAGATTAAATCGGACAATTACTGAAAAAATAAGAAGTTTACTCTTTGATAGTAATGTTAATAAAAATTTATGGAGTGAAGCGGCTAAGACAAGTTGTTTTTTACTTAATCGCAGTCCAACAGTTAATAGCAAGGCAACGCCTATAGAAAATTGGACTGGAAAAAGACCAGATTTAAAAAATTTAAAAATTTTTGGTTCTGAAGCTTATGCCAACATTCTACCTCGTGTTAAGAAGCTTGATGAAAGATCAAGAAAATTGATATTCGTTGGTTATAATCATAATGGTTATCGTTTGTTTGACCCAAACATTAAAAAGATTGTTATTTCTAGGGATGTTATTTTTCCTGAAAATTCACTTAAAATTAAAAATAAGCTAAAACCTGAAGAAATGGTAAAACTTGATTTTAATGTTTCAGAATTTTTCAAGGATTCAGAGTCTGAATCAGACAAGCACCAAGTGAGCCCACGTAGAGTCAATGAATCTGTGGAGGAAATAATCAGTGAAAATGATGCTGACGGTGAGTCTGAATCAGAACCTGAAACTCCAAAGGAATACCCTTATAAATTAAGAAGTAGAATTAATCTACGGAAACCTGCTACACTTGATGATTGTGAAACTAATTTAACTGATCTATTTGATGATAGCGTATATTTAACGTTTGAAGAAGCCGTAAAAGGCAATGAATGTAAAGAATGGGTAGATGCTGTAGAGAAGGAGAAAGAATCGTTGATTTCTAATAAAACTTGGATTTATATTCCAAAAGCAGAAGCTGAAAATAATAAGATTTTGACTTCTCGCTGGATTTTTCGCAAAAAAGATAATAATACTTTTAAAGCCAGACTCGTTGTAAGAGGTTTCGAACAAGAAAATGGCATAGATTTTACCGATATATTTAGTCCAGTGGTAGATTCAAATAGTTTACGATTGTTATTTGCTTTAGCAGCAAAGAAAAAAATGCTAATTGCTTCATTTGATATAAAATCTGCATTTTTAAATAGCGATCTTAATGAGAAAATTTTTATGCATATTCCGGAAGGATTTAAAAACGCTAAAAACAAAGACAAAGTATGTCTATTAAAAAAGTCATTGTACGGACTTAAACAATCTCCAGCATTGTGGAATTCTAAGTTGAATGATTATTTATTATCGATTGGTTTACAGAGATTAAAATCAGATCCTTGTATTTATTGTAATACTGATAAAAGCTTGATAATTTCAATTCATGTTGATGATGGATTAATAATAAGTAAAAATGAATTGATGTTGAATGATTTTGTAAAAAAGCTAAGCAAACTTTGCGAAGTTACCTATAACAAAGACATAAAGAAATATGTAGGTATTGAAATTTTGAGAACTAAAGCTGGTATAAAAATTAGCCAGGAGAAATATGTTGAAAACATGCTTAAAACTTATAATATGTCGGAAGCAAATTCTGTTAAAACTCCAATATGTAATCAAAAGTCAGATAACAGTAAAAATATATCCTTTCCATACCGCGAAGCAGTCGGTAGTCTCTTATATTGTTCTACTAAAACACGACCAGATATAACTTTCAGTGTGAATTATGAAAGTCGTTGTATTGAACCTAAAACTGATAATGTTTCCGATGTAAAAAGAACTTTAAGATATTTAAAAGGTACAAAGAATTTAGGAATAACTTATAATGGTTCAAATTGTAATAAACTAATTGCATATTCAGATGCAAGTTACGCAGATGATGAAATATCTCGGAAAAGTACCACAGGTTTCGTGATTTACTATTGTGGCGGACCTGTAGCTTGGTGTTCAAAGAAACAAAATATTGTAACACTTTCCACTACTGAAGCTGAATATATAGCAGCTGCAGAATGTCTAAAAATGTGTTTGTTTTTGAAATCTTTAATCCAGGAATTAACTGGTGAAAAATTGGAAATCTTACTATTTGTTGATAATACTAGTGCAATTGAAGTAATGAAAACTGGTTGTGGAAAACGAACAAAGCACATAGATGTAAGATATAAATTTATTACTGATCTAGTAAAGAACAAGGTAGTAGAAGTAAAACATGTTCCAAGTAGTGAACAAGCAGCAGATATTTTTACAAAAGCTCTACCTAATTCTTCATTTGAAAAGTTTAGAAAAATGCTTGTTGATTAAACTTTTTATTGTATTTCTATATAATGAAGGAATTTTATTTTATTTTACTAAAAGTTTGGAATTTAATTATTCATGCAAAAATTAAGGGGAGGATGTTGAAATAAATTTTTTAAATTATAATTTTTGCTATTTCATAATAAAATAATAATAAAATTAAAAATAATAATAATGAAAATAAATATTAATTTAATAATATTTTTGTTTGTCTATGACATTGTCTGTGACACTGTTTAGAGTTTACAATGTTTTTTTTACTTCCTTGCTACAAAGATGGCGAATACACAATATTAATTCAAAGTGTGATATTTTTTATCTATAAATTTAAAACCGATCCAAGGCATAACCCAACAATAGGGACAAACCGACAAATTTTATTGCTCATAAAAATTTTTATGGAAGGAACATTGTCAGAGGCATGTAAATAAGACAACCCTTGCTTAAAATATGAATTCCCTTGCAAATGGGATGTTTTCCTTCCATATTAAAAGCATTTTCGTTCGACTTTTGATACAGCGGGGTAGCTAAACTAGACCTTTACCGTAGTATTTGTGAATTGAAGTAGTCCATTTTTATTTTGACCGTAGGTAATTGAAATTGTTCTCTAATAAGCCTTTAACATTTAATGTATTCTTGAAAATACCCCAGTGATACAAGTCTCTTTGAGTACTTAGTACTGGGGTAGACTTTGAAAACTGCACAAGAAAAACTGTAATATACTATTTACTTACTACTAATAATGTTTAATCCCGAAACTACTGCTCTACGCCATCTCTTCTTCTTTACATCCTCCAAAATTTTCTTTTTGAACTCCCTCAAGTTTAATGCATCGTTGATAGTTTTCTGCAGCAGATTAAATATTTGTAGGCCTTCGTGGAAAATGCTCGTCGCACTGGCTCGTCTTCTATACTCAAGCGTAATGCGATCTCTATTTCTAATGGTTAAATTTCGGCATCCTCGATTTTCCATATCCCAAAGCACGGGATTTCAGCAATTGTACCGTCCATGTAACCTAATGTACAGGTGAATATAATATTATACTATACAACAATATTGTCATGGTATGGATTGTCCTTTATTCTTCAAAAATTAATTTTTTAATCAAAAAACAAAGCAACCGTGCGTCCTTCCTGTTGGGTTTTGTTAGTCAATTTAGCACCTAAACCATACTTCAAGTTAGAAAGAATCGATAGATATCGTTCCTCAGGTATGTAATTAGTTCAGAAGAAATCACTGATAATATAAATAGGAAAGCAATTAATGGAATTAAGTAGGTCCTAGGTGGGTATATAGCCCATTGAAAACATTGACGCTGCAACTACGTGATTCCGCCGCTCGCATCTCGACGCCGCTTTCCCATCCGATCGCGGACGATAAGATTACGGAAATCTTCACAAACGTCATCCAGCCCTCCTCTTCCAGTCTCATGGATATTCAACCTCCTTGATCATTGTTCAACCCCTTCTTAAGCACTGTAGTTTCATCCATTCTTCAGACATGACCCAATCATCTGAGTCACCTTGTAATTATATATTTATAGTTTTGGCGATATCAAAGGAGATTAAGATAACAAATATCCGCCTTATGAAAATTACAGTGTTGGGACCTTTTAACAAATGACAGCGCAGCCTTCTCATTTCCTGACTTATTAGCGTTCAATATTTGTTATTAAAAATATGTTATGTATTTATGGTTTTTTCCTGTAACTAACTTTCTATGAGTATCGATAATATTCACAAGTGGTCTCCATATCGGTGATAATCGAACAATAAGCTTGGTAACAGATTATGCAACGGTTATTATCTTAAACAAACACTGGTAGCCTCTGTTCATAGCTTTTGCAAGTATTGTACGAATCGGATCCGCTGCGGTAAGAATTTAGACATCTGCTTTAGAGTAGGTTTAGCCTAGATTTAATTTTGTGTACTACTATTTTTCTATACCTATTGTCCTATTCAAATTTCAAGCTACGTTGCTTACAATTAGTAAAAAATTGTCAATTAAAAATTATTAATGTGTTATTTATCTATAGTCCAAGCCGTTTAACATGGTTAGAGAGCACTTAAATGAGTATCCTGTAAATAGGAATCGCCACAGTCACAATGTAAGAAATGCCGGAGACCTCAAAGCCACAGTAGCCAGATCGACAGCCCGTCAGCGCAGTCACGAACCGCAAGCATCCGCTTGTATAACGCTCAACCAGACATAAAACAACAACCTACAACTAATGCTTTCAAGAAAGCACTAGTTGACTTTTTGCAACGACGAAGATTGTACAATCTGAATGAACTGTAAAGTTATAGGCTACCTATATTTATGATGACTGTGCTCAATGTTTAATTATTACAGTAGAAGTCCGATTATCCGGCACGTTCGGGATCGGCTTGGTGCCGGACTACCGAAAATTCCGGTCTATCGGGCGGTAATTACAAGAACAATTAGGTTAATAATCAGACTACAAATACATACAACAAAGTTTATTTTACATTTCATGTAACGTATGTATATGTACTGTAAAACATATTTAACTTAGATTTAAAAAAACTCACGAATGTCTTTTTGTTTTCTTGACTTTTGGCGTTTAGTATAAAATTTATTTCTATACCGAGCGCTTCCGGATGATCCCGAACTACCCCAAAAACTTCCGAATAGCTGTCGAGTGTTTTTATTTGGGTTAAAGACACACTTTTGGAGAAAACCAAAAATTTTACAATTTTCCGGAGCGATGCCGGACTATTGGGCATTCCGGACTAATGGGCTTCTGATGAAGAACCAGTAGAATCCGGGCTGATAGGCCGTGGTCGAATTGAAAGTGAACTTCCAAACGTTTCGTCAACATCTGCGGTCGACATCTTCAGTGGCGCTGCGTAGACTTCGAAGGTTGTACCTCGGTGGCTCCGTAGCGAGTGACTGGGTAGGGGGCTGCGCACTGACCTTTATACCTGGACGTTGTTGTCGTTGTGTTGAGAGCGAGCAAGTCCTCGCTCTCAACACAGCATGCCCCCATGGGGAATTTCCATTACCTTGTTTTTCCCAATTGGCTGATGTCATCCTTTTTGTTGTTTTTTTGTTCAGCGCCGGATACCAGAGTTTGTTCACCTTTAAGCCTTCTTCCTTTCTGTTGAAATTGTGTTGGTGCTTGTATATTTCAATAGCTCCTCTGTGTAGTCTGGGGAAATATTGAGTAGCCCGTGACAAGACAGTCGCCTGTTTGTAGTGCACCGTGTGCCCAGATTGTGTTAGTGTGTTGTAGACGGCGGCAGCTTCGTTTATGTTCTTCTATCCTCGTATTTACGCTGCGTTTAGTCGTACCTATGTATACTTCACCACAAGAGCAAGGAATTCGGTACACGCCGGCTGATGTTAATGGGTCTCTCTGATCCTTTGCTGATGTTATCATGCTTTGGAGCTGTTGCGTAGGCTTGAATACTGTTTTGATGTTATGACGTTCGAGCAGTTTCCCAATGCGATCCGTGACTTTCTTTATGTAGGGCAAACACACCATTCTTATTGGTTGGGGTCTATCTGCAGCCGTAGTGTTCAGTCTAGGATGGAGAGCTCGCTTGATTTCTTGAGGCGTATAACCGTTACCTTGTAATGCTCTATCCAGGTGTTTGAGTTCTGATCGTAGTTGCTGGGCTCACAAATCCGATTAGCACGGTGGATGAGAGTTTTCAGCATCGCACGCTTCTGGCTCGGATGATGGTTGGAACTCTTGCTCAGGTATCTATCCGTAGGCGTTGGTTTGCGGTATACACAAAGGTGTCATCTACGTATCGGAACCAACATTTCGGTTTTTGGGCTGCTGTGTCTAACGCCGTTTTTTCAAAAGATTCCATGTAGAAGTTGGCAACCACCGGGCTAATGGGCCTCCCCATTGCGACGCCATCCAATTGTTCGTAGAAGGTTGAATTCCATTGAAAGTATGTGGTTGTCAGAACGTGGTGGAACAAATTTTCTACTGGTTCTTCATTTGACTCCGGCCGTGGAAGCCTTTGCAGCTGCATAATGGGCTTCTACTGTATTATGATAAGATGTAAACAAAGATGGGCAAATACACGGTGATTAATTCATTAATTACAATAGTACTAACGAGTGTGATGAATTCACTACGGTCAATGTTTGTTGCAGGAATGATGTGGGCGAAGTTGTCCGCCTGCAGCCTTCTTCTGCTGGCATTGGCTGTGACCGCGGAAGTCAGAATATCACTGGACTCTGACCAGTTAGATGGCTCCTGGAAGCTCCGAAATCAAAACGGATCCATAACCGGCAACGGCCGCGTACCTGGTGGCATCTACTCCGACCTCGTTGACACAGGCATTCTAAACGGCAGCATTTTCTACCGAAACAATGACAGAGAGTACCGCTGGGTAGCAAGAGAAAACTGGACCTATACACGAACCTTCGACGTCCCCGTAACAGTTCTTGGGAAATCTGTCGTCAATTTAGTTCTCTATGGTGTTGATACAGTGGCAGATATCTATCTGAACGGTCAACTGATTGGTTCAACAGATAATATGTTCCGCCGGTATATTTTTCCGATAGTCCGAGTAGCAGTGCCTGTAAACAACACGTTGGAAGTGAGGTTTACGTCGCCAATCACTTATTCTGCTGCTAAGTACGCTCAGTCTCCGATTCCACCAGCATGCGTCCCTGACGAATATCAAGGAGAGTGTCATGCTAATATGATTAGAAAGATGCAGGCTTCGTTTTCGTGGGACTGGGGACCAGCTTTCCCATCAGTTGGTCTGTGGTAAGTTATGTGTACAATATGTGTTACAGTTATGTGTATCCATTCACCTCATTGGAACGTTTATGGAAAACTAGTTGTCGAAGCATGAAATGTCTTCTTCATGAGGCAGATGTCCAGGGTCAGATGACCCTATGTCATTATCTGATGACCGTTGAATGTCCTCATTGGTAAACTCCACAGGCCTTTCGATTTCAGGACGGATTCAAAGCTCCCTGCTCCTTTCACCTTCAGTCTCTCTATTTCGGTGTATGGAGCGTTGCAGTCTATGGGAATATATTGAGATTAAAATCGGTGGTCGCTAGCTCTGCAAACTCGGCAAAATTTTCATCGGGTGTATATATATTTTATCTGGTAAGAAGGAGGCCTGTTCTCGCTTCTACCGCAAAAAAGCAGTAGCTCGGGGAACTCCTCGATATTAGCTCGAGTCAACGGATTCAGGCTGAATTGCGTGAAGAGTTCTTCATGTGCATTCATTGCTCACGAAACATACGAAAATAACGGATTCCATCATTTAATTTCAGGAAATCCGTCGAAATTGAAGCTTTTGAAGATGCTGTCATACGTGATGTGACAGTGTACCCGCAGCTAACTCTCGTCAATGATGTGCCAACATGGCGCCTAATATTTACCATCTACGCTGATTTGGCGTTAGAAACGTTCAGTGGTTTCACATTCGGTATTCTGCACTCGGATGAGAGAGTACTTATTCCAAAGGCGAGGAATTCACGTAGGGATCTGAACAACAACCACACGTACATTGGCACTGAGGAGTTCGAATTTGATGCTGTGAGTATTTTCTAAATTATAAACATAGATGTTAAGGCTCCTATAGATTGACAAATGGACTTAAGCGCTTATTCCACCTACCTCTAAGTGCAAAATACACATACGGTGACGTTGTAGCAGATACCATTAATAAAGGCGGGGTTTCCACCGACCTCTCATTGCAGAATGCAAATGACATTGACGGAAATTTTTTTCACTCTATGCCATAGTTAAAATTGATCGACGATCATAGTGTAAAATCACAAACAAACTAAAATTAAAAAATGGCGTCATGGGATATGTAAAGTACAAACATTTTAATGGATTTCTATAAAAAAAAAAATTCAAATTTCCGTCAATGTCATTTGCATTCTGCACTCGGATGGAAACCGATGGAAAAGTCGATGGAAACCGCGTCTTAATTCCCTCTGCCTTGGGCCCTACAAATTACAATTATTGATTGGCGAAGGTTCACTTCTATCGTGCGGCCACAAGCACATACCTTGTTTTACTTTGTGGCCCTCGTATTCCACCTACGTCAATAGTCAATAGTAAATGTGGTATTGACTGTCTTTAATGTCTGCTACCACGTCAATACCACATTTACTATTTACTATTGACGTAGGTGGAATAAGCGCCAAGCCAAAAACCAATCATATTTTTGTTCCAGGCGGAAATCAGAGCATGGTGGCCAAACGGCATGGGCGAGCAATTTTTGTACCAACTAAATGTCTCAATGGTTTCAACCCTAGTGGCCGAACAGTCCGACCGATCTATAAATATTGGCTTTCGTACCATTAAGCTGATACAAGCGCCTGTTTTGGAAGACAAGCCCGGACTCAGTTTTTACTTCTTGGTAAGTGCTTTACATTTAGATTTGTTGCACAATCGTTTCTTTGCTTTAAAGCTTGTGTTCAAAGCTTGTGAATATTATTGGAATCACAGAGAATGAATTCAACTACACTTTTTATTTGAGATAATCTTATTTGCTATTTAGGTAGCGTGTAGGAATACAGTAGTTTTATAGTGTTCGCAGATTACTTAAGAGGACATGCTACGTAGAAAATGAGCACCCCAAAAATTTGTTGTTTTTATTGACTTTTTATTTTTTTATTTAATTAACAAAGCAAGTCATTAAAGATTTGGCTCATGGAAGTTGTAGAAGACTGCTTCATGCATCATGTAATAGGTAATATTAAATTTTTGGTACCTTAGTTCTTTCATAAATACCAGAACGGACTAAAATTACGCGTATTCTGTGATTTTTGGAAGAACTACAAATCTGAAAAGTAAAAATACCCGATTATATGATGCACGAAGTAGTCTTCTACAACTTAGAGGAGCCAATTTTGTAATTACTTTCTGTGTTAATCAAATAAAAAATGAAAAATACTTAATTTTGAGGTGCCAATTTTCTACGTGACATATCCTCTTAATAGAATATTTATTGTTTGGAGTGCACCTTGTGAAATAGTTAGCAAGGCAAACACTGTATCATTAGGAATATCAATAAGCAGTTTACTCAGTATTTACATGCTGCCTCATATTTTGGGCACCATGAAACTGCGGTGAAGCTGGCAACGAAAATACTGGACGGCTACAGTACTCCATAAAAGTGAAAAATAATTGAAATGAGAGTTAACTTTGTAAAATATCACATAAAAACATATAAAACATAAAAATATCGTCACGACCGGTTTCGACAGATTGTCATTCTCAAGTGAGCAGATAAAACTTAAAATTAAAAAAATGTATATGGATACAAGCGGTGCCCTGCCTCCACCACTGCCGCTAGATGTCGGTTGATGTCGGCAGTACCAGCAGCTATGTACACGCACCAATGTAAAATATTTCAAAATCAAATTATAAAAACATTCTCCAGTGGACGACAGTGTTAATATTAACCATCCTCGAATCTCCTTGAACACACACAACATTATTCATCAAAATCGGTCCAGTCGTTTGAGAGGAGTTTGGATTCATACACACGGACAGTCGAAATATATATATATTAAGATAGTTAGTTTACGTGTCCGGGCCATCAGGACACGTTCCGCCAGAAAATTGCGGCCTGGATGGCCTTGTCAGTTCCCTGGTCCAAGTCCCCTTGCGTGATAGGGCAGCTCATCCTTGGACAGATCAGAAGATGCCGATCGTCCTGCAGGGCTCCGCAGTCGCACATGGGGTTATGAGCAATCGGGCGTCCCTGGAAACGACGGGCTTTAGTCCGTCGGCCAATTCTTCCACCACCGGGCCAAGCGTCATATATTAAGATGTTTTTATGTGATAAATTAACTCTCATTACATTGTGTTCAAAATATTACAAAGTTACAAAGGAGACGATTATATATATGATAAAATAAATTAAACTATAGTCCACGCAAAATGAGAAAAGTATAGACATGGATTGTTTTGATCCTGTGCAACACTGTAAAAATATTCTTTGCACCATTTTGTGTTACCTTGTTGCATTGGATGCAAGGCATAACAAAAATTGTGCAAATAATATTTTTACAGTGTTGCACAGGATCAAAACGTTTCATGTCCATACTTTTCTCATTTTGCGTGGACTATACCTGTTTTTTTCTAACGAAGTTTTAATACCCATGTCAGGTCAACAGTGTTCCATTCTTCGCCAAAGGTTCTAATTGGATCCCTGGTCATGTTTTACCTGAACTGGGAGCCGAACCCAATGCTATCAGACATCTTCTGCAATCAGCTAAAGAGGCAAATATGAATATGCTGCGCGTTTGGGGAGGTGGCGTCTACGAATCGGATCTGTTTTATCAGGTACGATCCTTTCCTTGGGGACTTTCTTATAACTAAGTATGATACGAGACATTATTATTATTAGGTAATGATATGATAATAATATAATGGCCGTCTATTGGGAAGTTAATTACATTGTCAATTATTAATATTGATAATAGTTTCTTAATAATTTATAATAACATTTAATGTTTTTTAATAATGACTGCATTCATTTCCAATCAGAGACTTGAAATAAACGATCGGAGAAGAAAGAACCATAGCCCTTTAGAAATTAAATCGCAATTAAAAACTTATTGGAAATTATTACCGATAATTTTCCAATGTTTGGGACAAATTTTTCCGTCAGTTTTGACTCTCAGCCAGGAAGGTTAGAATAAGAATAAAATCTAAACGCTGCATGCATACGGATAATATGTTGTTATTGTTTACAGATAGCAGACGAACTCGGAATTTTGATATGGCAGGATATGATGTTTGCATGTTCCATGTATCCGGCCGACACCAGTTCTTTGACATCTGCTAAACTGGAAGTGCAGGACCAAGTTCGCCGTTTACAGTACCACCCCAGCATTGCCATTTGGGCTGGCAACAATGAGAATGAAGCGGCTTTAAGGAGTAACTGGTACGTAGGAAATAATAGTGATTTTAAGTCCTGGCTGCCAAAAACAAGAGAGCTGATTTTTAAGAAAGAATTACGCAATGGAAAGTCAATATGAAAAGGGCCGGGAGTTAAACGGATGACAACCCCATCGCTAGTTGTAGGCTTGTAGCATAAGCAAGTGTTCCTCTGACATCGGACTCAATAAACGAAAGTTTCACAATGCCACAGTAACATTGCAGTTTCTCGTATATGCCTTACAAGTACAAAATTTCACTACTTACATTGTTTCCTCCTAGGTACGGGACTAACAGTGACTTTGACCGATACAAATCGGACTATGTAAAGCTCTACGTATCCACTATTGACTCAGCAATCTCCGAGATTGACGAAAGCCGTCCCTATGTTTTGTCTAGTCCTTCAAATGGCTTTGGCTCCGAGGATGAAGGTTTCATCGCGCAAAATCCTTACAGTCCTTTATACGGGGATGGTACGTATTAATTAAGTTGGATAGATATTCCGTGTATTTATCAACAAAAAAACGTACAATGTAAATTACATAACAAATTATGCTCTTTTATGTCGGAGCTTGTGATGGGTAGCACACCAATCATAAAGAGTCATTAAGAGCAAATGGGAGTTTCCCCGCTATATATTTTTTGTGCAACGTATATTTTCCCAGGAAGTAGGGCCATCAAAAAGAGCCTCATTTGTTGAAATTATCCTCTACATTTGGGTATATAACACCAATTATTGGTCACAGTTCTCGAACTCCGTCCTCGGGACTACCACACTAATCGTTTTTCAATTCTAGCCTATCAGTGTTAGAAATATACAGGTATCAAAATGCTCAGATAAATTTCTTCTATTTGTCCTGATATTTTCGACCACGCTAGGCCTACGATTGATATCCCATGAGATATTTGATTATTACACTGATTAGGTTTTCCCCCCATTTGCATTGGTAATTATACTTAGAGCTTAATCGGTGAAGAACACATGATTTCAATTAATTTCCAAGCCACGTATGCCTTTTTTTTCTTTGGGCTTATATTCCCCTTCCTGCATCTGACCCCAGTGATAAAATTCTTGCAGTGCACTACTACAACTATCTGAGCGACGGCTGGGACAGCTACACTTTCCCGGACACGAGGTTTGCCTCCGAGTATGGGTACCAGAGCATGCCTTCCTTCACGTCTTTGGCGGAAGTCAGTGAACCAGCCGACTGGAACATCACGTCCGAGTTTGCGAAGCGGCGGCAGCACCACCCCGGTGGCAACCTGGAAATTAGAAACCTTATACGCCAGCACCTCCCGTTCCCTCTCGAGGAGGATGGCTCTTTGGAGTACTTCAAAACTTTTATCTACTACAGCCAGGTGAGCTGACTAATATAATTTTTATTATTCTTACTTTACGTCCTTCACGTCGCTGGCGGGGGCCAGCGAGCCCGCCGACTGGAACATCACAGCCGAGTTTGCGAGGCGGTGGCAGCACCACCCCGGTGGCTATCTGGAAATGAGGAACCTTATACGCCAGCACCTCCCGCTCCCTCTCGAGGAGGATGGCTCTCTGGAGTACTTCAAAACTTTTATCTACTACAGCCAGGTGAGCTGACTAAAATAATTGTTATTGGCAAATTTCATAGAATATTTAATATTATTTTCAGATTTCGCAAGCTATATCCACAAAAACAGAATCTGAGCGATATCGAAGGGATCGAAGTAAATTGACCTCGGAGGGAGTAGGACAGACTATGGGTGCGCTCTACTGGCAACTCAACGACGTCTGGCAAGCTCCCACATGGGCCTCCATTGGTAAGAGATTTAAAAAACTTTAATGGATGTATCCAAATAACCTCACTAAGTAACAAGAACAAGTAACAAGCCTATATTAAATTAGGTGGAATCCCAATGACCTTACCAAGATGAATCCATCAGAACAGAGCCTGTTCAGAACTGCAGCAAACATGGTAGTGTGCATAGCGTTGGCAGGGAACCATGGTGGAACATGATAGAGCCAGTCAGTCTAAGTGCGTCTCAAGTCACCTCCGAATTGATCGTGTGACTTTACTATGTTCCCCAAGTGGTTCAGAATGCACTATAATCGGGAGGTGCACCCTTTCAGTCAACCTCCCATTCTCCCTGGGGGGAAGGAGTCTGCCCATAGGGTGCCTCAAGTTATCAAACAGACTCACTTCCCCCGCCAAGCTGACTAATAGCAGAAATGCTGAAAGCAGGCATTGTGAAACAAACAAACAGATTAACTGGGATGAAATTGATTTCCAAATTTTAGACCTTTGAATAATAGTAAAAATTCACATGTAAAATGTTGGATGCTAATACCTATCGCTGGTTTATACAAAATTCCTCTTTTAAACACAGTAATGTTGAGGCTGGTTAACACTTCTGCCTTAAATAAAAGTATTCTTAATTAGGCTGCCGATAATTTCCATCTTCACTTTTGAAAAATTCATATTTTTATTTTTTGTTTATTGTTACCTTGTTGCAGAATTAAGTGGTCGCTGGAAAATGCTGCACTACTATGCCAAGAAGTTCTTCGCTCCCATTCTCGTGTCGCCTGAAGTCTCCTCGTCGGGCGACGTTAATATCCATCTGGTGTCAGATCTGTTAGAAGATATTCCTGATCTTCAGCTTAACACTTATGTCCACTCTTTTAACAGTTCAACTCCAGTCGCAACCTCTACTATCAACACTACTTTGGTACATAAGTGTTCCGCTTCTTTTTTTTCCAGAGATTTATGAAAGGCGGGGTTTCCACATGCGTCAATGGTCAATGAGAAATATGGTTTTGACGTGGTAGAAGAATTTTTAGTATGTCTTTAATGTCTGCTAAAACGTCAATTTCATATTTCTCATTGACCATTGACATATGTGGAAACCCCGCCAAATTACGAGTTCAATAGTGTTATTACATATTCCATCGAATTAATTGGAGGCAGGATATATGCGACATATTGTAAAATATCATAAACATTAAGCCCCTTAAGATGGCGCCATCAAATGTATGTTTACAAGTTTTAAACTCGTCATTTTTTGTGGCGTTTGTTGGCCTTATTTTCTTCGGGGCGTGGAGATGTAGTGAGTGAGCTTCAGAAAGGCTGTGCTCATTGCTAAAGGCTTTCTGAAATCTTATGATCGTTGTCAGTTGTTTGTAGAGTGGTGCATTGTTTGGCTAAGTGAAAAAATGCTAATTTTTATTTGATTTTTCCTTTGAAGTTGAACGCCACGAGCACATTGGTATCCACAACGTCTTTAACCGAACTTCTGAGTGCGCCAGGTTGCTCCAAGACGACCTGTTTTCTCCATTTTAACCTTGCTAATGGGTCTGACGTTCTTTCCAATAACTTCTACTTCCCAGCCTCATTTAGAGACGTCGTTCTTCCAAGAGCTAATATTACGGTAGGCACTGTTTTAAGTAAGGCTATAATTTACATGGAAAAAAATTTAGTCGGGAACTCAAGCCTTTCGTATGGTTATATCACATAATCTATATACCTATGCCTGTATCAAATAATTTATGGTTACATATCGGTTTAATTCTAGATTGAAAATACAGCATCTTCTGCCACGTCAGCAACACTAACGTTAACAACTGACGCCGTGGCTCCTTTCGTTTGGCTTGAAACATCTGCTTCTGGAATTTTCTCTGACAATGGATTTACGCTCATTCAGAGCCAACGGGACATAACTTTTGAAACTCGAGGGGAGCCCCTCAACTTGGATGAGTTTCTTTCTTCCTTGACGGTTGAAGCGTTGGGAACTACAAGACTTCCATTTCATGTGCTGTCCAATCTGATTCCCGGATCTGCAATAAATAAATAAATGTTGTCATCAAATTACATGTAAGTCTGATATAAGGCGCTTATTCCACCGACGTCAATAGTGATTATTGACGTGTTTCACGTGGTAGCAGACATTAAAGACAGTGTAAAAATGTCTGCTACTGCGTCAATATCAGCATTATTTTGACAATTGACGTCGGTGGAATAACCGCCTAAGATGTGTTAACTATGATCATTGTAAGCTTACGACAAAACCTCGTTTACATTGGTAACAATAGGCTACAGACATGCCATTGTGAACGATACCGAGGATGCAGAATATAAAATTAGACACTGGGAATCATTTTTGCCGTTATTCATAATTTTGCTACTTTTCTCGAAAAGACTGTGAATGAACCTGTTGTCGAAAGTTGAATTTTGAATAAGGGAAACTTTTAAAAAAAATCCCGAGTACTGTTTCAGTTATTTATGAAAACACTGATCATGCCTCAATGGTACAAATTTCGCCTAGTCTGCTAATATTTATAATTTATTGTACAGTTATTATATTTTATTAAGTTGTTTATTGACTTGTCTTCTTCTTTTGCTTTATCCAGTTAGCCAGTTTTTGATTTGAAAACCATTGATGTTAAGTTGTCGTGGGTAAAATAACCTACCACGGAATAAGTGAAGTAGGTACAGTGCAGTAGGTAAAAAAATATGAGAGAATTTGTTATTGGAGTGCTGGAAATTCACTTAAAAGTTTTGTGAAGTACCACAGGAGAACCGTACTTAAAGCTCCCAAGTTCCACAATACTAAACACGTCGTTCATGGCTGAGGTTTTGAGGAACTTCGAACACTGCGCGGGGCACATCAGGCACTACTAGCTACTACTATACCTCCCACTCAGGTGCTACATCTCTGAACTATATAAGCAGAGGATAATATTAGGGGTGTCCATTTCTTCAGTTCGGTTTCAAAGTTCACACATTTTATGTATTCATACTCTGATTTAGTTGCATTTATACTGTTGTATTAATTAATTAATATCCTAATTTTAAGAAATATTTCACTCGCAGTTCAATAATTAAACAATATAATTTTTTCAAACTTTAAAAATATGGGGCCAAAATATTTTATTTTCCATTTTTTTCAGATATGTTGGCTAATCTGTGTACCGCCATGTTGAATTTAATGTAAAGAATGTTTTTTTTTCTAGATAAATATTGAAATGACAAATCTTTACGTAATAGTGTGTTAATTTATAAGCTTTTACCATTTTTAATGCATGCATTTAAGGCCGTGTTGTTAGTTTATTTAAATATTGCAATATAGTTTTACGATGGTAAGCGTTTATTCAGTTAAGATGCTCTTTAGACTTTATCATGTTTACTTAAATCCAATCACTTAAAGTTGCGGAATGTGCTTTGATAACTTTGCATAACAAATGATAGGCTAAATAGCTGAACTAAGTTACCAATGCTCTACTGACTATACAAGCTAATCTGTCTCGTATTTCCATTGGAACTCTAAAGTTATGTTATAACCTGCAATGCCCTTTCCCGTCAGTGCGACCTCTGTTATCCGTGTTATCTAAAACCAATTCCAGTGATTAGTGTCAAAAAACTACTTCAAATCAATTCTGAAATAGGACTAGTATTATATTTTTCAAACTTTAATATTAACAGGCGTAAGGTTAATATGTTACTTTGATTACTTAGTTTTGCAACCCTCCTCACAATTGGCTGTGCTGTAGGCCTTCGCTAGATGTTGAGAAAACTTAGAATACACCGCTATTATGCTATTTGTTTAATATATTTGCAGTGCTGTATATCGTAAAAAATTAGTAGTTGCCTCATTTTTGTCACTAGTCAGCCAATTCTGTAAGTTGTGATTGTTATGAGTCATATCATATAAGTTACGACCTGTGTAACGATTTATTTATTGCAGTGTTCAGATATATTTTCCAAAATCGATCCTTGAAAAATATAAACATATGGAAAGACCATAATAGCCAGGCTAGTTCCTTGTGTGAGATACTGTAATATGACGGGTTTGTTCTATTATTTACGGATAGGTTTATAATTGCAGAGCTTCTTTGGATTTGGACAGAATGCAGATGTGGAAATAGCTCTTGACGGGGTAGATACAAGGAAGACTGCTGAGATTAAAACAGAAGATGGCAAGAAAGAAAAGCATTACCTTTACTACGATGGTGAGACTGTTTCAGGGAAAGTCGTTGTTACCATGAAAAAGACTGGTGGCAGACTCGAACACCAAGGTATCAAGGTGCGTGTTTGCTTCCATGCAGGTGTTCAATGTTTCACATTTTTAGGTTTCTGAATAAGCTAAACATTATACATCTATTTTTATTTTATTAACGTATGGAACATTTCAGATCGAGCTGATCGGGCAGATTGAGCTGTACTATGACCGCGGAAACCACCACGAGTTTACTAGCCTTCTCAGAGAATTAGCCAGGCCTGGCGAGCTATGTCAACATTCCACTGTCTACCCCTTTGAATTTCTCAATGTCGAGAAGCCATATGAAAGCTATACTGGATCTAATGTTAGGTTAAGGTTAGTAATATGACATTTCTTTCCTTGATGTTCATTGAGAGTTTCAAATAGTTTTTCAACCCCAGGCACGTTATGCGTAGGCGTGATGAGCTACCATGCTAAGGCTCAAGTTCAGGATAGGGTTCCTACACTCAATACCAATCAATCCTCCAAGCTGGTTCCCAGTGAGACAACAAACGCATCCATCTAGACTGGAGCGCGTTGTCAACCCTCATCGAACTGCGGACTGCCGGCGCCAGCCTGAAAGAACCGAGTTAGATGGAGCCAACTGGCTTCGGAGGACACCAAATGTGGTGCGACCCAAGAAAACAGTCACCTACTTCAATGCGCTCTCTACCCCTCTACGTGCACTGAGAGTGCACTGACGATGGCACATAGGTGGCAGAATAGTCCAGAGACTGAGTCTCTACCTCTGACACAAAAAATTAAAATTAATTTTCTTGACGCAATCCAATCCAGTAAAATTTATGGATTACGTGTTTTTTATTTTTTAGGTTGGCAAGTGACAAGTGGCAAGTTCTAACCAACTTCAACTTAACTGTTGTAGTAGGGTTACCCACTTACACATACGTCGGTGCTTGCGTTAGTTTTTCACAGCTTGCTAGCAAAATTTGCATTTTAGTGGTTTACGGATCCATCTTAACTTATACTAGTACTACACTACATACAGTAAATGTACTTTGTCAATGCCCTTATTTCTTACAAACCATTAGAATTTAAATACCAGTTCTATTACTAATTTGATTTCTTTTTAACACAAATCGAAGTGCCCACTTTTTTTTGTACAAAGTCTATTTTCCCAGGAAATATCGACCGCAGAGCCATCAAAATACCCGCTAAATCAGCAGAAATGCTCCTCTAAATGTCGATATATGACAGGTGGCCTTCAACAACAATTAACTTAGCTTGGATCTTTAACTCTTAGTAACTCTACCTCGGGACTAACACACCAATCGTCTTTTGCACATATCATATATCAAAAAGGAGAAAAATGGCTTCTGATTGTTGATTGTTCTGATATTTTTGACAGCTGTACTATTGATATTTCATTTTTACACTTATAAGGTTTTCCCTCAGATTGTCTCTTATATTAAGAGTGTACAGCCCATAGGAAATTGGCAGCCCGAAATTTAATACTTTTTATTATTTATTTAATTAACTAAGCATGTTATTAAAGATTTGGCTCATCAAAGTTGTAGAAGAGTACTTCATGCATCATATAAGATATTTTTAATTTTCGAAAACTAACATAAATAACATAAATACAACATAAAACATAAATAACAACATAAATAAAAAATAAAAAGTATTAAATTTTGGGCTGCCACTTTCCTACGGGCTGTACACTCATAACCATCTTTTTGTATTTTGATTTTTCAGGTATTTTCTTCGTGTAACGATAGTACGACGGATATCTGACATAGTAAAGGAGCTAGAACTAGTTGTCCACACCCTGTCGTCATACCCGGACATGAACGGGTCGATCAAGATGGAGGTCGGCATTGAGGACTGCCTGCACATTGAGTTCGAATACAACAAGTGCAAGTACCACTTGAAGGACGTTATTGTCGGTAAAATTTACTTCCTTCTCGTCCGGATTAAAATCAAACACATGGAGATTGGCATTATTAAACGGGAAACCACTGGATCTGGTATGTAATGATTCCTTTAACACTCAGACGCCTGTGACTCGCTGAGAATTTGTCAATGGAAGAAATGGGCTTGATGAATGGTTGGCGCGAAAGCGCAGAGTCTACGTCAGAAGATTTCTTTGAGCTGGCGTGTCTTGGGCGTGACGATGGGAAAAACCGTGTACCTGCGTGCGGTCAGCTTCATGTCTCAGATATCTTCGGAAGTTGACTCTAATTTTCAAACTACCCATTTGCTGCAATGATTTCTCAGCGAGTCACCGGCGTACGAATTGGCCGTGTGCCGGTCGTAATGCATAGGCTACAATCATTTCGAGGAATGTATCCTCATAACCCCTTCAGGCGCGTACTTAGTACAGTACCTACGTTGAGTTACGGAAAGCCTCCGACAACCCTGCCATTATATCCTGTGCTGTATTATATTGGTCAGTCCGTTCTAGACTAAGCAATCGTCCCATGAATTCAGTGCTTTGGGATTGGGGAAAGTCGAGGCAACCGAAATATTATCCTAGGACAATTATTTACCATTTACTACTCATATTATCTGTCTCGGTTCCGATGCTAATTGATTAATATGAAATCATGTACGGCTCCACTCGTACCGGTTCTTTAATAGGCAGTAAACAAGTTTAGCTACACTCTATGCATAAACTACTGAACCGCGGAAATTGGAGTTGCAAATTACTCGACGTCTTCCTACGTTGTGGCACTATATCTATGTTTATCTTTGCTAGTACGGCTGTCGATAACGGCAGACGTTTGGTGCAATGTTGGGATTGATAACCGTCCACTGCATTGAATACGTATTATATTTTCATTTTATTTTCTATGTTACTTTTCAGGGCCTCACACATTCACAGAGAACGAAACGATAGCTAAGTATGAAATAATGGATGGAGCCCCAGTTAGGGGTGAATCCATCCCCATACGCGTTTTTCTAGCAGGTTACGATCTGACTCCCACCATGAGGGACATAAATAAGAAATTCTCAGTCCGATACTTTCTGAATCTCGTGCTCATGGACGAAGAAGACCGCCGTTATTTCAAACAACAGGTACCTAATAAGTTTGTAGCACACTCGAAAATATTTAAGAAGTGACTCATTGGGCAATACCAATGTTAATCTTATGAGGCAACCCTAGAATAGTATGTCAATTAATTCGACATTTCAAAACCATTTCCGATGGCGCTCCGAGGTAAATACGCGACGTTAATATGTAAAACGTAAAAGCAGTTTGCAGTATTTGAATTTTAGGTCGTAAGCCGGCTATGCAGTTTACAGTGGAATGGGTAGTCTAGTTTGTTTATTTTGTTTTCCCAACGCCGGTTTTCAGCAGCGTGTGTGTATTACAGGAAATAACGTTGTGGCGTAAGGGAGAAAAGACGCGGAAATTGATTCAAGATTCGGGCGCTCCACAGCCGCCGTCCCACTTGGTATCCGGGGAGTCCAGCAGGGACCGGATGGAGGCGCAACACCAGCAGGCGGTGGCAGCAGCTGCCGCCGCCGCCGCGGCCGAACAGCAGGAACAGAATGCTTCACAGCCAGCTGAGGACGGCGCTGCGTCAGAACAGGACGACGCGCCTGCTCAATGAGTGCTGCTTGGTAAATTTGAGATCTTTCATTAAGGCTCGTTAGGAACAAGGGCGGATTTTAGGGGGGTCTGGAGTCTGGACCCCCCCCCCCCCCCAAAAAAATGAACTTACACTAGATAACAATGGGTTTACAGTGGGAATTTAAAATAATAATGTTTTGTAGCGGATGGTTGCACTACAATAATAATGTTCTGAAGCACGGGACGATAAACAACACGCGAAATAATAATATCGAGACGAGAATGTATTTATCCAACACAACACAACAAAACCGATTTAATATACAAAATAGATTACTACGAGAAACTAACGTTAAGATTGACCGAATTGCACTGACTCACTGTAGACCATTTCCTTGTGTTTATAAAGACCCGCAGAAAGATTTAAAAGCAACTGGAAATTGCTGGAAACCTCATTTCTTCGCTAGAACTGGTTGGAGACTTCCATGTCCATAAGCTATGTACAGAGGACTGTTCTAGAGGGGTCGCGAGTGGTCGAGTCCTGCTGTAAAGGTACCTGAGTTGCCCCTTATGAACGGGGGTTGTGTGTCCTTGGTTGGCGCGTGCATTGTGTGCATACGGCACAGTTTTTTAATGTTATAATCCACTGAATCTGCCCACTGACCCCTCCCCCCCTAAATTGGAGACAAAATCCGCCCTTGGTTAGGAATACTGAATGGGACTGCCTTCTGCTTATGCATGGTGGTGCCGTGGAGTATTCCTTAGTGAGATTTTCCAAACGATAATGGAAACCGCCCAAAGAGATTATAGGAACAGCCGAGGGGAATAATACGATTTGTTATTTTAAGTTTTCTTAGTATAGTATACTATATTTTCCAAAATGCCAGTTATATGCAGTTATTGAGAAACCACATTGATATAGTTCTATCCCCCATGGCCCCCACAGGGGTTAATCCGGCACTGGGGTTACATGATCCTAAATTGTGGTCCCTGTTATTCTTATTTTTTGCTTATTGTGGTCTTCTTATAAGAAACTTTTGGCTGTGCTGGATATCGGTGCAGGACAAACTCACGCCAAGGTTATGGTGGCTTTTTAAAGCGTTTTATTTAAACTCGCTACTGCGGATTGGCAGAGACGCAGATTTGAGCATATTGTCTGATTTTTATGCCTCTTATTCTACATCCTAAAATTGGTCTGATATCCTGACTGTTTTTCCTGGTTTCAGATGCAACGTTCCTGTTGATATTAGTAAAAGTACATACTCTGGATGTTTGGTCTGTGAAAGATCTGGGCCGGCGGTTTCTACCTTGTTCCGCCACTGTAAGTATTGACTATGCAGCATTGTATTGTTTAAATTTAATGGAAGGAGATCGAGAATAATCTGGTGAAAGTTAAGTAACTGCAGTTCCGAATCCAATCCATCTAGCGTTCGGTCCCTTCACTATTCTTTACGAAAACATTTTTAGCGGCACTTAAGAGTACCTGATTGGTTTACTTTTGTGTTTCAGGTCTTATTGCATTTGTATAAACTACCTTATTGGGCCTATCCTTTGTCGAGAAGATGATATTACCGTCGCTGCTTGTACAGTATCTTCTATCCACTCTACTGCTATCAGTGCAACTATGCAGGAAAGGATAAGCGCTATAGTTATTTTTATGTAAGAAAGTTGATCAAAAATAAACATTATAATCTGCTTGTTTAATTTTTTGATTCGATGACTTGGATATGGCCCGGTACGCAAGGACGATTCACGGGCGATTTGTCATGGAAACAAATGGACTAGTGATTGGTTGTTGCAAAAACAGTAAATTTCTGAACGCTCTTCCGATTATTTTTGACGCTGAGACGTGAGACGTGCACCTGCGTACGTTTGGCCTCACAGGCCGTCTCAGAAGTTGGCTCTGTGTTTTCCAACTACCCATTTGAAGACGACAGGGGAAAAACCGGTAAGGTGATCAAAAGTTGATTTTTCAGAAATCGAATTTAAAGTTGAAGAAAAGACTTCTATGTCTTTCACATCGGAAAAGTACTCTTCACTTCAGCAGTCAATCATATTATCAGGTCAGATAGCATCATCGCGTGGGTGTAGACCGTTATCAGTATGGCGGCTAGTGTAGCCTGCACAAGATAAGTAGAGTTTTAGCCGGGTCCAGATATCCGTTCTGCTATGCTGCAATGTGTAAGACTTCGAAATTTTTTACGTTGGTACTTATCTCTGATAGTTGGCTTATGGTTGTTGGGTGCTCCGTAAGGGATAGTATGGCTCTCGCCGTTCCAGTTAATATATTTCTGTGGATTGCATAGAACATAGTTTTTCATTCGCCATTACATTCTAACCTGTCTTCCATTCGATTCCACTTTCGATGTGTCGATATCACACCATTTGCTGCAATGACAAAGTTCTAAAGCGGGGTTTCCACCGACCTCTCATTGCAGAATGCAAATAACATTGACGGAAATTTGAATTTTTATTTTTATAGAAATCTGTTAAAATGTTTGTACTTAACATATTCCATGACGCCATTTTTTAATCTTAATTTGTTTGTGATTTCACTCTATGATCATTGATCAATTTTAACTATGGCATAGAGTAAAACAAAAATTTCCGTCAATGTCATTTGCATTCTGCAATGAGAGGTCGGTGGAAACCCCGCCTAAGCGTTTGAATCGTCTGAGTGGACCGGACCTATGAACCGTTAGAACTTGTTGAAAAACAATAGGTACTTGTAGGTTAGGCTATTAAATATACTGTGCATAGGCTAGAATGTGGTTAGGCGGTTATTCCACTTGTCATTTTTTCTCCATTTGTGCATTAAAAAATGATGAAATTTTTGTTTTTAAGGAGACTATTATGTAGATACTTAACTTAATTATTATAATTTAAGTTATAATATGGTAGAGACTTCAATAAGTCTCTACTAGGCCTATATTATAACTTAACTTATAATAGATAAGTGAAGTATCTACATAATAGTCTCCTTAAAACAAACATCCCATCAATTTTTAATGCAGAAATAAAGAAAAACTGACAAGTGGAATAGCCGCCTTATCAAAATCACAATTTCAAGTTTTAAAATAAATGAAAAACGCTCGATTTAAAAATAAATAAAAAATGGTTTGATTAGGTTTAGTCTGATATTACAACATCGTTTCAATATAATTTTAGGGTTTCAACAGTGCCTTGATGGCACTTGGACATTTTCGTAAAAAATGAACATTCTTTTATCGGTAATCACAAATGCATAATATATTAAACACCACCGGTTTCTATATTTAAATCATCCAGAAGTGACAGACACTCAAATAGGCCTACTCATAATCGGTCACTATAAAACTTAAGTTTTTTTTGTCTACTAACAATTTCAATCGGTTAACTTATGGTTCTGTATATAGTTTCCTTGCAAGGGGACAGAAGAATCTGGGCTAATTGGCCGTTGTCGATTTGAAAGTAGGCTTCCAAACGTTTCTTCAACAACTGCAGTCGACATCACAGTTTTTGACGAAACGGTTGGAAGCCTACTTTCAAATCGACCACGGCCTATTAGCCCGGATTCTTCTGCCCCCTTATTAGACTCCGGCCGTGAAAGCCTTCGTTATTACCTATATAGTTTCCTTACAGCTTAAGATTATACATACAGTAACTACATACCTACCTAGTCTCAGTCGCTTTTAGAACCACATTCTAATCAAAATTTATGGAAGTCACATTTTTAAGGTTTTGTCAGTAGGTAATGCGGTCCAGTCCAAGATTTGCTTGCATTCAGCAGTGGCTGCAGATTTGTAAATATGCAACTGTGCTATATGCGGTGTTTCCACCAACGTCAATAGTGATAGTAAATGTAGTTTTGACGTGGTAGCAGACATTGAAGACACACTAAAAATGTCTGCTACCACGTCAAAACTACATTTACTATCACTATTGACGTTGGTGGATACCCCGCCATAGTATAATGTAATAATAGGTAGATTACTCATTTAATTATGGTAACGTCTCATTTCAAAATAAATTATTCATCTGCAAATGGCGATTCATATATTTTTATTGCAAATGAATGTGCTTCGATCCATATTAAAAATTCAGCATCGTTTAGCTACACTGCTACAATACCTACCTACTCGTATCTGTTCTTAAAGTACATGTACGACTTTTTGAAATAATTAAAAAAAAAAAATTGATATAATCAGGTCAATCATTAATTCTATTCCATTTTTGGTTGTAAAATTATAAAAAAATAAATTACTTAAGTCATGATCAGTTTTAAATGCATCCTCTTTCAAAAGACCGATAGCGTTACGGCAATAATAATAATACATAAAAGCAAAATGTATAATAGGTACATAATAATACGCTTCAATTTTATATATAGTCGAAAAGATGGTAACTATATGTAAAAATGATATAATGCACCACATGAAACAAATTCTAAACCTAATATTAAAGGCGAAAACAAAGTTTTAAGATCGATTCTAAAAATGGCGGGAAAAAACATTGCGGAGGGCTTGCTCAGCCGACAGCGTATGTGCCGTTTTTGCACGCACTAACTAGTGCCGTGGTGAGAGAGCTAGGACCGCGTTCGCTATTTGTTCGTCTTAGTTCGAATTGTTAGTCTAGTGCTTTTAAACCCCCTTATCTACTAGAAAATCTACACCATGGAGTCCCAATCTCAAGACGGCTCCCCGGCCGAAGTCCCGAACGATCCGGGGTAAGAGCTTCCCCATTTTTTGCTTTTGCTTGCTGTGCTCCTATCTACCCACCCTTAAACAGGGATACACACAGGTCCCCCTATTATTCTTAACCTAATCTTAACTCCAGGCTTTAAATTTTCATTAAACAATGTGTTAAACCAATGATCTTTTTAAATTTCCCCCTGTAATTGATTAACAGAGGCTTGTTTTTTTGTATGTAAACAAAGGCATTGCAACACAGCAACCGGCTGATAAGAGCACAGATTTTTGTCATAATTGGGCTATTGCTTAATTGCATAGAATACTCCCTTGACCCTTATAGAGAGCTTCAATTAGTAGTCTTTTTAAAATTTGATTTCCAACATAACCTAAAAATTGGCTGGTTAGAAATTTAGGATTAGTCTACCTATTCACTGGTCAGATGTGTACATTAGCTTATAAACTCGTTGTGCAGCCGGCCTAGCGTTGTTTAGGCAGCTAAGAAACTTAGGCAAGTTCATTAGGATGGTAACAATGCTAATAAACAACACTTAGGCTATCTATGCCCTAAATGGCGTGCATAAGGACTGTTAGCAGCGCATAATGTATTATACTTGGACAATCTGCAACAGCCCTAAATTGCAAAATTACTTATAATAACTTGGCGTACTTTTAGTAAATTACTAAGGGTTTCTGTAATAACATTTATGTTTTCTTTATAGTTTGGAATTAATGGCTTGATACAGCTCGAATTTGTCAGACTACCAAAAAAAGGCAGTCTGGTTTATATAAATACAACATTAAGCATTGGTTAAGGCCGTTTTGACCCTCATGCGATTAGCAGTCCCAAGACAAGCATACAACCCTCAAATTGTCAAATATATTAATAATGTTTTCAATAATACGTTTTTTAAGTTATTTCTAATAAATTTATAACAAGTTACATGGTGCCTGATGAATAATTATTTATGACACTTGCTACATTTTCTGGCCATGCTTCGGAGGGCATGTAACGCAGGCGGTCCCGGGTGTTCCTAGTGTAGTGCAAGAGAGAGCTTTATAGCCCTAACTCCACTAGGTTGGCTTAGTAATAGAACAAAAGTCATTATTTATTTATTTATCTGGTCCTATTGCAGTGACTTTTTTAGCATGAGTGTTTAGCCTTGACAGTCTACTTGTTAAGGTTTCCACCGACCTGCAAGTGCAAAATACACATACGGTGACATGGTAGCAGATACCATTAATAAAGGCGGGGTTTCCACCGACCTCTCATTGCAGAATGCAAATGACATTGACGGAAATTTTTGTTTCACTCTATGCCATAGTTAAAATTGATCAACGATCATAGTGTAAAATCACAAACTAAAATTAAAAAATGGCGTCATGGGATATGTTAAGTACAAATATTTTAATAGATTACTATAAAAAGAAAAATTTAAATTTCCGTCAATGTCATTTGCATTCTGCAGTGAGAGGTCGGTGGAAACCCCGCCTTTATTAATGATATCTGCTACCACGTCACCGTATGTGTATTTTGCACCTGCAGGTCGGTGGAAACCCCGCCTTTATTAATGATATCTGCTACCACGTCACCGTATGTGTATTTTGCACCTGCAGGTCGGTGGAAACCGCGCCTAAAACGTAATTTTGCTTGCGTTCTGCTCTCTGCTTCTTTGATTTCTGCTGAGACTCATCGGAGAGGGCTTAAGAATGGAGTGGCCTTGACATGGTGGAGCGGCATAACTTAACTTCCTATCAAGCATAGGCGCCCATAGAGAAGAGAAAGGGACCTTTTCCTTTATCAGCCCACATAGTTTTTGTTCGGTTTTTTACTATATACAATCACCAGCGGATCTAGAAATTTTTTGAGGGGGGGGGGGCTGAACTAGCGGATGGAAAGCCTATAGTCAGGAGGTCTATGATGGAGTGAAGACTTTTGAAAGTGCGTTTTATTTGTTGGGTTGGGTAAGAGAAGCCCCCCCCCCCCCGGCTTTAGCCCCATTAGCCTATGGCTGGAAAGAAAAACAGTATTGCAAGTTTTTAAACGGATTTTATTGGCCGAAACTCAAATATATTCTTTCAAATTAGCACAAATAGCTGTCGACCACTATCCTAGGACCTAGTTCCTCTCTTCTTGTAGGCTATTTTAAGCCTTCCTTCCACCAAAAGAATCAACCGCACCTTCTTTATACCGACAACACCAGCCAACTATATGAAATTAATGTTTAGCAAGTAACAAACAAAACGTGCTGAACAATACAATATCTTGGAAAATCTAGTTAGCATGTGTATTCCCCGTTTATTGACTGGCAGGAGCCAATAATTAATACTAAGTCTGTAATCAGTCGTTAAAAGTACATGCAGGCCTACTAGAATGTTTAGATAACTTTATTGCTTTGTGCAGCGGAAAAATGATTTGCTCAACATAACGCGTTTAGGCTTTCAAGGTTAAGAAAAGTCTGGGATTCAGCTGTGTTACTCTGTGCATGCCAACATTGTCGAAGTCTCTTACTTATTAGTTATGCTAAACTATTTTAGTAATGCTAATAAACTATATTTAGCCGAGATTTGGTGGAAAGTGGATCCGTGTCATAGGCGGGGTTTCCACATACTTGACTGGTCAATGAGAAATATGGTTTTGACCTGGTAGTAGAATTTTTAGTATGTCTTTAATGTCTGCTAAAACGTAAATTTCACATTTCTCATTGACCGTTGACGTATGTGGAAACCCCGCCATAACTGGTTACAGTAGTGTATATATAAAATATTCGATTTCATTACATCCGGACACCCAAATTCGGGCTGCTCTATCCGTGCTTTGGGCGCAAATTCCACCGACCTCGATAGTGATAGTGATACTGATATTGACGAGGTAGCAGACATTAAAGACGGTCTAAAAATGTCTGCTACCACGTCAATATCAGTATCACTATCGAGGTCGGTGGAATTTGCGCCTTGCACAAATTGACATTTCTCAGGAAATATTGATCGTAGATGCTAGAGCTATTATATAAACATTAGTATAGTATTAGAACAATATATACAATATATTAGAACAGATATTTTGAGGTATAGCATGTAGGCTCAGTGCAACTCCATCCCCTACCGCGAATTAATTAAATATGGCCAATCGGTGTTTAGTGATGGCTACATGTATATATAAATGTTGAGGAGCGCTTGTTCTTCCTACCAACGTCAATATTTCCTGTGAATTTAATTGTTTAACAAAGAACATACAGTAAGGGAGAACAAGCAGCTGCAATGGACGAGAATAGGACCACTCGGAGGTCGGCGGAAGGCACAAGTCACAAGGTAGACAACCCATCGGCAGACTGAGGACAACCCTCGTGGAAAGGATTGAACAACTCGCCGAAGCAAGAGGGAAAACAATGGCCGAGCTCAAGACGTTAGCGTTGGCGAATTCAGGAAATGGGCTCGGGGCGACCCACACACACGGCAGGAAGAAGAAGAACATACAGTAAGGTTTTTCGTTTTGAGTCGTTTCTTAATAGCTAATTCATACCTATTTTCACTACGAGGAACTCATTGGCAAATGTTTCCAAGGGATTCACCTTTCAATACTCGGTCGATATTCTTCTTCTTTATAAATAAATAAAATAAATTAATAATCATTTTGTTGCAAGCAGACCTAAGAGTTCAATAAAATACAAATCTAAATTTAAATCCTTCATATATGCCTCTTCAGGCGAGGATTGGCGATCATCATGGTACTGAACAGGGAAGTCCTGCTGTTGCCAGACCACTGCCGCAGGTTTTCCAACCAGGATGTTCTTCTTCTGCCGGGAGCCCGCTGTTCTATCCTCCCTTGGATTATAAAATGTAGAAGGCGATAGTTTTCGTTCCTCATCGACCTCATCATAATAATGACGGTCTCATGAGGCCGTCAGTAGCAACTCGGCTTCTGTATCCATTCGTCTCAGGACCTCGGACAAGATGTCTCCAGGATATGCGCAGTTCGTCAACGTCCATCCCATATACCATATAGAACGATTGGGAACCCAATCGAAGGTGCTACCGCATATTCCGGCACCGAAGTACTTTGTGCATTGTGACGAAGACACTTCGAGCTTGTTCAATGCGGCTGCAGATATAAAGAGTCATGTATCAGATAAATCAGGACATGTAGAGTAGCGGCCCCGGACACTGACTTTCACCCGAAAGGTTGTTGGTACAAGTTCCACCCTTACTACATGCTTCGGAGGCCATGTAAAGCAGGTGGCCCCGGGCCTAGTTGAGTGTAAGAGAGGGCTGACGCTCTTAAATGCGCAAAAATCGTTCCGATATCGAAAACACGTAATTCAAAATCAGCAAATGATTATAGGCCGGTATCTCTTCTGTCCACTTTATCCAAAATCTTTGAAAATTTTATACAGACACGCTTACAAAACTTTTAGGCTCGCACAAATTTCTTTAGTTTAAAACAGTTTGGTTTCATGCCTGGTCTAAGTACGGAAAGTGCATTAATTCACTTTACGAGACATTTATACATGGAAATAAATAATGGAAAGAAAGTTTCTTCCATGTTTATTGATGTTTGAAAAGCTTTTGACACAATCAAACATACTGCTCTATACAATATGTTAGAACAATCAGGAACCATCTGTATATCTAATGCATCTGTTTAACCTATTTTAATACTTACTTATATACCTATACTTACTACCTTAACTTTTTATAATGTTTCCTGCACCTTGCCTCCACGTGCAAAATGGCTGCACAATGGCAAGAGACCCAAAGAAAAAACTTCCCATGTATATACCTACTTATGTAACTGAATTTATTTTAGGAATTAAGCTATTATTATTATGTCCCTAACTCCGCTAGCTTGGCTTAGTAATAGAAAAGAAGTCATGCAGAAAATTAAATCACCTAGAGAATCCGGCTCCTAAACACGACACTTATAGAATTTGTATAAAGATAGCAGTCTCAATTTGCTATCAATTGCAGGTTGATGGTTGGCTGATAATAATGAATGAATCCATGTCGCTAGGGACTATTCAGTAGCGAGGGGTGGGGGGGGGGGGGGTGGGGTCATCAGCCTCATCTATAGAAGGGAGGATTTGTGGTTAATTGTGTAAAAGCTATAACAGCTAGCATCCCCTTGGATCACGTTTCAGGCCGCTACTGCTTGCGTCTCATGATTTTATATGAATTACGCATAATAAACTAATTCGCCAAAATTATATAGCGTTGCAGATTTTTTCTCCTCTTTGTTTTTGAGTCGGTTCAGGATTACTTCCGGTCTTACAGAATTGTGTAACACTGAAAAATATAACGTCGCGATGACTCTCAGTTTGTTTTGAAGTAACGGCTCCCCTTCCGATGCAGAGACGATCAAGTGTGAAGCACTGATAAAGTGTATAGGGTGCAGAATGTGGGGTTCGCTTTCAAGATTGCTCTCTGGCTAGCACAGGCTCATTTTAAATTTAACGCTTCGGGTAATATTACTGCTTTATTTAAGCTTATTTTTTTATGTAGGATGTTCTGTAGGCTCTAAAAAAGTAAAGGCAGTATCCTTCCCTCAGTATCCGTTCATCATGCCTGGGCTTGTTACTCTTGCTGGATTTTGGTCCTTATGAGACTTCTCAAGTGATGATGGGCCCTGAGAATTCCTGCTGAAAAAAGGAGTAAAAGCGGGTATCCCACTAAGTATAGGCATTGACTATAACTTATAACTCCAGTTATATAGTCATATGTATAATTTAGCCTATTGTTACGGTCACTTTGGTCGTAACATACAAATAAAAGGATTGAAACATAGAGTGAATCTTAGACCGACCTTGGGTGGCAGGGTGGGCCACCAGCCATCCAGGGTCGTGATACTTAGCTTATGGTATCGTGTGTATTTTGTATTTGTATCCTCTTCTCATTTTTGTATGCCTTGATCCTACAACCGATACCACGCACAATAATTTTAGAACTGAAACCGCCCCTATTAGGCCAGGCTGCCATAGCCTTCCACACCGATTGTACAATGTACATCCTTGGTGAAGTACCGTACCCTAATAAATAACCAAATACCTCACGACACTCATTATGAATAAAATTACTTTGTACAGTTTTACGTCAGATATAAAAAGCACACAACCGGTGTCGGCTCGCGCCATCGTCAAGTGTAAGAAAACAGTCAAAACAAAAAAGTATGCTAGTTAAAACTTATTGTAAAGAAACCAATTTTACCAAATGCTATATACTGCTATACGTGTCTTGACAATGAGTTTAGGTTTTCACTCCTTTTTGTTTTGACTGTTTTCTTACACTTGACGATGGCGTGAGCCGGAAACCGGTTGTTTGTTTTTTATGTTTGTAAGTTATTTTATTCACTATGAGTGACAGTAAGTTTTACAAAGTTAAGAAGAAGACTATTATGTGTAATACCTCACGAGGCAATGTTTATAATAGCATGGGGAGATATCCTTTTTGCCCCTATTATAATACCCGCATGAATGGAGAAAGCACCCTAATATTGTCTGAACTTAAGACTGGGGTGATTTAGGGACTACATAACGTTACGCCTCGTTTGCGCATGTATCACTGCGCGCAATAGTAAGGGTTTCCTTTGTAACAGAAATCTGCCCAGAGTATGTCACCAACTTTAGATGCAGAACACCGCACAACTACCCGCAAGCCCCCCTTAACCGAATTGGCCTAACCGAATCCGACAACAGCCCTGTACAGCCGGACGCATCGCTGCCAAGCCCTCGCGGATATTCAGAGAGCGGGAAACAATGCTGACAAAATACAGGAATCCCTCTACTGGCAGGTGCAGCGCCGAACGGCTGAAATGTCAAGAGCGGAAGTTGGATTAAAAAAAAAAAAAATGGTTTTGTG
This sequence comes from Psococerastis gibbosa, assembly GCA_963971405.1. Lineage (NCBI taxonomy): Eukaryota > Metazoa > Arthropoda > Insecta > Psocodea > Psocidae > Psococerastis > Psococerastis gibbosa. The sequence goes on along the minus strand of OZ020491.1, from coordinate 11,843,533 downwards.
TAGAATGTGTCTCACATTATTATTATTATTGCTTTACTATTAATACATAGTTTGGGGGTTTCCGAGTGGAGAATCACACAAAAGACCTCGTCAAGGGCAATGGCTGTTCATCTACCCCGCGTAGTTGTAGTGGTACAGCCAAAAAGGAAATGGTGCAACTAGGCACTTGAAAATATTGGAAAATCAGTGGAAGAAACACGCATTGTGGAAGGACGAGGCGGAATAAGCAGCATTACTTGACTTAGGAGTTAGTTAGGCGCAATGCGCATCCAGGCCCAGCCCGGGGGGACTTTAGGCCGCTGCCGTCACACCACGCCATCTCGGACGATCTTCCGCCGCTAGCTTCCAGTCTCGGGTGGCGGTGGCGTAAACATCTTTTTGGTCCATCCATCTGAGCCTTGGCTTACCGAAATCTAGCTTCGGCGTCCTCGCCGCCTGCATAGGGTGCACATGACCCAGCCATTGGATTCGACGCCTTTTCAGTTCTAATATTATGTTCGGGAAGGCAAATGGCGCATGTATCGTATTTCGGCATTGTGTCTGATCCTCCAGACGCCGTTCTTCCATCTACCGCCGAAGAGCATTTTGTTCTTGAAGACTCTCAATCTTTGGGAGTCCCTTATGGATATGGTCCAGGCCTCATCTCTGTACATTATAACTGGCCGAATTAGGATCTGGCAGAGGCGAACGTGGGTGGTTCTAAACAGGAGTTGAGATCTAAATAGAGGTCGGACTTTAAAGGTAGCATTACCCTTGTAATAATGTCCTGAAGGGCTTTTTATGAGCCCAGGCCTACTTATTGGTCCTTTGTCCAACGCCAACGACCCCATGAATTTCGGGTATTATTTGTATTGTTCCTTAGGAATTTTCAGCCATTGGCAAACTTGTATACGTTCTCGAGGTCAACCTACACTGGCTGCAAGCGATAATGGACAAGCTCAGACAAATAATAAAAATAAACGCCGTGGCTCAACAACCCAATGCTGGCTTAGGGCTTGTAGAGGTTCCTCTATGTTAACCACTGCATTAATTGGGATGTTACGGTCAGCAACATGCCCGGCCGCTGCGTTTTCCCCTGCCATTAGGATTAGGTGAAGCCAGATCAGGCTGAGAATTTTTCCTTTTTCGGCAAGTCTCGAACCTCGAACTTCCGTTTTGATAGTCCAGTTTTCTATCAACTAGACTATTCTTGGCCATTCACAGAGAAATATAAGTATTGTCTTGAAATTCTAGGGTGAAAGGTTGAATTCGACGAGTTGCTCCTATGCAAATACTACGCAATACTACGCGCATTAGGGGGATTATGTTGAGCCCTTTACAAGTTCCCAGTGTTGTGCAACAGCAATGCATAGTGTAATCTAATATTATGCAAAAGGGTGTTGTAAACAGAAAGGTTTCATATATTTTAGTATTTACCTGCTTCAAAAAATTGTTATCGGTTGCCAGTATCAAGGCGTTTTAGGGTCCGACCAGGGCGAGTTCACGAAATGGGTTCGGGCGACCGGGGGGGGGGGGGGGGGCACACGCTGCGCACGCGGCACTAAGGGGGAAGGAAGAAGAAGCCATTTTTTAATTTTCAAGTATTTCCTTTACGGAATTTCGGGGGAAAGCTAGAGACATACACTACATGTGCTGACCATGTGAGGGTCCACTTCTGGTTAATTCCATTAAGGACGCTTCCCACTATCACGTGAAAAGTCTAGGTAAGGAATACTGCACGGCATGGCCATACATAATACAGTAGGTAGATGGTGGTACCATTCAGTATTCCTTACTGAAACTTCCCAAGCGATAACGGGCACCGCTTTAAGAATTCTTGCCGAAAATAGGCATATAAGTGGGAGTCCCAACAAGTTTAAATAAACCTATAGTAACGGTTTAGTAATTGCAGTTTTTCGTCGCCATTGCATTGGAGAAATCATTAACAAACAAAACTATAGATTGGTGTCAATGACTTAAGGAATATATAGACTACTTATGGCGAGTACCCGACCAAGCAGCGGTGTAATCGTGGTTGCGAATCTGGTGTTGCAGGCTTTTCTAGAAAAATTCACAGTAGCCCGAGGATGGCTATGTGACGGGGCGAATAGTTGCCGCCAGTAAATAAGCAACCACTACTAGGACACTTTTTTGTCCTGGGGTTGGGCCCCGAAGAAGAGGAACTCCATAGTCAACGGCATAAGGATGCAGAAGGCAACGGGAAACCACGGCATTACTATTCCCTAGCACATTCATCATGACTGAGTACATTCACTACACTACATACTTTGGCTTCCTTTTGGGGACTCTGAAGTGCGGGATCTGCGTGTCTACGATTGCCAATCTTCGATAGAAGAGGCTGTTTGAAGAAGGAGAAGATATTCTTTACGTCTTTGAACGGATTCTAGTTGTAGTAGGCTTACCCAAAGTTGGTGGGAGTCGTCGTAAATCAGTGAATAGCACTTACTATCTTCCAGAGGTTTGCTAGACGTGCTGTGTTGATATCAGTAGAGTATTCATATCTGTTTGTCAAGCACATTAAGGACATGGACAAGCCAATCTCTCGTGTAGATAAAGTTAACAATATTCTCACCTACTATGAAATCACGTAACTTGGCTCGCCTAGAGTTCTATATAATATATTATGAGAGACGGGACATTTGCCCCCGCGCCAAAAATAGTTTCTGAATCCTGGACCCACCTGATGCCACGTTTCTTATGAAATTGGGAAAAATATTTTTGGCGCGCTTGAATGTCCGTATTGCTGCTGTGTTTATGCATATTTATTATTCCGCAAGTTTGTCTGGTCGGTTTTTAATATTCGGGTATAAAACTACGCATCCTACACTACACCCCATGGAACCCCAGGGCCTAGACTTAAGCGTAAGTCAGACACCCCACTACGCGGTTTTTGTACAAAATTTGAATTTCTTAGGCATCATCCGTTAGGAGAAATTCTACAGTTTTTTTATAAGTCTGATTTTAGCCAATCGCTGTTGTATTATTTATTATTATTATATTTATTATTATATTATTATATTTATTCAGTCCCATAAACATTACATAGTGATACATAGGTATTGCCACAGGCCAAGGCCGTGCGTGGCTAGTTAAAGGGATGTTAGTCAAGCTTAAAAATAAAGTTAGTTAAAAAAAAAAAAAAATTAAAATTAATTAAAGATTACGTTAGGTTAGGTTAGTTGCTTATTTTCTAAAAGTTCACAGTGCACTCAATAAAATTGTCCTTGATGCTGATTAGTTTAATATTGAAAAGAATTGAAATAAGTAAATGAATGAATGGAATCTTATTGGAAGGGGAGGGGGGGGGGGAGTTGAAAATTACATATTCTTAAAAGAGATTCAAGTGCTGGGAAGCTTTGGTTATAAATACTCGTAGGCTTTTACCATCCTTCAAGTTTCTGGGCAGATCATTATAGATAGAGAGTGCCTTGTATTGCGCTGTATTTTTAGTTTTACTTGTTCTTGGTTTTTCGTGCAGTAGGGGTTTTCTCTCTTTATATCTTGTGCCATGTTCGTGGGAGACTTCGGGATGCAGGCCTAAAAGCTTATTTTTGTATAACTGTATTAGAGATTGTTTGGTAAATATTTTATTGATGGTTGGGACTTTGGCAATATGAAAAAGCTCTTCAGTGGGGAATAATTTAGGCTTTTTGTACATAATTTTAAGGATTTTCTTTTGAATTTTAATTAGCCGTTCAAGTTCATTTTTATATGAAGCCCCCCATGCTATAATCCCATATTGTAAGTGTGACTGTATTAAAGCAAAGTATATGGCTCTCAGTAAGTGTTCATCAACTATATTCCTAACTTGGACGAATTTGTAAATAGATTTTCTAAGTTTCAATATAAGGGTATTAATTTGTTCCTGCCAGTTTAGTTTTTTGTCTATTATCAAACCAAGATATTTTGCGCTATCTACTCTTTGGATTCCCTCAATTCGGTAGTTGTCAGTTTGTATGTTGGTTTGTGAATTAGTGAACTCTATATAATACGTTTTTTTTAAGTTTAGAGTAAGTAAATTGTCATTCATCCATGATTTTACAATTTTCAGATCATTGTTTGCAGACTCATATAGCTCGGCTCTTGTGGAGCCTCTGCATATTAGTATCGTATCATCCGCAAATGCATTTATTTTGCTACTTAGTTTTAAGGTTAATAAATCATTTAAGATTAAATTGAAGCAAAATGGTCCAAGTACCGTGCCTTGGGGTATGCCACACGTAACGGTATCTTCATCGCTAAAACAAATGCATTTGTCAGAACTAGGTAACGTTTTTGTTTTTTGTTTTCGATTAGTCAGGTAACTGGTTAGCAAAGTGTGGACTTGCCCTCTGAGCCCTAGTTTCTCCATTTTTTTAAGTAGTATACTGTGGGAAATAGTGTCAAAACCTTTTTTTAAGTCATTTAGGATGCAAAGACTGTATTGTTTCTTGTTAGAAATATCACTTAATTCATTTATTAGGTCATATATTGCTTCCGTTGTTCCCTTGTTTTTTTGAAATCCAAATTGCTGGGAAGAAATAAGCTTATGTTTTTCGGCAAAATCGCTTAGTCTGGTATATAGGACTTTTTCATAGATTTTGCTGATAGCAGGTAGTACTGATATTGGCCTATAGTTTGCAGGGTCATCTGGGCTATTGTCCTTGAATATTGGAGTGACTATTGCTAGCTTTAGGCTATCGGGAAACGTACAGGTCGACAAAGATGCATTGATGGCATGAGTTAACGGTTCCGCTATATGGGGTTTGACGGACTTAAGGGTATAGTTTGTAATATTGTCATGACCGGGGGCAGAATAATTTTTTAAATTCGATATTATTGTACTTATTTCTTGTGGGGTTGTAGGGGTTAGGAACAGTGTATATGGATTAGATGGGATTTCTGCTAGGCGAATGTTCAGACTTGCTGGGTCATGGGGTATTTCACGGGCAAGGTTCGCGCCTACTTTTAAAAAGTATTCGTTAAATGCTTTGGAAGAGATGTTAGTTTCTTTAATGTTTTGTTTCTTCGTACCTCCAGTTATTTCATTTACTATTTCCCATTTTTTTCTCAAATTATGTCCTGCATCGTGTAATTTGTTTTGGTAATATGTGGACTTTATTATTTTAATTTGCGTTTTAACTTGGGCCGAGAATGATTTAGCATGAGATTTTAATATGAGGTCATGGGGTCGTTTCTTACTATTTTTATGCAATTTATCACGATGTCGTATTGCTTCAACGATTTCAGTTGTTATCCATGGTTTCAACTTTTTTGTTTTGTTGTTGGGCCTAACTTCGAACTGCTTAGTATTATTTTGTATTTGTTTCTTGAAGATATGTAAGAAATTGTTGTATGTTGCATTGCCGTCGTTATTTAAATATACACTATCCCATGTTTCCTGTTCTAAGGACCGATTTAAGGCATTATAATCAATTTTATTTATTTTTAACTTGCACCCTAACTTATTTTCAATTTTTGAATAGTGGGAAGGCATGGGTAGGGATAACAGTTGAGTATAGTGGTCAGTTATTGATGTTTGAATAACAAAGGATTGTATGTCGGTGGTGGAATAGTTTTCAGGGATATAAATATGGTCAATGCATGATTGACTTACATCGGTAACTCTGGTGTAGTTATTTATACACTGGACGTAGCCATGGCCGCTAAGCATATTTTGATATTCATCCCCCTCTTTGTCTAACACGTCGATGTTTATGTCTCCTGCTAAAATAGGGCCTAGTCCTAATTGATTTTTGCGCATATGTAAGCACATGTCAAGATCATTAATAAAATTTTCTGTATTTTTAATAGAGGGTGTTCTGTAGATGCCCAGAACTGACAGGGACTTCGCCCCCTTTTGGGGTTTCAATTCAAGTAATAGTGAAGTGCATTCTGTTATTTTAATATCGACTACTGAGGCTTTGTGGGTGGATTTACAAAATATTACGACCCCCTCATTGCGTGTTAGAGAACCACCCTTAGCGAAGAAGTCATACCCATCTAGGCTGAAGGCAGGGCTAATTTCATTTATAAAAGCTTCAGTTAACACAATTATATCAATCACGACAGGTAGGCTCTGCAGAAAAATAAGAAATTCATCCAAATTGTGACTAATGGATCGTATGTTCATATGGAGTATGTACAGATTTCCATTTTTTATTATATTTCGGGATAGTTGGCGACAATTTTCAATGACTATTGAGTTTATTTGGTTTATATTTAATATCTCATCGTCCTCATCATGCATCATTTTATGATATAGTTCAAGGTTAAAGGTGTTTATTCATTTATTTATTTCAATTTTTCCAGATCATCTAGACAATTAATTTTTATTACATTGCAATTTTCTGATTTTCTGACCAATACTGCGTCCTTCCACCACACAAACTTATAAGACATGTCCTTAGCTTTTTGTTTCGTTTCCCATAGTAGGTTGCGGTAAAATGGGCAGAGGTTCTCTCCGACGTATATTTTCCCTCCATTGTTGGCACCGGTGATTTCCTTGTTTGTAATTGTTTGATTTTTTGCGCTTAGTAGCTGGTCCCTTGTCTTTCTGCTCGTCAGTCGGGCGATGATAGGGGGTATTTTCCCCGGGGCCGCCTTGAGTCGATGGGCTGCTTCGATGCCATTGCTGGTTAGGGGTACATTTAGTTGTTGCGCTACTTTAAGTACGATATTTTCTACATTTTCTCCTGCGGTATGTTTCACTTCCCTGATTTCTATATTTTGTTTTCTACTATACTGCTCGAGATGGAGAAGCCTGCTATGCATTTGAAATATCTGGTTGTTGTGTCTCTCTTTCTCAGCTTCTAGTTTTGTTATCTTCGAGGCATACATGGCATATATGATGTATCAAAATGTAGAGGAGCATTTTTGCTAAGGCATGTGATATTTTTAACTGCTTTACGATCACTATTTCAGTTTTGTACACTTGTAGGTACTTTCCATCTCCGATCAAGGCCGCAGCCAGGATTTTTTTCGGGGGGGGGGGGGTTCAGAGATTTAATTGGATATTACATAGTACAACCCAAAGACAGAATAGTTCGCACACCTGAAAAATTTACAACTCCTGTTTTTAAAAATAATAATAATAATCTTATATGATATTATAAAGAGTACATGCTATCACTCGATAGAGGACATGATTAAGTATATCTTGCTACATTTACTTCAAATATAAGAAGTATCGTCAGTTTAAAAAAAAAAAAAAAAATTTATCCGTTCGTGAGGCATATTAGTTCGCACACTTTTACTGAACCCCCTTTGGGCTAAATAAAAGCCAAATTGTACTGCAAATTGGAAAATCTACACTTCTGTTTTTATGTTTAATACCTGAAAAGTGTTGAAAAATATAGTAAAAATAACATCTACAAAAATGCCTAGTGAAAAACCTATTTCTGAAGAGACAAGGAAGAAGATCATGTATCTTCACCAAACCGGCGCATCTGCGAGGAACATTGTTCAGCAGCTGTTTCTACCACCTTCAACAGTGCAGTCAATTATCAGCCTGTTCCGTGGAAAAGGCAGTAGCCATCCTAAACGAAAAACAGGCCGAAAAACACCAATTTCTCTGAGAGAACGCAGACACAAGACCACAAGACCTTAATTCTTCTAAATAGGCACGGAACGTTGAAGGAAATCACTGAAAAGTGGAGGGAGGCTATTAGTGAAACTGTCTCTATAAGAACTTGCCGAAGGGTCATGAAGAAAATAGGTTACAAATTGTTTTCAGCGAAGAAAATGACCGCGCTTTCAAGGCGTCAAACACGAAGAAGGTTACAATGGGCTAGAAACTTTTCAAAATGGCCCAAAGACCGCTGGAAAACAATTATTTCGTCCGATGAGTCACGGTGGTTTGTTCTACATATCAAGGACCCAAAGTCATCAGGATGAAGCCTGAAGCTTATCAGCCACAATGCGTAAAACAGACGGTCAAGTTCCCAAACAGCGTAATGATATGGGGATGCTTGAGTTTGAAAGGAGTTGGTCACCTGTACTTCGTAGAAGGCACTGTCAATGACCCTAAATATTTAGAAATTCTAACCAGCCATTTTTACCGTCGATACATCCCGATGGCAATTTTGTATTTCAGTCACACTACAAATTCTGCTAAACAGTGGTTTGGTGAAAAAGCGATTCGGCTTTGACATGGGTAGCTAATAGCCCAGGTTTGCCACCAATTGAAAACCTTTGGCTCACCATGAAAAAGGTAGTAGCCAAAAAGAGCCCGAAGACAAAGGATGAACTGAAGAAGGCCCTCCAAGATGTGTCGAGTGGTATTCCACCAGCGATGTGCAGTAATATTGTTTCTTCAATGCCCAAAAGAATTGGCGCTGTTAAAAAAAAAAACAAAGGAGGGGTATCGCAGAACTGATGGACAATTCACTTTGACTGTGCGAACTACTACGCCTCCTAAGTTGTTGAAACAAATATTAATCCTGAACTGTTCATGTGTATTATGTTTGAAGTTTCTGTCGCTAGATGTCCTCTATCGACTGATAGCAAGTATTCTTTATAATGTTATCTATTAAGTTGATTATAATTTTTTTAAAAAACAGGAGTTATAAATTTTTGAGGTGTACCAACTATTCTGCCTTTGGGTTGTAGTTTTTATTTTTCCTCTCAAAATCCGATTCTATCTAGCCATTTCATTTGGAGGGGGGGGGGGTTTGAACCCCCATGAACCCCCCCTTGGCTACAGCCTTGCCACCGATTGTCTTTTACTGTTAACGTTGATCCAAAACACTGTAGCCTGGATGGCCTTGTCATTGGCATCTGAGCGATCTGTCTGGGACACAGCTTCTGCTGGTACCGTCAAACCGCCTATATTGGGTCAGAGAGTGTATTTTGGGTCAGCGCGCTAAAATGTTTAAAAAAATTTATTCTAGAACCACCGACAATCATCATGGCGATGTTGATGTCTGTAAACACAGTACAATAACTAAAGTAAATAATTTAGGCAAAAGTGAGGCACTCCTATAATGCTAAGTTAGTTTATTTTAATTCCTAGTTAAATTTGAAATATTTGAATTCCAAGAACCCTGAAAAAACTTCAGTTGTAGGTAATTACTGAGAAAAGCTATCCATTTTGCCGCTAATGTTATTGAATAATGTTTATTAGGACATTCTCGGATAGTTTTAAGAGTAACCTAAATGAGGCGCGTAGCGCTTAACTGTGGTACAAGAGGGAGGGCACTAGTTAAGAATGGGTTCTTTCAGTGACCCAAATTACCCACCCTTAGAGTCCAAATTGGGTCAGTCTTTTTAATTTTTTATTCTTAGTGGGACCATTCTATTCGAAAAACTAGACTCCTGCTAAATCTCGTGTGCGTGCTGCTATGTATTAACGTCAATAACTGTGAAATATTACAACAAACATTTCAAGAGTTGAAAAATTCATGGAAAATTGACCCAATTTAGGCGGTTTTACGGTATCGGCAAACCAGAAGATAGTCGTTGTTGTCAACTTGTTTCCTTATGACAATTACTTATCGATTGTGTCACAGCATGCTTATGGACCTTTATAAACCAGGCTGTACTTAAGTTCTATCTTCTAGATCAGTGTCTGGTCTGAAATGAGTGAGAATAGAGCAAAGTTTAGTCCATTATACCTGTTGGTATACCGTGGGATTGATAGAAATATGCTGAATTTCTTAATTTGAAAAAAACGCTGCGCAATAGGGTGCGCTGAGCTGGAACATTAGAAGTACCTATTTCCTATATTTATTATTTCCCATGCCTATTCTACTGCTTACTGCAAAACGAGGCTGTAGGCTAATAGGCTAGACATTGGTTGAAAAACCAATTAGCAGCATTAAATTGAAACGATCGAATGCTGGGAAATGTGTCACTTTTTCTTAGCTTTGGGGCTACGTTTTTGCATTTGCGCTTGCGCGTATGCCTATTGCGCACTCTGCTGAGTTTTGTTACTACTTGTTCCTCATGATCTTTTCCCTTAATGTAGAACTATTCAATCTCTAGCAGGTAAATAAATAAATATTTACTTTTTTTATTACTAAGCCAACCTAGCGGAGCTAGGGCTATAAAGCCCTTTCTTGCACCCAACTAGGAAATCCTGGGACCGCCTGCTTTACATGCCCTCTGTGTCAACCAGAAAATGTAGGAAGTGTGGGAATTTTTTTTTGAACGTAATTAGACAGAAGCTGAAGTGCCCCCTCATGCCAGCGGCGTGCTAGGGTAGCTCTCAATACCTGTACCTACTTAACCCTTAAAATTAATTCTTTTACTAACTACGGGCTACGAACTAAATTTTAATTGCCTAACTATACCTAAAAATTATTAAAAGTATGTAAAATATAAAACTGGCACTACAAGCTACCATTGTACATTCTAAATCTGTAATCTAAATAGTCATGAAAAATGTTAATGTAATTTGTGATCCTTTGTCCATAATCTTATAATTGTCATGTACAGGTTGTTGTTGTTGTTCTTGTATTTACTGTCTGTGTTGGGGGGGGGGGGGGGATACTTGTTGGTGCGTAAGTCCTTGCTGAGTGCGTTGTACAGAGTCGTTGCCTTGTACCGTAGGGAACGTCTTGAGTGAGGTTCTGTAGGGACAATTTTTGTCACTAGTTTCGCTGACGACAAACCGATATCCATATTATTCAAAATGGCCGCCGTTTGCATGTGAAAACTAAGCTCTTAGCATCTAATTAATTCATTTAATATTTTTTATAATATTTTTACTATGCCTGGAAAAATATCACTTTAAAATAATGCATAAATAAAATAATTTTAAAATATTATTGAGGCTTATGGAAAAATCAACGCTTTGATATCATTGCAACTGGTGCTGCCATCTACAAAATGACGTCACAAATGAACCTCGCTGGTCAAGTTCCAGTGGGAAGGGGCATAGTATGACAGATCTAGTTATGGTTCTTGAACTATTAGGGATGCACGTGGTGGGGTCCGCTAGATTTTTGGTGATAAAATTTAACCAGTTTTGATAGTAAAGGGGAATTATGGGCAGCAATTTGTATGTTTTATATAAATAATTAAGGACTTTTTGTTCTATTACTAAGCCAACCTACACTAAGTATGGTCATCTTCTTCTGGCTCTACAGCCCTTGATGAGCTTTGGCCTGCTCGACAACACTCCTCCAGTCATCTCGGATTTGTACAACGCTCCACCATCTATACGGACTCCCAACTCGCAAAGGTCAGTTTCCAACTTATCCTTCGAGCGTCTTAGAGGACGTCCGGCCAGTCGTCTTCCTGTCAAGCTTGCTATGTACATCTTTCTCGGCATGCGGTCGTCTGACATGCTTACAACGTGTACCAGCCATGTTATGCGTTGTGCTTTTATGTACCGGACTATGTCTTCTCCGTTGAGTATTGCATCTACTTCGGCGTTATTTCTTATACGCCACTCTCTGTCTTCGCACAGGGGTCCATAGACTAAGGATTGTGAATATAGTAAATATACTATTCGGTTACAAAGCAGATGACTGTGAATCGAATTTGCTGATAGTAACAAAAAAGGGTTCATGAAGTTCAAGTTTGGCTTCGCCGTCTCCCATTTCAAAACGGTAGCTATGCTGCGTCTGCATGCTCCAATGCCAGTGCTTCATAGCGAAACCTTTGATGTAAATCCCCTAGCTCGGAACCCATCTAAAAATGAAATATTATGCAGTATAGGGGTGGGGTTTTACTAAATGAACGGGGACGACAGCATGCGGTGCTCTTTTTTGCAATTTCAGCAACATACCCCATTTCCTTAATTACTTCTTCAGTTTCAACTGAGCTTCGCGATTTTTCTTTTATCAATTTATTGGCTATATAGAGAAGGGTAGTATAGAGGCTGTGGTTGCGGTAATATCTGCTATTGTACCGTACATATGAGTCGGGTTCAATATAAAATTGTGGGAAGGAAGAGTGGTCAAAATTTCCCCTAAGATGCTTGTAAGTTTTGAGCTAAATTTGGGGCGTTTGTGACAAAATGGCAAAAAATTGTAAGAATGTATGTTGCATTTCGACTGGTTTCTAATTAAAATAAACCAAGTTGTAGGACAAAACATCCTGGTTGAGAAACTTAAGGGAGTGGTTTGGCAAGAGCGGGACTTCCCGTTTCAGAGCAGTAGTTTCCAATGTCCAAATTGCCACGATGATAGCCAATCTTCGGTAGAAGAGTCATTTAAAGAAGAAGAGGAAGATCGTATGGTGAAACGGTGTACGAATTCATGTATTCGACTGAGCAACAAAATACAAGCCATGAGTAAAAAAAAAAAAAAACAATCTCCAAAAAATCAGTGAAATAAAATAATCCAAACATTCCAAAAAAGGGAGTTTATTTTTGGGGGGGCTCAGAAATGCGATGGGACTGTGAAAAATCACAGCGACCGCAATGTCCCCTTCCCTCCGTTGAGGACCCCTTTGCCCGAGTAACAGCTCATAACCCAATCAAATTCAGCTGTTTCGCCTGATGATGAATGACTTTGTATTCACTGGCGTAATTGAATGCCTGGTATGGGGTGGGGGGGAGTTGGGGTTGAATTGCACTTGTTTTGTGCGGCAGGCTCGCCGGCTTTACATCGAATATAACTTGGAATTGTATGGTGGCAGTAACGTGGTAACGAGCCATCGCCATAGCTTTAAGATCAACAGTGCTTCTTCTTGGAATCACTGATTTGCAGCAACTTGTAAAAAAAAAGCAATGTGATCCCACTGTGTGCACATTCTGCTACTGCTATGTTCGACGGCCTCAATGATTGTGTACATAAATAAATAAATTTGTTCTATTACTAAGCCAACCTAGCGGAGTTAGGGCTATAAAGCCTTCTTACATTCAACTAGGAAGACCCCCGGTCCGCCTGCTTTACATGCCCCCTGAAGCATGGCCCAAAAATGTAGCAAGTGTGGGAAGTGGAACTAGAACCAACAATATTTCGGGTGAAAGTCGGAGTCTGTACCACTACTCGACATGTCCTAATGTAGCCTACATGATCTTCTTATTGAGTTGCAATCTAAGGATTGGTTTGCAGCGAATGTTGTATTTTTCTCCTCCACTCTTGTCTGTTTTGTGCGGTCCTTTTCAGTTCTTTGTAGGTGTCGCAGCCTAGGTCCTTCATGACATCTTCTAGGTACGCTTTCCTCTGTCGTTCTCTTGAGTTGGTGCCTTCGACCATACCCTCAATTATGATCTTGAGGAGCCCTTCGTGTCTCAGAATATGCCCCATCCATTTGCCTCTTCTTGTTGAAATGGTGTATGGCTCTTTTTTCGTTTATTCTATGGAGCACTTCATCGTTGGTTATGTGGTCTCTCCATGGGATTTTCATGATTCTTTTGTAGCACCGCAACTCAAAGGCTTCCAGTTCTTTTTTTTTTTTTAACCGGTACCTACATAATAACTTTGAAAAGAATTGAAAAAAATGGTGAACCATGAATAACCGAAATTAGAAGATCTAGAGAAATTAGAACCCACGATCTAAGCCTTTGTCGGGGCAACGTATATTAACCGCTATACCACACCCCGCAAAATCAGAGTTGGCTAAATCCTCTAACTTATATCTTGCTCTACAACTCAAAGGCTTCCAGTTTTTTTTTTTTTTTTGTCATGTTCGTAAATGCACCATGCTTCACTTACGTACAAGAGCACACTCCACACTAGAGTTTTGAGAAGCCTACATGATAGAGACTGTCATTAAAATAAAATCTGCTATTGTATACATCAACCATGGCTGGAGTTTGAAAGAAAAATACGACTTTCGGTTGCGCGTATGGGTGCAGTACTTCCACAACGGGTCGGTGGTATTGCTACACCGTACCTTCAACCCTCCCGTATATTATTGTATTTCGCTAAGCCTGAGGCCGGCTTGTAGCCGGTGGAGGTTGACATCGAGGACGTATACCAGTTTGCCAATGGCCTGAAATTCATACGGAAATCCATGGGGTTGTGGCATTGAACAAGGGACTTATGGGCCTCTAATAGTAGTCTTATTAGTAGTATTAAAAGTCATTCGAGCCTAAGGCCGCAGCGCAAGGAGTCAGATCTGCACTTGTGTAAAAAGCTGTTCTACGCACTGTAAGATAACCAACCACTTTCCCGTAGAGGCATAGTACACATGTCTTTTTTAGTAGCTTTTTTAGAATTGTTGGAACATATGAAAGGGGGCATTAAAGCTACTGCTAATGTCCAGTGAAGGCGTTACGCCTGGCCCGGGCGCGGGCCGCTAGTTTAGTATATTAAGAAAAGGGATCAAAACTGCCCGGATCTACCATCCGCTCACCTGAAGAGGCCACACGGATACCGCCCGTGACGTTTGAAACCGGCAGTCAATGTTCGAGTTCAAAATGGTCGATAAAAAACTACTTATCATGCATATACGGACAGGCCAAACAATATACATATAGTTTTAGACTACAAAAAGAACGCTTGCACGTATTTTCTTGCGGGGACGATGGCGACATTCACCCTAACACAATGAAATAAGCAAGTCTGCAATCCTTGAAGGAGCTTATTAAAAGTCGCTGTGAAAGTGCGCAGGGGGATTAAGGACCGTGCGGTGGCAGAGTGCTGAATGTGACGTGTTATTTACTACCCCCTGTGAATTGCTTACTTCAATCGATCAACCCCTTGAACCTCCAGCTCTTGTGCTGCTCCTCTAATCCCCCCCCCCCCACTTCTTCTGTCGCCTTTCCTTTACGTTTCTCGTCAGCAAGATTTTAAAGTGAGTAGGTGTCTGCTGCCGAGTTTTAGGGTGACCCCCATCAAGTATAGGCTGGAAGATAGTATGAGGAATCAGGAATCTAAAGGCAGGCTTTCGCAATGCATTGCAAAAGGATAAAACAACAATTAACAGAAGCTTAGAATCCAGGCATGAAAGCCTTCTAAACACCATTGTTGAAGGCTCAGTCGAGGGCACAAATGACAGAGGCAGGCCGAGAAAGGAGCACATGGAGGACGTAATGGCGGACATGGAGTGCGGGACCTACTGGGAAATGAAAAGGATCGCGGAAGACAGGGAGGAGTGGAGAAGAAGAGTCAAGTTGCTGCAAACCAATCGATAGATTGTAACCCCAGAAGAAGAGAATCCAGTGCAGCTTATTTCGGATACGAGTTAGCTTGAGGTAGAAAACCGAATTACGACACAGGAGGGATTGGCCCAGCTCTACCATGCGGCACGGCGTCAAATGACCTACGGGCGTTGGCTGAAGAAGAAGAAGGATTTGAGTTAGCATAGTAGGTTTGCCTACTCTTTTAGGGAGCTGGACTATGGATAACCTGACCTAACTTCTATGTAGAGGGGGACATTCGCGCCCGCCAAGGATAAATTTTTTTTTCTGGTGCCACCTTCTTCTTCGGCCAATCAATGAAATACGTCTTCTTTCAACCAATCACGAGTTATAGCTGGATTTGCTGTTGTTTGGATGTGTCCGAGGTGTCGAGGCGTTGCTAAGGTGCTGAAATAATGCAATGTAAGCAGAGGCTTGCGGGAGACTGAATTATTTAATTTCTTAACATTAACCTAAGTAAAAAAGCAATAGAAGAATCAATTCCTTATAAGCTAAACACTGAACACTATACGCCATAAATTCAGCCGCCCTTTAAATAACCTGACCTAACTTATTGTATGTTGGAGAGATGGGGACATTTGCGCTCGCCAAAGATATTTTTTTTAATTTCTGGTGGCACCTGCTTCTTCGACCAATCAATAAAAAACGACTTCTTTCAACCAACCACGTCTTTTAGCTTGATTAGCTGTTGTTTGGATGTGTCCAAGGTCATACCAGTAACATAGGAAACCCTGCAGGTTGTGGGAGCCGTTAGGGCTGTTCACACCTCCGGGAGAAATGTCTTGGCAAGAAATACCGGGTGGTACCGCTATGTATTGAAAAATGAAGGTTGCCGTCCAGTTATGGACTTTTGGTAAATATGCCCGTGAATTGTAGTGGGTTTGTCAAAGCCTGTACTCCGCATTTTTCAAGAATTTTACAGTGAAAAAGAGGGAATACTGTCTATCAATTACTGTGCATAGAAAGAAAATACACTTCATCTTCATACAAGGAGATACCCCAAACACAATAATTTATTATGGCTGGCTTGAGATGCCCATCTGGAGAAAACACACACACAGCACATGCTCGAAATTCATGACTCTCGCAACAGGGCTGTTGTCGACAATAGTGACACTATGGGCCTGAAGCCCTTATGTACGATACGTATTACGTATTAACGCAGTAAGCTGTTGAGTAAGGCTAAATTAAAAATTATATAGTTTTTAC
This sequence comes from Psococerastis gibbosa, assembly GCA_963971405.1. Taxonomy (NCBI): domain Eukaryota; kingdom Metazoa; phylum Arthropoda; class Insecta; order Psocodea; family Psocidae; genus Psococerastis; species Psococerastis gibbosa. Next base: position 11,827,305 of record OZ020491.1, on the reverse strand, counting down.
TGCAGGTTTCACTTTTATTAATTTGTTGAATCTCCTGCAAGTAGCAACGTAGATATTAAAGTAACCTTTAACATCCTTTTACGTGAACAAACACCCATTTTGATACAGTTGCCGTTAATTTGTTGAAAGATCCACTATTCTAGCTTACCAATTCTTCTACTTCATCCTCTCTATATGCCTCTTCTAGCGAAGATTGGCGATCGTCATGACAATTTGGACCTTGCAGACTGGTGCTCTGAAAAGGGAAGTCGTGCTCCTACCAAACCGTAGGTTTTCCAACCAGAAAGTTCTTCTGCCGGAAGACCTAAGTCCCTCTATCTTTCCTTGGATTACAACATGCAGAAGGCGACATTTTTAATTTCTCATCTCATGGCCGAAGTGTGTTAGTTTCCGTTCCTTAACCATCACCAGCTGCATCCATTCGCCTCAGGACCTCACCATTCGGGATGCGCTCTCTCCAAGATTTGCGCAGCATTCGTCTGTGTTTACACATTTTAAATGCACAGATTCGGTTCTCTACAGGTTGGGTCAACGTCCATCACTCGATACTACAATATATACGAGTAGAACACAGCTTACGACTAAAGCCGATACAATACTACCGGAGTTACAAAATATTACAGTTTGGCAGTCCGCCATCTTAAAAATGTATGGTGTAATTATCTAACTGGATAATAAACTCATCCGAGCCTATATATCACCTATCCATTCGTGATTTGTGTTATAGCCCATATAAGGGCCTAATGTTCATTATGCACGTGTATTGTACAATATATTGCTGCCGTAATCTGCAGCGTTAACTGGGAATCGATGACACCTTTAGATCAGTTACTGCTGACAATCAGTAATTTAGGCAACAGGTAGTTATTATGTGGACGGTTTTCAATCAACGCTGCCCAGTCTTTAATTCGGGGGGGGGGGGGGATGCGATAGCATCTGTAGGCAGGGGTGGCTCTAATACGAGACGTTCGTGACGGTGGTATTTACCATCCTTCTAATTTGGGACACCCTGTCAATGTGGACTATATTCCGACAACATTTTTATGGTGACGTCATGGGGTGAACGAGCTTTTCGGGGTCACATACATAAATGCCTGACGTTTTATGACCATATTTAATTATTTTCCCTTTCATTAAGGGCCTTTTAATATCGTGTGTTATATAGGTAACAAGAATTAGAGGGTGCAAACCTTATTTCCGTTCATTTTTCAATATGTTCCTTCTCTAATTTCTTCTTCTTCTGGCTCTGCTGCCCTTGATGGACTTTGGCTTACTCAGCAACAGACCTCCAGCCATATCGGTTTTGTATGACGCTTCACCGTTTACGGACTCCCAACTCAGCAATGTCTGTAGATGCTTTCCAATTTATACGTAGTATAAGGAAAGCTTTGTGACGGTCGAAATTTTCGATTCCGAGATTTCAACGGATTTACACGTTTTAAGGTCCCAGGAAACCCAAAAAGTGGTTTTTACGAAATGTCTGTCTGTCTGTCTGTTCGTCGATTTCCGGGGAAACTACTCGGTCAATTTTGATGAAATTCGGCATGTAGGTTCGCAAAAGTCATAACTCGGGACCATTTTATTTTTATTTTGGGCTAACTCAATTTGGGGGGTTTTTATTTTCAAAAAACTTCAAAAAAACGTCTAAAAAAATTATTTTCCAAAAACGGCTCCAACGATTTCTATTAAATTTACATATGTTGTAGCTGTTGTTAATGATGATAAAATGCGGGGGGTCGCTTGCCCCTTGATAGTTTGCTTCTGGGGGTAAAAAAATAAAAATGACTAAATTTTAATGAAAAATGACTAAAAAATAATTTTTCTGTGACACCTTTCTATCGATGATTTCTACCTTCAGGTATGTTTTAGGTGTTAAATTGAGTAACGAAACCGGACAGGTTGCTTTCCCAAAAAAGTGTTTGGTTTTGTACAAAAAAATGTTTTTTTGAAAAAGTGATAGAAAATTCACGCTCAAATGCATTGCGTGCCCTGCCAGTATTGCTGTGTGGTAATGTGTTGGTCTGATCTATCTTGAATTTTCCTCACCACCAGTGACGAGGGACGTCAGGTGGACAGCCCCCCCCCCCCCCGAGTTATCGGAAATTTAACCATAGGAAAATTATTTACCATGAAATTACTTATTTTCTCTATCTACTAATTTTGATAAATTGGAAAGCATGTTCGAGTAAACTCGGACCGGTTCTTATTCATTACTAAGCCCGTCTATCAGTGTTAGAGCTATAAAGCCCCCTCTTACACTCAACTAGGAAGGCCCGGGACCACCTGCTTCACATGCCCTCCGAAGCATGACCAGAAAATGTATCAAGCCATGCTTCGGATGCGAATTGGTACATACGGTACGATATTAAAATACAGCCGTAAGCGTGGTATCGCAACGACTTGCAAGGCTGGGAATTTGTTGGTACAAGGTACCGGCCAAAACAAGCTTCAGTCACTAGAACAATCATGTAAGCGCAGAGGTTCTCAAACTTTTTTCGTCGCGGACCCCTAAATGATATAAAATTGCATCGCGACCCACTAAATTCTACATTGCAATTTATAATTCGATTTCCATCCTAAAAAATAGCCTTACAGTCCATGGGCGTACGCAGGAATAGGAGCAAGGGGGGGGGTCAAGCCAGGGGGTGGATCCAGTTACTAGTAAATATGATACCTCACCTTACTAACCCCCCCCCCTCTCTCCCGAGGCACATTTTTCAAAGAAGGCCAATGAAAACGGGTTTCCACGCATTCTTTTTACGACTCTAAAAAGGGGGCCCGGGTGTCTCCCCCGGAGAAAAATATTTGAAATTGCATTCTATTTAATATCGTTGGTTCCCGCCAATTTCTATTATATATCTTTGGTTCCTTTAATAAAATATATGACTTAAATTGAAAAAAAAACTTGTCATTCAATTCAATTCTATCAATTCTATCTAGTGTATAACATTAACTGGCAGACGCGACCACGCCGCGACCCACTTGGAAATTTTTCGCGACCCACACTTTAAGAACCCCTGATGTAAGTTGTGGAGACTTGGGTGGCGACGGATTTGGTGCAGTGGTCAACTATTGATACCATCACGTTAGCAGCAACATGATGAACAGCTGCTGCTAATCAGAATCTAACAGGAAGCACTGTGTTGCCACAGGCTATGCCGATGGCTTCACAGGTGGTAGTACTTGAATATTCTGGGGGTCTAGAGATTCGAGGGTAGCAGAGTTCCTGCTCCTCACTAGGCACCCGGAACGCAGAAAATTCATGGGATGATGAAAAAGATTAGTGGATGACATTAACGAAGACCTCCGGATAATTTAGAACTATAGAAGAATGGAATGGTGTTGTAAACTGTTGTTGCAGTGGCTTAATGGACCGTTAAGCCAGCCGAAGTATATAGTCAGTTGACGACACTGAAGAGCTTTAGAGTCATCCTGCTTCATTCTTTGCTATGACCTAATATACCCGTTGATCGGCACGTGGCGCTGGATTTCTTTAAGGTGCGGGTGACTGCAGAAAATGGAGTAAAAATAATTCATCGTAGACGGCTGGCCCCGGTTGCGACGGAGCGTAGTTGAACGACCTTGAGAATTAGGTTCACATCGCAGGAAGTTAGGCATTATGACTTGTTGGTTCATTGCTCCTGGGTACCGAGTGCCGGGATCTCGTGGGAGTCGCTCAAATCATGCCAAGACTGTGCCCCCCTTTGCTCTACTGCATTGCCCATCCTGGGGTACCGGATTCTGGGCAACCCCGTAGGTACGAACCTACTTTCATCCAAATAAAATTTGACCAATTACCAGAGTAACTTAGGGTGGTTCCCATTCTTATTCTGTCTCTACAGCCCTTTATGGGTTTTTTTCCTGCTCAGCAACACTCTTCCAGTCGGTTTCGTACGACGCTCCACCATCTACGGACTCCCAACTCGTGGAGGTCAGTTTCTAATTCGTCCTTCCAACGGTTTCGCGGTACCTGCAATACCTAATCATAATCAGTAATCAAGTAGCTAGTCGAGTACAATAGTCTATCGATCCTTTCAAATAGCTGATTAATTTCTCGTTCCACTGATGTCTCTTCGTATATTGGCGAAATTGCTCTTTGAAGACCTTCTACAATGTATAATCAAAGATTATACACGATACATTTACTTATATGAACAAATTATTTATCTATAAAATGAAATAATCAGAAAGGAAGACTCAGGTGACGTAAACCAGAAATAGTACTTTGTCGATTTTCATGGTTTAGGAAGAGTTCACTTGACAAAATCTATTTTGTATTATCAGAGTTTATATATTTTAGGAGGTGCTCAAAAAGCATTTTTGTCAATATAGGGACTGTGGAACGAGAAATTAAATCATTAGCTCTCACGCCATATTGTTTTTTTTTAGTGGAAAAGTTTCCCATTAGCACATTCGTCTGTATAGGACATTTCGAGGCTTTTTTTGTATTTTGTAGGCTTGTGGCAATTTTCATAATCACCATTTTTTATCAGACAGCTCCGTTTTTGACAGCACAATCAATGGGTTCTGTATGTGCTCACTCATAATATGAATCGTCATTTACTTTCTGTTGGCTGCTAATGTTAATGCTTCTTTGGCGTGGGGTGCTCATTTATTTTCACCCGACATTACGTCCACTGTTCTGTATAGTTTCGAATAATGAAATTTGGTTGTGACTTCTGCTCCTAACGCTCAGTCCCTCACATCAAATATGCATAAAGATCTCGTTGTTCCAACTGGAAGAATTATTGCGCCCTACCATGTGGATTATAATAGATGGCTCTAAACAATCTTCGAGATTAGTTCCAGACATGGCCTGTTTATGACAGACCATTATTCGGGCGCTTCTAAAGGACGATAAGCCTCGTTTTTTTGTGTACTGTAGAACAGAAATTAGAGGTCGTAGAACTACTGTGTGCTGTAGTGTACTGTAGAACTGTAGAAATGGAAATTACTTCGGTCATGTGATGAGGAACGAAAAGTATTGTAATAATCAAAGTTGAAGATAAAGGACTGACGGCAGAAGAATAACATCCTGGTTGATAGACCTGATGCCGTGGTTTGTCAAGAACACGACTTCTCTTTTCAGAGCAGCAGTCTTCAAGGTCCAAATTGCTATGATGTTCACCATTTTTTCGATAGAACAGGCTTTAAAGATGAAGAAGGAGGTGAACTGTTGAACTCTCTCAATAGTATATACTCCAGAATGGCACATTTGGGTGGCGTTGAAAAGAATGTGGGGACTCTGACATATACTTAGCAACTCTTAGTAAAGACCAGACAACTCTGTAATATGTCAGAGAGTCTATCCGATTATTCCGAAGGATACTCTAACACTACTGTACAGCGAAATACCGGCATTATCACATTCTTATATACATATGTATAGCATAAATATACATAGTCCATGCAAAATTAGAAAAGTATGGACATAGAATGTTTTCAACACTATAAAAATATTCTTTGCACCATTTTGTGTTACCTTGTTGCATTGGATGCAAGGCATAACAAAAATTGTGCAAAGAATATTTTTACAGTGTCGCACAGGATCAAAACATTCCATGTCCATACTTTCCTCATTTTGCGTGGACTATACCTGCTGACATACGCTTCAGCATACGATGTTACTGGAACCTAGTAGGGAACAACGGTTTTTTTTTTTTATAATTTTTGGCGTGTGGGTGTGTGTTACGCTGGTGAACATAGAAGAAACGTGAAAGTTGAGCATATATTCGGATAGTCTTGAAGAACTTAACTTGGTACCGTTGTGCGTTACTACCCTATGGCTATAAGCTGACTGCTGAGTATGCATTTCAGCACGCCCCGTTACTCAATTCCAGGACCAAATGTGCGGATTTGGAAGTATGGGCCAGGGTGCTCGAAATCTGCCATGTAGGCTACCCAAATGTTATTCGAACGATACAGAAGAACGAGATACCGTCGCCGTCGTTACCTTCTAAGGAGAGCATGTATGCATCCTGGCATGGTCGTGCCGAGGGTGGTGGTCCATGGGGTCCGGACTCCCCCCCCCCCGAAATAAATTTTTGTATGTAAACTTGTATGGCTTGAAGAATTTATCCATTAATTCATTAATAAATTACGTATAAAATTTTTTTAAATCCCCCCCCCCCTCGAAATCAAAACCTGGGCACGGCCTTGCATCTTGGTACATTGTTGAATCAGGTCCAAATAAATTTGTGGACCCCCCCCCCCCCCAAATCAAAACCTGGGCACGGCCTTGCATCCTGGTACATTGTTGAATCAGGTCCAAATGTGGGTGGCTATGAAGTACCTATATATCGCTCATGCACGAGAAAAGTGACACTTTTCTAAATATTGACTTTTGAGATAATTCAAATTTTAGTTCTGACCATTTTTTAGTTTTTACTTGTATTACTATCGAGGCACTTAATACTTTCGAGATGTGACAGTTTACTTGAAAGAGATGTGTAATTACCACGTCAACGCCTGGAGCTTATTCCGAATTATGTCAGTATTGCCAAACCCGAAGTAGTCAAACTTGACAATGGATCAGTGACAAAACGCAATCTTATGGAAACAAATTAAACTAGATATGTGACACTACATTCATAAAATTCGCTATATTTTCCTGGACATTTTTGTATAAATAACCCAATTTTGCAATTTTTTGAAATGTGTCACTTTTCTCGTGCATGAGCGATATATCAGCAGGTTCTTCGGACGCTACCCAATAACGAAAATGTATACATCCTGGTTCACTGTTGTGCACGCGCTGTAACTCGAGTCCTGGTCCAAATGTGGGTGGTATGGAAATGAACAGGTACCAGGTACGTGACAATATCGCGGGGAGCACAGTTTGTAATGCATGGGAATCGGGCAGGCTCCATGTGAGTTAGGTACAGTAGGCTAGGTACTCGTGGCCCCGGTGAAGGTCACTTGTCCAGAGGATTGCAAACCCGTAACTTTCTTCTCGAGGCTATTCTTGTCCCGGTACCAATCACTTTACACTCTCTTGGAATGTTTTAGTGTGAAAGGGGCCCGTACGGCAAAAATATAGGAAATTATTTGTCCATTGTTTGGCGTTACCTAACTTCCTAGGACTAGGCCAACTTGAATAATATTAATGCAATGACGCATTTTTTTGACTCTTAATAGTAAGCTTATGCATTTAAGTGTCATTTTAAACTGTAATACAGAGATCTCAGGTTGTTATTACGTTTCCTCGCAGAGGGTCAAGGTTATAATATTTGCTTTCCAATGTATACGTAGTATAAGGAAAGCTTTGTGACGGTCGAAATTTTCGATTCCGAGATTTCAACGGATTTACACGCTTTTAAGTCCCAAGAACCCAAAAAAGTGGTTTTTACGAAATGTCTGTCTGTCTGTGCGTCGATTTCCGGGCAAACTACTCGGTCGATTTTGATGAAATTCAGCATGTAGGTTCACAAAAATCATACCTCGGGAAAATTTTTTTTTTATTTGGGGCTAACTCAATTTGGGGGGGGGGGTTTATTTAAAAAAAAAACCAAAAAATCGTCTAAAAAATTACTTCTCAAAAACGGCTCCAACGATTTCTTTTAAATTCACATGTATTGTAGTCGTTATTAATGTTGACAAAATGCGGGGGGTTGCTTGCCCCTTGATAGTTTGCTTCTGGGGGTAAAAAAATAAAAATAACTAAATTTTAATGAAAAATGGCTAAAAAAGAATTTTTCTGCGAAACTTTTCTATGGATGATTTCTACCATCAGGCATGTTTTAGGTGTTAATTTGAGTAACGAAACCGGACAGGTTGCTTTCCCAAAAAACTATTTGGTTTTGTGCAAAAAATTATCTTCTTTCTTCTTCTTCCGGCTCTACAGCCCTTGGTGGGCTTTGGCCTGCTCGACAACACTCCTCCATTCTTCTCGGTTTTGCACAACGCTCCACCATCTGGAGACTCCCAACTTGCGAAGGTCATTCTCTAACTCGTCCTTCCAGCGGTTTCTTGGCCGTCCTGGCAGTCGTCTTCCCGTCATGCTTGCTTTGTACATTTTTCGTGGCATGCGTTCTTCAGACATCCTTACAACGTGTCCCAGCCACCTTAATCGTTGTGCTTTAATGAACCTTACTATGTCTTCTCCGTTGAGAGCGGCGTCGATTTCAGCGTTGTGTCTTATATGCCATTCTCCGTACTCGTAAAGGGGTCCATATATCCTCCTTATTATCTTTCTTTCGAGTACACGTAGTTTGTTGGCATCGTTTACAGTGAGATTCCAGGTTTCCGATCCGTATGTTGCAACTGGTCTTATAAGGGTTTTGTATATTCGTAGTTTTGTGGCTCTAGAGATAAGTCTTGACTTGAGCAATTTTAGGTTGGCAAAATATGCTCTATTGGCTGCTGTTATTCTTCTGTCTATCTCTGCGCTAGTTTTGTTTTGATTGTTTACTTCTGCACCAAGGTAGATGAAGCTCTTTACATTCTCGAAAGCCATTCCTTGTACAGTCAGGTTGTCACTTCTCCGTCTCCTTTCTAACGCTGACATTACTAGATACTTAGTTTTTGAGACATTTATTTCTAGTCCAGCTCTACTCGCCTCTACACATAGTCTAGCAAGTATCTCTCCTAGTTGCTTCCTATTTTTAGTGATTATGACTATGTCATCCGCATATGCGGAGATCATTTGTGACTTGTATACAATTGTCCCACTCTCTACTATATTCTGAAACGCTGCTTGCAGTGCCAGGTTGAACAGTGTAGCTGAGAGGGCGTCTCCTTGTCGTACCCCTCTGCCGAGTGGGAATTCTTCTCCACATCGTCCGTCTATTATTACACTGGCTCTGGCGTTTTCCATAGTCATTTTTACTAGATTAACTAGTTTTTTTGGTATTCCTTGTCGGATCATTGTGTTATATAGGCTGTCTTTCCAAATAGAATCGAAAGCCTGTCTAAAATCCACAAAGAGCATGTGTAGGTCCGTATTATGCTCGTAGCATTTTTCCATAGTTTGCCGTACAACGAAGATTTGGTCAACAGTTCCCCTGGCTGGTCTAAAACCACATTGGTACTCGCCTATTATTTCTTCTGCATACGGTGAGATTTTTCTTAATAGAAGATTTGAGAAAGTCTTGTAGGCAGTATTAAGGAGTGTAATTCCTCTGTAGTTATTGCAGTCCAACTTGTCGCCTTTCTTGTAAATCGGTACTATAGTTCCTGTTTGCCATGCTTCCGGCATACATTCGTTTGCCCAGATCTTTGTAATAATGTCATGTAGTTCTTTTACAACCTCTGACCCAGAGTATTTTAGTATTTCACTGGTGATGCCATCTTTGCCTGGTGCTTTATAGTTATTCATCCTTTTTATGGCGTTTTCTACCTCTATTAGTGTTGGTGGGGGTATAAGCATTTCCGCAGTTTGTGGTAGTGGTTCTTCTTCTGGTGTAGTGTCGCTCTCTTTGTTGAGTAGTTCTTTGAAGTACTCGGTCCATCGTTCCATAATATTCTCCTCTTCGCCAAGTAGTTTCCCATTCTTATCTTTGCAACCGCTTAGTCTCGCCTTGTATTCTTTCCTGAACCAGTCTGTGTCTTTATAAAATTTCCTGGTCTGATTTTGCTGCCTTTTGTTTTCTATTTCTTCTAGTTTTTTGTTAATCATTTCTTTCTTCTTTCTGCGGCATACTCGGTTTGCTTCTCTTCTGAGTTCATCATATTCTTCCTGGGCCGACCTGGTGTTTCTTTGTAATTTCCTCTTTCTGGCTTCATTCTTCCGTTGTATTATTTGTACACATTCATCATCAAACCACTCATTTCTTACGCGCTCTTTCTCTCCAATAATATCTCTAGTCACTGTTGTCAATGCTTCTCTAAGTTGTTCCCATTTATGGTTTATATCATTTACATTCTCGTCTTCTGCTCTTTCTTCTCTTTGTTCTTGCAGCTTATTTCGTATCTCACGTTGAAAATTATCTTTTACATCTTGTACTTTAAATAACTCTTGGTTCCACACCGTACGTTCTTTTGGCCTTCTTTTTTGGGCGTTGGACAGTTTCTCTCTCATCACTGCTTTAACTAGGAAATGGTCGGAATCACAATTAGGTCCTCGGCAGGTCTTCACATCTATTACCGACGATGCGTGTCTAGCTGATACTAGGATGTTTTTACGAAATGTCTGTCTGTCTGTGCGTCGATTTCCGGGCAAACTACTCGGTCGATTTTGATGAAATTCAGCATGTAGGTTCACAAAAATCATACCTCGGGAATATTTTTTTTTTATTTGGGGCTAACTCAATTTGGGGGGGGGGGTTTATTTTAAAAAAAAAACCAAAAAATCGTCTAAAAAATTACTTCTCAAAAACGGCTCCAACGATTTCTTTTAAATTCACATGTATTGTAGTCGTTATTAATGTTGACAAAATGCGGGGGGTTGCTTGCCCCTTGATAGTTTGCTTCTGGGGGTAAAAAAATAAAAATAACTAAATTTTAATGAAAAATGGCTAAAAAAGAATTTTTCTGCGAAACTTTTCTATGGATGATTTCTACCATCAGGCATGTTTTAGGTGTTAATTTGAGTAACGAAACCGGACAGGTTGCTTTCCCAAAAAACTATTTGGTTTTGTGCAAAAAATTATGTTTTGAAAAAATGATAGAAAATTTGCGCTCAAATGCATTACGTCTCCTGCCATTATTGCTGTGTGTGTTGGTCTGACCTATGTAGAATTTATCTCACCTCCAGTGACGTCAGGTGGACACCCCCCCCCCCCCCCCCCGAGATATCGGAAATCTAACCATAGGGAAATTATTTACCCGCCCCAGCGACCCTACTGTGGTGATTATTTTTAATCTTAGCCTGCGATTAAATATGTAAACAAGATAATTTTACAGTGGAAAGTGCTATTCAAACTTGTTTTGTCTACATTTTTAACCCCAGGAATAAGTTAGTGCTAAACGGCATAATAGGCCCGCAGCTACCTAAAAAGTGGTTTTTACGAAATTGTCTATGTCTATTGTCGAAATGTCTATCTGTGCATCGATTTGGGGACAAACTGTTCGATGGACTTCGAGGAAATTCAGTATGTCGGTTTATAAAACTCATATCTCGCAAATAGTTTGCTATTATTTTGGGCTAAATCAATTTACAACCCAAAAACGGCCGAAAAAGTTCAACGGCTCCAACCTTTTTTTTTTTAAATAATCTTAATCAATATATACAATCTCCACATTTGTCAGTTCCCCTTAATAGTTTCGTTTGGGGGGCAAAAAACAAGAGTCAAATGTCACGAAAAATGATCAAAAAATAATTTTTCTGTGGAATCAATCTATCGATGCTTTCTAACTTCAGGTATGTTTTAGGTGCTAAATAGAGTAACAAAACCGAACAGGTTGCTTTCCTAGGGAAAGTTCAGGTTTTGAAGTAAATATTGTTTTTTGAAGAAATTTAGGACAATAATCCTTGCAGTGTATTGCTTACCATGACATTGTGACGTTGAAACCATAGTGCTTTTAGGATACGGAATATCGATGGAGCCGATATTTAATCACAGGAGAAATATACAATTTATAGGTGCTATAAATAGAATAATAAACAAATAAATTAGGACTTTTTTGTTCTATTACTAAGCCAACCTAGCGGAGTTATGCTATGGAATTATTTCATCTGTTACGGTACCTGTACGTATTGATTAATAGGAAAGCATGTATGGGTTCACTCGTTCCAGTTCATTAATCCGAATTCGTTACAAATAGAGGAGACTTCATTGTTACATGTAAAACCCGTTTCAGGAATCTGCAGGAGCTTAAAAAGAATTGTGGCGGGTAAAAGGATAATTAACGGTTGTTATCAGGGGGTGCAACGTCGTGTCGCGGCCCCTTCCGCGAAGGGGAAAGAAGAAAGAAAAGAGAGTGCCCGTAAATTTAGCGGAATAACCATAGAACGCTGTAATTTTGGGGACTAGACCCCCCAACCTGAAATTTATCTCGCCTGCTGTGTGAGAATTGAGGAGAGGATTCATGATTTTAATTCCTTCTGAGACTGGAAAAATAATGTCGTGAGGTTAAATTTTTTTATTGTCAATTTTTTAAACTTTTTTAACGGGCCTGAGGGCCGGAGTGGGTGTTATTTTTCTTTCTGTTGTGTGTGTAATTGTTATTCTGTAGTTATAATTTAGTGTTCCTCAAGAATGAATGGGTTTGAAAGGATGACTATCAGAACATAAACGCTGATTATGAAAATCATACACTCGATATTCCTCGGCCGAACAGATAAACCCTGCCCTACCTAAAGACCGCGAGCGCCAACGGACAGATTGTGTGAGTTTATAAACTGGGCTTTAAAATGCAGAATTTAAGCGTATTTGGCGGCAGTCGGTGACCTGGAGGGGAGGCTTTTCCATAAAACGCAATGGCAACCCTCCAAATGGACCTCATTGTGAGGGGGCGCACTTGTTCCAATTTCCAAGTTTTCCTTACTCAGCAAGCCTATTATGGCTGCATTGACCAAACTGTCTGCATCTTCAGCAACTACTAGAGCCCAATGTGGAGAGATGCGGCATTTATGTTTTTAGTGTTACTTTACTTTTTCCTCCCTTTTGTATAGTCCCCGCAAAATGAGAAAAGTATGGACATGGAATGTTTTGATCCTGTGCAACACTATAAAAATATTCCTTGCACCATTTTTTTTTTTACCTTGTTGCATTTTCTTACCTTGTTGCATTGGATGCAAGGCATAACAAAAATTGTGCAAAGGATATTTTTACAGTGTTGCACAGAATCAAAACATTCCATGTCCATACTTTTCTCATTTTGCGTGGACTATACCTAGGTGGGGTCAGCGATACGGCGGGTTCCCTTCCGCTTCCTTGCGATTCTGTGCTTCTGCTGCAGTTGCTCCTACAATCCTGAGGTCTTGGCGGACATTTGCTTCTACCGTTAACCTGGGCTGTCCTCGTCTTTTTTTTTCCTAAGCTTCGGTATGGTGGGAAACACAGTGTGAACACGATTAGTTTGGAGGTGACCAGGACAAGTCCTACTATGTTTCCCTACCGGCACTGTGCACACGACCAAGTTATCTGCAGCTTTCAACCTGCTCTGGTCCGCTGGATTCAACTTGGCATGGCGGCCGGCCCAAAAGTACCTAAATAAAATCTAATGTAGTGCACTTGTAAGAGAGAGAGGGAGAACTTGTTCCAACTTCCTAATTTTGTGAGTTACTTATCAATGGCCCACGCCCAAGCCTGTTTTGTAAACTTTCTAAATTCTATCAATCTAAACAAAAGTTCTATGTATTGTACTTTATGATATGAGCCAACGGCCTTACCAAGTTGAATCCACGAGAACAGAGCCTGTTCCTGACTGCAGCAAACTTGGTAGTGTGGATAGCGTTGGCAGGGAACGTGGTGGGACAGGGTAACGCGCTGAGACTACCAGTCAGTCTAAGTGCGTGCCGAGTCCTGGTCACCTCCTAATTAATCGTGTGACTTTACTATGTTCCCCAAGTGGTTCAGAATCCACTGTAATCAGGAGGTCCACCCTGTCAGTCTAATTCCATTCTCCCCGAGGTGAAGGAGTCTTCTCTTAGGTTGCATCAAGTTAAGAAACAGACTCACTCCCCTGCCAGGCTGACAGGGTTGCTAAAAGCAGAAATGCTGAAAGCAGGCATTGGTAAACAAACAAGCTTTATGACATGAACTATGACAATAATACGATAGTTAATACGCTAGTTAATCTTAAAGGGGGCGCATTTTTTCTTCAATTTCCATGTTTTACTGATTCAATCAAGCTATAGACATCTCCCTCTAAAACTACAGCCCTATGCGTTGATGCGATGAGGATAATCTAAACTTTGGCTTCAAAAATTAACTTAAATACTTGCTACATTTTCTGGCCATGCTTCGGAGGGCATGTAAAGCACGCGGTCCCGGGCCGGGTTCCTAGTTGAGTGTATAGCCCTAACTCCGCTAGGTTGGCTTAGTAATAGAACATAAAAGTGAATACTTATAACATCACATTAGCTCAAGGTTATAGTTGTGGATTCTTTAGATCAGTCGTCAGGCCTACACCATGTCACCATGGCAATCTTCTCTTATTCGTTTTTTTCACACAGTCCCTCTAAAAGGAAATATGAAGAAGGAAAAAACACTGCACGGAATAATTTAAAATACTTTAATAAAGAAGCCGCTTTAATTTAATGAGAGAAAACAAGAGAATTAGCACCCCCGGAGCTTGCTGGTAGACTGCAGGCATAGCAGTATTCGTGAGCACGTACTGTGTCAAGTGTCCCATCCCTCCACCCTAGATTTCTCTGTTATTAAACCTGCCATACTTTCAAAGAGAATTTTTTTTAGAGATCCCTGACTGAGGGATATGGCTGACATGCTCAGTAGAATTTACAAAAAGCTTTTACTCCACAAATTTGGAACAATTGCTTCAGCAGCCTGCAGCCTGATCGAGGCGATTATAATACCGGGGTTAAATAAATAACCCTAGGATTATAACTGTAAACAAGCAAATTTTGAATAGCCCTTTCCATTATAAAATTATCTTGTTTACATTTTTATTACCAGGGGATTCAGTAAATACCAGGGTTAAATAAATACCCTAGGATTATAACTGTGAACAAACAAATTTTGAATAGCCCTTTCCATTATAAAATTATCTTGTTTACATTTTTAATCCCCTGGTATTAAAAATGTAAACAAACAAATTTTGAATTGTACTTTCCATTATAAAAATATCTTGTTTACATTTCTAATACCAGGGGATTAAATAAATGCCGGTATTATAATCGCCAAGATCGGCTACTGCGGGCTTACTATGCCGTTTAGTATTTGGGTTAAAAGTGTAAATAAAAATATTTTGAATAGTTTTCCATTCTAAAAATAATTCATCTTCTTTACATTTTTAATCCCTGGCTAATATTATGCATGGTATAAGTAAAAGCATGGCCGTGCCCAGGGGGGTGGTCCAATAGGTCCCCCCGAAATAAATTTTCTTTATGTAAACCTGTATTGTTTGAAGAATTGGAATAAATTTATTTGAGTTTGAGCACTGGATAGAATGGACTTTCATTAATAAATTACGTTAAATTTTTTTTTGGGCCTCTCCCGAAATCAACACCTGGGAACGGCCTTGAGGAAAAGTATTGCCTGTAGTGGAGAAAGGTAGGAGGAAGTCTGGCAACCTCGCGATGGGTTACACAGTAAACAGCGTTTCCTCGCTATAGCATTCCAGCATAATAAAAGAAAATATCAGAAAATAAAAAACAATTCTGTAGTACGCTTCATAAGCGTATGGTGAGTACCACCCAATTACACGAGGAAACTACCGCGGAATCGTTGAGTGACTGAGCTCTGGATGCCGATCCAGCCCAACTGGTTACCCCAAAAATCCTGTTTGAAATATTTACTAATATTCCGGACTGGCCCTAAGCGACAATTTTATTTATTAAACACAATTTTAAGAAATCTAGGTAAACACTGTGTTTTTTGATGGATGACGATTACTGTTTTAATTAAAAGAAAGGCTATTCTAGTCGGGTTATTTACGGCACCTCTGCCTATTTATATTGTGAGAAATGGATTTAGCCGCGGTCATTTGTCAAATGCAGTTGGTCGAGACGACTTGCGTCTTTTTTATTGTGGAGTTGGCAGCTCTGCGAGTCCTGAATTTTGTTTTGATCTGTTTAGTTTTATCATTTATTATATCGAATAGCCCATAAGCCATTACGGTTATTAAATCATATTTTTTTCATATATCGTTTTCGAAAATATTGGCTGCAATTGGGGTTGTACTCGGCATACTGCACTGCTGAAACATACAGTTAGTAGTAGGATGTACTTGTTGGCTCCTATGCTGAGCTTTTTATTTATCTATTTATTTATTATTTTTTGTTGAGTACTGCTGTTGAGAACTATTGTAGTAGGGCTCCTCAAGAACATCATTGATTATTATTTATTTTATTGATACCAACAATACAAACAATTCAAGTAATTTATCGATGAATATACCGCAAGACACTACCCCGTGTGCGGTTTAACGTTGGTTTAATTTTAAATTATATTTATACTACACATATTTATAAATTGAACATTATAAAAAAATAAAATCATTGCGGGTATGGTTGAAGGCACCAACTCAAGAGGACGACAGAGGAAGGAGTACCTTGAGGTTGTCATGAAGGACCTAGGGTGCGACACCTGTAAAGGACTGAAAAGGACCGCACAAAACAGACAAAAGTGGAGGAGAAGAATACAAAATTCGCTGCAAACCAATCCCTAGATTGCAACTCGAGAAGAAGAATTGTAGAAATAATTAGATTACTCGTGACTTCGTGGTATTCCATTTTAATAAACAAAAAATAACAAAAACTCTAAGTTTTTGTTATTTTTTTGTTTATTTAAGAAGGATTGTAGTATTTAGCAGTGTATGGGTATGGTGGGGAAACTGTTTAATAATATAAATTAGGCAAGAATGCTTGCCAATAGTTACCTTTAGTGAAGCAGTAGAATCTGGGCTGACGGGCCGTGGTCAATCTGAAAGTGTACTTCCAAACGTTTCGTCAACAGCTGCGGTTGACATCTTCTGCGTTGCTACGTAGACATCGGAGAATGTAGCTTTGTAGACTTAGTAGCAACTCCCGACCGCAGATGTTGACGAAATGTTTGGAAGTACGCTTTCAGATTTGTTTTGTATTCGAACGAGGTTCATTTATTCATATGTTTTTTTTCTGGCAATTTTTCTCATGGCTTCAATTTTGGAAACTAGGGATATGGTTATGACGTTTTTACAGTATTTTATGTATATTTTATCGGCTTCGGTGGCAAGGTCGAAGGGTGCTTGTATACTTGTGCGAGTCTCTACACATCATGCGATCGGAGACGTTTTGTTACTCAGCACAGGTATTAATTTACTCATTGAGGCGACTGAATAGGTCAATCATTGTTTGTATGCAATTAACCTTGTATTAAAAAAAATACTAGGCTTCAGTTCTGTCGTAAATCGTCGGACAAGTAAACCCCACATGTTTACTTTGCTACCTTAAAATATTACACCCGCTATAAATAAGAAGTCACATAATAATGACTTTGTCTTAATAAATTTTAACGGGAATGCTGTATGCTCCCAGTAAATCACATTTTGCATGTTTGTATATGACTAATTGCTTTTAACATTGCATGGCAAATGGCCCCATCTTTAATTTCAATCTTATATTCAAATGCACAGCTTATATTGAGTTTCACCTGGCAAGTGCGCTGTTTTATATTAATATCATCACAGAATGTTTTGTGCCAAATTCATTTCGGGTCAGAACTGTTGGCCTTTATACCGTCTCGTTCCTCTGACGGTCAATTGTTGGTTGGGCTTAATTTTGTAGTTCAGTGGCGTACATCCCCCCTGGGAAAATGTAAGCCGAAATTAACTAATGTGAGGTGTTGTAATGCATAATTTTCCAGATCTATTGTAGTAGATGTACGGGTCATCAAAAAGCGATTAGTCGGGACATGTTGAGTGGTGGTACAGTCTTCAACTTTCAACCGAAAGGTTGTTGGTTCGAGTCCCACACTTACTACATTTTCTGACCATGCTTCGGAGAGCATGTAAAGCAGACGGTCCCGGGCCTTCCTAGTTGACTGTAAGAGAGGGCTTTAAACTCCGCTAGGTTGGCTTAGTAATAGAACAAAAAGTCAATATTTATTTATTTATTTAATAGCTTGGTTGAATTCGACGTCCTCTCGGAACTCTGTCCGCTGCAAGAAGTTGATAGGTAGAGAGAAGCGATCTGGTCTTGGCAACCCCAAAAATTATTTTAGATGTACGTCACTGTTGTAGTTTATTCGTTGTTATTGGTTACACATGCGGAAACTCTATGACACGATAATCCGTCAATAGCCAACGACTGTGATTTTGGATTTTAGTTCTTAAAACATAGGATATCTGAAGTTAGAAAGCTTAGACAGAAAGCTTCCCCAGAAAAATTATGTTTTAGTATTTAGTAATTCAGCCTGTCGGGTTTTGCTTACATTGGTAACGACTACAATACATGGGAATTTAAACGAAATTTTTCGAGCCGTTTTGGAGAATTTTGGGGTAAACCCCCAGAAATCGAGCCCAAAATAATAATAATAAATAGTCCCGAGGTATGATTTTTGGGAACCTGAATGCCAAATTCCACTAAAAACCATCTATTAGTTTTCCGTCAAATCGACAGACAGACATTTCGTAAAAACCAATTTTTTGGGTTTCTAGGACTTCAATACGTGTAAACTCGACGTGTCATCTCGACCATCTCAAAGCTTTCCTTATGACCTTAAACTACGTATAAATAGGAAAGCAATAAATTATTATGTAAAGCTTCGAACTTGGATTTAATAAAATTAAGAATAAAATATTGTATTGCATGGTATTGTATGGAGTCTGTCAAGGACGCTGCTAATTCGAGTACAGATTTGGGCCCCATGTTGCTGACATCTGTCCCTTATGTTCTTTTTTGAATTAGCTAGACATTTCTTTTGTCGTATTTCTACGAGCCAATTATTGTTTTTAAACTTTAATATTATATTATTATTTTACTGTAATTTAATGCAGACAGTAGAAGAAGGATATTATAATATTTTTTATTGTTGTTCCTAAATCTTAATAAGAAACAGATGTCACGTATTTTTTAAGAAATAAATTAATTTCTCGCTTGACAGCCACAAAGATATGAAGGTAGTCAGAGGAAAAAAATACAATCTCTCACAGGAAATATACATTTTCTCACCTGAATATTAATGTTTCACAAAAATTCGATGAAGTGCATTAAACAGATTTTATATATTATTTTATTTAAATAGAATAGCAGTAAATCAGTGGGGAAAAGCTTGCATTTTTTTATGGCTTTTTCATCTGGGATCTGACCACTTTTATTTGGATGAAATTGTGGAACGAGAAATTAATTAATTTCGTCATAAATTCCTTTTAAAATTTGGTTTAATCTGTTTCTTTAATGGCCTGCATTAGGGAGCCGTCATCTATTTTTGGGCTAGGCTATTATTTTTAATAAACAAGATAATTTTGCTATTCAAAATTGTTTTGTTTACAATTTTAACCATAAGAATAAGTTCATACTAAATGCCATAGGACGCCCGCAGGGCCAACGTAATTATTAAGGGGAAGAGTTAAAGTTAGCCACCTGAAAATTTCAAATCTCACAATATTCTGATGAGTGAAGCCCTAAAATTCATAAATTAGTTTTTGGCGGGATATTTAGTGGCAGCTCTCATTTTTAGGATCTGTCACATCTGGACCCTTTGTGCGCCCTATCTATGTTACATAAAGTCAAATGCTCATCACGAGGTTTGCGGTGTATTTAGAACAGAACGTACGCAACTGAGTCCAAGCTGCCAACAGCTCAAATATGCGACCTTTAAACAAGTGCAGCAGTTGTCTCGCCTTTGGGTTCACAATTAGTTCGAAATTATGACACGCGCATTCACCTGCCTGTACTTAATACTGGTTGATAGACATAAAAAAAATTAGCTGAAAGAATGGCAATAACTGGAAACAGCTATGTTGCAGCATCGCTTTCTATAACTATTGTTTAAGAGTGTACGTCGCGTAGGAAATAGGTACAACAAAATCCGTTGTTTTTGCAGACTTCGTATTTTTTTATTTAATTAACAAAGCACGATATTAAATATTTGGCTCATTTATTTTGTAGAAGACTGCTTCATTCATCTTATATAACAGGGTATTTTTAATTTTTGGTAGCGTAGATTTTTCTTGAAAATGATTGAGGGCTAAAATTTCCCGTAAAATACAATAGATATATATTATGCTTAAAGTACAAGTAGTATAACTGGTAATAACTTAAATGAACCAATATATTCACGGCCCTCGCCGGATATTAGTGAGTAAATTATTAGATGCCTGTTATCGCAGAATGCATGTAAAACTAGCTTGGTGAGGTTTTGGTCGAAATATTTGTATTATAGGAACTGTTCGACCAGTCATTGAGATTGAAAACAATAATATTCCTAAGCGTGTCTCACCTCTCCATGCAATTTGAATGGAAAGGTGAGGCATATTATATGAATATTCTAGTTGTGTATGATATGCAAAGGCTTGTCGAACAGTACTGTTATTTTATTTGCAGTAAAAATGTAAAATGTATTTAATTTGGTTATTTCTGAAGTGATGTGGGGGGGGATGTGTACAATAAATACTTATGTATTAAAGTTAAATTTTTTTTAACTGCAATTAATACACATTGGAACCCAATAGATGTTTAGACAAAAGAGATGATAAAATTTGTGCTACTTCCATTAATTGGCACAGCTATCTGTTAGGAGGATTGAAAACTAAAAATTTCGAAATCGTAAATGAATGACTTTCTTCCATTTTTTAAAATAAGAGAAAGTTAAAAACATTGTATTACTCTTAACGCAATGATGAAGTAGTGAACATGTGATTTGTGCCAAAATGATTGGCTTGTTGTGAGTGGTTACTTTCGAGTAGTCAGCGATGACGTCGTGAGAATTGATGGAGGCAACCACGTTTTGGGACACAATGATTTGACGCTGTCTAATTGGCTTTGACTGTTGGCACAGACTGTCGGAACTAAGCTGTCGTAACATGGGGCAGTGTTCTGTCTCTGTGAATATAACGCATCCCCCCGTGGTTTTGGATGAGACCTACCGAGGAATTTACCGACTTTGCAGAAAATGCCTTTGAGCGTCAGTACCGCCTTTCTAATTATTGCTGACGAAATGGCGACTATAACGCGCACTTTGTTTTGATGGTTATTGCAAGGTAGTGGACGTTAGTGCTTTAAAATAAGCTTGCATTGTTTGTTCGCGCTGTCACCTGGCCATAGCAATTTATTATGGCTGTCAAAGCCAGCAGTCTATTGAGATGGCACTATGGCCCGCTACACATAGATTTCACGATTCGAACGCCAGTGAGCTGCTGAGAAATTTGTCATGGGAGCATTGATTTTCTGGTATTATTGGCATTGTTTACGTATGATATTTGGCCGCTGGCAAACTTTGTCAACCCTCACCAAAAGCTGAGACATATGCTTACCATTGAGGCACTGGCACAATGTAACAGGTGATTCAACCAGGTTTGGGTGCGAATCGATTCTAACTTATTGTATCTATTCAATTCTGTAAAGCTAAAATATCGCCCTGTCATTTAACGTAAAATTTCTTTACTTTTTTCAGAAAAATGTTCATTGGAGGATTAAGTTGGCAGACCAGTCCAGGTAAGATACATAGTTTAGTTATAAGGAAAGTTATAAAAATAGCTGTGTCAATCATAGTTGCTTTGCGGGCTATTTAAAAAGACATCAACTCCCTTCTCGACATCGTGGGCCATTCAACTTTGTACAATATTTAGATGAAGAATGCTATACAGACAAACAGTTTTCAATTTTAAACATATGATGAACACCAGAAACTGATGAAGTCACATTTTTGCTGAAATTGAAGGAGTTTGATGCTGTTTAGTGTTGCTTGAGGAGTAGTATTTCTTAGCGGCCTTAGGCTGATCATTCGAAGAAAGTAAGTCAGGTCACGGGCAACCGGATCGAAAAATATGACTTAAAATGGAAAGGTTTTAAACTTTGAAAACAGTCTTTTATAGTAACAGCCACCCAGAATGTCAGCATGTTATTTATTGCAAGTTAATGCAACTAATTATTATTATTTGCTTATTTGTTTTCTTCTAGCCCTACATTTCAGTTTCTAGTTTAGTTTTAGCTATTAGCTATAGTAAAAGGGGGCCCAGCACAGGCTCGTCCTAAAGGGTCCCCTCCTACTGATATTTTACTTCTAAAATCATTGTAAAACTATAATTTGAAGGAAATAAATTGTACTTTACTTTTCTTTATTTGTTAGAAAATGAAGTTTCTGTAATTTTGTTCGTTTCTTCCTCGACGTCTTCGTTTGTAGACTTACAGTAGTCGTAGCCTTTTTGTGTTGAATTTCCCATGAAAATATGAAATCGTTAGCCATATGTAAACAAACACTGTCATCTAATGTTTCAACTGTTGATAAAGGCTTACAATTTTCGCCTTGTTTCCCATATCGTAAGGTACATTATATTATGGAACCTGAGAATGGTGAAAAAGGGTTTAGACTCCTGTAATTTTAATTGAGTAATTTTTTAGTAATATTATTTCTATTCAATGCCAGTATACGCATCATGGTGTGATATGCAATGCTGCTCAATGACAGAGCATTTATTAACGGCGAATGACATAATGCAACTCATAGTTCTAAGCAATAGCCGACCACCCGACCGAGCGTGTTGCCTTGGGACTTTTGAACGCCGCGTCGATTTTTTTATACCACGGCCTATTAGCCTGGATTCTCTTGTTACATCAGCAAATTTCACTTAATTTTAGTACCCAGAATGAGTTGGCGAACCTTATATAGTCTGTTTGACTGTTTATCGAACTTTTTATTTTTTATTATTTTTAATTTTTAATCTGAACATTTCAATGTAATGTTACCATTCCTCCGAGGCTCTGCAGCCGTGGACGAATTTTACCTACCGTCTCTAAAATGCCTTTAACGGCTCGAAAACATTATAAATAGTCTACTTAACAGTTTATCTCAGACTTAATGAGAACGTGCCCTAAGGTTGTGAACTGCGGGATGTCGAGATGGTAGTAAAGGCAGGACCATTTGGGTGTGGAAAGGGCTCGTCAGTCGTCCTTGCATGGACTACTGGCTGTTCGCAGGAAGCGATCTGCTCCGAGCTTGTGATAGGTAGTGCCCGTACCATGAAACTTATACTGCGTATCGTAATAATATTGGAATCGCCTGTAAATACAATACTATGGTACAGTTATGAGGAGCGGCATGGCCCTTGCAACTGTTTTCTATACCCTCTGGCGCGTGAGCACAACTAGAAGTGCTTTTTGTTCATATAGCTCTTTCTAACATGTAAAACAGTGGTACAGACTCCGACTATCACCCGAAAGGTTGTTGATTTGAGTCCCACACTTACCGCTACATTTTCTGGCCATGCTTCGGAGGACATGTAAAGCAGGCGGTCCCGGGTCATCCTATTTGAGTGAATAAAGAATAAATCTCTCTCTCTCTTTTTGCGTCGTGTTCAATCCAAATTTGTTTTCATGGAGAACCAACATTTTAAAAATAGGACAGGTGGTAAAAAACCAGCTCTGATAACGCATATAACCCCTCCCACACTCTATCACGAAGTTCCTAGATAGACAACAGGGGGTAGATGGGAAAAGAAGAAGAATTTAAGTACAAGATAACGAAAATGGGGCCACGACATGCGAGCCTCTTCCCAGCACAGCTGAGCGTGCTTTTCTATAGCAAAAAAAGCTGCTACTTTTGGCGCGATAATGAGCTTTTCGGTTCATATGCATTGGACTGAGGGATTTTGGATTTTTTTTTGAGAAGGAATGGGGAGAGGAGTTTTTATGGAGTGTTTTTTGTATGGTTGTTTTGTTGCTGGGATCAGCAATCGAAAAATATGACTGCTGAATAGCCTTATTCATCACTTCGCTCTCTTTCTGAGCCAGTGCCTATTCTTTTGTGTTTGTTTTTCGTTCGTTTGCATAGTTCCATTTTTTTTTTTTTTTAAGAACTTGTTGGCAGTCTTTCAGGCCAATGGGCATGGAGTCAAATAATAACGACAATAATAATAATCTGTGTTTCAGTTGCATATAAAAAAATCTTCATTAAGAATTCATTGTATATTGTATTATTTTGAGGAAATAAAGTATAAAGCTACTTGACAATTTTTGAAATTTTTTGAAATTTTTTTTCACCAGATTATGTGTTGTATTGGGCTGCAAGAAAGCTGATGGCAGAAGCCTAGTGCTATGGGGTAATTAAAAAAAATTGAAAACCTATTTAATTGCATTATTAGATTTATTTTATACCACTTAAAATTATTTTATTTCTTAAAAAACGTTATTTTGCAGGGGGGAAAATTGATGGTAAAAACTGGGTCATGTGTTTCATAATGTGTTTCAGCACAGCTTATACATGAACCTACAATTAAGTATCGATAATATGTGACTTCAAAATGTGACGTTATTTTTGACGCGGCAGAGTAGCCGCCAGCTGGGGAACTACTAGCTGCTGTATTGGTCAATGTGGCGTTATTTTCTTTTAATCTATGTATTCTGGCGTTTGGCTCTTGTAATCCATAGTTAAAAACATCAATATTTTATTTTTTAATATTTACAATACATATAGTATTATTATTGTTAGCCTATAAGCTACTTTATCTAGCATATTTTATATTTTATTGCTACGACTGTCAAGTAGCATATTAATGCATGGTATTGTATTGATTGCGTTTAAAAAGTCTACAATAGTTCAAACAGTTGAAAATATTAAATTAATATTTTACTTCCATTTTGTGGCGCCAATTACAGTAGCTGGGCTAAAGTTGTATAAATAGACTCAGGATGTTGAAAATTGAACACAATGTCTTAATGCAAACAAACAAGAGATTGATAAGCAAACACGCGATAGCGCTTTACGCATTTTTAACACTATCTCATCATGCATATTTACACCTCCACTATATTGTTGGCGGTACCATAAAAATTAAAATTCATGCGAAATTGATTGGATTTCAGGCATAAGCTTTTGCCAAACGAATTGTAAGGAAAAAATTCAAAAGAAAATATTATATTCTGAATATCTTATATGATCATTATAATTTTTTGTTTCTAGTTAAATGCTTTGGATGCCATTTTGCATTGATTCGAAGATCTAGATTTATTAGATCTTTCTTTCCCTTAACATAGTTAGTACGTAATAACGGCTTCCCATCCACTCCTGCCCATTCCAATCAGATCAACACAAGTTTTTGCTAATTCTGACTGGATTTTGACAATCCCAGCTCGGACGTCCATGTTCACTGAGGCCACAGCATCTACAGGGTCATTGACCATGGAACATACTAGAAGCAGAATTAAAATATCGTATGTCGGTAAGATATATCGTATAGGAGGCAACCCTAGTTCTAGTCGGGAGCCTCACCAATGTTGTTTTGTTTATATTTTATATTTTGTGACTTATTTATTTTGTCGAGTAGTTCGCTTTATGACATAAATAATTAGATTACTCGTGACTTCGTGGTATTTCATTTTAATAAACAATCGCTTTATGACGAGGACGAGCTGCGTCCATGGATTGCATGGATGCAGATAAAATGACAATACACGATTGATTGATTGACGCAGAGCGTTCAGAACGTTCACAAGTTGCAAGTCACGACATTACAACGAGAAGCTTTCAGACTCTCCACATGCTTTGCCGAGGGCTTCTTCTGGGAATAATTCTTCTTTTAAAATAATTTTGCATGTGAAGCTTACAGGTGCCATGGCTTTATTTACAGGACAGTTAGCAGACAGTAAAGATAACGCGGCGTGTTATCTGCGAGTGTGAAATAGGCATATTTCGCATTCGAAGATAACCCTCCCCTCTATGAATTGATCAACTTGCAAAATAGGGGCATTTACATGCTCACATGGATTGTCGCGTCTACAGTGAATTGTTTTATGTACACTATGGTGCACCTTTTGCAAACCTCTTGCATGTTACATGCAAGTCTGGCTTCGTCTGCTCATAACTCCTCATGTCCCCTCTGTCTGTGGTATTTAAAATTAAAAAGATATCCTTAGTCTTCGGGCAGACATGTGGTTTTGTAGGTAAACTTACTATTCTGTGAAGAGATATCCTTGTTTCCTGCAGTGGTTTCCTTGGTCATCGAAATATTTTGTTTTCCTTTGGGTGCGAGTTCTAATACGCTCTCTACACCGTTATTGAGAGTACTTTATGTACTGATTAACGGATATTCTTCACTATGCCTAATGTCTGATACGGCAAATTGTCCTGCTAACAGTCAGCTTGCAGCATAATTTACTTCCGTGTTATATGGTTCTTAAAACGGAAATTTTATTTAAATTTTCACTATTTGGACTGGATTTTTGTCATGTTCCATGCTCAAAACTGTTATTTTTTTAATTGTTGACCATGTTAATAGGTTCATTTTTGTAATTACTTCTTTCAATGCTATATTTTGTTTGCCTTCGGATGAGGATTCTAACACGCTCTCTACACCGTTATTAAATACTTAATGTACTGATTAACCGATATTTCTCACTATGCCTAATGTCCCATGCCACAAATTGTCCTGTAAACTGCCAGCGTGCACCATAACCTATTTCCGTGTTATATGGTTCTTAAAATTTTTATTTAAATTTTCACTAGTCTGACTGCATTTTTGCCATGTTCCTTGCTCGAAACTGTAATTTTTGGAAATGATGTTAATGGGTTCATTACATATTTTTGTAATTACTTCCTTCAAGGTTAGAGTCTCCGGTATGGGTAATAGAGAAGTTAAAATGGAAGTTAAAGAAGACTTTGCATGCAAGTTAGTGACCCGTACGGAGATTTCTGAAGAATACTTTACTGAACAATTTCTCGAGTTGGGTGAACCAACGAAGAGATTCATGTCTAATTCATTTATGGCTGGTCTGAACGACCGAGACAAGCCAAAACGGCCCATTAAAATTTAGTTTGTCTCATTGTCTGGCTAGACTACAACGGTGGGGAGTGATGGGACCGCTAGAGTGGAGGTTTTGAGCAAAATTATGACGAAATCTGTCACGTTCTCATTTTTCCTGACAACAATGTTTCTATAAAATGAAACGATAAATTTTGATTATTTTCTGTTGTTACGAACAGAAAACGAAATGAAATACTACCCCCTCTCGGACTACTATAGTATTTCTATATATATGAGAAAATAAAAATATCGTTAAAAATGAGAGTTTTTTTAATTTAACCCGGAAATATTTCTTAATTTGTCTGCAATAAAATAAAGACGACTGAGTATCTAATTTAGCATGGTGACATTATTAATAGGGATTTTATGCAAAAGGGGTGGTTTGTATTGCATGAGGATAGGGGACAATTAAGCTTATGCCGTACATAGCTACGCCTAGTCGCGTCAAATAATAGGAGAACTGGGGAGGGGGTTGCATGCAAGCATGAGCTATCTCTTATTTGTATCGGCATTTACATAAAAACGACCCGTTAATTCTCTAGTTTTTTTTCCTGCTTTTACAAATCACATCACATGCACCCTTTATAAGCTCATTTTAAAAATCAGTTTACATACTTTCATTGTTTTCAGTGTTATTATTGGTGATTAATAAGGTTGTTTATATACCTTTAGATCTAGAGATATATATAGGAGAGACGGGACATTATTTTCCCGCCAAAAATAGATTTTCTAATTTCTTGCCATTGAAAAAACGTTGCTGATGGCCCCAGGATTCAAAATATATATTTTTTGGCGCGCTCTATGAAGACCTGCTTATAGTAGGGATCATTGAACATTGCCCTGCCAACGACCCCATCGGTTTCCCGACATTATTTGTATTGTTTCTGAATGAATTTGAGTTTATAATGATACGCCCCTGTAGTGAGTTAGGTATGTATTGATTCCTGAGCTATCGTAGAACGCCACACCACCGTTAAAGCTGAAATGTGCTGAAAGTATTTATATGTGTATCCCATTGAAGCGGTCGATTCTAGCTGAAAATTGACACGGTCACGCACGAATAGACCAAGTACCGATTTAAACTATCCTGCTGCAACTGCGAGCCTGCACGATCTTGGAAAAACACGACGCTTCTACTTAATTTAGTTAAAATTCAGCATGTAACAAAACGCCGTGCAACATACTCGTTTTAAGAAATGATATGAGACTTTGTCTGGAGCATTCTATTAGAATGTTAGACGACTGTGTTGTTATGTGGGGGAAGACGTGGTGAATTGCAAAATGAGAATTTTTAACTTGTTTGTCCGCGAGTTTTACATTCTCGAGCATCTATAAAATTTTCCCTCATGTTGCTATTTATTTGAAGAGAGCATTTGCTTGATGTTTATGTTAGTTTGCTGTCTTTTTAGCGGTGCGTGTGATAGGTGCTGGTTCAGCACCGTGTAACCAAATAGTGACTTTATTTTTTAACCGAACCACCCTAGCGGTGTTAGAGATGGCCCACTCTAACTGTAGAATCATGAGCGGTTGGGACGTTGGATGCTAGCAGTCAGCAATGAAGTCTTTGTTTTGTTATAAAACATTAATCGCGTACAAAAAATTTGATGAATGTATCCGATTAACCTCTTCAATCGCCTCACTAAGTAACCTAATAGGTACTTGTGTCCAGTTACGACACGTCTCCGATCGCAAGGTGTGTAGAGACTCGCACGCTACCACCTTGCAAACAAATGCTTAATAAAGAATGAGCGTGTACGGTTTACCAAATATGCATAGTTTGCGATCAACACAGCTTAAGTAAGTTATGAATGATACACCAATCAGGTAGTAGTAGTAGTGTTCGTCGGGTTAATAGCGACTTAGGCCTCATATTTGGGCCCATAGAGCGACCCCGTCTTGACTCTCCTATGCCAGCCCATAGGACAGTGGACCTCCTGATTATAGTGGATTCCGAACCACTTGGCAAACACAGTGACGTCACACGATTTGTTCGGAGGTGATCAGGACAAGTCCTACCATGTTTCCCTACCGGCACTGTGCACACGACCAAGTTGTCTGCAGCTTTGAACCTGCTCTGGTCCGCTGGATTCAACTTGGTATGGCGGCCGGCTAACCAATCAGGTAGCAGTAGCTTGCTTCTGGTTGGCAGTACTTAGCAATCTTATGCTTAACGGTTCTTCTGTGATCAAGTATAGTAAAGCGAGTGAATGGTTACATGAAATACGGTTTGAGAAGCATTGAGGGTCCTGCCACATCCGGCAGGGGTCTCAAAGCCATAATTGTTAACATTGTGTAATGACAGAGCTTGCCCTGACAGGTTCAGGAAAAACCGACTAAGATACTATGCATAGGCTATCCAGGCATTAACTATTCGAAATTTCACCGTATAAGTGTAGCAGCGGAGCCTTTCTGCCTTCTATGCGACACCCGGGATGAGGTGGACGGAAAACACCTTAAGACGTGCCCGATGATGACAGATGGTTCACCAGATTAAGTGCTGGATTGGGCTGCAAGAAAGCTGATGGTGAAGCCTAATTCTATGGTGTAATTTAAATAAAATAAATAAATAAAAAAACTATTCGAAATTGTACTATGGAGCTTGTTCAGTGCTCTGCCATTATTATTATTATTATTATTATTATCATCATGTCGCCATGTCTTCCGTATTTTTCATTACGGGCCAATGCCGCGCCAAAAAATACCCTCACTGAAAAATAGCTCGTAGTCAGCAGTACGGGGAACCTAATATTGCAATCAGAGTCTCTGTAGATAATTAAACTGAAAATAAAAATGGCGGGGCTCCCGACAGCCTGTGCGGGGGCAGTTTTTAACTCTGTGGGGAAACGAAAAGGGGGGCAAGTTTTCAGATATATCGATTTATTGTTTTTCCGATAGCGTATGACATGGGGGATGATGCCTTACGTCATTTTGTATTTTTTACTGTCGTTCAGATGTACCCCCAGACCTTTGAGGTTAGTTTATATTGCCAACTGCCACAATTTTCTGATTGGTCACGACGTTAGCTCTCGGGGGTTCAATGGGAAGCCATTTTGCCATTGTATCTTCTGCAGCTCTCTAATGCAGCATTACTTAGAAGAGTTTCTTTCAAAGTACGATTTTTAAGGGGTCCTTTACGCTAGAGAGCATGGCAGTAACTTTCCTTTTCAGTCTTCTTCTTCAAAAAGTGATGCCTGTAAACACAGTTTCTAGGATTTTTTAGGTAAACCAAAAAAGTAAAATTCTATTCAGTATTTCCGTGTAAATTCACTATTAAAGTATTGTATTAAAGTAAATAGACTTTGTAACAAAATACAATAGATTAAGTTAGAAGCGTTGTGAAATTTTTTTAACTCATTAATTTAAGAAAAATATAGACTATGTGGATTTTAAATTTTGCGCCAAATTTCTCGTGCGAGTCTCGAGAATCGCCGTTGAAGGGTAGTTTTTTCTCAAAATTTCGGTGCCGATCCTACTAAGTCCTAAGTCGAATATTGCCTGACTGAAGGGTTGACTAGACTACAGAAATACCAACCACCCTCATGCGAATAACCGCAAAAACTAATGAAGGATAATAAACAATTTTACCACTGAGAGAGGACATTATAAGCTATGTAAAACCAAAAATAAGTTACCATACATAAAGAGGGACATCAGTGTTATGGGGCGCCCTACATAATTGCTGTTGATAAAGTATGAGTCTAATTTCAACGGCGGCCCAGACGCCTTCGGCCTTTCCAAATAGAATATTCTTTCTGACTAGGAGCTCGTTTGGGGGTTTCCGAGTGGAGAGTGGGGTGGGGGGAGGGGGGGGGAGCATTGTTGTTGCGCCCGTTTTTTGATTGATTCTCGTGTGTGATTACCATTACAATGGTAATTTCCTCAACTTCTTTGTTCAGTATTAAAAGTAGCGTTCGAGGCTGATTTCTCTCCTTTTCCATAATCGAACAATTTTATTGGCTCTTCCTTTAATCAGCCGCCACGTTATTGCTTTCCTATTTATACTTTAGTATAAGGAAAGCTATGTGATGGTCGACATTTTCGATTTCGAGATTTCAACTGATTTACACGTTTTGAGGTCCCAGGAACAAAAAAAAATTTTTTTTACTCAATCTCTGTCGATTTGTGAGCAATCTACTCGGTGCATTTTGATGAAATTTGGCACGTAGATTCACACAAATCATATCTCTTTTTTATTAATAAAAAAAAAGCTTCACATTCACATATTGTAGTCGTTATTAATGTAAACAAAACCCTATAATTCGCTTGCCCCGTGATAGTTTGGTTCTGGGGGGCAAAAAATAAAAAAGACTCCATTATCATGAAAAATTACTAAAAATTAATTTTTCTGTGGAACATTTCTATCGATGCTGTACTATATGAAATCTTTTCTTAGAAATTAGTACATTACAGAAAGTTACATCATTACATTATGACGGTGACTCACTAATATAAAATAGACGGCACTGAGCAGCAAAAGGGAGAGTAGTAATTAGTTACTGTATGAGTAGAGTCGCTGGCAGTCCATAAGGTTAAGTTCATTGGCGTAAATGGGGGGGTGTTGGGGGGGGGGGGGGCAAGCCCCCCCCCCCAGGATTTTTGGTGACAAATATGTTATGGAGGCTAAAGGCAGAGTATCCACAATAATGAAAGGGAAATTAATTCTTAGTATGCTTATTTTACATGAAAAAAATCAACATATTGACCAAGTACTTTCACAAAAAATATATATTACTAACAATGCTTAAAACCCCAATACTTCAGAGCTATTTTTTCCAATTTTTTCTCCGGGGGAGACCCCCGGGCCCCCCTCAATGGTAGGTTTATTCGCCGTTGTAATATCTCAATTTTGTACTGCTTGCAAGCATTGGCGTAAATAGGGGGGGGGGAGGTCCTGGGCTAAGCCCCCCCCCCGAATTAAAACCCCAATATTTCAGACCTATTTTTAAGATTTTCTTTGGGGAAGACCCCCGGGCCCCCTCAGTGGTAGGTTTATTCGTCGGTAAAATCTCAACTGTGCTGCTTGAAAAATTGGGTAAAACCTTCCTAATTAGGGCATATTCATCAATTTTTGTTCTCCGGGGAGACCCTCGGACCCCCCTTTCTCCAGGGTAGAATATTCGTAAACCCTCACTAATTTGAGCTCATTTATCAAGACCCCCGGGCCCCCCTTTCTCCAGGGTATCATATTCGTAAAACCTCACTAATTTGAGCCCATTCATCAATTTTTTCTCCGGGGAGACCCCCGCGCCCCCTTTCTCTAGGGTATAATATGCGTAAAACCTCACTAATTTGGGCTCATGTATCGATTTTTTTTTTCTCCGGGGGATCAAAGTCTTGGGGTCCTAAAGCCCCCCCCCCCCAGAAATCTTTGGAATTTACGCCAATGGGTAAGTTTAACTGATTATTAATTAATGATACAATAGTCGAGATCTGCCGCGTTAAGAAGAAATTTTAGCTGTATTTTTTTTATTGATAATAATATACGTAGCATTTCAATAGTTCCTCGCCTTATTAATTTGTGTAAGAAATAAATTATGGATAATTCATGCCCCAATGTTTGCCCTTCCATTATAATAATCTGCCCGTTCTAGACCATGTACTCGTCCCATCGATCAATACAGTGCTTTGGGATAAAGAATGTCGGGGCAACTGAAATATAACCCTACGACAATTATTTACCATGGTACTACTCATATTATCTATCTCGGTACATTTTCTAATTGATAAATAGGAAAGGATGTGCAGGTGTACTCTTACCGTCTTTTTTTGCTGTTTAATCAAACTATTGCTATGAAAAACCCTCGCTATTTCGGAGTATCTATAATTTAAGAGAAAATCGTATTGTCATGTTGTTCCACAAACCCCAGAGTATACAGTATATGCAAATGCAACAATTAATGCAATTAATCTATACTATTGAAAAACAATACCTTAATTAATTATATCCGCTGTTAATCTAGTGAGTCAATTAACATTCACTGGGAGGGGTTTACTTAGAATAATTTAATCTCCGGATATGTAATTATTTTAATCTTGAGGTAGGCCTGCAAAAATCACGGTAAATTGTTTTTTTAATTTTAAAATAAATGATTTATGACAGTTCCAATACGTTGAACACCTGTAGGTTCGTAACCAGGTTTATTGAGGTACCCGTTTAGCCAGTTATGAGCTTCTCTGATTAAGTGCTAATTTATGGCCACCTGTTTGTTAGCGCCCCTGCTCGACTTGCCACTCGTATTGTCCCCCGTTTAACACGTCCAGTGCTGCGTCGCCGTGGAGGATTTAATTTGGACAGGGTACGAGCTTGTACGTAGCCGCTCATATTCATTGGTAGGGTGCGAATAGCGCACAAACTGGTATTTCCCGCAGCGTGCGAATGGTGCACTTGCGAGGCGCTCGAAGGCCCTAACTCCGCTAGGGGAGCCTAGTGCAATAAAAAATAAAAAATAAAATAATAAAAAAAAACCTCATAAGCAATGTAATTAATAGTAAGAGAGAAAAGTAAGTAAGTAAAAAAAGAGCAAATTGGAATTCCCAACTTCCCTTTTTTTTACAAAGTCAATTTTCAGAGCTCTTCTACATTTCGATGAATGACATGGTCCTTAACTAACACCGAATGGCCACAGTTATTTAACTCCTACCACACTACCAGACCAATCGTATTTTGTACGTATCAAATTCAATAATTGTGGCCAGTCTGTGTTAGAAATGGGCAGAAACATTTCTTCAGTTTGTCCTGATATTTTTGACAGCTCTACGATTGATAGATATTTCATGAGATATTTGATTTAAAATACAATACGGGTTCAAACGTAACTGATTATTTTTTAGTTGTGCCGCAAAGAACACGTACATCGGGAACAATGAAAGAGAATTGAAAGGATCATTTTGAGCGGACGCTGGTAATCACTTGAGAAACTACAGACGACCCCAAAGAAGTCCTAAATTGGAAGCCGGCCACTTGCCGCTGACCCTGCAAACAACTTAACTCGTCAAACTATCAACTTGCCGCTAATTGTCTGCTCTTTAAGGAATGTTGACTCACCCCCTTCTCTACCCCCCACCCCTAACCTAACCTAACGACCCCCACTGACCAAAGAACATTCAATTTCAATAGAATACTTTTGTTTGACAAAGGCATCGAGTTAGATTGTTTGCCGGTGTTGCTGTGAATGCATGTTTTGTACGCGATTTTTTCTTTAACCATACGCTTTTCGTATCCGCGACGTTGCAGGATTTTTGAGATTCGGAAGTTATTTATTTAAGTTAGTTGTTAACGCTATTAGACTATCTTCTTCTTCTTCTTAATCATCTGGCTCTATAGCCCTTGATGAGCTTTAGCCTGCTCGACAACACTCCTCCAGTCATCGCGGTTTTGTACACAACGCTCCACCATCTTTGGACTCGCCAGACTGGTCAGTCTCTAACTCATCCTTCCAGCGTTTACGAGGACGCCCCGTCAGTCGTCTTCTTCCTGTCATATTATTATTCCTTCATTTCCCACTCCTATAATATAATATATGCTATTATACTATAGGAGTGTGAAATGATGGTTTAATGTGTCAACCACAAAGTTGCCCTAAAACACAACTACTTCTGAGCTAGTTTGAAAACCTGACACCCGCGCCCTTGAGAGCTAGAAGAAGGAAGCGTACATTGGGGTCGCGTTGATGAGAGCAACCCTTTTATTTTCTACCTATTTCCCTGTTGTCATTTGAGATCATGGATTTTGCTTTGGCTAAATCCTCAAAGCTTTACAATAGCAGTGTGGGCGGATTCTCTTTAACTGTGAAGCTTTCTGTTCCACTTGAAATAAAAATTTTCCCCTCCGACTTTCAAGTGGACATTGGAGGAAAAGTTCGGGCCCCGTTGTTTTCTGCGTGAATTGGATGTAGGATAAACAAATCCTTGTCCGTAAGCTTAGTGTCTACCTGGGCATTGAGCAGTTTGTCGATGACTTTTTTGGATTTCTGTTGCCACCCAGTACGTCTTCCTTGAAAAATCGGAGCAAACCTTTCTTTAAAAGAGGGTTAGTAGGACTTACATTGCCTGCTATGTTAATAGTCATTAGAGGCCGGCCTTACAGTCATCGAACAATGGGCTGGCACTAACCGATTGTTGACTAATATTACACCATTGCCCTTAACCTTTACCAATGAGGTTCTGTAGGGACAGTTTTGGTCACTAGGTTCGCTGACGACAAACCGATATCCATATTATTCAAAATGGCCGCCGTTTGCATGTGAAAACTAAGCTCTTAGCAATTATTATTGCTGTGTGGTAATGTGTTAGTCTGACCCATCTAGAATTTACCTCACCTCTAGTGACATCAGGTGGACAACACCACACCACACACACACCCCCCCCCCCCGAGATATCGGAAATTTAACCATAGGAAAATTATTTACCATGAAATTACTCATTTTCTCTATCTACTAATTTTGATAAATTGGAAAGCATGTTCGAGTAAACTCGGACCGGTTCTTTTTAGTTAGCCTAGATTACGTTTTACTGGACTGAATTCGAATGCTATCGTAAAACCGTATTAATTTATATTAATTGAATGTAAATAATTCTATGAACGAATGAGAATCTATTTTATGTCGTGTGTTTACCGAAAACTCACATACCTGTGGGGAAGAGGGAGAAAATCGAAATAAAAATTAAGTAAATAAATAAAATTCATATTTCTTGTCAGTTTATTTTTATTTATTATTATTATTATTATTATTATTATTATTATTATTATTATTACCCAAAAAAGCTTAACTTTGAGATAACATGTAACAAATATGGAGAGAGATTAAACAAAGTACTTATACCAAAGATATTAAATGAACTTCCCCCACAAATGAAAAAATTTAAACAGATGGGTGAGTTAAAAGCGGGTATAAAAAGATGGCTGGTCAATGGGAGTTAATAATAATAATAAAAACTGACATTAAAATAACAAGTGAAAATAAAATAAAAATAAAAATAAAAATAAAATAAACATTATAAATAAATAACAAAAATAAATGATTAAGCCTTGTTTAGCAGCACTGTATGAGTCTTTTGTCCCAAATAAGCGCTAGCTTGGGGATGCGGGATGGTATTATTATGTATTGTATTTTTGTAATATATGCTCCTTGTCCAGGGAATACTGGACAAGGAAAAGAAAAAAAAAATTTTTTTTGGACTGTTTATCTACTAGTAACCTCGCATTATTGTTTCGATGGTGACGGAGCTACGGTGGTGGGCAGATGTCCCACTTGTTGCTCATGGGAAAATGTCTTCATTTCATCTTTTCAGAAATGCCGGATCCAATTTAAGCAGACGTGCGTATACGAGAATTAAATACTAGTGTCTTTACATGAACTATACGTAAGTTTGCAGGTTAGCAGCATAAATGTGTAAAAACATATGCAATATTAAATAAAAGTAGAGTAAAATTCAATGTGGAGATTATTATATTTTCCCATGCTTTGGGTGAATCTGTGATAATTAACATAAGAGGGTTCGTTGAACTTACACTTCCTGCTGTGT
Organism: Psococerastis gibbosa; assembly: GCA_963971405.1. NCBI lineage: Eukaryota > Metazoa > Arthropoda > Insecta > Psocodea > Psocidae > Psococerastis > Psococerastis gibbosa. The sequence goes on along the minus strand of OZ020491.1, from coordinate 11,791,278 downwards.
TAGTAGTCATTAGTTGCAGAGGCCTCACTGTCATCGAACAATCAGGGTGGAGCCGTTTCGGTAGTGGGTGCTGCTCATCATTAAGCCAAGTCCTGAAGAGGACTGATGGTTTCTGGACAATTACTCTTGTATTCTTCTCTGAATTATGAGTATGGATCACAATCATTTGTCAGATCTCTCTTATTCGAGGATCATGTAGTGATGCCGCACACAGTATGGTTGTGGACAGGGAGGGAAAACGCCCCAATGGGGCGCACCTAATGCACTGTAGGTGTGACAGGAAGCTACATTGCTCTGCATTGTCGACTCGCCGGCATTCAAAGATACCTTTGTGTAATACCTGTGCCTATTTTATCTGACTGCTTTAACGTTTCTTTTTTTTAAATGTTTATTATACTGATACCCTTACCTCGCTTAGCTGAGCACAAAGGTTGTTTTATATTTAATTTAATACTTATGTTACAGCGATTTGGCCTGTTTAATTAGTAGAGCACTATTTAATACATAATACAATACGTCTTAAAATACAAAACAAAAACAATACAATACAAAATACATCGCACAACGTGAATTTTTTTAGTTTTTATGCAGGGGGTTTTCCGTGAGAATTTTAGGTGACAGAAATTTACCGAGTCATCAAGTTATACATTATACATTATAACAGATATAAAAAAAAACTTATAATATGTTGTATCAAATATTTATAACTTATGTATTAACTTAAATAATAAATATAAAACAAGCTACTTTGGGGGGATCCAGGGGTGGCTAATGCCAACGGTAAACTATTACAGCTGTATGGAGATCAGCTTAGTAAATCAATACCACAGCGTACCTATATAAATTAATAATTAATAAATATGACTTTTTGTATTATTACTAAGCCAACCTAGCGGAGTTAGGGCTATAAGGCCCTCTCTTACACTCAACTAGGAAGACCCGGGACCGTCTGCTTTACATGCCCTCCGAAGCATGACTAGAAAATGTAGCAAGTGTGAGACTCGAACCAACAACGTAAATAATATCTGGTCATTGACGGGGATAGTTGTCAGGTGCATATTTGTCACAATAATTAACTTAATAAACAATTCAAACGTGAAAAATAGTGGGTTATTGTAGCCATTAATCAATTTATCAGCTAGTAATTACTTTATGAAAAGCCTTCAACCCTCCCGTCTGCACTTTACGTAAATACCCGGCTTCTGTTATTATTGTTATCCAAATAAAATATTTAAATTGGAACACTCTAATTACTGCGCCTTATTAAAGGTACGATACGACTAAAGAGAAAAATTAACGAGGGTTAAGCCAGTTACCTTGTTTCTTTAAGGAATTTCGTGGAAAGTGGAGGGATGGGTGGAGTGGGGCCGTACTTTTGGAAATTGGTGGGGGGGGAGGGTTCTTAGAAGAAAAAAATTCTTCGGAAAAGCCTTGTGTATTCAAACTAAATAGCTTATTGATGAATCTTTTAGTCAGTTCTTTTAGACTTGTATTTATAAGCAATTCTTTGGAAGAACGAGTAATTTTTATTTTAAATTTGGGGGTCATCTGGCTAAGAAGTCTTACGAAATATTTCTACTTCTGTTTCTTTAAGAATATTTTTTCCCAACGCCTGATTTCAGCATTTCTGCTATAAGCAACCCTGTCAGCCTGGCTGGGGGAGTTAGTCTGTTTGTTAACTTGAGGCACCCTAATGGCAGACTCCTTCACCCCGGGGAGAAGGGGAGTTGACTGACAGGGAGGACCTCCTGATTATAGTGGATTCCGAACCACTTGGGGGAACACAGTAAAGTCATACGATTATTTCGGAAGTGACCAGGACTCGACACGCACGTAGACTGACTGGTATATTCTCAGCGCGTTATCATATCCCACCACGTTCCCCCGCCAACGCTGTACACACTACCAAGTTTGCCACAGTTTGGAAAAGGCTCTGTTCTTGTAGATTCAACTTGGTGTAATCTTGAAGAATACTGAAAAGGTACCTATTTTCATTTTCAATGTTGATCTCTTTGTTCTTCGCAATAGATGTAGACATGTAGAGTAGTGGTGCGGACTCTCACTTTCACCCGAAAGGTTGTTGGTTCGAGTCCTACGCTTCCTACATTTTCTGGCCATGCTTCGGAGGGCATGTAAACAGGCGGTCCCGGGCCTTCCTAGTTGAGTGTAAGAGAGGGCTTCATAGCCCTAACTCCGCTAGGTTGGCTTAGTAAAAGAATAAAAAAGTCCTTATTTATTTATTTAGATATACCGCCAGGATTGACTTGACTAATATCAGTGAGGAATACAGCAAGGCAGGGGCGCCCAGTTTTGAAAAGTCTGGGGGGGGGGGCAAAAGAGAAAGAGGCGTAGCCCCCCCAGGAAAAAGTTTTGGGGGCAAAAAGTTCCGTGCCCCCCCCCCCCCCCTGCTGAGCAAGGCACTGCAATATTCCAATGCATAGCAATGCCGTGCAGTATTTCTTACCGACAGAGGTGATGGGACCACCCTAAGAATTGAAATTAAATAATTTCAAAGACTTTCACCGTCGGAGTTAAATGATGAAGTAGTAGAGTCCGGAATGATAGGCCGTGGTCGATCTGAAAGCGTACTTCCACGTGTTTCGTCAACCTCTGCGGTTGACATCTTCAGTGGCACTGCGTAGAATTCTAAGATTGTATCTCCGAGGCTCTTGAAGATGCCGACCGCAGATGTTGACGAAACGTTTGTAAGTTTGTCAGATCATCCCGGATTCTACTGCTTCATCAATTGGATTTTCAGTATGTTCAGTGACCTCATTATCTCAATGACGGTATACATTATATAGACTACCAAGGAACCTGTCAGAGTGAGCAAGCAAACGCTGTTCTAATGGGTGTTGGCAAAAGTTTATGGTGGTTTTAGACGAATACCCGGACTATAGCATTATTGAATACTAAATGAACGATATTGTTCACTATGCTAAATGTCCGATACTGCAAACTACTCACACTCTCATCGTACCCTATAGTATTAGACTGTATTGAAATAAATCAAAATTAAATTGAATTTAACAATTAATTTGTGTCAACAACGAAAAACTTATTCCGAGGCATTTTTGAGTTATTTGGTTTCGTAATTTTCTCTCTATTTTGCCTGAATGTATGGCTTGTTCCTTACTCTTATTTTTAGCGTAACTTAATATGGGTTTCCAACTCATTGATAAAAAATTACTTTGTACAATATCGTATTATTATTACGTAAAATTGTACTAAGTAATTTTTTAACAAAGAGTGACAGCAAGTTTTACAAAGTTACTAAGGATTATGTTTATGGGTTTCCAAGCATATTTTTGCTATTATTTTCTTTAATTGTTAATTAAATACAAGGGCTTCGTTCCAGGCTGGGTTTCCGGTAAGTACTATAAGGGATTTGAAACAGGAAATCCTACAAGTTATAGATGACTTAGCCGGTAATAATAATAATACGGACTGAGCGAGTTTTTAAGAAAAAGAGGGAAATAACAATTTAAATCGGTTTTTAACAGATGCCATGGCTAGGTCCCCTAAAGTGCACGAATATAAGTAAAAAGAACGAAAAGGGCCTTTTTTACACGATTTCTTAATTTAATTCAGCAGACACTAATAATAAGAATAAGTTACAAGCATAATTAGGAAATACCTTGCCAACACGGTAAAGTTATAAAAGTGAACTTATTACACAACCTGATTCAAGTTTTAAGTTTTTCTTGCGTGATAAATGGCAAAGTCACCGTAAATTAAAAGAGCTTTGAATCATCTTTCAAGTGAAATTCGTTTAATTTAACGGTAATAACTATCGAGCTCCGAGACTTTTGGTCGCCATTTTGGATTGTCACTGGGGATTATGAAGATGAGTTGCTCCGCCATTTTTAACACTCTCTTAGGACTCATTGGAGTTTTTTTTCTTAAATTTTGTACGTTTTATGAATATATTACCCCTTATATTGGTAGAAATAGTTCTTTGTAAATTATTGAATGTTTTATGTAGTTAACGGTATGCACCAATAAAAAAATTAGTGGAGCTTTCGTCTGAGAGTTATATTTTTTTGCTATAAGAAAATACCGCTGTTGTGTTACGAGGTAGAAAATGGTTTGTCTTACGGTATTCTAGGACGGATTGGTGGGTCACCCACATTGGATTAAAAGTTGGGAATCCAGGAAAGAAAATGGACTGTCTTGCTGGACCGGATCTAATCCCCTCTGAGGATTAATTGTAATAATAATAAGTGTTCTATTTGTGTTTGCTACTCCCATCCCTTGCAATGACAATGGGCTCCGCCCTAATTGTTCGATGACTATGAGGCTTCTGCCTCTAATTACTACTAACACAGCAGGGAATGTAAGTAATAATAATAAATATTATAATAACTTGTATTTTTCTTCAAGTATACAAATTACAATAAAATTACATTTGGAAACGGAGCCCAAAGGACAAGTCCCGTGCTGGGGCCCCTTTTTCAAAAGCTAAAGTAAAATAAAATAAATGTACAATCTAATGCTTAAAACAATTTGATGTAGGCTACAGATTCTAAAAAAATAAAAAATAAATAAAAGTGCAGCTAAACCTTTGTTAATATAAAGCTTAAGTGCATACGACATACGTATGTACCTCAATTAAGGAAGACAATTTTTAGATTTTATTATTATCTAAACTGGGTCCTGTACCTTAGTAATTTGGAAAAAATTTAAATTTGTTGTTGCCTGTTTTGCGTAAAATTATTAAATGCAAAGTCTTGAGCTATCTAAAAGTTAGCTGTAGGATATGATATGCGAGCACCCTCGAATAGCTTCCCCTTTCCCCCTTTTCTGTGGTCCCGCTAGAAAAGTTGGAATTTTTTCGTAAAAAATTGGGGTCCTTTTTCATATTCAGGCACGTCCATGTTTCAAAGGCTTTCGAAATTATCTTTTCCGATAGCGGTAATTTGTTTTGTTGTTTAAAATTTAAGTAAAAGTTTGTTCTGCGGCTGTGCACAGCATGAGTTTTAGTTATATCAGGAATTTTATCAATATTTTGTTTGTGTGTGCGGGGGGGGGGGGAGGGGGAGGGGTTTCTAGCTTCGTCATTCATTGCGTTGCTGCAGTTATCATTTTGAAGGGCTTTTTTGGACCGTTGCACCTCGTCCACCCCATTGATTTTTCTGGATATAATTAACAGGCTTACACATTCAGTGGAATTTATAAAAAAGGAGTCTGCTTCGGTGGCAACTGGCAAGATGGTAGCATGCGTGCATGTGCGAGTCTCTATACTATACCATGCGATCGGAGACGTGTCGTAAACCTACACAAATATTAAGTTACTTAGTAAGGCGACTGAAGAGGTCAATCGGATGCAAGCAATAAATTGTTTTTGATTAACTTAAAAATGAAAATATAAAGAAAAAAAGTACGAGGTGAAAGCAAAAGGAAATGTTACTCCTAATCTAGACCTTTTCTTCCAATGCCTGCAAGTATTATAGTAGTAGGTGCGGAACCGCCTCTTGATAGGTTTAGTCCAAATTTGTACCTACTTAACCAAGCGGTTTGGGAGATCCTCGCTTCGTCTTTCAGGGCATTATTGGAGTACTTTCATATATAATTTTGTGTTCTCATAATTAATCTAGATGTTTTTAAGCGAATCAAACAAAATCAAGGCTTGAAGCACCACTTGAAAACCTTGATAAAATCCTTTGATTGTTTAATGCAACTTTATCATGTCTGAAGTGGCAAAAAATTATACTTCACAAGAAATGTATCACTTTTATATTTATATGCAACGATGCACAATAGTTTTGCAGTTAGTATCACTATGATAACGATGTAGACTTAGATTAATGATTTTATCTAAAACACATTATAAGTCTTAAATCCAGAAGAAAATATTTGGAGTGTCGGTGGTCTGGATTGGCCAAGAATGAGCCAATTCCGTTCACGACAAAAAATTAAGGATTGGGTTGATCTTAAATTGTGATTGAAGTATTATTTTTATGGGTATTTAGAAATAGGCAAATAAAATTTTTTTTGTGTTGTTGTTAGTTATTTAAGTTAAATGTTAGATTTTAAGCGTTTTTAGTTTAGTTATAATTGTATTGTATTCCATTGTATTGTGCTCATTATAATTATTATTCATTCATTCATTCATGTGTACAACAATGTCCATTGAAAGCTTCATCATGTATCTTCGTGGATAATTTAATTTTCGTTTCAATTTCAAAATTCAATGCTTAGATTTAGCAATTTTAAATTTACTAACTCCGGCGCAACAAAGACACTCTTGTACATCTCCTTTATCCTAAATCCCAAGATCGGTGCATTTTCGGCAGTACATTGCGACAGTCTGTTTTACGAAATTCCATAAACTAGACTGAAAGAGGGGGATAAAACAAACGTTATAAACAAGTAGTGTTATAAATTAAAATCCAAATTAAAAGTCAGGAGAATAAAGTGGTATTGGATCAAGTTAAGCCTTTTTCTAACAAGCTCTTTACTATGGCAGTTGACGGGAAGGAATGTTTACTTGCTTTAACTGCCTTTTTTATTGAAATTGTAATTAAATTAGTAAGGACTTTTTATCTTTTTAATGAGCATTGTTGAGTTTTTAATGCCGTTATTGTCGCGTTCAAATATTTAAGTTTTAAACGAGACTTGTAGAGTGTCGTGGATTTTTTTGAATATTAAAGTCCCAACATTTTTTGATTGGCCACATAGAGAGACTGGACAAAACTTTTGGTGCGATCGAATGTCCAATCTCTCCTTTTTGGAACTTCAGGTAAATTACTGCATATTCATATACTGTATATCGCACCATGATTAGCCAACTGTTCTGCAAAATGCTAACTTTTCAGGATAGCGTTCCGATTTTTTTTTCCTGTGGTTTTATTCTCAAATCAAATCAACTATCTACTGTATATGTACACATATCCCACACGTCAGCCGAGAAATTTTCAGTTTTTTTATAGGCTTGCAGATACGGCGATTGGACGTAAAAAAACGTGGAAAAGAAATTTTTTGATGTAATAAAAAAAAATGATTTTTTGCTGTTAAAACAATTGGCAAATCAAGGAATCTTATAACGCCTTTTATCAATGCCTTACCGGATTTCAATTTAATCTCGCATGTCACTAATCAAAGTCAAGTAAAATCCATTTGCTTATTACAACCGCGACACGGAATTATTAAAAATTAATGACCTTCATTGTAGTAACCATTGCTACATTTCTAGTTATTACTCGTAAAGCACGCAGTAAGTAACACTCGACATGCCAGACATAGAATGGATTTGTCAGAATGTATAAAAGAGCTTTAGTTGCACGGAGAGTAGAGGGGGGGGGGGTCTGTACAAACCCCCATTGTGACTCGATGGTTCTGCTTGAATGTCAGTAGCATGCCTTGAGGGGTTGTAAGGAAATGGGCGGACTTTCTTTGAAATATTAACGGACTTTGTAGTTAATTTTTCATATGCCGACCTATAATGATTGGTTCCTTGAGTCTAGCTTGCGTATATTGATTGCTGGTGCTGTCCTCTGCCACCCCCTCCCCAACCTTTTGGTTTATTACTTGTGCGTGAGGGGCTGCAATTGCCGACCGACATTAATTTTCGTTGCTGGTGGTGGTGATTTGTGTCATTGTGTGAGAGCTTCTGGTTAGGGAAGGTGGTCCCTTTCGTAGAACATTCTATTTCGAGATAGTTTGTTTTATGATAGGTACAGATGACTTGAAAATGTGATAGCTCTAATATTCTGCCTGAAAACTCGTATCTGTACTTGGTTAAGTCATGCTTTCGCCTGTTTCATGGTGTCAATAGTAAGCTTGTCTCAGCTTCTCCATTATCGCTTGTAGCTGGTGTAGGTTCACATACCATGTACTATCAGTTTGCCAATGGCAAAAAATTCATACGGAAACAATACAAATAATGTCCGAAATCCATGGGGTCGTTGGCATTGGACCAGAGACCCATAAGTAGGTTAGAGTCCATAAAAAGTCCTTAAAAAATAATAATTCTGCCAGAAAAGGAGCAAAACCTTTTCTGTTGCTTGTATACTATATTGAAAAAAATCATACCCATCGAGGGTTATGGGTAGATGATGTATCTTCTTGGTCGCAAGCTTGCATGTGCTATGGGGCAGTCTTACATTTCTTTCAATTACTCATATCTTCTTTATATGCCTCTTCTAGCGTAGATTAGCGAGCATCATGGCGATTTGGACCTTGGAGACTGCTGCGGGCTTGTTATGGCGATTATTTTTATACTTAACCTGGGATTATAAATGTATTCTTCTTAAGGTTACAATCATAGCGATTGGTTGGCAGCAACTCCCTGCATATCGTCCTCCAGTTTGCTAGGTCTTCGATCTTCCTCTTCAGTTCTTGATATGACATTGCTCCTGCGTCTTCTTTTACTTGATCCATGATTATAAATGGAAACAAGATAATTTTAGACTGGAGAGTGACACTTACAACTTTAACCCTAACTTAGTACCTCGTGCTATGTCTGATGGTATGTGAAATAACACAATAACAATACTACAATATCCCTGATTACACCCTCTAATATTGTTCCAATGTTAGATCCACTAACCTCAAGAATAAGTTAATACTAAACGGCAATGTAAGGTCACTGCTCTGTAGAGGGAAGTCGTGCTCTTGCCTCGCCACTGCCGCAGGTTTTTCAATCAGGATGTTCTTCTTCAGCCGGGAGTTCTAAGCCCTTTATCTTCCCTAGGATTATAACGTGTAGAGAGCGTTACGTTTCATTCCTCAACTCTTTGCCGTTGTATGTTAGTTTCAGTTTCGTAACCGTCACCAGCAACTCGGCTTCTATATTCATTCGCCCCATTTTAGACACAATCTCTCCAGGATATGCGCAGCATTTGTCAGTTTGTCCACACTTCAAATGCACTGATTCTGTTCTCCATAGCTAGTGTCTACGTCCAACCTTCCATAGCATATTGCGAACACATAAAACCCACTAAAACACAATTAGGGCATAATTAAAGTAATAGATTTAGTTCAAAATATAAATTGTGCCCAAGAGTACCTGCTGTGCAAGTATGTAAGTTTTCAATCGTAAAAATACGCAGCTACCTTAAATTACATTTTGACGTGACAAACTCTAATAAATTAATTAGCGCTGACTGGGTCCATGTACGAAAAAGTGTTACGCCGATGCGTTACTGACGCCGATGGGTGACACTCATCCCTTACGCGGGTTTAAAGCAACTTTTTGATGTAGAAGGCCTATTTCAATTTAAATTATACCCATATTTTCGTCTATTCTTCCTCTTTCTGGCCATGCTATATTTGTTGTGATAGGGCAAAGGGTTCGACTTTGGGGGGAAGAAACGTGAGGAGTTGCGCCAAAATTTGCCGATTTTCATCGAAAATAGGCCTATTTCGGCCGCGTTTTTGGGGGTGTTAATATCAATTTCTTCAAAATACTTTAGTTCTTTTCCGCCTTTCTTATTCTTTCCAGACATACATTTAGTTTTACTATCCGTCTCTTCGTTGATGAGTTGGTAAGCCATCCGTGTTTCGGCGGAAAACAGGTTCAAAGGGTACTTTTCCCATTACATGCATAGAGTAAAAAAATTCCACAGCCTGAAATTTTCAACCGAAATGAATTTGTAATGTCTCATTAGAAGCAGTATAAATTGAGGTTTCCAACGAGTCTAAACATGTTATTTTCAATTCACCCCTTCACCCCTTAAACACGAGCGGAACACCAAATTTGGTAAAAATGACGCGAAAAATATCATTTCCAGCAATCCCATTTAAATTGAATGGGCGGGTTTGTAGCAGATGTTGAAGGCCTATCTCAATTTAAATTCTTCTATTCTTCCTCTTTCAGGCCATGCTATATTTGTGGTGTAATGTAATGAAATATGTAAGATTTAGTAATTTAGGCGTTGTCACATTAAACTATCGTTAAACTATCGTCTGTAAACCGACTTTACAGACAACCATTTTTTTTTTGGTCATATTATGGTATATTGTAGACATAACGGATGGTCAGGTTCTCATCTGACGGGTAAGGGTAAGGTAGGTAATATTATTGATAGTAGCAGTGAAGGAATATAAAAAGGAATTTCCGCGCTCGTACGAGAAAGTAGAAAGCGAGTGGACACTGGCATTTCCGTTGGTAGATCGTCCCGATTCTTTCGTTATTGATGACTTTTATGTCCCGAAAAGAATCAAGGCTGGACCCCTCCTCCCCAATCTTTCGGGGCCTTTCCCCCCCATCTTTTGGGCCCTTTTTTCCCATCTTTAAAGTTCTAAGACGCGTCCAGACTTTATCCGAATCATCCAAGTTTCCCTCTTTTATATCCGTCCGTCTAAAAAAAATTTCCATGTGCTTTTTTTGGCATCGATGGTACGTGAAATTTTGCATTGTTTGTAGATGCAACTGACGACTAATTTTTTTGTTATGTATGCTTGTAATATTGCATTTGGAATGGTTATATAGTGCTATGATATCGTGATATTAATTTACGGTACACTCATAAGCCGAATACTGCTTTGAATAAATTTCTTCAATATGTTTTATAAGTTATCATAATGATTGTAGATTGTCCAGAGTTGAACTTTTACATAGGCCTACACAAACTAGATAAAAAGAATTGACCGCAAAACAGTAATATTTCTGTTTCATAACATAGGCTAGTTACAACATTCTGGTCTGTGTGTTTTTGTAATGTATAGCTTGTAATTTTGTAATTTACTACCTCTCGTAATTTTAAGGCACATCTTCTAATTTTCTCTGAATGGTCCGCCCGAGTCCAGTTGGTATAGAACTGAACTCGAAACTCGACTTGAAGGGAAAATTTTACGCTCGGCCTGGGTCCACGCAACCTTTGTTATGGTTTGTTTTACCATATAGGAGGCTAACTCAATAAAAGAAACTTAATGATTAATTTATACAACATAATATTATCCACACTTACCGTTCTACTTCTCTCTCTTCTTATTTTTCTTCTTTGGGAATCGCCTCGGAATTGCCTGGGAAAATTGCCCTCTAAGACGCCGTTACAAGTTTTTTTATCACTTCAGTGAGCCTAACCATCAGTAGTCTAAAAGACACGTAACTAACGCTCTGATTGGCTAATAATGACGCACAATTGATGACAGCAGACCATAGGTACACTGGTACACTGTTGTATTACCTTTAGACCTAGCTGTCCAGAGTGAATCATTTTTATGCAATTGTCAGCGCAACATCTAAACATTTTTAAACTGCCTGTCTTTTCCTGCTGTAACCATACCATTGGTCATGGCTTCATGGACATGGCAAAATCAAACCACATGAGAATTTTTCTCTGAATAATCCAAATTATGGCTGCATTCAGAAGCCCGTATTCTCTAACATGATGCTTTACAGGGGCTATGTAATCCTGTCCCACTGCAGCAATGGAGATAGTACTGGACTTCCCACCCCTCCATGTTGCAGTGGAAACTTCAGCAGAAATGGCATTACTAGGAGTGGAAGGGCAATTAAGAGAGACTCAGCCTCTCTGACTACGTCTGACCACTGCCTGGATATGCCAAGCGATAGAATTCCATCCAAAATACTGTTTTAGGAGGGAATTCGAAACTATATCAGGGACAATGAAAGAATGCTGCGAATCAGCAGGAATTCTCAATAGTCACACAATCAAGTGGTTTACTGATGGCTCTAAGCTAGGAAGTACCAAACCAAGAACAGGCCTTGGCGTCTTTGGTCCTGGGGTTAAATATCTGGAGTCTCTTAGGAAGACAACTATAGTATTGCAGATTCTGGAATGAAGGTGTGGAGGACCTGCGATGCGATGCGATGCAATCGCACGAAGAAGAGCAGCATGCTCGGAAAGCTTGCAGTTACATGTAAAAGACCTACCACTTCTGAATCCCCTCAAGATCCTGGCTCTCGTGAGGGAGATAGGCCTCGAGAAAGTGATGTAGAAGTGATGTAGATACTTTGTTGTAGGGGGCACAATAGGCCAATAGGCTTAAGTGTACACAGGTAACACCTGTACCCCAATTTACATTTAAAAAAAAAATAAAAAAATAAAAAAACATTTTTAAAAGGGATTGATTAGACTGGAAGCCTAAACAACTCCAACCTAATCAACCCCGGCCTAAACAGCACCTTGCCTTCACCGATAGGGGTTGCCAGCCATATTACAGGCCACAACATCCCAAATAGAAAAGTGTTCAAAACAGAGGGCCCTTCGCCAATCCTCTGGCTTATACACTAATCGGTTTTCGTGTCACTTGTTTTTCTTCCTTGTGCGCCATTTGCTTTCAGGTACGTGCTGTACCGAGATAAGACTTTAATATCAAGCATATTTTAATAAGGTATCCGCTGGAGAGTGTAGGTACTTCGTTATCATTGATCCCTTTCCATGGACCCTGGAGAAACGAGAGCCTTAACTTGATGATTGCATCTAGCTATTGCGACCTTTTCTCTTTCCCCTTGCTGACTTAATAGTATCCCCCGTTTCATGTGGAAGTTCCGTAACTTAATAAAGCTTATTCCAGTGAGTTATTCCCATGGATGTGGATTACATAGATCCCGAGCTTTGATCGGTCCCTGTTGCCTGCAGTAGAAAGCTCATTGGGTTTAATAAGAGATTTTTGAAGTAGGGGTAGTTGTATAAAATTACCCCATTTAGACACTTTTCAATGAATTTATAAAGTGTCTTTTTCCGTCTGCGAAACCAGCTCCAGCAGATTTGTCTTATTTGTGATTTTGAGGAGTATTTATTGATGCGGTCTCGGGAAGATGGATTTCGTTCTAACAAAAACTGTTTTAAAGTTTTGAAATATATATATCTGGCGTATTTTTCACCGTACTGAAATCGCGATAACTTCGATATTGATATGCAATTTTGCACTGATATTTAAGAAACTAAGACGGAGCGATTCTATAATAAGCCAATCTTTCAAAAGAAAGTCACATAGCACCCTTGGCCCGTCTTCCGAAGACCGCTTCAATTTTATTTGATTTAGGTTAGGTTGAGTAGGTTCAGTATTCCATGGCAGATTTATATCCAAAAAACACATTTGAAATTTAAGTTTTAATTTTCTCTTATTAAGAGGCAAACCTCCTAAATATTGTAGGTTCCAAATAAAATTTCACTCTAAAGTTATCATTAAGGAATTAATTTTTAACATTAGATAAATAAATATTGACTTGTCTTCTATGACTAAGTCAACCTATTAGTTAAGGCTAAAATGCACTCTCTTACACCCAACTGGAAAGACCCGAGACCGCCTGCTTTACATTGACTTGGGTTGAAGAGGCACCTCCTCTGTCAGGATAATATATAGTTTTTTCTCGATTCTTTATTTTCGGGACTTAGTAAATTTTGGAGGTAAGAAATTGTAAAAAGGAAGAAGTGTTCCTCTAATTTTTGATCCATGGTGTGTGATCGTCACTTATTCCGATTGGCTACAGCTGTGAAACTTGATTTTTAGAAAAAGCGGATAACTACCTGCACTAAGTTGAACCATACACCACAGCTGAAAAACCATGGTAAGTTGACATACTGTGCAAGTGCGAATAACAGTCATCTTACAAATAATATTTACGAAAGCTCTATCGCATAAATAATTTGTGAGGTAATTATTGTTCACGTAACACTGGAACAGTATGCCCTGGTCAACTTACCGTGATATTTACCAAAGCTGTGGCCGATCGGTTTTGATGACGGCCACCTTCTACGTATATAAATTTAAGAATGTTACAAGTCTCCTATCTACTAGTTCCTCATTGTTAGCTCTTCTAAAGTTCTTTATAGGAGAGATTGGACATTCTCTTCCTCCCCCCCCCCCAGCCCCAAATATATATTTTAATTTCTGGAGCCACGCCCCCTAAGAGCAGCCATTGTTAAAACAGGTGGCACCAAAACTAAACAATTACTTTTGGCGCGCTGGAATGTCCCATCTCTCTTATATAGAACTTGGAAGCTCTACGATCAATAATTCATTTAAAATTTGACATGCAACAAACGGATGGTAGGGGCGGTGCTGTTGTTTCTTAATTACATGTCTTACATAAATTCTTTAAAATATTCGGCTAGTTTGCTAGTTTCCCGTGACTTCCATAATCAATGAATTAAACCGATAGAATTTCAATTAAGGTCCCTGGACAACGGCAGATAGGCACGGATAAAGCATGGCGTGGCTGGAGAATACTCTAATTAATCATTCAAAAGCGCTATCAGAAGGGAATGCGGGGAGGGGGGGCTTATTCACAGGCCAGTATCACCCATTCTGGGGGGGGGGGGGCGGGAGGCGGCAAGAAGGCCCACTCAAAGTTTACGTTGCGCTTCTTAACGCCCAAGACAATACCCAGAGCCCCCTTCCAGTAACCCGTTCCCCTAACTTTTGAAATTCTGCTGGAACAATAAGTTTCAAGCGTAAAGGGGTTCTCTTTGTTAAAGTCTTCGACGGCGAAAAACTTTCTTTTGATACTTCCCCCCGTCCTCTCTTTCTCGGTCTCCCCGCGTTCGGGTGCTAATAACACTTTACTGATTTATGGTAGGATCGCATGTGAAGAAATGTATGTAAGTGAAGGGTGGAATTGTTTGTCTGTTTGTTTTGGAATCCTTTTTGCTGCGGAGTGCATTATTTAAAATTGCATTCTTAGTTTGTTTCTCCAGAAATCAATACTGCTGTAGATATTTTTGGAGTAGAGTGCAGAACTGTCCATTTGCATTAGTTTTATTATAGTGACTAATTGATGTTATTTAAAAAAATAACGGTTGAAGTACAGTAACACTATCAGTCAGGACATGACGTGGAGTAGTGGTACAGACTCCGACTTTCACCCGAAAGGTTGTTGGTTCGAGTCCTACACTTGCTTTATTTTTGGAGGGCATTTAAAGCAGGCGGTCCCGGGCTTTCCTAGTTAAATTTTAAGACAGGGCTTTACAGCCCTAACTCTACCGATCCAAAAGATGATTTTTTGAACATATGGTTCCAAAAGCAAAATAATTCATTGTCTTGCGTAATAGTGCTTTCAACAATACTAATACATTTTCTGCAATGTAATTTAAATCTGAGTGAGAAAGAATGATCATTTTGAAAATTTCGAAATTGGATGGAGAAACACCTTATGGGTGTCAAAAATCAAATTTTAGAGGAATGGTATACCATTAGCAAAGAAAAGTTCCTCTACATTTCTAAGTACTGTACATTATATACATTAACACCGATTGGCCACAATAATTGGACTTGAAATGAGAAAAAAAAAACGGACACTGAGGATGCCAATTTAAGGAAATTCTATAACTGTGGCCAGTTGGTGTTGCTGATGGCGACATACTATGTATGGAAATGCAGAGAAATATTTCTTCTACTTTGAGACACATCATTTATAGCTCTACGATCTACATTTCCTGTTATTTTGTTTTTTTAAAAAGTGAATGAGTCTCTTAACAATATAAATTTATCTATTACAAAAAGATTAACATTCAAAAGAATGGGGGAGACTGGCACAATTTGTAAGAAGAAGCAACAACAAGTGACAACTACTGTTGTTGGTTAACCCCGCTGCTGACAGTCGGTTAACTCGAGCTCAGCAGTAGGTCGGAGAACGCACGGACCTAATGGCATAAGATGTCACAAAACATTTACGGCTCTACTATCTACATTTCCTGTGATTTTGTTTTTCCAAAAAGTGAATGAGTCTCTTACCATTAGAAATTTATCTAATACAAAAAGATGTTGTCGGCTTAACACTCTAAATAATTTTTTTTTTCTTCTTCTTCGGCCGGTACTCCCCTGCGCCGAAGGAATATTTTTATAAATTAACAATTATACCCTTATAATACAAATAACCTGTGGGCCCTCAAGTTAATCAACTTGTCGGGGGCTCGCACAGTAAACGCTGTAGATGATGCAACATGTTTTCTATGTCACGTCTGTGTTAGCAAAAAAAAACTTAGTTTTAATTTCAAATCAGTTTAATTCATACCATTTAAAATTGTAAGTTAACGTAAAGAGTAATTATAGTAAAGTAGAATAATTAAAGTAAAAAGTAAAGTAAGTTTTAAAGCGAAGTATTTTAATTCAAAAGCCATTTTTTAATTTTCGTTTTTATCTCTCCTATTTTAGTTAATTTTTTAAGTTGTATGGGCAATTCATTAAAAATTTTCGTTATACTATTTAATCTATTCCCGTATTTGTTGTATGCTGGTTTCAAATTGACGTTTCTTGGATTTCGAGTATTGTGATGTGAATTGTTTTCTGTTTCCATGTTAAAATTCTTGTCAAAGAAGTTATATTTAATTACTTTAAATGTATAGAGTTGTTTTAGGTTTAATATTTAGAGGTACTTATATTTATCATAATAATAATAGTAATAATAATAATACAGAAAGATATACATTAGAAAGAATGGGTGAGACTGTCACAATGGCACAAGATGTCACAAAACATTTATGGCTCTACTATCTACATTTCCTATGATTTTGTTTTTCAAAAAAGTGAATGAGTCTTTTAACATTACAAATTTATCTAATACAAAAATATTAACATTCAAAAGAATGGGGGAGACTGGCACAATATGTAAGAAGAAGCAACAAGAGACAACTACTGTTGTTGGTTAACCCCGCTGCTGACAGTCGGTTAACTCGAGCTCAGCAGTAGGTCGGAGAACGCACGGACCCTAAGAAAACTCCAAGACCCCATAAGCTAAATAGGCGGGGCGTGCGAAAGGGTCAGCGGTACGACATTTTCAATTTGCCAGACTTTGCCATCAGTAGCTGAGTCAGTTAAACGACACGTCGTGGGCCCGCAGTGCCCCCCTACTGCCCCCCCCCCCTATTACCCACCTACTCCCCGGGTTGTTATTGTCTTCTTTAGAGGCTCCCCACTCGGTTTCTTCATCCCCAACACGTAGCACATGTCCCCGTACTCATTACCCCTAAATTTCCTCTGCCCCTAAGTGTCATCCTGTTCAGGTTTTGTTTTTTTTACCTTGCTAATCCCATACGTATTAGTGTTGGGGTTGTTTTTGACGGTGTTATATAAGGAGAATAGGAGTGACTGCACTGAAGAATGTACAGCCCTAAATTTAAGGGGATATACCGCGTAGAAAATTGGCACCCCAAAATTAAATACTTTTCATTTTTTATTTAATTAACTCAGCAAGCTATTAAAAATTTGGCTAATCTAAGTTGTAGAATACTACTTCGTGCATCATATAATAGTTTTTTTTTTTTTTACTTTTCGGTATTGTAGTTCATCCAAAAATCCCAGAATTCGCGAAATTTTATTCCTGTCTGGTATTTATGAAAGAACTTAGGTACCAAAAATTTAATATTTCCTATGATATGATCCATGAAGTAGTCTTCTAATACTTCCATGAGCCAAATCTTTATTGACTTGCTTTTTTAATTAATTAAAAAAATAAAAATGCACTAAAAACAACAAAGTTTGGGGTGCTCATTTTCTACGTAGCATGTCCTCTTAACAGTTTAGCATTAGAGTAGTGTGTATTTCTGATAGAATACATTTAATACATCCAATGTTAGTTTGTTTGTTTTTCAAAGCCTGCTTTCAGTATTTCTCCTTTAAGCAACCCTGTCAGCCTGGCAGGGGGAGTGAGTCTGTTTATCAACTTTATGCACTCCTTCCCTTCAGGGAGAAGGGGATTTGATTGCCGGGATGAACCTCCTGATTATAGTGGATTCCGAACCACTTTTTTTTTTTTTTTTTTTTTCCTTCGTGGGGCCTACTCATTTGAGTTCCTATAGGCGTCGACCTAGAAGGTCTTTTGCTTCCACGTTTGCCGTCTACGCCCATCTTATAACACCAGTCTTTTTGATAAATTCTAGTGTTTTTGTGATGGGATTAGATCGGATGGTTTCCTCTTCAGACCTAGGGTGGCTAAGAGTTTGGTATCGAGTTTGTCCCAGCGCTTCACATTCAAAGAGAATGTGTTCAGCTGTTTCTTCTTCAACTTCACACAGTCTGCATCTACTGTCGTTTTTCACGCCAACCCTATGCATGTGTTCCGAACCACTTGGGGAAAATTTAATTTAAACCGGTCGGGCGTTTGGTTGCCCTTACTGCAGCCGTTGTCTCATGGTATCCCGGTTCGCCTCCTTGTAAGGCCAGCACCACGCACAGCCAAGTGTGAGCAACTGGATCCTATTCGGCAAGAATTCGCCTACCTTAGAAAACTCCTGAATGAACTGAGAGCGGTGGGAAATGCTACTAACTTCCCTAAATTGCTTAGAGACCATATCTTAGAGAAAGCTTTCTACACTGTCACTGAGGCACTAGCACAATGATAATGACAGAATTACCTGATTTTGACGATTTTACTTTATACTTTCTTGTTGATTTTCGATTACTTTTTTATTTATTATTTTTTAACAAAAAAATTAATCGCATACTAAATTTAATGAATGCATCCGATTGTATAATTTAACAGAAATATTTATTTATTTATTTATTTCCTGCAAGTCAGATTCTGTTGTATTAGTCATTTTGTTGGATTAGTTGTAAGCTTACTAAATCATGATGTTTTAACTATTGCCTAATCAAAAATGTTCATTAGCAATTTTTTTTCTTTTTCAGGTAAGTTGATAAAATGCTTTCAGGTAATTCATGAAGTAGCCCATAAGTCTAAGGTAATGTACACACTGTTCTGTTGTTGACTTGCTGGTTGAACTGCATACTAAATAAGATTTAAAAAAATTATTTTTTGTGACAAATTAATCGCCTTTTGCATACATGCTCACACTGTTGCAATCTAGGGATTGGTTTACAGCGAATGTTGTATTCTACTCCTCCACTCTTGTCTGTTTTGTGCGGTCCTTTTCAGTCCTCTATGGGTGTCGCACCCTAGGTCCTTCATGGCATCCTCTAGGTACTCCTTCCTCTGTCGTCCTCTTGAGTTGGTGCCTTTTGGTGCCTTCAACCATTCCCTTTTGGAGCCCTTCGTGTGTCAGAATATGCCCCATCCATTCGCCTCTTCTTATAGATATAGATCGTACAATAACTGAAATTGTTGATGGTAATTCAGTTTTCAATTCAGGGTGCGCCTTGTCTGGCGAACATAGAGGTTTAATGGCTTCAATTAATTTGGCTGGTTAATAGTGCAAGGTTGCAGATATAATTGCATTGTACCGAGGCCTCGCATCCAATCAGTCAATATTATTTTTAGCCCATTGCACCCGTCCCAATGTCTCTGTGCATATCATATCCTGTGAACGTTTAATTGTCCCATTTCCGATGCTGCAAGTGGTCACACCCATCCAATACATGCACCCAATAGGTTGATATTGAGTTCTAACCAGGAGAGATAGGACATTCGTTTCCGGCATTTTTTTTTTTAAATCAGATGCTACGTGTCCCATGACCAGTCATTGACATGACGTGGCAAGTGACCCTTGGAATTCAAAAGCTATTTTTGACGGGCTGGAATGTCCCATCTCTCCTACAGTATATAGCATAGATTGTCCCATTTCCGAAGTTGCAAGCGGTCACACACATCCAATACATGCACCCAATCGGTTGATATGGAGTTCTAACCAGGAGAGATAGGACATTCGTTTCCGGCAATTTATTTTTTAAATCAGATGCTACGTGTCCCATGACCAGTGATTGACATGACGTGGCAAGTGACCCTTGGAATTCAAAAGCTATTTTTGACGGGCTGGAATGTCCCATCTCTCCTACAGTATATAGCATAGATTGTCCCATTTCCGAAGTTGCAAGCGGTCACACACATCCAATACATGCACCCAATCGGTTGATATGGAGTTCTAACCAGGAGAGATAGGACATTCGTTTCCGGCAATTTGTTATTTTTATTTTTTAAATCAGATGCTACGTGTCCCATGACCAGTCATTGACATGACGTGGCAAGTGACCCTTGGAATTCAAAAGCTATTTTTGACGGGCTGGAATGTCCCATCTCTCCTACAGTATATAGCATAGATTGTCCCGTTTCCGATGCTGCAAGCGGTCACACCCATCCAATACATGCACCCAATTGGTTGATATGGAGTTCTAACCAGGAGAGATAGGGCATTCGTTTCCGGCATTTTTTTATTTTTATTTTTTAAATCAGATGCTACGTGTCCCATGACCAGTCATTGACATGACGTGGCAAGTGACCCTTGGAATTCAAAAGCTATTTTTAGGACATTCTCTTCCCGCCATTTTTTTTTTTTTTTAAATACAGATGCCTCATCTCTATTTTTGACAGGCTCAAATGTCCCATCTCTCCTATTAGTACATAGAATTCAATTAGATTTTGATTTGATCCTGAAACAGATAACACACACCGCAATACTTGAAATCCAAAAAAAGGTCATTATGAAACCAGCCTACAAAAACTACGGGGATAGGTGACTAGTATTACAAAAATTTTAATTAATTCCCAATACACCGTAAAAAATTAACGAAAATATGAGAAATAAAGACTGAAGTAAAAATATGGCTTTTTAACTAAAATTCTACATACCCCTGTACTTACTTTTACTTTTACTGGACCTTATCCTCATGGAGGGTCCATGGCACGACAGCATCGTTTCCACAAAATCCTGTTCTGTGCATCCTCGGTTGGGAGCCCCTAACTTCTCATATCTCCGGCGACCTTTCTTGTCAGTGTAACTTAGGTCCTCCCTGGTGGTCTTGTTCCTTGTATCTCCCGGTGCATTACCCTTTTGACTAGGAGGTTTTCGTCTCTTCGTAGTAGGTGTCCCCACCAGTTCAGCCTCTTTTCTCTCAGATTCTCTTGTACGTCACGGGTTCTCATCTCGTGCCTTATATCTTGGTTTCTACTTTGGTCTCTCAGCGTTACACCGCAGGATTTTCGTAACATTCGCATTTCTGTATGTCCGTGATAAACAACAAACCCTGACCTGGAGCAGCTGCTGCTAATTTCAGAAGTTGTTTTCCTGGTCTTCCAAACAGCTGACATATGTAGTAATAGCTCGCATTCCTACCCAGTTGCATAAAGTTGCAGTTAAAATGGATACATCGTAGAAAATGCATGCCCGTCTGTCGTAAAATAAGTGTTTTAGGTTGTTGCGGTCGTTATGGCCGGCGCTTGGATCAAGACAAAGAGATGGCTGCATAAAGTTGCGGCCCCTCGTAAATAACCACTTCAATGCTGGCCACACCAGAAATTGGCATGACATTGTAGCTGGATTTGATGACTTTGGAATGCATCATCATCTACAGTATCCTTGTAATTTTTTATGACTAATAATTACCACCATTCGTGTTTTACTAGCTGGTATACAGGCTTTCTCGTGTGTGAGTGTCATGGTTGTGTGTTTAACTATTTTATGGCCTCCTCCGTTATCATCCCCCATAGCGTTTTTCGGCTTTTTACTTAATATATAAAGAAAAACAGTATTGTAAGCTTGGAAACTGATTTTATTCACATTTGTTTATATTATTTAACAAGCCAAAACTCAGATATATTCTTTAAAATTCGCTGTCGACCACTGTCTTAGTTCCCCTCTTCTTGTAGGCTATTGTAAGCATTCCTTCCACAAAAAAAATCAACCGCACTTTTCTTTGTACCGACAACACCAGCCAACTCTAGGAAATTCATGTTTAACACGTAACAACGTAACTGAAGCAGGATAATAACGAATGCACAGTACTAAGATATGATCCAACATGCAGCAGTTACCTTTAATACAGGTACCACTCCAGCCGCGTGGGATGATACAGAAAAGATCCCTAATTTAGGGAACACACGAGGCAATGAGGTTTCCTAAGAACCGTCTAAAACAGTTTGCCATTGCTTGCAGTGCTTTTTTCGGGACCCCGGTATATGAGCATAAGGGTCTTCACAATTTCTGTTATATGTTATATCGAGTTATCCCTAGTTAAAAAAAGTGTTATAAAAAAGTTAAGTGTTTTATATCAAGTTAAATTGACACTCGTGGAACCCGATCCTAGTCCCCGGTAGGGTTGCTAACCGTACTCTGAATCAGAGTATCATCCTCTTACATTTTATACTCTTTCATACAAGTATCCTCTACAAACTGAAAGCCACTTAGAGTACGCAAAAATACTAGTTTTCTGGAACATGAAAGAAACAAAAAAAAAAATTGAAAAAGAATTGTTACAAAGACAGCACGATAACTACTTTGGGTATGAAGCGAAACGGAAATTGAGGAAACTTGAAAAATCATCCTGAAGTGCGGGATGAGAGGAATAGGGCATCTTTGCATTTAATCAGGAATGAGCTATTTCTGTATGTAAATTTAGAGTTAAAGTGTGAAGGGGCTTTTTCCAGTTTTCAAAAAATTAATAATCTGTAAAACACTGCCAAAACATTGAAAAAATATAAGTAATAGACTGGGTACTATTTTTTTGTAATACTGTACAATTCTTTTGCCTTACAAAAATCCAGATATACTTTATTTACAAGAACAAAGTTGGCAGCCCTAGTCCCGGGTAGTCTGAATTGCTCTTAAGATTTCCAGTGAATGGTTGGAGCCGCCCTTAGTGGGCCCCTTACTGCTCTATGGTCCCATTAATGGAAAAGTATGCTAAAGAAAAGAAATGTATATATAAGTCTGACTAGAATGGCTGAAAGCAACCCTTTCCGGGTGATTTACACTTTTTTGCATACAAATTCACATTGTACGATAAATTAAATAATAATAATTATAATCTTCTTCTTCTTCTTCTTCTTCTTCTTCTTCTTCGGCCGGTACTCCCCTGCGCCGAAGGAATATATTTATAAATTAACAATTATACCCTTATAATACAAATAACCTGTGGGCCCCCAAGTTAATCAACTTGTCGGGGGCTCGCACAGTAAACGCTGTTGATGATGCAACATGTTTTCTATTTCACGTCTGTGTTAGCAAAAAAAACTTAGTTTTAATTTCAAATCAGTTTAATTCATACCATTTAAAATTGTAAGTTAACGTAAAGAGTAATTATAGTAAAGTAAAATAATTAAAGTAAAAAGTAAAGTAAGTTTTAAAGCGAAGTATTTTAATTCAAAAGCCATTTTTTAATTTTCGTTTTTATCTCTCCTATTTATTTATAATAATAATAATGATAATAATAATGCGTGTATTTCTCAAAAAAAACATAACAAATTTTACTGAACCGATGCCTCAAAGCCAAAAAGGCGCGTTGGGATCACCACACAATTTACTGTAGTAGGTTATTTACTAGTTCGTCACACTAACAATATTTTTTTAATCTGTACCTGTGAGTAGACTTACAATATAGTTCTTAATGATAGACAAGGTAATATTTTCATTGTATTTCCTTGATTATTTATTGAGAATCTATCAAATGTAGGCATACAGTATAAGAAATTCAGAGCTTTTTATTGACAAAACGTTCTCTTTTACCAATTGCTTCTGCCTTCATAAACAAACCAATTAAGATAATGTTAGTTGTTAATGGCTTGAGTCTTTGACTCTTTGTTCTTCGTGTAATGAAGAAAATCTTCACGTATATACGTCTCACTGATTTTGATTTTCCCATTTGGTTACAGTCATGCAGCAAATTCGCAGTATTAATGACGAGTGGAACTTCAATAGCTTCCAACTAATTATATAAATTGTTCAAAAACTAATACCAATTAAATAATTCAGGGATCTGCGTACAAGTGAAATAATAGGGGGTGAGTAGTGAACCCAAAGGATTGGGATAGCAAAGGAGAATGGGGTAGTTATAGCGCTAGTGCAATAGCCCGGAGGAAGCGTCTTTCTCTTGAGTTCACGCCCATCTAGGATACCTCCGTTATTGCTTTAGCGATTAAAGTTCCCAGATTTCCGTTCAAATGAATATATCTCCATCGCCTTCTCGGTTATAGCTATAGGTGTTGATTTCGCAAATGTCACTAGCGAGGAGGTTAAAGTTTTCAATGAAGATATAGGCAGACGTGTTGTATTTTTTGGTAATAAGCACAGCATTAATGTAAGGGTATCTTATTCTGGGTTTACATAGACTGTGTCACTTAACGATTTTCTGTCAATTAAGATTCGTCCATCACATTCGATCTTCAGTAGCTTCAGTCCCATAATTGGTAGTCACAGGGAGTTTTCTATTAGTAGTCGCTTGATGTACTCCATTTTCAGTATTTCATATCATTTTCCAAGTCGAATTTCACAGGATTTATCAATAATGGAGTTATAAATAATTCGCATCCCTTCGAAGTAAGGAACCTCTACCGGTTGGCCATAGTTTGTTTTCATGGTAAATAATTTTCCTATGGTTAGATTTCCGATATCTCGGTGGGGGGGGGGGGGGGGGGTTGTCCACCTGACGTCACTAGAGGTGAGGTAAATTCTAGATAGGTCAGACCAACACATTACCACACAGCAATATTGTCAGGGCACGCAATGCATTTGAGCGTGAATTTTCGATAATTTTTTCAAAAAAACATTTTTTTTTACAAAACCAAGTGCTTTCTTGGGAAAGCACCCTGTCCGGTTTCGTTACTCAATTTAACACCTAAAACATGCCTGAAGGTAGAAATCATCGATAGAAACGTTTCGCAGAAAAATTATTATTTAGTCATTTTTCATTAAAATTTAGTTATTTTTATTTTTTTACCCCCAGAAGCAACCTTTCAAGGGGCAAGCGACCCCCCGCATTTCGTTGACATTAATAATGACTACAATATATATGAATTTAAAAGAAATCGTTGGAGCCGTTTTTGAGAAATAATTTTTTTAGACTTTTTTTTGGAGTTTTTTGAGAATAAAACCCCCCCAATTTAAGTTAGCCCCAAATAAAAAAAATGGTCCCGAGGTATGATTTTTGTGAACCTACATGCCGAATTTCATCAAAATCGACTGAGTAGTTTGCCTGGAAATCAACGAACAGACAGACAGACAGACAGACATTTCGTAAAAAACACTTTTTTGGGTTCCTGGGACCTGAAAACGTGTAAATCCGTTGAAATCTCGGAATCGAAAATTTCGACCATCACAAAGCTTTCCTTATACTACGTATAAATTGGAAAGCAATATAATATCGAAATATAGAGGAGCGTTTCTGCTAATTCAATGGGTCTATGTTTGATATTTCCTGTAAAAATGGACAAAAGCGATTTGCTCTTTATATTGCATGTAGTACCTGTATGACGCTATGACAATGGAGGATCCAGGGGGGGGGGGTCATGTCCCCCCTAAGTTATAATATTCATTAGATAATGATAATACAGTACTTGGGCCACAGGTGGCGTTATGGCGCCCAGTCACTCCCAGACTTCGCCGAGTTGTGGTCGGCATTTTTAATTAATTGGGACCATGTGCCAGCGACAACGTACTACTGACCGCTCTAGACTCATACGCACGTGTTGTTAGATAAAAATAGAAGCACTCTGTTCAGGAAAAATCAACCTCTTATAGGCGGATTTCACTAGTTATTTACACTCTTGAACTGAAGGCCCTATTCTCGAACGGCCTGACCCAGTGAGACAGTCCAAATTACAATGGGGATTTTTTTTTTTCAGTGGAAGTGGCAAATTCCTCTGACTTTACTTGCCCCCTTTCATCACTGCCATGGCCATTTACATATGTGATTGGGGGGGTTGCATCCAGGTAGTGTGGGACGTACGTGACTTAGGAAGGATGGTTGGGGAGGAAAGTGGATGTGGTAGAGTTAAGGGCGAGACGGAATCGCAGCAATCCGGTAACTATGAAAGGCGCAGTAAGGCTGCCGTACAGGGGGGGGGGGGGGGGGTAATGGGGACAAGAGCGGATCCAGCGG
The DNA here is from genome assembly GCA_963971405.1 of Psococerastis gibbosa. Lineage (NCBI taxonomy): Eukaryota > Metazoa > Arthropoda > Insecta > Psocodea > Psocidae > Psococerastis > Psococerastis gibbosa. Next base: position 11,765,601 of record OZ020491.1, on the reverse strand, counting down.
AAAATTTAGGGGGGGGGGGTCACAAGTTGTATGTGTAAGTTTAAAAGGGAATTTTTTGTTAAAAATTTGAGTTTTATTCAATTTTTTTTTTTTTTTTAAATTTTAATTATCATATGAATTTACTCATTTAGGAGGCGTCATCACGCCCTGACCCCCCCCCCCCCCATTGGATCCGTCGTTGAATGGGGAGTGTCACGAATATCATCGTCGGGAATATATAATCCCTATTGAAAGCACCGGATTATTATCTCGTCTGAAATCCAATCAGAATTACCCGATTCCAAACTTCAGTTGTGCCATAAAGCTTTGGCACTTTGCTCCGTTTAAGTCCAATCCATAATATGTGCTTTTATAATAAAGTTAACCTGTAAATGTAGCCTATAATTTTTTTTTTTTAAAAGATTTATCTCATGCAATTTATTTTTGTAATTAATTTGAATAACCCCGTGCCCTTTTCAGCCGCCATGAATTTAATAATTCGGTAAATTTCTGTCGCCAAGGCCAAGGGGGGGGGGGTTCATGGGGGTTCAAGCCCCCCCCCCCCATTGAAATGGCTTGACACTAGATAGAATCGGAAAAATAAAAACTAATATGTATTATCAAATGAAATTTCTGATCCCCCCCCCCCCGAAAGAAAATCATATAGCTACGGACTTGTCCGTCGCCTCTCAGTTTCACGAAAAAAACTGCCCCACAACTAAAAAGTCTTCTTAGTACTATTCATGAAATAGTCCTCTGCTAGTTATAACTTTAGGTATTTAATAAAAATATGTAAACGAACCTATTTTGGTATGAGCCAGGGGTGGGCAATGACAATGGTCAACTTCCTCTAAAATTTTAAATATTATCAACCATCGGTTGTCCGCTGTTGTGCCTTTTATTAACACAATACGTACTAAGTCTGAGCAACAAATAGGTTCCCCCCCCCCCAGGTAATTTCAAGAGTAAGCTAAAGCCTACGTGGGGAATACCGCAAAAATGGGCAATATAGGGCGACCAAGTGGGGAGGGGTTGGGGGGCACAGTAAATTGTGGGATGCAATTAGGCTGAGTTCCCAATGCCTGGAGTACTTAGCGTAAATAACTAGTCTACCTGTTGGCTACCGTTCAACGCTTAAGCTCTCATTATCTACATATTCTGCAATGGTTATTACCCTGTTGGTTTTATGCACTCACTATCCCATTGATTATGTTTATCTTTTTTGTCGTCTGCTGCCCTATAAACTTGTTCTATTTTGTTTCCTTTTTATACTAGAGATGCCTAGTATAGGATGGTGGAAACAGTCAAGATACATATAAATTGAACTAAAAATAAACATGGCAATAAACAATGTAGTGTATTTATTTCATTTTTATTTCGATTTCAATTTTCCCTGACCGCTTACTTTCCATGCATTCGAACATGGCAGTACCGTGATGTATTCCTTACGGAGACTTTAAGAGCTATCGTGTGACCCGCCCTTATGACCGTCCTGAGGAATAAAAAAAAAAAAACTGTGGGCTCGATGGTCAGAAAATGTTAGAATAATGGTAATAACCCAACCCAAAAAGATCGCCGTAAGGTTGTGGTTTCGATTTCCACACTGCGACATTTTCTGGCCCTTCCTTACTTTGTGGTATAAGAAAGCTCTAACTCCCAAGGCCGTTGCCAGAAATTTTCGGGTAGGGGGGGGGGCGGTCATCTGGCGTCATTGGAGGTGAGGTAACCTTTAAAACTACATTCTATCTAGTTTACAATGGTGGTCTGGACCCCCCACCCCCCGCTGTGGCTACGGTCATGCTGCTAACTCCTCCAGGTAACTAGGTAGCTTTGATGTTTTCTTAATTATTTTCTTATATTATCTTATATTAAAGACTGCCGTTATCATGTAGACTGACTAAAGATTAGGGCTCAGAACTCGAGCATTTAAAATATTCAGCAGTGAGTGGGTCATCATCGGTGCACAGCTCTTGACCGTTAGTTCAGGGAAAGGCTAACAAAAATAAAACTTGGTCAACTGTTGAAAATTTGACGAGGAGGAGGGGAATACCGGTCGCGATCGGATTTTTTATTGGGTTTTCCGGAAGGTAATAAAAGGTTTTCTTTGTAAACGCATTTCCTCAGGAAGTCTTTCCATTGGATGTTACATTGTGATCCGCTGATCTTAAGTCTGTAAATCCACATACTGCATATACTATTTAATTCTTACAGCTTAGTTTGTAATCTGCTTGTGTGTATTATTAGTTATTACGGGAGTATCTATACTTTCAAATAACCATTGCATGGACGTTTTGGGAGTTTTGCAGAATTTCTAGGCTATACTTAGTTGGTTAATGAGTACTGACACAAATCTTTCGTTACAAAATTTAAATTGGGCCTTTAAGGGAAGGCAGTGAGGTTCTGTTGGGCATGACTGGGCCCATCACCAAGACATTTTCTCAAGTGAATGCCTGGCTACATCAAGACATTTAGAGTAGTGGTACGGACTCTGACTATCACCAGAAAGGCTGTTGGTTCGAGTTCTTCCGACATTTTCAGGCCATGCTTCGGAGGGCATGTAAAGCAGGCGGTTCCGGGCCTTCCTAGTTGAGTGTAAGAGAGGGGGTTTTATAGCCATAACCCCGCTAGGTTGGCTTAGTAATAGAACAAAAAAAAGTCCTTATTTATTTAGAATCTGGGCTGATCGTGGTCGATCTGAAAGACTGCGAAGCCTCTGAGATACAATTTTGAAAGTATACGTCTGAAGATGTCGACCGCAGATGTTAGCGAAGCGTTTGGAAGCTCATGTTCAAAGTGACAAGGGCCTATCAGTAGGTACTGCTCCATTACCCTGTGTATCATTTGAAGTGAACACTATCATTAAGCTTCTTGCGCAGCAAGTAGCACCCAACAATACTGTTGCGAAAACAAATTGCTGCTAATTTATCTTGCTAATAAGCCGCCAACGACTAATTTCACTTCCTATCTAGTACTCGTTGAGCGTTTTAATATTGTAGCAACTTTTATATAGCCTACAGTAAACTGGCCCGACAGGCCTAGCACCAACGGAAGAGTATAACTTACCCGGGCATTATTTGAACCATTTTTAGAGGCAATCGGAGGGTGAAGATCAAATATCAAACGTAGAGTTATCCAAAATATCAGGACAAACAGAAGAATTTTCTCTGAGCATTTTGATACATCAATTGGAAATTGGCCACAATTATTGAATTTGATTTGTACAGAGAAAGGATTGGTATGGTAGTCCCGTGCAAGGAGTTCAAGAACTGTGGCCAATTGGTGTTAGTGAAGGTCACATGTCATACGCCGAAATGTAGAGGAGCGTTTCTTCTAATATGATAGCTCTACGATCGATTTTTCCTAGTAATAATCTGATTTGTACTGAAAAAACGCGTAGTGGGGGTACTCGGGTTTGCTTTTAACTCGGGTTTTAAACTAACTGGCACGGTAAAAATAAAATTCGACCGAGTAGTTTGCCCAGAAATCGATGAATAGACAGAGCGACAGTCAGACGTACCGTAAAAACCACTTTTTTGGGTTCCTGGGACCTCAAAACGTGTAAAGCCGTTGAAATCTCGGAATCGAAAATTTTGACCATCACAAAGCTTTCCTTATACTACGTATAAATTGGAAAGCAAAAAGAACTAGCAGTGGATGACTTTCGTATTTGACTGGTTATATGATACGAAAAGCCAAAAGGAAAATGTTACGACTGTACGTCTACCATATTCAACTACAGCAATTTACTCTCTGTTGACAAACTATTTGTAATTTAATTCCTACTCCGTTTTAATCCCCGTAAATCAATTTACATCAATGAGGGTTATTTAGGATAATTTACACTTATTTCGTTAACGTTGTAGATAACGGCTTCTTCCACAGACCTTTCAATTGTTCCTAATTCCTTATTCATGTTGTTACTGTTTACGGACCGACAGGGCAGTACCCCCCCCCCCAGGGACGGTTTCAGAAAAATCAGAAAAGTTTTCGGGGGGGGGGGGGGAAATATCGTGTTTCTTTTACTTGAGTAATAATTTTTCTTAATTTCCTTCAAAAGTCTATTCTATCTAGTATAAAACTTTTTCTCTCGGGGGGGGGGGGGAACCGACACGTAGTGGATCCCCGGGACTCCATCACCATTCAGTATTATTTAAACAAATAGCTGACAAGAAAGGTTTATTGACTTGTGCTAAAAGCTTAATGAGGATTTAAACTTAGTTGAATGCAATTTCAAAATGCTAATTTATTGCCCCTTCAATGCTTACTCGACTTTATTGTTTTGAAACTTGAAAAGTACGACAACGAGCGAACGGATTCGATATTTGAAAAATTTCCCACGTTCCCCATTAAACAGGGGAACTTAAGAATCGAACACCCCCGCCCCCCCCCCTTTCTCCGTTGCTTGCTCCCCCTGAACTCTTTTCTCCAACTGAAAGAACTCCATCGATATTGGCTCTCCCCCGCACCTCCCCCACTCAGCGCCTGCCTTTTGTTGCTTCTGACGCATAAAACAGAAAAATGGAAAGTTTCGATTTCTGCTAAAGGGTGCATTTTGAAAAAAAGGTGTTGGAATGGTAATGAGCGATGAAAAGGCCAATTTGGGGTTGGGGGTGAAAGTGATGAGCTGGCTTTTTTTAGACAAAGAGACTTCTTTGTGATTGGCTTGTCGTATGCTTTTGTGGAGTCACTCAGTCGTCTTCGTTAGTTTCTGACTCTCTCGTATCTTATTTATGTGCCCCTACTAGCGAAGATTGGCGATCCTAGCAATTTGTACCTTGGAGACTGCTGCTCTCAAAGGGAAGTCGTGCTCTTGCCAAGCCACTGCCTCAGGTTTTTCAACCTATAGATCTTCTTCTGCTCGGAGCCCTCCATAGATTAGATAATATACAATGACCATCTCTTAGAGAAAGCTTTCTACACTGTCACTGAGGTACTAGGACAATTACAGAACTACCTGATTTTGACGATTTTACTTTATACTTTCTTGTTGATTACTTGATTGTATAATTTAACAGAAATATATATATATTTATTTATTTAAGGCAATATTTTTCGATCCTCATGTCATCACATACCTTTATAAAAATCAATTACAGATTAAATGAGAAAATAGCTATTTCTTTATGGCTGAAATAACTTATTTCCACTATACAAGCCGAAATTTATGATTGGTCTCCTGGTACTAAATAAGTAATGTGTTTTATCACTGAAACGAGTTCTCTCTCAATTTGGAAATCTGGTGACCCCCTGTGTTTTACTTGTCCTCCGAAGCATAGGCAGAAAGTCCTACTATTTACATCAACACCGAAGTTTCAGGTGAGTGTATTTATGTGAGTGAAGTTGGATCGTTAACGGGCTACTTGCGGGACCTTATGGCCTAACACAGACCAATGCTTCGGGTGACAGTGAAGTTGGATCGTTATCGAACTCCTTACGGGACCTTATGACCTTATACAGACCAATGTTTCGGGTGAGTGTATTTATGTGAGTGAAGTTGGATCGTTAACGGACTCCTTGCGGGACCCTATGACCTAATACAGACCAATGTTTTGGGTGATTGTATTTATGTTAGTGAAGTTGGATTGTTAACGGACTCCATACGAGACCTGGTGACCTAACCTAATACAGACCAATTTTTGGGTGATTGTATTTATGTGAGTGAAGTTGGATCGTTAACAGACTCCTTGTTGGACCTTAGGACTTAATACAGACAGGAATGACATTGGCAAAGCCACGATTATCTCGGATAGTGTGTGTATATATTGGATGTGGGGGTAGCGGAAGTTGAACAAGGGTGTTGAACAATCATCATTTCCGTTAGCGCTGCATATATCTCGGTCTTTGTCCGTGT